>JBDODC010000004.1:0-1219957 GCA_039880875.1 Aspergillus pseudoglaucus | reverse complement strand
TAGCTACCAGATAGGCGGTTTTCGCTCCGCCCGTCATATGTCCCGCTTCGGGACCCGTGGCACGTGAGTTTTACACGTGACCAAACCTTCTGACGTAAAATAGTAACTGAACTGAACTGAACTGAACGTTGTGGTAGGCGGACTTCTGGTATTTCACATAATCTCTTCGGGAAATTTCTTTATTCCTAAATCATAACCAGTACTCGAAAATAAAGGGATATATAGGTGATACCTCCCTGCCAGGATTGGCCTTTATAAGTAACAGGAACGTATCGGTAAAGTCTAACGTTCCTGCTGATTCACGCATCAAGGGAAAGATATTTATTGTTAAGGAGACTGACCTGAAATAAATCTCGTTCACTGACTCTACCTATATCACTTTTAGAACCTGTTTGTCACGGGCTCGGAATAGTAGATAATAATGAATCAGTATTCCTATCTAAACTATTGTAGCCATCGACGAGAATATCGAATCTGGGGAGGAAAAGGAAGGGGGAATCTATCTGGCAAGTACAGTTTCTATAGACCTTTGTGCGGTGCGGCTTGAGCCCTTGTTTGCCCAGACCCATCCTTGGGTTGCGCAACCAAAAAGCGGCATCATCTCTTGATTTATTCTAAATACGTGATATACTTTTTCAACTAAAAAACTGGTACATACGACCATAGGGTGTGGAGAACAGGGCTTCCCGTCCGCTCAGCCGTACTTAAGCCACGCGCCGGCCGGTTAGTAGTTGGGTGGGTGACCACCAGCGAATCCCGGCTGTTGTATGTTTTTTTTCCCCCCCTACTCTGTTTATGTCGAGGGTGAGTATGGCCTTGCGAAACCAAACAGTACATGTAAAGTCCGTCCAGAATGCAACAAGGAAGAAGGATAATCTTTCTGTTTTTGGATTGAAATGAGATTCGCTCGATTAAACGAGGCCTATATGGAGACGACTAGTTTAAGACGAAGAGGCAAATTACCTGTCAAATATACGTGTGCATATACAGCTGGTTGAGTGCTTGTCTATCCAAGTGCGCATACACGTTGGCTTTACGAGCGCTGTCCGCTCATTCGGTCCGACGTTATTTCTCATCACTAACAGTACAAGTACGCTTGGTGGGCTGAGCTGAGGACTTCTAGTCTTCTACATTTCATAAGACTCAGCTATTGATTGGTACGAGTGCTCAACTCATACGGCGACATTGGAATTGATTATGCACGCATCCCTTCCTAATGAGTCTCTTCACCCAACTTCTTCACCTTTCCAAACATACCCAACATGTGGTTATACATGACCCAACGTCAGATGTGCATGCAAATGCAAATGCAAATGCAGTGCAACTCATGACAGACGTGATGGCCATGCGGCAGTCCATATATGAATCCCTGCCAAGGAGCGATTCTAACCACCAAGGTCTTATGGCAGCCAGCATCCTTTGGCTATGACCACCGCATATATGCATTATGCACTATTGTTCTCCTTTCGTCTCTTTGAACCTTTTCCGCAACGACCTTCCCTTTTGCGCTTAGTTGATGACCGCCAGAATATGTATGAAAAGGCCGTACGGTAGATAGATATTTAGAAGCAGAGTTCTCCCTCTATCCACTCCGAATAGTGCCTGTGACATCTTACCGAGCATAGTAGTCAACACTACTGCATTAGCTGTCTTTTGGAGTTTCTAGGACAGTTGAGTGAGGCGGTTCTATCTCCAGTGGTAAATGATGATACCGAGTGGTGGCAATGGTCCCCCGTAGCCTTAGCCTTAGCCGTTGCTCGGTTCCCCGCCTCACCATGTCTTAATACAGGAACTAGATTTTATTACTGGGGTACATCTACCGGCCACATATATTATGGAGGGAAATGATAGGACAGGTCCAGCCTGTATAACATGCCGCGAAAAATGTCGACGATGCGACCGCACACGCCCGGTTTGTCGCAGGTGCGTGTCCAAAGGACTGGAATGCAAAGGATACCCTGATAAGTTCCGCTTTTGTGATGTCGCCAGTCAAGGCAAATGGAAGAACCGACGAATCCATACTGTGCACCACACCTCATCAGAACCACAGACTCGGCAACGAAGAAGGACAGCGTCACGCCAGGCGCGCAGGGTTGCGACTCCGGCCGCCAGCCCCTCAGAGAACGGACCTCAGCCACCAATTTCTTCACATTTTCCAGATACTTGGATGCTTGAGACTTCACAGCAGGAACCTAACCATGTTTGGAACAGGCCAGAGAATCGGTCTGGAAATCGAACTGTCGAGTTGGATGACTTATTAATGCTGGACCGGTCCGAATCACTATTAGCCCACTGTAAGATTTTCCCTGCAGCCACCCATTTGTAAGCCAGAGGCGCTTTGGCATCACTAAGCGAGGATTCAACAGATGATCATACGATATGCCCGCATCAGATCGCGTTGCCACATGACAGCGCGAGCAACCCTTACAGAATGTACGTCTTGCCGTTGGCATATGAGCAAATCGGCCTTCTGTATGCCGTGCTGGGGCTCACAGCATGCCACAAGGGGATGATGACCGCAGATGACTATCTGAGAGGGACAGTGGCGGTTGAGTACCGCCTGAAGGCCATTCAATCTCTGGGCGAGACTCTCCAGAACGGTATATCTGCGGGTTTCAACGAGGATGAGAGAGATGGAATCTTTGCGACCATTCAGATACTTTTGCTGCAAGATGTAAGTTTCATATTAATGCTGTTCATGATTTATCTGCGTAATGGTCAGCTGAGTATGGAACAAGATTTTTGAATCAGGCGTTTCAGTTCACGGAGTACATATTACGGGCACACTGTCTATATGCAACCAGTTGCAGTTATGCGACACATTAAGATGCGAAGATGAGCGGACAATTTTCTTCTTGGGGAACCTTACGTGGTGAGTAGTAGATCCTTGTCAGTGCGTCTGAAAAAGCTAAAGTGTATTCTTCCAGGTTAGACGTTATACGCTCCCTCGCAGACCCCGAAAGACTGTGCTTTTCTTCCCAGTTGCGCGAAACTATAATAAAATTGAGCGATATCAAGTTTGAGCAAGTGAATGGGTGTCCCCGTGAACTATTTTTTATTATGGGCAATGTGCTAGAACATGCTAAAGCACATGCTGTAGGGCAGATGGAGGATGCCCAATTTGAAATGTTCCTCGAGGCTGCGCGCCAGAGTCTCTATTCATGGCGTACGACTAGATTTTTGTATCCGTCCAATGATTCGCGATGGCTTGCAGTTGCCGAAGCCTTCCGCCACGCATGCATACTACATACCTCCCGCTTGTTGGATGCGACACAGCCGGCAGAAGCGCCGGTCATTCAGCAATCAGTTACTGCGATATTAGATGCTGCAGCAGAGATACCTCCTGACTGCTACCTTATAGAGCTGCTAGTGATGCCCCTATTCATAGCTGGGGCAGACACATTATCCGCACATGCACGTCACTATGTTCTTCTACGGTTGGAGCACGTCAAATGCAGGGCTGGGTTTGGTAATTCATTGACTAATTCTCTTCTCAAGTCTGTTTGGGATGCTCGCGCAAATCAGCCTAAGAAAGACCACAAAAACATTTCGTGGACGCGATTTGTAAGTATCATGAAACGCAAGAGCTCCTTTTATTTGGCTAACTTGTACAGACAAGGGAGACAAGTATAGAGCGCCAGCATGACTATCTTATTTTGTAAATCATCAGTCAGCACATGGGTGATTAAGGAGAAGTGTGCACTGCTACAGCCTATAACTACAAGACACGCGCTAAGCCAACTGTTGGATGATGGCACTCCACGCGTCAACCCATTATGTGGGAGCTATAGACCTTCATAACCTTACAATGAACAAAAGAATGACTTGACCATACTAAGACATCCACCTCAGTGAAGCCAGTGACTGACGTCGAGTTTGGGGTAGAGGGGCATTTCCTTTAAACATTGAGTACCGTAGTCACCCAAGAATGCTGTCATTAAAGCAATTGATTTTGTGGACCGTAGCCACCCAGTCATGCGGGGTCGATAAGTATGAGTTGCGTGGTGATATACCGCATCGGGTAATTTCCCCAGCAAACTGGGAATCGCATATGCACTAAGATGGCATAAGAACGACGCCGCGTCTCCTGATGTTAGCGCATTATATAGTGGAGCCATCGAAATTGGGATTTTGCACCGGGACATCTACCGGAAATCCGACTTTCAAAGCTGCTCTTTAACCCGGACTTCAAGCTCAGTATGATTTTAGCTTTCTAATTATCTTTCTCATGAGATATCAGGGTAATGTGGAGATCTCGCAGTTTACAAGAATCCCAAAGCGGGGAAGTCTGAGGATACATGTTTGGGCAGGCTTGGTCTTCATGCTGTGTGGATGGCTCTTGCACTGCAGATAAGCCTGATCCAGTCCGAGTGTTGTAATAGATACTTGTTTTCAGTTCTGTGAATAATGAACTTGATCACGCCTTTGCTCTGCGGAGACCTTCATGTCCCGCAGATAGTTACCATTCAGTCAACCAAGACAGCTCATGTACATTTATCAGGGCCGGTCTTACCGGCTATTCTGGGCTGTGATTGAATCCTTATTAACTAAAGGGAAAATGTCTTGGTCTCAGACTTTTGGCGAATTATTAATTCAAATATTCCGTCTACTCGATTCGATCGTTTGTTCTTCATCGATTGGGCAACCTTACAAATATGGATAAATAGCCAGCAGGCACATGTGGCACGGCTAAGAGTGGACCTTTCGGCTCTTCATGATTTTAAATACTGCGAATTGCTTCATATGAGGCTACTGTAATTGAAAGAGTTGATGCATGCAAATTTTTCTGGAAACACGTTGCTTAATGGCATCCATTATACTATGATCGATTCCAGTATTAGTGGCGTAGAGTTCAGGTCAGTATTGCAATCGCCGTTGATAACCTAGAGTCGAGCTGATGAAGGTATATGGCAGACTTGCGGAGCCGTATCTTTTCCTGCTAAACGGGAATCGCTACGCAAGGGAAAGCGTTCTCCAGGGTGCCATTGTCCTCCAAGTTCCTCGAGCAATTAAAACCCCAAGAATTCGACTCTCATTCAAAGGGAAATTCGACATCAGGTATGAAACTCGGTCAACATGTGAGAGATATTCTGACGGTCATAAGATGGGACGAGCAAATCGGTGGGACAAAACAGTCACGTACTTGTACACGCATCGTCTGGGACCAAGCGTGGAATGTCACGAAGTCAAATTTTTTCCGGTCAGAGACATTAAAGCCTGGCACCCATCCGTTCCCCTTCAAATTTGCCTTGTGCAATGGCCTTCCAGAAACAGTTCACATCCTAGATGGCAATCATGTCAGCTATGAGCTGCATGCAGACATTCGGTTAGCGAACCGTCGAACAGTTGCCATTACCCGACCCATCTATCTTTTTAGAATGCCAACACCGATAAATCTGGAAATGATGATTCCACAGGTAAGTGTTTCATTGTCTTGCGATCTAAATATAGTCGTGAAGTGCTCACAAGGCATATAAAAAGACTGTGAACGAAGAATGGCTAGGAAAGTTGCAATATTCCATCACAATACCCGGCAACAGAATCCCATTTGGATCAACAATTCCGATCGATTTCGACTTTGTTCCCCTGATAAACGGCCTTCGTTTAAAAAGCATTGCCAGCAAGGTAATCGAGTCTTACAAAGTCGACATTACCCGCGTAATCAATGCGCTGCCCACATCACGGGAGGCATCAAAAATATCAAACGTTTCTCGGATAGTATGTGAGGAGATATACGTTGCGGATGATAGGCCGGATAGACCTCAAGAAGAAGAATCATGGAGGACTACTCAACATTTATCTTTGCCATCATGTCTGGATGGTTGCACGCAAGATACGAATTCTCAAAGAATCCTAGTACAACATAAGCTGCACATCACGATCCATCTTGTGAATCCTGATGGACACACATCGCAGGTATGCCTAAGCTTTACCAAATCACCCAAGGAGAAAACGGTCTAAAGACTCTTAGATTATTGCCACCATTCCCTTCCGGATTCAATTGTCGACCCGTGAGCAGCAAGCGACGTGGGATAGGGACATCTCTCGGCTTTACAGCAATTATAAAGCTCCCCCGTTGTATGGCGAGCACCTACAGGATTTACTGGTGGCCAGCTCAAATGCAGTCACTTTCCCCATTGCAGATTGCCATAATTCTGTGTCTACAGATTTTGGTAACAGTGTATATACTCATAATCTACTCGTGGAGGATGCACTATTGCGCCCACCACCGAGCTACCAGCGCGCGGTTCCATGACACTGGTACTCCCTGGTACTGTTGATAAAAGGAAAATGTATTTGCACACTGGTACATTCGTTGCTGAACCTAAGCAATTCCTGTTTTCCAACCTCTCAGCCAGTTGAGTTTTTCAGTCTTCCGTAACTAGATCGGTAGAGTACATAAGTGAATTCTGTGGTCCGTCACTCCACCAACATGCAGCATGTATGCTGGAGCTAGAAAGCAACGTGCGAAGAATTTGATGATAAGAGCAGGATACTTAGTGTGCTCTCAAAAGTGTACTTCTCCCGCCTTCTGGCTAGGAAGGTGTCAATAATCAAACATATCAATGGACCCTCCAGCTCATGGAGCTTCCTAATTAGATCACACCTCCCAGAAACAAATGTAATATCCGAGGGAAAGTTCTATCAATATTCTTGGCTTGTCCCTTGATTGACAGACCAAGGAAATTGGAATTCTAGCCATTCTGGGTAACTTGCGCCACCAAGTGTTCTACCATCCTCACCAACACAGCGTAATCCGTCAACATAGCCTGCACATCAAAAATAACATCGGGATATGCGACATCTTTTCTGAGCTCGTTGATTGACCTCGGGTGAGTCTATATAAGGTTTTGTTGCGTAAGTTGTACCACCCTTGTATCCATCTCATTCAAGCATTCAGTTACTACCACCATGCCGGTTGATATTTCCAAACACAGCGATGAGGTCCACAAAGTCTCCAAAGACACCACTCTTGAAAATCTGTTGTATTTTCTCAAGTGCGATAGGGCCTGCCGGATACGATCTAGCCGTGAGCCAATCCCGGACGTGTCGGATTGTCAATTCCAACCACACCAACGCCGTTTCCAGAGAGCCAGTTGGGTACAAGTTGCAGGCATCGCTGAGCCTGATGCTCAAAATAGGCTAGCACGCCTTCAATTACAAGCGAGGCATATTTTCTTCGGTCGATTTAGGTGACCAAGTCTTCAATGCTGTACTTGGCTCGCATATTCTGTACAAGATTGAACCATGCCTGAATTCTCTCAGAATCTTCGCACAGGGCTCTTTGGTAGTCGTACGGGTGATTTAGGCATGTCTTGAGCTCTGGTTGTCGCTTAACATAGTTCAAGGCCCAGCGCTTCCCAACACATCCCGCATTGTGATCTGCGAGCAGAAGATTCGCAATATCTTCCGCATCAGTCAATCTAGGCGAAAACCCTCGTAAATCCAGATCTAAAACATGCTGGAGATTAGCCTCCTCTTCCAGCTTTGTAAGTTTGGTTGAATTTGGCTGAGGATCGTGCCGAGCATTTCTACCGTTCATTCTGGCACTTAAGGTTGTCTGAGACACATTATAGATCCGAGCAGCTTCTCAGATACTAATTCTATCGCTTTTCTTAATAGACTGAATGGCTAATAAGAGCCTACTTTCTTTGGAAGCGGATTCCATTTGTTGTTGTTGAGAAATCACGAGTTGAAGATGAGACGCGGTCGTGAGGCACCAAGTGCGCCGCTTGCTTATCAACTACGTTAGTTACATGTCTTTTATCATATCTAAAATTGGTTGTTGTATTTTTACCTGCAGCATACGTCAACATAATCAAACTCATCAATGAAATATTAAATACATCCAGAGGTGATACTCAATCCATGAACCTTTTCTTAATAAAAAGACTCAAAGCGAACCCCAACGCCCCAATTCCCGTTAACAAAGCCATAACCGCCTGAAAACCCAGAGCAAAATCATCCTGAATCATCTGCCTCATAATCGGCTTCTGTCCGGTATCCTGCATATCTCTCAGCTTCTGTGCATACGCCGTCGCATCCGTCGCAATCCACCCGGGAAGCCCATCATCTGCCAACCGATCCTTCAACACATTCTGAAACATCGTACCCCCCGTAGCAACACCAAGGCACATCCCAAAACTGCGTAGAAAACTATACACCGACGTCGCTACAGCAGCATCATCCTGAGTACAAGTAGCCTGCGCAGCAAACAACCCCGGCCCCAAAAGGAACCCATGCCCTACACCCGCGATGATCAACAAAATCACCCAGACAGCGGTCTTGGTATCTGAGTCGAGGAGGATGAGGAGTCCGGAGACGAGAGTTGTAAGTGGCCAGCCGATCCAGAGACACCAGCGGTATTTGCCTGTGTGGGTCATGAGGATCCCGGCAATGACGGAGACTGGGAGCATGCCGGCTGTCATGGGGAGACCGCTTAGGCCTGTTTTTAGAGGGTCGAAGAGTTTGACGCCTTCGAAGTAGATTGCGACGTAGTAGGCTTCGGCGAAGAGCTGGAAAGGCTTGTCAGTACTTTCTGCTTTCTGCAAGCGCAAAACGGATTACGGGCACTGTACGTACAATCAACCCTTGAAGCATCCCACAGAGATACGCTGCTGTCGTTTGAAAATCCTCAAAGATCCAAATTCGCAGAAAAGGGTTCTCAGTTCCCCACTTCTCCCATACAATTGTCAAGACGATGCCCGCCAACCCTAAGAAGATTGGAACAAGAACTTGGGCCGAATCCCAGTCATACTGCACGCCTCCCCAAGTAACCCCAATCAAGAAACTGGTCGTACTACCCAGGAACAACCCACAACCCACAATATCGAGCCTCCGCCACTTTGATAAAAACGAATCTTTCGTCGTCGTCTCAGAAGACTCTCTAGGCTGATACAACAACGGAACAGCTACCAACGAAACAGCACACATCGGAAAATTAATATAAAAAATCCACCGCCACGTCTTAGGATGCGCGCATGCACCCCCAATAACCGGCCCCGTGACCGTCCCCACAGCCCAGGCGACTTGTATCGCAGCCCAATACCGCGGCCGCAGACGCAGAGGAACAATATCCGTGAAAATAGCCAGCACCATGGAGAAAATTCCTCCTGCGCCGATACCCTGCACGGAGCGGCCTGCGAGAAGTTGCGGGAAAGCGTGCGCAGAGCATGCTACGGCTGTTCCGACGGAGAATACCAGGATCATGACGATGAGTAGGTCCCGGCGTCCGAAGATCTCGGAGATGGCTGCGACGACGGGTTGGCAGACGGCATTTGTGAGGAGGAATGAAGTTCCTGCCCAGAATGCGTCGGTGGCGGTTCCGTTGAGGTTTTGTGCTAGTGTCTGATATGAAGATGCTTGTCAGTAATCTTCCTATGGGAAACAAAGCGGTGCCATATTATACTGGTAGTGTTGGGATCAAGATTGTAGCATCAAATGCCGCCATCAATGATAATAACGTCAGGCTTCCAATCAGGAATAACTCTGACCTAGATGCATTCCAGTCATTGTGGTCCTGGAGTGTTGTCATTGTGTAGCTAAGCACACCCTCCTTCTTGCAAGTTTGGTGTTTGTGATGAGCATAGATTTAGAAAGTGTTATTGTCGCATAAATCTCGGTACATGGCTGTCCTCTGTACGGAGTATAGCTTTCCTATTTTACAGACTAGCTCACCCCTATCCCAATGGCTTGGTTGATCCATGGCTAAGGACCTTGGACTCGAACCAAACGCAGATTTTCAGCTGCTGCAGGATATTTGAGCTGAACAGCTGAACAGCTGGACAGTGGAGTTGACGGTACATTCTGTTGAACCTAATAATGTGTCGGACGATATCTCGGCGATAGCCTACGAAGTAGCATTCAGGCCATGTATGATGAGCCAAATAGTGTATTCTCACTGGCTCGCCCAGTCCCTTTTCTCTATGCTGGCCTTTTCTCCCATCTTCATGTATCTAGTCGCAAAAGACACTCAATCAACTATGACCAATTGACTTCCCATCGCTCCACTTATGGATTATTAAATCAATTTCTATTAACTTACTATTAGCGTAAGCATTGATGCATTCCCGACCGCAATTATTGAATCGACTTGCGTCGAAACAGAAGAAGCTTGACCATCAACCGTAACCCAGCCGACCCAACCATATCAACCAGCGACCGCTTCGTGACCTTAAAAACCCAATTAAAACACAAATAGATCGCCATAATTTTTCCTAACTTTTCAACCATCTCCTTTCCGTTGTAGAATATCGCATCCCGAAAACGCTGCTGGAACACCGACACGCAATTCCCTGTGGGATAAGGCTGCGGTGGAACAGGTTGTCCAAGGAACTTGCATAGCGGTTCCCAACCCTCACTGACCTTGTATATCAACAGGTTCTCGGGAGGGACCATCTCCTTCACGGAGGCATAGTGGGCTTCGAAAGCTCTGCGTCCGTTCGCTTCGAAGTTGTCGTTGAAGTAGTGTGTCCAGATTTTCGTCCATGTGGGTCGCAACCAGCGGGTGTGCATGACAAACACGTTCTCCAGGAGTTGCATTAGTGGGAATAGGGGGTGGAAGAGAAGTGGTTTGAAGGTTCTTTTTACGGAGCTATTGATGGTTAGTATTTCGCTGTCTCATTTAGGGAATGGATTCACCTATGCCATTCATCGACATCCCTCTCTGTCAGTATAACCTTGGCTTCGGGATATGCTTCTATGAGCTCTTTCGAGAAAGCAGCAGCCGGAAAGTCACAGACAGCTTGACAGTTACCCAACAGCTGGTCAAAGTCCTCCCGGCCAAATGGTTTCCCAACGCCATCGTATTTGGCTCGAAGTGCTTCATACCATAGCTCGCAATCCCGAGGGTTCTCTAGCGCAGCCATATAGCCATGATATGTGTCATTATAGCCCAGTGCCCTTAGAGCCTGTCTCAACGCTACATATTTTCGTCAGCTCCAATCCCGCAAACCCATGTAAGAAAAGGAAACCCACAATCAGTTCCTGTGCGGCAGAGTCCAAGCGCCAGGACTTTCATGGGCACTTGGCGCTTCCCATGTCGCCGATCAATTCTGGTGACTGTCTTGATGACATCGTGGAATTGGTAAGTTGCCATGGCTGCTTTTGGAGAAAACAAGGGATCCGGAGATATTGAATGGGTTATTCTGTCAGGAAATTCCGGGCAGTATTTATTCTCGATTATACTCCGTAGACGGGAGACAGTTCGTCTGTGTTCGGCTATGCTGAACTAGTTAGTTCATATAGATTCACTTCTCCACTGAGCTGAAGATTTGCTCTGATCCCTAACACTACGTAGGTATCTGCAAGCCCCTGATTCTCGTAATTTTACGAACCTGCCCAATTGAACTCTACTTCAGCCAGCCTCGTTTGATTTTTGAAAATCAGCCATGCCGATCATAGCAACAGTTCTACACTTTGTCTTGGGCTGTTATCAGTGTCCACAGAGGTATATATAGTCAATGTCTTCAAATCCGGGGCAATACTTGAAATAAATGTTTTTTGTGCAATTATTATTCCCAACGGCTCAAGCTCGACTCAGTTTAGCATTTTTATTGCGGTGATTGCGGTACTTCAGCATGACTGACACTTCATTCAATACCGGACACGTCCAATCATTTGCAGAGCAGACCATCTTCATCACGGGCAGCACTGGTGGCATGGGAGGATGTCTTCTGTACCAGCTTGCGGTACAGCTTCCTACAAAGAAGATATACGTCCTGTGCCGTGGTTCCAAAGAAAGGGCAATAGCAAAATGGAAGAAGAGCATGGGCAACTACGTCAACGCCATTCTCGCGACTACGAAGATCGTGTTTGTCTTGGGCGATATTGTGCTACCCAATTTCGGTCTCAGCGAGCACGATCTCGAAAACATGCGCCATGATACAACAGTCATTATCCACTCGGCCGCGAGCATCGCATTGAACAGTAAGCTCGTCGAAGCAATTGAGCAGAACTGCCTTCCCTGCTTGGAACTCGCACGAATGGCCACGTCCTTTCTCAAGCTGAAGCTTCTTGTACAAACGTCTACAGCGTACGTCAACGCATTCTTGCCCGATGGTAAGGTCCTTGAAAAAATCTACACCGACGTTGCAGACCAAGATCCCGAACAGGAACTGCAACACATCCTGAAAACCGGAGACCACCCAAACACCACCCAATACGCATGGCCCTATGCGCATTCAAAACACCTCATGGAGCGCCTCTTGCATCACCGACACAGCGACCTCCCGATTCTCATTGTCCGGCCAAGCATCATCGGTCCAGCGATCCGTCACCCATTCCCTCACTATGGCCCTCCCGGCTCAAACCCGGCATCCACTTTTGTCCGAGTCTTCCTGTCCAGTGGCTCAGAGCCGATGGTTTTCCATGTCCCTAAAGGCCGAACGAGCGGGACGAACATCCTCGACGAAGTCCCCGTCGACTGGGTCGCCAATGTCACCCTACTGCACATCGCAGCTGGGTCTGTTGGTATCGTGCACGCAGGAGCGCAGCTATATGTCCCTCGTACACTAGACGATCTCCTAGGCGCCATGCAAGATAATTCCGGAGAAATTGCTCGACGACAACAGCTTCCGAAACTTATCTTCTCCTCTGATCATTCTGTCGAGCAGTGCTTTTTGGCGGAACTGTTTAGGATTTGTGCGAGGGATTGGGATTTCGATTGTCAGCGCTCGTTGAAGTTCAAGGGGTTGACGGGGCCGCTTAGTTTGAGGATGGATGGGCATGATATGATCAAATTTACCGACAGCCGGGTGCACACGATTGCTAGCGAGGTTGTGGCTGCTTCGCGCTCTGCTAAACTGTAATTTTAGACGTCTTAGAATATTCGGATAACGATTAACATCCTTGTGTATAACTTTAACATAATACAGTTACCTGACAAAAGTCTACGTAATTCCGCGTCGCGCGACGCGCCACCTGATATTGTCCACCATCTTTTCAACCACCTACACCATGCCTCGCACCCCTTTACGATCTACTAGTTCTAATAAGTCTAATAGAAAGGAGCTAGAGTCTTTCCAACGGGGAATTATAGTTGGCCGATTCCTTGCAGGCCAGAAAAAGGCCGATATTCAACGCGAAATGAATTTACCATATACAACCATTCAAACCACCATTCAAACATATCAGTCCTCCACCACTGGCACTAGTTCTCCTCGCATTGGACGGCCAGAGATCCTTTCTGGTGCTGATAAGCGATATATTCTTTTACAAATCAAGCGGGATCCCTTTATCAAAACTGAAGATATCTGCAAATTACTTGGGATGCCCATCTCTACACGCACCATTGCACGCATGTTAAAAGAATCAGGGTATGGCCACTGGAGAGCACAAAAAAGACCTCAATTAACTGAGGAAATAGCTAAACTACGCTATGAATGGGCACACGTGCGCAAGGATTGGACATATGAGCAGTGGAGCAAGATTATATGGAGTGATGAATGTTCTGTTGAACTTGGCAAAGGGAAGCAGAATCAATGGGTATGGCGGCTCAATCACTTCAACGAAAAATGGAAAAAGAAGCATATAGTCCCATTGTTGACTACTATGCTCGGTACGATGTCATAGGCACTATTCGGAGTGAATCGAGGGAGAACTCTGATTGAGAAAACTATCTATCGTAGGGCCTATTTATCCACAATCACGAATATGTGCTAGTCTATAGTCGATGGATGCTGGCTGTATATCTGTAGGCCTTGACCCTATCATGAGTGTGTTCCGGGTAGGCGAGAGCCTGAAGCTCTGATTGGTCAATAGTAGCATTCCAACATATCAGATGTTTCGGCATATACGGAAGTCAACACCCATACACTAAAGGCAAAGGAATATCTATCATGATCTGGGCATCAATCTGGGGTGGTGGCCACACTGAAATCTATTGAATGAGTCGGGATGAGGAATCTGCTCGAAGAGGGTATTCTTTGCAGTCCTATTTGAAACTTATTGAAGATTACCTACCTGCCATATGGGAATCTGGCATGGAATTCATGCAAGATAATTGTGACGGCTCGGAACCTCAACGTCGCCCTGGTGGCTGATATCGACAAACGCTGCCATGCAGGCCAACAAAGGAAGCACCAAGCGCAGCCACACAACCTACAGATAAAACCCCTTTCCGTCCTGTAGATAGATCCCTCTTCTTCTTTCCCTCCATATTGGATATTCTCGTCGATGGCTACAATAGCTTAGATAGGAACATCGATTCATTATTATCTTCTATTCCGAGCCCGTGACACTGGCCACCATAATCACCCGATTTGAACCCTATTGAACATGCCTGGGCCAAGTTGAAAGAGCGTATATATATGCTCTATCCAGAACTTGGATTATTTAATGGGACCAAAGAGCAATTAAAGAGCAATTTTATAAGGCCATGGAGGATGCGTGGGAGAGTTTAAGACAGGAATTTTTTAATGGGTTGGTAATGTCTATGGAGAACCGTGTTAATGCAGTTTTAGAGGCAAAGGGGTGGTATACACATTACTAATACGATTTTTATCTAATTTTATCATTAATATGCTACTAATTTATAACATGGTTGATTATCTAGTAATAAAATTGATGTTTGGTTGTTTTATGTGGAACAGAAATGTCTTAGTGATTATATATTTTTTCGTGGTTGCGGAAAATTACGTAGACTTTTGTCCAAGAACTATACTTCCGAATTAAGAAACCTGATCCCTCCACGATATTAAAAGATAAGCAGCAGCAGCAGCAGCAGCAGCAGCAGCAGTAGTAGACCTCTTATTCCTGTTGTAGCTGACTCTATATACATGTCGATATGCAGGAGTGCTCGAAGCGCCGCTTCCGAGCTGTCAACAGCCAGCCCCAGCACTGGAAAAGAGGAGGTTTAGCCGATGGATTGGTTCCTCCGGCCACCGTCCCTGCAAAAAGAAGTATACAAAAATGGCCAAGAATATGGGTAAGTGCAGAATATGGGAGGGAGTTTGGCAAGAGAAAAATATTTGGGAGGAGATGAAGTCAGAATAGTGAGGGAGGGCTCTTTTATATTGGAAGGCCGGCAGCGTTTACAGTGCGGCGTATTGGGAGACTGTACCAGAAACGGCAAAACTAACCAGAAGCGGGAATTCACAGGTCCTCGTTTTACAGTGAAAAAAAAAAAAAAAAAAAACGTGTTTTTGCCCTTTTTTCTTTGTTGCTTAAAGGGGTTGGCTAGGTGAGTTTGCGTATCTAGCAGGAAATCTGGGTTCGACACTTATGAAACGGCGAAGCCGAGCACAGGGGTTATAGACTGCTTGGCCCCTCTACCCATAAATTGTACAGAGTAGTAGTCGATGCTGCAGACCCTAGAGGCCCGCATGGCTCGGGGTCATGTTGTGGACATTGAGCATCGGGGAGTCGCCACTTCGACATGCGTGAGCGTGGTTAGTATGGTGGCTTTCGGCAATTGAAGTGAACCCAGACACGGGCAGCGAATGAGGCGGATGACTGACTCCGCGCAATGCCTCCACCAAAAGTCTAAATTACCATCTTGGCTTCCTCATCGGGTTTAACGTTGATACTGTACATTGTGGTCCGTATATCAGCGCAGGCCCATTCCTATATCGTCTGCTATCGATCGGTCGGCTATTATGGCGCGACAATGTCTCCCGAGTCAGCCAGTTCAGGCCGCATGGACTGAATCCGTCGCTCAATATCTACGTCGCAAGGCCACAGATCGCACGAGACGCTCGAGAAATTGCATGTCATGGAAGTGCAGGAGGTGCAATTGACAACCCCCCCAACCCATTATATCTTTCTGGGACCACATGACGAGAGCTACAGTAGCCCACTATCGGGGTCTGTGGAAATCATCATTGCCTCGTCCAATATCGACTCTTCCGGCTACCCCAAGCTCAGTGTCAGACTTACACGCACAGTTGCTTTTGAACGTCGATGTGCCGCTACGGCCCCTCGGCGCAGCAGTGGTTTCTTTAAATGCTTGCGACGACGAAGGGTAACCCAAGCTCAGCTTATTCCTACTCGAGGCCAGAGTGCTTCTTCGAGCACCGAGACGATAACCCAGTGTGACCTCTGGCACACACAGCACCACGTGGAGCATCATCAGGACCGGGGAACGACAAGTTTGAAATACAACTTCGGGATTCCTGTCCCTTTTGATATCCCCCCGACGACGGAAACAGTGCTAGGGACCGTCTCATATATGATCACGGCGACATCCACGTCCACAATTGGGACGACAGCAACAGCGACGCGACCGATTCAAATACTACAGCGTGCTATTCCGGGCCATGCTCGAGCCATCCAGCACGTGCGAACCTTCCGCAGTGACCGCTTGAGGATATTTCTGGATATTACACCCAAGGAATCCCCAGGTCCGGGTAACAAAGCTTCATATACCGCGAGATTATGTGCCAAACAGACTATCACGGAGAGTTCACGGACAGCGCAGATGAGGCATGTGGTGATCAAAGAGCTGAAATGGCGGTTTGAAGAAACGGCCCAGGCCTTATCAAAATCTAACCATCACGAGACTCAGGATACGATCTACCATAAGGAGCAATGTGCACGTCAATTGTGTCATGGGAGAGTGACAGGTCGATGGAGCGCAACTGGTGGCCGCCCCAAAACTGAGGCGACGGATGACATGATTCAGATATCCTTTGATGTCAGCATTCCAGCAAGTGCAGATGCCGCGCAGGTCCTAGAGATGTCTGCAATTGACACCAAACAGGCATGTCTCCATCAAGGACCATGCGAGTGCCCTGCTCGCACACATACAGATGACGAAAAAGCTGCCATCATTGCAAGCAACCAACTGAAGCTGGACATCATCACGGGAGAAGACATTATCGACCAGGAGACCGGGAGGCTTGTGGATCGAAAGCCTTTGTGGAAGTCGTTCGGAGCCTTCTTCCCAATGCCGGTATATGAGTTCATGTCTTCACAGGAAATTCCCAATGCCGCCTTCCCTGCCAACGATACCCCCCCAGTGTATGATGATGCATCGAAACCCCCAAACTATGATGTTTTGCGATAGATCCCCCATATCAGCAAGAATAGATCATTCGTGGCCACTGGATGATACCTTCCGGATAAATTAGTCCGATCTGTTTAAATGTAAATGGGGCAAACCTGCATATGGCGCACTCCTACGTCTTGTCAACGGCTTCTCTCATCCAATATGTAGTTTAATGTTCTTTAGTATGTATAGAGGGTCGCTTCATAATTTTGTGCCCCGGATGTGGCTGGAGAAAGTGGACCTCAAGTGGGTTGGCAAGTGTAAGACCCACTAGTGAAAAAAAAAAAAAAAGAGGAAAAGAAAAAGAAAAATTCATAGCCCACCAGATTGTTCATTTAGTGCTCTTGGCTACCTCCACGGATGTCGCTTATTACTAGTATTATATAACATTTTTGGATTGGCTGGCTAGGAACCGCGGAGCTTTCTTAAAGAAGCCCCGCTCGTCCTGCAACGACTAGACTTCATGACCGGGTTTCTTTTCAAGTATTCTTTTCATCGCACCCAACTTTATAGTGCCACAGCGACATATGCAGGTCATCAATGAACTGCAGACATTCCCTGAGTACGCTTACATCCTCCGATTGCGACACAGCATTATTCCATGAGCAGTACAAGTCCTACCGACAGCGAAAATGGCAGAAGATAAAATGGACAACAAGCCCCAAGCAGACTCCAATCTAGAATCCTTAGGATACCGTCCCGAATTGTCACGCAACCGATCAACATGGCAGGTGGTGTTCATGTGTTTCATCCTGGCCTCTGTACCATATGGTCTATCGACAACCATGTCGTATCCAATGGCAGGAGGTGGCCCCGCTAACATGTTCTGGGGCTGGGTAATTATATCTTTTATCATACTGTGTGTAGCGGCATCTCTGGCTGAGATCACGTCGGTCTATCCTACAGCCGGCGGAGTCTACTATCAGACGTTCGTCCTGTCGCCGTCATGGTGTAGACGTGTTACGGCCTGGATTTGTGGCTGGTCTTATATTGCTGGAAACATCACAATCACCCTTGCTGTCAACTTTGCAACGGCACTTTTTCTGATTGAAAGCCTGAATGTATTCCAATCCTCAGGTGTCGGCATCACTGAGAACTTTCAGGCTTATCAGACGTATCTTATTTTTTTCGGAATCACCTTGATATGCCACGCTATTCCTGCATTTGGAAACCGATGGCTGACACACCTAGAGGTATGAAGAAGTTCTTTTTGCTTTGACATTGTATCGCCATCTTTCTAATATGGCCTCTATACTGTCTAGACAATGGCGATCTTCTGGACCCTGATAGGAGTCACAGCTCTCGTTATCACAGTACTTGTCGTCGCAGCGCATGGCAGACGATCTGCTGAATGGGCCTTCACAGGGTTCGAACCGCAGTCGGGCTGGCCGGATGGCTGGTCATTCTGTATCGGTTTGCTACAAGCCGCCTATGGCCTCTCGGCCTCTGGCATGGTCACCTCGTGGGTTTCCTTATCTACCGCCCCTTCCCTCACCGCACCATACGGTCCAATTTCTTAAAAAGTTAAAAGATAAGAAAAAACTAACCCAATAATTGAATCAAACGACAGAATGTGTGAAGAAGTCCACAAGCCGGCAATCCAAGTCCCAAAGGCCCTTGTTGGAGGCGTCATCGTCAACTTTTTCGCAGGGCTCTTTCTTCTCATCCCCCTCAACTTCATCCTTCCCGACATCGCCATGCTTGCAAACCTCGCCAGCGGTCAACCAGTCCCCACAATCATCAAGTCCGCCACAGGAAACTCCGCTGGGGCCTTCTGCCTTCTCATCCCCCTCCTCGCCCTCGGTATTATCTGCGGCGTGGGCTGTGTCACCGCCGCATCTCGGTGCACATGGGCATTCGCTCGTGACGGCGCTATACCCGGTTCAAAATGGTTTAGGCAAGTCAATACGCGACTGGAAGTGCCGCTCAATGCGATGCTACTGGGAATGGTAGTTGAGATACTTTTGGGGCTCATATACTTCGGCTCAGCGGCGGCATTTAACGCATTTTCTGGTGTGGGGGTTATATTCCTGACACTTAGCTACGCAATGCCTGTTGCAGTATCCTTGCTCCTGCGCCGTCGAAAAGACGTCAAAAATGCCACTTTCAATCTTGGGGTGTTGGGTACATTTTGTAACGTGGTCTGCCTTGGTGAGTAACTCCTTTCGCTTACCTGCCATGTATTCGGAGTATCTGATCGGGTCTAATTATGTGTAAAATCTCAGCGTGGACCGCCCTTGCTATTCCACTATTCTGCATGCCGACTTTCAGCGCAGTTACTCTCGAGGATATGAACTACGCGTCGGTTGTCTTTGTTGGGTTTGTGGCTGTTTCGGCCGTTTGGTATTGGATATGGGGCCATAAGAACTACACAGGACCACCGACAGAAAGGGTTGAGATGGCTGCTGAGTGCCTGGATGGTGCAAATGCAATGGACAAGCCCCCAGAATTGTTGTGATACATTGATGCGCAATAAAAGCTCTCAAATATATATTATACCGATTATTTGTGAGCAAACTGATTTTTCAACCTCAGCGAATTATCTGGCATTCTCTGTTACAGATCCCAACTGATGCCTGATTTATGCCTCACTGGCATCTTATGGTACAGGCAGTCTATCCACTCCTTTGCCCTTACTGTTAGTAAAACCGCACATTCGCTTAGAATACTCTGTTAGGTAGTCTGTGATCTTATATAGGATCCTAGATAGCTTCATTTGCAGAAATCAGAGATGACACCCAAGAAATACGGAATCCCAATCGGTATCAATTACAGTGTCCGCCCGAAAACGTATTTGCAAAAATACTTTGAATCGTTATGTGGAGCTGTCAACGATATTACCCAAGCGCAGGAATACATGGAGAGTCATCATTCATTCGAAAAACTCCGAATCCTAAAGTTCACCAAGACCAATCCCCAGGACGGCAAAGAAGACTCCGACGAGCTGAAAGAGCAATGGCTATCGCGCGAGAACACCATCAAAACCTTTGACGACACAACTGAAGAAGTTGTCAAGGGTGACTGGGTTTATATCCACTACTCTGGAGGGGTCTGGCTTGACTCTGGGCTAAATCTCAAGGCCCACTATCGGACCTATATGCGCAAGGCACGGGCCGCAGAAAACCGGGTACAACGCCTATGCCAGAGTCACGGACTCGCCCCAGAATTGGCCCGCCAAATTCAAGTTGCGGCGGTACAGTCAGTAGCCCTGTATGGAGCAGAGCTCTAGTGGCAGGGTCAGAAAGATCGGCTAGCAGGTATACAGCTGATGATCAATAGACAAGCCCGTGCTATTACCGGCATACTGAAAACCACCCCTATGGGGCTACTGGTTCGTGAGGCAAGCCTTGCACCGGCAGAAGTCCTACTGGAAGCCCGACAGTTGCGATATACTACCCGGCTGCTCAGCCTACCAGAAGGTCACCCAGCAAAGAAGATCCTCCCAGTGAGCTTCCGAGAAGGGGATCAACACATCCAGCCTGGGGAGCAGACTTCAGGGAACCGACAATGAGCTGAGAGAAGTGACCGAGGCCCATGGTCCCTGGGACAACACCTCACTCGACAATTAGCCAATATCCTACCAGCAGACCCTTCCGAGGGCTTTGAAAGCACGATGCAGACAACGAGTGGCCAGTTCCCAGGTCGAATAGAAGTGCTACCGGGTCCGGAAGTCCTAGCAGCGATGCAATCTCTTTCTCCTGGACTAGCAATCTGGTCAGATGGGTCAAAATTAGAGAATGGCAGGTGCGGAGCGGGACTTGCATGGCAAGAACTAGGAGGAGCCTGGGAGACCAAGGGGATCCCATTGGGCAAGGGATATGAGGTCTTTGATACAGAGCTTCTTGGGGTCATTCAAGAACTCCAGTTGGCAAGGAAAGCAGGAGATCAGGGACCAGTCACTGTCCTGCTGGACTCGCAAGCTGCTATTGCGAGGCTGCAACATACCCAGCCAGGACCAGGCCAAGCATTAGCAATCCGAGCACATGCTATAGCCACGAGATTACACACCCAAGGTTGCCAACCCACTATCCAATGGGCTCCGGGACACGCAGGGGTAGAAGGAAATGAGAGAGCTGACCAGGCAGCAAAGCTGGCAGCTGGTAAGCCTCCAGGAAGAGGCCCAAAAGAGATATCTCTACTCTTTGCCCGTAGAACCCGAACAGAAGCCGTTTCAGCACAGAGATGGCTCACTAAGAAGCTCAGTCAGCGATCCCAACAAGGTCAACGAATATACAGACCGCAGAAGAACTGGCAGCTCGACCAAACAGCTGCAGTAGCTCCCAAGCACCTGGCAAGCCGCTATTTTCAATTGAAGTTAGGACATGCAGCCATTGGAAAGTATTTACATTGGATTCATGCTTAGGAAGATGCAATCTGTCAGGGATGTGGTTCTCAAAGGGAGACAATACACAATTTTCTCTTTGAATGCCGGAAATGGCGACAGCAATGAAACAAGCTCTACAGGGATCTGGAGTTGGATGGGGTTATGAGACCCACTGCTGCAAAGGAGCACCCGCAGGGACGACTTATAGGAGAGCCCAGAGCTACCAAAGCGCTGCTACAATCCCTAGCCAGTACCTGTGTAGCTCTACCGCAAACACACCCGGGACCAGGTTATTGAGGGAAGATGCCTGCTTGTGGGAGACTTCAACGCTCATAGCTTACTATGGAATCTACTGGCGAGAGCTTGGGTGAACGCTGGGCCATTGGAGGACCTGATAGGTTACATGATGTAAAACAGAGCCGATTGAAATGAGCTTGCTTTTTCAAAGAACTTAGGAAAGGGAGAACCACAGAACGGAAATGACTCGCAGCAGTGAGAGATCAGTTCTCAGGAATAACTGGAGCTGCCTACCAAAAGCTCACAGTGGGAGACATCGATTTTCCGAAACAATTGCATCCAACGTTGTATAATTGTAACTATATATGTTAAAATGGGTTTCGTTCCTAGGTGCCGCAGGTGCTCCACGTTTGCTTTCTAAGGCCCTTAAAAAATGAGAACAGTGGTTATGGCGCTTGCACTAGCGTCGCATGAAGGAGATCCGGGCTGAGCAGTACCTCTTGTTAGCTACCAAAGAAACCGACCAGGCCAGTCAATAGTCGTCTTTAAATGGAAATATGGCAGCGCCCGTCAGAACATGCAAAGCACGGTGGACCAATTGATCCTTGATTTTGATGAATAACTATACCTTGAATAACACAGCGTATGACTACGGGCGCTGTTTGTAAATGATGAAAGGTGCATGGCCCGGCCTGGCCTGATAACATGCCAAGAGCTCGCGATTTTCTTGGAGATAGACAGGATAGACATTGTCTGAGTTCAATTAGGTCGAACAGTTGTTAATACAGCACCTCGAAAATCTTCCCAGACCACCACTGCCTTCTTCTATGTATCCTCGAGCATCCTCATGATGGACTGGTTCTTGTTGAACCAGTCCCAAAGTTGAGCTCCCGAGAGATCCATTTCCATGTCCATATCCCCAAATGCCGTGTTTTGCAATACCGTAGGCCCAACCAGCCCATCCACAAGCCCCATCCGGTCCCCGTTGGCCTCGCCGTGCGACGACATGTGACCAGGAGCACCTGCAGTATTCGTCGTCCCCGGGTCTCCCACAAGTCCTCCAGAGTCCAATGTACCGAGCCCGAGACCGTTCGAGGTCGTTCCGGCGAACGCATCGGCAAACTGCTGCTGAGCCATCGACCACGACATCCCCCCTTGCCCACTGTCCGCACGGGATTTGACCTCGACGTACTTGGCCGCGACGTCGTACAACGCCTTGAAGAGGCGACGGTGCTTGCCGCATGTGCTATGTGCGCGGGAGTTCGATGCAGACTCGAACGTCTCGACAAGACCTCTCATGTGCTCGAGATCTGAGGCCTCGGACGTCTCGATGATGTGGCAGAAGAGGATGATGAAGGGGATGAACGGAGACTGGGTGATTGTCCTGCACCTTTATGTCAGATTGTTCTGGTCGAGGACGGAACGGGGAATCATTGATAACGGACCAGTTGATGTATGCTTCAAGGAACACCGTCTTCCCTCGCGCCTTGGTAATCACGGCGACGCAGCGGTCGTGTTCTTGGAGCGTATCTCTGGCGGCATCAATGCATTCTTGACAAAATGCGGACGTTGATGGCTTCTCCGGAGTGATGCTCCGGTAGATGAGCGTAAGCATGCAAAGGCCGACGACTCGGTCAGAACGTCTTGCTATTTCATGGTACTCCAGTCCCAGCACTTGCCCTTTGCTCGACTCGTGATGGTCCTATGGCCAGTTAGCCGTCGGCGTTGTCTCGAGGGCTGATTGGGACGTGACAAATTCATGATCCTAGGCAGTTAGCCGGGATAAACTAACGTGGATGTCTTGCGCATGTTGCATGGCAGTTTTCAACTCGGCTGCAAGAGCTCGGGCACGGGACGTCCGGATGTGCAGCGGTTGCATGAGGGCTCCTGGGCTGTAAATGTCGTCGTATATCCGGCCCTGTATACTCGCCATGTTGATCCAACCGGGGGCCAGTTCGCCCAAGAAAGAACCGCCGGGACGCTCCATACCAAGACGGGTCAGGGTAATGTCCTGATCTCGGAAGGTCGATGAACGACCTAGGCGTAGCGACAGCATCTTCTCGGTCATGTATATGGTCCAGAACAAGTTCATCTTCTGGGCCTTTTCTTCTGGTCGCTCTATGCCTGTAGGCAAGTTATGCTGCAAGCCAAGAGCTTGTATCATATGCGAGGCCGAATTGATGAAATTCCATGCGGCAGATGGTTTGCTCTTCTGAAGGCAATACATCGACTAGTAGGTACGGTCAGTCGGAACGGGACCTTTCGATTAGTTCTCGCAAAAAACAGGCAAACAGCTTACCGCCATGCCCATCGCATATGCGAAGTCCATATTTGTTGGCTGATGAAAGCGGAGGTTGGCAAGGACAGTCTGAAGGTTCACCTCGCATATGAAAGCCTGCGCGTCGTAGTCTTGCTTCGTTTCTTCATCGGTGACGGCTTTGGAGCATTCGCAGAACAGCCAGTAAAGGCCGCAATGGACGATAACCAAGTCGGCTTCGGTAGCTGGACCAGGCGATGCGATTTTGATAAAGTAATCGCTGAACTGGGTGGGCATAATAAAGTCCCCCAACCATAGCGTGGCCACTTGTGGGCACTCCCTGGCCATACGAAAGCACACGAACACCTTGTCGATGGGCGGCAAAGGGAGGTTGCGGGTCGTCGAGCCAGATGGGATAGCCTTAGCATGAGGATACAGTTTATCGAGCGTATCAGGCTGTTGTTTCTCAGAATGAACGGCAGCCCTGAGGCCGTCGAGGACGGCTTCCATTTCGTGCGCGACCTCAGCGTTGGTCGTGTTGTTAATGGCATTCTGCAGAAACTGACTAGCAAAGACGGCGTGAGCAAAAAGCGACGATTCACCCTCGTGCACCGCTTTGGAAGAATTGTAGTGTACTTCACGGACACCCCCGCCGGCGGAATTATACGGCAGGGTCCCTTGGTTTGGCGTAGAGCCGAGTGAGGAAGAAGATGGTGTTGGTCCGGATAAGAAAGACGAGCAGCGCTCCTCCTGGTTGATGCTGATAGGGTCTGCAAAGTCGAGGGGCTTAGAGGTTCCACTCTTGATCGGCTCATGACACAACTGGCTCATCCTCTGGCTGAGCTCGTCGATTTTCCTCGATATTGCATCCAATTTGGAATCACTTGCTGAATCTCAGCATAGCATTCCGTCCCACTAGGGTTTGATAGACGGTCGATTATCCTGCAGCTACTTACTATGCATTCGAGACCATGACCCTCTGCCGCCTTTCTCTAGGCTTGGAGCCGGTTGCGTATGAGCATTGTGTCCCAGCTTTGACACAGTGAGAACACGGGCTCACCCGGTCGCATTTCACCTAGACGAGGAATTAGACACCGATACCCATGTAGAGGTTCCCGAGGGATGGATGTCTTGTCTTCACCTTGCGCTGGCGGCATCGATGACACTATTTTCGAAGAAGCTGATCAGCCACATGATATGATTTCACATAAGGTAGGTACATCGGTAAGCCCACTGCTAACTTCTCGGTCGCGGCAGGATTTTGTTCTTCGTCTTCCTCAGCCCGCGAGAACGAGACATCCGGTTCTTCTTCCATCGAGAGTGAGTGAGCGGGGCCCCGCCGAGGCACTGCTGCCTGGTACATGTACGTCGTGTTTTGGTCGGCGTGAATTGGTTCCCCGAAGTCCTCAGAAGCGAGCAAGGCGTGCAAGATCAAGAGCTTGTGTTAGTGTAGGCAGAGGCGTCGGGGCTTAGATGGAACGTTGGGATCCGAAAAGACGGCGGCGTCATATGGGCTTAGGTCTCGGAGCCCCAGCGCACGCGGCCGCCGTAGCGACGACGAGGCTTGGCGCTGGGCTCGGAGGTTCGGAGGCTCCGCCCTCCGCATCGACTCCTTTAGATGTACTCTGATAGAGGGCCAACATCATGATACCCAGGTTGTTGGGACCGGAGGTGGTAGCCTCCAAGCTCCCGAGGCATTAGAAAGCAAAAATGAAACACGGGTTTTGTCAAGGCAAAGATTCGGGGATGTCTTCCATTGTAGCCTCAGTAGTTTCTTTCTTCTTTCCTCATTTTCTATATATTCATCCGCCTTTCCTAATCACTTTCCTTCATCAGGTTGGGCAAGCTCGGCATTTTGCGTCAACCATCCACTCCTTCCTGTCCTTTCTATACCCCAGCACAGAGCAAACAAGATGACAGCTCCTTTGGACCCTCGAGAGGCCGATAAAGCTGCCGGAGTAGCCAACGATGCTCAAATCCCAATCAAACCCGAGAAAGAAGATGACGAATCCGCTGAGAAGAAGAAAGACACGAATGGTTTCCTGGTAAGTCTGGCCGGAGAGTTGGTGGCTGCAATCCTCATCTATACGAGTAGTGGCTGACGAGCTGGGACGATCTATCCTGCAGAGAGTTTTCACCTTCGGCGATACCAAACTCTACGCCCTCGAATGCATTGCTTTCATAGCTGCTATTGCGTCTGGCGTTGCTCTTGCCATGGTAAACCTGGTCATGGGGCAGTTCTTGACCCTGCTTAGCGACTTCAGCTTCTCCGACGCGAACTCGATGCCTGGCAATTTCATGTCCGCCGTGCAGACGTCGGCGTAAGAGCATTACTCCCCCCTGTTTTGTATCGAGACGATGGCACGGGTCATATGCTAATGCAACCAAAGTATCTATTTCGTTTACATAGGTGTCGCCCGTCTCGTGGCTACGTACATCTACGCCTCTCTCTTCACCTACGTCGCGTATCACTTGACCCGCAACGTCCGACGAAGTTACCTACGGGCTGCCTTCAGCCAAGAAATCACCTACTACGACCAGGGCGCCTCTGGCTCTATATCCCAGCAGGCAACCTCGAACGGCAAGCTCATCCAATCCGGCATCGCAGAGAAACTCGGCATCGTCATCCAAGCCATCTCCACCTTTGTGGCAGCATTCGTGATTGCGTTCGTCACACAATGGAAGCTGACTTTAATCCTCATCTTTATGGTGCCAACTCTGCTCATTGCACTCGGCACGGCTGGTGGAATTGATGCCATGATCGAGACCAAGATCTTGCAGGTCTACGCCCAAGCCGGTAGCTATGCCGAGAACGTCCTCGGAGGGGTCCGGACCCTTCAGGCTTTCAGCCTTCGACCGAGAGTGATGGCCAAGTACGACTCTTACCTCCAGGATGCGTACACCCAGGGAATGAAAAAGAACAAGCTTTACGGAATCGTGTTTGGAGGGCAATATTTCGTTGTCTACGCCGGCATGGGCCTGGCCTTCTGGCAGGGCATCGCCATGCTCGACCGCGGCGAGATTTCCGACCTAGGAACCGTCTTTGTGTCAGTATCCATCCTCTCGCGAGCCAGCAGCCAGACTGCCATTTCATAATAGAGATCCCGGGACTAACTAAGACTCCAGTGTTCTCTTCTCTGTCATCATGGCTGCGAGTACGGTCATGCAAGTAGCACCGCACATGGTCACCTTCAGCTGCGCGGCAACCGCAGCTTCAGAGCTGTTTGCTCTCATTGATAGGCAATCCGAGATCAACCCCTTCGACGAATCGGGAGACAAACCTGACGAAACTACCGGCTTCATCGATCTGCACAGTATCAACTTCAGCTATCCTACGCGTCCAGATGTCACGGTCTTAGAGAACTTTACCCTAAATATCCCCGCAGGCAAGGTCACGGCGTTGGTGGTGAGTTAATCTCCGATCGTATCAGTCATAGAAGCCTCTAGTTAAGCGGGGAGGGAAAAAAAAAGGGATCATCCGGCTCAGGAAAAAGCACGATCATCGGCCTGCTCGAACGGTGGTATAACCCCCGTGCAGGCAGCATCTCCTTGGATGGCAAAAACATCAATCAGCTCAACCTTAAGTGGCTGCGGACCAGCGTCCGTCTAGTTCAACAGGCAAGACACCCAAAGTGCGTACCATAGACTTGCAAGTCACTTCTCTAACGAGTCCAGGAACCGGTGCTCTTCAACAGCAGCGTGTTCGAGAACATCGCCAACGGCCTCGTCGGCACCCAATGGGAGGCAGCATCACAAAAAGACCAAATGCAGCGCGTCCAAGAGGCCGCGAAGCTCGCCGTCGCGCACGACTTCATCCAGAACCTGCCGCAAGGATACCACACGCGCATCGGCGAGAGAGGCGGCCTGCTCTCGGGCGGACAAAAGCAGCGAATCGCCATCGCCCGCAGCGTCATCTCGGAGCCCAAAATACTACTCCTCGACGAAGCGACCAGCGCGCTCGACCCGCATGCCGAGGGCATCGTGCAGAAGGCCCTCGACAACGCCTCTGAGAATCGGACGACCATCGTCATAGCGCACAAGCTCGCGACCATCCGCAACGCGGATAAAATCGTGGTAATGTCCAAGGGAAAGATCATGGAACAGGGGCATCACGAAGAGCTGGTGTCTAGGAACGGCACCTACGCCACTCTCGTCAAGGCCCAGGACCTCGCACCGGCTAACATCGAGAAGAACTACGACTCCAGGGGCACGAGCATGTCCGATAAGGTTTCGGAAAAGGGAAACGATCATGTCGATCGCGTTCAGTCTCTTGCCAGGATCCGGACGGCCGAGGAGCAACAACTAGCGGCACTAAAGGACCGGGAAGACCACGACTTGTACGAGAAGACGGGCATTATCCGCAGTATTTGGAAGCTTCTGAGAGGGACGCCCGATATCTGGCTTTGGTTCGCGGTCACAATAGCCACGTGCATCGGAGGAGGTGAGTGATCTCGACTGAGAAAGGCTTCCCAACTCCAGCCCTGGAAAGTATGGAACTGCCGTTACATTTGCTCATCACAATGTCACTCGCAGCCGCCATCAACCCTGGGCAAGCCCTCTTACTAGGCAATATCATGAGCGTCTTTACTTCTCCAAACATGGTGGCCCGCGGCAACTTTATCTCGTTGATGTTCTTCGTCATGTCGCTCGGCATTCTCGTCATATACTTCATCATGGGCTGGTCGACCAACACTATCGCACAGGTGAGAGCTTCCATGTCTTTGGTGCGGGAAGGAAAATCCCGTTCCCAGTCTCGCATCATGATACTGACCACGAGCGTACCATATCCTAGGGTCTCAGCAGGAAGGTGCGAAGAGAAATCTTGGAGTCCTTCCTTCGCCAGGACCTCCGATTTTTCGACCGGCCTGAGAATACGGTGGGCGCGCTCCTCAGCCGGCTCGATTCCTACCCGCAGGCAATCCTGGAATTGATGGGTTTCACCGTTGGTATCATCCTTATGTCCGTGATCAACATCGTCGCGTCAAGCGTCCTTGCGATCCTTGTATCTTGGAAACTCGGGCTGGTCGGCGTCTTCGTCGGCCTGCCATCCATGATGCTAGGCGGCTACGCGCGCGTCAGGCTCGAGACCAAGATGGACGACGAAATGGGCCAGAGGCTGTCGGCAAGCGCTTCGGTAGCTTCAGAGACGGTCATGGCGATCCGTACCGTCTCTTCTCTCGCCATCGAGAGCACCGTGCTGAGGAAGTACGTCGACGAGCTCGACCTCGCGATCTCTCAGACGAGCGGGCCCATGTTCCACATGATGACTTGGTTCTCTCTCACGCAGTCCGCCGAGTACTTCGTGCTGGCCTTGGGGTTCTGGTGAGTCTCCGCTTCCTGGTTTTGCGGAGTAATGTGAAGCGACTCGGTTGATTGATTGTGCGAACAGGTGGGGATCAAAGCTGATGAATGACGGGGAAATCAGCTTCCATCAGTTCGTCGTATCATTTATGGGTGTTTATTTCTCCGGTCAAGCCACCGCGTTGGCTTTCAGTTTCGCCAGCAGTGAGTCCGGGGGAGGCTCCAAGCGCGCTGGGGTCGAGTTACTGACAGCTTCCAGGCTTCAGCAAGGCGAATCAAGCCGCCAACTACTACTTCTGGCTCAAAGGGCTTGACGGGACCATCCGCGAGACTGACGACAACCGTAAAGAGGGACCCGAGCACGGGTGCCGCTCCTACAACTTCCAAGACGTGCAGTTCTCGTACCCCCTGGCGCCGGACAACCGGGTTCTCAAGGGCGTGTCTCTATCGGTAAGTACCTACGAGACGGGTTCGGGATGGAACCGTGTTCACTGACACTAATCCTTAAGATTCAACGAGGTGATTTTGTGGCCTTCGTGGGTGCCTCAGGGTGCGGAAAGAGCACCATGATATCGCTCCTAGAGCGCTTCTACGACCCGACAAGCGGCACCATCACCATAGACTCGTTTGCGCCCCTGTCGTCCGTCAACCCACTTCTGTACCGCAAGCAGGTGGCCCTGGTGCAACAAGAGCCGACGCTCTTCCCGGGCACGATCCGCGAGAACATCTCGCAGGGCGTGCCGGACCTCGGCGCGACGGAAGCGGCGTCGGACGAGGCGCTGGAGGAGGCGTGCCGGGCGGCCAACGCGTGGGACTTCATGTCATCGCTGCCCGAGGGCCTCGACACGCCGTGCGGGACCAGCGGCAGCCAGCTCTCAGGGGGTCAGCGGCAGCGAGTCGCCATCGCCCGGGCACTGGTGCGCAAGCCCAACGTGATCCTGCTTGATGAGGCGACGAGCGCGCTGGATACCAAGTCAGAGAAACTCGTCCAGGGCGCGCTGTCGGAGGCGGCATTGTCCGGGGACCAGATCACCATCGCGGTGGCGCACCGTCTCTCGACAGTCCGCGACGCTAACTGCATCTTCGTCTTCTATGCAGGCAACATTGTGGAGGCCGGGACGCACGGCGAGCTGGTTGCGAAGGGGGGCATGTATGCTAAGATGTGCGAGGCCCAGAAGCTGGACGGCGCTGCATGATTTCTTCCTCGGGAGCGTTGGACATTGTTATGGGAGTTTGTTAACCGAGACTCTCTGGAGGCCTACCGAGTATGTTGCGGCTTGCGTAAGAGATGCGAGGACAAGGTATCGGGTATTATCACACCACGCCACGTGATGTCATCGGCTGGGGTCCTCCCCATTTCACTTGATATCCTACGAGGGAGGTTAGGGTCATGGCTATCTGTAATACAGCCAGGGATGAAGTGGAGAGAACCTATATAAATAGTATAGTACTTAAATATAGAGCAATAGGCCAAATCAGCGAAGGATTCGGGACCGGATTGGATCCATTTGCGTTGAACATTGAGTTGACAACCCCAGGAATAAGAGCCTTTGTAGGGAGGAAGGAGTGTTTAGTTTATGCATAACAACAAGGCAATCTCTTGCGGAGCCGACATGATTGTGAGCGAGTGAGGTGAGATGGCAAGGCCGGCCGTACTGAAGGTTTGGCTACCGCCTGCTTCCGGCTGAAGTCCCAGCCTATTTCTTTCCGTAGTCTCTCCTGCAGGCTTCGATGCAGGCTATGGACATTTTGCTCCTGATCCTTTCGCATCACCAGCAACACAGGATGATTAGAGCTGTCGCACTGAATCTCCAACTCAACTTGCTAGCGGACGGCGGCCTGCAGCTGAGGGTCCTTCTAAACCGACGTTAAGTACCGTGGTCGACACCGATCAATCCAGCGGCTCATCTACGACACGGCTCTCAAAAACTCAAGGTCAGGATTGGGGCCACACATGACCTCCTGTAAATCGGCATGCCATCGGGGATGATGGTGTTTGACAAAGGTTTTGCTACTCGCGTGTCATTATCACATTGCGTTGCGCCTCACCAACAAGTCCTTAATTATATAGTCAGCGGATGATTCTCATCAACAACAGGTACTGAGAGGGAGAAGGAGATTGTTACTCGCCACTTTGGTCGAGCAGTTAACCTCCACCGTAACGAAACAGACGCGAAAAGAAATGGTTTTAAAAACCATGTATCTCACTCAATGATTTGAGCTCATCAGGTAAGATAGCAAATGATGAAACAGCTCGATCTCCTTGCCCATCATATCTCTGAACTTCCAACCCGCTGGATGCTTCTCAAATAAAATGATGGAAAAATAAAAGAAAAAGAAAAGAAAAGGAACGGAAACAAAGAGTGAAGAAAGCTGTCTCCTCCCGGCATCACAGAAAAGACTACACGGTGTCTACAGTTTTTGAGCCTCAGAAGTGCTCTCCTTGCGTTTCAAGGCAGGGTGGGTATGGCCTACGCTGAGATTCAATTTAGGCTACCCCTCCTGCTACCCTTCTCCTCTTCTGCTTGCCTCCTCCAATGCTTCCAGACCCCATTCACCATCTCTCCGGTCCCTTTCCACCGTTCGCTGTAGGTGTGCTCGGGGTAGAGCTACACTGGTGCTAGCTAGGAATTGTAGCAGCGCTCTGGTAGCTCTAAGCTCTCCTAAGTCGTCCTTGTGGGTGCTCCTCTGCAGCGGTGGGTTTTATAACCCCATCCATTTCCAGATCCTCGTGGAGCTTGTTTCGTTGGTGCCGCCATTCCCGGCATTCAAGGAGAAGATGACGTATCTTCTCCCTTTATAAGCCGCATCCTTTGCAGGTTGCATCCTGCTGGGCCTAAATCCGATGTAGATGTGCTCCAATGGTTACATATTCCGACTTCAAAGAACATTAATAGCTGGTCGGTGCTTACATCTTGGGAAGCTTCGGGGCAGTGGTGCCGATTGTCCGGATAGCCCTAATAGGTCTATACGGTAGCTGAGAGTTATAGCGATAGTATCACGCAGTAAAGAATGTACGTAGTATTCAAGTTGTCACAGTGTGCTTACTAGAACTAACTAAGAGCGTCCCATCGCCGTACGATGAAACTTCTCCGGAGCTCACTAGATCGGTCCGATTTCATCCAATCTTCATCAGGTACTGACACTCACCCTCTCTATAGTGCACTCACCAAGACTAACCATTGGTTGCGCGACCAAAAAAGGCATCACCTCTTAACTTACCCTAAAAATACCTGATAGACTTTTTAAACTATAAAGCTGACACATACGACCATAGGGTGTGGAGAACAGGGCTTCCCGTCCGCTCAGCCGTACTTAAGCCACACGCCGGCCGGTTAGTAGTTGGGTGGGTGACCACCAGCGAATCCCGGCTGTTGTATGTTTTTTTTTTTTTTTTTGCCTTGCTCGCGTAGCGAGTGAGGTTGGTATGTTTTTATGGTCGGAGTCGTAGCGAGATGGCTGAAGACAAGGAATCGAGAAACATATCCAAAAACTGCTCGTTGGATTGACCACAACCGGAGAAGCAAGTTGTATATCATATTTCTGCCCTTTTAGTCAAAATGGAAGAGGTCGTTCTTGATTACTGACAATGATGTTATTGTTGTGGTCTAGCTATGCACCCTCATCTGACATTGGAATTCCATGACTGAGACTGTCTCGCACCTCCTGTTTGCTGGCGCCACCCATGTCCCGTGGCACCCAAATTGATGGCACTTTCGCTGTGATATGTGGGTGAAAATACATCTCCTCTGATTCTACTGTACGAGTGATATACGAGAAACTCCGCCGCAACAAAGACATGCTGCCAGGTTTGATGCCGTAGTAGATAGCAGTAGATATAAAAGGCTGACCAAGGGGTTCCAAGGCTTTTTGTAATAATCCAGAGACATCACTCTCATCGGAATATTTGACCAATGGTTCAAGGGCCTGGTTCATCAAGACATGGTACACAATGCAGACTGCCAGAAAGGTAACCATAAGAATGATAGGAACCAGACTTGCAGCGCTCCCTGTGGAGGCAAGTGCAAAGAGGGCAATGAGAAACAGGATCAACAAATAGCAGCCGATAAAGGTTTGCTGTAAAGAAACATGGTACACAGCCATTTGTGTGGACTTCTCTACTCAGGGCATGTCTTGTTTTGTATCGGTATGCGAGGTAGAGACCAGCGCATGCAAAGCCAAGAACCAAAGGTGTGATGCAGGACTATGCAATGGCTAGGTTTATATCATCAGCGTTTTCAGTAAATAAGGTGACTAGTGCAGACCACACCCTGGCTTACCAATCAATATAAGCGCCGTTATCCCCAGAAATATCTTTCCTCAGTGCACCTTTTGCAGAGCAGTCCGGCGATTATGAATTTTCTCGGGGTATTATGGAATATACGGGTCTGCTGGCGAACGCGAAAGAGCTCGCTCTCAAGAAAGTGAAAGGCAGTGTGTGTTAAGCTGTCAAGTATGATGTACTGGATGAAGAAATCCGATGCTGTAAGTAAGGCTTGGGCAAGCAAGTGCGAGGTAGCCAAAGGGTCCATGATCACCAGTCCAGCAATCGGCGGTATCACAGGTCCAATGGTCTCAGCCAAAAAGACTAGCACTACTTGACAAGCAAAGAAAAGCTTTCACAATCTTATCTTCACAGCAGCTTGAGTAGGTACGCCTCCTAACTGTGCTGCATCTTTTGAAAGCCTGGTGTCAGTGACAAGTTCCTTTGAAAGACTAATGGAGTGATAAGTAAACCTACAGTGACAAACTTTGGCCAGCAGGTCTGTAATGATAGATGGTAGAACGCAGTGAGCACATCAGCGAGGAAAGTTTGAGCAGCTTGGGACAGATCAAGCATAAACTCAAAGAAAAAGAATGAACTAGTTGAATATCTATAGTTCTCAAGAAAAGCAAAAAAAAAAAAAATACAACTGGAACTAACAAGAAAACTGATAAAACAAAAAGAAAAGTGAAGATGAAATAGGTTAGAACCACTGCTTCAGTCTTGCCTATCCAGAGATTTGACCAGATTAATCGCTTTGGATCTAACCCAGCGCAGTGAGACGAGGCCAGCCCCGGAAAATGAAGAGTGCTCTGAACATCTCTATGGGTGTTAAATTCTACAAAGGCAGCTGGAGATGCCTTGGGCTTTGCTGCACGAAGCCTGGTTTGGAGTTCCTGAATTTTGGAAGAGATATTCTCAGTGTCACGGGCTCGGTAGCTAGGAGATAAAACGAATGATATTCATATCTAACTAGCTAGTAGCCATCGACGAGAATATCGAATCTGGGGAGGAAAAAGAGGAGGAAGTCTATCTGGCGAGTACAGTCTCTATAGACCTTTGTGCGGTGCGGCTTGAGCCCTTGTTTGTCCATGTTGCCTGTATGGCATCTTTTAGCATGTTGGCACTATTTGCCTGGCGTTGAGCCGTTGCACCGTTACATCCAGTCCCCATTCCTCATCTTTCCGGGCTCACTCTAGACACATATCAGTATTATATTTTGAAGAATAAGGGATCTTCGAAGAATTCTCACTGTTGACAAGTTGGAGTGATTTGATATAACAATGATGTTCTATAGAAGCAACACAAGCCTCAACAATTAAATGGAATATTTCCGGGAATAGTTCAAGAAGATACATATTGCAAACTTGGGGTCAATTTAATTTTGCTGCCAAAAACAGGAAAGCGTGTTCTACAATAAAACCTCGGAGGCGTTAATGCCTCAGGTAGTGATGCGGACCTGTGTTGGGCCTTCCGAGGCACCGCCCACGCCGAAATCGGCCCTACGTACAGCCGGTTAGGAAGCAAAAAGACAAACATTTTGCTTCTACTCGATTATTCTCGAGTCAAAACGTGGGGGCACTGCAACCCATAATCAGCCTAGAAATGATATCGGGCATATTATAGAATATAAATCATTAATTACCGCCAAACCGGTTTCCCTATCGTCCTAGTGGAGACCATGAAATCCGGGATGGCCATGGCCGATCTGGGGGACTGCAGGCCCCGCCTTAGGGCAACTCGAAATCCTCTCCTCAGGAACACAAATTAGGGGTTTCGTACAGTATGCTGCGCCGGGACCACGTGTTTTTCGAACAGGGTGGCCACCGGCGGCGCACGAAGAAGAAGCTGTAGCAGTCTTCGTGGTCAGTCCAGACGTTTCCAAACTTGCATGGAGGTGGGTAGTGCGCTGAACAGGGTGTACTGGAGGGTCCGCTGAAGAGGCGGAAGCAACAGCGATAAGAGCGACGAAGAAGCCAGCCATTAGAGTTAGACCGATTTGTTAATTCACTGGCAGAGTTTTTTTTGACGATGACAACTGACTGTATCCACTGTATATATAATTGGAGACTAATAGGTATAACTTCGTTTTTTCATGGATCGATCACTAGTAGATAACAATGAAATAGTATTTTATCTAGACTAGGTAGTAGCCTCTCCACAAGAATGTCATAATTGGAGAGGAAAGAGAAGAAGAAGAAGAAAGGAGGCCGTCTGGGAAGACAAGGGAAAACTATCTACCCATCGTGCAGTTCTATATGACAGAGCTATCACTTGTCATTTGCTCATACTGCCCTGTTGGCAGTGTTTGTCATAATTTGGCAGTTGGAAATTGGCTCTTTCTTAAAGCAAAAAGACAGGATCATAAGATGACATCGGGCTCAGGGTATATTAGTATATCAATAACGAGAGATACGTCAGAGAAACAGAGAGGCAGGTAAGTCTATGCCAGGACAGGCTTTCACCACTCATCATTATAACCAAAACAAATAAAAGAATATATTTATATTGCTGTCTAGTTGACCCGGCGAAATCGTTCTCAAATCATAGTATCGAACATGGAAGAAGCAGTTAATAGTCTGAGGGTGAGCAGGCCTACTAATAGACATTGTCCTGTCTATAGACGCCAACTATCGCGAAAGTATTTCTATCAAGTGACTCAGAGCATAAGTAATTCTGCTATCTTTGTATTGACATCATCCTGAAAACAAAAGGGGGAAAGAAAGAAAGAAAAGAAGAGGGAGTGAAGACAAATATATATAGGGACATCTATGGCTTGCTGGCACAGGTGAAGGATGTCGCGTTCCTCGGGTCGCCTCCGATGAATTTCTGTTCGAGAGGATAAGGACACAAGTTTCTTGCTGTGTTGTTGCTGCCATTTGTAGCTACCAGTGTACCGGGTGCAATGCTCTTCTCGACCCATACCATTAGTTGAGTGAGTGCGTCGTTCGGAATGGGCCCCAACCCGCCGTAGCAGTGCCCAGCACCAGGTGCCTCGAAAAAGCGGAAAAACTCATGAGCCTCACTATCCTTTTCCAATACCTCCTCATAATATTGCTCTGATCCTTTGGGGGGAATAACCTCATCAGCCAGTCCATGCCAGGCGATCATCTTGCCGCCATTGGCTTTGAAACCTGAAAGGTCGGGGTTGGCCCCTGCCAGCATCGACGCATATCGAGATTTCGAATAGCGCAAGCTATCAAAGAAATCCGAATTGGTCATGTTTTCGAGCACAAAGCCTGGATCTTTCGCGATGAGATATGAAATCCAGCTCCCAAACAGTTCACTCCCGGTGGAGTAACAAGTGCCGTTTGCCCTGCATGCCGTCGGAATAGACGAAGAGCTGAGCGATGCGTCCTTGTTCAACCCGAACCAGCCGTGCTTTCCAGAGCCTGACCAAGCTGCTTGGACGATCCTAGCGCCTGCAGCGGATAGGGTTTCTTGTGTTCCATTGCAGTTGTAGTTTTGACCGACGAAATCGTAGGCCTGAACGGTGCAGAGACTTGGCGAACTGATTATGCCATCCTCGACTCCATCCATCCAATCACAGCTTTTCACTGCTGCTGCTGTGAAGGCCTCGACTTCGCATGGTGTTGGAAACATGTCATTTTGATTCATAAGTTGTTCGGGCCAAAATCCCGCGGGTATGAAAGCCTCCAAATGAATCGCGGGAGAAGCAGCCATAATACCGTCGAAAGCTTCAGGGTAGTTTTGTGCCATAATGAGACCCTGGCGTCCCCCACCGGAGCATCCAGAGAAGTATGAATAACTGGGGGCTGTTCGGTAGTATGATTTGGTCACTTGCTTTCCAATGACAGCCATGTCGTTTGTCGCCTTGGATGCGTAGTCCTCAAGGAGAAACCAGTTCACGCTCCCCTTGCTGCTGAGCGCCCACGACAGGTCCGTTGGGATGGCTTCTGTTCCCACTGAAATGCCTCCATCGGTAGAAGCAGATGCGAATCCTCTGGAGACAGCGTATGTGAGATAGATTGACCCAAATCCCGTGCTATACCCGCCACCGCCCAGTGCCTGGAAGCGTCCATTCCATCCACTCAGAGGAAGCCACACCTGGGTACTGATTGTGTCGTTCCAGCCTGGATGCGTGTGTGTGATGGTGACGTTGCAGAAACTAATGGTATATCGGCCTCCATCATTGGTCCCCGGGCCCAGGCTGGTAGATGAATAATCGTGAACCTCATCAGCTTGGATATCTATGATCTTCGCTCCATCAAGATCTGGTTTCCCAATGAATGCTGACGAACACCTGGAAGCGGACGACAATCGCAGAAATATTGCGATAAGGATGAGGAAAACTGGGGGTGTGGAAATCATGTTGGGTTAAAGGAGTGACAGTCTGTACTCTGTACTTGTATGGAGGGAGCGAACCGTCGCCCTTTTATTTTGGTTATACGCTGACAGTCTTTTTGCTGACTTACAGACCGTTCAGCCAAAAAGGTACCAAGGTGACCTATTCAACCGAATTAGTCATTAAGTATTCATGTCAACACTTTTTGTCCCTGAAATTGCCCCAGCATCATGTTGGTTTTTTTTTTTTTTTTTTAAAAAAAAAAAAAAACTATTTGGCCACCCTGCCTAAATTGAAGGTCCACCGGCCGTACATAGGCCTGTAGACTATACGCGTATTCGGGTGGAAGCTCGATTAATGGAGGCCACCGTGTATACCGAATACTATCCTTGCTCGGATGCTGAGGAAGAACTACCCAGAAAGGTAAATGTACCGGACGACTTTCTGGCCTATATCGGCAGCAGCGCCAAGAATCTTCCTATACGCGTATTCGAGGACCCCGAATCTCTCCGTCCAGATCTGCAATCTATACGCGTATCCATATTCGGTCTCGTCTTGCCCTATTTTTGCTTCCTCCGGAACGCAATGAACTTGTAATGAATCCCACTCCACACACGTTAAAGATTTTTTTTGTAAATATATAAGACCGAGGCTGGTGTATTAGAAAAACCTGCATCAACATAATTGTGCAAAGATTACAGTCATTGATATAGCGATGGTCTGCCTTGAACAATACTTGCTGGTCGGCTGGATGTTGGCTGCAGCAAACGCCGGCTGCACTGTGAATCAACAGCCTGTGGTGGATCTGGGCTACGAGATTTATCAAGCGACTGGATCCAGCAATGTAAGTCCTTGCATCCTTCCTGCGACCTCTTCTGCTTCGTCCCGCTGATGCTAATAATGTCGAACAATAGAGCTCTGACAGCTATTACAGCTTCTCCAACATCAGATATGCCGCTGCGCCGGTGGGTGACCTCCGGTGGAAGATTCCCATGCCACCCCAGACCAACCGGTCGGCCATTCAATCCAACTCGGAGCAGATTACTTGTGCACAGGGGGCATCCGCCTGGCAGTTGCGCACCTCGCAGTACACCAACAACTACTTGAAGACCGGTATTGTCCCCAATGTCTCCTACAGCGATATGTCGGCGGTCTTCCCAGGTGGCATGGAGGACTGTCTGTTCTTGGATGTCCAAGTGCCTCGCAAGATCTTTGACAGTCCTCGCGAAGAAAATAGAAAGCTGGCGCCAGTCTTGGTCTGGATCCACGGTAAGGACCCCGCCCGAATATTCCTTTTTTTTGATCGAAATGTTGAAGAAATGAAGGTGGCGGATTCACTTCCGGGTCAAAGACCTCTTTTGGGTCATCCAAGGGCCTCATTAACCGCAGTCAGGCCGGTGGGTCGGATGGTGTGGTCTATGTGGCTCTCAATTATCGACTGGGTGCGTTCGGCTTCCTCTCTGGAGAGTCGTTCCAGGCGGAAGAGGGTGTGCTCAACGCCGGACTTTATGATCAGCGATTTGCCCTCCGGTGGATTCAGGATCACATACATCTGTTTGGAGGAGACAAAAGACGCGTCACCGTCTTCGGTGAGTCTGCAGGCGGCGGTTCCATCATGCACCATATCACTGCATATGGAGGAAGGGCACCGCCCCTCTTCAACCAGGCTGTGCCGCAGTCCCCTGCATATTTCCCTTATAGATCACCGCAGGACCAGGAGAAGGCATTCAGAAAATTTCTCGACCAGTCTAATGTCACGTCGTTGGCGGAAGCCCGCAAGCTCCGCTCAGATGTTCTGGTTCGGGCGAATGCGAAAACAATTGGTGTCGCGCAGCCGTACACTGCACCCATCTACGGCCCTACACCAGACGGCGGCCTTGTGAAGGAGGATCCTAAGGTGCTGCTTCGTCGTGGCGAGTTTGACCGCTCCATAAAGCTGGTTATCTCTCATAATTCGGACGAAGGATTGGTGTTGGTTCCAGCGGTCCATACTGACGAGGAATATGAGACGTTGATAAAACACATCCTCACCCGTGCCAATAGCTCCACCATCGACTACATTATCAAGACTCTGTATCCGCCCATGTCTAATGAGTCCACGGGGTGGTACACGAACAACTACCAGAGAGCGGCCCAGACGGCGGGCGACATCATCATCGACTGCAACGCGGCTGCATTAGAATCCGCCTACAAGGAGAATTCCTATGCCTACTTCTTCGATGTGTTGCCGGGGGTTCATGCACAGGACACCGGATATATCTTCTATACCCCCAATGAGAAGTCATCATCCTACAGCCTGATAGACACCGGCTCCGTGAACCAGACCATCGCATTTGCCACGCAGAACTACATTCTCTCCTTTGCCAAAGATGGCATTCTAAACAGTCCGGTCGATGGCCTGCGGTCAATTTCTACGTTGGGCTCCCAGGCTAATACTGTGCGTCTGAGCAAGGACAATATCACCATCTCCCATGATCCGGCTTCTAACCGGAGATGCCAGTGGTGATCGCTTGATCTGTTCAATTAGTTAGAAGCAGACAAGAGTTCGGATAATTGTTAAATTTCCCTGACACATTACCTGTTGCATAATTGTTCAAGACAATTGGTCTCGTGAATGTAGGCCAGCGGACAATCATTTATCTACCAGTTTCTAGATCAAAAGTCTTCAGAGCCAGAAAGTAACTCAGAGAGGAGAGCATACTGTACGCGCTGCCTGGGCTCTACAAAGCGCTGATTACTTCTTCCAGGACACGAGAGCCAACGGGGCCGTAGAACTTGACAACTTTATGCTCGTAACGTTTAGGATTGATTATGCCATCCTCTAATAAGACCGCTGGGTCCTTTAGCAATTATTATCTGATATCTTGTTTAATCGGTCTGGAGGGGATCTTTCACCTTCGTTGTAGGTTACCAGTGAGCATCGTGTCTGGTGCCGTTGTGTGTTGATCGGAACTACAGTTGGATGCTGAACGCTTCCAGCGCATTATTCCTTCCATTGTTAGTGATAGTTATCGTACAAGGTATTGCAGACACTGTGACCTTCTTTTACGTGTGGAAGTCTGGTCAATATGATGTTAGTAGTCCTCCCAAAATAGGTAATTTGCCCTACCCTAATCTTATCAATCAATCAGCCCATTAGTCACCTGAAAATCCCGAAATTATCCCGTGAGTCATTCTCCCTTCATTCTTTCCCCCCTGTATATATACCGGTCTGTCCCTTCAACACAATTGCTACATAACAATTGCTATTCAACATGGACAACTACATCCTGACCCTCTCGTGCCCCGACCGTCCTGGCATCGTGCACTCTGTGACCGGCTTCCTGACCCAGCATGACCTCAACATCGTCGACTCGTCGCAATTCGGCGATCCCACCTCGAAGCGATTCTTCCTGCGTATCCATTTCGCGCCTGCCTCCAAGGGCAAAGAGAGGAACAGCCTGGACCAATTGAAGCAGGCCTTCCAACCCATCGCCCAGGAGCACAACATGGACTTCCAGCTCTGGCCAGTCTCGCAGAAACCCCGCGTGCTGATCATGGTGTCCAAGATCGGCCACTGCCTCAACGATCTCCTCTTCCGACAGTCAACGGGGCAATTGAGTATCGACGTGCCGGTCATCATTTCGAACCATCCCGACTACGCGCCGCTGGCGGCGACCTACAACGTGCCGTTTGTGCATCTGCCCGTTACGCCCGAGACGAAGCGCGAGCAGGAGGAGCGGGTGTTGGAGCTGGTGCAGGAACACAATGTGGACTTGGTGGTTCTAGCAAGATACATGCAGGTGCTGTCGCCGCGGTTGTGTGAGGTGATGTCTGGAAAGATCATCAACATCCACCACAGCTTCTTGCCGTCGTTCAAGGGCGCGAAGCCGTATCATCAGGCCTTTGACCGCGGTGTGAAAATTGTCGGAGCCACAGCGCACTTTGTTACGAGCGACCTGGATGAGGGGCCGATCATCGAACAGGACGTCGTGCGCGTAAACCATGCGATGAGTCCGAAGGAGTTGACGCATGCGGGCAGTACAGTTGAGAGCAATGTGTTGGCACGGGCTGTCAAGACTGTGACTGAGCGCAGAGTTTTGCTCAACGGACATAAGACGGTTGTGTTCAATTAGACAGAGACTAGATATACATGAGTTTATAATCATAGAGATGCCACCAACTCATCCACACTCCTCATCTCCTTGCCATTGTTCTCCCCGACATCCAACGACACCAAAATCCGACTGACACAGTTATACCCAGCGACTCCAGTCGTTAACTCAACAACCTCCCGATCCGAAAGGCCCTCCTCCCTCAATGCCCCAAACACTGCATCCTCCACCCGCACCGTCACCGTCAATTGATCAGTATACCTCACGATCGCCCTCTGCAACGGCGACAACGCACTCTCACCCAGCGCCTTAACCGCCTCCTCCGAGCCAATCGTAGACGGCACCGCCCTCACAACTTTCAACTCCTCCGGCTTAATCCCCCCCTTCAACGCAAGCGGCGCATGCGCATTCCACTCATAAACAGCATTCGTGAGAATCGCGACGCGGGAAATTGCAAGCTCAAGAAGGCCTTGGTCCAGCACGGTAGACGAACGAATAGCCCCCACGAAACTGTTATACCCATTCGCCAGCGGCGGAGCGTGAAGAAGCGTCAAGTCGAGTGGGATGAGGGGGCGGGGATGGCGGCGGGCAGCGATGCGGCTGTAGATTTCCTCATCTTCGGGCGATTGAGCAGTGGGAGGGGCGTAGGGGAGGCGCATTGTGTATCTGGGTGTTGTTGTGTAGTGTTGGATGCGTAGATTGGGGCTGGGGAGTCTGGTTCGTGTTATACGGTGCATGGCTAGTATAACCACCACGATGCCGGTCGGCAGTGAGTCTTAACCGCGGATAAGAGATTACCCCACTAACCGTGCCTGTAAACCGTGCCTGTACTCCGATGCATGTACTAGATCCACTGCTATCTTGGTGAATGTCTATAGGTGCATTTTTGGGACGATGGTTGCGCATTCACCAGTCCCCTTGTTTCTCTTGGACCTCTACTCGCCGGTATCTCATGGACTTTGTCTCTAGCGTTGTCGACAAATCCTCAAAATGTATGTCATTGTTGATGCGCATACCGTCTGTTAGCATCCAACAGGAATATGTTATCGCCTACGGTTGTTCTCAGCCGGCGGTTTCATATCGAAGTTGATTCTACCTTGACAGCTCCTTGCAACGAAGCACAACGGACATATATAGCGTCCATAATTATGACCAGGCACGCAATGGACGGCTAAATCAGCTTGACATTCCCAAACTTATGGCGGCTGTTCCTAGACCGCATCAAGATACAGCTAGTACATAATAGTTCAAAAGAGGAATAATATTGACCCGGGAAATCCATACCACGTTTCATTCAGGTCGTTATCCATACTTACAATACCGACGACTATTCGTGACATGAACTTCAGGAATATTCGGCCAAGACTAACGAATTACATGTTTGACAGGCCCGGTAACCAGTTAACTTTGCAACATTGTCCCCTCCATCTATCGCCCATCTGGGAAGCAGGCGTTGATAACCAAGATACATGGCTTGATGAGTGGGGCTATTTAGTTCGGCCTGGAATTTGAGGAACAGTGGTGGTAGGTGGATATGGCAATGTGACTTTCTACGAACTATAACTTAAGCAAGGATATTCCTGGTTGGTGCAGTGCCGGACAATCGGGTTCTACATTTCAAGACAATGCCACTTCCAGGATACTAGTCAAGCTCTGGCTTAGTGGAGAGTTGTCACATCAAGCGAGTACCTAGTAGAATATGCTCGCAGATTCATGATGGAAAGGGCTTTATAAAGATCTATCCCAGGCCCTCCTTTTCAGTAGAGACAAGGAAATAATATAGATAGAAATCAAAAGGATAATGCTACTCCGTCTTTAGTATCTGAACAAGAGAATGACCGATGTCAGAGGGTAGCCATTGTGACGGCCTGGTCACGTTGGCTGGCTGTCACATGAGACATATTTGTTTGCTTCCTTGTTAAATACGGCGTTACCTCCTTTCTTCCTTCCTCATGGTGATTGTTCTCGTCGGTAGCTACCTAGGTAGAACCCATGGGTTGGATGTTCCATTATCCTAGTAGAGCGCCGTGACAGCCATAAAAGTCTTTCTTCTCCAAACAATACCCAATCATGTGTCAAGGATGATTGAGGGTTGGGCTTATTTAGAGCTGCATGAGAGAAGGCCCTAGATGAATCCTAGTCAGTGAACTGAACTGAACTAGAATGGCCTTGAGGGTCTGTTGCTCTTTGCCTGTTGTGGCATCCCAGAGTTTGACCATATTGTTAGATGAGCCAGAGGCTAGTCTGACCGTTTGGAGAGAAGGCTACTGACTGAACCAAGCTAGAATGCTCCTCAAGGGTCTGTAGTTTTGCGCTCCACAAATTTTCCACCTATGGTAATATGTGTATCCTCTTTGATTGTTCCACATCAAAAATCTGCCTGATACAGTTTTTCATTGGTGAAATAATCAGTCCTGTACAGTACAGTTGCAGTGGAGCAATATCAATCATTTGACTGTTCTCAAGGATAAATCGTTTTGCATCGTGAAGGAAGCTTGAGAATTCAGAGCCTACATCTTCCTAGACCAAGATTAGTCACTAGTTGAGAAGGGATCCCGCGGAGCCCTCAATCAAGGCGGCCTCATACAAGGTTAGTGCTGTCTCCAAGCCTCGTGGCAATACAATTGATAGACATCGTAATGGAGAACCATTTATACACCGGCCCAAGGCTACATTTCATATCTCTGCTGAGACGAGTGTCGTGGCTCATCACATCTTGCCTTGAAGAGGCCATCGCTGGCCATAATTCGCCCGTACCCTCATACAACTGCGATTTGCCAGATTGCGGCGCGCAAAGGTGGACTTTATCTGCATCGTGACCTATACGTCCAATCAACATGCTTCATGCACGGCGCGGCCTTGATTACCGAGACATTATACCAAAGAGAGGAAGTTCCTCTCAATGAGCCTCGGAATGGGATCGTGTACACATTTAAGGAGGAAGCAGTCAACTGGGAAATCGTAGAGCAGCCTGATACACCTGGCAGTGCGGTATCGGAAACATATACAATCCCGGAACACACGAAATAGGTACGAACGACCCAGTGCGCAGACGTCGGAAACCTGCAATATTAGGCTAGGATATAGGATATGGCAACCAGAAGAGCGGGCTACGCACCAGTCTTCAACAAGCAACCATTAGCAAGTTCATTGAGAAATGTTGACCGTGACCTTGAGAATGTACACAATAAAGCAAAGTTTTCTGTATCTGTTCTGTAATAGCCATGATGTCGAGTCCTCGCCACCGGAATCGGCATCCCACATCATCCAACTAAACCTCTCCACTTTGTATAAACATATCAGAATGGAAACTTTTTCACCCCCTCCCAAACTAACCCATCTCTTCTCCCTCTGCTGCAATGTCGAACATCCGCTGGACATCGGACAGGTATCATCCGGTCGCCGGCGCTGGGTCCGGATTGTGGGAGGCAGTGTTAGTGGCAAATATCTCACTGGCGAGGTAGTTGGTGGTGACGATTCTATGTAATACCCCCTTATACTTTTGATGCCCCGATGCTCATGAGCGTATGAATAGGACGGAGGAGGAAAATCTCACTACGCATGTGAATACGCAGTACTTGGTTAGGAGCGATGACGGAGCGCATTTAGAGATTCGGTACGTTTAATAAATAGAGCGGAATTAAAGCCGTCTGAGACAAGCTAAGAAGTAGTACCGAGGGAACTCGCTCCGGTCCCCCTGAAGTACTGCAGCGGTTGATGCAAGGCGAACCGGTGCATCACAGCCAGTACCGGTTCCACCTGCACATCAAAGTCGAGACGGGATGTGACCGGTATAAATGGATGAACAACCGGGTGATTGTTGGACGGGCTATTAGAACCAAAGAAGAGGTTTCCTACGATGCGTACTTTTTGGAGAATACGCCCGAGTTTGAGTAATATCGTTTATGTATAGTACAGTTTATTGTACATGGGTACGCAAGAACTCAAGCAGATTCACGTATCCTCCACTCTTCTCCTGTTCTACCAATACCTCTTCCGCAACGCGGTTAGCCCATGAATACTCTGAATGGGACGTGCGCATCTCTGCCAGTCGTTGTTGTAGCCATTCGCGTGTGACAGGGTCTGGCGAATCGACAACGGCCATTAGAAGGGGCCAGTGTAATCGTCGCAGCAGTCGCGGATCCCAGCTGTATTGTTTCTGAGCGATTTCCATAATATGTCCTAGCGCTTGCCGTTGGAATGGGGACGGTGGCGTGTCGATGCAGAGTACACGGCGGTGGAATAGGACTTCGGCGGAGAAGTTGGCGACGGCCATGAGGATTGTGTTGATCGTGCGGTAGGCGGCATGGCCGCGGGCCATTTTGGCTGTTATGAAGAGATCGGAGTATCTCTTTTACTCGTTAGATCGGTACATATAGAAGCAAAGTGAAGGTGGACCTACGTTTCGAATGGCCATCATCTCTTGGAAAAGAGATTCGGAAGTCGTGCCAGATACCACTGGGTTACCCATGGCTAGCCTCCATATTACATGTCGTAAGACCATGCCAATATGGATCAGCTCCAGTCCGCGGTAGTTCTCATTATCGTCCATTACCTCTCGCTCTGGATATTGGTCACCCCAGAAACATCGCCCCCAGAGACGCGCGCCCTGATAGAGGTGGTCTGGTTGCAATGCTGCGTTGCCAGACTGCAAAACATAGTCGTATAGTGACTCTGTCGCGCCCATCGGCTGCGCGCTGATATCCACGTATAAAATCCACAGGAGCATTTGAATTGGGACAAAAGAGATATCTTGAGTCGTCGGGTCAGACTGTTCGGTATCCATCAAGGAAAACACATTGCCCACGTTGCGATTCTCGAACAACCCCGGATGAGTTTCAAGCAACGATCGCACACCCTGCAGATGCAGCTGCAAATGCCGTACGTGGTGTCCAAATTGACATTCATACATGACCATCAGGAACATGGTCACAAAGATCATCTCCAACTCGCCGTGCGAAATGTGTCGCCGTGGCGTCTCTAGGGATTGCCGGAACTCCTTGACTGCCAATCCGTAGTGATAGCGTGCGTGGTCCTCTGCTGTTGGGCGACCTAGTGAATGGACGTCCAGCCCGTTGCGGTGCATATCACTCGCGGAGAGCGCCAGTATCATTCGCATAATCACCCTGCTCGTGGCTGCGGGCCCCTGGTACAGATAACAGAAGCTGCTCCATTGCCACGCTTTCATGTAGTAAAACACAAGCGACGACGATGGAAAGTATTGAAAGTACTTCTGGTCCTGCTTGGAAAGCACTAAGGAATTGGCACACGCGACCTCCGGCGTCGACACGGAGGGATGGATGGGAGTCGGATACGAAAAGGGAGGAAGAAACGGCAAAGCAGCCGGCAGTGAAGTCGGCTGTCCAGGCGATGCCGATGTCGATGTAGCAGAACGCTCCCACAACAGTGCCAGATTCCCAAGATCCAAGCTGATATCCTCCTGCTGCAATGGCGGCCGAGGGGCTGGCTGCAGGTCTCGCACCTGGACGGAACGGCCTCGCTTCACCGGCACCCCCCATTCACAATGGAGGCGCAGACTGGAGCATCGCTGACAAACAGGGCGTTCCTCTCCGCATTTTACCTTTCGACGACGGCAGGTACTGCAGCCTGTCCCAGTGAGTGTCAGAGCGCATTCATTTCTGCGCGTTCAACATAGGAGACCTACCATTCTTGGAGCGAGGGGCGTTCCGTCCCGACATATATCGATCGACGGCTAGGCGTGGTCAACCATCCAGCGCGCAGACATGAGTGTGACAAGTCCAGAAGGGATTTGGCCCGGGCAAATTCCAGAATGACCGGAAATCAAGCGAGAAAAGAAAGATGGAGAAGAAGAGATTAACTAGCTGTCGGGAAACCATTCGGAGAACGGCGGAGCTTATATAAGCCGATATCTGAACCCTGGCCGAGGCTATGACTGGATCCAACCAAACATGCTGTTTTTATGCATTTTGACGAGGAGGCTTGGTTTGCATTGAATTGACTGTCTATGCGAGGTGTTCCAATGGAGCTAACCGATTCGAGCTTCGGGACGTTAATCGAGCGTCGTGCTAATTCAGAACCCCGGAGTACCTCGATTAGTAGTCGCTTTCGCTTTCCCGGGGTATGATATCCCCAACGACCCAGTTCAGAATCCCCTGATGAACCCGTCTCACTTTCTGGGGACCAGACATGGCTTTAGAATCGTTTCAAAGCCGCAATTATTTCCCCCGTTCTGCACGCACAGCGAATGTCTGGCCACAATATGTCTTGTAGGGGCGCCGTCTTGAAATCCATGGCACGGCAGCCTTCCGAATGGGAACAGACAGAACCGGAAAACTATTACGGCGAGCACTGGTCATTCAAAAATAGTGATAGCCATTCTCAGCATCTGGAAATAGATCTTTATCCTCCCTGTACAATCTGTATGCTCACAGGGTAGGCATGCTGAACAATCAACCAATTGGTCAAACAGTTGACGCTCGACAGCTTCGGAAATGTCTATCATGCAGAAAGAAGGGCCGCACGAAACTTACCAGTACATTAACGGAAACTTATCTTGATAAAGCTATAGCATAAGCCCTCTCACTCAACGTATAGACTACAGGGTAGAATAGTAGTAGTAGTAGTAGTAGTAGTTGTATTTAACGTCGGTGTGAGATCCCGGAACGGAATATACGACGGGCAGAGTGGAACTGCCTGGCTAGAGCCTGAGGCTATTTATGTACAAGAAGCACCTCCCGCGCAGGAGAATGCTTAGTAATGAGGCCGCCTAACGTAACCGAACACCGAGCTGGCCAGACCACCGAGCTGGCCAGCTGGCCACATCCGCGACCACCTACTATTGTACTTGCAAATTATCCACAACCACAACCATGACTGATAATTCAAAAGAGGATCGCATAAAACTAGCTCTAGAGGCCTTTAAAAAAGGTCTTTTTCCATCAAGGAATGCAGCAGCAAAGGCGTATGATGTGCCTCTCTCTACCTTTAAGACCCGGGTCAGAGGAACCACATGCCGCAAGGAATCAGTGGCCAATGGCCGAAAATTGACACCTACTGAAGAAAAGACACTCTCATTGTGGATCATTAATATGGACCAGCGTGGCCTACCTCTACAAATCTCTACTGTACGCTCTTTGGCACATTTATTGCTGTCTGCACGGCTATCCTCCCAGACTGCCTATGTGGGCGAGCGTTGGGTGACTCGGTATATTCAACGCCATGATGAACTCTCCTCTAAATACAGCCGAAAATATGACTATCAGCGTGCCAAATGTGAAGATCCAAAGCTTATCATGGGATGGTATAAGCGCTTCCATGATACTATCGAAAAATATGGAATTCTTGAGCAAGATATCTACAATATGGATGAAACTGGATTTCAGATGGGTATGATATCCACAGCCAAAGTTATATGTGGCTCAGAGACTCGGGCAAGCAATGCCAAGGCCTTGCAGCCTGGGAATCGTGAATGGGTAACTGCTATTATTGCAGTAAATGCAACTGGATGGGCTTTGCCCCCCCAGATTATCTTGGCCGCAGACAACCACCAATCTCAATGGTATCATGCTATTCCAAATGATTTTATAATCAGTGTCAGCCAGAATGGCTGGACAAACAATGGATTAGGCCTGGAGTGGCTTCAAACAGTCTTTGAGCCACATACAGCTTCCCGTACATTAGGGAAGTATCGCATGTAGGCTGACCGTTGGGATGGGATAATCCCGGTGGGAATGGGATGGGATTCCCATCCCATTGAAAATCGGGATGGCCTTCTCGGAACAAATGGGAGATGGGAATTCCCCTCCAACGAGCACATGGGAATGGGATATTCCCATCCTCTGCCAAGCTCGGGATGGGATTTTCCCATACATGGCGTTCGGGGGATGGGATAATCCCATCCTTGAAATGGGACGGGATGGGGACAAAGATATACGATTTTCCGGGAATGGGATAATCCCATCCCGAATCCCATATCATGGGATTTTTTCCGGGATTCCCATAAAAATCCCAGAGAACTTTTCGGCACATAATCGTTTGCTAATTGCTACACAATTCGCTTCATTCTTTAAGAAAAGCCAATAATCTCCCTTAATCAAAGCGCTTTTGTCTATGGGTTATTGGCAAGAAGCGAAATTGAAAATGACTAGGTATAGTAGAAGACGATTGATTGAGCATGATTTTCGGCTTTTTAGTTGAACCCCCAAGGATAGTGCTTCTAAACATAGAACATTTTTATCATATAAACGCACGGAGATCCGCGTTAAAAAAAATTCGATAAAAATCAGGAAAAATTTTCATCTTATGTATTATGACCTACCATGCTTACTTCAGATCAAATGAAGCGAGTTCAAGGCTTTATTGGCAGTATAAAACTTTTGCCTGGTTCAAATCAGATCATGCAGTAAGAGTATATATATATCAACAGCACTCCTCCAACGCTTTCAGAATAGCAATATCAATGCAGGTTCTAGCCCGAAAACGCCTCTTTTCTTCGCGTTTACCAGGACTTTCCCATGACATATTCTGGAATTTCATGCCATATACATATATTTCACACATTTACATCTGAAATAGCGTGTTGTGCTTTGGTAAAACAATATTAATTTCAACGCGTCGGGATGCCTCTTGCTGATCCATCGCGATCAGTTTACAAGTGGGATGTACAAGTGAACCCTGTGGTGACGTGGCCAGCTGGCCACGCCCACTACTCCTCATGAACTTTGACAATGGTATTCTCTAATTTTCTAATCCCAATAAACCAGAAACTCTTCCGAGCTCTATCCTGTCTTTTGAAGCTAACAACTTTGTCCAGGCTGACCTCGGCGACCACAACTTCCCAGTCCTCACTATTAAGTGTTACCACCTGTCAGTACTTCAAGTATGGCTTCATGTTCACGGGTCAATCTCTTTAGCTCAAGCCCAGAACTCCTTCAGTCTGATGATAGTTTGTCCTCATTCTCACCTGTGGCTGTCTTTGATGACTCTTCTTCCACATCTCATACCTCCCAACAACCCCCCGAGAATGCTCGCGTTGAGACCATTTATGGTGTTGAGTACGTTCACTTTCAATCAACCTACTATGAGTCGTTTCTTGAGTGGTGGAAATGCACCCCAATTGGTCGAAAATGTGTAAATGGAACCATTGGAGACAAGTTTCAACATCCCCGTTGGAACCGATGTCGTGGAGAGCTGTGGAAACATTTTATTCAGCTGGCCGAAATGCGCACAGGAACGCCAGTTCTTCAATGCCAGGCCTGTGGCAAACTGATCCAGCATGGTGTCTTCACAAAGAATGGTGCTTCAGGGATGAACAAGCATTTAAACACCAAGGATTGCAAAAGCTTACAATCGAGAGATTCTAAGCAATCAGTGATTCAGGTATGACCTTGAATAGTAATCAACCTATTCAAACAATGACAATTGAATGACAGTTCTAGTGGGAATCACGGAAAACTGGTTCCAAGCGACCATATTCTGCCATCTCAAACGACATCCTGCCGCCAAAGACCGACGAGAATATCACAGAGTATATTCTCAAAGCTATCATCTCTCTCAACCTTTCCTTCCGAGCGATTGACAACCCAGCATTGGTGGATCTCCTTCGGCTCCTGGACCCAAACATTTCCTTCCCACACCGGACAAAACTGCGAAGTTTCCTCAACACTAGGTTTGAGACAGTGAAGCAGAAGCTGTTGGCAGGAAAACCAAGGCATACAGCAATATCCATAACCCTTGATACATGGACGAGTCCTAATCACATTGCATTCCTTGGAATTGTCGGGTCTTTCATCAACTCTCGGTGGGAGCGAAAGGAAATACTACTGGGCTTTGAGCCTCTGTCTGGAGCGCATACTGGTGAAGCCCTTGCTGCAGTGGTTCAGAAAACACTTTATGAGTATGATATTGAGCATCAACTTCTAGCTATCACTGCGGACAATGCAAGTAACAACAAGACCCTGTGTCAAGTCCTTTCGGAGAAGCTGGAACTGAAAGGCATCCAATGGTCAGCAAAGCAGAATCAGCTACCCTGCCTTGCCCATGTGGTTCAGCTGATAGTTAATGAGATTGTCAAGCATCTCAGCATTGAGGCTCGTGATGATGTGGCTGCAGTGTTGTCCAATGAAGATGATATTCAGCCTGCACTATCAGAGTATAGGGTGTCATTTGGAAAGACCTTGCATAAGGTAAGCTGAGCGCTAATTTGTGGATCCCAAAGATCACACGCCAATGATCCAATCTGACTAGATCCGTCTCCTTGCCAACGCTATTAACGCCTCACCTCAACGCCGTGAAAGATTCTGTGATCTCCAAGCCCGAAACCCACCACTTCAGATGGTCCAAGATGTACAAACGCGCTGGAATTCGACCTTTGCAATGGCAATCCGGGCACTACTTCTGAAAGACACCCTGAATCGGTTTCTTGACCAAACAGACCACGCAAAACTTCAAGAGCTGTATCTCGCTCCTGATGAATGGAAACAGGTTGAATACATCATTGTTATCCTATTTCCATTCTGGCAGTACACACAGGCGATATCAATTTCTCGGGATATCTCAATCCATCTTGCATGGCAAATCTACAACAAGCTTTTCCAGCATCTCGAATCCCGATCCCGAGAAGCTGAAAGAGAACGGACTTGGAAAGAGCCTCTCTTGAAGGCGTTGCAAGCAGCAAAGGATAAGCTGTCAGATTATTACTCACAGACTGACAATGACTTTGGCATCTTTTATGCCGTTACAACTGTTCTTAACCCAAGCAAACGGATGAATGCCTTCCATGAAGATGATTGGACCAAAGATGAGCGCAAGTTCCAAAAGCAACGAATCCTCCAGTTCTACCAAGACAATTACCAACAATATGAGCCTCTAAGAACAGAATTAGAGGAGGAGGGTGATCTGTCTCCAATTGAGGTACCAATTCCAGCGACAAGAACAGCGTTCCTGTGACTAATTGGGCTCTAGGACCTCAATACACTGTTTTCACGAGAGTCGAAGCCGGCCAGCAAAGACACTGGCACAATTAATGAAATGGAAAGGTATCTCTCAGAGCAGCCTCTTTCTGATTCTAATGTTGATATCCTATCACAATGGAGATCGATTGAAGCTGTATATCCAACAGTTGCCCGGATGGCGCAGGACCTGCTTGCAATTTTTCTTACCAGTCTTCCTGTTGAGCGTCAATTCAATATTGGCCGTGACACGTGCACATATCGACGTGGGAAGCTCCAAGGCGAGACTATCCGCAAGATTATGATCCTCAAGCATGGTGATAAGGACTTGTTAGATCCTGGTCTTCTCGACGACTGCCAGTTAGCGGAGTGGGAGGATGAGGAGACTCATCAGAAGAATGAGACCAATATTGCGAGAAAAGCAACATTTGATGAGAAAATACTTGCTGCATCACTCCATTTTGACCATGCTATGTCGGAAGAGGATGCTGGGGATAAACCTGAACCGCCAGCGGAGAGGACACGGAAAAGGCACCAGCGTCGTTGAACATGATTCTAGGTCTTTGTACTTGTTATATCCAACTCATTTCTTCAGAGTGATGTTTAGCTTTAGTTCATTATAATGGGTACAACTCCAATGTGATGTTTTTGGGTCTCCAATATAGATTCCTCCTGACAAGTCAAATGAAGAAATTCATCATCCTTGATTCTGTTCTAGCATGATCTTGCGGGATGGGATACTCCCGGTTTTCATGGGATGGGAATCCCATCCCACAGGAGATGGGAATTTCCTCCCAAGAAGCAAAAGGGAATGGGAATTTCCCTCCGAGGAGCAAATGGGAATGGGAATTTCCCATCCTCTGCCAAGCTCGGGATGGGATTCTCCCATCCCTAAAATGGGACGGGATAGGGACGAAGATTTATAGTTTTTAGGGAATGGGAAAATCCCATCCTTATCCCATCCCGATATTATCCCATCCCATTTTCTTCCCATAAAATGGGAATCCCATCCCATAAAGTCTTGGCGTCCCGTGGGACGGGATAAGACCCCCCCGGGTATCCCGAATTCCCATCCCACGGTCAGCCTAATCGCATGCTGATTTTGGATGGTCATAGCAGCCATGCCACTGCAGAATTCGACCATTTCTGCACAGAAAAGAATATTATCCCTTTATATATGCCTCCGCATTCATCTCATATTCTTCAGCCACTGGATGTTGGCTGCTTTTCACCATTGAAACGCTTATACGGCCAAAGAATCATCAATAAGGTGCAGAACGGGATTAACACTGTTGATAAAACAGAGTTCCTCTATATATATCCCACTGTCCATTACCATGCTCTATCATCATCAAATATCCAAAGCAGCTTTGCAGCAACTGGCTTGGTTCCATTCTCACCTGACCGAATCCTATCGAAACTTCACATACCATTTAAAACACCAACACCACCTTCATCATCACATAGCAACCAATCCTTCGGTGCAGGCAAGACTCCAGCAGATATAAACCAGCTTGAGGCCCAAAAGAAGCGACTATGCCACCTCCAAAATCATCAGATATCCCCATCAACTATGGAAGAGGCAATGGGAAAGGTCATTAGAGGGGCAGAGATGACCATGCAAAATGCCATCCTCCTGCAGCATGAAGTCCACCAGCTTCGCATGGAAAATAAGCATCAAAGGCAGAGACGAGCAGCTCCTAGGGCCTTTATACAGGCTGGAGGGAGCCTGACAGGTGCTCAAGGATTGCAAAAAGCACAAGAACAGGAGGCTATAGTGGAGGGAGCACACCGGCCAGTTTCCAGGCTGCGTAGGCCACCAACCTGCAGCACATGTAATAAAACAGGCCATAATCGGCTTAAATGCCCTGAGAAATAGTTATTGTATTTATAAATAATATGTACATCAATTTTGTGGGGAGAAAGGCTTCAAAATCAGTGTATAGTACTATTCGGCAGCGGGCGGCAATCAGCTGGCCAGCTCGGTGGTCTGGCCAGCTCGGTGTTCGGTTACGTTAGGTCGGCAGTAAAGTCGATAGGCATAGGGGATCTATCCGGCATTTACCTGTTGTTTCGCAGGGAAAAAACCCCGTCCCAGGCTCGGGGGAAAACCTGCGAGAGATAGAGACTTGGTATAGACAAGATTTGTGGGCGTAGGGTCAGGCAGGATTCGAACCTACAAACTGCCTGGTGATGTGCGCACCGGCAGGCTAGCCAGGCTCCGTGTCCATACCACAGAGCCACTGGCCCCACACAGGGTAGAATATGGTTCTTGTCTCAGATTCATGATTCGTGGAAACCACGTGATCTACACTAGCCACGCTTCAGTTGTGTGGCTAAGTTTGACTGATATCGCTCCCTTCCCGTTTAGGAGAATCTCAATCTTACCTTTCCTTCATTCTCCATCTTCTTTCTTTCCTCATCTCCAACTTCACCCAGTCAATCATACAGCATAATGCCTCCTGCGCATCTCTCTACCACCGCCCGCTACTGCGCCCCTGGGGCCGGTCGTTTGCCGCCAATGCAGGATTTAGGCGCTTCCTGTTCGGCCAATTGGTGTGAGATTTGAGACAGGGTTGTTGGTGCGCTCCAACAGAGCGCGGATAACTGCAAATGTCTATATGTAGCCACGGCCCGCTACTCTTTTTTCGCCTTTTTTCGGCCTTGTGTTGTTTGGACACATGCTGGGAAATCTAGATACACCGGTTCAGGGAGACCGTGAGTGGCTATCTCAGTCCTAAGAATAGCGGCTTATTGCTAATGCTCTTATCAGGAAGCTCTTTCTACAAGGCGCATACAGCCAAAAGGCAAAAATTGAGATTGAAACGAAGTCGTTATGGCTAGTCAAAGCGATCTGTGTTTTATTGTGAAAGGAGATGTCCATAATCCGCCATTGAAAAGGCTCGCCTCGACCTCAACCAAGGGGCTCGTTCAACGCTTGAGATTCGCCAAATGTGACTCGAGAGAAAAGAGCGCCATGCTTGCAATGGTGGCCGGCATGGTTAATAAGTTCGCAGAAGCGCAACCGCAATCGTATTGGAGGGAAGCCGAGATGCTGTCATCGGTCGTAACTGATAATCAGTATCGCCAACTCGTCACTGATTTTGCGAACACAATCATCCGTGGTACAACTGATGGCACAATACTCGACCCAGAGTTATTGACATGCTTCGCATTTGTTCTCCGCTATGCACCGCATACGTTATCTGCCAAAACACATATGCTTGGGTCAGTCCTCAAAAGTCTGCAAACGCTTCTGGAAAAAGCCCAGCGACAAAGTGAACCGGAAGCTCAGTATCAGGTGACCAGCATACTGTCAATCGTGTTAGATGCCATGGTCGATGTTAAAGTCTCCGGGATTGACAGAGAGACACTTCACGCTTTGGACCTGAAGAGAGAAGAAACCTTCCTGTCTGCGCCTCCAAAATCCCAGTTAGCAAGGAGACCAGAAGGACATTGGCGAGTCATATAACAAGAAAAAAGAAAAACCGGTCCGGATAATAAAATCATAACAAATGCGACTTAGAAGTTTTGGTATTCAAAGGGTCAGCCCCTCAATCAATATCCTTATCCTCAAGCTGTCTGTAGACATGCCGCGATCTGCCGGGCTCCTTGCGCATTGACTGGCCGGACCCGGTGAATCCCACTGTAGAAACGTCAGGATTTTGGACCAAATCAATAGAAATCTGAACCTCTATCTCAACAACTAGAGGGCATGACGAAACACCAGAATCTTCGCCTGGCCCAATCTGCCAGTTACGCATACCAGGCTCTACGAGGGGTTCCCGATAACGAGGGCCCTTTTGAAATATTTCAGCGACAGAGTTGGAACTTGATACAAATTTTTAGCGAAAGCAGCCGGGGCTGTTTCGAGTATGGATCCAACAAAAGCTCTTGATGCCACATCAAATGCAATGGAGTTCCTATATTTCTTCAAAATCGTGGTGAATGCTCTTCAGGACTTTTATGAATCATCCCATGATCTGCAACAGCTGGTACGAAACATGGCAGACCTATCCTCGCAGAAATCCTGGTATTGGGCTCTTCGATATAGTCACTTGATGATCTCATCCAGGGCACTCGAAATGTTGCAAGCCTTTCTCTAGCAGATTAATTACCATGAACAGGAGTTTCTTTGGTGTGGCGTGTATGCCCAGCTTGAGCAGGCCTGGGACGCCGGCGATGGGGACCAGAAGGTGCGTATAGTTGCTTTCGTCGGCAGCATCATACCTGAAAAGAAGGCACCGGCACGTGTCCGTGACTGGGTTTCGTTAATTAGCGAAACCCTTGGTCAACCAAGCTGGAGGGATGCAACCCCTCGGCCTCGCCACAAGTTCCGCAGGTGGAAGAATACTCCATTCCAACCCGGTATACCGTTCTTTTCAATTGAAAGAATCGGACTGAATGACGAACCAAAAGCTCTTCTTGATGCGGCGTAGCGCAATTGCAGACAAGCCGTGATCTTCGATGCTGACAGCGCGATCAGCGAATATTATGCCCGAAACGACTGCCTTGCAATCAAACGTATTTTTGGGGAGCACCTCGAGACAAATCAATGTTATATCAACCTTTCTTTAGTAGAGCGGTTAAGGGAGAGGAAGTATCGATTCTTGGCCAAGGACCCTCTCGTTTCATACTCTTCAAGAGCCTGCAGGTTGGACGAGCCGAAAGGTGAAAAATGTAAACCTGAGCAGGCTGTTTGACGACAGGGAAATCTCAGACGGTACGACAATCCGGCCGAGGCGGATCCTAATTAAAGGACGTGCAGGGGTTGGAAAGTCCAGCCTCTGCAAGAAAATCGTTCATGGTTTTCTCCATGGTCAATTGTGGGACGGGCTTTTTGACCGTATTCTTTGGATTCCATTGCGGATGCTCAAGGATGACGCAAATGTGGAGAATTTGCTCTACCAGGAGTATTTAGAACATGCTTTCCCAGTCAATGAGCGCAGGCGCCTGAACTAGGCACTTTACGACACTACATTTGAGGGGACCGACCAGCGAACTCTTCTGTTATTCGACGGCCTTGACGAGATCTCCGGATCACAAACTCCCCGTGGACGTCAACTGACCGAAGCACTCGGCAGCTTATTGAATCACAGAAATGCTATCGTCACATCTCGCCCATATGCAATCGATGACACGGGTCTCGCACGCTTTGATCAGGAATTGGAAACAATTTGATTCCGTCCGGATCAAGTAGAAACCTACGTAACAAAGACAGCGCGGAGCAAATTCATAGCAGATGCGATCAGAGAGTTTATTGGCAGCCACCAGCTTGTCCAAGGGCTGGTGCAAATACCCATTCAGCTTGACGCATTATGCTATACGTGGGATGGTGACTTTACCAGGGGTGGACCCGAGACTATGACTGCTGTCTACGAAGTCATGGAGCAAAAGCTATGGACAAAAGATATCTTGAAACTTGAGATCAAGGACAAAATTGGAACCATCAACAAAAAGCAAGCTTTGGCATTACGGAATCGTTCGCAGCTCGAAGGGCGAATAGGAGACGAGATGAGATACCTCGAGTTCCTTGGATTTATTGGCCTCTACAGCAACACAATTGAATTCGATCAAGATTACCGCGATACTATACTCCAGGGAATCAGCAGATCTGGGATGGTCGATGGTTTCTCTTTTATTCACAAAGTAGATGATTACACTCTCGACAGACTCTCCTTTCTGCGCACTTCAAACGCCTACCATCACAAGACTGGAGCCTACTACTTCATCCATTTCAATTACCAGTAGTTCTTCGCCGCACGACACTTTACCAGACACTGGATATCCGGCAAGCCTCTCATTCCTTTCGATCCCAAGTCCGAAAAGAGAAATGGTATAGTGCAGCTCCAACCCGAAGAGTTCCTCCGAAAGGAAAAATATAACACGCGCTACGATATATTCTGGCGGTTTGTCACCGGCATTCTCCGGCGTGAAGATGATGAACATTTGTCTGAATTGTTAGAAAAGATCGAAGAGGAGCCACATGGCTTGCTAGGACCGGTGCATCTACGGCTCTCCATGCATTGAAAGTCAGTGTCTCAGTTAACAGATACTATTGTGTCTGAGGACTGCTGCTGTTTTTGCTTCAGTTAATCACTCACTCATTCCCGAAAGCCTCTTGGAAGTTCTGACATCACACTTGCGAATTAAAGATTATTCCATCAAAGCGTCGGTAATTAGTGCTTTAGGCACACAGAATCCTCTTCCTGACGGTATTCTGAGAGCACTGATTTCACAATTGGAAGATTATGATCCGGATATCAAAAAAAAAAAAAAATTTACTTTCCATGCTCTAAAGTGGCAATCCCTGCAGCCGGAAGTTGTCCTGAATGTTCTGTTACCTTACCTAAAGGATGCCAATCCTGCTATCAGAAGTGCTGCTATGGGTGCTATAAGGTCCCAAATGTCTTTACCGGAGAATGCCTTTGAATGCCTTGATCGCCGCATTAAGAGACGCAGATGAAAGTATCAAAAACCTTGTGGGGGGTGTCTTGAACAAGATAAGCACCCAAACATAACTGCCGACAAAGATCATGCACCGTTTGGTGTTTCTGTCCGGAGATGCCGATGTAACCATCAGAAGGAATGTTGTTTCAATCTTAGATGGGCAATCTGCGTTGCCAGAAAACGCCCTGGAGTCACTGTTGTATCGACTGAGCGATCCAGTTATCAACATCCGAGAAGCAACTGAGGGTACCCTCAGCAAACAACCTTTACCAGGGAAGATTTGGGAGCGCTTGGTGTCTCACTCAACGGGTTCCGATGTGTCTCTTAGACGATCTGCTATTTCCGTCTTAAGCAGACGAATGCCCCTGGCAGGGAACATCCTAGAGGAACTCGTTGCTCAATTAGAGGATACTGACGGGTCTGCAAGGCAGTATGCCCTAAGCACCCTCAAAGTACAATCTCCTCTTCCAGACAAGATCCTGAATGCTCTATCGCTCCAGCTGGTTGAGCATGCCGGTAATCCGTTAGCTAAAGGATACATCATTGGAGTTCTCGCTGCACAGTCCTCTGTACCAGAAAGGGCTCTGGAGATTATGGCATCTCAAGCGTTGAATACAAACAGGACAGCCTCTAGAAATGCTTTTTCGGTTTTGTAAAGCCAATCCTTGCTATCGGGGGAGGTTTTGGAAACCCTAGCAACTTATCCAAGGGTTGCTGGTACGTATTTCGAATCGCATGCTGGGAATCTCCTTTGGAGACACGCAAATTCTTCTACCCTTCGAAACTGAAAATGGAGACACTGCGACTTGTTTACCGAATGGGACCTGAACGTTGGACCCAGGAACCGACGTTGTACTCTGTGCAGGACGGAAACCTTTTTGTGCAGACGTCGTCTGAACGGGAAGTGGTTCCGGTCTTGGAGAGAAAGGATGAGATTCTCCGGGCCTTTTGGAATGAGGCTGTGGCGATGGGTAACCCCATCACGGAGTGGTACAAGTGGTAGTATGTGTGTTCTACGTTGTTCTGTATTTTTCGATAATGAATAGAGTGGCACATACACATCCGGATAATAGTTTTTTTTATCTGCACCAGTAACGGACAATGGCCGTCTAAATCAGCAGTCTATTGTGTTCAGGTCATCATTCCTTCGCGTCACCACGAGCGGATATTTACAGCATGTCTATGACTATTTACAGGGTCGATCATTCCTGGATGCTCGCGCGCCATTGGTTGTGCGCGGCCTCGAACTTCTCGTTGTCCGTCAGCATATCCCAGCCAGTCAGAGCCAGCGACTTGCCGACAGCAATTGCCTCTTCGTGTGCCTCATCCTTGCCTGCAGCCTCGGCAAAGGACGAATGATGGAGATAGGTGCCTTTGGAGGCGGGGATCGCGAACATGGTGTGCAGCGTGGGAGTGACATAGCTGACGTTGCCTGTGCATGTTCAGCAATTTGCTTGGCTTGAGCTTCTGGGTGAAGGAAGACTCACCGATGTCAGAAGACGCCGTCATGACCTTTTCATTGTCCTTGAGAACATTCCGACCGTATGCCTGCATATGGGACTGGTACCGTTCGCACAGCGTCTCGTTGAGCCGGACATCCTTGTAAAGCTCGTCTCTGTTTAAATTAGTTTCCGACAAGAATTGGAAAGGGATATGGGCCACGGTGCGTACTCAACGATATTGACTTCACACCCGGTCGCTAGAGAAGCCGCCTCGATACAATTGCGCACCCTGGCCACCAACTGATCCAATCCCTTCAATGTCGGACTGCGCGCCTGCCAGATCGCCTTGGTATAATGTGGGATGATATTTGCAACTTTGGGGGTGTCCAGGAATGCACAATGGATCCGCTCATCGGGCTTGATTTGTTGGCGCAGAACCGAGACGTTGTTGTACGAGGCTACCAGGGCATCGAGGGCATTCACTCCGTCCCATGGATTTCCGCCGGCGTGCGCGCTTACGCCGGTGAATTCGCAGAAGAGCTTCTTTCGGGCGTTCATATATGTACCCGCGATACCGTCCGAAACTACACCGGGGAAGAGCTCGTGGATACATGCGTGGCTGCGCCGGTTAGTTTAAGCCTAGCCGTGGGGTTGACTAAGACATACCCCATCAAGGAAATGTCGACATCTTTGTAGGCGCCGGCTTCGATCAGTCGAGCCTTGCCACCGCCATTCTCTTCTGCCGGTGTGCCTAGCAACTGCGTCCGGCCGGGGATGCCGAATTTCTTTATCGCGAACGACAAGGCGAGAAATGCAGTGATACTGCTCGTGGCGATAAGGTTGTGGCCGCAGGCATGGCCAATACCAGGAAGCGCATCGTATTCGGCGTTGAAGTTGACCATGCGGCCGCCAGAACCAGTGGTGGCCTCGAACGCTGTCTCTAAGCCGTATGCATGACGGGTGACAGTGAAGCCCTGCTTCTCGAGGAAATCGCAAATGGTATCGTGCGCTTTGTACTCGTGATATGCGAGTTCCGGGTTGGACCAGATCTAGATGAGAGATACCGGTTTAGTCCATGATGTCAGACCCGCGACCACAATCAATGTACCTGTCTATTGAGCTCATGCAGCGCCGAGTTCAGCGACTTGACTGCCGCGTCGACTGCCGGTTTCACGTCAGTGAGATGCGTGCCGTTTAGGATGGCCATTTTGATCGGGAAATGCAATGGGTTGTCAGCGAAAAGCTAAGCGCCGAGCCATATGGTCTGGGGAGCATGCTCTCTTTATGATACCATTGTCCGGAATAACGCTACAAACGGAAACCATGTCTTCGTGTGAAAGTACCTCTCCCGGGGCGGCCAACAGACCTCGTATCTCTCCGCAATATACATTGCGGGGTTCCGTTATGTTATCTCAATGTCACATCCTATATCGGGCAAACCGGAGGAAACCATTACTCATGTGTCTTTAACCTGTCGGCAGATAGGGAATGGACAGCGCCTATCTTGCCGATGGTTACTGTTTGCAGCGAGAGGCATGCTTTTATCTCCGCATTCAAGATCTGGGGTAGCGCGTGCGCCTTCTTTATTTTGCTATGGAGGCATGAAGTACGTGATTAGAGAAATGTCCTAATCATCCTTGGTTCCCAGCCGATTGGATGGAATCACGACCTTGCAAAGCCGAAGCGCATTCCCCGCGAGAATTCGCCAAAGGATCCAATGTTCCATTGGTGTATCTGCCGACGGCCCCGACCGACTGGCTTTGCTGACCCAAAAGAAACCCAAAAGTCTATCGGCATATGGTCTCTGTGTGTTGATAAGCCGCGCAGCGATGATCAACAGCGGTAAGTCGTGGTCTGGGAATATCGTTCCGCTGTTGAGGAACATCACTCAACAACACACTGGCAAGTTAATTCCGTCTTTGCCCAAAGAGGCCCGAGACACGGCAGAGGCTGAGCTGATCGGCTCTGGCTCTGCTTTGTGCGATGGTTATTTGGTATTTGGTTCAGTGTAGATGTACAAATATGTCATTATTTCTCCGCACCAGATAGAGGGACATATAAGATCTTCTGCCGGAAGGTTCTGTAGCGACCAATTCATCATTCTACCATATACCCAATCATGGAAAAGCGAACATCAAACGAACCTGCGGCTTCCACGAAAGAGGACCTGCACGATGTCAAGGGCGAGGGACTCCCCGTGGCCGCCCAAGATGTGGTATTGGGAGAAATGCTCGAGGTCGACGCGACCCCGGAACAGGAGCGGAAGGTGCGATTGAAGCTGGATTTGGTATTGCTGCCGATGATGGGTGCTTGCTATATGATGCAGTACATGGACAAATACGTGTTGAGCCAGGCGACGCTGTTCAACCTGCGACAGGACCTTGTATGTATCCTTTCTTGCCTGCGATCGAGGATGATGCGATGCTCATACTGGGTTAGAACCTTGTCGGCGACCAATTCAACTGGACATCAGCGATTTTCTACTTTGGGTATCTGGTTTGGAGTTGGCCGAGCTCATACCTCATGGTCCGGCTGCCCATCGCAAAGTACCTCAGTGTTTGTGTGTTTCTGTGGGGAGGGTTTCTCTTGTGCCATGCAGCAGCAAAGAACTTTGCAGGCCTGATGGCAGCCAGATTCTTTCTGGTATGTTTATGCTATATTACAATTATCTTGGTATATCGTTGCTGACACTATCAGGGAGTGGGAGAAGCATCGATCGCCCCGGGTTTCTCTCTCGTCGTTGGTATGTTCTACACGCGAGAAGAACAGCCAGCACGGTGCGCACTCTCTCAACCTCACTCGACCAGATCCATATAGCTGACCGTCCCAGACAAGCCGCCTGGTATCTCGGAAACTGCGTTGCCAACCTCATTAGCGGCGTGGTCGTCTACGGCATTGGAAACATCACAATCCACACAATCGCTCAATGGCAATTAATATTCCTCATTCTGGGTGCCATCACCACGAGCCTGGCGTTCTGGTTGGTCACATTGCTGCCCGATAACCCCAAGAATGCTATCTTTCTCAACAAGAAGGAACGCGCCATTGCGCTGCAGCGAACGCTGAAGAACAAGACCGGTGTCATGGACGTTGGCACGTTCAAGTGGAATCAAGTTTGGATGGCCTTAAAAGATCCGCAGACGTGGTTCTTGGTTTTGTATAACTTTTGCGTCAACCTTTGCAATGGCGGTATCACCTCGGTATGTCCCACCATTTAACAAAAGCGTTTGCAACTTACTGACGGGCCAGTTCTCATCAATTCTCATCAACGGCTTCGGGTATGGTCGACTCAGGTCTCTCCTGCTGCAAATGCCCATGGGAGCTGCCCAGATCGTTTTCCTAGTGATCACCTCCGGCGTGGCCACCTACATCAAATCGACCCGAATCGCCATGATGATGTTTTCTACATCACTATCAATGATGGGGATGATCCTTATCTGGAAGCTGGACGCAGACAACAAGGGTGGTCGGCTCACGGGTTTGACCTTTGGCGGCGTGTTCGCTGTTAACATCCCGCTGTCGCTGAGTTTAGTCAGTTCCAATGTTGCCGGATTCACAAAGCGCAGCGTCATCAGTGCTCTGATCTTCGTCGCGTACTGCGTTGGGAATATCGTTGGGCCTCAGTTCTATCTTGCGGAGGAGGAGCCAGATTATCCGGTATGCCCTCCCCCCGAATCGTTCTTTCCGATTCCCAAAACTAATAAAGGGATAGACCGGAATCAAAGCAGCCATGTGCGGTCTGATCCTGGGCATATTCTTTTTATTCTGCCTGATGGCGTACTACATCTGGGAAAACCGCCGCCGGGACGCACTATACGGACCCCCTTCGTTGATGACGGAGAACGAAGAATTGCAGCAAGACCTGTCCAACAAGACAGACGGGGAGATGGAAAGTTTCCGCTATGTAATCTAATCACGATCGAGTCATGGAAAGCGCTCTAGCACTTAATGATGTTATGAATCAATGAATACCCTTGCCGGATGTAATGCAATGTTCTCTTCCTGGCTCACCGGTTCACTGTCAGTAGCATAGGGAATTTTCCTTACTTCACGATGGCTTGCATATCTGCGGGCTTTTACATCAGATTCATCTCCAGCATACCCCTTGCATGCTATCGATCGAGCTAACGGCAAGGGAGGACTTTATGTAGACGGCTGGCTCATGGCGCTGCTGGGCCGGGGGTGCACGAGATGCTCGATGTAATGCTTCCTATGGTTAACCGGGGATTCTGTAGCTGCATCTGAGACAATGACCAAAGTGCCGATGTACCGGTGTCGGATTGGTTATATTGTGGGACTGGTGACTGTCGGGTATACCTTGGATATCTATCAGGGCAAGAGCTTACGGCAAGACTGCAAATAAACATTTAATGACGATGGTAATGGTTGTATTGGCTATTCAATAGCAATGTTCAAAAGCTATATTACAAAAGGATAGACTTGACAGGATAGCTATGTTACAACATGTGCACACTTAGCAAGAAATGCCAGAAGGAACGTTCTCACACTTATCGCTAGACTCGCCACCAGTAATGTCAACGCTCTTCCAGGTCCAGTCCTCGCAGCTGTCATCACCGCACAGGATGAAGACCGGGTTAGCATCGTCCTCAACGGAACCGGTGATACCATCGAAAGTAACGCCAGAGACCTTGATGTCGTTGCTGGGGGAGCCGGTCGCGCCACTATTCTTGTAGTCCTGCTCGACGACAATACCGTAGTCGGAGATGCCGGAGAGCTTAATGTTGGAGTAGGTAATGTCGCTGACGGAGCCGGTCTCGTCGACCTTGGTCTTGATGCGAAGACCGTTGGCGGAGTTGCTGATGGTCGAGTCGGTGATGGTGACGTTCTGGACGGTGTTGTCGTCGCGGCCACCAATAGAGCCGATGGAAAGACCGTGGCCACCAGAGCACGAACCGCCCGAGAACTCGATGTTCTTGCCCGAGTTGATGGCGATACAGTCGTCCTGGTTCTTGACGGTGGCGCCGCGGATGTAGACGCCGTTGGACTCGCTGATGTCGAAAGCGTCGGTGTTGTGGCCGCCGTTGTCGTCGCCGTCCGAGTTGTCGATGGTCAGGTTCTCGAGGATAGTGCTGTCGGCCTGGACGCTGATGGCCTGCACGGGGGTGTTCTTGATGTGGAGGCCGGAGATGGTCGAGTCCTCGATGGAGTGGACATACATGAACTTGGGCTTGGTCTTGCCACCGTTGGTGCCCTTACCGTCCCACCAGCGGGAGCCCTCGCCGTCAATCACGGCATCCTCGGCAGCGGTGATGGTGAGGCCGGACCCACCGAGACGGATGAGAGGGCCCTTCCACTCCTTGTAGCCGAAGGTGGTGGTACCCTCGAAGGTGATCTTCGAGTTGTCGGCGGCATCCGAGAGGTCCAGGGTCTCACCGGCGGGAACCTCGATGTCCTTCAGCACGACGTCGGAGCACTTCGAGATACTCTCAGAAGCCGCCGCGGCGTCGGTGAAGGTGCAGGTGCTTGCGCGCTTGGTGAAGTCCGAAGAACGAGAAGGGGCCGGGGCAGCAGAAACAACGGAGCCCAGCGCAGCTAGGCCAAGAAGTTGGAAGGAGTGCATTATAATAAAGGGAATTGGTTCTGGTCAACAGAACGGAGTAGATTAGAGAATGGAGGTGAATAAAGAAAGGAAATGGTAAAGAGAGAATGAACTTGTTGGATGAAAGACCCTCATTGACGGCCAGGGACAGGAGTTTTTATATGCAAAAGCTAAGCTTTTCGCCTGGCCTTACACTAGCCCTATCCATCTCAACGTGAAACTGTCGGAATAACTTCAGTGGCAGCCCTGAGCCCACTCCGATCAATTTGTGACTGCCGGTGGGGACGCCGAAGCTTGACTAGCCATGGGTCTGAACTGTTCACAAATACATTAGTTCCATTGAACAGAAACCCCCGAGACTCGATATTAAAAGATCCGAGCCATCCGTGCAGTTGTTATTGTCGGAACCACCCGATGCGACGATCTAATCTCTCTGAAACGGCTATAAATGGTATGGTGGGCTACCTTAATTGCCTTATTTCTAGAGAATCGAGATGATACACTGCTGCCTGTGGTGTCGCATGTAGACATAATGGGCTCATCCAGGTCAGTTTCGTGTAATTGCATTCATTGATGGTTATCGAGTGTCTACAGAATCCCGTGTACGGAGCGCAACGTTACCGCAGCCGCCACCCCTGCCAGTGCAAAAGAGCCGTCGGAATAAAACTAACACCGGTAATCAGGGCGACCATGACTCCTGCACTAGCTGCGATGCCGACTTCTTCGAACATAGCCGGGAACCTGGTCGCGTTAGTTAGGTCGATACATAGACCATTGGGGTGACATACCAGAACGGCCCGATGAACCCCCATTCCGAACGGACGAAGTTGATGAATACACCAACACTCCCAGCATCCTCGGGATAGACATCTACAGCATACGTGGTAAGAACAGTGGTTACAACCTGATTGCCAAACGCTGCAATACCCGTGCCGACAATTGGCACCACGGACCATTTCCCAGCCTGGGCCTGCTCAGTGCACACCAGGAAGATAACCATGCCCGCCATACTCAGCAGGAAGCCGATATAGCTCAGCCAGAGCCGAAACTCAGGGGCTGGAAGGTGGCCGATGCGACGGGCGCGCCAACTCATCCAAAGATCAGACATGATGCCGCCCAGCTGTTCGCCTAACAGTGTCCCGATGATGAGTCCGAGGAACTGCAGGCCTAGTTGCTCCGCGTTGAGCTCAAATTTTTGCTGTAGTAGCTGGGGTATCTCGATGGAATTTAGTACACTGGCGAAGAGAAAGACCATCCCGTATGCGACCGCGGCGAGCATAACGGGGACTTTGCGGAAGAGGGAAAGAGGATGGATGAATTCGCTCAACGTAAAGGGCCGGGGGTCAATCCGTCCAATGCGCAGATATTGCCGTTGGAAGACTGATCCTGTCTTGTTCGACTTGACGTAACGGGTCTCTGGTCCTAGAAATATGTACAAGATGAGCTGGCACCCATTTGTCTATGTTTGTTAGTCTAATCGCAAGACTCCAATGAAACTGGTACTCACAATAGCCAATATCCAATAGATCCATACGTATCCCACGCGATTCGCCACGAATCCAAAGATGAGCGGCCCAATAGGTATCCCCAAGGTCACCATCACAGTCCAAATACCCATGTACCGCCCCCTTTCATGCTGGAAATACGTTTCCATAACCACCGCACTCCCAATGGCCATGGCCGGCGAGATGAAACACGCCACTAAGGCCCGACAAGCCGCCATTGAGGCATAATCCGGGCTCTTAGCGCATCCCACATTGCACACACAGCTCAGTATCAGCGACAACAAGAAGATTGGTCTCCGTCCAAAACGGTGCGACAATGGCTTCCACACCAACGGCGCACCGCCCAGGATCGCAATCTGCAACGAGACGAGATAACTTGCGCGTTGTAGCGAGACACCTAGTGCTTCAGAGATCTCCTCGAACGCGGGGATAATTCCAGCCGCGGAAAAGGTGCCCATGAAGGCATGGAAGGCGACAAGAGCCAGATTGGTGCCCTTTTTCCATGAAGGCCAGTTGTACGGATCTTCTGGGTCGATACTAGGAATAGGATCAAGGTTCAGGGTGCCATGGCGGTCGATAAGGAAGGCTTGATGCTCTGGTGAGAGACTCGGTGTCAGGGTTTTGGCTGGTGCTTCTTCTAGGTGGTCTGGGTGCCCTTTTGGCACACCGACTTGAGATACTTCAATTGACATACTGCTGGCTCTGGCACACACACACCCCCCGAAAACATCGTGACGGCTTGCTTAAGAATGACCGCATAGTGACTGGTTCCGCACACTGAAATTATTACTGACAAAGACGGAATTATTGACTTTTCCTGACAGACATGGCCAAGCCTTCAGAATGCGGAGAAAATGCGGGGAGACTTGCATTTGACAGGTCTATCGAAATTAGCCAAGGGCAATGATAATCGTGTCCCGGCATTGTTCAGTCTTGTTCGTAGCCGATCCGAGGTTCAGTGCGGAAATTCCGAGAATCCAGGTGCCGGTGATATCAAATTAGTTCATTCTAGACCGTTGTTAGATTCCGGGCTAGATAGACTTTAGCTTTGATATCTTCTTGCATTCTACGTTCAGACTGAGGCGTTTCTATATTGAAGCATAGATGCATGGACTGTCAAAAAGTGTTGCTTGGATGGTATACAGAAATGTATACACTGTTGAGGTAGAGATTGGAGAATTGCGTTCACGAAGAGCTTCTAGATATGCTTGGCCGTAATCTTATAATGTTGTAGGTTCAGGTACGAATCTACCTTAAACCTTTACAACATTTACAGCGACAAACAATGTTTAATTGTTTCTGTTCAATGGTATCAATTGTTAGTTCTAACGGAAGAGTCATAATTGGAAACGGTTAATCGTCACTACTCAACATATCTATTCAATATCAACAAAATGACCGCACCTCCTCCGGTGGCCAACGCCCTCCAAGTCATCGGCAGCACGTCCGTCGTGGATCTCCGCCGCCTGGTCCCGAAGACCATGCCGACGTCTAACTCAAGACCGAGTCCGCCAACCTCACCGGTTCCTACAAGGACCTCATGGCCAAGTGCATGATTGAGAAGGTCGAGCGCTGTGGCGATCTGAAACCCGGGATGAGCGTCGTCGAAGCCACCGGTGACAGCACGAAATGATTGGTTGCATATATCTGCGCGGTTAAAAGGTATCAGTTCCGGGTTGTGCCGTCGAATGCGTTTGCGCCAGAGGAATTGCGGACGATGAGTGCGTTCGGGGCGGAGCTTGAGATTGTCCATAGCCCGACTGAGACTATTACCGGTGAGTTGGCCCCGACCATGGTGAGACGGGTGCGGGAGATCGCAGAAAGTGGGAACTGTTACTAGACGAATCATTTTAATAACCGGGACTCCTTTGTTGGGTATGAAGGTGTCGGTTATGAACTGGTGCAACAGTTTCCGGAGGGAATCGATGCTTTTTGTGGTGCTGTTAGCACCGGCGGCATGATGGGGGTTCCTTGCGTTTTGAAATCCCAGACCCGAGACACGAACAGTTGTGCTCGATCTGGCCTCCTCGCCGATAACTACGGAATGCCGTGTCGGGTCGCATGGAGTGAAGGGTATTGGACTTGGGTCTATCCGTCCGCATATGGAGAAGAGTCTCTACGATAAATATCGCGCGACCTCTGAAGACGAGCGTCGTTAGATGTGTTGCCGTCTAGCGCGCGAGGAGGGACTGCTTGTTAGAACCTCGACGGGCCTGAGGTCGCTGCTGCACTCGCGCTGGCTAAGGAGCCGGGGCCGGGAAAGAAGGTGGTTACGGTGGCGGTTGATGCAGGACTCAAGTATTTGAACGGTGCTTTATTTACACGGTGAACTGTATGGATTGTACATATCTAGATAGACTAATCCAAGAAAATCTTGCCTTGAGCCACCAAAGCCGCCGGACCAGCGAGCTGCATACTCTCCACCTTGTCTCGTGACTCATTCAACTCGATGTTGACAATAATCTGACTATCCCGTCCGATTTCCGATCCTTGATCAATATTGAATCGATGCTTGCGGCTCTGTTGTCCAGACTGCAAAGCGAGATACGCGCCCAAGGAACACGAGCCACTTCCACACGCCGGGTCCTCCAGGTCGATAGCAATCATGCGCACACGGAGGTCCCAGATAGCCGTCTCTTCCTCGATGCGAGACTGCAGGGTTCGATAGTACATGACTCCGACGAACGAAGGACTCCAGTCAGCATCAAGGTCAATCGTCGGACTTGGTCCCGGAGCCAAGTTGACAAAAGCATCAGGCTGCCCCGTAAAATCGGCCAGAACATAAGTAACTCCCTTGACCATAGATACCGTGGGGTATGTGCCGTCGAGACTGGCAACATCGGCCAGACCCTTCTGCGTCACTACAAGAGCAGAAAGAGGGACCTGTTTCTCGTGAACATGCACATTATGCGGAACTCCCGCCGAGACAACCTTCGCAGCCGGATCATACTCAATCGTAACCGGCCCGGCCTTGGTGTCCAACGTCATACTTTGACTGGAGCCGTATGAACCCAGCAGGTTCTGAAATAAAACATGTCCAGATCCAATGACCGGATGACCAGCAAATTCCATCTCATTCACGGGCGTGAAGATCTCAGCCCGTGGGTTGCGTCCCGGACCGCCATGAGTGAGGAAGACACTTTCGGAGAAGTTGAATTCGCGGGCAATTTGTTGCTTGCGCTGGTGGGTTAGGGATTTATCGGTGATGTCTACCACGGCGAGTTGGTTTCCCTTGAGACTATATCTGTTAGAAAGAGTAGAGCATTGCGAGGTGGAATGCATACCGTTCCGATGTGAAGACATCGATGGTGACTGTCCGGTTAGTGAGGAGTGACTAGTATTGTGCTGTTGGCTTACCATATGACGCTTGTTCTCCTGTCATATTGTTCAGTTGTGTGTTTTGATGTAAGTCTACAGCGAGGTAGGCAAGTGTCTTGTAGTTGAGAGAATTGACTCACAATCATCCCGGTCTGGATATGTCGGATATCGCGGATATAGCGGATTTAGCACTAGACATGCGCCAACCCAATTTTAGGGCTGTGAGCACCGCAGACAGGACCATTTGACGACTGAAAAATGCCAAACGACACTTCATTTGGCCAGCGATGTGGTTGATCAGAATAAATATGCGTGGGAATGCGAGTCAATTGTTCATGATACCTCATCTCTCGCCAAGCTCAATGTTAACCCTGGCTTGGAAACGCTCCAGCTTCTTCATAATCTTCCAGTGCTCAAGTATAGCTACAATATCTAGTTGCTTAGAAAGCTTTGACTGCAGCTAACCCTACAAAAGGGCATGGATGTCAATTGCCTGCAACATAGCTCGAAGTGCCCCCTCATACGTGCGACATAAATGGGTCTGGTTTGGCGCAATTTTTTGGGATTCAGAGCCAGTGGATTCGCACCATGTTCGAGGAGGTGCTTGATGCATCTGGTGTTTTAACGCACAATACCGTACAGCAAGACCGAGTTTCCGGAACAGGTCCTGGAATTTATATCCACATCGCAGTTGAGCAATATGTTGAGAACCTCCACAGCCACAGCACCATTGTCTCTGGCATTGCATGCAGTATTAGTCAAGTATGCAAGCATCTTTGAAACCTTTTATGTCGGGATTTTGTAGCCGTAATCCATAAGGTACTTAAGCGAGGATTGCCGTCCATTCTTGACTGCACATGTTACAATGAGGAAATATGGCTTTGAACCACTATATAATTAACTGGTGTGGTCAAAGTGTATATGACCCTTTCTTATTCTTTCGGAAAATGCAACATACATAGGATGAATTGCTCTGTGCAACAAACCCCAGTGCTAATTTGCCAACATATCGACCTTGACTCGGAAGCGCTCCAGCATCCGCACCTTATCCCAGTCCTGACACTCAAGTGCCGCGAATAGACATCTAGATATCTCCTGGTACAGTTCATTCCGTGGTACGGAATAGGCGTTGATTGAATGCAGCATAAGTCTGAAATCAGCAGCCTCCAGTTTATCTACCGCATGAAGCAAGGATGTGTTGCCATCATTTCCAGCAATCATCGGATCCGCGCCCTTTTCCAGGAAATACCTCACATGATGAGAGACTGGTTCTTGAACTGTATGCAACAAGACTGTGTACCCATCACGATCTATCTTGTTGAGATCCATACCATGCTTCAGGAGTACATCAAGGGTTTCAACCGAACAAGGTTCAAAGAAATGGTCAAGTAGATTATGGCAAGCTTCAGGCATATTAAAACCTTGATCCAAGAGAAAATCGAGCGATCCTGTCAGATCGTCACGAATCGCAAACATCACAGCAGCCTGTCTTTCACTTTGAGTAGACGGGAATTCCAAAAGCCCCCGGGTAAGCAGGCATCGAAGCATGGCCGGCCCACCTTCTATTGCCCATCGTAGAAGATCGTTGTCATTCGGCTCTTCAATTTCCACACCATTGGTAAGCAATAACTCAAGCGGCGCTATCTTCCCACGACGGATCACTAGTGACGTTAAAGTGACCGGCTCATCATCTTCATACATTGTGTCCGTGAGGTCAACATTTTGATTGACAAGTAATCGGAATACATCTTCGTGTTCAACAGCTCCATACAGTGATGCTCTATCCAGGCAGTAGTCGTCATTGGCGTCAGCAACATGACCAAGCAATAACTTGACGATATGCTCGTGCCCTCCCCGAGCGGCATAATATAGCGGATCCTCTCTTCGTGGGTTGACACATCGTTCATTCAACAATTGGGCAACGATCTCCGTGTGTCCATTTCTTGCTGCGGCTTCAAGCGGTCCGCAACATCCGGGCATGGCGAATGGAAATCGGAACAAGTATAGTTCGTCCAGTGGACCATAGCTCAGAAGTTGTCGAACATGAGATTCAAGGCCACAGCCAGCAGCCAGACAAAGAATAAAAGCTCTTTTGTGGTCAGTCTCTGGGGTACTTGTGTCAAGCCCCGAATGTTGGAATAAAAGCCTTGCGATCTCCATGTGACCCTTACGAATGGCCAAGTAAATTGGATTTTCCCGTGAGCGTTCCAGGGCTTCTGTAGTGTCAACCCCAAATTCAAGCAAGTAACGAACAATTTCCGTGTGGCCAGCTTTAGCAGCAATGGTAAGTGCAGTAAGTTCGTGATCGTAAGGGCCGACCTTATTTGGGTTGGCCCCGAGCCGGAGGAGTTCTCGAATTGATTCCAAACGGCCTCTTCGTGCTTCCAATCTCAATTCCTCAGACCACGTAAACGATATATCACTTGGCAACAGGAAGTCTCCCCATGTTTCTGTGAACATTTTCATCACGTTCAAATTATGGCCCTTCCTCGCCATAGCGAAATCGGCATATGGTTGCGTTGGGGAGCTGAACATTGCTGGCATGCGAAGGAGCTTTACAGCAGCCTCATGACCATGAACTGCCGCAAGAAGCATCAAGTGGTAGGAATGATCCGCTGAAACTAGTTTCCTCTCCACAACTAGCCGGATAATCGCTGTTTTCCCATTCAATGCCGCAGTCTCAACCGGGTCGTAGTCATTTTTTGGGCCAGGCATCCTTGCAGGAGCACCTGCGTCCAGCATTCTTGCCACAGCAATCTCCGAGTCATGTTCGACTGCCCATTTCAGCAGTGAGCTGCCCAAGTAGCGGACATTATGTTGATAAGCATAGCAGTTCAGTATGGAATATAGATAACGATTTGCCTGGGAGAGCGCGCTTATATTCCAAGAATATTCCGAGAAATTAGCGATGAGAAATAGGATCTCATTTGGGAGGTTCAGGAGACCCATGACGGCGGCGTCCACTGCAAACCAGCTATCCGGTAATCAGTCAACACCCTCTATTTAGAAGCGCGATAACGGAGAGCAAACGGTTCTTGTGAGAGAAGAATTGAAAATATGCAAAGGAATAAATAGGAGAAGACTAACATTGGTGTGGCGGGTGTGGCTGACTCATGTAATATGTGGCTAAGGCTGAAAAACAACTCCTCAGTGGCGAACCCCCCCCTACCTTCTGAGCGAGTTCCCGCATTGCGGAAAACTCGAATCTTATATTTAACTACACGCGGAATCGATTGATACTACTTTCAACGCTGTTCTCCCCAGTTGTCGCTGACAATGGGGGGTGCAAAGAAGAAAGGGGTGGTTGGAGCCGCATCTCCGTGGCCTAACCACTCATACAATCACAAAGACCACGACCAATGCGCCCATGCAGCTGCCATTCTCACAGAAACAGCAGAGCTGAAGCAAGTCGCTGACCGGACCCAGGGGCTCCCCCCCAGGGATCTATTCATCCGGTTTATGAGTTCAGTTGAAGATCTTGCAGCAAAGGTGCGCGACCGCGCCAGCAACAATGGTAGTGAAGACCATGATGGCCAGAAAGAGGTGCTCCAACAAATCCAAAATATGTTAAATAAACAGACGGACGAGATGAAAACTCTACAGTACTCAATGCAGCCCCCCAAAGTAACCAGCAGCCCCCCAGCGTCTAGTCCATCTGGCTACGCAAAATCATATCGAGACGCGGCTCTAGCTAATCACCTGACATCAACAAAATCTTCTTCGGTCTCAGGCTGGATGCAGGGCAATACCAATGGATCTGTTGGCACAAACAAGACACTGAGCACTTCTCCAAGCAGCCCAGCAACCCCATTTCCACTGAAAACAGACCTGGAGATCCATATCCGAGGCACTGATCACCAAATAATCGACCCGTTGCGCCACCAGAAGGAGGCCAGGGTTGTGGAGCGAGCAAACCGCGCCATTAAAGAATCTAATAATGCTATAATTGCACACCGGTCAGTCTCTACAGGCCGCATTCTTCCCAGCGGGGATATTATCCTCCGTGCAGAGAGCCTAGAAGATGTGGAACAACTAGCCAGAGCAGCAAAAGATTGGTGCCTCGCCTTTGGAGATAATGCAACCATCAAAAGAAGATCCTACCGTGTTGTTATGAATGGTGTCAACTGCCAGCTTGATCTAGCAGCTGCCCCAGCCCGCATTAAGGCTGATAACTTAGGACGCCTGGCTTCTGCCCCCACGGCGATCACGTATACTGGATGGCTTCTTGGCCCTCGACATACTGCAGAACATAAACCAGAAACATCGAAGCTGATTGTTGAGTTTGATAACGACCGAGCGGCCAATATCGCCATACTGCTAGGCCTAGCACTCAATGGCCGCGATCACCCATGTGAATTCTACGACCAAACTCATCGGATTCAGCAGTGCTTCAACTGCCAAGCATATGGCCACATAGCCCGAAACTGCAAGCGACCTACCTCATGCGCATACTGCGCGCAAAATCACTCCTCTCAGGACTGTCCTACAGCAAGAGACCGTGCCAAGGCCCTGTGTGCAGTCTGCCAAAAACAAAACACTAAGCAAAGTGAGAAGACCTTAGAGGATCACTTTGCCTTTGACCGCAGCTGTCCAGCTCGTGTGGAACGAGTGGAGATTGCACGTCATAACAGAGTAAATGGACGTGGATGGTATGAGAGTGCTCCAGTCTCTCTTGGCTCTGTAGGCCTCTCAGGGGAGGAACAAGGCCAAGACCCCACCCCTGCAGAAGCTGCAGAGCACCACACTCAACGCCGCGGCCCAGGCCGACCCAGAAAGAGCAATAAAAGACCTCGCACAGAAGATGAACTTGAACTAAACAGCGTTATGGCGGATACCCAACCAGAAGATGAGATGAACACCCAGACCCAGACTCTGCAGCTCAGGGAGGGCCCTCGCCAGCGGTCTAGAGCAAGAGCTCTTAGTGCCCCAAGTACTGACGCTGCTCCAAGAGTACTCAGACAGACTCGAAACCGACGCAAAAGCTATAATCAGCAGCATGGTCAAGAGTCTGATGATGAGCAAAGCCAGTATCACTCCAATGAAGCCCCAATGGAGGAAGAACTGTAATCAATGATGGATCTTAAACGAATTCGAATCCTGCAGGCCAACTGCTGGAAATCACGTGAGAAGGTGATGATACACCTCTTTGGTGAGAAAGAGGTGCGCGACCTAGAGATCCTGGCTATCCAGGAGCCCTATATCAACAGATACACAGACCAAGTGACCACATATTCACAAATGCTTGGAAACCGTTTTCACCTCCTGATCAAACCTACTAGCAAGGACACTAACGTGGCTAATATGCCACGGGTATGCTTCTTTGTTAGCAAGACGCTAGATCCGACGAAGTGGGTGATCCAGCATCATACTAAGGACCTGAGCACCTTGACCCTGCACACAAGAATAGGCCCCATACACATTCATAACGCATATAATCCTAGCCCTGCGACAGGCCAACCCAGCGTCATTAACACATTGAACAACGCGCTGGCTGAACACCCCGGCCAACAACATGTGGTAGTGGGCGATTTCAACCTCCATCATCCAATGTGGACCCGACTTGACTATGACCACCGCCATGAAGAAGCAGATGAACTGATCAGGATAGCTGAGAACCATGGCTTAGAACTGCTTACACCGCCAGGCACAATTACATATGAGAAGCACACAGGCAGGGGGCACCACCAGACTACAATTGACCTGGCATGGGGAACTACTGAGGTGACAGATCTCCTAGTGCGCTGCCAACACCGACGAGACTGGATGCATGCAGCAGATCATGTACCGATTCTCACAGAATTAGATATATCTGTGCAGAAGTCTCCAGAGAGGCTAAAGATGCAATGGCTAGAAGCTGACTGGGACATCTTCCTAAAGGCACTGGCTGCAAACCTCCAACCTATATACCCCCTAGCTACCACTGAGGAGATAGATGCCACAGTTGACCACCTGATTAAAAGCATCCAACACTCTGCAAAGAACACTGTTCCTGTATCCAGGATCACTCCATACTCTCGCCCAGGATATCTCCCAGAACTAAAGGGACTACGCAACAATGTTAACCGCACACGACGCTGGGCCGCTTCTGGCCAGGAGGAAGACATCAAGGCATTCCGTCAGGCCAAGCATACACTGGGCCGAGAAACTGCTAAACTGAGCCGAGACAATCACCGTGCCCACGTGGAGGATGCAACTGAATCAATAGAGGGCTTCTGGAAACTGGCCCGTTGGGCACGCCGCCGCCGAGGTGTCCAACCAACCTACACACCAACTCTCCACGCAGGGGACCAAACATATGACACTCCAGAAAGGAAAGCACAGGCACTGCGGGAGACACTATTTCCCCCGCCTCCTGAAGCAGATCTCTCAGACATCCCTGGTTATGAATACCCTGAACCACTACAGATGCCTGCCATTACAGAGAAAGAGGTCTGTCAGGCAGTCCGGCGGGCTGCACCAAACAAGGCTCCCGGCCCTGATGGGATACCAAATCTGACACTACATCGCGCTCTAGCCATCCCGGCCTTCCTGAGCCATCTCACTAATCTGTTTAATGCTTGCCTGCATTTGGGATACTGCCCAGAACACTTCCGAAAGTCAACTACAGTAGTATTGCGGAAGCCCGGGAAACCTGATTATGCAGACCCAAAGGCATACAGGCCCATTGCACTGCTTAACACAATTGGAAAAACATTAGAAGCAGTTATTGCAACCCGCATAAGCTATATGGTTGAAGCGCACAGTCTTCTACCACAGACCCATGTCGGTGGCCGCAGAGGGCGATCATGTGAGCATGCTATTCACCTCCTGCTGGAACGAGTCCATGCCTCCTGGCGTACTGGTGCACTGGTAGCCACACTGCTTACCCTGGATGTTAGTGGTGCATTTGACAACGCTGCACATAAACGCTTGATCCATAACCTCCGGAAACGAGGGATCCCAGTCAGTGCTGTCAACTGGATAGCAAGCTTCCTACGCCACCGCATCACAGATATTGTACTGATGGAGGGCGCAACGGGCCAGTTTACCACAGATACAGGCATACCCCAAGGCTCACCTCTCTCTCCAATTCTCTACCTGTTCTACAACGCAGATCTAATCGACCAAATACATGAGGCTTACCCCGGAAGAGCAATGGTCACCGGCTACATTGATGATATATGTATACTTGTCTGGAGCCGGGCTGCTGCGGCTAATTGTCGACGTCTTGAGCAAATACACAGAATAGCAGAACAATGGGAAGCTCAACACGCTTCTAAGTTTGCCCCAGCAAAATATGGCCTGATACATCTATGGCGAAAGGTCCGAGGCATTCCTAGACCCTTGGGCTCAACTAATGCTTCAGTCAAAGTGCAGGGGGTGGAGGTTAAGCCTGTGCCTACCCTTCGCTACCTTGGCGTCCAGCTAGACCAGCATCTCACTGGAATGAAACAAATTGAACACGCCCAAGTTAAAGCAACTGAAATGATAGCAGCGCTGTGCTCCATAGCAGGATCAACCTGGGGAATCACTCTATCCCATCTCCGCCAAATGTACACAGCCGTCCTATGGCCGCAGATCACATTTGCCAGTTCCACATGGTTCGTACGGGCTGGATGGGGCTTCAAGGCGGCAGAAAATGCGGCTAAGAAAACCTTGGAATCTATCCAGCACAAGGCCCTCTACAGGATAGCTGGCGCATTCAGAACAACCTCTCGAGCTGCTCTGGAGATATGTCTCAACATACCTCCTCCCATGATTGCATTGGAACGTGCAGCCAAAGAATCATACCTCCGAATTGCCACATCACCTCTTATGGCCACCCTTAGCGAGATACGACACTCTGGCCAACGACCAGTGCCAAGGAACGCAAGGGAACGACGCATGCGATGGGCCACCAGCCCAGACCATGACCCTCTAACATCACCATTAGAGCGATGGGAGCGACGAATCGCAATTTCTCAGGACAAGCTGGAGACTATACACCCACATGTGACCCCACCTTGGTGGTCAGGTCTGAAATCCCATGTAGCAGAAACTCGGGAAGCTGCTCTAACAGCTCACAATGCCACCTTACACAGCGGAGCCGACATTGTTGCGTACACAGATGGCAGCTTGACAGAACAGGGAGTTGGAGCAGCGGCAGTTTCACCTCTGGGGCGCCAGGCTGTCCACATTGGCTCCCCAGCTACCCACACAGTATATGCAGCGGAATTGCAGGGCATAAAAATGGCGCTTACCCAAATACACAATGCGGGTGGGCTAGCATCGCAATGTTCCCATCAGACCTATACAGCAATCATCTTTACAGACAACCAGGCGGCAATACAAGCGTGCTCAGCTCCAGGAAGGTCTTCTGGCCAATATATCCTGAGTGAAATTACACGCACTGCATCTCAACTACAGGAACGTGGCTGGGATATACGACTATATTGGCTCCCGGGTCATGAAGGCATCTACGGCAATGAGTGTGCTGATGCTCTTGCAAAAGAAGCTGCTAATTCCCCGGCACCCAATGGCGCGGAAGAGCTCACTCTCCTGGCCAGTACTCGAAGAAGCCTCCGCATAGAAGCAACCAGTGCATGGAAGACTGAGTGGGATGCTTCCACCCATGGGACCTCTCTCCGTCGCTTATGGAAAGAGCCTTCAAAGGCACCAATGCGGCTATACCAAGGCCTTCGGAGAGCCGCTACATCAGTTCTCATTCAAATGCAAACTGGAAAGATTGCGCTGGCTGGTTATCTTGGTACCTTCAAAGCTATGGAATCGACTGAATGCGCTTGCGGACGTGGCCTTCAAGACATACGTCATGTTCTCCTCCACTGTACCAACCAGGCAGGACCACGGACACGCCATCTTACACAGGGGTCAAGGCGGGAGCTGGATTACCGAGCTTACCTAACTCGTCCAGACCTGGTACCAAAGGCGGTGCGATTCATGCTTGAGACGGGTCTTCTAAGCCAGTTCCAGGCTCTACCAACCACATACCGAGTCACGACAACGGGCAGGGATCACCTGGTAGTATAGCGCAGCCAGGGTTGTGCGCTTGCAAAAGTAGGGATGGAAACGAGGCAGTATCCAACAAGCCCATGGGCCCTCGCGGCCACGGGAACAGCAGTACAAAAGCAGCAGCACGGGACATACAACATGCAGAATAACATATCAGGACAAGTGTAGAAAAGCGACAGTGTACATAGTGATTACCATCACGGTGGCTTACCCGGCCGCCCCACAGGATCTGCCGCCACTCGGCCTACAGGGCTGACAGATGCGTGTATGAACTATAATAATAATAATAATAATGTGGCTAAGGCTATCGCCGCCTTTCTTATTAAGAAATATACTTCCCCCTTTCGCTAAATCTACGCCCCCAAATGTCCAAGTTATGTATTTTTTGGTATTGATTCTGGAAACAGCAGTTTAACAGCCTTCTTTTTCTGCGGTCTAGGAGTATGATGGTTTTAAGCTAATCGAGCACTCTCACAAGTCAATGAAAGCCCTTGAATATCAGTGAGTCGGCAAATTGGTGCCTTTTTGTAGCTTCGCTGATTTGCCTAATTCGGAGGGGTGTAAATATAACGAGACGGGTGTCGATTTAGCATCCTCCTTTCTTTTCTCCATTCATATATGCATCTTGAACTCTCATCTCCCGCTGGCATGGTCCGGGATCTGCTACTATTTGACGGAAGGCCTTGACAGTCAGGCCGGATAGGTTGGAGAACTATGTTATTGCAGTTCATCGATAACGAATGAACCAAGTCGCAAAGGATATTCCAATACAGAAGATACCACGTATCAGCTAACCGAAACGCCAGTTACTCTCCAGTGTATGTATAAAAAGTGTATGTACCTAGTTCACTGAGTGAGGATCCTGTCAATCAACAGATACTATAGATAGAAGCCCTTATTACTCAGCCCCCCAATCTATAAATCTTGACTAGAAGCCGCTCCAACCTTCTTACAACCTCCCACTGCTTAAACTCGACAGCCGCATCCAAACATTTCTCTATCCTATAGCGTAACTGATGCGGCGGCACGGAGGAAATGTCAATTGATCGCGTCAGGAGCTCAAACCCCTCCGTCCACCGCACTGCGAGAGATAATGGCGTTTCCCCGCCCTTGTTCAGAGTAAGCGGATCTGCGCCTTTACTCAGGAGATATTCCACGGTTTTGATGTGGCGAAAGTGGATGCTATACCAGAGAGCCGTGTATCCACGGACATCCGTGGCATTGATGTTCGCACCGCAGTTTAGTAGTGTATTAAACATCGTATCGGCCTTGGAACGCATGGATTCGTGGTCCATTGTGTGCACAAAGCCAGCAAGCTTTCCAAGTGCTTTCGGGGCCTCATTTATAGGCACGTTGAAATTTTGGGCCATAAGGTAGTTGAACGAGGAGGACTGCTCTCTGCCTAATGCATATATGACGGCTTCCTCTCTTTCATTGCAATCACTAGGGAGGTTCAGAAAGCCCTTTCCAAGAAGAAATTTCATCATTTCTGCCCCTCCTTCTATTGCGTAGTGCAGAAGACTAGTCCTCTCCTGTTGATGGTGCAAAGGACCAGGAATTCCAATTGGCACATCACGATCCAACAATGCCTGGACCAAGTCCACTTTTCCGGACATAATCACCTGTAGTACCGCAGTGCTACTGGTGTAGTGAGAGTAAATTGGGCTTATGGGGTCAGCTCCTCGCTCAAGTAGCAATCTGAAGATAGCTTCATGTTCGATTGCTAGAACTAGCGGCGAGGAGATAGTATTACTGTGTTGAATGTAATTTGGGTCAGCACCGCGATCGAGCAGTAACTTGACTATATTCTCATGTCCTTCGAGGATGGCTAAGCGGAGTGAGTCTCGGGATGAGACCATGTCTCTAGGGTTGCAAGAAGCGCCCTTGTCTAACAATAGAGTGGCAATTTTCTCGTTGCCCGTCTTTGCAGCCACTCCAAGCGGCCCACTGCGTAGGCAACATTGGTCATAATGAAGGACTACAAAGTCACTGTCATCAGGCAAGCCGTATTGCAGAAGCTCTTGCACATGTTGTTCAGACTCGCATGCAATAGCGGCACACAGCAAATATGCATGTTCCTTTTTACTGTTAATTGCAAACTTTTTATAATCGATGTTTTCCAAAATGAGCCTCGCGTAACGCTTGTCGGTGGCGGCTTTAGAGAAGATACCGGATCTCTGTTCAACTGATAACTGAGCTACATCTGCTCCATGGGTAAACAAGTACCGAAACGTGTCAAAACAGCCATAGGTGATGGCAGCAAGTAATGGGGTATTTCGTGTATGAGGAAATGCATTCGGATTGGCTCCGAGTCGTAGCAGACACTGAACCATTTCTATCTTATCCGCGCCCGCTGCGCTGCACAATGCCCTGGCCAGTGCGGCTGCCAATGAACGGAGCGGAAGCTGGTCAGGAGGATGTTCCATTTCCCATAATCTCATGAGTACTTCGACGACAGCAATATAGCCGTCCCCCGCTGCATCAGCTAACAGAAATTCGAAGTTCCAAGAAGCCGGGAGTTCTCCATGTTCCATGATTAATTGGACAACAGATACATGGCCCTCATGCACCGCTTCTGTCAGCGCGTCATAATTAGGGTCGAGGAAGTCCGTGCTAGGTAGAGGTATGTTTCTTCCCAGGAACAGTTCTAGTATCGAGACATGTCCATTTATCACAGCAAGCGACATGGCCGTATGCTCTCCATCATGACATCGCAAAGGATAGGCCCCGTTATCCAGCATTTTGCGTGCAACTGACTCAACTCCATTTTTTGCTGCCCATACCAATAATGAGCTATCATGATTGCGTTGGTCATGTTGATAGACAAGACCGTCTAGCAATGAATGGAGACGTCTGTTGACCTGAGAGAAACAACTAATGTCCCAGGGATAATCAAAAGAATTGCCGATGAGAAATAAAATTTCGTTAGGAAGGTCTAAAAGATGCATGTTGAGAAGTGTTTGTTCGTGTTTCGGGTAGAGAAAAGAAAATAAGGAAAAATGCATCGAGGGGATCAACAACACAGCGGGTCATGTGACATTCCTTCAAACAGTGAGGCTGTGAAGGCAGGATAATGAATTCAATGACGTGAGCTAATACACTCCAGCTTGAATGCTTTATGAGGCCAAATGGGACTGAATCCATGGGTTTTCTTTGGGGTGCATACAGTGACCGGAATAAATCAATGCGCTCTATAGAATCAAAATTGCATGTACAACTTCTTCATCAACTCGCCAACAGGTTATTCTCAGCCTGGAAGCGCTCAAGCAATTTCACAGTATCCCATTTCTGATTTTCCACCGCAACGTATAGAGATCTAGCAACCTTCTGACGCAATTCATCGCGTGGCACAGAACGGACATCAATTGACTGCAACACAGGCCTGAAGTCTTGCACCGATAGCGCACGTGTTGCGGTAGCCAACATGACCTCATTACGGTCCACGAGTAGCGGATCTGCGCCTCTACTCACAAGGAATTTGGCATCTCTGACTGGTTTTTGAAGCCAGTACCCAAGGGCTGTGGATCCGTCAGGAGAGCGGCTGTTTATATCCACGCCACGTTTCAACAGCACATCGATCGTTTCAAGGGCATTGTTGTCGTGGCTTGGAGCCAGGTTTAGTATGTTCCGAGCTACACCAAGGGGCAAGGTGAAGCCTGTGTCCAAGAGGAAATCAAGAGATCCTGGAAGGTAGTTATCGAGCGTATAGATGACGGCACTTTCTTTTTCATGTTCGTCAGACGGGAGTTGCAATAGTTCCTTGGAGACTAGATATTTAAGCATGGCCGGCCCTCCAATGAGCGCCCGGTTGAGGATATGAACGTTGTCGAGCGGAAGAAGAACATGAGGCTGAGGGTCTTCAAGAGTCGACAACACGTGGTCGATAAAAGTTGTTTTACCTAGTCGGACCAAGGCTGCCGTTATATTGACAGCGGAATCATTCTCGTCCTCAGGGACTGGGGTCCTGATGGCATCAGCCCCTCGCTCAAGAAGCAACTTGAATATAGCCTCATGCTCAATGGCGACTAATAAGGGTGTTGAAAACGAGTAATTCATGAGTGTCGAATTCGAGGAATCCAAGACGTTGGGGTCAGCATCGTGATCAAGCAGTAGTCTGACAATCGGCTCATGCCCTTCACGAATGGCAGCAAAGAGTGCATGTTCCCGCTGGGTCACGTTGCTATACCTCCCTTCGTTGAATTGCAGGAAGTTCAGCAATAGGCCAACAATTGTCTTATGGCCCATTCTTGCCGCGACTTCCAAGGGAGCCGGTAAGTCGTAATTTCGGTACACAAGATGTAGCAAGCGCTCCTCTGTCGGCAACTCAAATTGCACGGCCCGCCAGAAATGAGGTTCGCAGCCCAGAGCGGCAGCAACCCACAGAAGCAGAGCCGCTTCACCTTCGGATCTGGGTAAAAGCGCCTCGAGTCCTGAGCGTTTAAATAAGAATCTCGCGACATTGATGTGCTTTTCATTGATGGCTTTGTAAATCGGGTTACGCAGCGACGTCTTCAGCACTGGTGCTGTTTCCGCTCCAGAATCAACCAAGCATCGCACAATATCAAGGTAGCCACGCTCAGTGGCAAGGTAAAGCGGACTAATCTTGTCGGGATGGGTTGGGTTTGGGCTGATTCCGAGCTGGAGCAGATATTGAATTGTTTCCAAGCAGTCGGGTCCAGACACCACTCTTTGTTCCAATTCCCACGATAATATATCGATTGCTTCATCTCTCGGATAATCGTTCCACATCTTATCCACAGGTATCTTAGTTACATCAAAGCCACATCCCTGTCTTATACAAAGTAGTTCTTTGGCCATGTTAGAAGTTATGGACACCCCATGGTCGTGAAGGAGGTATACAATGGAATCGCTGCCAAATATTGCCGCTGTTATCAGCAAGGCGCCGCGACGATCAACAGGTAGTAGATCTCTTTCCAGAAATAACCGAACGATTTCAGTGTGTCCTGCTGCTGCTGCTGCGCTGATCAAATCAAGACGGTTCCATGAGCATTCCTTTGTCGGGGAAGCGCCTGCATCCAGCATCTTTCGCGCAACAATCTCAGATCCATTTTCCATTGCCCATGTAAGCAGTGAGCTATCAAAATGACGAATATTGTGTCGATAGACATAGTAATTCAATGTAGTATATAGATGGCGATTCGTCTGGGAGAGGGCGCTGATATTCCAAGAATGTTCTAGGAAATCGCTAATGTGAAGCAGGATTTCACTGGGAAGTCTCTGGAAGTTCATGGTGTAAGGTGGTTGGGAGCAATCAGTCGGCCGGACAGCTGGGTTCTTCGGTGATTTTGAGATGGTCCCTGTCCAGGGGCATGTATATGGGAGTCTGGCACTTCCGCAGGGTAATGTGAAAGAGCGAGAGCTAGAAACACGGAGCTGACCTCAGGAAATGTGTACCTTAACCGGCATATCATGTAACCACGGATTCCAGGAACCTCTTGACTTGAATGAAACGTTGATGTGACATTGTGTAGGAATACCGAGACCATAATGCTGACGACGCTATGTCTAAATGGCACATTGGCTTCTTTCAACTGAAACGCTTGGATGTACTTGTACAGTTGAATAGTTGTAGAGGTACTTTGAAGGAACGTACCTGCATCGGTGTTGGTCGTGTATGGTGATATCACCCGTGGGACTAAACTGCACGCAGATTACCGGAAAGGGAAATTCCACTTTACCAGCGGATTGACAGTTTCTCCGAGGTATACATGTCATCTTGGTAGACGAGACTGAATAGTGGCTCAAATGACAGGGAATTCTTCCACTCGTGATTGATCAGAAATTGACCCATTGGGGTGGCCAATGATGCGGAGACCTAAATGGCGATATTAAACCCTGCGCTCCAGCTTATCAAGGCATACCAGAAATGCGCTGGTCATGCTATTAGTATTTTAAGTCCAAGACTGTCATGAATGCTGGCTCAGCGAGTTAAGCATCATGGTGCACAATGTCGTTGAGGATCATATTCCCGGGTGGTCTTCTGACCAGCATATATAAGCGACCGGTCCTTACATCGTGACTGTGCTCACGTTAGCATTTTATCTTCGTACAATCGGTGCCGGCTCATAATAAATGACAATATCAGGTCAAATAAGATATGCGGGGCCCCGGAATACCCCCGCATTTCGGAAGAGCCCGACTGTCTCGGGTTTTCCAGTCTGCGAAATGTCCGGGGTAATACGACCCGAAAGCCAATAGGAGAGATTACTGTAGTATCTACCATACATTTCGGGGGAATAGGTCGCGAGGTCAAGGCCAGGATGGCTAGACTCAGGCTAGGCCTTAAGATATTCGACTCGTCAGGTCTTCTGGCAGACACCAAAGCACCAGAGCACTATGCATCTCTGGAAGCACAAGTTTCGCGGCAAGGCCTTGCAGGTCGCCATGACCATGGCGTCCTGCCAGGCCTTCCTTCTGCTTGGATTCGATCAGGGTATGTTTGCTTTTCCTTGGCAAGGCTGCGGTACTGACGGAAAAGGGGTGATGTCTGGAATTGTAGGAGCGGACAACCGGTTCGGACGCGACTTTAACAATCCGGATACTGCAATGCAGGGCAATATCACGGCGTTGTACGATATTGGCTGCGTGATCGGTTCGATTGCTTGTTATTTCATCGGTGAGCGATACGGTCGAAGGGCGATGTTGATGACCGGTGGAAGCATTATGGTAATTGGGACGGCTATTCTGGCTTCGTCATTTACTGTTGCACAGTTAATTGTTGGACGGATCGTCACTGGTATTGGGAATGGGATGAACTCGTCGACAGCGCCGGTATACCAAAGTGAATGTGCACCGGCGTCGACTCGGGGTGCAGTGTTAACCCTGCAGGGTACTGTGACGATCCTGGGTGTGGTTATTGCATACTGGTAGGTACCACATTGCATTCTGGAGAGCGACCCTGACCGAAATAGGATGGACTACGGCACCAGCTTCACCGAATCCTCCTTCCAATGGCGATTTCCTCTTGCCTTCCAAGCCATATTCGCAGTCTGCCTCATCCTTCAAATCATCGGACTCCCAGAAACACCCCGCTGGCTAGTCCAGCACGACCGTCATGAAGAAGCACGTCAAGTCCTCGCTGCGATTGAGGACAAGCCCTTGGACGACGCGGAAATAAGCAAGTCGGTCCTGGATATTCAGACTGCGCTGGAAGAGGAAAGAAAAGACGGTCCGTTCCGTTTTCTGGAGCTGTTTTCGTGGGGTGAAACACAAAATTTGCGTCGCATGCTCATCACCATTACCATCGAGCTGGGACAGCAGTTCACCGGCTCCAACATGATCAACTACTATGCGCCCGTGATGTTCCAGACGACCATGGGGCTTAGCAGGAATCTTTCGATGATATTGGGAGGATGCGTGCAGTGTACATACCTCGTCGGATCATTCATCCCTGTATTCCTGATGGATCGATTCGGTCGACGGACGCTCTTGATCATCTGCTCGGCTGGTCTATGCCTGTGTTTTGTAATGGTATCGATTCTCCTCTCTCTGGGACAAATGAACGCCGCCTACGGAGCCACGGCCTTCATTTTCCTTTTCCAGGTGTTCTATGGTGCGGGCTGGCTCCCGGTGCCATGGTTCTACCCAGCCGAAATTAACACCACACGCGTGCGAACCAGGATGCAAGCCATTGCTTCCGGCTGGAACTGGATGGCGGTATTTGCCGTGGTTAAAATTACTCCAATTGCTTTCGGTAAGCCTCTCCCCCACAGCACGAGAGAGTCAAGCTAACCACTTATCATAACAGCTAACATCGGATGGCGGACGTTTGTTATCTTCGCCGTCCTCAACGCCGCCTTTATCCCGATGGTCTACTTCTTCTATCCCGAAACAAAAGGCCTTGAACTCGAGGATATCCCGCTCCTCTTTGTCAAAGGAGGCTTCACGGGTGGCGTGTTTAGTTCGAAAGGTGGTCGGACGGTTGAACCACGTCAACATGCGCACAATGTCCGGGTGGACAGTAAGTTGGAGGGTATGTTGCAGCAAGTGGAGGATACGGGACAGGTATGATGTAGTGTAACCAGAGCAACACTTCGAATAAACAGCGTACAATTGGAATGCCCACTCGTATCTGCAGTAACCGACTCCAGAGTCCTTGGCATCTGCTTAAGATATCTGGAATAGCATAAAGTATATCGCATGTCTCACGTGAATGTTCGTATTCACTTCGTAGGGTTGATGTCATGAATACGAGACAACCGATTCTATATCACTTTTATAAAGATAGCCATTATATATAGCCCGGTCCATTTCATCACTTGCTATTCAAATTACGAATCACTTGCACTCAGTGAACATTCAAAATGCATCTCACCAAGTCCCTCGCAGCCCTCATCCTTCACCTCGCAGTGACCAGTATGCCACATCCCTTCATGGACTAAACCGCAATACTGACCCTATAGATGCCCAATGTGGCACGGCCGATGCTTGTGTCCTAACCGAAACTTGCTCAACCTTCACCCGCACCACGCCTACGACAACCACATTCGCCACGTGCGTGCCCACCCCGACTTGTCTCAAAGTCTACCGTACGTTTCCTTCCTTAATACTTCCTCCTCTTAAATTAAGATGCTAATACAAACAGAGGACTGCCAATCCGGCGGATCCGGAGATATATGCTGCTCCACTTACTGCGCGGCTACGAAATGTCGACCTACGGACCCTAAGTGGCCGAACTGTAGGGAGGACTTGGAGTTGTGCGAGGCGGATGAGGAGTGCTGCTATAATAATAAATGCGTGGAGGGACTATGCCGGAAGGCATAGTTGGTCATAGTTGAAGTCTTTTTATTCTGTATGTATTCTAGTCGTGTGTGCGTTTCATTCATACTAATATCGTATCCAGTCATTAACCAAAAGTTCAATCTATGTCCATATTCATGTGCGCGCGCCATCCATTATGCGTCCCAGTTCATATCCAAGCTCGATCAAGCAGCCAAATTGCAGTTCAGGTAAACAGCTATAACAGTTAGCATCGCATTAAACAAAGCCAGGGAAAGGGTAACTCACCAGTTCCATACATAGCATGATTATCAGCATTCTCCAACGCCTGCTCACTTTTCAACAACAGTGCCTCATCCGAATATTTAAAATCACTCGTTGGCGGGTCATAAACAGCAGGCAAATGCATAGACTCGTGAGCCGCAGTCGTCGCCTCATCCTGTCCCTCACAGACCGTGGGCAACTCCGTAGTCAGCAAGGTATAGTAATGCTCACAGTTCGCAATCATGTTGCACTAAGCCCACGCAAGGGCAAGAAAGTTTCCCTTGCAGTTACCCTACTCTGGCCATGGGTCGGTGCAGTAGTAGTTAAATGTTGTCGCTGGTGGATCCGGCTTCTCTGGTTACGCCGCGCAAACGAGCGGAGACTCTTTCGCTGGCTTCAGGGGCGGTGTTCTTCAAGTAGTAGTTGAATTGAGCTGCGTCTCCAGAGGTAGCTGCGTTGGCGGCTGCGTTGGCTAGATTTACAATGTTGGCTAGAGCTGTGTCCACGATGGCCTGGCGATCAGGAGAGCAGGTGGTGATCATTCGAGCTTTGCCCATGGGACCTATTTTGGAAACGGTCTTTGCTTCGTCTGCGTCGATGTCAATGGTAAGTTTGTTAGAGGAGTAAGGCATGGTGTCAGAGACTGAGCCGTTAGCCACGAGGCTCACGTATCCTTCGGAGTAGATAATAACGGTGCCGCCTTGGGAGAGATTGTTGTTCGAGGCGATGTCAAATTCGTCTTCATGGCTAGCACCTGCAGCGAGATCAGTCATGGTGTCAGAAGTAAGCTTGGTCAAGCGGTAGGTCTGGTGGATTCCTTCGAAGTCGACTTGGGTTCCTACAATTATTAGCCATACTTATCATACTCATTTCACTTGGATGTGCTTACCATTGTGATGGATCGACACTTTCTTCACAGGAGCACTATCGCCAAAGAAGTTGTAATGAACGAAGTTGATATCATCTAGGCCGTCATTCTTGATGATAGCTTTGACCAGAGTATTGCCAGTCTGGCTTAGGGTGACGTTCAAAGAAGCCAGCGCAGTGTGGGCTAGGGCTAGGGCCCCAGTGAGAACAGGAACGAAGCGCATCTGACAGTCTTAAGTTGAGAAGGAGGATATTGAGAATGAAAGTGAATTATAGAAAGAGAAGAAAGGTATAGCTCTGCTCATAGGGTATTTATGCTGGGCTCGAATAGAAAAAGCCATGGCAAACAAGATGACTTGGTAGTGCATATAGTAGTGAATCGCGGTAGTTACCGTAGGAATTGATAGCAGTGAATGGTCTCTACAAACATTTGTCTGAGGCAGAGTCAAGTAGTGAACACGTCCATTAGGGTTGCGGTAGATCCCTGTAATTAGGGCTTAATGCAGTGCGACCTGAGCTGTCATCTCAATTTCTTTGTTCTCCTGGGATCTCTATTCTTAACATTTTCTGTTCCCCTGAAGCCTTTCCGTGTTCTTCGATACTTATTTACATCTCTACGCTCTCGAGCACTTCATCTCAATTCTTCAACCTTTGTCACCTCGAATCCCTACCTATACTCGAGCCACGATGGTCAACTTCATGGAAACCACCATCGCACTACAAGTGCTCCTAGCACCATACCAAAGCATCCCTCTCACCTCTCCCCTCCCCATTGAAATCTCCATCCACAACGCCGCCAGCACCGCCGTGACAATCCTCGACCGAAACACCCCCCTGGAGCCCGGCGCCGGCCACCTGGGTGTCCTCAAACTCCACGACGCGCAAACTCACGAAGAAGTACCTATCTCCACAATTTCCGCCAGTCGTATAAGCCCCCCTCTTATAAGCGAGTTTATTGAGATTCCTTCCGATACGACTATCAAGCGGACTCTTGAGTTGCAGGTGGATGAGAAGGATATACAAGCTGGACGGGAGTATACGGTGCGAGCGGAGGGGTATTGGTCCGCTGTGTGGTACAGAGCTTTGAGTGAGATTACGGAGGAGCAAAGGGACCATTCTTTGAATGCGACGACGGGGGATTTTTTGTCGAATGTTGGACGTGTTAAAGTGGAATAATTCCGGCCCTATCAACGTGGTTTACAGAGCGTTTAATGTAGCGTGGGAAGGGTTATTTCGGGTCTTTGGCAAGATGGAAATCTCGGAGTTATTCTTTGAATCGGTGTATTTAAGCCAGACAAAATCTCCCAGAAAGTTACAGAACTTCAAATAACAGCCATGTCTGCTCCAGAGCAAACAATCGATATCCGAAATGACGCCCTGCGCGTCTTTAATATCCTTAAATCCGGCGGTATCGCTATAATCCCCGCCAGCGTCGGCTATGGAATTGTAGCCACCGACCCCGAAGCTCTACAACGCGTCTTCAACACCAAGAAGCGTCAGCCACACAAGAAGCACGCCATGATAGGTAGCTACGCGCTTCATCACGAGCTACATGTCCTCCCTCTACGCGAGACTAAAATGGTCCATCTCCTCACTGTCGATCTCGACCTGCCTCTTGGTGTGATAGCGCCGTTCCGCGAGGACCACCCGATTATCCAGAAGCTGGGAATGGAGACATTGCAGCGGAGCTCTGTTGACGGGACACTTTCCATGCTCGTGAACGGAGGCAAATTTCAAGAAGAGCTGTCGCGGTTGGCGACTGAGGCTGGTCTTCCACTCATGGGATCGTCGGCCAATTTAACTGGGAAGGGGACAAAGAGTACAGTTGAGGATATAGAGCCGGAAATTTGTGAGGCGGCGGATATTATCATAAACTATGGTCGACAGCGGTATTCCTCGCCGCGGCCTTCGTCAACCATGTTTGATTTCAAGAATATGCAGTTGATACGGTTTGGGGCTTGTTTTGATGTGATTCAGGATGCCTTTTGGGGGTTCTATGGTATTCGGTTGCCGGATGATCCGGGACGAGAGGTGCTCTTCTCGGGGCATTTAGATGCGAATGCGAATGTTTATAACTAGTGGCTTCTAGATATCTCAATTCCTATACAGGAAGGCTTAGTGCTATGATTAATAATACATTGTATGATTCTCATAGGAGATCCATATTATTTGGCTTGCAGAAGGTCAGAGACCTTCACCATATTCTGAGCCACAAAATCTCCCATAACCTTCGGGATGTACGATGGAAAGCCGGCGTAAATCTGCTGCAAGATCCCCCACGACTGCTCGCCGTTCGTAGTGTATGGCACGGTATCTGCCAGCCCCTTCGTGTTGAAAGAGGTGTAAACCAACGGAGTCTTATCGAATGACTCGGACACATCCACCACGTTGATATCGAGTCCTCCGCTGCTGATAAATCGCGCGTTTCCAACGGATGCATATGCTAAAGGTGCTTGCACGTTTACAGCGTAGGTTCGTGCTACTGCGATATTTACCTCAGCTGATTGCCAGTCTGCTGCGTCTGGATCTCCATTGTCGGGTGTATCTGGCATTGTCAGTTTACCATCGATGTAAAAGGCTGCGAAAGAGATTGACATACAGGGGAAAGATGCAATATGGAGCGTCCCTGCCTGGGCCTGGAAATTGAAGGTCATTGCTGGGTGGAGATGCTCCCAGCATTCAAGAATACCCCATCGACCGTACGGGGTCGCAATCACTCTCAACTCGTTCAGGGTACCATCAGACCAGATAGTTCGTTCACCGCCAGAAGGCCCCAACTTGTGGCGGACATAAAGACTTTCTCCCTCTGGAGAAATCAATGCCTGTGCTATGTAGATATAGTTTCCTTCTCGGTGGGAGAAACCGGGGACGACGTAGACTTTGTTGGTCTTCGCGGCAGATACCAGTCGATTCCATTGAGGGCTGTTCAGAGTAAGTTTTGGACGTAGTTCCCGATATGGCTTGCGATGGAAATGTTGTCTGGCATTCCTTTGGGATATCTGCAGACGTTAGCATTGTGTGCCTCATCTCTGAATACGGAATTTCATTTGGCGGACATACCCAGGGAGCCATAACTCAGGAAAAACAACAAGATTGGCACTATTATCTGCCGCTTGTTTGATGAGATTGATGCCCTTAGGCACCGTTGCATTCAAGTCGAATTCCACTCCTGTCCAGTTATTATTGCTCATGAGCGGGAGGGGCCAGTTTGCCGGCGGTGCGCGAACAACTGCGACAGTCAGGTTGTCATAGTTGGCTGTCTGGTTGGTATGCTGCAGCACACTCGCAGCACAACTGCCAACTAAGCTCAAGATGATTGAAAACCGCATGGTGAATCGATGCTTCGAGCAGTACTTGTAAAGTCTGTCCAAATAGGGCAGTGAAGCCCTCTTTATATCTTTGAACCAACTCGGGATGAACCCGGTTCCCTACCCCGTGTCATGGATAATTCCTGATTTCTTTCCCGAGTGCCCTCGCGAGTACCTCAGCAAGATAAAAAGTTCTCTTGACGATTCTCTCCCTCGTCGGGCCATCGTCAGGACGTAAGTTTGGCAAACGTGGGATTTGGCTATATTACAGCAAAGCCCGTCTCTATACAGACCCCGAACCTTGTTTGCGGCAGAACTTCGGAGTGCCTAAATAAGCAATATGCACGCCATTCGTAATGATGGGGCCTGCTTGTTCATGCCATGAGGCGTTGGAGATTACACTCTATGCCGCAGTGTGCATAGTCCAAACCAGTCAACCCATTTCCAGCCGAAGGAAGGGCATTCTCTACTCGTTTCATTTTTCAGATTAGTGCTGGCTATAGTCTACTAAGCGACATATGCTCGTTAAAGTAGCCTGGCATATTTTTTGCAAGATAGATACATGTCTTTTTAAAAAAATATATATATAATAAATAAATACCGATAATATCCATATATACTCATAAATATTTATAACCAATATAAACATTAACAATATTGAACTGGTTGAGATATCCTATGTTAAAGAAGTGCCATTTTGTATGGGAATACAAATTCGCACCTCGGCCGTGGATGACGTTAATGTATTCAACGTAAGAGCGGCGACTACGAATCTCTCTGATCTTCTAGTTGAAACCATACTCGTCATTGCCGAATTCTTGGAACATTCCTGGGAGCTCAGTGCACTCGCCCAGAAAAAATCGTGTCTTATAGTCCTTGCTAAGTGGCCATGTTGTTTATCAACACAATATCCGCTACCATCACGGCTCCATATTGGCCTTAGCAGCGAAACATGGTCCGAGGTCGTTGCACACAAAGCAATGGATACAAATACTGATCCGATGACATGTCATGATGACAGGCGAACGGCAATGGTTCTCGCCACATACCACGGTCAAGAGACAATCTTGCGGCTGTTCCTGGAAAGTAGAAAAGTCACTATGCAAATGTTGGGCGAGGTGCCGCTCCCTAAAGACCGATGACAACCTGCTAATGTTGGCCGCAAAGTATGCTCACGAGACTGTCGTCCGGCTACTTCTCGAGCATGGGGCAATCGCAACCGGTCAATCATATGACACTCCACTAATTTCGGTAGTGATAGGAAGGCACTTTGCTGTGGTGAGGGTACCGGGAGAGACAGTACGAGCAAATCCACTGGGAGATATGGCTTCTCTATGGTGGAAACTGGATATTGCGACAGCTCCGGCAGCGACACAGGGTAATTTGCAAGCTCTACAGTGCTTGTTTGAGATCTGGACAGTTCTGAGCTCGACCGAGGTTGACGAGAATGGTCATGCAATAAGTCCGCCACAAGATCTGTATGAACATCTGCTACAAGCTGCTGAAAGTGGTTATGTTAAATTTGTTCGACTGTTGCTCGCACATGGAGTGGATCTGGATGAGAGAATATATGAAAACGAAAATTTGGTAACGATTCAGTTTATTTGGCTATTGCAGAAGGGAACGTAGAAGTTGCAAAGCTCATTGTGAAACATACGGATTTCGATTCACTTGATAAACAAAATGCACCGTTCGCAGCAGATGAACAGGACAACCTGCTGTACATGGCACTTGGGGCTGGCTCTAAATACCATGTCGAAGTGGCCCTAGAGAGGAGTGTGGAATTGAAATGGAAACTCACAATATCCATACTGTCGTGACAGCGCCTGAAGCCTATGACGGCGGGCCTTTTGAAGTAGCAGAAAAGAGAGGGGATGTGGAAATTATGAGAACACTGCTTGGTTGGGTTGAAGACTTGAACCTGGATATTCAAAAGATCTACTATTTCAGGACCCCTTGGAATACAAATTGCTGAACAATGCTGTAGCCGGTGGACCAGCTATGATGGAGTTGCTTCTCGAGAAAGGGCATCTGAGCCTTCCACTTGACAAAGAAGACAGGGAGTCCGCGATGGAGCTTGTAGCCCGGAGAAGACAGCTGGCTTCATCCAATTCCTCACGGACCGAGGTTCCACATCTCTGCTCAATATACCTCGTCGGCATTCGAGCGGATAGCTCGTGCTGTTTGCGAAGGTGAACCTCTTGATACTGGCAATGCTAATTACATGTCTGGTGCGATGCTGTCCTATGATGTGGATATCAACTCTAGTAACAATCTCGGAGCCACGGCTCTTGGGAAGTATGTGCGAGATAATAGCCTTCAATGCATCGAGTACCTACTCAAGAAAGGAGCGGGTCTATTCCAAACAATAATGGCGATACCCCATTCTTTTCTATGAAGAGCTCTAAAAACACCTAACTAATGTTACACGTCAACATCCACAACATGTGCGATGATGTTCGACGTGAGATCGATGAATTTGGAACTGATGCGATTGAGTTTAAGGAGTGGCAATAGGCAGCAAAGGCAACGCTGTTCTGTGTGGAAATTGAGCATAAACTCGGTGAGCTGAACCATGCTTTGATTGGGAATTGATGTACTCGCCACACTTTCTGATGTTGTGTATTCATATCACATATGGTGGAAAGTCACTACACATCGGGAGGCATATAATCTTCGAGCACCTCTCAACTGCATCACCAAGTGAATATAGCTATATTGTGATGTTTACCAGACACTCCGGTGGCCTAAATGTGTACATCCAGGAGACTGTGGGATTTCCTCTTTCGGTAATTCGCGGCAACTTCACCCCACGTATGACATCAATTATTACATCGGCAGTCACAGTTAACAAGCTCCAATGCCTTTGATATCCAAAACTCTGCAAGTAGAAAAGATGACAGTCCAAACTATCTGCTCAAAAGGCATCTATCACGGCCTACCGGTCTTTCCGGACGATGTGGAGGGACTGACGGCCATCATCAGTGGCGCAAATGGCATCTCCGGTACCCATATGGTAGGTCACACTCTTATCTCAATATTCACAGTAATTCTGACAAACGAACAGCTCCGCGTGCTATGCGAATCGCCCAAACGATGGAAGAAAATCTACGCCGTCTGCCGCCGACCACCTCCCGGAGAATGGCCGAGTCAAGTCGAACATGTCTCAATGGATCTACTCCAGTCTCCGGAGAAGATTGCAGAGCAGATGCATGAGCGAGGAATGAAGGCTGACTACGCGTTCTTTTTTGCTTATGTCCAGCCAAAGCCGAAAGAAGGCGAGAGTATTTGGAGTGCCGTTGATGAGCTTGTGAAGATTAATAGTATGTATTCTGCCCGGATTCAACATGCGCTTCGCTAACAGATAAAGCTGCGCTATTGAGCAACTTCCTGGAAGGATTAGCAATCTCCAAGTCCGTTCCTCGAAGGGTCCTGCTCCAACTCGGAGCAAAGTACTACGGCGTGCATCTCGGTCCCTCCGCAGTACCGCAGGAAGAATCCGATGAACGGGTCCATCTGGAGCCGAACTTCTATTACCCCCAAGAGGACTGTCTGCGCGACTTTGCTCAGAAGCATGGCATCGGATGGAACATCACCCGACCTTCCTGGGTCCCTGGTGCTGTCCCTGACGCAGCGATGAATTTGTGTCTCCCGCTTGTCATCTACGCCACAGTCCAGAAGCACCTCGGGAAGCCATTGGAGTTCCACTCGGATCTGAGCGCCTGGGAAGCCAACCAAACGCTATCCACGGCACACCTGAACTGCTACCTCGCAGAATGGGCCGTCCTGGAACGCCACGCCAAAAACGAGAGTTTCAACGCCTCCGACGACTGCCCGTTCACCTGGGGTAAGTTCTGGCCACGACTAGCAGAACGATTCAAAGTGTCATGGACCGGGCCATCTACCGATCCGTCTGCGTTTAACGAACGAGAAACGCCGTATAATCCCCCGCCTCGTGGTTTCGGACCCCCGGCCAAGCTGCGATACCGATTTACCTTGACAGAATGGGCCAAGAAGTCTGAAGTTCAGCAGGCGTGGAAGGAGCTTGCGGAGAAGTATCAGCTGCGGGATAAGTCGTTGGGAGATATTGATAGGATTTTTGGATTCGCCGATGCTGCATTGGGAATGTCGTATCCTATTCTTTTTAGGTGAGTGGACGCCACGGTTAATGTTAAGAATGATGCTGATTGTACCAGTACGGCGAAAGCGAAGAAACTCGGGTTCTTTGGGTTTGTCGACAGTACGGAATCTGTGTTCAAAGTGTTTCAGGAGTTTGTGGATTTGAAAATGGTTCCTCCTCTTCCTTGATTATGCGTTGTTATATGCAGGTCAGGTCAGTCCGTAAACGTTTATGGTCAAAATAAATTGGATATGTAAACATCATGGCTTCTAATGTATTGGTATGAATTGTGCTACAATGAAATCGTCGTCTTACAACCTCGGCTTAATCATGCCAACCTCAATCTCCTTCTTGCTAATCTCCTTCAACACCTTCTTCAGGATCTTCCCAGTAGCATTCTTCGGCACCCCTTCTACAAAGACAACACCACCCGTCAGCGACTTATACTTGGCCAACCGCTCCTTCATATACGTCTGCACATCTTCCGCCGTCAACTTCTGTCCTTCTTCCGTAGGCCTCTTCATGATGTACGCGCGCGGCCACTCCTCATCCGATCCTGCGAAGCTAATTCCGATAACAGCCGCATCGACGATTTGTGGGTGCAATAGCAGTACAGACTCAAGCTCTGCGGGGGCAACCTGGAACCCGCGCACTTTGATGAGTTCCTTCCGTCGGTCAACGATGTACCATTTGTCAGTTGCTTCATCGCAGTATGCAATGTCACCGGTCTTGTACCAACCGTCCGCGTCGAAAGAAGACGCGTTGGCTTCGGGGTTATTAAAGTAGCCAGGCGTGACAGTCGGGCCGCGAACGCAAAGCTCCCCGCGGGTATTGTACGCAGAAATATTATTCCCGTCAATATCGATGAGTTTTGCCTCGAGATTAGGAATCAACCGTCCCACGGATCCAGTATCGTCGTGTTCTGGATACCTGAAAGACATAGCAATGCAGCTAGTCTCAGTCATACCCCATACCTGCGTCAAGGGGGTATTTTTATCCAAGAGCTCGTGGAATCTGGCCTGGACATCGCGGCCCAACGGTGCAGCACCGCAGCCTGCCATTTTGACCTTTTTCAAGAATGGCCGCTTCCTAACATGTGGGCTCATGAGAATTCCGACCGCAATTGGGGGCACCAGGGCCAAATCAGTAATGCTGTATTTTTCAACAGCATCCAGGAACTCGTTGAGATCGAAGCGGCGCATGATGTAGGTGATGTAGCCGGATTTCAGGGTCGAGAAATGAGTTGACGGAGCTGCTGCTGCGTGGAAGACCGGCGTGGCTACCACTTTACATACCTATTTGGGTTAGATCTGCATAATGTGATAAGGATTGGATACTCACTCGATACGGTCGAGGATGCACTTCGAAGACCAGTTCATGTTGTGCAGTCATGTTGTAGTGCGTGATAGTGACAGCCTTGGGCAGACCGGTCGTACCGCTGCTAAACAGTCTTGCCGCTGTGGTCTCTCTTGTGGTCTTCGGGTCATCGAAACGCACCCAGTCCTTCTCGCCGGCCTTGAGAAGCTCCTCCCACGATCGGAATCCGGACGGGACGTCTTGCCCCAGAGCATTGAAAATGAGGATATTGCTTTCCGGAATACTGACACTTTGTGCAGCAGCCTTGAGCGAGCCCACAATCTCCGGCTCCGATATCAAAAATTTGGCCTCCGACGCTTTAAAGTGGTGCTCCAGCTCCATCGGCGTGTACGACGGATTCGTACCGGTGTAAATCCCACCCGCGCCCACAATCGCCAGGACCAGAATACTGTAATAAATCTGCCTCTTAGCTTCACCCTCGACACAGAAAGAACGGTAGTCCTACATCATTGAACGCGTGAATCGCGACACAGTCACCCTTCCGTACACCCCATGCCTGCAATCCCGCGACCAGCTGGCGGATCAGCTTCCGGGCTTGATTGCATGATATTGACCGCGATGGGTTTCCAGGGTCTCTATAGATCTGCTCGGGTCAGTCTCGTCGCGTTCAATTGACGATAATGAACGCGTACCGGCTCATCCTGATCGTACTTGGGGTTGTCGAAAATGTACGACAGGAGGTCCTTGGTGGGGATGTGCAATCGCTCGGCGGGTTCGAAGATCATGTTCACACCGTACACTCAATTGAAGAACAAACTGGCGATTGAAAAGGAGAACGATATGTCTATTATAGATGATCAGCTACCCGAGCATTCCCCGCATCTGTAAACAAGCGCCGAGGACCGACACCGAGCAGCATAACTAACCGAATAAGTGCATAATGAATGCATAAGATGGATTACATACAGCAATGGCCTCATTCTCTCCCATTAGTTACTTTCCTGGTGCGCAATTAAATACATTCCACCTGCTTGCCGGTACCATCACAGCACTTGCCATTCCGGTCACTGGGCTAGCCAACAATAAGCCAACCTTGAATGCCATAAGATAAATGTATTTACTATGTCGGAATCTCGCCATTGACCATCTTCAAGCTCCGTGACCCAGAGTGGTTTCTCCTTGCATAGTTGCAAAATCACCGTCGAGCCCCGAGCAGAGCGCTTGCCGAGTATGGCTAGCCATCCGGGAGAAAGTTGACCCTCGTCGCTTGTGTTTTTGAGCTCCTCGGTCCGATTGCGAGTGTAGAGGCGAAAACCAGTGTTACTGGCGTTTTTGAAACCGGTGGTGAAGTCTTCGACTTATTCCCCGAGATCTACCGACTCTTTGCAAACAATAGGTACTATAGAAAGGGCTGCATCTTCCATCCCAAAAAGAAGTCTGATATGCCACAGAAAAGCAGTTAGTATTGTTCTGTTTCGACGAAGCAGGATAGCTCTTCAACGACCAAGACCCACGGGACACCAGAGTTGAAGCTCTCCAAGAAGCTCTACGGCAGTTTGCAGTGAAACACTCGTCAAACCCGAAGAACAAATTCTTTGGAGTCTTATCGACAGGGCTGCAGACATATCCGGCTTCGATTCGATGCAGCACCACCAGCTTCACAGGCTGACGTGGACATAGCCAAAGTTATTACACACGATGCATCACATTTGCGAAATCGATACGGCGGATATCTTTGAATTCAACGAAGGAAAGCCTGTAAGTGGATTGAAACAGCAGCGGAAGCAGTCGTTTCGGACAGAGAATCCAATAATCTGAGATATCTGTACCGACTTGGCTAGCAATTCACTTAAAATGAACGATGTAGACGGGTACGGACAGCGCTGACGCATACAGGGTTTGGATGGTGTGATTCTGATATCGCGTCGCTTCGGGAACAGCCTTCAGTGCAAATTGGTTCATACTGTACTCCATACGATGAGGCATAACTGCCGTGGTTCTTGCTCAAATACCTAAAAATGGTGGTTGCACTGCCTAATCTAACCTGGAACATTGTATGGTTGTGCTCTATGGTCATGTTGTTCGACTGTTGGAGAATTCATGAACCAGCTCATGGATTAAGTTATCTTAAGACTTCATAGCTTATCAAATGATAGGATATTCCTACAAATTGAAAACGTTCTTCACCATTACATTGTAACGCCTTTTCATAATAATGGCCAGTTATTCCATAACGCCGTACATGCAAATGCGATGTAACAAACACTACTACCTCCGCCGATTCGAACTAGGCATCGCCTCAAACGCGTCATCGTCGTCGTCAATGTCCTCACTAAGAATACTTGTTGCCCTCGTCGTCCGACTCGATCTCGCCTGCGACCCTGAGAAATTCAAGGTCGACTGCGTCGCCTGTTTACCGCGCGCAGTGCTCCGAGAACCCCGTGCGGTGGCAGAGGCTGACGGTGCCGTAGGGGAGGCTGCACTCCGTCCGGATCGACGTTGGCTGGTCGTCGTGGCAGGAGCGGCTGCTTTGCGGGTCGTTGTTTTGCTCTTTTCGGTGGGTTGTTTGACAAATAAGGCCTGCGAATCATCGTCTCCGTCGACGTCTGACAGGCCTTGGTCTTCGTCGTCGTCTAGCATGACAACATCTTCTTCTTCTTCCTCGTCTTCATTGTCGGAAATGGCCTTTTGTCGGCGGCTCTTGGCAACTGGGGCAGCTTTCTTCGTTGCTGTGGCAGTCTTGCGAGTACTGGTCGTTGTTTTGGCAGCTGCCCTACTCCCTCGGCCACGGCCACGACCACGCGTACCACCTCTGGCCGGTGCAGACGTGGTACCATCCTCGGCAGCAACATCCTCATTCGGATCACCACCTTCATTCTCAGAATGAATCAAAGCACCCGGTTGATCTTCCCAGACGCCGTCAAATTCCGTGTCCCAGCCATCCGGCTTGGGCTTGAAACGCTTCTTGCCCCGGGTTCGCTTCTTGATGCCTCGCGAGAACATTTCTTCCATCTGTGCACGGTACTTTTCCATGGCCATTTGCAGGGAGTTCTGGAGCTTTTCGTCGTCGTCCTGCTCTTCGTCGCGGTCAAGGGATAGCAGGTGCTTCATTTGGTTGTCCAGTGATTCGTTTACGAACATTTCCATCGCGTGTTTGTCGTCTTTGTCGATGAACTGCGAGACGGCATCTCCAAAGGAGTTCTGTGGTAGGATACTCAGCGACTGCTGAGCGAGAAAGTCACGCACAAGCTGCTCCACTTTCACCGTGTCGAGAGTTGCCAGCTGGGAAACGGCAGATTCGTCGACCTCAACATCTCCCTGCTTACGAGTGGTGTTTTTTTTTTTGCGATGAAACTGTACCACGTCGTTGACGTTGGCAACCTTGCCAACAAACCGATTTGAGAATCGCTGCGGGTTTTCACAGTCATAGCTGCCTCCTTCTGGGGTCGAGACCTCAACGCGTAGTCGCACGAGGGGTAACGGGATCTCCTGCTCTTCATCTTCTGCTGGTTCGCCATGTGTGTCGACCCAGTCCGCCTTGGCTTCTTCGATGAGTTCCTCCACGAGCGTCATGAGGAACCGCGTGACTTCGGTACGGTTGTTTTCCTTGCGTGCCAATTTCTGCGCCCCCTTCTCCTCTGACAGTATGATTTCTCGCATCGCAAATGGGCGGACGGTCTTCAAGCGGACTGGTTCGCTTTTGAATTCGCGACCTGTGATGCTGAGAATCGACACATGCTTGGCCACTGACTCGCCAGGACAAAGAGACGTCGCAACGGATGATCCAGGTTGCATGACATGGAAGTTCATCTCCGGGTTTAGTCGCGGATCAATCAGGCACTCGTGCTCATGTCCCCAGATAACAAGATCTATGAATTCAGGAAGAAAGTTCTCGGGAAGATAGTTGGTTTCGGTGTAGGCGTGATGGTTCTGGTGAACGGACATCAAATTAAACCAATCATCTCTTTGCATTCCTGGCTGGTAGAACTTGACTTTGTTGTCTCGAAAGGTCCGAAAGAGACGTTCATCCCGAACGTTACTCAAGCCATACAGAGCCAGTTTGGTCCGTCCTTTCTGTAGTAAAACTGGTTTGATGTGGATGTTATCCGATTCTGGAGTTCGACCGTAGTAGTTAATCAATCCCGATACTTGCAGCAGATCCAAGGCTGCGAGATGGCCCTCTCCCGAGGGGTCATCGTGATTCCCGTGGATGGAGAAGATCGGAATGGCCACATTGATATCCTCATCTTCATAATTCGGATGGTTGAAAGCTCCCTGGAAGTTCTCACTAGCATCACTGATCATCTCCAGCTCGCACGGCTTGTCTCCTAGACAGTTCATCCGGATCGACCTCATCACCTGATACATGGACTTCCGGGACGGCTTGTTCTCGTGAAATAAATCGCCCGCCAGAAGCACCATATCAACATCCTGCTCTTTGGCCAGACACATCACCTCATGGAAACTCTTCCAGCTGTCGTCTCCCCGTATGGGGTCTCGCTCATTGTAGCCGACATGGTTGTCAGTTGCGACGAGGATGCGGATGGTTTCCGGGTCTGTCTGTCAGCTTGAACTTACATACTTCCATGATAGTAAGACTCTTACCATTTACTCCGGGCATTTTGACGATCTAAAGTGGTCTTGTCGCGTTGCGGAAATCGGGGACCAGTCAGAGCTTAAATACTAGCGGGAGTGCTGCCTGGAGCGGCAAACGGTTAAAGAAATAAACACAATAAATTCCATTGAAAAAATGCACTCCGCAACGTCTCTTTCTTCCTCCTCCGTTTCGTCACCAGTGGTGCTTGTTGACTGTTGTCGCAGAAATGATATGGTAATGTCGCCTCCGTCGCGTCTGGCGTCACGTGTCGCGGAACGCGAATCTTTTACCGAAACCTAAGGCAATTATATCCCAATATAGGTATATAGTGGACTAGCTAATATACTCTGAAATATGGCATTCAATGATGGTAAGGTGATATGGAAAGCTACAGCATCTTTTTTTCTCAATAATAGTAGGTTCTTACCCCTCTCTAACACTGTTATCGTAATAGATGGAATCGATAAGAAAACGAACATAGATAGTTGACTCGGAACTGACAGTAGTTTAAGTAAATGAAGTAGTAATGAGTTGGCGATATTCGTGCTCATTTGCTTTAGTATACCTGCTTCCCTGATCTTGATGTCGGGGTACTTCTATGGGAAGTTTCTGTAGGAACTACCGACGTGAGATGCACGACAACTTAGAAACGCCGATATAAACCACTGCCGGTGACCCAAGAAAGAGAAGGCATAATGTTATGGTGCATTCACAATGCACTGGTCCCTTGACGCACGTCTCACAACGTCTGTACACAGCGGAGCCGGGCTGTCGATTATTTGCAATGCCTTGAGGGCTGTCATCCAGCCTTCCCAGATTAGGAAGGTCTGTTGGAACAACCATCCTCTGCTCCTATCATGTGTTATCCAAACACCCACACAGTACATGTGTTAAACAGAACCTCATTCATCGATGACTGCATGCACAGGAATTTCTTCGTCTTCCAATCTCAACAGCATACGGTTTAGGTTCCTTTCTACCATTCCCCGTACTCGCTTCTTCGAATATTGAAAAGGGTGCTGCATAGTCAGCAAGGCTCGGCTCCTGGCACAGTGGCTTTAAAGTCATCGGGTCCCGTTCTCGGCGGTTCAATAAACACCTGCTCGGAAATTCTCTCTGCCCAAGTCTGAACTCGGAAAAAGATCATTGCTCTTCCATCTTCTTTCGGAGTCGTTCAATAAAGTCATTTCCGGTTGCTAGCCGGAAGCCTAGAAACCTCCCTAGAGATCTTTCACTTCGGTGCCTTAGCGCTATCATTGCGTTCCGACTTCTTATCGCATAAAGTTGGTTGGGTAGGCCAGGATTGGCTCAGACAGCTGCAGTCTGCACAATTGTGCGATCTTCGTCGATACCTAATGTGCTGTGTAATGGCTGGTGAGGATATCCGCAAGTGCCAGCATGCAACAAAGAAAAATGTTTAAGACTGTGAGCCATAGTAATTCCAATCCCAGGCTCCCTTGTACGACTGCTGAATATCTTTGAACCCGCAAGCTTCAGGACTGAGTCTGTGTTTTCACCTGGGTGACGAAGTAGGGCGTTCCAATGTTTCCCTAGCCTCGCAATATTCCATATCCTTTTTCATCTTCAGTCTCATAACCTACCCTTAATCTCTTCACTGCTCTCCTGGGAGAAGTATGCCATCAAGGAAAGCCTTCTTAACGACCACCCTGTTTTCAACTCAAGATCTCGACGAACTTAAAGCCGGGCGCAAAAATAACCCTGTCAATCCGGTTAAATACACCTCCTAAAAACACAAGAATCCAGAAATCCGCTGCACTAACCGGTAGGATCCGTCTTGGTGGCAGGGCTCGAAAGGCCCTGCTACCATGTCGTTGGCTCAAAGGATCGTCTAAAATGAAGACATATTCATGCTGATTAGGTCTTTCACCCAAGACATATCTTGATGGCGTTCTTTGACCGCCACTTTCTCATCGCCAATTAGATGCCAGTTGAGAGATACAAAAAGGGATTCTATTGCAGAAACAAGTAGGGTAGTGTAAATCTAGCAGTGAATGATGTTAAGAGCGTCACGTGCGCGGAGCGCGAAGTCTTCCCCTCCATCGGAAGTGACTCAGTCTTCTACCATCACATTCACTCTTCACCCATTCTTAGCATAACACTCAGCTTGCGCATGCTCAGCAGCATCTTCTTGTCTCTCTAGACCTCTTACCGCGCTCACCCTCACTCTCTTACTTCTACCCGGCTGTTCCAGCTCTCGTCCTGGTGCAGTCGCCCCCTTTGCCTCCGTTCTCCCGCGAAACCTTTTTATGCAACCCGAGTCTACTGCAGTATCTCAACATACACCCTTCTCGGAATCGCCTCGTGCAGAACCCCTCGATCCTACCCAGCATGGACATGACTTCTGTGGCGATGACCCGGTCTCTGACTCTCCCCGCCATGGGGAGGCTGGAGACCGTCCAGAAGTCGTCCCTCCGAGGGACGGGGCAGATTCGCCCCTGAACGGATTGGAGAACAATATGGCTTCTTCGTTGTCATCACAAACGAAAAGCAATGAATTCAATGTGCTCGGTTTGTCGCATCTGCCGTCGGTATCCTTTGAGGATTTCCCCAATGGTACGCCACCCTTGTTTCGTTCCCCCTATAATCGGACGATCCTAACTAAGTTCTACCAGAGGTCTTGACGCACATTTTATCCCACCTCCCCCCTCCGTCATTGTCGTCAATCGCATTGGTCTCGCGCCGCTTCCACACTCTAGTCACCACGCCCCATGCCTGGAGAATCGCCTTCTCCCGCTACTTCCCTGGGCCCAGCAACGATGAGATTAGCAGTCGGGTCGAGGCCTCACAGCGGTCTGAACAATTTGTGTCAGATAAACGGTACTTTGCTCGGTTGACTGCGCTAGCGTCCTGGCGAAGCGAGTACATACTGCGAACGCGATTATTACGCGCTCTCTCGAAGGGCAAACCGGCCCAGTTCGAACCATCAAAGAAGAACGGCACTGTACGATCAGCTAATGTGCGCAATGGCAGTGCTGTTGTCACGTATACCTCGCAGCTGATGTTTCCCGTCAGTCACATCGCCTGTTCCTTTGGCACAGAAACTACCAAGGAACGGCCGGTATTCATTCACGGCGCTGCGGAGCAGGGAATCGCATCAGCCAGTGATCCCGCGTCTGTCAAGGTTGGAACGTGGGGACTGTCCGACCATCAGCTGTTTCGACACTTTGCGGATCTTTACACTGGTGTTGCTGAATACGGTCTTGGTCCTGGTGACATTGTTGGTCTGCCTAACCGTATGGATGTCAGTCAGCCATACGGTATGATCTACGGAGAGGGTTGCCCGCAGGGTCGCAGCTATTTCATCTCGTCAACTGAATTGCGCGGTCGCTTCTTGGACCTTACGGTTTCAAATTCAGAGCCACAGTTGGGTGTCCCAGCACAGAATCTGGTTACCTCGTCAGTCACCGCGGTTTGGATCGCCAAGTCATCCGAAATCCTGAGAATGACAAAGGGTCTGGTTGGAATGCTGTCTGGCTCATCTGCGGGTATCCTTACGGCTTATTCTTTGGGCCCTAACCCGCTGTACGAGCCACGCTTCGAACGAGGTCAGCCAACCGCCAAATGGGTCCTTTGTCCGGGTGTCCCCATCATTGCGATCGCCGTCGATGACAAGTTCTCGCCGCAACGCCATGCAGGACGCCGAATTTGGGCTGTCATTCTCAATGCTCTAGGCGAGGTCTTTTACCTTACCCATCTACCGCATCAGCCAGATGTTCCGCCCAAGGCTACCCCAGAGGAGCTTGACCGTTTGGCTTGGAAAACAGGCAGGTCTGTCCGCTGGGAGCTTGCAGAGTTGAGTAGACGTGTTGCCAGGCCGGACCCATACAACCAGGAGCTTGTCGATGGTAGCTACAGTCCTCGATCATCGTCGGATTCGATGAAGCTGGACAAGAACCAAATCGCTGCAGAAACGAAGGAAATTGAAAAGTTCTTGGCATTCAAGCCAAAGCATTTCCGCAAGGTTTGTGAAGGCTGGAATATGAGACGTGAATTGAAGGTCGACTTTGCCGGTGACGATGGGAACGGAGCAGGCGAATCTGTCATGATCATCGCGTGCGGCTTGGGCGAAGGTGAAAAGGCTTCGATTCGCCGTTTCACAAGGAAGGCTGTTGCCTCTTCCATTCCTGAGGCCCGTACTAGCGCTGCCAGTACTCCGATTTCGACATCTATTTTCGGCGGTCCTATCAAGGAGCCTCTTCAACTTGAGCCTCAGAGTATTCCGCCCTCCAGATCAAGCCGTGTAAGTAAACCAGTCTGCACCACCAAGAATACCGAATGGTATATCTCGGACTTCAACTTTGGCGATCGTAAATCTGTTCAAATTACCACCAACACCTTAGATGCATCGACCTATGCCTTGTTGACCAAGGAGGAGGATCCGCTCTTGGCAATGTCAGGCAGCTCGGATTCCTCGACCATGTCTTCTCCGTTGCCGCGCATGGCGCAACCGTCATCAGGGACAGAGGTTCCTGGTCAACGAGCTCGGTATGTTGCCGTCGGTACAGCCACAGGGTTGGTGTTTGTGTGGGATATACGATCTCCGACCGCACGAAACTCGGAGGTCATTAACAACGTAAAGCCTCTCCGGATCATCCAGACGGATTCGCCGCAGATCTCGTGTGTCGCTTTGACGTCGCTTTACTTGGTACACGGAGGAAACGATGGCCTTGTTCAAGCTTGGGATCCTCTTGCGTCGTCTACAGGACCTATTCGGACCATGAACTCTCGCTTCTCTTCGCGTGCCCGTCGTCGGCTCGTTCAGGCCGAGGCTTCCATACACGGAGTTGGCAACAACTTCTTTGCTGTGGGTGCAATCTGCCTTGACCCAGACTCTACGGTTCTGAGGGGGATGGTCGCCTTGGGGACGCATCTACGTTACTGGTCGTACAGTTCGTCTTCGGCGGATCAGTACAAGACAAGCAAACGTCGGTGGCGGCGTGGTCAGCGGGGCGGCAATGCTTCAGGCGAGGGGAGTCAACGCTTCAGCAACAGCGGTCGCGGAGCTGTGTGGGATTATATCGAGGACGAAAAGGTGGAAATGGAACGGCAGAAGGTGGCTGACCAGAAGGAACGGAAGCATCTCAACAACCGCTTTGGTGTTGAGTTGCTGGGCCCAGATGCCAGCGAGGAAGAAATCATCGCCTATGCGCAGCTGCTGAGCCAGGAATCTATGACCGATGATGCTGCGAAGCGAGGTGAGAGTCTCGAGACTCCGAATATCAGTACTTCGCCTAGTACTCCTGGGCTCAATGACGTGTCCAATGAACCTTCCTCATCGTCGTCTCCATTCCAAACAAGCGTCGAGGACGTGGATGATCCTGAGATTGCCGAAGCTATCCGCTTGAGTTTACTCGAGGAGCAAGCATCCTCATTTGGTACAGATCCGTTCACTACGAGAGCCTCGCAATCCAGCCAAAGTGATTATTCACCTGAACCAAGAGCGGCGGAAAGCAGTAACCAGCAAGAGATTGATGATCTCGAGTTTGCGCTACAGCTGAGTCTCGTGGAGAACAATGCTGAGACGGCAGGAGAGTGGGAGGAGTTTCCTGTGCTTAGCACGCAGTCCCCTAGGAAGGACAAGGGGAAGGGAAGGGCTTTGTGATGTTACCATTTGTCAATATTTACGTGATCCTGTTTAGTGTTTTGCATATTGATTTATATTTTTGCCTTGCATAATCTTGATATTGGAATGTACCCCTGTTGATCGACTGTAAATCATGCATAACAGCAGATCCTATGTTTCGTATACTTTAATCTGAGGTACATATGGACTCTCACTCTTAATTTCCCATACCACTCACTAAAAATACAAGTACATCAGGAAATACTACAATCCCTAAATAAACAACTAAACACTGAAGACTGAATCACCTAAACAATCACAGCAAAGCAACCAGCCCCGCAACACCACTCAACAAGCCAAGTAGCATAGAAGAAGACGGCTTGCTACCGGCACCCGTGTAGTAAGTCGAGGTTGGGCTTGCGCTGGGACTTGCGTCACTGGCGGTGGCGTGGATGATTGTGCTCGAGCTCGACTTAGGGGTTGAGATGGTGCTGGTACTGTGGGTGGAGGGGGTTGGTGTAGTTGTGGATTGGGTCGTGGTAGCAGAGCTGGTGGCTTCGGGAGTTTGTGTGGTAGTCTCGGCTGCAGCATCGTTGTCATCGTTGGTGTTAGCATCATTGCTGCTGTGCTTGTCGTCCTTGTCCTCATCCTTGTCCTCATTGTTCTTCTGATCCTTATCTTCGTTGCTGTCCTTGTCCTCATTGTCGTTGTTCTTGTCATCGCTGTCCTTTTCATCGGCAGCATGCTTCTCCCCAGACTCATCCTCCTGGACATCCAAGCTCACACCCGAAACCTCCTCCCCATTAGCCCCATGAATCTTCTGCGTAACATCCCTCCCCCCAAACCCAACAACTTTCCCACCTTTCCCACCACACCCATCATCAATCAACTTCTGCACACCCTCCGGCCTGTCCGGTAACTCAAACGAGTCCAGAAATTCACCACTGGTAATGAGGCTCGAACTGCACTCCACCGGCTCAGCGTCCGTATGCGCCTTACTCGCTTTCTTCAAGCGGTCCATATCAAGTTTTCCGTACTGCTCCCGCAACGCATCAAAATCCTCACGTAGCTTAGCATCCCCACTACTATCAACAACAACAAGCCCATAATCGTTCTCCTCCTGCGCATACTCATACACCAAACCCCCTGCGAACGCCTGGCTCATCTTCTCGCCGTACAACGCCTGCACCTCAGAGAACTTCCGCGGCTGCACGGCATTACACCCATACTCCGAGAAAATAACCGGGAATGAGGAATTGGCAAAGTCCTCCGTGAGAACATCATATCCGGAAGCGTGGTAGTCCGAGTCGCCACACCAGGAGTACGAGTTTAGGCCAAAGAAGTCAGCGCGCGAGTCGGCGGATTTGATGTCGCATTGGAAGTAGTTTGCTTGGTCTAGAAGGATGCTGCGGACGTCGGCGGCGGAGTAGCCCACAGGGATGGGGCGTGTGGCGTGTTTGGAGATGTAGGCTTTCATGTCGCGTTGGACGGCCTGTCCTCTGTTAACTTCTGCTTTTTTTTTTTTATAGATGAAATGTAGTGGGTGGGAACATACGCGAATGTATGCAGGCGCAGCATGAGCAGCCTGCTCATTAATAACCTCATTCCCCGAGAAAAACGCCAATGTATTTGGATAATCCTTGAATCCCTCAATAATACCAAAGACCTGCTTAAAGTATCCAGGGTTATAGCTATTCCACGGCTGCGTGCGATCTAGGTTGTCGCCCTGCAACGGCGAGTTGACGTCCAGGATCATGTAGATGCCAGCAGCATTGAAGATAGATGCGCATTCATCGTGGTTCAAGCTTGGAGAGAGGTTGTAGACACGGATGGTGTTCACGCCCAGTCGCTGCATTAGTGCTGCATCTCGGAGACAGTCTTTGGGGCTGCTTAGGGGGTCTTTTTTCGTGCTGAAGCCGCCTGCGCCTCCGGGTTGGTAGCTGTACTGATTAGCAACGATCGTCACGTTCAGAGGATATGGGACAGGCATACTCGACTCCAATAATGGGAAATCGCTCTTTTGTCTCGCTATTCACAAAGTCTTTTCCGTCGACCACGACCGGGGTCACGGCGAAGGCTGTCGCGGCCAGCGCGACGAGGGTGGTGAGGACGGTTGATGGCTGTTTTAAATTAGTTCTCTGTTTTATTTTATGGGGGTTTGTCAGCGCGTACAGAAGGCATTTTGATTTTGGTCAATGACCGATCGAAAGCAAGCCAGCGACCAGGAGGTGGCCTAAATAAAAGATATTGATGAAGGGGGAGGCGAATTGGACAGTCAAATGCGAAACGTTCAGAAATTTATAGGGTTAAGATAGTGGACCGCGTTGTATCTGTAACACGTCTAACCGGAGCTCTGCAGATTAATTAAACACAGCCGTTTTGGAAGGGTCTGACAGGAGATCAGGGACTGGACCCTTTATAGGTGAACAGTTACTCTGTGTACATCTTCAACGTCGCTGTCTCCCCGGCAGGTGTTTCATACTGGCATGCAGAATGTGCCATGCCGGATGATCTCACGGGAATGCAATAAGGGCTTTGTCGGATGGTGACAGGGCAACGGAGCGATACGATGACGATGACGGTGGCCATGACTAGTGTTGCAATTGCAGTCTTTTCCGGTGAAGAAAACCTTTCTAAAATACACATACATCAAGTCCATCTGTCAGATGGATTTAACAGAAACGAGGACCACTAACCGGCGCCAGTACTATTCATCGAAACCCCAGTCTTTTCAGGACCAAAACAAACAGAAATAGGAGCAAACACTAGAGCAAGGCGCCGAGATACGAAATGGTCCACCATGTCCATGGCCAAGACTCATGCAAATATACAGGGAAGAACATAACGGATACACAGGAAGTGGAGAGGTCATAACGGGGTGCGGTTAAGATGTGGGTGGGAGTATGGGAGAGAAGTATCTGGAGGCCACGGCCCAGCGTTGACCAGAAGCACAGCAATTCCAGATGTCTAGCACGGATGAAAGGAGGGAAGGGTATGGAGGCATGACCGGTCATCTTTCGTTTCTTTTTCTTTACTCATCAACAGCAGCGCCGCTATCAGCGCTACCACCCTCGCCAGTGAAAGTGCCCAACTTCAAGCCAGCATCCATAGCCACCATCTCGGCGAGAAGCTCCAACACCTCCTTGGGAACTGTCTTGTCGTATATCGAGATCAGGTCCTTCGGCTGGGGGTAGACCTTGAGAGCCTTGTAGAAACAGAGAGCGGCCTCGACGTTGTCGGAACCTGCGTTTGTAAGCGACTTATCCCCAAATAGTTCGTTATCGGATGGAAGCATACCCTCCGCACACAAAGACTCTCCGCGGGCAACTTGACCCATAAAGTAAGCCTCCTTCTCCTCCAAGTCGGTCGGGAAGCCCTCATCCTTGGCCTGCTGCACGGCCTTCTTGATCTGCTCGCGCTGTTGGGCACCGACGGCCTCGGCTTCTTCCTTGACAGCCCGGGCCATCCGACGGTTGTTCTTCTTCAAGGCTTTCCGGAATTCCGGATCGGTCTGTCTCTTGTGGTCAAAGTACACGGCGTAAGCTGTAATAATCCGATACGTCATTAGCACTGGTTCCCCACACATTCACCGATGTTTTATGCAAATCGTCGACTATTTCGCCTTACCCAAAAGACCGGTCAAAACGGTGCCGGCAGTGGCAGCCACCAAAGTGGAGGTCTTCATGATGAGGTTGAGGGGATTGAGGGAGTATCTGGGGGAAGGGAAATGTATAGTAGAGAAGTATGGCGTAAACGAAATCCGGGGACTGGCAGGGCTTGACAGAGAGTGAAGCTCGACTCTCTTTGCCGGCGATAATTTTGAACCGCGGGACTATCATTGTTCCGCTCGGCGTTTCTGTCCCGCTTGAGCCCAACATACCAGCTAGCCACTCTACATTTAATCACTACTACCAAGGGTACTACTCAGATCAAAGGGAATTGAGTCCTTCCTCTAGAATATGGAAGGCCGCGGTCTCACCCTTCGCAGCAAAAAAGGCCGCCGGCCTCAAATCAGTGCCCCCAAACCCATCGCCGACCCTGCCCCTGCCAACAATCGGGCAGCCGATTCAGCCCAAAAGAAGGCCCCATCGGCCACCACGCGCGAGAGAGCCCCTCAGAGCGATGCGACCTCTGATCTGGTCAAGCGCCGCTACTCGACCCGCTTCAATCAGGTCCCTGATTTCGACGCTCCCCCTCCGGTGCCGGGGCTGCCTCCGGGGTACGGTGGGCTAGGTCCGCCTCCAGCTAGCAATAATGGACCTTCGCATGATCCGTCTGGGCCTCCGGAGGTTGATTTGAATGTTCTGCGGGATCCCAGTTTACCGGTTGATCGATGTGAGTAGTCTTTACAGGGTGACATCTCTAGACTGGAAATAACATATGACGTTATAGATGTCGCCAATCTCCTCGCAAACGCGTCCGAGGAGGAAATTCGAGACTACCAAAACGCCCTACGGAAAGTGAGAAACCGCACGTCGACCGACCTCCAGCAGAATGTATACCAGAACCGAACGCAGTTCATCAAAATCAGTAAAGAAGCGGAGAAGCTCAAGGGCGAAATGCGAACACTCCGTACGTTGATGGCAGAACTTACGACGGCACTGGGCCAGACTACCATTGGAAATTCACCTAATCCCATGTCACCTACCACCGACGAGCGCTTGCCTAAGCGGAATGCCAATCGCAGTTCGGTGGCCAACCTGGAGAGCATGTGGAATGTGCAGCTACAAACGTTGTGGAAGACGGTGGAGGGATCGCAAAAGTTTCTTCCGGCCGTCTCGGGTCGTCATATTGTGATTGAAACAGGCAATTGGGTTGAGCTCGATTCAGCGACGTGGAAACCACGGCGACCGGTTCATATCGTGCTGCTGAACGATCACCTCCTGGTGGCAGTGAAGAAGCGAAAGCGGGTAGACCAGAGCAATCATCGTGGCCCGGTTCCAACGAAACTCGTGGCAGAACAATGCTGGCCCTTACAGGATATCGACATGATCGATCTCGGTTCCAACATGGGTGCCGGACAAGCTCGCGATGAGGCCGAAGACCGTGGCATCTCGAGCGCAGTAGTCGTTCGGGTTGGCTCCAAGCCGTTCACCTACCGCCACGACAAGCGCAACAGTCCCGCGAAGAATGAACTGCTCGCCACGTTCCGCAAAGCCGTCGACGATTTGCGACGGACGCTACGGTTGGAGACGGAAGCAGCCAGCAGATCCAACGAGTCATTCGGGTACTTGGCTGGTGCGAGGCAATCATCATTGAGTTCATTGAAGCTTGGCGATTTTTACGACGGTGGCTCGGAAAACCCACGCGACAAGCCAGAACTGCGCATCGATGTAGACGGGAAGCAGCAAAACATGCGCTGGGTTGAAGGTCAAGTTGATGAACTCGACATCGACATCGCCTTGCAACGATTCGAAGAAGCCGTTTCCTCCATCGAGCGATTGCGGAAGCTAGCCAAGGGTCTGAAAGGTAACACGATTGCGCAGGATGTGATCAACGGAAAGGTCGATGAGCGAGCGGCCAAGCTGGCTGGTGTCTTATCGCGGTCTCTGATCGACACCAATTCATTCCCAAATGCCACCAAGACCAAGGTGGGCTGGCTTACGCGATTGGGATTCGAAGACCAAGCCCGAGAATCCTACCTCAAAGCCAGATCCGACGTCATAACCAAGCGAATCCGGTACGTCCTCCTCTTCACTAACCATGCCCCGTACTAACCTGTCCAGTGGCTGCATCTTCGAAGGCGACCTCCCCCAGTACATTTTCCAAATCTCCTACGTTTACTTCACCCTCGTCAAACATACCATCAGCATCTACCAGCAATGCTTCCCCTCCGTAATGACCAGCGCCTGCATCAAATGGGCCAAACAGCACCTCGACGGCTTCAACGCGCTCCTCACCCGACAGCTCAGCACCGTGCAGCGCGGGACAACCGTGTGGCAGAAATGCATCGACATTGTGCATGAGCAAGCAGAGGTGCTAAGGGAGGTTGCTGTTGACTTCACGGATCTTGTTGCAAGGGGGCTGGAGATGAGCGGCGAGGAGAGGGAGAATAGGCCGGAGATGACGAGGTCGGAGTCGTTGATTTCAGGGCTGGCCAGGGCTGCTGCGGAGCAGCCTTCTTTTTAGTGTAACGGAATAATTCTTATCTCAACTGTTGCACATGGAGCATTCATATACTGTGATACATACAAGTACAGCGTATATACAAGTCTAATTTGCACACGTCCTAGTCTGCCTTCTTTGGCCGCCCACGGCCTTTAGTAGGCTCCGTAGGTTCCTTTGTCTTCTTTGGTCGTCCGCGACGGGGAGTCTTTGGCTCTAGCTCCTCCGGCACCACTTCTATCTTCTTCTTTCGTCCACGAGTAGGTTTCTGCTCTGGTTCATCCGTATGCTCTTCTGCTTTCTTCCTGCCTCGACGAGTAGGCTTCATATCCGGCTCCTGCTCTTCCGTGGCCTCCTCACCGTCCGCCACCATCTCCGCCTTACTCCTCCTCTGCTTCCTCCCTTTCTCCTCCGGCTCCACGGGCCTCACCTTAACAGCCTTAAACGGCTTCTCAAACTCCGACGCCGGCGACCAGACTCTCTCCCATATCGGCGAATCACGCATCACCCAATCATTCTCCAGCACACCGAGACGGAAATCCAACGGCTCTGCGCCGTCGCCCGGGTCCGAGGGCAGACGCATATAGTGTCGTATAGTATCGGGGATTTCCTCTTTGACGTGGCTGATCATGATGAGTGCTTGGTTTTCCGAAATACCAGTGTGGCGGATCGTGGCCGAATCAGAGTTGAAGCCTTTGATGAAGGGTTTTTCGTTCTTGGGGCAGCGGGTGTTGGGTGGTGGGATTAGGTGTGGGGGGATGGCTTCGCCTGTCTCGAGGAAGGTGATGCACTTGTCTCGTGTGGAAGCAGGCATACTGGAGAGCGCCTCGTCGAGAATGATGATATCCGGTTTATGAATGAGCGCGCGGATGAAGAGGACGACGCGTTGCTGGGCGGTGCTGAGTTGTCCGAAGGTAACGGTGTCAGCGTAGTCGACGTCGTAGTCTGTTGGGAAGTAGGGTTGCTTTTGCATTCGGTGGGAGAGGCCGATGTCCGGGAAGGCTTCGCCGGATTTGCTCTCGATGCTGGGAGGTTTTTCTTTGATGGATGCGGCGTCGGGGTCAAGTTCGGCTTTGAAGAAGCGGAGGGCTGCGCTGACGTCGAGGTCGCGGTCGTGGTTTAGTTTGGGTTTCGAGAGGAAGGTGTCGGCGAATGCGGACTCAACGGATTGGCGGAGGGTCAGTTGGCGGGGGAAGAAGGCGTGGATTTCGGGGGAGGAGTGGCCCATGCGGGATTGGAGCTCGAATAGTGAGATTCCGGGGATGCCGGGTTCGGGGAGACGGGATCGGCCGAAGAGTTTCAGTGGCATGGCGTATGCTTGGGGGTGGTCTGATGTGATCATCGACAAGAGTGTAGTCTTGCCTGAGCCGTTTGCTCCAAGAACCACCCAGTGCTGACCACGGCGGACTGTCCAGTGTAATCCCTCCTGTTTCTTTCCATTGATGTCCTGTTCCCAACCACCAAGAACCACCTTGTCGCCATACTGCACGCGCACACCATCCATCTCGATCAGTGGCTCTCCTCCCTCCGCGGCCACGGGCACCGTCTTGCCTGCTTTCGGTTTAAACAGGTTCAAATCCCAGAGCAACTGCTTATCCAGAACCCCTTTCTCCATGTCCTCCACTGCTCTTGCATATATTTTCTTATCCTCCGGACGAAGACCAGTCTGACTCTTAGCAGGTAAGTGTGTCCACACCTCCAGAGCCTGGTCAACTTCTGCCCTGGATCCTTGCAAAAGGACTCTATTGTTGTTGCCGAGAATAACGACATGTGTGATCCAGTCTGGGACGGTATCCTGTGGTCGTAGAGCAAGGATCAATCGGGGCGTGCTTTTGGCTGCCAGTTTATGGAGGAAACCGGAGATGCCCCGAACGGTGGCTGGATCGAGTCCCACTTAATGCCAATTAGCAAAAGGTATATAGAACACCGTAGGAAGACTTACTGAAAGGATCGTCCAGTAGTAACAGTTCCGGTTTGCTGAGTAACGCCTTTGCAATCCGCGCACGTCTTGTCTGGCCATTGCTAAGGTTCGCTACCGGCATATCAAGCAGCTCCTTCAACCGCAAATCGGCGATAACCTGGTCCAAAAGCTTCTTATCCTTCACCTTTCCATCTTCAAACCCCTCCAACGGATTCAACTCTGTCTGTCCCTTGAGATATTGTCCAACAGTCCAATCTGTCTCTTCCCGGTGACTCTCATACCTAGCACTCAGGTAGGCACCGCGCGTGCCACCAATGGCCCCAGAACCCTCACCACTAAATCCAATATACTGCACCGCATTCCCGACAAACCGTAAACGCGGATCTTTCTCGGCAATCTCATCTGTAAGGAGGAACGGATAGCTGCGGGCGGTGGGGGGATCGCAGATATACTGGCCGCGAAAGACGTCGAGAAAATTCGTTCGCCCAGACGAACCGATCACGGCCCAATGCTGCTGCGGCGGCGGTTCATCGTTCTTCTCCGTCGAAACGCCCTCCGGCTTAGCTGGTAGGACAAATTTGAGATTCGGAAACAGAGGCGGGTTCTTGCCCGTAGCGGCGTCATCGGGGGTGGGATAGCGCTGGTAAAAGGTTCCCTTGTCAATGCGAATCAACGGGGGGGCGGAGGAGGCATAGCGTAGGAGACGCGGACTCGGGGTTCTCAGGATCCCCGTCCATAGAAGCGGTCGACGAAGCATGATGTTGCCGCGGTCCTTCGAGCATCGCAACTTTTCGTCGCCGCCGCTGTTAACTCCGACATCGCGATAGGGCTGCACGTGGCGTCACGTGCGGTTACCGATAACGAAGTGTAGCATACCAGCCAGCCATTACATTGTTGCAATCGAGGGTATTGATTCAATCGCAATTCTTACATATCTCTGTTTATTTGTATATTTCTTTTTTCGGTCTTTGACGGACTCTAACAGCCATTCTCTCCGGCGCTCACTTAAGCTTATCGTGCTTTAAAACCGATAAGCTCCGCTTAACAACCCCCTACGCCCCATACTCCAATTCCCCTCGTTCTCATTGAATTCCTCACTGTATATATCAATTGACTGTTATACCACTCAATTTACACAATGGCTACGCAATCCGCGAACGGCCAATTAGCAACACATTCAATCCCCTCGCTACCTCTATTTCTCGAGGCCAAGAAGCATGCTGAGAATACCCCGGACAAGATCGCAGTCGACGATGCTTCCAAGGGGCAGCAGTTTACTTATCGGCAGTTGCTAGCAGATGCGGGTACAATGAAAATGGTTATTTTGGAGAAACTGGGGCTTGCAGACACTGGGAGTTTGGAGGAGCGGCGTATCGCATTCCTTACGCCGAATGGATACGATTATGTGGTGGTGCAGTGGGCTGTTTGGGCTGCGGGGGGTGTTTGTGTACCGCTATGTATGTATCAGACACATTCAGGAATTGGGCATGGCTGACGAGGACAGGCACCACACACCCTGCCAAAGAGTTGCTATACACAATCAGCGATTCAGACCCCTCGTTGATTATCCTGCATCCGTCGTTTGAGAAATTCGAAGCTCCCCTCCGTGAGGGGATCACGAAAGACATCCGATTCATGATACTGACGCCGTTCTCCCAGGATAACGAAGCTGCTCTCCCTCCTTTCAGTTCAGAATGCCCTCTGGACCAGCGGGCACTCATGATCTACACGTCTGGCACTACGTCAAGTCCCAAAGGCTGCGTGACAACTCACAAAAACATCACATTTCAAGGCGGATGCTTAGTAGAGGCCTGGGAGTACAATTCCTCCGATCGCCTGATCCACGTTCTCCCGCTACACCACATTCACGGTATCGTCAACGGTCTCACGGCCAGCTTCCTAAGTGGAGTCACTGTCGAGATGCACCCGAAATTCGACCCCAAGGTAATCTGGGACCGATGGCAGGACCAAGGTTCGTCGACCATGTTCTTTGCTGTTCCGACAATATACTCGCGTCTAGTGGACTACTTTGACTCCAACATCCGCGGTACGGAGCACGAGGCTGCTGCTCGTGCTGGAGCCAAGGCATTGCGGCTTATTGTCAGCGGTTCAGCGGCTTTACCTACTCCTATCAAGTCCAAGTTTGCAGATATCACCGGTCAGACTCTGCTAGAGCGGTATGGCATGACAGAAATTGGCATGGGATTGAGCTGTGGACTGGAAGTTGAGAAGCGTATCGACGGGAGTGTGGGGTGGCCTCTTCCTGGCGTGCAGGTACGCCTTACAAACAAGGAGACCGGCGCAGTCATCGATGCGGTGGACGAGGATGGCATGATCGAAATCAAGGGCGAAAACGTCTTTAAGGAATACTGGAGACGACCAGAGGCGACTGCCAAGGAATTCACTTCGGATGGCTGGTTCAAAACCGGAGATGTCGCTAAGCGGGATGCAGCTGGCGCATATTTCATTCAAGGTCGCGCGTCAGTCGACCTGATCAAATCAGGCGGATACAAGATTTCCGCGCTGGAGGTGGAACGGAAGATGCTTGGTCTGGGCGCCATCCAAGAAGTCGCCGTGGTTGGTTTGGCTGATGAAGAATGGGGACAGCGTGTGGGTGCCGTCGTTAAGCAGCGTCCCGGTGTAAGTCTCTTCCTTACTCCCATAATCTCGAACGAGGCTAACAGAACAGACCGAACCATTGGAACTTCAGGCTCTGCGCGCACAGCTGAAGCAGGAAATGGCGCCTTATAAGATCCCGACTGTGTTAAAGGTCGTCGATGCTATCGAACGTAATGCCATGGGCAAGGTAAACAAGAAAACGATTGTGCAAAAGTACTGGCCTGAGCTTGCTTAGATTGGATCAGCGGAATAGATGACTAGATGAGATGAGTACATAGATATGGATAATGATAGAACTGAATATACGAGCATAGACTCTGATGTTGCTTTTTATTGTTCACCGCAATCCCAATTCTGCAGAACTAGAAAAGCCTGCGTGGTCAAGTTTATCTACATATACACCTCGAACACACCATAGCATCACTTTTTTCTAGTCACCTCTTGTTCTTGACAATTCCTCTGTTTGCCTTGATTGATTTATCGCAAATTTCACGTGACATAATCTGGGGTTCTTGGCGCGACGTCACGGGCTTCACTCATTACGATCATCGCCGCCGTCGGAAGTCCTGTCTTCCTCTACCTCTGGCCTACTTGACAGAGGCATCGGACACTCTACTGAGAATCCTACTTATCGAAAAACGTCCGCCAGCATGGCCTCCTCATCGAAACCCCCGAGCTTCCTCCTCTAGTACGTTGTCTGCCAGACACAGCCATGACATACAGCTAACAAAGCCAGCACCTGTATAGCCCATCGCACAACAATCCTCACCGAACACTCCGCCCCAGGGACATCCTCCACCTCCGCCTCATCCCTAGCCTCCATAATCCTCCCGAAGATCACACATGACAAATCCCAGAAACTCACCTACACCCACGACCGGCTCTTCGTGCACTGCATCGCCGACTCCCCAACCGGCGAAGCATCAGACGATGCCACCCGCCACGAGCCACCCTCCCACCTCCCGCTAAGCTACATCGTCGTCGCAGCCGCCGAGCAAGGCCGTCGCATCCCGTTCGCGTTTCTGCTGGAGATGAAGCGCAAGTTTCTCTCTACGTTTCCGCCGTCGAGTACTGACTTTCCGTCGCTTCCTGCGTATGGCTGCGCGGCGTTTAATGTGGAGCTGCGCTCTCTACTGCAAACATTCAACACAGCCTCTCCGTCAGACTCGCTGGCGCTGGCGAAGCGAGACATCGATGATGTGCGGGGGATCATGACGGAGAATATCGAGCGGGTGTTGGAGCGTGGGGAGAGGATCGATTTGTTGGTTGACAAGACGGATCGGTTGGGGGGGAGTGCGCATGATTTTCGGATTCGGAGCCGCGGGTTACGGAGGAAGATGTGGTGGAAGAATACCAAGTTGATGATTATGGTTGTTGTGGTGGTGATTTTCTTGTTGTATTTGTTTGTTGGGATGGGGTGTGGGTTGCCAGCCTGGGGGAGGTGTATGGGTTAGTTGGGTAGTGTTTCACGATTCATACTGGTGTTGTGTATCTAGTCATTCTATATTAATGGGTTTGTATTCGATCGCATACGGGTTACATGTTAAATATATATACAGTCCTACCGAGATATATATATCCGACAGCGGTACTTGCAGAATTTTATAACCGATGCACGCAACATAGAACTACAGACACCATCTTGAAACAGTAAAGGCAGGCAATTCATCCTCAATTAATCAATTGATCTCTTTCTTTTTATCAATCCTTGCCCTCAACTTTCCGGTGTGCAAAGACTAACCCCACTTTAGACATGATTGGCCACTGATTGATAATCAACCCAATCTAACGTTAGTTAACTATGTAGTTATAAAATTCCAGTAGACCTACTCTTCACCTCAATCACCTCGATTGAAACCAAACTACTCCATCAAATACCATTACCATATTACAAAACCACCAGAATGACTAAAACATTCACCCCTTTCACAACGGGCCATATCCGCGCCTCCCACCGCATAGTAATGGCCCCCCTCACCCGCCTTCGCGCCGACTCGCACAACATCCAACTTCCCATGACAATCTCCTACTACACGCAACGCGCCGTTCACCCAGGAACCCTGATTATCAGCGAAGCATGCACAATCTCCCCCGGCACAGCATCCTCCTTCCCACACGCACCTGGCATCTGGAACGAGGAACAGATCCAGCGGTGGAAGGAGATCACGGACGCAGTGCATGACCGTGGATGTTTCATATACTGCCAAATCGTTGCCCCCGGACGCGCGGGGATGCCTGATGCTGCAGCTGCAAAGGGATTTAGTGTTGATGCGCCGAGCGCTATCCCGATTACGGGGATGGCGACGCCACGAGAGATGAGCGAGGAAGACATCAAAACATCCATTGAGGAATTCGCGCATGCAGCGCGGTGCGCTATGGAGGCTGGTTTCGACGGCGTGGAGATCCACGGCGCGAATGGGTACTTGGTTGATCAGTTTACGCAGGATACTAGTAACCACCGGAGTGATATATGGGGCGGGAGCGTGGAGAACCGCAACCGGTTCGGTGTTGAAGTTGCGCGTGCTGTGAGCAATGCTATTGGGGCTGAGAGGACGGGTTACAGGATTAGTCCGTGGAGTCGGTTTCAGGATATGCGGATGGAGGATCCTGTTCCTCAGTTTACGGAGTTGACGAGGGCTCTTAAGGAATTGGGCCTGGGATATTTGCATATCATTGAGGCGCGGGTTACCAATAGCGAGGACATTGATACGCCTGAGCAGGTTGATTTCGTGCTTGATGTTTGGGGTGACCACTCCGTCGTTCTATTGGCAGGAGGGTTTACGCCGGATAACGCGCGGCATTATCTGGATGGGGTGTATAAGGATCGCAATGTGGCGCTGGTGTTTGGACGGTATTTCTTGTCGACACCGGATTTGGTGTACAGGATGCAGAAGGGTATTGCACCGAATGCGTACCATCGGCCTTCGTTTTATACTCCGATGCAGGTGGAGGGGTACTTGGACTATCCGTATAGTAAGGAGTTTTTAGAGGAGTATGGAGAAAAGGTCGTTGCTTAGATGTACCATTCTGTATATAGTGAAGAGCATAGTGGAAATAGAGTATAGAATATGTTAAATGAATCAATTGCATTGTAAAACAAGACTACGAAGTTACATGTTCCTCACTCTCAAACTCGCGGCTTCATGGGGATCAGTGCGAGTCTGCAAGCGAGCAGAAGCGTGGTCATTAGCCAGCTTCTGTGATTCACTCTACGCCAGCTGTTTACCTCGTCAACCCATGGTCATCCGTAGATGGGGTATGATAAGGTGATAATGTGGCGGTGCCGTTTATAGACAGTTGCGTGGGGGTTGTAATTTTTCTCGATAATCGATGGTGCAATGGGCAGTCAATCGAAGTGATTCGGGCGGTTGCAGGTTGGTATCGCGTGGGTGAAGCGGACGTCTCATGCTGAAAATTGGAGGCGGGGAACATGGAAAACTGAACATTAGATTTGGCATTCATGGATACCTAAGGGTCTGGGTGAGGAACATCATGAGGCCGGATTTAGACCCGGGGGAAAGGTGAAAATTTTCGCTTTTTTTTTTTTGTTGTATCCCATTCATAACCTTGAAGACGGAAGCCTGGCCGTAGCAGGTATTTTCATTTTGAGTATCTCATATACTCCCACGCCATCACCCTAATTTGCAACAAGAAAACAGAACCGATGCGAAAAAACCCTTTACGAAGACTTGGTCGCCTCACGTCCCTTAGCAATGCGCTCCAGAATCTGCTCACGGTCCTTGTCCATCCGGAGCTTGGTGATGACAACCTTGGAGGGGGCGATGCCGAGGGGAACGCTCTGGCCGTTGGACTTCTCGCGAACAACACGCTCGACGTGCACAACCCACTTGAGACGGTACACGCTGGTGATCTTGCCCTCACGGCCCTTGTTGGAGCCCCGAACGATGGTGACCTCGTCGTCCTTACGGATGGGGATGGAGCGGACCTGAAATCTGTTAGTCCGGTTTCCTCGACAGACATTGTTCCTCGCTCCGCTTGTCTCCCAGAAAAGTTCCTTCGAAAAAAGGTCGTCCAACATTGTTCCTTCACTTAGGTACCATTCCGTCCAACGATTTCTCGAGACAATTCTGGGAGATCGGCGTAGAAGTGAGAGCGTATGGGGAAGAGTAGAGTAGGCGGCGTACGTTGTGCTTCTCACGGAGTTCCTTGCTCAGAGGAGCGCTCATGATGACACGGCGCTCGCTGGAGGGAGCGCTGAAGTGCGCCTTGCGCGACTTGCTGCGCGAAGAGGCGAGGGCTGTTGGGGAAAACCGTCAGTATAACCATCCTCAACATGAACATATTCAACCTCAGTTGTATCCCCCATAACCACCATCATCATCACTACCACCACAATTCCACCATTTCAATATCCCACCATATGTAAACGGAAAAAAAAAACACGCACCATGGTTGATGACGGTCATCTTGTCGAGCCTCCTTTGAGTATTAACACCGGGCTCTAGAGGGGGTCGTGGTGAACGTTGTCGTCGTAAGGTCGTCGAAAAGGTCTCTTGCGTCGAACTTCTGGTTAGCCGAAATTGTGTGCGCCGCCCGAGTGTGCGTCACATGACTTACCCGCTTAGCCTAGGGCTGGCTGCTGCATTGTGATTGGCCCATGCTCCGCTATCCGGAAAGGGTAATGCCAATCGCGGCAGCTCTGACTGCGGCTATCTATGGACGTCTACGCTTGTTTAGCAGAGATCAGTTCAGATTCACTTTTCGCGTCTGTGTTATTCGCGATACCGTTCCAAACGATTCTCACTCTCGTGCTCCTCGTTCCACGCATCTACCCCATCTGTCCGATTGGCCTGACGCACGCTCAACAGCCCCTTCTCGCGTAGCGAGAGGGTGGCCTATCTTGACTAAGATGTCAGCCGAAGACTACGAGTGGATTATGAACTACTGGTCGCAACCTAGTTTCGCCCTGGGCGCAACAAACGGCTACCCAGATGCGCAAACGCAGCATGCCGGACAGAACAACACTCCGGGTTACGACGGCCATATGGATCAGATTTCTCTAGCTCAAAGCGCGCTAGAATCATCCGTGACCTATCGACCTCAGAATGCATACCCCTACATGTCCCCATACGGGTCCTCCTTTTCTCTTGCGCCGATCCCAGCTCAACCACACCAGCACCAGCAACAACAGCAGCGCCCGCAGCGACAGCCGCAGCAGCGTCCGCAGTCCGCAGCTCCAGCGAGCTTTCGGGGGCACCATCCGTTTATGATGTCGTCCCAAGCTCCAATTCCGGCAATGAGACACCTACCTCCTTACGCACAACCAATTTTCACGCACCCATCTCCAGCTCTCGCCCCAGGACCGGCCACTTCAGCTCAGCAGCGTCCGCCGCCTGCCGCCCCCGCCCAACGTCCACCTGCTCCTCCAAAGCCCCGAGCCCCTCCAGCATCGAATCCAAATAAGTATACCAAGCGCCGTCGCATTGAACCTAGTAGGCAGGCAAAAGGGACCAGTAAACATGACTTGTCAGGTTATTCTTATCAACCGTCTCATTCCACCGATAGAACCGTCCTCCGTGACCGCAACGACATCATTCAACCTTTTGACAGAAAGGATGCCGCAGAGAAGACGACATACAACCCAAAAACCATCGCGAGAGACATTCTGGTAGCATCTGGCCGACATCCTACAGAACCAGCCCTGAACCATCATTTGTCCCGATTGCGCGACATCTTCAATTCGGTTGACAACACAGCCGACTTGCAAACCATTCGCTGGGACATTGTCGATACTCCCAACATGCAAGTCCGTCCTACGCAGCCTGCGAAGCCTGAGACTGCCATCAAGCCTATGCCATCTCCCCCGGTACCAACTCAACCTCCCACCGCCAATGGACAACCCCCCGCCCAGCAAGCACGAACGGCCAGTCATTCTGCCGCTCCGTCTCGTCCACCGCCCGTTGCATCACCACGTGACCAGGAACGGCCAATCGCAGCCACGCCTCTTCCTACTCCGCCTTCGTGTCCGCCCGCGGTTTCGGTCCCTGTTTCGCAACCACAGCAGCAACAAAAACTACAAGAGCAGCAGCAGCAGAAGAAGAAGAAGAAGAAGAAGCCAAAACCAAAGAAGCCACAAAATCGTCCACAGACTCCAGATTCTGTATCTAAACAATCGGCAGTGCCATTGGTGCAGATGAATCCTCCGAAACCGTCACCCCGACCGCAGAAGCTACAGGCCATATCGCTTCCTCAGCTGCCGTTTTCTCCAGCAAGATCAAACAAGTCCACGCCATCCCAGTCAGCACGACAGGGTAGACCGCCAAAGAAGCCAAAGCAATCCGAGACGATGGCGGGGAAAAAGTCTGCACCCAAGGTTGAGGTGTCGATTCCTTTCTCTGCGCTGCCAATCTCGTATCCAGTATATGCGTGCGAATGGCAGAACTGTCAGTCGGAATTGCACAACCTTGAGCTTCTCAGACATCATCTTCTCAAGTCGCATATTCCGTATACCATTACGTGTAGCTGGTCGGGATGCGACTGTAACGATCCGATGGCTGCGGCGGAGCTGTTCAATCATGTGAAATCCAATCACCTCGATCCACTTGCGTGGAAGCTGGGAGATGGACCATCAGTGCCCCAAACTGGTGAGGCAGACATCATGCTTTAGCTGTGGCAATGTTTTCACGTGCTCTCATCACAACGAGAACCCTTATTAACGTGTACCCCTGGTAATGCATTTAGTGAACAACGAAACCAGCGAGAACAGCCCAGGAACCAATGCAACGCCGGATTCGAATAAAACAGGAGGCGAAGACTCACTCATCCTTCCAGCTAGCTATAGCTCCATCCGCGCGTTTAACCGGGTCCACGGCAATACCTCCCAACAAGACAAGGCCCGGGAGATCCTGAAGGCGGTGCAAAGACACAAGGAGAGGATTGGGGTGGGTTTGGACCCAGGAGGTTGTCAGCTGGCAACTCCTGCGCGGAATGAGCGAGTCAGTAATGATGAGGAGTTTTACGAGTTGTATTCTGAGCCAGAGGATGGACCTGCGCGTGAATCCGAATCTGAGATTGAGTCTTGATACCCATGTAAGTTCTTTTCTTTTCCATTTCTATTTTCCCCCCTCCTCCGGTATATTCCCCTCTTGTGCATATTTATTTCGTGGGCAAGCGTGTTTTGTTTGATCTCAGAGCCATCTGGCGTTCGGGTAGCTAGGGGAGTCTTCATAACATGCATTCAATTGAGTTCGAATAGAGGACAAACAGGCGTCCTACGTATCGTACACCCATAGGATATAAAACAGTGCCCATAGCCAATTCCACCACGTAGTTGTCATTTTATCCACATGCCATCCCTTCGCATCCATGTATATCCACCATTACCTCCCTTTCCCTCCTCCAATAGCTGACGAACCCGAACCTCCAGCGGCGGCAGCAGCGGCAGCCAACGGCACACCATCACTCGTAATTCCCAAATTCAAAGTCTTGTCCGCGGATCCGGTATTCTTCTGGGGTTGCTCAACAGTCTCGTCATCATGGGCATTGACTTCGAGGAAGTGGTAGAGGACAATCATCATCATGGCGCAGGTGCCAAGAAAGAGGGCGAGGCGGTAGAGGTCGTTGTCGGAGATCATTTTGAGGGGTTAATTGGATGGCTTGACAGGTAGGAGAAATCAAGTGGGATCGAGGTGGATAGGAGATCAGAGCTGTACTGTACTGTAACTGAACGGGTTAGCTATCTGCTGTCTAGCAGGAATAGTCACGAATACAGAAATTAAAAGGACGCTTACCTGTTGCTCAACCACTTCTTTATTTGTATTTGTAGATAGTTATCTTTGCGGTGGCTGTTAAGCTGAAGCTGGCTGGTAGTGTCGAAAGTGACACCTTTCAGCTCGGGCGGCTCTTCCTCCCGCCACGGCCCCAACGAGCCTCCGACGGGCCTCAGCACCGCCTAATCGCTGGTTTAACTGTAACCAAACCCCGGTTAAGGCTTTTAGCGAAACTCGTCCCTTAACGGCGCAGCTTCTGATTTGTTTCTGGACCCCCCCCCCGCGGAGGCCCACGCCTAACGGCCGTACAACAATTGATTCGATTGTTGCGATTGTTTGGTTCTTTTCATTTGCCAGTGCTTCTCTTTTTTCCCGTCATTTATATTATTCGTGCTTAGTGTGTTGTTTCGTGTTCACTTCCGGTGTCGCTTTTCCTCCCACTTTCTCTCTCATCCTCGCTGCTTCGCGCCATTTCGATCTCAACTGTCTGCTTGTTTTGGTTACGTCGACGGCCACTACCGTCCTTTCACAACGATCCTTTTTCTCCTACTTACGCTATCACACCCTGAGAGATAGTACTATCGAGTGTACACTATGGATGATCCCAACAATTCCACAAATCCAAACGCCAGAGGCTCCGGCCCTTCGCTTCTAGCATGCCTCCTCTGTCGACACAAGCATCTCAAATGCGACGGCCAAACCCCTGTTTGCGGACGCTGCCAGGTAACCGCCAGCGAATGCCTGTATACTCCAAGCCGGCGCGGCTACAAAGGCCCCTCGAAGAAGCGACGTGCCAACCCGACGACCCCGGAGCAGACAGCCACCGATCTCGTTCCCTCGTTCGACCCTACCTCCGTCGGGATGCTCGATCTTCCGCCGAACTGGAGTTTGCAGAACAGTGGGATTAAATATGCCCCTGTGGCTTCTTTGCCGCCGTCGTCTAGCTCACAGAGTTCCGTTTTCTTGACGGATGTGTTGGGCGGCGCACCCACTCCCCAGCATCAACAGCAGCCAGTACCGGGATACGGACCTATGACGCCGGATTCTGGAGCGTCGTCGTACTCGGGTGCTACAGATAACTATTTGATTGATATCTACTATACTTATTTTCACTCCGCTCATCCGATTCTACGCCCGCTTCGTTGTTTGGACCGTTCCAGAATACCGCTGTTCCTCGAGCATGTTATCAAGTTCATCGGGTCACACTTTACACCGACAGCGTCTAGCGAGACGTACCGTCCAACTGTGGTGTCGACCGCGATGGAACAAGAACTAAGCATAGAAAAGATCCAGGCGCTCCTGCTACTCGCAATCGTGCTGCATTCGCGCAACGAGCGGCCGGAGGCAGGCGAGTGTCTCACCATGGCGACAGATATGGCGTTCGACGTAGGACTCCATCAAGCCGACTGTGCCAGCAGATTGGGCGGTGGGGACCCGTTGCGCGAAGAGAGTCTACGTCGGACCTGGTGGGAGCTCATTGTTGTTGAGGGCATGCTGACTGCGCTCGGTGTGCAGAAGGCTCTCCGCGCTGGCGCAATACCACTAGAAGTCGGACTACCATGCGAAGAACGTATCTTCCAGGATGGACTGGCCCCGCCACCTCCTCCAACCATCGCCCAGTTCGACGGCCGTGTCTTCGCCGACGAAGAACGAGACTTCTCCTCATACACATACCGCATCGAAGCCATCCGCATCCTAGGCCGCGTCGTAGCCATCCAAGAAATGATTGAAGGCCAACAAGACCATGTCGAAGCTGTTGACGCCCGAATCGCAAGCTGGTTCCATCACCTCCCCGAGAGCAAAGTCGAACTCATGCGTCCTGACGGCTCAGTCGATGAGATGATGTTCCAAGCTACAATGATAGTCAATGGCGCAGGTGTCTACCTACACTTTCCCCGCTCTGACTTGCTCTCCTCGCCTGCCGTCGCGGCAGAGGTCATCTGCGGGCACCACGGCCCGCTCAGCATCCCCGCCTTCTCGCACCACGCGCACGCCATGAAAGCCGTCAAAGCAGCCAGCGAAATCTCAACACTCGCCTCCATCCGGTTGCCGGTGGTCAAACACACCCCATTCTTCATCTGCGCGCTCGTCCTCAGCTCAATCGTGCAACTAGCCGCATGCTCCGTGAAGGCTGGACAAATGCCCGATCCAAGCCGTGACAGGCTCACGTTGACTATCGGCGTGTTCAAATCTCTGGCGAGAACGTGGGCGATTTCACAGCTCATCATGAGACAGATCAAGGCTGTTGCAAGGGATGTTATGGATATGGGTCTCCGGCCGACGATGGATCAGTTGGATTTGAATACGGTGCTAGATAATAATCGGTTTTGGTTGCCAGATGCGCTGCCGAGATGAGCGCGCCCATCGAGTTTGATTTGACTTTGACATTGACCACCGAAGTTATACCGGGGATTTACCGATGGAACGAAGTACACTCGGCTACACTTCGTATGGCAGAGAATCACTACGAGACTTGAAATACACCTATGCCTTGTATAATCGAGTGCACATCTCCCAGACCCCCCATGAAAGATGGAATCTCCCTTGGGGTGACGCCGCCAAGACCGTGGCATGTCGCGATGAGAAGTATTCAGACTAGATAGTCAGGGTTACGGATGGCAAGAATATTGTGTGCTCAGACAGGACGGTTTTATAGGCAGGTGTACATGAATACATAGTACTTCGATCTCATAATATCATTATTTTAGAGTACGTTAATCAAAAGCATCCCAATTCCTCGCAAGGATAATCACTATGCATAAACCCCCAAGTTCACATGTCATCTTAGGTCGACGGCAATGGAAAAGCCAAGGCTCACCAGTGCGTCGTTTATGTTTGGCACTATAGCCTATTCCCGAGGAAAAAGTTGCCAGAACACCCAAGTACCACAAAGCGAGGACACAGTCAACAGAAAAAAGGGAATCCACAGCGTGCTCTTGAACCCTCCGCCATGAGCATATAAGCCCCATCAATCCAAAGCGCTGGAGCTGCTAGCTTATCCAGCATTCTAACATGCGGACCAAAGGTCCATGTGTGGGAGTAGCATGTGTCCGAATCGATCTTATGCGTATTAGCTGAGTACAACCACCAGTCTCCTCATGGGGTTGGATCAATCAAACGTCAGTGCATGATCCTCCAAGTAACGAGGAGCAACGGGGCTTTTAGCGATGAAGTTTCCAAGGAAGCTAGGTATGAGCCAGGTATATCGCCAGTACATACGGTTTCGGGATCGGGCGTATAGATTGGCGTTGCTGGCGCACGACTGGATCTTTCAAGGACTGCAAGCTTCCCTCAAATATTAGAAGTGACGAGGCTCTCGTATTCTTGTGTTAGAAGATGCAGAATAGATTTAGCTCACGTAGGAAGTGATTCAGCGTTGCTACACGCTCCCACAGTAAATTGTTGATTGTTTTTTTTTTTTTTTTGGTACCATCATCCCTGCAACCTTTGAGTGCCATCTGCTCTTACCATGGTATTTCATGGCACAGCAACTCGTAGTTGAGTAGCAGCGTTTCCCTCAGTAAATGCTTTTATAGAACCAGCTTCTAGTTCTAGCTCCCGAGGGCTTAGAACGGATGGCTTATTGTGTGAGAATAAGGAAACTAAGGCTCAAGATCGGCTTGCTAGCTTGCCGCATACTACAGATTGACTGGAGCCAATCCTTGTTACCGTTTTTTGAACAATACACACCCTAACTTCCTGATTAGGACTAATATGATGTGGATGTGAGAATGAAATGTTTCTGACTTAGTCTCATAAATACCACAAGTGTCTATTTTCCTCCCATGCCCCGGGAGATTGTGCCCTATACGGAAGTTGCACAAGATACGCTTGGCCTTGAAGGCTATGTTGTGTCTTATACCTGGGGGTACATCGTGGACTCTGGTAATGCTGCCCCGGAACCCCCCTCAAGGTCTCCCTTGGGATGTCCCAGGCGTCACAAAATGGCCCCTTCTCAAAGGCAAGAGAGGCAATGAACAGGATGGGTACCCAGTAAATGTGGTGGGGCTGGATGTGTGTTCCCCCAGCGAGGAGAGGGAATGAGAGAAATAAGTCATGAACCGAGGAAAGTCCAAGCCCTGGCGATTGGGAGGCAAATGTCGATATTAATTATTCTTACTCTGACTATTTATTCGAGTTGCTATTTAAAGGAGAAGCTGGCTAATAGTTCTTCCTGGCTGCAGGCAAATACACGGCAAAGCCAGGGAAAGCATAGTCTGGCTACACCCCATGTCATGGCCAAAGGACTCGGTCCTAAAAGGACTGCTTCATCTGCGATCGCTAGCGGCTGAGAACAAAGAGTCAACAAATATATAAAAAAAAACATGTTCATCTAGTAGCGGTTCAGCCTGATGCCGCTCGCCCCGAGAAATACCTGTTATGTTCAGGTTGGACATTACAAGTAGGCGTGCTTCTACATGAGACAGATCACATTGATGGAAGCGGCAACACGCTCTTCGGGCTGACTTCTTCATGGGCAACCAGGCAACTGTCTGTGATTTCACTATTTCCATCACAAGGCTGGCCTACGAGCTGGCCATTGGGTACTTTATCAGATCGCAAGGCTACGAGCCTAACGTAGGCACACCAAGTTCTCATGCCGCGTATTTGTTGTCTTAAACGCCTGAAATTTGGTTACTTCGATCTTTGCAGACGTTCATGGAGGATGATTCGTGGGCTTCTGGAAGAAGTCAAAAGGGGACTGCTGGTCGCGCTTATCGACAGGTATCAATGGGGTCATGTTGTCGCTGCCTTTTCCGGAGTTTCGCATTCGGAAGAAAAGGGCCAGAATGTCCCTGAAAGGAACTCCAGATGAATTGATGTTACAAATGGATTCATGCTGCCTGTTCATGCATTTTGCGTGGAACTTGAAATCCGGACCCGAATCCTTCCAGGAAAGATTGCCCACTCCCAGCTACATCCACGAGCACAGATTGCCATATCGGCACCATCAATACAAAGGTATACCTCTTGCTGCTCCGTTTTCGGCATCTGTTCTTGAAAATTCCCCATCACGGCCAAATCTTCGAAATCGCTGTCTGTACAGCCTTATCCCACGCTTTGTTGTTTGCGTTACATCTCCGGGAGAAGACAAAAGTCTTCCGGGAGTAAAAGTGCTCGCTAGGCCATCCGTGCTCATCTTGTGTAATATTGGAGCGAATCCCAGTACTATCGGTTCCATTTCAATGTGAGACAGGAGTCTTGCGGCGCCTTTTTAACATCGTAATGGCGCGCCAACAAAAATTTGGTCACGTTTCCTCTTCTTTAGGCTTTTGCATTGGTACACCTTTTCCCCCTTGGCTAGATGTGTTTATCGAAACGTAGCCCTATTTGAGCAGTGAATGCTCAACACCAGTAAGAAAACCAGAACGGTTTCCCGAAGGATGCGGCGATGTCTCGGTTGACGATAGCATCAGAGATACAGAAAGATGATTGTAGCAAATCATGATGACTAGTGGGAGATAGATGTAGAAAGATGGAAAAGACAGGAGAGATGGAGGGGATTTGAAGACAAGCATTCTTTTAAACCATGTCAATTCTGCTCATGAGACATGCGTGACAAAGCCCTACATGCAGAGGTTTACAATCACTCAACCCGGGCACAAGTACACTGAACTGCAATCCATTGTATCAATCTAAAGGAGGGGTATCTCTGTATGAATGCTGTGCTGATGCTCAATCAAAGGAATGACTCCAGAATCCTGCCCATAACCTAACAATAAGAAAGAAAGAAAAAAAAAAAACCACAAGATGAGCATTCTAATAATAACCAACCAAACTCGAACTCCTGGCATGATCTGGGAACCCTGAATGTAAACATAAGAAATAGATAAGACAGAAAAAAATAGATCGAGGGGATAGAGAAAGTGCGGGAGGGGGGCTAATTAAACTCCCTCATCTCCCTCAACGCCTCCGTCCTCCTATCCACCACGTCTTCCCGTCGAACGACATTCCTCAAGGCTTCACTGGCATGAATCAATCCATCGATACTAATCGCATGATTCGTCATCTGATGGTTGATATACGTATACAGCGCGGCAGGCGTCAAGCACGTCGTCAACAGCTGCTGCTCGTTTAACTTGAGCAGGGCCAAAGCAACCTGGAACAAGAACGTGCTACCACCGCCGCTGCCGGAGGCGATGGTTTTGGCGGCGTTGGTGCTGGGGTCGTTCTCTTGGGCCGAGGAAGATGTTGGGTTGTTGGTGACTGCACTAGCGTCGAGACAGAGGACGACGTCCCAGACGCGATAGAGGGCTTCCGCGGAGAGACAATCGGTGAATACAGATAAAAACCATTGGAATGTTAGAGCTTCGAGCTCGATGCCCAAATCTTCAAGGTGTGCCGATAACTTTGGCAGAACTTCAGTAATATACTGACGCAGCACGACCTGATCCGCACGAGAAGCCAACAATCCATGGTCATAATAGTGTTGCGGAAGAATAACCTCGATCATCGAGACAAGAATCCAAAACGCATCCTCCGCAGTAGGCGTGATCAGAAGCAGCGATGCCGCAATCAAGTTCATACCCTGGCAATACCCGACCTCCGGATTCCGACGCGAGTACGCCAGCAAAACATCCCTCAACTTCCCAACGCCAGGTCCCATCCGGAAGAAGACATTATCGGTCAACGTCCGGTAAATGTCCATGTCGATCTGCGCCACAACTGACGGATCGGGATCACTGCCTCCAGCCCCCGTCACAAGATCATCGTAGTATCCCGGTATCCGCATGGCAGACGCACCACTGCATTCAGACCAGACTTTCGCGCGGAGAGAAACCGGTATACCGCCCAAGACAAGAGATCGGAACTCCTTCCACTTGGCACGGCCGACCTTGCCTTTGTTTCCGAGGCCGGCAATTCCAATGACCTCCCCATCTGCCAAAGACGCCTCAGGAGTATCAATGGACTGCAACGGCCGGTCTGCCGCTGCCGCTGCCGCTGCCGCCGCTTCGCCTTCCTTCTTCCGCTCAGCGCGTACTTTTCGCAGAAACTCGTTCCACCTGACAGTCCTATCACGCTGCAAGGAGTCATGGAGGTCAGTCAACTGATCAAGAAGTAAACGGACTGGTTCTTGTTCGTTGTTTATAGTCATTCCCAGAGTCGTGGCGGACGGATCGTCAGCAGATATCCCTGCGAACTCTGGACGATCTGCTACCACTGTAGAGGTAGATGCTGATGGCTGCCTAACAGGGTTGACCGACACGGAGCCACTTTTGTCCACCGAGAAGGAAGCACTGCGTGGCTGACTGTCATCACCGGTGGTCAACGCGACAATAGGACCAGCAGACGGCGTATGAGACAGCAACTCCGTCGGCTTCGACGGGATCCTCAAGTAATCCTGCCATTTTCGAACCTGAACCGTACCGGAATCCGGATCCTCAGGCGAAGGAGAGGAAAGCGGGCGCTCAAAACTTGCAGGCGTTTCATCGCCATCAGAATCGCTTCGGAAGCCACTCAGTGTTTCAGCAATACTCAAGCGGCTGTCGCTGCTCCTGGCCTCCCTCTGTCTCTTCTTCCGCCGTTGATCGTAGATGAATCCGAATCTATCAGTGAGCAGATCGCCCGGCTGGTAATTGTTATACGTGTGCGTCAGTGTTGGAGGTCGAGATTCCATAGGAAGAATAGCATCCATTTCCACCGGCCCAAGATTATTCGAAGTTTTATCGGCCGTCTCAGCGTTTCCTTGAGAAACACTTGGTGCTGCCCTCCGCGGGGCTTGAGCATTGGCTCTGCCCGGTATATTAGGTTTTCCAGGAGCACCAGGGGTATTGCTATTGATTCGTTTTAAAGCTGCCACCGCCGTCATGCCTCCTTTGGGTGCATTGGCAGACGAAACAGCCCTGATTCTAGGCTGCTCCGCAGACGGTGCTCTGCGACCAGGCTCCGTAGAATCTCCCTTGCCCTGGTTATTCCCGACCAGTAATTTGGCAGCCCATGATGACAGTGAATTGGAGGATTTGCGCGAATGCGTGCTTGAGTCGTCTCCGGCGGGTTTCCCTGTCTGCTCGCCAGACAATTGTTCATCAAACGTCTTGCGACGGACTGGCTTGTTCGTGTCGTCAATGTCCCCCACATCACTCATGACACTACTAGCACGAGAGGTCTTCCGACTCCCAGTAGTACTCCCAAAGATATAATCCTGCCAGCCACGACCACTCTGCCGTTTTCGGTTTATCCCCGACTCGCTCGACGCACCCGACTTCGCATCATTATCCAATTGCTGTGGACGAAGGGCAGCTGGCCCATTGACCTCCTCGTGCATCTCCGACCCAACATCATCCTTCATGGCTTGCTGCATCAACCCATCGATCTCATTCAAACCTCCTTGGTCGGCGTGACTCCCACTATCCCTTCCATTCGCCGTGTCGTCTCGATGATCAAGCACGTACAACCTCCGCTCAATATCCTGATTCGACACCGAAACCTCCCTTAACATCCTCTTCAACTCCCGTTCCCGTTTATCAGCACGCAGACGCAGCCGTGAGATCTCCGCATCCCGTAACGCCAAATCACGCGCAAACTGCCTTACCAGCTTCACAGCCCCATTACTCGCCACCAACCTCTCAATATGCGCATCATCGGCCAAATGCAATGCACCAGGGACATCAGTATTCAACGCAACCGAATCATCAAACAACGCCACGCGACCCGATGACGCAGGCGATTCACTCGTCAATTTCGCCAGCGTAGCCTTCCGATTTCGTGTCCGCCCGATATCATTCCCCCCACCACCACCATTATCCGCCACAGCTCTAGCACCATCACCGTCCACCAACGCATTAGCCAGCGAGCGATTCAGCGCGGGTTCACCGACGAACCCCTCCGGCGAACGATCGGGTGAGAGCGACGGAAACGAAGTCAAATCGGATGTTGTATTGGACGAGGTAGAATGGCGTTTCTGGGGTAATGCACGGACGGTCTTTGCTTTGTGGCCGAGACGGGAAGAGGAAGATGATGCCTGCGAGGGTGAGCGGGCCTGGGCCTCACCGTCCGCCATGGCTGCAGTATGAGTGAACGAGGGTGAATTGAATTATCGGCTTCATGGGCTTGCTAGTTTTATGGAAACATGGTTTTGAGACTCGCGTCGAGGGGTATCCTGGTGGTCTGGTCTGGGCCTGCAGGGGTCTCTTCCGTAGACTAAATCCAAAAAGTACCCTGTACGGCACCCACACAACGAAAGAACGACTGAACAGCGGGGGTATAATCAAGAGAGAGAGAAAAAGCGAGAGATGACAGTCAAGCAAAACGAAAAAGATAGTGGGATGCATTTAGCTGCAGCCATGACGTGTGCGGGTCAGGTGATCTGCAATCAGGTGATGCTTAGTCAGTTAGAGCACGTGACTTGTGCCTCGGTTCTCCGCGCTGGCATCGGATATCAGCAGTACGGGGTAGTATATCTTACCCCGGTGTCCTAATATCCTCCTCATCTTTCTAATTGAACATCTCAACATAACACTACATAGAATAAAAGTGCAGTCTTAGTTCTATATTGTTCATAATGTCTGCCAAACAACGTCTCCAAGCCCTCAGCCAGCAACTCACCGAGGGAATCCCTGATGCAGGCACATTCGAGGGTATCCCTAGAATTCGCCAGGTAGCGCCTGATTCCGTGGGGCCGTACGTTTTGCTACCTTTGTATAGCAATATCTCTAACGAGTGTATAGAAGGATGAAGGACAAGGTTGTTATTGTCACTGGTATGCCATCCACACCGCCATACAAACTATTGTATATCCTAACAAACCACAGGAACAAACTCTCCAACCGGCATTGGCCGCGCAACAGCCCACCAGTGGGCCCACAATGGCGCTTCCGCAGTCTACCTCTGCGACTACGCAACAACCCACCTATCAACACACGCGCGCGAGATCGAATCCCTATACCCCGGTGTCGACGTACACATCCGGGACTTCGACGCGGGCGATGAAGCCGCCGTTCAGGGTGTTGTTGACGATGCGGTGGGGAAGTATGGACGGTTGGATGTGTTTTTTGCGAATGCGGGGGTCATTGGGCAGCCGGCTGTGTTTACAGAGATTGACGGTGAGGGATTTATGGATACGTTGAGGACAAACACTTTGGGGTATGTTCCTATTTATACCTATGGTTGTATTATGGTTGTGCTAATTGGGTAGGGTCTTCCTGGCCGTCAAACACGCCGCGGCAGCTATGAAACTTACCAGCAAGGATAAACCTTATCCCTCCGGGTCGATCATCTGCACTGCGTCCGTCGCCGGTCTTCGGTCCAACGCCGGGTCGACAGATTACTCTGCCTCAAAGGCTGCTGTGATCTCCATCGCGCAGACAACCGCATACCAACTCACTGGCACCGGTATCCGCGTGAACGCTATCTGCCCGGGACTCATCGAGACAGGCATGACAGCGCCTGTATTTGACCGGGCGAGGGAACGTGGCACGGAAAGAAAGGTTGGACAGTTGAACCCGTTGCAGCGGGGTGCCGTTGCAGATGAAGTTGCACGTGTCGCGCTGTTCCTGGGAAGCGAAGAGAGCAGTTACGTGAACGGGCAGGCGTGGGCTGTATGCGGGGGTTTAAGCGCCGGTCATCCATTTGTACCCGGGAAGTTGGCCTAGCCTAGTCTAGCCCTACATAGTATATAGTCAAGTCTACAGACACATATAATACGAACAAATCAATTGCTCGCTTCCGACATCAGAAGCGAACCTCTCAACTAAATAACAACCCAGGTCCGTGGCCACTTTCAAAGCAGCCAGACAAACCCAGTCACTGAATTATAGACAGACAGACACAAGGAAATATAGATAAAAAGATGATAGTCGAATAGACTCAGACGCAAAGGAGAGTGTCGGCCCATTGCGATGCCCAAGCTTCTTTCACAGAAGCAAACAACAGAAAGGGGTTATCAAGTTGAAAAAAAAAATCAGAGAGAAAAAGGAAAGAAACCCATACCCAGAAGAAAAGGAAATAAACACCTCCAAAGAAGCAGAAAACACGACAAGGGATATACTGTAACAACAAAATTAAAGCAAATTAAACGGACCACACCATCGGCGGCCACACGCTCGAATCTGGTATAGAAAAGAAAGGGGTCGTCGAAAGCAGGAAAAAAAAAAAAAAAGACATTGCATCATCGAATTTGATGGGGCAAACTAAACAGAAGCGGCACAAATCTATGCAGCAAGACGAGAGACACCGGAACGCATGAGATCCTCGCTGGTCTGCTTGGACAGCTGACCAGTCTCGGTCTGGTCATCCAGACCCTCGGACTCATGGGCGCGCTCATCGTCATCCTCAACTATCCGAGTCGGGATCTCGCCGGGTCCGTATTGCTGGCTTGACCGCTGCTCTGGGTATGTCGAGTTGCTGATCATCGACATGGAGGTGCTGGAGCGGTTGTGCACGAGATCCGGTGTAGGGGGCACGGAAGACCCCCGGCCATCAGGGTGCAGCGAGTTGTTCTCGCTGGGGTCGATCTCGCTACCATCGCGGGTGGAGCGGCCGTCGGAGTGGTCGAATTCCGGAGCCGGGGCAAGCCTTCCTGGCTCGTCGTCGGCCACGGCGTCCTGGGCCATGTGCAGGCCCTCAACAGCGGCAGCGCACTGCTCGCTGATGCCGCGGATGATATCGGAAATGGCGTCCGTCTTGTCGCGGAGGTAGCGGTCGGCCACGTCGGTGATGTTGAGGCGGGAGAGACGATCTTGCCCGGCGCTCATGTTCAACAAGTGCTGCTCCAAGTCGGGGTTAATGTCCTTGACCTCCCGGGCGGAGATCCTCTCGGGGCGAGGGTCTCTCCTGAATGAAGCCTTCCTGGAATACACAGAAGACTGGCGCTTGGGAGCGGGCTCGGCGTGTTGCGGCTTCGCCTCGTCCTGCTTCTGAACGGCGTCGGAAAGCTCAGGCGAACCAACGGAACGGATGATGTGCTCCATGTGGTGCGACTGGCCGTGGATGAGAGTGCGGAGGTGCACAACCACACGCTGGGCCTCGTCGCGCTGCCGGCTAAGCGTCGAGTTGGTCTGATGCAGCGCCGACATTTCCTTCTGGTTGCGCTTGCGCTCGCGCTCCAGTTCTTCGGCAATCTCCTGCTGGAGAACGAGAGCCTCCAGGGCGTCGTCGCGCTGCTTCTCCGTACCAGACAGGCGGACAGTGAGACGAGCCAGGTCGTCCTTCTGCTGGTCAATGAGACCAGACAGACGACGGTTCTCGCGCTTGTGGGTCTCAATCTTGACCTTGAGCTCGGAGGTCTCCTTGGTGAGCTGCTCAGCAAAGGCCTGGAACTTGAGGAATTGCTGTTTCCAGGTCTCGAGCTCCTCGACCAGGAAGTTGTTGCGCTTGGTGACCTTGCCAATCTCGGTGTCCATTCGTCCCTTGAGGTTGATAAAGTCTTGCCAAGCCTCCATGGCATCGCGAGAGTACTGATTGCGCTCACGGACAATCTCGTTAAGGTGGCGCATGGAGACCTTGGTCGTGAGCGGCTTCTTGACGGAGCCACCGAAGATGGCCTTCATACCGGTGTTGCGGCCCAGCTTCTCGCAGACGCGGTCCATGACACCCATGATGGAGTCCTGGTTCCACCATGGGGGATCCTGCACGCTCTCGACTTCACCACGCATGACAATGATCTGGCCAGCGGGGATGAGCTTGCCGCCAGCGTAGGCCGACCGGAGGTGGTTTGGCACACCGGTCGGGGCGACATCGCCATTGAGAGCCTGGGTTAGACGGTTAATGAACTTGGTGCGCTGACCGGGGCTCAGGATGCTGGGCGGGCTAGAGGTGAGAACAAAATTGCGGTCCAAGTCCACCACGAGCGCATCCGACGGAGCGTTGAACAGGGTACGGCACTCAGCGGTGACACCAAGGATGTACGGACCGGGCTCCTGAACGAGGTCCTTGACGTGACGGGCATGGACGATGGGGACGTACAAGCCGCTCCACTCGTACACCCGCACGCAGTAGCGAATCGTCTCAGCGGCGACGGTAAGAATGGCGGGATAGTGACTGACGAAAATGATACGACGAGTAGGCGACACAGCGGCCTCGACAACACCGACAATGTTGGGGATAGACAAGCAGGTGAAGAGCGGCCACATGGAAAAGTTCTGGAAACCAGTAGGCGACGAAGGGAACTGGTAGCAAAGGGCGTAATCCTTCATATCGATACGGACAAGGTCGTTGAGTCGTGGGGCAGGGAAGCTCAGGATGCGCGAGACTTCCTCGGCATGGAACAGGTTCGTAGCCTTGTTCCAGTGAATCCACATACCCCGGAGGTAGTCTCCCAGCAAGTCGTACAGGGGGTACCGGGAGAGGAAACTCAAGCAGTAGGGAATCCAGTAGGTCTCGTCGGGATTGTCGTAGTAGTCAGGCTCCGTCTTCTTTCGCAGTTCTCGGATAGTGTCGGCACGCTTCTCATCAGCACGAGACCACACGCGCAGAGCGATACCGTAGAGAGTGTGGGAGGAATCCTGCTGGAGGACGAAGGCATGGTGAACGCAGTGAGGCTGGCTCTTGCCGGTGCAAATCTCAACATCGTGAGGGAAGCATGCCTGTTCGGTTAGCTACAATTTCTATCCAACATGTCTAAAGGTGGCTCACCCTCATAGCCGAGTGAAGCGCTCTGGCAATCTCATTATCCTGCTCCAACCGGGGACTGCTCCCCAGAATCTCGGGCAACCAGAATTGGCCGACGGCGCCCTTCATATGGCCGATCTTGCCCTGGGCGGGAGTAGGAGCGCGGACCCATTGCGAAGGCTCACGGCCAACACCACAGACCATGTAGGCATGAGTCAGGGTCTTGGGGGTTCGCTGGGCGGCCTTGGAGCTGACCTGCGAGGGGATCGGCTGGGTGATGCGGGAATGCAGCGACGAGGTGCGACTGGGGACGACGAGCGAATTCTCATCGCGGGTTGACGGGCGGTCGCGAGTCGACGGACGGGGGAAGGAAGAATCTCTCAGAGACGGGCCCATTTTGACGGTTTAGTTAGGGTGAATCGTATAGATTGTAGTAGTTTCAGGGGGCCGGCGGCACTGCTGGAGCGGCGGGAAGTCGAACAGCGACAGAAGAATGTAACGAAGGCGAGGCGAAGAATGAAAGACCAGTCGATAATCGATTATTACAGAGCGATAAGGAGCGAGAAAGGAAGATGGAATTAATACTGCATCGTTTCTTCCCTGGATGCGAGAGGCACGGAGTGGGAGAGGAAGAAGAAGAGGGACGCCGTGGATGAGAGAGACCCCGAGGCGACTGGGGAGGAGAATATCAAAAGAAAAAGAGAGAGAGAGAGAGAGAGAGAGACAGAGAGTGGCAAGAGGGAAAGAAGAAAAGAAGAAAAGCGACGGAAAGGAGAGGAGAAGAGGAGTAGTTACGGAGAATGTACGGAGAACAGTAGTGAGGGGACTAGGTAAAGGGGCATTACCCAAAGTAGTAAAGATGCAAACCACAGGCAGTTCGCGTGTATTAGTCTCAAAACTTTTCCTGCTATATTAATCGGTGGACCGCGATATTAATCCCTGAGGCGTGAGTGACAAATTGCTGCGTCTTATGTATTTATTATTCTCCCTTCTCTATCTCTACTAGAGTACCATGTACAAATGTTCTACGAGTGCCAATGTCTACAGCACAGAGTACTCCGGACAAGTACAGAAGAATCTGTCCAGTCCGCACTCCGTAGACTGGAAAGGAGAGTAACTTCCACTACCGAAAATAAGCACACTGTTTGACCGCTAAGAAATGCAAACAAAGATATTGTCCGGTCCGTTTTTCACTGTTCCTGGTTCCGGGGTCTTTATTGATCGATCCACGGTTACGGGAATACTCTGTGCTGACCATGATCTATCAGCCGGAGTGCTCTCCGTACAGCAATGACACGGACTCCAATGATAAGTATCAATAACATCGAAGCATGGAATAAAATCTCGTCGGTATCGCCGGAACCAACCCAGCACGCAGCCGGAGATCGCAATCTCTTCGATCGTAGAACCCACTCCTTTCTGGGACATGCACGGGGCGATCCCGATCGGTTTGCTTTGCTTTTGGCGCACCGTACGGAGTAAGGTTGAAGTATTTGCAATCGGGGTGCAATCGCCCTGCAACCGAAAAACAGGGCATGGCCAAATCAATAATTGAATTCTCCGGAAAACGTAAACGCACAGAGACTGTTGAAGTCAATAGTCTACCTACCTGTCTGCTCACGCTCCGTCCACTCCGTCCACTCCGTCCACTCCGTCCATGGTAAACGGAAAATCCGGTTCTTCACACGGAATAATGGGGAGCCACGCATTCAACCTGATTGGAAGGTAAACTGGGTCAAACCACACGCGGCAGACCAGGTACCAGCTGAAGAAAGTGAGACGCTTGTTGTCTCGTCAATTCTTTTTTGGGCCGGTTCTGTGGGCCGAACTGGATTGATCTCGCAATCTTGCACCCGCGTGGCTGTTCTCTGGACGGTCTCTGTTTGACTGACTCTGACTGTTTGACTTTGAGGGCACAGACCGTCACCGCTCATCAATTATTTCCACCTTGCGGCTGCACTCTCCCTGTACATAGTCCTCTGTGCTCTGCCTATACAATCAGCAAGGCATACACGTCAAGTACATAGCCATACTCTGTACCTGTAGCCCAAGATCCGCACACAAAAGCAATATCCCGTACCTAACATCCTGTATCCACCGTGACATATCACAACCTAATATACCCAATGGGCAATGGCATCGTGCTTATTCCAAAACCACCACGAGTCAGAAAATCTCAATTCCCGGGACTTTCGGGTGCACTAGTCTGTTTGCAGTAAAGTGTATCTCGCACTGGCCGCCTTTTTACGGGAATACGATGGTTTGGCGCTGGTGCTTGGTTGTGTGTGTTCCTGGATGGGAGACGAGATGGAAGGAATGGATCGGAATGTCAAATTCTGACAGCTTTGGTTCTGGGACGTGGAGCATGTGTGTGTAGTGACAGATAACAGTCTACTATTTGTATTTACTGGAAGCCCAGGGCATAATAGTACAGAGTACGGGGCCTGGAATATCTGCGGCGAGGGGCACACACATCCAACCTACACCGACGAGTACTACTATTCATAGAACCGTGCAATATATGTACAGAGTAGCCTATTGTTGCCGCATATTTGTTTTTACAATAGATAGCCCTGCAAAGTGCGTGACACTATTGAGTATTGCATACTAATCACGACTCCGTGCTGATTCGGTACTTTGTATGGATGACAGGGAGGGAAAAGTGCGTCATGGACTATAGTGATCTAGCATAGGGGAGGGTCAGGTTTTATTTAGCAGTTGGACAGGGCATTTGATAATTGTAGATCTTATAGCTTCGAGGCCTTACAGTGCATGGAGACCGAGTCGTGGTTGTTGAGCATTCAAGGGTGCCTTTCACACATTTCACACATTCAACACGATATGTGATGAGAATGAATGATGATTGGAAAGACGTATTACTTTGGAAAGTGTAGTCGTGTGAAAAATTTTCATCTCTAAACAGGAGAAGTCCCCTGGAGATATATCCCACATATGCGGATACTAAGAATTCCACGAGTACTGATACTCGATAAAAAAAAAACAATTGATAAAAATCATTAAGAGGTCATATTGAAGAAATTGCATATATAGAATCATCCCAGGGTATATAGCTTCCAATCCAAGTCCATCCAAATCCGAGACGCCAAATCAATCTATGCCATACCCAAGCACCAGAGAAAAACAGATATAACAGAGAAAAGAGAAAGAAAAAAAGAAAAAAAAAGAAAAAAAAAAGAAAAGAAAAGAAAAGAAAAGACGCCAGCCCAAAAGAAAAAAAAAACACGCCATGAATAAACCACACAACACACACAACACACAAAACATAAAACACACACAACGCAAAACACATAATACAATCCATACATAACACATAACGGATTCATCAAGTTCATCATACAAAAATTTATCTAGTCTATCGTATCGTGATGTTGGCTACAGGTATGTATAGGAAAGGAGATACTTCATAACTTTTGGGCAGACATCAATCGCACGCAACGCAAATCGCAAACCGCAAACCGAACCGAAACGAAATCATCAAACGAAAACATATTCCACAGAGTGAACTTTTTACGGTGCCCGTATATATTCAAACGTTGGAAGAAAACACTCAAGGCGCCATGATCAATGCAAGAAGAGCCATGCGGCAGTACAGACCATATCTCATCTGTGAAAAGTTAGCATTGATCCATCCATTTCGGGGAGTTACAGAGTAACATACCTGTCGGAAGTATGCCGCACGCTGGTCAAAGTCGACTTCCTCCGCAATCTCAGTGTTCCGGGGCAAGGGGTGCATAACCACCATGTGGCTCTTAGCGTGCTTCAGGAGAGCGTTGTCAATGACAAAGCTGTCCTTGAGACGGTCGTACTGCTCAAGGTCGGCGAAGCGCTCCTTCTGCACGCGAGTCGAGTACAGGACGTCGGACTGAGCGACGATCTCAGGCGTTAACCGGTCAGACTCCAGGACGAGCTGTCCAGAGCTGACAACCTGCTGACGGACCTCCTCGGGCAAGGCAAGCTCCTTAGGAGCAACAAGCTGCACACGCACGTCGTAGAACTGGAGCAACTTGATGAGCGAGTGGACGGTGCGTCCGTAGCGCAGGTCACCGGTGAAGGTGATGGTCAAGCCAGTCACAGTTCCGAGCTCCTCACGGATGGTGAAGAGATCTAAGAACGCCTGGGTCGGGTGCTCGATGCTGCCGTTGCCTCCGTTGATGATCGGGACCTGCGAGAACTTGGCGGCGGTGTTCGCGCTGCTGGCCTCGGGGTGGCGCAGGACAACAGCGTCTCCGTAGCAGCCAAGGGTGCGGACGGTGTCCTGCAAGGTCTCACCCTTCTTGGTAGACGAGTGCTCCGTCGAGATGGCGATGGTACGTCCACCAAGGCGCTGCATGGCGGCGTCGAACGAAGCCGAGGTTCTCGTGGAAGGCTCGTAGAAGAGGGTGCACAGGACACGGCCCTTCAGGATGTCGAGAACACCCTGGCGCTGGACACCAAGGCGCATCTCCTGAGCAACGGTGAAGAGCAAGTGCAGGTCAGACCGGTTGAACTGGTTTACGGAGAGAACGTGCTTCTGGCGGAAGGGAGACCGGGAGAGGGTGTCGAGCAGCGAGGACGAGATCGAGGGCAACGCTGCGTACATCGGAGGTCCGAGTTCAGCACCACCGGCCTGATCCAGACCTCTACGCAGGCCACGGCCAGGAGTTCCAGACAGAGACAGGCGGCGGTCGAGCGAGCTCTCGGGACGAGGCTGAACCAAGGGTGACAGAGGCTTGACGACCGGGGAAGTGGGCGCAATCCGGTGGCCAGACATGTCGGTACCCTTGGCGGCGTCAGAAGTAATCTCACCATCAAGGCAAGAAGTCTTGCCTTGGAAGATCACACGCTGAACGGATCCCTTCATGAACTTGCCATTGAACGGAGACCAAGAAGGGCCCTTGTACACGTACGGACGGTCAATCTCGATCTCGACCGAGCTGTCCGCCTGGTCGTGCAGTTCGAAGATCTTCTTGGGGTTCTCGTACAAACGAGCGACAATGTCCTCAACGGTCAGGCGGCCATCCGAGACGGCAGTGAAGAGCAACGGAAGCGCCTCAGCGATACCAGCAGAGGGAGAAGCCTCCTTACCGGCCAGCTGGAACGGAATGCTGCCGATCGAGAAGACATCGATGGTGCTCAGGTGGTCCCACAGAGCCTTCTGGTCCTCAGCGGAGGGCAAGCCGTTGCACTCCGGGAATTCGTTCTTGGAGAGGAACAGAGAGTAGATCGACACATCGCAGGTGACCTTAAGACCCTTCTCCTTACTGAGAGCAATCAGACTGATGTCCTCCTTGGAAGTGACGCTCATCACATGGATGTTGCGGCTATGGAGGCTGGCAAGCAGCAGGATCGAGGCGAGGTCCGTCGACTTGGCGTCGGTGATCAGCGGCTTGTTCGAGGGCCACGCGGTGAAGTGGCTGGTGACCGCAGCGACCTTGCTGATGTTACCAGACAGGTGGTTGAAGGGGATGAACAGAGATCCGACATCGCCGGTCAACTGACCAATCTGGTCAGCGTTAGAGGAGGTGGCAGCAACGGAGAGGTTGAAGTCGCACAGAGCGTTCTGCGCATTCTCCTGAGCGATCTTCAAATCACTGGGCTCGGTAACGGAAGTGTCAACACCAACGGGCATCACCCGCACCATGCTGAAACCATTGGCGATGGAAGCCTTGGCGATGTCCTCGAAGCCCTTGGAGCCGGCAACTGCGAGGTCAGGGACAAAAGCAGCGATGTTGACCAGACCCGGGAGGATGATGCTGCGGTGGCTCGTCTGGTAGTCGCTGGTCTGGATGTTCAGGGGGAAGTGACGGGCGATGGCCTCAATCAGGATCTTGGCGTTCTTGACGTTGGTAACCAGCGGCGTCTGGTAGTCGACGGCCATACGACGAGTGCGGTAACCCTTACTCATGTAGTTGGCTGGGCGACGGAAGCGGTTGTTAGACGGCAAGTTGATGTACAAGTCGATGAGGTTGTTCGCCAAGTGCTGAGTGAGCGAGTACTCGGTCTTGATGTCCTCTTCCTGGCCAGGCAGAATTTCCAGGTACTTGACAGGGACACCGTTCTCCTTCAGGAAGTCGGCCGTACCAGCGGTAGCGAAGAGGTTGAAACCGTTCTGGTGGAGCTTCTGAATCGAAGGCAACATCTCGAGCTTCTCTTTGTAGGATCCAATCGAGAATAGGATGTTGCGCTTAGGAAGGCGGAAACCGGTCGAGAGGAGCGCCTTGACGTACGCCTCATACTTGTTACGACCGAAAGAAGCAACTTCACCAGTCGAGGCCATCTCAACACCTAGGACGGGGTCGGCACCAGAGAGACGGGAGAAAGAGAACTGGGGAACCTTAACACCAACGTAGTCCTTGGGAACCGACACAGGCGGGTACTCGGCGAAAGGAGCACCGATCATCGCCTTGGTAGCCATCTCGATCAGGTCAACACCCATGACCTTGGAGACGAAGGGGAAGGACCGAGAAGCACGGACGTTGCACTCAATGACCTTGATGTCGTTGTCCTTGGCGATGAACTGAATGTTGTAAGGGCCGGTGACGTTCAAGGCATTACCAATCTTGCTAGTAGCCTCCTCGATACGGCGGACAGTCTCAGGGCTCAAGTCCTGCGGCGGCAAGATCAGAGTGGCGTCACCCGAGTGCACACCGGCGTTCTCGACGTGCTCCGAAATGAAGTGACCGACCATGACACCGTTACGGGCAACAGCGTCCATCTCGATTTCCTTTGCGTTCTCGATGTACTTGGTGATGACGACGGGGTGGTCACGCGAAACGTCAGCGGCCTGGTTCAGGTAGCTGGCAAGATCGTGCTCAGAGTAGACCGTATTCATGGCAGCACCCGAAAGCACGTAGGACGGACGAACAAGCACTGGGTACCCGACGGTGTCGCAGAAGCCTCTCGCTTCATCAATGCTGGTAAGCTCTTTCCAGGCAGGCTGGTCGACATCGATCCGGTCAAGCATGCGCGAGAACTTGTAACGGTTCTCAGCACCGTCAATCATTTCAGGCGAAGTACCGAGGATCTTGACGTTGAGACGGTGGAGGGGCAGAGCAATGTTGTTAGGAGTCTGACCACCCATGGACATGATCACACCGCTGGACGCTTCAAGCTGGTAGATGTCAAGAACGGTCTCCAGGTTGATGTTTTCGAAGTACAGACGATCAGCCTCATCGTAGTCGGTACTGACAGTTTCCGGGTTGTAGTTGACCATGACAGTCTTGTGGCCCTGTTCACGGAGAGTACGAATAGTCCGCACCGAACACCAGTCGAATTCGACAGACGAACCGATTCGGTAAACACCAGATCCGAGAACCATGACACCGTGGTCGTCAAAGTTAACGTCATGCTCCGAGCCGTTGTAGGTGAGGTACAGATAGTTGGTCACCGAAGGGAACTCAGCGGCAACAGTATCAATCTGCTTGACAATGGGGTTGATACCTGCTTCGACACGCATGCGTCGAACCGCGAGCTCGTTAGAGCTCAGGAAGTTGGCGAGCTGTCCATCTGAGAAACCAAGCTGCTTGGCCCGGCGGATGAGGGGCCTGGGGACGGTGGAGGTGTTGTAGCTGGTCATGAGCTTGCCGAAGTCGCTAAGGCCCTTGAGTCTGCTCAAGAACCAGGGGTCGATCTGGGTAAGCTTCCAGATGTCGTCAACGCTGTAACCGGCGGCCATGGCGTTGGCGATGGCGAAGAGACGCTGGTCGGACGGGGTCTGCAGCTCGCCCTTGATGGACATGAGAGCATCCGTCTCGTTGAAACCAAGGTTGTTGAAATCAACGGACCGAATGGCCTTTTGAATAGCCTCTTCGAATGTCCGGCCGATACTCATGACTTCACCAACACTCTTCATGGAAGAGCCCAGCTGGGTCGAGACACGGGTGAACTTCTTCAAATCCCAGCGGGGAATCTTCACAACACAGTAGTCGAGAGAGGGCTCGAAGCATGCGCAAGTGACCTTGGTGACGGAGTTCTTGATTTCGTTAAGCGGGATTCCGAGACCGAGCTTGGCAGCAATGAAGGCAAGCGGGTAACCGGTGGCCTTGGAGGCGAGCGCGGAGGATCTGGAGAGACGAGCGTTCACCTCAATAATGCAGTACTCCTTGGAAAACGGGTTCAAAGCATATTGGATATTGCATTCACCAACAACACCCAAGTGACGAATGACGTTGACAGCCGTCGTACGCAGCATGTTGTAGTCCTCGTCCGAAAGGGTTTGAGAAGGAGCAACAACGATGGAGTCACCGGTGTGAATACCCAGAGGGTCGAAGTTCTCCATGTTGCAGACGGTGATACAGTTATCCTGGGCGTCACGAACAACTTCGTATTCAATTTCCTTCCAGCCCTTCATACTCTTCTCGATCAGAACCTGGGGACTGGCAGCGAATGCCTTGATGCAGAGATCCTTGAGCTGATCCATGTCATCAGCGAAACCACTGCCCAGACCACCAAGAGCATAAGCGGCACGGACGATGACAGGGAACTTGATCTGCTCAGCCACCTCAAGAGCCTCCTCGAGGTTTGAGGCGGATGCAGACTGGGCACACTTCTCGTTGATCGACTCCATGCTGCGGGCGAACAACTCACGGTCTTCGGTAGTGATGATGGTGTCGATGGGAGTACCAAGGATCTTGACACCGAGGGATTCGAATTCATCCTTGAGCTGAATACCGACCTGAAGAGCAGTCTGACCACCGAAAGTCACGTAGATGGCGTCCGGGCGCTCGTGCTTGATGACCTTGCGCACAAAGTCGGCATTGACAGGAAGGAAGTAGACCTTGTCGGCCAGACCCTTGGAGGTCTGGATAGTGGCAATGTTGGGGTTGATCAAGATGGTGTAGATGCCTTCTTCCTTCAACGCCTTGATGGCCTGACTACCCGAGTAGTCGAATTCACCGGCCTGACCAATGCTCAGACCACCACTTCCAAGGACCAAGACCTTCTTGGCATGGACGCGAGGAGCAATCTTCCTGTTTTCCTCCAGAGTGCCACCGGGGAAGGAGACGGGCTTGCTGAGAGCGTCTGGGGAAGCCATGGTGTCCTTGATGGTGTCAATGAAGACATCGAAGAGGTACTCGGTGTCACGAGGACCCGGTGTGCTTTCGGGGTGGAACTGGACACTGAAGTATGGGCGGCTGACATGGCGGATACCCTCGTTACTGCCGTCGTTGGCGTTGACGAAAAGTTCCTTCCAGTCCTGGGGAAGAGATTCGGCATCGACGGCGTAACCGTGGTTCTGAGAGGTGATGTGGCACTTGCCCGAGATCATGCTGGTGCAGGGGATGTTGTGGCCACGGTTACCGAACTTCATCTTCTTGGTTTGGGCGCCGACGGAACGGGCAATCAACTGGTGACCAAGACAGATACCGAAGACGGGGACTCTGTTCTCCTCCATGGTCTTGGCCAAGTTGGCAACGGTGGTGGAGAGGGTTGCCGGATCACCAGGGCCGTTCGAGACGAACAGACCATCGTAGTCCTTGCCGGCGAGGGTAGGGAAGTCGTAGTCCCAGGGAACAACCAGAACCTCAACGCCACGCGCGAGTAAGCAGCGCAGCTGGTTGAACTTCATACCGACGTCCAAGCAGAGAACACGGACGGGACGACCGGAGGGGTGTTTGAGGGCAACGTCCTCGGGGGGCGTGAAGAGACGGGGTTCCTTGACCGAGACTATCCGATTCGTTAGCAAGCTATTCTCATCCATAATTGACAGCAGTTTTGAACTCACCTTCGCTCACAAGGTTCTGTGTGTTAGGGTCAACCCAGTCAATCTGCTCAAAAGACGACCTCCAGCTATCTTTGTGGCCAGAGACCTCGACATGACTGTCGGGGACCTCCTCGTGCGAAAGAAGCAGGCGACCAAGCATGCTACCCTTCTGGCGGATCTGCTTGGTGAGGCAACGGGTGTCAACTCCGTGAATGGCGGGCACACCCTGCTCCTTCAGCCATTGGCCAAGCGACGACTCCGCCAGGAAGTGCGAGTAGTCTTCACCGGCATATGTTGACACGACCAGGGCCGAAATGTGAATCTGAGTGGACTCGAAATACTTGGGCAGATCCTTCAGGAGTTCGTCCATAATCTCCCGGGAGGGCACACCGTAGTTGCCCACCAGAGGGAAGGTAATGACGAGAATCTGACCGCGGTAGGAGGGATCCGTGATAGATTCGGGGTATCCCACCATACCAGTCTGGAAGACCAATTCACCTGCCACACTCTTCTCAGCGCCAAAGCTGTAACCCTGGTATACTGTACCGTCCTCCAGTTCCAGGGCAAACATCTTCTGGCTGCTGCCCCGTACCCGAGAGGAAGCGGGGAGAATCACGGCGCCATTGCCGGACTCCGTCGAAGGAGCCGGTTGCAATTCCTTGTTGATCTGGTTGTAGGCCACTGCTCCACCAGTCGAGGGGCTCGTAGGCAGAGCAGCTTCTTCGTGACCGGGCATCGTGGTGGTCTGCGACGAGGGAGAGGGGAGAGGGGTAAGGTCCTCACGGGACTATAAAAGTCAAGTTTTTAAAAAAAGGTATTCACTCTACCGTAGCATCAGCAGCCTGCAAGACCCTTCTCTGTTCAATTGATGAGAGATAAGAATAAGAGACACAAAAAAGGAGAGACACAAGAGGAGAGTCTTTTGTGCTGCTGCTTTTGCACGGGAGGAGGAATATAGGAAGAAAAGAAAAAAAATTGTATCAGGCGGAGTGGAAGAAGAAAAAAATTTGTGTATGGGCGGGCTGGTTGCGGACTCCGATTGGCTGCAACGCCTTCCCGATCCGGGGGTCATGTGTCATTCTGCCGAGTCATACCGCCTGCAGAATCTGCTAACGGTAGAGAGTGTGTTATTAGTCAATTGTTATACAAAGTGCATCATAGTAGTAAGTGACAGTATTCTCTGCTGTTACCATTGGAGGGAATTATACATACAATGCTGGTACCATTGTACTGGTGCACTCCGATGGCGGAGGATACTGCCATTTCGCCACATCCGGAATGGCGGATCAATTGCAGGCGGTGAGCGTTATCGCAGTGACTTGCATAAACAATGCTTGTAGAGGACTTGTATGAGTGTTTTAACCTGTAATTGGATGCTGTATATGTATGCTTGTCTGTGCATATATATACAGGGTAAACTATGGACAAGATCTAGATCCAGCCAAAGTGATCCGTGCAGTCAAGATCCTCCCCTCCATAATCCATCTTTGGTTATCTTTACTCTTATTGCATTAGTATTGCATGCCAAACCCACGTGAACTATATATTCCCTGCCCATATTAAAGCAGTCTTTCCCCCATACTTGATTGCTAGTCATTTTTCTCTCCTTTGTATCACAACTGAAATTTCTTTTATAGCCAGGCAGGATGCGCCCTTGAGGTGGTGGGACGATAGCTGGCCTACAGGGTCCGGAGTACTTAAGTCTACATAACACCAGGCTTCCTCCCAGGTATTCCGTACTCTTCTTTGTCAACACGCGTCGCTGTCGCGTACTTCCTCCACGCCATCTCTCCTGGTCATGTACATTATTGTTGAGGGCCATTTTCTTCGCTGGTGACAGTATACCGCTTGAAACCCGCCACCATGCTGGCTTTTTTGTTGCGTCCAAAGAAACGCCCTTCCCCAGAACGCTCTCCGTTCTCCCCATACACCCCCAGAGAGACCACTCCGCTCAACCAAGATTATCCTCAACAATCAAGATATGGTGGATTCCATGGCCGTGATAATGGACTTGGGAACGATGATATCATCGAGGAGGAGTTCGAAGATGGCGACGATGACCAGGAGGGCGAGGGCGAGGTCGACGACGAAGATGAAGCCCACGAGTCCAGCCCGCTACTTCCGATCTTCTCTGCGTCTCATTTAGGTATGAATAAAAAAAAATAAAAAAAGATATCTGTCGAGATTGATTGCCATACGACTGACAAAATGGGTGTCTCAATCAGATGCCCTTCCCGTGTACGACATCACTCATGCCGTCCGTTCGCTCATCGCCTCCCGTTGCGAGACCACTCTATCATGGGACCAATTGCGCTCTCCTCAGATATCCCAATTCTTGGTGAAACCGATACAGCAGAGAATTATGGCGTCGCATTTCTCCCGAGCGGCTCTATACGCGTTGATGACCAACTGTCTGCAGTTCAACAAGGAAGTCCAGCTTTATCCAGCCAATAGCGGAACGAGTCAAACCCGGGCCATGGTGAGCGAGCTTCTGGCCATCAAATTGCTGAGGAATTATACAACCAGGGAGTTGATTGATGCGCTATCCTATGAATTCTATCCGCTTCAGGCTCAGGTCTCAGGAGCCAACGGTAACCTGCATACGGCCCGGGGTTGGAGCGCACCTAGACATTTGGCTGGGCCGGCCCGAATCTCATGTCTAGAAATCGCGATCCGCGCCCAGGCAAAACGGTTCTTAGCGCATCCGGTGGTTGTGCAACAATTGGAAGCTATTTGGGCGGGTACCATCGTTTTTCATTCCGCCGCCGATAGTCTTCATCGTGCCCCAAAAAGTCGTCTCAATAGAGGGGCGACCCCCGGCATTGGCAGCGATGTTTCGGAGAACAGGTCGATCCCGGTTCGACGTGCTGTCACCCTATACGACCCCAGGGACGCGTCTCTTTTCAAACTCTCCCGCTTGAGGGTTCCCCGATACAGACAATTCCTATCAACTGTCTCATTCGCGGTGCTCTTGGGACTCTTTGTGGCGGTCTTGCAGCAGAGAAATTTAGAGATTTCGACTCTGGAAATTGTTTTCTGGCTTTGGAGCGCGGGTTACATGTTGGACGAGATCGTTGGTTTCAACGAGCAAGGGTTCAGTTTGTATCTGATGAGTTTCTGGAATGTGTTTGATCTGGGAATCCTACTGTTCCTCTTTTGCTACTATTGCATGCGGCTCTTCGGCGCTGTGATACCATTCACCCGCCACGAGATGGTTGCCGACGAAGCATACGATATCCTGGCTGCCAGTGCAGTCCTGGTTTTTCCGCGTCTTTTCTCAGTCCTGGACCATTATCGCTACTTCTCTCAGCTGCTAATCGCATTCCGGATTATGGCCGCTGATCTTATCGCCGTGTTTGTTTTGATTGTCATCGCCTGCAGCGGCTTTTTGGTTGCCTTTACCTTGTCGTTTGGTAACAGGGATGAACAGTCGGCTGGATCTGTGGCCTACGCCCTCTTTCAGATGTTGATGGGCTTTAGTCCGGCGGCATGGACTCTGTGGGATGAATACAATTTCTTGGGGAAAACCATCTTGACGTTGTTTCTTTTCATCTGCCATTTTGTCATCATCACAATCCTAATCACCGTCCTCACGAATTCGTTTATGCGGATTGTGCAGAATGCCTATCAGGAACATCAGTTCTTGTTTGCCGTCAACGCAATCTCGATGGTTAAATCTGATGCCCTTTTCTCCTATGTCGCGCCGACGAACCTGCTCGCTTGGGTAATAACACCTTTCCGATTCATAATGCCTTTCCGGCAATTCGTGAGACTGAACCGCATGATCATCAAAGTTACGCATCTACCAATCCTGTTTACGATTTGTTTCTATGAGAAGACCATCCTCGCCTCCAAGGTCATCGAACCAACCGATTTGGTTGATCTCCCTGAGCCGAGAGCGGCGCGCATGCGGCGGCCCGGCAATAATCGTTTCAAGACTTTCAGTGCCAAAGCTCCTCGACTCGTTCGTGAGCCGTCAGTGGCTACCTACCAGAAGGATCGTGCTCTGGATGAGGTCTTTCATCGGTTATTCAAAGACGAATCCACCAGGCGTGCCAGCTCAGCCCAAGATCAGGACAGTAGCAATATCGTCAAAACCTGGATGCAGGGGATGGGACCCGGTCCGATTCGTCCGCCTGCTGAGCAGGACCCGAACGAAGTAACCCGCCTGGAAAGATTACCAAAACGACTGCGCTTCCCTTTCCAAAGAAGACTTCAGGAGAGTATACGTGATTTTACCGAAACAACACGATCGGTAGCTTCTAATCCGGAAGAGAGGGCACCGCTAGTAGCCGTACATCGAGGAAGAAATCCCCTTTTCCCTTCTGAGCGGGCAAGACAACTCTCAAGACATACTGATATAGAGGGAGATGATGAACGGACCGATAACGAAGACAAGCAATCTATTGCCAGGAATTCAAATAGCAGCGGGTCTTCGGGGCAACGAACAGCTAGAGAGACTTCGGGCCCACCACCGAAATTCTACAGTTCTCGTCCATCAACGACGAAGCATCTCTCGCGAAGAAATAGTCCCATTCGACGGCCCAAGATCCATTCACGGACCGTTTCGACCGCTACGATGCGGTATGCTCCACACCGGGGCGAAGACGGTGTGACTCCTAGCGTGCCTGTCAGATCCAGTGCGGAAACCCCCGAGCGAGCCGTTTCGACTTCCGTGGACCAGTTGACCACTAGAAGAGGCGACCCTAACACTAGCGGCACTTACAACACTGACACTCTGTCTCGTTCCCACCCCATCCCTGTTCCTGACTTTGGTGGCACCTCAGCTCCCGACTCTCATCCGAGAGGAGGCCGGGGCCAGAACCCCTTTTTATACGGTTTGGGCTCTGATATAGGAGACAACCGAGCAATAGCCAACGAATTCATGGGCGGACTACCCGGAAGCCTGACGACGGAGATGGCCTACGCAGCCGGTCTCCATCGACCAATTAGCCCGGAGAACCAAAACCGACTGAGCAAGCTCGTGTTAGCGCGCATGAACAACATCGAGGAAGGCTTCCGCGAAGTCATAAAGGAGGTCAAAGATCTCCGTCGGGGGGAGTCCAGCCGGAGTCAAAGCCAGCCTGACGATTTTCGCGACCAGCGAGAGCGAGAACGCAAGAGACGAATTGAAAAGAAAGAGGGGAAGAAAAGGAGTCAGGGGTCGCGGGTGACGAAGACTAGCACTAGCAGTGACAGTCCGCTATCAGATGTGTCTTCTGAATAGGGCATGCATGGCATTTTTACGATAAAATGACTGCTATGACATTTATCTCTTTATGTTCTAGGAGAAATGGCGCTACATTTTTTTGCGGTTTGTGTATCGATACTTGGGTGGCTGTCTATCCTTGTATATATGTTATTTTCTTTCTTTTCATAAACGTGCCGATTATTATAATCTCTAATATTGCACATGCAGGGTTTCCATCATCGAGCACTAGAGTTGATGTTGGATTAAGTGACTGTCATCGTCGACTGTTTCACCGCCCAAGCGACCAATTATACAACTTCTAGTCCCCAAGCGATTCTTGTCCCGATGCGGCCAATCCATTTTAGGACCGTTTCTAGTCGATTTCATTCCGATAAGCTGCGACAACTTGTCGATGTCCACAGCCTGAACTTCAAAATCAGAAGACGAGGTGTGGCCAGTCTAATCTCGACAACATCTCTTTCATGAGGGCTCCAAAAACCGGACCGCTCGTTGCAGACTCCATGGAGCGAATTGGTATATAGTACAATGTATACCGAAGCCTCAAATCGCAAGGTGCCGAAAAAGCCAATGATCCCTGAGTGAGCTCAAAATGACAGTGTCAAGCACACTTCAAAGACTGCCTCTTGTCATGGCTGATGTTCTTGGCGCAGGTATTCTGGCGTTTTTGCTTATGCCCAAGCGATCAATTGCTAGCCCTGAAACAGAACGATTTTCTACCCGACATAGTTCGTCCGGCTTTAGTCGATACCAAACGATGGCATATCGATCAGAACGCGATGATCTGTCAGCGTCTATTTTCTGAAGTTGGTACTACGTAGTGTTTCATCAATGTAGCTAGCTTTCTCTATCGCGGGGTACTTGATGTTCTGTCCATTAGGGTTCCTTGGACAAGCGAGATATTGGCTGAAAAAAAATCCCAACGGGCGACAGAACACTGTCAAAATAGGGGATACAATATCGCGACGAGTATGTTGGCCTTCTCCTGCCAATCCACCTGCTTCACATTGCGCCAAATCTAGATGCTTATAAGTCCACTGGGTCTCTTCTTGCCACAGCCTATTAATCCCCACTTCAGTGTCATACACATCCACTCCTTTAGCACACAGTCTTGCCACAAGGCCTGTAAAATGTCACTCAGTTGCGACATGAAAGATCAACAAGAAGCTGGCGCGGAGTGATTTGCGGTGAAAGGCTTGTTTTTCAGCGTTTTATCTCGCAGCTAGATCTGCGAGCACATGTTCAGACAGTTGGAACTAACATGTGCAGGTAAATTTTCGACATGCGCCTAAATGCAGGGTAATCAATTTGGTAGCGACGACCAAAAGCACGGCTTTTAGGTAATCCTTTAGAATCAAGTTCGTATGAAGACTCAAGATGTTCTTTTGTGACTTCGAGTAAGACTTCGCAGTATAATAGATATCGAAGAAATGAATTGAAATTGGTATAATACACTGCTGCATTCACCCTTAGTCCTACTATTCACCACAACAGACGCCAAATGCTACATGCTCTCCTTGATAACGCCAGGACTAAGTAAATACTCAAGAAAGATGGCGAGAATCTTAGGCACCAGAGATTATGCCATCATGATGCAATGGAAATGATCACTTAGGCCTTTTGTACATAGCTAACTTGCTCTACGTACATACAGCCGCTTCAGCAAAACGAACGCCCACATACAACAACCAGAGCATGACCCCAGATCAACGAAGCATGAGCCATTGACCAACGATCCCCACCCAATTGCATGGTATTTCCTCATGCCTCTCTTCGGATCCGTCCTTCAGTACGTTCTTATTCAATCTGATGCTATGATGTTGGATGCTGCTTCTTTTTTGCCCTCAGCAGGGCAGTGTTGTCTAGTCCGTTTTTGTTTTCGATGGTGATTGTAGGCTTAATATACAACCGTCACTGCTATTCTGTGACTCCAGTAGACGATTAGGACGTCTGTGAGCGTCAGGTGCACATTGTGTATTGGGGTTTGCTGGGCTCTGCTCGTCTAGCAAGTTCGCGATCTCTTAAGTTGAGTAGATACAAGATCCGAAACTAGCCCAGGAACCGGCAGATGAGAGGGCGTGAAGATGCCTGCCAAGCATAGTATCCCAGCAGTTGCGGTATTGCATCCGCCGCACTTGTAACCAAATCACATTTGGTTCGCGTGCTGGTTGCCAAGTCACAACCACGACAGATATTTCAAATGCTCGTCTCTAAGCTGGGGGCTTGTTAGGCGTCGGGTTTGCCAAGGCTTTGCTCAAGTCCCTCTCTTGATCGATATACCCCATGATAATGGAAGTCATTGGGATGGAAGCATGGTCTTGAATACATCGAATCGCTGCGACCTCATCCGTACACGCAAGTGCTTGCAATTGCCCGTCCTTATATGGACTGGAAAACATGTACTGGCCTCCAGCACCTCGCTGGCCTCGGCTCGATTATTGTTTTCGCATCAGATTACAGTTGAGGCCACCCGACCACAAGAGAAACCGGGTTGTGGCAGATACCTTAAGCGTTCCTCTGCCGTTGTACATATAACGGTGTTTGATAAAGTCGGGCCGACTTGTTGAATTCCGCCTGGCTGATACATAGGCCAGCGTGTGCGCACGTTTCTGTAGATAAGCACTCAACCAGCTGCGTTTGCGTACATACGATCGATAGGTAACATGCCTCTTCATTTAAACCAGCCCTCTCCATATAGACCTCGTTTAGTTCGGAATAATCGACTTCCGATCTCCCCCTTGAGCCCTTTTATCCGGGGTCCCTGCTTCAGTGTTATACAGATCCCGAGTTCCACATCCTTTGAGTAAGAGGCCTCCTGCAGGAGTGCTTGAACCAGATAGCATGCTTTGTCACCAGTGGCAACGTGGCGGACCTCTCCTCTCTTCAGGGAAGATGGGAAGATGGGCAAGGTTCCCCCGGCTCTATTCCACTTCACTGCACTGAAGACATCTTTTTGGCGCCTTGAACTTATCCGCTTTAGAGCACCAAAACTGCCGCTTGCTATGACGGATAACACGGCAGAAAGCCTGTTTGGCTTCGCCCATCTCCTCCAGCGTGGAGTATGGGTCTCGTACAATCCTGCGGAGGGTCCTGACTACCCAATGGCCGAGAGACTTATTCTCGCGTCTCTTGTCTACTAAGGAACAAACCACGTGACTTCCATCAACCACTACTATTATTGTCTTTTACTGTGTTCAATGACAAGTGCATGGTTTTCTCGGGCGAGTTAATCGAGTCATTACCTCAATGGGGTAAATAATGTCCACGATGTCTCTGCATAGCTACACATAGACTCAGCACGTGTTTAACCCCACTATCTGATCTCGTCATCGCAGTCTCCGAATTGCTCATATCGAACGCTTCACAAGGCCGGTTTTTCGCATTGATCCTTTCCTATCACAGTCTGACGCTCAAACTGACTCCATTTCGAAGCACCGGGTAATAGGCAGTTTCGACGAACATCAATTAGTGTCCACCATGATGATGCAAGAGGACCGCTCCAACCCTATCGCGTGCAGCGCGTAGGGATGGTGTGCTATCTACTATGCAGAGCTAAATATTTCCCTATTTTTCTTTTTCTTGACACTTGAATCTGTCTTCATACTTGGTTTCTGGAATAACCTAATTTCCTTGTGCAATAGCTGGGCGTGGCTGCTCCGTTCTAGAGCCTGCCCATTGACACCAGCGTCATGACGGAAATCGCAGAGAAGGATGAGTGGCAGGTCTCCCCCGAACAGAAGGATGAGAAGCCGAACTCGCCAGAAGACCAGGTCAACATCAACGAAAAGGCATTGTTGCGGAAACTCGATTTGCGACTACTTCCACCATTGACGATTCTGTACCTTCTGTCGTTCCTAGACCGGAGTAATGTTGGAAATGCGCGCCTGGAAGGCATGGCAGATGACATTAATATGAGTATGCGCTGCCAATTATAGCGGTTCTCGGTACCGGTTACTAACACTGAATAGCTGGCGACCAGTATCTGACCGGTCTAACGCTGTACTTCATCGGCTACGTCTTATTCGAAATTCCCTGCAACATCGTGCTCAAACGAACCACGCCGCGAATCTGGCTGCCGACTCTCACGCTTGTCTGGGGAATTGTCGCCACGCTGCTGGGTGTTGTTGACAACTACGCTGGATATCTCACGTCGCGCACAGCTTTGGGTATTGCGGAGAGTGGACTGTTTCCCGGTGTGGTGTTTTATCTGTCTATGTGGTATAAACGGAATGAGCAGCACTATCGCGTCGCGCTGTTTTTCAGCGCTGCTTCGCTGGCTGGTGCCTTTGGTGGAATTCTCGCTTGGGTTGGTCTCGCCTTCTGCACAATGGACTAACATGGTTACTAACTTGCCCAGGGCATTGCGCATATGAAAGGCGTTGGTGGTTATAACGGTTGGAGATGGATCTTCATCTTGGAAGGTCTGTTGACCGTTGTCATGTCCGTCGCTGCCTACTTCTGGGTTTACAATTACCCTGCAACCGCCGAGTTCCTATCGGAAGAAGAGCGACAATTCATCCACTTTCGTTTGAAAAATGACAATGATTCCACGCGGGAAGAGAAGTTCACCTGGTCTGCTGTGATGGATGCCTTTAAAGATCTAAAAGTCTGGCTCTATGGACTTGGGTTCCATACAATGGCGCTTCCTTTGTATACTCTCTCGCTTTTCATGGTAAGTTGGGTCTTCTACATGCGTAGCAGTTCAAGATCTGACAGGTACAGCCCACAATCATCCAACAACTCGGATACTCTTCCGCTCAAGCCCAGCTTCTCACCATTCCACCCTACGCCGTGGCATTCGTCCTATCGATCATCGTTGCTGTACTCTCTGAACGCATCCACCTGCGCGCACCATTCATCATGGGCTCCTCCGGACTCGCCATTATCGGCTACATTCTCCTCCTCGCCCAAGACCGACCCGGAGTCTCCTACCTGGGCACCTTCTTCGCCACAGCAGGTGTCTACCCCGCCGTGGCCATCGTCCTCTCCTGGCCGGCCAACAACGTCTCAGGACAAACAAAACGTGCCATTGCCAACGCCATGCAGATCTCCATCGGAAATCTTGGTTCCGTCCTGGGAACACAATTGTATCGTACAGAGTCATCACCGAGATACTTCCTGGGCCATGGATTTGCGCTTGGATATCTTGTGGCTAATATCATAGTTGTGGGTATTTTGTGGCTTGTCTTGAAGAGGGAGAATGCGGCCAAGGCCGAGGAAAGAGAGCGGTTGGGCTTGAATGCTTTGATTGGTGATATTGGGGACTCGGAGGGAGATTTCCGGGGTGACAAGGATCCTCGATGGATTTTCCAGACTTAATTAATATATTTATGAGCAACGCTGGTCGTCTGTTAAAAGTTAGTACAGAGTACAAGAGCTTATGAAGTGGTTTAGCTATAACCTCAATATAGCATCAGAAAGCGATGCGCGATCAATATCATTCGCCTCGACATCTTCTCTTAGTACTAGGGCTGGCATTTGATGGGCTTTCAGTTCATTCGACTTACGAACAACCAGTTGTTTTTTATACACAACTTTTCTTCCTCTCCCACCACCGTCCATATTCATCATCCATTATCTATCATCCAACCAGATTCAGATTCATACAACTTCAATTTAGAAGCGTCCGTACACCTACTGCCATACACGGCTTCTATAATAGCCACAGGCGAAACCGATAGCATATTTCTTCCGTTCCATCAATAATATCGGAAACATGCCTCTTGCAATATGCCCAACACGGATAGCATCCGCACTGCGTCCCGCCTCATTGTAGGACTCCCATGTCCTTTTTTTATACTGATAGGCAGAGCTGACACTGCTAATAGTTACCTTCGGAGGCATATTATAGATGTGATTGAAGGCGAATGTACCGTTCGCAACAACCAGGGGCAAATAGACCGAAATCAAGCCAAATTACACAGAACAATTATTCGCTTGTCCTAGACGTTTTCGACACGCGATTATCACCCAAATGAGGGCTGTCACCCATGTAATTAAACTGTTCATCAGTTTTCGCCTTTCTTGTCAGCTTCGCAAAATGGAGATAGTCACAGCAAGATTATGGACATTATATTGAGCTAATTTGGAATTACCAGCTCTAAAACATGTGCCACAATCACTGTCAATGGTACGCAGGCTGCCAACGATGAGGCGGGCTTTGCCGTGGGTCATCCATTGAGAAATGGGCTACAGCCAGACGCTAGTTCTAAGTTTTATCCAAAAAGACCACAAAGAGGCTGGACCGCAGTGATAACTCCTATTGGCCTGCTGCGTGGTCACATTTCCTGATACTACTTACACGTGCGATTCGCAACGGGGGGGGGGGGGAAGACGGGCATCGAACACCTAAATCAGACCAAGAAAGTGATATACTACAGTACTAATTTTCGAATTCGTCAAGAAGTTTTTATCTGGAAGAGAGCGAGAGACTCATACTCATTGTTTGTGCTAGTGGAAAAGAGAGCGGAATGAAGAGCCACTATTGAGTTATCAAATTTTAGCAAGGCAACTTCCCTCGAGAACCATGCCCTATGGAGAAAAAGTTGTGATTGATGAATCTGGACAAGCCCTATAACAAAATCATGGGCTACGGGAGCAGAGCCCAGCGTAGGAATTCGTCCAGTATCAACGGATGAAGTAACATTTACACTAACCATGACAACTGCGAAGCAGCTAGTTAGATTCACGTTCCCGGTGGATTTTGTGAAAATTGCCAATGTGGGAGACTTAAATGGGGGATATACAGTTGTTATCGACAGAGATCCCCAAGCAAGGAAGATTGCATTGCACAAGCAATCGTGGAAGTCAAGGCACGCATAAACGGCATCCGCGGAAATGCACATCAAATGCAAGACAGTTCACTCATAATCCAATATATATAATCAGACATACTACATTGATCATGTTGTATGTAACAGCAGCACATTAAGCTGACATGTTCCTCTGAATAGCTTCCTCCACCGCGCGTTCCCACCTCGTCCTGCGCAAAAACACTCCCTCAATCAAAGAAACCAACCCTAGCGCAATCGCAACACCCGTCCAAAGCCCATAAAGCCCCCATCCCAACCCAAACGTCGTCCCAAAACTAATCGGCATCGCAACAGCATAATAACAGAATAATTGCACCCAGCCTCCAAAGGCCTGTCGTCCCAGGCCACGGAGGAGGCCATTGCAATTTGTTGTGAGGGCGTCGAAGAGTTGGAATGCGGCGCAGAGGGGGAGGACGGCTGCGACAAGGTCGATGACTTGTTCGTCGGAGCTGAAGAGGCGGGGGAGGTAGGAGCGTAGGGAGGATAGGAGGAGGACATTGAGGAGGCCGACGATGGTTGCGCCGGTGAAGGATACCTTGGCGCAGGTGCGTGCGGAGTCAACGAGAGTCGAGCCGATTAGGTTTGCGACGCGGGTGCTGGCTGCGATGGAGAGGGGGAAAGGGATTTGGAAGGTGATGCTTGCGAGTGTGGAGAGGACGGATTGGGCGGCTAGCTCGTCTGTACCTAGGTATGAGGATGCGAGCGTCAGAATTTCGAATGCGAGACATTCTGCCTCGACCATGATGAGGCCCGGGAGAGCTAGTTGGATCATTGGGAGCCAATTTGTAAATGCGCGTTTTGAGAGACCGTTCCAGCATTCAGAGCCGGCGATAAAGTAGACGTAGAGGCATAGTAGGATGGGCATCAGATTATCAGTGATCATCACTGCAATTGGAGCTCCAACGAAGCCCCAGCCGAAGTGCTATATTGTTAGCATCCTTCGCCAACACTGAGGGATCAAGACTCACCCAAACAAACAGCCAGTTCATAAAGGCATTGAGCGGCGCGCAAATAAGAAGGATATAAAGAGACGCAGAGAACAACCCCTGCGCCTGCATAAATCGCTTCCCGCTCTCAAAACAAGCATACCCCGGGGCCCCCAAGATGACCACCTTGATGTACAATCCTGCTAAGGAAGCAACCTCTTGATCCGGTACAATCTTCATCAAAATCCTATCCGCAAAGAACCACAGCAGTGCAATAGGAATAGTGCATGTCCAGAGAAAGATGACCATTCTCTGCATCTGCAAGCCAACCAACTTCTTCTTCCCAGAACCATATGCTTGCGCACACAGGGTATCCAGGCTAGTCGCCAGGCCTTGGTATACTGCGTATCCGGTGATGTTCACGCTCATACTCGCCAGACTGACCGCGCCAAGCTCTCTCTTGCCCAGATGGCCCACTGTGAAGATACTGGCAACGGTCAACGAGTACTGCAGCAGAAACGTCAGAATCAACGGCGCGGCATATTTGCTTATCACCAATGCTTCGCGCTTCCATGAAGTCCTTATCCGTCCCGCAGCCACTGCTTCCTCCCATTTACGATCGACCTCTTCTTGGTCTGGTTCTTGGGCTTGGGAGTTGTCCGGCCTGAGCAATGACGTATCCTCTGTCGCGGCATGCACACTATGCCGTCTCAAAGGTTCCGTAGACCGACGCGACAAAAACCCCGAAATCTTCTGCGGCAGACTCATCCCCCTCCCACCATACCAACCCTCAATAACATGGTTATCTCTCAGCAGCTGTCTTTCCTCATCAATCGCCTGGTCGCGCTCCCCGCGTGTCAATCCTTCTCGATCAGCATGGTACGGAACAACCGTCGCATGCGAGACGGTGGTGAAAAAGCTAGGTCGCCGATAAGACCCCGCTAACGAGTGAGGGTTTGTCCCGGATTCGCTGCCGTTCAACGGGCGCACGGTGTGTGTTTCCGAGTCTTCATCGTCGCTTGTGAGCATCGACCCTTGGTCATCTGCGTAGTAGTTTTGGATGTCGCGGGCGATGACGGTTTCGGCGAGGGGGGAGGTTGAGTAGCCGGAGGTTAACGGGTGGTGGTATCGGTCGCCAGAGCGATCGTTGCGAGCCATGGCGGTCGTGGATAATACAAAATAATGCGATCAGTTTCCGTCAGGCATCGCGTTCTGTTAATGGTGAATGGGTCAACGAACTGGTGAAGTGTCGATAAGGAATGCGGTCGGAAAACGTGACGAGCCGAGGGCGAGTATGTTATGGAATGACCAATGGGAGTGCAGGGATATACTCGTGCTATTTTGGCTATTTTGCCTGCGATTAAATTAACCAACCCCGCATCCTCCCCGCACCAACTACAAGATGCCCTAACATGATGTCGGCATATCCGGATATCAACAAATATAAAGCTCTTCTAGTCCTTATTTACTATTAACATCATACAGTCAACTCGATAACAAAATGCTCCTAAGCTATATCATCCCCCTCTTCTCTCTCTTTTCCTTCCCCTTTACAACCGCATCGCAACCACCAAACCCCAACCTCTCCTACCTCTACACAGCCTACGTCCAATGCGCCGGTAACCTATTCGAAGACCCCGGCCCCGTTAGCCCCGCCGGAATCCGAAAAACAATCCCCATAGTCGGCGGGAACTTTACCGGGCCGCGTCTATCAGGTACTGCACCTTCATACAAAACCCTCAACAAAAGCACATCTTAACCAAGGTAAAGGCCAAATCCTCAACGTCGGCGCAGACTGGGGCGCCACAGACCCCGCGACTGGTATTTTCTCCGCCGACACGCGGTATAATCTCCGGACGAATGATGGGGAGGATATCTTCATACGGACGTCGGGGCCGAAGTCGCCGTCGGGACAGTTGCATTTGAGGATCTTGTTGGAGACGGGGAGTGAGAAGTATTACTGGGTGAACAATATTGTTGGTATGTAGTCATGAGACCCTGGTTTGTGGTTGAGGGTGTGTGCTGATTTGAGGATAGCTATTGGAGTCTTAACGAACGCGGGGAAAACGGCGAACTCGTCGCTGCTTAAGATTGATGCGTGGAATGTGAGTGCTCGTCTCAATACGGACGGAGAAAGAATAACTAACGAGGCAGTTCGCATCGGACTGGAATACCACCAAGTTCGTTAATCAGTAATCTCTCCGCGTTAGTGCTGAGTGCACAGCCGGTCACCATATTCTCAAGGACCTATATAGCAATCTGTACATAAATACAGCCATCCAGAAGAATTGTACATATATATCTACATCCATTCTCTCATTATCAATCTGAAGCCGTATACCTTTGATCGCCGATAAAATCACGTGCGTCATATCACATCGATAAGCGTCATCTCATCCATCCATCTTCAACTCCCATACACAACTCAACTCCGTACATAACTCAATTCAATACCAACATAATCATTATTACATATACAAAAGACAAAATGCCAGACCCAGAAGACCCAGACCCCCTCCAAACACCCTACAACCCACTAATCAACCTTTTCAATTCGCGCCCCGTTCTAGTTAACGAGTACTCGCTCTCCCTCTTCCAACCTTCCCTCCAATCTAGCTACAAACATTAACAAGAGCAGCATATACCACTACCCCGAAAACCCCGAACCCAACGACATCGAAAATGACCCCTCAAAAAAACACATATTCCTCACGCCCCCCCTAACATCCCCCCTCCTCTTCGAAAACACCACCTCCGACGCCCGCGACCACTGCGCCAACGAACGCACCTTCCTCTCCTGGCTGCGATTATCAATGTACCTCGCAATCGTGTCCTCCGCGATAATAATCTCCTTCCATTTCCGAGCTCCGCCGACGAAACTGGAAAGGCATATGGCGTTGCCATTGGGGTTGGTGTTTTGGGTGCTAAGTCTAGCGTGTTTGGCGAATGGGTTGGCGAATTACGTGAGGACGGTTTGGAAGTATAGTCGACGGGCGGCGCTCGTGCAGAGTGGGTGGAAGACGCAGATGATGGTTGGGATTGTGGGGGGTGTTATTTTGGGGTGTTGTGTGCTGTTTTTGGTCACGGATGCGAAGACACAATGACCGTTATAGAAAAGAGAAAATGACAATGGAAAGAAGAAAGTATGGTATCTGATTATATGTATGTAGGTATGTATGTATGCAAGTTACATCCGTCGAATGCCCGTCTCCCCCTTGTACTTGTCCAGCGAAGGCGAACCGAGTTGGCCCCACCACTCGAACAACATCGTATCGCAGATGAGTTTGAACCACGGCGTGAAGATAAGCCCGGGCTCCTGGAACATCTGCTTCAATTCCTCCCCGGAAACGTATTTCGCATCGCGCACTTCGTTGGGGTTGACATTGAGGTCAACATCGGCCTGGATAAAAAGGATATAATCGACTGTTCACGTTAGCTTGTCCCATCAAATTATAACTCATAATCCAGAAGGATACGCACTCTCATGCTCCCCCCACTTCCCATCACTCGGCGCCTTGTAATGAATCCTTGTAAAAAACTCAAACTTCTCCAACGGCACCTGCTCTGGTGGAATCCCCAGCTCCTGCTCCAACTTGCGCTGCGCCGCGCGCTTCACGCCCAGAATAGCCGCGTCCAGCTCCGCACCTGTCTCCCCGGGGATGCCCAGCGGATGCGAGCAGCAAGTGTTTGTCCACATGTTGGGGAAGGTGATTTTCTCGGCAGCGCGCTGTTGCAGGAGGAGACGCTTGTTGGAGTCGAAGAGGAAGACGGAGAAGGCACGGTGGAGGAGGCCGCGGTCGATGTTTTCCATTATGTGGCCTGCCTCGTTAGCCAGTGTTCGATGTTTTTTGTTGAAGGAATAGGGGGACGTACAAGTTTTCTTGCTGGCACTTCCAATTGGCTTATCATCGTCATCCAAAACGATACACACCTCATCCATCAACCGCACCTGCTCCTCATCATACCCCTCGAGTTCATTGCCCTCGCGCGCAACCGTCGTCGAAGCAGTCGGGAAAACCGAGCGAGCGAGCGAAGTGTCCACGTCAGGGAAGATGGTCGCCACGTTCTCTGCCGTGATCTGCGTCACGGTCTCGGTAGCACTCATTTTCGATTTTACTGACTTGACTGACTGGAATCAATTCTGTCACTGAATCTGGGGTCCGGGTGAGACTCGGGAGATAGAGAGGGCCACCAGTCAATAATAAATCCGCCCGCATCGCGGGGCGGTCAGCACTGGCAAAATCACATCTAGGGTCTAGGGGGACAAACAACGACGTTGTGTAACACAACCGTGGTTATTCTGGGCCTATTATATGGTCACCGGCAAATAGCATCTCGTCTTTTGCTGCAATGGCTGGTTGTATTGTGAATGTTCAGTGACAGGTTTGGCATGAATGCAACATCAGATTCAGCTGAGGGGAAATGGCATTGCTAAGAGAGAGATGTGTTGGCTGTTATTGTTGTGGTTATGCTGTGTCACTTGGGCTTGGCCACTGGCCTATCATTGTGGTACTTTATTGTCATCATGGGCTTGAGCACTCCGTACGGAGAGGGGCACTTTAGACTGTACTCGAAGATACAGACAGACGGCTGGAAGAGGAGTCATTCTGAGTTATTCTATCTAGCAGCTCAGATCGTCAACAGGATCAATTGAGTCCCAGTTCACATGTCATGGATGCGATGTTATGTACGGAGTACATACTCCGTGGAACGAAGCATCAGAGTAGCCAAGGTAGCTCAGCTCAAAAGTACGAAGTATAGAGATAATCCAGAGGAATGGCATGGACTTCAAATGGGTTGGCTCCAAATCCCGAGTCGGAACACTGAACAAATACCGGGTCAGATAGTTGTCCACGGAGTACTCGCCCCATTCATCTGGTAACTATTGGACACACTAAGGAGGAATACTCCGTAGTTACTCCGTATCGTATACGCAATGGCATTCGTACCAAGTACAAAGCGCTGCACGAAGCATAGTAGCACTATGTATGGTCATCCGTACTCCGTACCTGTACGGAGGCTGACTCGAGAATGCGATCTTCAGGCTTCTGTAAAATCATCGGATAACGGTCCGCGATGGCCTGTGTGTTCCGGTACCTGAACTGCTGCCCCCTGCCTGCCCGGGGAGGAGATGCTGAAAGAAGGGGGAAGACGGACGAACAAAGAACCCAGAAAGTTGACCATCGCGCGCTTGTTCTGTGCATAAAATCCGTTTTCTGATTCCGAGATGGGCCGCGGATCGAAGTCGAGTTCTCCGACGACCCTCTATTTCTGTTATCTACAAGTGAGGTCCTTCTGTAATCCATTCATAGTACCCCGTTCTTGTACGGAGGATGCGTCCGTCAGCCGCGCGAATTCGGTCTCGCCTTGGGGGTAAAGTAGCGTTGACAAGCGTCAAAAAAAAAAAACGCGCGCGCCGAAGGTTTCTTACCCTGTTGAGGATGGAGGTCCCCCATTGTGGAGAGACTGGAGCATGACTAGCTCAGGGCGGAGGAGCGTTCCGGGACTCCATCGGAGATAGCGATTGGCGTTTGTTCCTGTACCGGATTCGTTTAATGAAAAGACTGTGGATCCCCCTCCGAAAAGTTCGACTCGGGAAAATCTGTGTATTCCGAACCGAATGGATCCAACAAAAGGACGAGATTTTTATTATTCAAATCATTCAATGCTCCTGTTGTGGGCTCTTGGGTTGTCGAATAATGCATTTTCCTTCTGTTCGACGGCCCATCGCCGCGCGTGGCAGTTAACGACTGGTCTATCGGCGCTTTTCTCATTCTCCACTGTGACCACGAAAGCAAGAACCGGTGGTCTCTGTACTGCTCGCGGTGACATTTTCGGTAAGCAGTACGGGATACGGGGAAAGTTCTGAACTTCTTTCCTATCCGGCGTCTGTCGCAAATGCCCGTCGATCCTGGATGTGACTTTCATCGAGGGGTTCTGGTCCTGAGTTGGATCCATCTCGCACCATCTTTGGATAGCACGACTCGCAAACCTTAGTTGGGACCCATCCAAGCGACGGACGGACCTTAAATCTTTTCCGGACGGCTAAGAGCCTGTCAAAGGCACTCTATCCATCCTTTGCCCATCACTGAGGTCGGCCTGAAACAATTGGTCGTTGACAAATCCAGTATGAAAGCCGTGGGCACAGTTATTCAAAGTTATCAAAATCAAATTATGAATCATGAACAAAGATTGGTCTGGCACCAGGCCATAACATGCTATCCAATTGGTGACAATGCAGCCTCCGGGGCTCTTCCGCTGTCAACCAATGCAGGTATATGGTTCTGTATTTGTCAAAAGCGAAGCGAGACAAAAATGACAAAAAATAAAATGAAAAGAAAAAAAAAAAAGAGGACCTCTAGCCTCATGATCTCAATCAAGGGCCGATCATTTGGGCCACTGCACCAACGCCTAACTCTATCCCTCAAAATATGCTGGATCTAGAAGGGCTTCCAAAAATGGCTCAAGAACGAGAACGAGAACAAAAGAACAGAGAATAACCCAAACATGCCACCAACTCAATCAACAAAAAGTAAACAACCTCCCGAGTCATGAATGCCATGGGCCCGTCTTTCATAGTATCTCAATTCCAATGAAGATAGAAAAAATGGTGGTGAGTTCCTTGCCGAGGTACGTATTCGGAGCAACGTCGGAAGATGGGTAAGATGGTTAGTGCCGTCTTGCGGGTCGAACATAGTAGTCACCAAGAAAAAAAAAAAAAACAAGAAAAGACGAAAAAAAAAAAAAGAGTCCCGGCACAATGTAGGTCGTTACTATATTCATTTGCGGAATTTTCGACCCTCCCGGATGATCGTACCAAGTCACCAAAAGGACATTCTCCGATTAGTGAGATTCGGCATTTGGTTCTCTCAGCCGCGGCCGCGGACGAGGGTTCCGGCCCAAGTCTGTCGTTCAACTTCCAGGAATTCATTTGGAGGGCCTGGGGCCTTTCCGGCTGCATCCATCGGTTCTGTGCCTGAAAAAAGAAGCTCTTGGTCAGTGCCCACGCTCGTATGATGGTAAAGCAAATAGTCGAAAGCCATTTGTACACACCTCGACAGTGTGTCGTGTCTCGTGAAACGACGACCGCACTGGTCGCAACCGAATTTCCGTAGTCCATGGTGAATCTGTAGTACATCCCAAGTTTTAGTAAGGATCAACTGCTGATTTCAAGGCTAGGGATACTAACGCTCTCCGTATGCCGCTTCCGATCCGTCTTCCTTCCGAAGGTTCGACCGCACAACTCACACTGACAAACGCTCTTGCGACTTGGGTCGTGTCTCTTCTCGTGCTCGCGACGGTTGGAGCACCGAGTAAACCAAGCCCCGCAAATGGAGCACTGAAGGCCGCTGGTAGCGCGAACGTTGGTCGTGCGTGATTTCAATACCGGAGGGGACTTGGTGTCATCTCTGTCAGTGTTTGAGGCTGATTGTGTGGGTTGTCGTTCAGTATTAGGAGAATTTCGAGGCTCCTGTTTAATTTCGACCTGGTGGTCTTGTTTATCGAATGACCGCTGATTGTTGGTTATGGTGTGTTCTGGTAACTGTGGGTCGGAAAAGCCATCGTTAAGGACGACCTGTGGCATGGGCATCATCATCATCATTGTCGATGTTTCGAATGGATTTCTATCCTCAGGAATCACGGGTGGACTCCAGTACTCAAGCGGCTCGTCCTTGATGAAAGTTTCTGGTGGTGTAGCAATGTCGGAGCGGGGTGTGGTCGACCAATACCCAAAAGGCTGGCCTGGCAAGGCACTGTGATGGTCTCCCCGTTCCATAACAGAGCTGTAGCTAGGCGAGGCACTGAGTGCTTGGGTGCTGTACAAACTAAGGGGAGATGCGACCTCATGATAGGGTTCGTATGATGGTGTCGTCGTCGTTGTCGAAGGATATTGCCCAGCCTCCAGGATGTGGTCTTGTCTCTGCTGTAGAGGATCGGAAGGTATGGGCCAACCCGTCGTGGGGAGGGTTGTGTATGCTTCGGAAGGCGGGCAGAGTCTCAAGTGACCGGGGTGTGATTCGAATCCACAATGAGCAATGCCCAACCCAGTGACAGGAGGATAATCAGCGTAACGAGCGGAAACGGGGGAAGAGTCTGAAGGTAGGGATGAAGCGTAGGGATCGAAGGCCATATGGCTTCCGGACCAGGCGCGGGCTCGAGGTGAGGGTGGAGAGAAGGAGTTGGGGGACCAATCCATGGTGAAGCGAGCGTACTGTTGAATGTTCGAATGTTCGTCTTGGGTAAACAAGCAAGAGAAGTAATGAAGAAGTAATAGAAAGATGATATATACAAGTTGAATCTATGAGCCACCGGATCAGAGGCGAGGGAAGAGGCGTATATAAAGCCACCAAAGTCAACACCAACGGTGCTGGACGGGCACAACCGCAGCAAACATGGATGGCTGTGGCTGATCAAACGAAAGACCAAATAGGAAAGCAGCCATGAAAAGAGAGGAACGATGATGATGAATAGTGAAGAAATGGAAGGAGTGACGACCGCCTGGGCACTGCGGGATACAGCAGTTAAACGCCTGCAAAAAGACAAGGCAGAATCGGAAGAAACGGACGTGTGTAGAAGCGGTGGACGAATGAAAAAAACAAGAATAGTAAAAATAAGAATAAAAATAATAAAATACAGAATGGAAAATGGAAAAAATAGAAAAATGAAAGAAACGGGAAATTACTGTAGAAAGTAAAAAGAAGAGGGGGGGAAAATAATAATAAAAAGAGGAAGGAAGGAAGAGGGGTGACCAGACAGCTGGAGCCAGACAGGCAGATAGGCGCGAGTGACAGACAGTAGCCAGACAACCCAACAGCCAGAACCGGGTCCAGACGATGCACGATGATTTAGCGCCGGAGAGAACGACAGAAGGGAATTATTACGGGTCATCCGAAAGGGCGTTGACGATTGATTCATTAGGGCAGACGATCACAGCCACGGGCCCTATGGAACCAGGACTGGGTTAGCATGATGGCTATACACTGGTAAGGAACACTGACAGCCAGTGATTCTCATGTATTATGTGCAAATATACACAGATTATATCCAGATATCTGAACTATGATCTGTTAGCTGTAAGTATTTCAATTTCTGTTTCTGCCCTGATGCACCGTACATACAAAACGGGTTTAGCCCTGACCCGGCAGTTTGGTAACGTCTTGGCAGTGCGTGTCGCCAAAATGCATTTATCCTTGTTAATTGTACTGTTAACTGTTGATTATCTTAATTGGGATAACAAGAAGAAAATAATTGACTCATTCACAACAGACAATGACAGCCGGTCTCTGCAGGTAGTGGTTGCCTATTTAGGAAGGAACAAGTACTTTGTTAGAGCGCTCTGTAGTGTTCACAATTTGTATACTATGTAAAGAGTAGACATAAGACATCTATGGATATGACTGAATCATGTGCTTGTAGTATACTTGTAGTATACTTTAATTCCAAATAATAAAGTGATGTACAGAAGTGTCCATGGTACCATGGTACGGAGTACGGAGCACCACATCCAGCAACCACGGTTTGTGCGTGTCCATATTCCCCTCCGCTGTGGCCGGTCCGCTCTCCACCACCACCATCGGCCAATTCTTCCCCTCTTCTCTTCTCTTTTTCCAGTCTTTTTAAGTCGTTCTACCATATCATCACACATCCCTACTATCAACATCATCACTCAGTTTCTACTGCGTAGTCTACTCCGTACTCCGTTAATGCCTCCTCCGGACAGCTATCATAGCAACCACCCGATCCACCTGGGTGCGCAACCGGTCCACCTCGTCGATCACATCCGCCAGTTCAACCACATCTCGACCGGTCTGCTCCGGTGCTGATCCGCGTGCTTCGGGTTGCCCTCCCGCCTTAGCTTTAGTCCGCGATGCCCTACCAGGGTCGGGCCCTAACGCCGTCGGGGCTTCGTCTCTGTCTATAAGCGGGTCGTGGTCGTAGCAGTATCTCCTGGTACTTGTGCTCCTCCTTCGTTTATTTGTAGTATGGGTGGTGATGGGACGATGTCGTCGGATGGCTTCGTATGCCCGAATCAGAGCGACGAATGGGAGATGTGTAGCCCGGAGTAAGAGAATGCGAACTCGCCGGATAGACTCTGCAGATAGAAAGAGCCGCAAAGGTCGGATGCACAAAAGGGGGATCAGGTTCTGTAATGCAGTGTGATTGTTAAGAGGGTCCGAGTGTGACCGGTTGATACCCGATATGAGACAGCAATCTATGACTCGAAACAGTGGAATGATACTAACCATTGGTGGCATGAAGTAGGTCAGTCGTCGAGAATTACTGCTTTCCAGCACGTAAATGGATAATCTAGTCTCCGGTGTCAGTTATTGGTCCATTGAATTCCAATTCTTTAGTTCCGCTTTCGCTTAATACTCAACTCACTGGAAGAGATATTCCTCGCGCGCATGCGACAGCACCTATCCCGGTTAGCTACATATTTCTGTTGTACCTACGGGATAATAGCGACATACACCCTCTAGACTCATGCTCATCAGACTGACCAAAGAGGAAATTAACAGCAAATTGGTCATGGAGACGAAAATCAGCCTGTGAGCATCATCAGCCGTTTTCCCCTCCAAGGACTGGCCACCGCATCCCCGGAAACTCCATCTGCACAGTCCACGCCACAATGAATTCGAGAAAAGAAACGTGATCAAATCCGTATGCGACGATATTCTTTCAAACGAAAATAATAAAATAAAATAACAAGTAAAAAGTGGCGCACTCACATCAAACCGTAGCCGAATATCGGGGAAATCTAAGCACATTAGCGCCATCTCCAACAACACACCACAGCCAACCAATCTCCGGCCAAATTCCAACCCCGATGCATGACAGCGAAAACGTTCAATAAAATGTGTACTTACATCATGAGCAATATCCTATGTGGACCAATCGATCATGCATTGAGCCATCGTTAGTGAAGAGCTCAACATGCATCCACAGCCAACCATTTCTGCCCGGAATTTGAACGATAGGAAGGCATTCTACGAGAGGAAAAGGGCAGTGAACGCACAAATCCCAAGACGTTTGATCTGCCTTGCGTTAGTATTCTCGCAATTTTGGGATCTGTGTGGCGTTGGTTTTTTTTCTTTTTATTTTATTTTATTGCGTACCCAAAGAACACCTTGACCAGGATCCATGACATTTGTCGGAGAGTAAGTCGGTCTCGCGCCAGCATCGTGAACGTTGTTAGAAACCCTGCAAGTGATCGTCAATGGTTGGTATAATTGTCTCTCCACGGTGTGGCGCTGTGGCTCAGCAGGTATAGAGTTCCGAGTGTGTACCTGTACGGCTCACTTACCTAGGTACAGCACGATGACCACGGGGATGAAACGGAAGAACGCTTTGGTCTACAGGGCTCGACAGTCAGCCTTACTGCTCACTCGGGCGCTAGTGATGTAACTAGGCGTCAGATACCATTTCCTTCAATACCGGTATCTATGCATAGAAACATCAGTGGACAGTCTAAAAATGTTCGGGCACTCCGTCGGGCATACCAGACTTCCAAAATAAGAATTCAAGCTAACGAGCGAGCAGATCCTGTATCGCAGTCAGCTTCCAAACACTACTAGACATTGTCCCGGTCGAACATACCTTGGAACAAGGAACAACGCTTCCAAGGATAGAATATCAAAGGAGATGTCCGTGACAGCGTCGCTCTCTCTTGCCAGTCCCACAATTCCTAACGCCCCGTTAGTGAGCTGCAACTTAACACGGCCAGTCCGGCGGCACAGAGCACAGTTCAGCTGGCTAAGAGACAGCTGAATGCTGACGAGGCACAGTAACTCACTTGCAATAACAAAGGCAACCCCCGTGCCGATGATGCCTAGATTCCAGATCTTCCAAAAGTCCATCTGGTAGAACGCCACACCTGCATCGGTCATTCCACTCAGCTCATCGTATGCGAATGCCGCAATCCAGATGTACATTAGGGTCTCGAATATGCCTATCCCCGTAGGCTTTCTTTCGACCAGAACGGCATAGTAGAGGCACAAGAATGAGACGAAAAATCCGGCTTCGAAAGCTTTGCGATACAAAGGGACCCTCAGCCTTGAGTATGGGTCTGCCGTCCTATGGGGTGTTAGTCTTTAGAAAATATCTAAGAGTATCGGAACATACTTCTCGTTGAAAAAGTGCGGTCTCTTTCTTGAGTGTACACTTAGTGAGTCCCAGAATACTATCTCTCCCTTCCAGATATTATCAATGACTCTTTGGACAACCTTCTGACTGAGAAACTTCTTCGCTTGTGCTATAGTCGCAACCTCGAGGGCATTCAAACCGAAAAATAGCGAAAGTCTCGCATAGAAAGGATCCTCGGCATTTCCAGCGTCTTCACCTGAGGGGCCATCCTCACTTTTCCTTCGGAGAAAGCGAGATATATACGAACTCCGCAGCGGTGTCCTTTCAATATCATGCGAATCACCTTGTTCCCCGGTTCTCAAGGCAGCTTCTCTTTCTTCCAAGGAAAACGAAACAGAGCTGCGCTGGGCACTGGGAATCTCCCACAATAGAAACTCGATTTCTTCATCTTGGGTCAGATGGCAAAGGAACTGCCAGGCTATGTATTCGCAGGCAAATCCACGGCTCTCGTTCACTCCCCAGTCTGTATCAACAGCGTTTTCGAATTGCCATTTTAAGATCCTTGTGCATATTAGCTGATTACTTCAGATGTCGAGTACGTTCTTTCCACGTACATCAAAGCAGCAATTATCAATGGATTGCGCGAGTTGTCCGCCAGGGAATGTACAAGCAACCGGATATCGTGGCCATGGGGTGACGACCTCAATTGCTCAAATGTATAGGAGACCTCCGGAATTGCCTGGCTCAAGTAACTAATCGTAATTTAGTCAAACCATCGACAGTGACAGCAACGGATAATCTTACTTGGATAGCTTTCGAACAACGTCAACGAGTGGCTCATCGTCCTCGATAATCGGGATATCCGGTTCCTTCTCGGTTGGCCGGGCGGATATATAAGAAGATCTCAGGCTTTCGGAAGCCATGGAGTTCTGTATATTTTAGTGATAATAATATGATGTTTCTATGCGGATTAGCAGGATAATTCGGTTGTAAACAAGCTGCACTCACCATAGATATATATCCGCTGTTACATGTAACTGGGATCGGGTTGGTGAAGCCCCAAGAGAAATTATTTTTTTTTGGCAGCAAAATAAAAACATGCGATCAGTAGTTCACTAAACTAAAATGAATACCAAGAAATGCACGCCATGCAATGTTTATATCTCTGGCGTTGCAATGGTGTTCCACCAAGTGATGGTGAACTGTCCTTGAGTTTCACCACCAAAATGTATTCGACACCAAGACACTTTATCAGTCTCTTATCCTCCAATAATACAAGCAAGAGACCCTCAATCAAAACGTATAAGAATCTACTAAGACTAATCGATCTCAAAGAATGCCATCGCTCTCGCCTCACCGCCTCAGTTTACCACGTGATTTAATCCCCACGCGGCGTCGTCTAACTTCATTCGTCTCCAAGTATTCATCATTTAGCACGATTCGACGATAACAAGTGTCGTTGGCTCAATAATACCCGAGGATCTGGCCATCGCATTCTAGCGAAGTGACCATATTCCTGCTGGTCCCAATGTGGATGATGACCACTACCATCCACCTTTCTACCCCCGTGAGATGAAGTGCCTTCGACACCATGGGACAAGGATACTCCCTGACAACCCTTTCGGCGGGTTCAGCCGGGATCGATGTGCCCGAGCTGTCAGACCTGATGTATGAGAAGTCGATGGGTGGGGGCCGGTTCATGAAGAGTATCCGGGCTCGGCAGCGGAATGGCCTGGTTTTTGTAAAGGTAATTATGAAGCCTTATCCGAGTATGAAACTGGAGCCGTATATCAAGGCTATTAACCGTATGTCTTTTCACTTTCTTGGGGATTTCTGAAGTGGTTTTCTGACAGTGGCCAGGGGAGCGCAAGTTGCTTGCGGATGTGCCAAATTCGTTGAGCTACCAGAGGATTCTGGAAACTGTAACAGGTGGTTATCTTGTTAGGCAGTTTATTCACAGCTCCTTGTACGACCGGATAAGGTACGAACATGCCCCATCCTAGTATCTCGGATTATCCTGCTAACGTGGACAGCACCCGTCCGTTTCTGGAAGACATTGAGAAGAAATGGATTGCTTTCCAGCTGCTTTGTGCTCTCCGGGACTGCCATTCCTTGGATGTTTTCCACGGTGACATCAAATCGGAAAACGTTCTCGTCACGTCATGGAACTGGCTCTACCTCTCGGACTTTTCATCCTCTTTCAAGCCAACTTTTCTCCCAGAGGACAATCCAGCGGATTTCTCTTTTTACTTCGATACGTCTGGGCGACGGACATGCTATCTAGCTCCGGAGCGGTTCCTTGAGGCCGGAGAAGAACCAGGCAGCAGGCACGTTAATTGGGCCATGGACATCTTCAGCGCTGGCTGCGTGATTGCAGAATTATTCTTGGAAGCACCAATATTCACTCTTAGCCAAATGTACAAGTACCGAAAAGGCGAATATAGCCCGGAACATAGCCAGTTGGCCAAAATTGAGGACCCGGAGATTCGGGAATTGATCGTTCATATGATCCAGCTTGAACCGGAATCGAGATACTCCGCAGATGAGTATTTGAACTTCTGGAAGAACAAGGCATTCCCGGAGTACTTCTACAGCTTCTTGCATCAGTACATGTCTCTGATGACTGATCCGTCCTCTGGCAGAGCGCAGGTGGACGCTGAGTCGGCCAATAGAGGCGAATCTGATGACAGGATAGAGCGCGTTTACTTGGATTTTGATAAGATCTCTTACTTCTTGGGGGAACCGTCCAAACCGCTTAAGGATAGCTCCGACCGTATCGATTCCAGGCTTACTGGCAGCATGTTTCCAGTGCAGCTGGATCTGCCGCATTATGGCCATCCAGTTTCAAAGTCTGAAGGATTACAAACGGATGATGGTGTGCTGATATTTCTGACGCTCGTGGTATCTAATCTACGGAACACAGCCAGAGCATCTGCTCGTATAAAAGCCTGCGACATTCTTCTGGCTTTTGCAGAGAGGTTATCAGACGAGGCGAAACTGGATCGCATTCTTCCCTATGTCATGACTATGTTGAATGACCGGACAGACACGGTCAAAGTTGCTGCTGTTCGCACTCTTGCTCAGCTTCTCGAGATGGTTCATGTGGTATCTCCTGTCAACGCCTATTTGTTTTCCGAGTATATCTTCCCCAGGCTTCAGCCTTTTGTGTCTGGTCCCAGCGCCAATCCCAGCCCCATGGTTCGAGCTGCATATGCATCTTGCATTGCATCGTTGGCGCAGTCCTCTCTCAGATTCTTGGACATGATTCAAGTTTTACGATCCGACGCGCGTCTACCAGCATTGATTCCAGCTGGAACAGAGCCGAGATGGACTGAAGATGCTACTTATCACAACTTGTACGATGTTGCGAGGGTTGACCTCCTTGACTACTTCGAGGCCCATACAAAAGCCCTCCTCACGGACAATGATGCGTCTGTCCGCCGCGCCTTCTTAGGCTCAGTGTCTAGTCTCTGTGTTTTCTTCGGCAACCACAAAACGAACGAGGTGATTCTAAGTCACTTGAATACTTACCTCAATGACCGGGATTGGATCTTGAAATGCGCCTTCTTCGAGGCCGTCATCGGCGTTGCCACCTACGTTGGAAGCATCAGCTTGGAACAATACATATTGCCGCTAATGATTCAATCCATGACAGAACCGGAAGAATTCGTGGTGGAAAGAGTTCTTCGCTCTCTCGCTGCGATGGCGGATGTTGGACTGTTCCAGCGGTCGACGACATGGGATCTGCTTAACATTACTTTGCGATTTCTGATCCACCCAAGCATTTGGGTCCGCGAAGCTGCCGTGCACTTCCTTGTTAACTCGACCAAGTTTTTATCCATTGCTGATAAATACTCGATCCTTACGCCGATGATCAGACCTTTTCTCAAGGTCAACATAGTGGGATTCACGGAGGCTGAAATACTCGATGCACTGAAGAAGCCGATTCCGAGGAACGTATATGACATGGCTTTTATTTGGGCATCCAAGGTCGAGAGAGGCGTCTTCTGGAAGTCGACCAGTCGTGAGAGTTTGTTTAGTCTAGGTAGCGGTGATAGTTATACTGCTCGAAGCCAGAGACACGCTGGACTCTCGATTAATTCGCAACCGAAAAATGAAGAGGATGATCAGTGGCTGTCCCGACTGAGGGGTCTGGGCATGACCTCAGAAGATGAGTTTAAACTTCTCACACTCCGCGAATACATTTGGAGGGTATCAATGCGCCAGTCAAAAGACTCAACTGCCGAACCAACTTTGAACGACCTCATCCCTCTCACACAGTACGGGGTTACGCCGCAGACTGTTTTCTTCGATAAGAACCAGAATATCAATTCCCGACGAGGCTCAGTTAGTAGACCTGGTAGCGCCAGAAATGGGGATCAGAGGCCGCATACAATCACCGATGCACTGCTCGATGCTTCGACTACGATTGATAGCGCACCTAATAATCGACGCAAACACTTGCGGTCGAGAAGCCAAGCGCAGAAAGACACAGCTACGCTGGCAGTTCCGCGACAGGACAATATCCGGGAAGAATTTCCGGCTGCGACATCCCCGATGGCCTCGTCACCAGGTGCTCCAGGATCACCGCATTCCTCTGATGCTGAACAAAGGGGACCGGGAAGCCGAAATAGTCCTACCCAGGATAGTAGCGCATTATCACCGACTGATGCAGACCCCGCGCTGAAGAACTTGGGCGGTGTGCAGCGAAAATCGAGTGCTATGAGTCTATTGAACCGCAAAGACCAAGTCAAGGCCGATGCAGAGACTAGCATGAGCTCTGCTAATGCAGTTGGCAAAGTGGACTTGCCATCGCAACGGGAACGACAGCAATCACCCCTTTCACTCACGCATGAGAGGAAACCGCTCGAGTTTGAGCCACCAAAATTCCATGCTAATCATTCCTACGGGGGAGATGATCCCACGGTCCTACGATTACTTGACAATGTTTTCGCAGAGAACTATCCTACCGACTTCTTCGATCTGGGGCCGTACGTCAAGGAAGTAGACCCGCGACGCCCAATCAAAAAGGCTAGTGGTCAAGATACGAACAAGGTCTGGAAACCTGAGGGCGGGCTAGTTGCCATCTTCGGTGAACATAGCGCTGCTGTAAATCGCATTGCAGTAGCTCCAGACCATGCATTCTTTGTGACCGCGTCGGATGACGGTACTGTCAAGATCTGGGATACAACCCGTCTGGAGAAAAACCTGACCCCACGATCCCGGCAGACCCATCGTCACGCCCCGGGGGCGAAAGTGAAGACGTTGACCTTTATCGAAAACACGTATACTTTCCTGAGTGGGGCCACTGATGGGAGTATTAATGCTGTCAAAGTTGACTATCACAATGTAAATGATACCGTTCGGTACGGCAAGCTCCAACTTGTCCGTGATTACCAACTCCCTGCCGCTGAGGACGGGTCGCCGGAATACGCTGTGTGGATGGAGCACTTCCGCGTCGAGGCACAATCAACTCTCCTAATCGCAACCAATAAATGCCGAATCCTAGCCCTCGACATGAAAACCATGCTCACGATCTTCTCATTACACAACCCCGTCCATCACGGCACACCAACCACATTCTGCTGCGACCGCAAACACAACTGGTTACTCGTAGGTACTACGCACGGGATCCTTGACCTCTGGGATCTCCGCTTCCGCGTCCGCCTGAAGGCATGGGGTCTCTCAGGCTCAGGACCAATCCATCGACTACAGGTGCATCCGACCAAGGGACGGGGACGGTGGGTATGTGTATCCGGCAGTGGGAGCTACGGCAACGAAGTCACCATTTGGGACATTGAAAAGATCCGTTGTCGGGAAGTCTACCGTGCAGATTTCCCAGGTACGAGTACCACCAGAAACGGCACACACGCCCACACCATCGCCAACAGTAAAGAATACGAAGCCTGGCACGTCGATGGTGACAGACCAGAAGGAATGCTAAGCCGCTTTGCAATGACTGGTCCTCCGTCATCAGGAATGGAACCCTCGGGCCCCAACAGTGCTAGTCCTGCCGGTATCTGCGCGTTAGCTGTGGGGTATGACTCGCCCGACGACGGTAAAGACAACACGAACGGCACGCGCTGCGGTTTCATCGTCTCCGCTGGCTGTGACCGCAAAATCCGCTTCTGGGACCTTGCACGGCCGGAATTCTCATCTATAGTCAGCGGCTTAGACCCCATATCTGAGAATAACGGATTAACAGGGAAACCGCGGTACGAGCTTTCCCAGCCAAGTCCCAATATGCTCATCACGGCGGAGTATCTGCCCAGCAGTAATTCCTCGGCTGGGGCAGGTAGTAGTGCCGGGACTGGGGCAGGGGGCGGGAGCAAGAGCGGAAGGAAAGGAGCGAGTGGACGCCCGCCACGGAGTACGGTGATTAGTCTACAGCAGCAGCAGTTGCTTAAGTGTCATTTAGACTTTATTCAGGACGTGGCGGTTTTGAGGGTGCCGTATGGCATGGTGATTAGTGCTGATCGGGCTGGGATGGTGTATGTATTTCAGTAGTGGCCTGGTTTATGAAGGGAATGATAATGAATATCTGTTCAAGTTCTCGTCTATTCGTTTAGTAATCCGGGTAGATGGATACATGCCAATGAATAATTGAATGGGAATCTTTTATAACCAAATATAACGCTAATAGGACTCCAAAACCGCCCAAGTATACTCATCAACCGTGGAGAAAATCACACCCGCCGAAAGCAATTCATCAATAGCCTGCTGCACATCCGCCATAGGAATCCCCAGCTTCGTCGCAATCACCTGCATATGCAGACCCTCGTTACTCTGAAATTCGGTATTGAGTAAGTTGAACACCCTGCGTGCCACAGGCGACATAGCCGGAAGCCCCTTAGGCTGCGCCGCATAATCATCTGTACCACCCATCGCAGCATCACCAGCAGCAGCACCCTCAGCCCCAGTCCCAGCACTACCCGGCGGCCCACGAGCAAAAAACAAATGCACAGCAGCGGCCTCCAGCAAATGCACATGCAACTCATTGATATTCCCCAATGGCCGCACACAATGCGCGCTAACAAACCGCTTATTCGCAAACGCACGCATGCGCCCAAAAACCCTCGCATACCCATTCAACTCGACCTGGTCCTTCCCCGGCGCGCCGGGGCCTTTTCCATCATCCGTCTCCATAGTGTCCTGCGCCGTGCTTGTGTCGATCCACTGCTTGACTTCGATCTCACCGGTGCCGTCGTCGATCTTGTAAGTAACGTTAGTGGTCTGGGTGCTGATGTTGCGGACTTGGCCGACGAAGGTGATGGAGGAGGCGTCGGCGCCGTCGATTTGGTAGTTTGCTTCGGGGTAGGGTTGCGAGGCATCGAGGGCTTGTTTGATTGTGATAGGGCGGAGGGTGGTGTTGTTGAGGTCGCCCTGTCATGCTTATTAGTATATTAACTTAGATGCTGGAAATGATATTGTACCTTTCCTCCTCCTCCCGGACTGGCACTCATCTCCCCAGGCATAAAGCCGCCCCCTCCGAACGAGTTACCGTAATCTGCATTGTCAGCACGTTTCAGAAGGCCCTGTGAAAGCAAAGCTTACCCATTTTATGTGTTAATTAAAGTGTGCAATATAAGGTGATGTGCACTGCAAACTGAACTCGATGCCATTTTACCAATTCGGGACGCCAGACGTGTTGGACGCGTCGCGGGGAGTGTTTCTCTTGTTTGCAGCATTTGCTTTGTTTGATCGAATCTCGGAGGAACCTTGCTCCCTCACCGCCCGGAACTTTTTTTCCATCGCCGAAAAAAGTAAAAGTTCAAGATAGACAAGACGAGAAGCTTTACAGAGAAGAGACTTTTTCCTGTGAGTTGCCGGAATTGAATCAAAGAGACTATCGCATCCTCGCTAACAGATGTTAATACAGTTTGGCTGACATTCAATCACGCTTAAAATCTCTGTCGACCGATAACGAGTTTTCCGCTCCGCAAGACGATTGATTCAGTCAACATACTTCTGGACGAACAAACCGGTCGCACCGATTAACCAAAATGCCGCGTCGCGCGGCCTCTCCAGCAGCGTCGGAGAATGAATTCGACATCACGAATGCGCTCTTCCAGCATGATGGCGACTCCGACGACGAGCAGACCGTGACAGCGCCGAAGAAGCAACAGAAGAAAGTACCGGCGCAGAATCTCGATTTCCTGGGAGCAGAAATAAACGGCGACGATGACGAAGACGATGAGGCATTCATCGCCGCACAGCAGACATCCGCGAACCGCAAAGGCGCGAACCTCAAGGGCCGTACTGTGAAGAAAGGTGGTGGTTTCCAGGCGATGGGTTTGAATGCGAATCTATTGAAGGCCATCACCCGGAAGGGTTTCTCGGTTCCGACTCCGATTCAGCGCAAGACCATCCCCACGATTATGGACGATCAGGATGTGGTCGGTATGGCTCGGACGGGTTCGGGAAAAACGGCCGCATTCGTTATTCCCATGATTCAGAAACTCAGGAGCCACAGCACCCAGGTCGGAGCAAGAGGGTTGATCATGTCTCCGTCACGTGAATTAGCGCTGCAGACGTTGAAGGTTGTCAAGGAGTTGGGGCGCGGGACGGACCTGAAGTGTGTTTTGCTGGTTGGCGGTGACAGCTTGGAGGACCAGTTCTCCATGATGGCTAGCAACCCTGACATTGTTATCGCCACGCCCGGTCGTTTCCTGCATTTGAAGGTGGAAATGGAGCTCGACCTGTCGAGTATCAAGTATGTGGTGTTTGATGAAGCCGATCGTCTTTTCGAAATGGGTTTCGCTGCTCAGTTGACAGAAATTCTGCACGGTCTCCCTTTCACTCGCCAGACGTTGCTGTTCTCTGCTACGCTGCCCAAGTCGTTGGTTGAGTTTGCTCGTGCTGGTTTGCAGGAACCTACGCTTATCCGTTTGGATACTGAGAGTAAGGTCTCTCCGGATCTGCAGAGTGCATTCTTCTCTATCAAGAGCGCGGACAAAGAGGGTGCTCTGCTTCACGTTCTACACGAAGTCATTAAAATGCCAACTGGGCCGACGGGTGTTGCGCAAGCACTGGCCGAAGACGACGAAGACGAATCTCATCATAGCAAGAAGCGCAAGCGTCCGCGGTTCAACAATGCTGTTAACAAGGAGTCGCCCACACAGCACTCGACCATCGTCTTCGCAGCGACCAAGCACCACGTCGACTATCTGGCGAGCCTACTAAAAGAAGCCGGTTTCGCAGTGTCCTACGCATACGGTGCTCTGGACCAAGCAGCACGGAAAATCCAGGTCCAGAACTTCCGGACAGGTGCTTCGAACATCCTAGTTGTCACCGACGTCGCTGCTCGTGGTATTGATATCCCCATTCTGGCCAATGTCATCAACTACGACTTCCCTTCTCAGCCTAAGATCTTTGTCCACCGTGTCGGTCGTACAGCTCGTGCGGGTAAGAAGGGTTGGAGTTACAGCTTGGTCCGTGATTCGGACGCCCCCTACCTTCTCGACCTGCAGCTTTTCCTCGGACGAAAGCTGGTTCTTGGTCGAGAGAATGCCGGGAAAGCCAACTTTGCAGAAGACGTTGTTGTCGGTGCGCTTCCCCGTGACGGTCTTTCGCGGAGCTGCGAGTGGGTGAACAAAGTCTTGGACGAGGATGACGATATCGCTGCCCAGCGGGGAGTTGCCGCCAAGGGTGAGAAGCTCTACATCCGCACAAGGAACTCTGCTTCTCTGGAGAGTGCCAAGCGGGCGAAGGAAGTCGTCACGTCTGACGCCTGGAGTTCCATCCATGCCCTCTTCAACGACGAAAGCAGTAACCTCGAAGCAGTACGGGAACAAATGCTCGCACGTATCGGAGGCTACCGTCCACAGGAAACCATATTCGAAGCGAACAACCGACGAAACGGCAAGACTACTGAGAGCGACGAGACGATTGACACGATCAAGCGCATTCGTACTTCCCGGGATAACAAGAAGCGCCGCGCAGAGAAAGCAACCGGAGCATCAGAATTCGTCGACGGCTCGCTCAAAGAAGGCACCACAGCCGGCAAGATCGACGAGGACGCCTCCCCCGAGAACGAAGACGAAGACGAGGCCGATGGCGTCGCCGATAACATGTCCCTAGCCGACGACTCCGACCTCGAGGTCACCTTCTCCTCCTACACCCAACAACCCAACGACACCTCCAAACCCACCGCCGCCTCCTTCCAAAACCCCGACTACTTCATGTCCTACACCCCCACCAACGCCAACCTCGCCGAAGACCGCGGCTACGGCGTGCACTCTGGCACAAACGTCAACTTCGCGCAAGCCTCGCGCAGCGCCATGATGGACATCGGCGGCGACGAAGGCGCCAAGGGAATTGGCGAACCACGCACCCAACTCCGCTGGGACAAGCGGCACAAGAAATACGTCGCACGCCAGAACGACGAAGACGGCTCCAAGGGCTCTCGTCTTGTTCGCGGAGAATCCGGTGCCAAAATCGCCGCGTCGTTCCGTAGCGGGCGCTTCGATGCCTGGAAGAAGGGTAAGCGACTCGGCCGTCTGCCCCGTGTTGGCGAGGTCGAGGCACCCAATCTCGCTGCTGGTGCGCATATGGGTGGTGGACGTCGGTACAGACATAACAAGGAGCAAGCGCCTAAGGCTGCGGATCCGTTGCGTGGTGACTACGAAAAGAGGAAGAAGCGGTTTGACGCGGCTAAGGAGAGAACGTTGGCTAAGGCGGGCGGAGCGGCGTTCAAGGGCAAGAGTGAGATTAATAGTACGGATGATATTCGCAAGTCAAGAAAGCTTGAGCAGAGAAGGAAGGAGAAGAACGCGAGGCCTTCGAAGAAGAGGTAGTCTGATTGTTCTTGGTTGTATATACTTGGGATATACCTGGTGTTTGTGGTTAGATGTAAAAGTGCATTTGCGATAATTTGCCTCGTTGTGTATCCGCTCCCATAGAATCTAAATGAGGAAGATGGTCCCTTGGCCGGCGATAGAAGGACCTGATATAGCCCGAAGGATCAGAGTAGATGCTGAGTGATCTATATTGAAGCCAAGCTGTACCTGCATATTTTAATGCCGCCGCTGTGAACCGTGGTACATGGCACATGTCCTACTTGTAGCCCTACTTCGACTTTCCATGGTTCCTGTTTATGGCTGATCGTAATGTATTCAGTCGGAACTGTCCGTTCTCAAGGACAGACAGCCAGTCACATGCTCTCCTTCCCGAAGCACGAAATCTCCTCATCTCCACCGGATCTGACACCATCGCTGTCAACCACACGATCCTTCATTATCTTCAATTGACATAATTACCATGATTGTCAGGGCCTGCATGCGATTCATTGACACCCCGTCAACCCCCAATCACCGGCCAAAATGACAGTCAGCGACGTCGAAAAGCAGCATCCACAGACATCGGAGATTTCCCCAGATCCCCACAACCCCAGCAATCATGTCAACGCGGATAAACTGGCCCGCAATTTGTCGGCCCGCCAGGTGCAAATGATCGCTATTGGGGGGACCATTGGAACTGGTCTATTTCTCGGAACGGGCAAGGCGTTGGCAACCGGTGGACCGGCGTCGATGCTCATTGCATACGCTATATGCGGGGGGATTGTCTTCGTGACAATGCTGTGTTTGGGTGAGATGGCGGCTTTTGTTCCGGTTGCGGGGTCGTTTTGTACTTTTGCGGGGTGAGTTCCTTTTCTTCTGAACTGGGATCTGGGGTGGTTGGCTAATTATAACAGGCGGTTCGTTGATGATGCGCTTGGGTTTGCGTTGACGTGGAACTACTGGTTCAATGATGCTGTTTCTACGGCATCGGATGTTATAGCACTGCAGCTGTTGCTGGAATTCTGGACGGAGAATTTTCCGGGCTGGGCGATTAGTTTGATATTTCTCGTGGTTGTTATTGCATTGAATGTCTTGTCCGTCAAGGTTTATGGAGAGGTAAGGCTGTTCTCTTTGAGTCGCAGAGCAGAGCTAACTGCAACAGGTCGAGTACTGGCTCAGTTTGCTCAAGGTCGTGACTATCGTGGTATGCTCACCATCTTTGAATAAGAGACGACGATTCTAATCCCGACAGATCTTTATCATCATTGGAATTGCTGTCAATTGCGGTGCAAACACAGATCACAAGTATATCGGGGATAAGTTCTTCTACACTGGCGATGCTCCATTCGTCGGCGGAATTGGTGGCTTTGCATCAGTCTTTGTCACGGCCTCATTTGCCTAGTAAGTCATTTCGTTTGAGGGCTAAGGTTGATTGACTGACACTCTCAGCGGCGGCACCGAATCCATCGCGATCACAGCCGGAGAGACAAAAGACCCCTCCAAGAACCTCCCTCGAGTCGTCCGCAACGTCTTCTGGCGCATCATCCTCTTCTACATCGTCTCCATCATCATCATCGCCCTAAACGTTCCCTACACCTATCCCGGTCTCTCTAACGGCGAAACCGCCACCAGCCCCTTTACCATCGTCTTCACGCAAGTCGGTTCCGCCGCAGCAGGAAGCTTCATCAACGCCGTCCTGATGACCAGTGCCATCTCAGCAGCCAACCACGCGCTATTCGCAGGCTCCCGCCTCCTCTACTCCCTAGCCGTCGACGGCTACGCCCCGAGATTCTTCGGCCACCTCAACCGCTTCCAAGTCCCCTGGGTAGCAGTCCTCTCAACCTCCGTGATCAGCGGCCTCTGCTTCGGAGCGAGCTACATCGGCGCCGGGCAACTCTGGTCTTGGTTGCAGAACATCGTCGGCGTCTCGAACCAACTCTCCTGGGTGTGTATCTGCATATCCTCGCTACGATTTCGCTCCGCTATCAAGCGCCAAAATCTCGAACATCTCTTGCCCTTCAAGAACTGGACATACCCGTACGGTCCTGTTGTCGCAGCGGGGTTGAATATCATCCTTATATTGGTGCAGGGGTGGAGTTGTTTTAGCCCCAGGTTCGAAGTGGTCGATTTTGTGTCGTTTTATGTCGAACTTCCGATTATGCTCGGGATGTTTCTGGCGTGGAAGGTTTTTAAGCGGACGAAGTTTGTTAGACGCGGGGTTATGGATCTGGTTACGGATCGGTATGATTTGGGCCGGGGCGAGGGCGAGAATGTTGAGGAAGAGCAGGATGTGCAGCAGGGTAGTACAGGCTTGTGGAGGCGCTTTGGTGGAGGGGAAAGGGGAGGTAAAATAGCAGGGAAGGTGAAGAAGATAGGGATGTGGCTATTCTTCTGATACCCATCTACAACATCCCGAGTCGAAAAATATCTAAAATCATTGATATTAAACGACAAGTCAAGTCTAACCTATATCCCAGCATGTATACCATATACACATATCTTTACAAAAACATCTCCAAACATAAATGCAAGATAAGAGCAAGCGGATGCATAATAATAAAAACGCAAAAATCAAAAGCAAGAGCAGCAAGGAAACAAGTAAACAAAAGAACGAATGGACGTCAACCCAACGCCGTCGGTGCCAAAACCCGATGACTCCGTAATGCCATAGCTATAATAAAACGAGTCGAAACGCAATCCCATAAACAACGAGCCATTGGGTATCCTAAGCGAGCAAGCGAAAGCGAAGTGACATAGTAGGTGAGGTATGCTGGATGTGGGTGATGTGCGGTGGATCATGTCAGAGAGTGAGATATGAGAAGAAAGGAAAGTCATAGGCAACAAAGGAAATATAAAGAGAGTAAACAAAGGGAAGAAATGACAAAAGAGATAATAATGGTGGACACCTCACATCCAGCAGTGGAGAGGAATCGAGTCGACAGTAAAGATAGTGTTAGTGCAGATCATCGACAACATGACAAAAGCAAGGAAACAGAAACAGAAATAGAAAACAAAGAGGGACATTAAACCCATCCTACAGCTGTAGACCCAGCTACAAAAATAAATCCATCCTCTGTAGCCCCGATCCTAAGCGGAGCGGTGAAGAATGCAAATTGTCAACGACAGCAACAGCCAACGAATGTTTTAATCATTGACCATATCATCCAAGGCCATCTTTCGACGCTTAGTGGGCCTCCCATCGCCACTTTCGCCCTCTGCCCCGGACTGCGGTTCATCCCTTGCTTGTGCGTGTGCATGTGCAAGTGTGCTGGACGAAGGCAAGTGGACCGAGTGCCGGTGCGCGGGGGTAACGGACTCTGGCGGTCGCGGGAGCGTCTGCTGCTGAGCGAAGTTGAAGTCGGTAGGAGCAGGGTGGTAGTGGTGGGTCTGCGTGTGAGGCGAGACGGGGTCTATGAGACCCGGATGGTGTTGGTGTTGGACCATTGGGGGAGGGAGTTCCTCGCGGGTACGCGGAGACCAGGACGATTGGAAGGCGTCGCTCAGTCGGTGGCCTTGGCCTGGGGGGGTTGCGCCTGCGCTTGGCATCGGGGGATAGATTGGGGGGAGTCGAACTGGGGACTCGAGGTAGGAATCTTGGGGGTCTCGCGAGAGGGGAGACTCGCCCATCGGCTGGCGGCTCATGTATGGCGAGTCACTGTAGACGGGTTGGTATGTCGGCGAGGATGTGGTTTGCGGTTGGAAGGGCTGGCTCGCGTAGGACGATGGTGGTCTTCCCATGACTGGGGGCATACGGTTTCCTCCAAAAACGGGGCTAAGGGGTCCGGCCATGGGGACGTATCCTGGTGGCGGAGGGGCCCCTCCCAACGGCTGTATCGATCCCGCTGAAGAAAACCTCCTGTGTCCCGAGTTTCCTGGCATCGCCAACGCAGGATCGACCGCTTGAGGGGTGAACATCGAGGTCGACCATCTCTGCGGTGGCAGTCCCATTGATCCTGGATGCGCGGGCATTTGCAAGTCCGTCACGGGGCGGATCTCGCGAGAGCCAGTGGTTTTGTGTAGGGTACGTCGGGCGTGCGACGCCTGGTCTCCTGACGCTACATGGTCGAACCGCGTGCTATACGGTCTCAGAGAAGCTTCCTCGGCCTTGAGCGGCGGCCGTCCTCGTTTCTTGTGCGTAACATCAACGCATGTCGAGGATTTGCCAGACAGAACACACCGTCGACACGGCCGTGCAGAATCGCAACCCAGATGCTTCTTCTTGCAATTGACACACGCAGACGCCACATGAGCCTTTGTACGTCGGGTCGGTTTTTGGGTCAGATTTCTCGACGCTGATCCAGGGGACGTAGTAGCCGGGATGACAGGAGGCGGATACGACATTTCAGGCTGTGAAACTCCTTGCGGGCCAAACGACGGCGGCCATCTTGGGGCTGACGGATCATTGTAAGCAAGCGGCGGCGGGGCATGATCCTGAGTCGATACAGCCATGGACGACGACGGAGCGCCAATAGCACTCGACACACCCGTAGTCGTAGTTAACGGCTGAGGAAGCTCTGGATGCCCCGAACGTCTTGCATGGCCCGAGATATCCAACGGATCGTCACCACCAACCGAGCCGGACATAGGGCGAGGAAGTGGAAGGGCCCGAGGGCTGTACCCTCGAGCATGGGTTGAACAAGAACGATCCAACGGGAACCTCTCCGGGCTCGAATTAAACCTGGGCAGTCCGAACTGGGGCGTCGTGACGAAGGGGGCAGGAGGGAGAATTAAGGATTGCATCTGGCAGCAGAGCACAGGAAAATAAAACAAGACACTTGACACGAAGCGAGGAGAAAGAAGAAGGGATGATGAATTCACAAGATGCTGACAGGGAAAGAAACAGTCACAGCATATCCAGCCCTCGCAGCGAAATCTCTCCGTGGTTGGCAGGTAATTTCAAGTTCCTCCCGCCAATAAATCGAAAGTTCTTATCCTGATGCTTCGAAATCGAGGAGACTAAAGGAGCTTATAATATATGTCAGTCTGAAGATCCACGATTGGAGCAGTCACATAAGAAAGGGTCCGTCGGTCAGCGACCAGACGCCCCCGGATCAGGATGACAGTGTATAGTGACTATGTATGCACTATTTTCCCCATCTGAAGCTCCGATGGCCCCCATGCCGGCGTCGATTTATTGCAGCACAGGGCGATCAATGGAGCTAGGGAAGAGACAGCGCAGAGTGCAGACCAGTAGTGGAAGATAATAAAAGAAGCACGCATATTAAAAAAAGAAGGGCCTTACATCCCGAGAAAAGACGCTATACCCTACCTTCTCGAAGCGAAAATAAATGCACGTTAATTGAATTTATAGGCGAACACGTCCAACTCTGTATGCGCAGAAGATGCAGCCAGAGTAAAAAACGGTGAACTATACCGGAGGCGTAGGATATCGGTGGGACGAAAGACCTTATTTTATGACCTCCCCAAAAAGAGGAAATTAAAAATAAAAAAGGAAATAGATTTAGAGCAAAAGAAAAGCCGGAAGTAATCGGAGAGATGGACTCTCTTTCCTGAATCAAGAGCCCGGTGGTCGGTATACTTTTTTTCTTTCTTTGAATCTGCGAAAAGGAAAAGAGAACAAGAAAAGGGAGGGATCTCCGGCAACAGTATTGGCCTCTAGCAATGTCAGCTGTCGTCTTGCAGGTTATCGACAACGCTTATACCTGCAGCACAGCGAGAGCAAGGTCGAGAAGGGGAGGGGAAAGGAAAATGGGTTAAGTGATGGATGGTCATACATCCATTTTCGCAGTAGAACGGATAAATGCTAAGTTTAAAGTATAAGAGGAGTAAGTGGCCAAAGTCACTGCGACTAGCAACCGATAGACTTGATCTCCATCCGGGCAGATCTCGAATGGGGATCCTCCCCTCCTCCTCCCATTCAGGAAGTACGGCAGTTTGTATTGTATCCGTAGTTTATGCGAGAATGCTTTTTTTTTTTTTTTTCCCGCCTACCTTTTCCTGTCTGCCTTCTGTAAGTGGGTAGAATAGGAGGAGTCAGAATGCTTCCAATCCTCCGGGGACCCAGTCCAATAAGCTCGATCTTCAGACGGTTCCATACCGGGACTGGGCTCGTTAAAGGATCGCCAAATAGTATAATTTTGGGGAAAATGGAAAAGTAAAAAAGTGTATCATTCCTTTTTCCTGATTTATTCTGTAATGCTCGCTTTTTCCCCTTCAGTAGTGCTCCATACAGAGTAGTCTTCCGGTATGGTATTGGAGACCAACTCGGAATGAATGCCACGGTCCAAGTCAATGATACCCGTCGCAAAAAGTGGACCAATACTCTGTAGTAGATGAAAGGGAGAGGGGCTAGAAGAAAAATAGAAAAGAAAAAGCCCGGACCATAATAATACTGTATAGTAAAGTGGTCCGGTCCGTATGGACTTGAACTACTATGGAGACGGGGACGAAGGTGGATGTGGCTGCACCTCCACGAAGGATTGCATGCGTACAGTATCTCTCTGTACTCCGTACTCCCGTCTACTATGTATGCAGATGGACTCAATTGGGACGGTGACATGAAGCAAGTCCGCATGGGGAGCAAATCAGGAGAGCTAGACGGGGGGGAAGAACTGCTGAAGCAAGGCGAGAGACACGGATCGACGCCGGTGCCCGCCGGCCATTGGCAATAGTTCCTCGGCAAGGATGAGCATTCCTGGGCGATCTGGTGAAATAGGAGCATTTCTTTTTCTCTCTCTATTTCGTTTTATTTCTCGTCAAGGTCACCGGGCATACATACTTCGACCAGGGAACAATAATACATAATAATAATAATATCCTGGAGTTTCTTCCTATTCAGACCATTGAGACCATTGAGACTACTCAGACCCGAGTGATATCCGCTCATCACGAATGAGAATTGAATGGTTCGGTCCATAGGCTGTTGTTTTTAGAGCATATGCTTAATTTTCTTGGGTTTCCTAGAATCCCTTCAATCAGCAGCGAACTCCTAGTCCCGGAACATTCTGATTGGAGCGCTTCCCCTCCTTTTTCTTTTTCTTTTTTGGAGAATTGGAGGGGAGGGATGCGTGTATCTTGTCCCGGGTTCTGTTGCAATAAGATGCAGCATCGTAGCTCTCCCGTTCACTCGGAAACTCGTTGTCCTTTGCCCACCAGACCAGGTCAATCCTTTTGCTTTGGTCAATATGCGGCTCCCCATCCTATGCGGGTCTGGTGATTTTCTACTCCCGTATGGAGTACCATGCTGTCTACGGGTACACTCCTCCTCGAAGGAATGACATCAAGGTTTGACGATCTGAGTCCTTTTTCCGAAGCATGACCATAAAATATGGGACGCTGGGTACATATGTCACTCTCGGAGGGACACATAAAAAGGGAGACCCAGGGGCATGGGTCCCTATGATCAGCCCCCGAAAACTTACTTCGGCGTCTTCGCACCCCAAGACTTGTCGAGTTAATAAAATACATTAACGACGCCAAAAGACGCTGCCTGACAGGTGGACTTGAGAGTTTTCTTTTTTCTTTTTTTTTCCTTGTGTGTGACTGTGACGCCAGGATAATAATCGGCCGAGCAAGACAACACTTATGTGCACATTTTATTTCTCCGCAGCGGTTCCGTGGCGCGTTGCTGAGAACGACCCACCACCAGTGTAGCACCATCGGGTTGGTCTACCTGAGCATCTTTGTACATACCGAGTTTCGAGTATTCCGATGTACTCGTACACTGTAATAGCATCATGGAACCGTGTCCCTGAATCCAACGGCTTGGGTTAAACGGCCTCGGAGCAATTAGAAAAAGGAACAACAGTGAAGAAAATGAAGCACGCAGAGCTCTATGGGTCCTGCAAAGCCTCCACAGTGTAAATCCGCTTTAGGCATGGTACAGTAGAGATTCCAAATCAGTCTCAAATCCAGAGGGGTCAGACAGCTGCAGGCGCTTAGTCCGGATGGCTGGGCATCACATGAGGTTTGAGTTGCACCGTTCGCCGTTGTCAGATTCAACGGTGTGCCCGTACGAGGGAGGGGTATACTGCTACTACTCCGTACATACTCCGTACGCTCATCATTGGGGCTCATGATGCAAAAAGGGGCGCAAAAAATGGAAAATTGAGACGGTAGGAAAATTTCAGGCGTTGTGATCTTCCGGAGGGGGCCATGATCAAAACCCACTGGTTAACGGACTCTGATTACCGGTTGAATTCTCCTTCTCCCTAGCTCCATCCGGGCATTATTGTCAGAAATCGCGAAATTTCATGGGAGGAGAAAAAAGACTATTTTTTCCGACTATTGCACAATAACCCATTCGGGCCGTCTGATAAGATCCACATCCAGCACGGAGCAATGGAGCTGATCGAGCGGAAGGGCCACAGCGATCAACAATGAATTGAGTGACGGGTTTACTAAAGCTAAGGGTCAACGGTCATGGCTACCGTGTGCAGTGAGAGTCCAGTGCACGTAAATCATGTTTTGTAAGAATTTCAAAGGATGACTCCTGATCCTATCGGTTTACGCCGAGTCTTTCGGGGAATTGTCTACTGTCCTTGTGTTGTCATTGTAATACAGTCCTCCGAGTATCTACAGAGAATGCTAAACCCTTTTCGAGAAAGAGAACGAGATTCCCCGATCACCACCGAACCTCTATTTCACGGCTAGAAAGTGATCAAGCAAAATTCTTCCCATAGAACATGCCATAGTACGCGGAGTACAGCAAGGGGCGGCAGATTGTGCATAGCAGCGGAAATTATTATTCGGATTGGACAGCCCCTCTGGAAAGAAAAGAATGATCTCTCGACTATCCAGTAGCACCCACACTGAAATGCGCATTCATCATGATTCACGCAAGCCGCGACGCAAGACCAGCACGATCTGCCTGCTAGGCCCCAGTAGGAGAGTCGATAGTTTGGGGGGCCACCAAATGCCAGATCAGATATGATAATAGTTCTCAAATGCCGTAGCGTCATGCTAGACTGGAAGGATTGGCGAGATCTCGCTGTCTTTTGCTCTGCCAAGTCTGTCGGTCAAGTCATCATGCGTTGGATGCCAGCTTTCTGCAGAAAGCTGGAGCTGAAGATCGTCGTGCATCCACATGCCCAATCCATGGCTGGCTGCATTGCTGTTTCTTCGTAGTAGTATTCTGTACTATTCTCTCATCTGAAGCTCTCAGTAAGGGAGATAGAGCATACCCCGAGTACTACAGGGACGAAGCCTTCCCAAACCGGTTTAGCATCCCTTACCCCATTCGGAAACACGCATCGCCCAGACAGGAAAAGATCGATACTACTGGATTTGTCATGTGAGCCGCAACTATCAAGACGCTATTGTGACGAATTCATTGGCCTCAGCTCCGGGGTTGGAATGGATTGGCGCTGCCTCTCAACGCCGATTCTCGCCCAGTCGGATATTTCTAGAGTTAATTCGGGGCCTGGTTAATCACCCTAGTCTCCCCGATGGACCCAGCTTCGGCTGCGGATGGCGGATTAAGGGGGGTGTTGGAAAATTCACCGTCCCTGATGTCAACGGAATGTCTACTGTGAGTCTAGAAGGTTGGACTGCTTTAGTATGCGGTGATACAGACTATTAGATTGTACTACGTGATGGATTTGACCCGGAGAGGCGCTGATCCTTATCCTTTTGCCGCAGACAAATCCTCCGAAAGGATCTTATGTCACGGCTCAGTCTGCTTGGCAAATTTGCTACGGAGAGCCGAGAGAAAGAAAGTCTGGAACGCTTTGCGGCCCTGGTGCTATCATGGGCTCAAGGAGTCGGAGTGGCTGCGCCGTAACGTCTATGCCGGTGTACTGCATGACGTTGCTTTCCTGCTCATTACCTGACACTCCGTACTTTGCCATACCAATGTGGATGGTAGCTCGGCTCCTGCACGAGTGGCAATAGCGCAGTTCGTGGCTGAACTAGAACAACCCGGTACATGGACAAGACGCCATGATGTGCTCACATGGATGCGCGAGTCCAGCAACTCCTCCCAGTTCAATGGAAGGCTAGTAGCGTCGGCGTGACCATGGCTACCATGGTAGTCCATGTCCATTCTATGCAGATCCCTGCAACCGAATGGAACTCGCGAATGAAAAAGAAGGAGAAGGTAAGGGCAACAAAGAGCTGAGATCGCAAGCTGACGGTGAGCATCGCACAGGAAACACGAGACATTATGCTCAAACGATTTCCTTCAGCTAGCCTGACAGACGTCCACATATTCCGCTCACATATACGTGCATGCATATTGATCGAATGCAACATAGCTGGCATACTACGAAGTTATCGATGCAACTAGCAGATGTATGGAGATGTAGCATCGCATCGCATTGCATGAACCCGCAACACCCTTGCACGGATCTCACCTCACGACGTCTTTGGAAGAAGCATCCAAACCACCTGGGGCCTCGCCACTCAAGAGGCCCTTCGTCATCTTGCCGGACCGTGCTGCTTCGGCTAATCACCGACTGGATGGCGACAATCACGGAGCGGCTGTGTTGGAAGCCCGAAGTACTCCGTACGCAGTACGGAGTACACATACACAGGGGAGGGTTTGCATCTTCTCTCCCAGACACTCGGGCCGCACGGGCCTGTCAGCCGATCCGGTTCGTAGTATACATACTTGTACGTAGCCTTTACCTTGGAATACATCTGCCGGTCCGCAGTACCAGCTGTGCAACTCGCCACAGTACTCGGAATCTATTGCCGGGCTGAAGTTGCAGCAGACCAATTGATAAAGACACCGTCGTATCCGACACCGAGGAGTAGCTCCCAGGATGCTCCCACGTTAAGCGATTGTTATTCGGGCGAGAAAGGCATCAAGGATGAATAACGAATAATTCCAAGAATGGAACTACGACAGCTTGTCAGTAGCCAATGACCAATCACTTACAGAACATGTCGAGTACGGAGGCCATGCAATTCAATCTATACATTGTACGAAAACAACTGTCGGTGAGGATGTGACGAGTTCGATTTACGAGTTGTCAACATCACCTCAACTTACCATTCCAGAAAGCTGGATTGATCATTATTCCTCACGAGACCATCTCATTTGACTGATCATGCGAGAAGACACCATCATGTTCTTTCAGCATTCTATTCTACTATGTATATACCACCTGATCCTTCCGAACTCTGTACAAAGTACAACTCATTCCCCGCAAACTATTTGTATCCCCCAGAGAAAATGCGATACGTCTCAGATCCAGATAAGCGAAGGGAAGATCCCTGTCGTTGATCATGTTCGTCTTTATGCAGCTTAATCCGTCGGCTATCTCGGTCAAATTGCTTTTGGCTTGGTTGAGTTCTCGCATTATGACCATGCATATAAGCGGCCATAATGCTTTGGCTATTACAGACTCTGTACAAGCTTCTACTTTGAGGTATCCTTAAACTGTTTACTATGCTGTAGAGTGCTGCTTAGCTCTCATTCGATATCGTGAAAAAGAGTATATGGGACATTCTACAGCTTTTGTACATATGATCTTGAATGGAGGTAGTACTCGACTATTCCGGAGCAATATACTTGTAGAACATGGGCGCATATCAGACAAGAAACCTGACAGGCCTGTTTGTGATGTTATAGCAATTTTATTCGGGTCCATCGTTCTCATACTGATATAAGATGCGGACATACCATGTCCGAGTGCTGGCGATTTGCTCGAATAGAACCTAGGACTAATGATTCATATGAAAAGTGTAGACGAATTATTTTATCTATGTACAATGCTATGAAACAACCAATGCTGATACCCTTTTTCGCTCGAACAGATAGAAAACATTCGACATCAACATCGACATGGACAAAGTATACGAAGAAATCAACCACAAACCGCACAATATACACCACAGATCACCCAAGCAATCCACTGGCGAGCGCTTCCAAATCTTCCAGTGTCTGAACCTTCTCTGGCTCCACTTTCTTGTCGGATTTCTTGCTCTTCTTGGGTCGTGGCTCTTCCTCTTCCTCGCTCTCGGATTCGGCAAATTGAACACGCTTCTTGCTCGGACGCTTTGCCTTGTCTTCCTCCATGTCTTGATCTCTGTCGTCGTCGCTGTAGCCACCAAGATCCTCCATGGGTCCGACGAAGGGCAGCTCCCCACCAGTCTCGACGCCCATTTCTTCCGCCTCGAGTTCGCGCTCGCGAGCCTTGCGCTTCTCCTTCTTCTCGCGCTTCTTCTGCTTCGCCAGTGCTTTGTCGTGGACATCTGCCTGTTGTGTGCGCTCTGTCTCCTCCGCGAGGAATTTGGCCATTTGGTCCTTGGCGGCGCCGCGGGCCTGGAAGTCTTTCTCGTCTTCCATTTCGTAGAGTTCGTGTGCGTTGCCTTCATCATCGTAGATGAGTTTCGTGCCCTTGCCCTTGAATTTGAGGAGTTTCTTCTTTGATTGGAGGAGTTTTTCGCGGCGTTTCGAGTCGATGACGAGGGGGTTGTCGTCGCGGCCGTCGACGTTGACCACCTTGACGTCCTTGCCCTGTCCTTCTTCTTCCTTGTCGTCAGAACCGACGTCCAGATCCTTGTCGCCAGCTTCGAAGCGGCGCTTGACGGACAGGAAATCGTCATCTTCGTCGGCGTCAGCGGTAGCGGACTTATCACCAACAGCCGTGCCGTCGTCATTGATGAGCCTCGAGTAGTGACCCGCCAGAACGTCCTGGTTGCGACGCTCGAACATCCGATCGTACTTGGTGCGGACTTGCTGTTCGTCCTTCTTCTGCTTTTTCTCCACGCCCTCGTCTTCGGAGCTCTCGTCGCTCGACAGGTGGTTGAGGCCTCGTGGGGCGTTCTTGCGGTCCTTGGTGTCATCTCCCTTGATGAATTTGATACGCGGTGCTCCGGGTAGACCCATACTGCCTGCAAAGTCATCCAGCGGAAGCTCCTTTAGCTTGAACACTTCCTTGTCTTTCTGCAAGTGAATGGACTTCACGTAGGCGATGAACGCTTTTTGTCCGAGGTATTTCAACTCCGGATCCTTGAAGCACATGTTTTGTAGTTGATCCTTGATGCTCTGTTGTTTGTTGGCTTTGACATTGATCCGCTCCACCTTGACCTTCTTCTGCTCGAGTCGCTTCAACATGCCCGCTTCCTCACTGGGCTCCAAGAAAATAACAGCGCGACCATCACGCTCATACCGTGCCGTCCGTCCAACACGGTGGATATAGGTATCAGAATCTTCCGGGCAATCCAACTGAATGACCCAATCCACAGCTGGGAAATCCAACCCACGCGCCGCAATATCCGTAGCAAACAAAACAGCCTCCTGCGCTTGCGCGAACTTGGTCATTATATCCATCCGTCCTCCCTGTTTCTGCCGACCATGAAGATGCATCAATGGAACACCAGGCTGAAGATGCCGGAAAGCCTCGTAGACAAACCGCACCTGCTTCCCTGCCGACATGAACACAATCGTCTTCGTTTTCAAATTACTTCGGATAAAACTCCACAAAATATCCAGCTTCTGCGGAAGAGGTGTAACGACGTAGTGCTGCTGAAGTGTCGAGGGCGTCGCGGAGGAGGCAGCCTCATGGACAGCCACATATTCCGGTTCCTGGAGACTCAAACGGGCCAGATCTGAAACCTTTCTCGTCTGCGTCGCACTGAAAAGCATGGTCTGTCGCTCCTTGGGGATATGTTCGATGATCGCGTCCACCGTGCGCTGGAAACCCATATCCAAGATACGATCCGCCTCATCCATCACAAGCATCTGTAAGTTGAAAGTATCAAACAACGCAGTCTGATCCAAATGTTGTAACATCCGACCCGGCGTGCAAACGAGAATATTCATCCGTCCCAATCGCTCTTGTTCCTCCCGTAAACTCTTCCCTCCAATAACCAAACCTGCCGAAAACGCATGGAACCGCCCGATCTTGCGAAGCACCTCGAAAATCTGAATCGCCAATTCGCGAGTCGGCGAGAGAATCAATGCGCCCAGTCCATCGTAATCTGTCCACTTCTTGCGATAAAGGTTTTCGAGAACAGGGACAAGGAAAGCAAGCGTCTTGCCGCTACCGGTCTTTGCGGCGCCCAGAATATCCCGACCCTTGAGTGCATGGGTAATCGCACGAGATTGGATATCCGTAAGCGTCTTGTAATGCGAAGCAGTCAATCCGGATGCCGTAGGCTCAGAGAGAGGGAGATCGGAGAAGCTCTTGAACGATTCCTTGATGTCGAGTTGTTCGACCCGTGAGACAAGCGACGACAACTCTTCCTGTCCGCGCTTGCGCTTCAGCGTCTTGTCCTTTTGCTGCGGTTTCCTGAGCTTCCCAGGTGCCATGATGAAACTCTTCCGTGCTCTTTTGGTATCCTCGGTTTTAGAGTGAAAAAGTAAGATAAAGTAAATATTCCATCGGCGGGCGGTGAAGCAATTTTTTCGACCGCCCATCTGCTGACTCAGTCCCGATAAGATTGGCGCGCTTCGGCGCTTATCTGCGCTTTCCTTTGCCGACGTTGCGGACTCCAACGTCTTGTTTGGTCTGTTTCTGGGGTTCTACATTCCAGAGAACTATTAACAAGATGCCGGACGAGGAGCAAGACGCATTGGATGCGCTGGAGAAGGAAGCGTCCGACTTTACCAAGGTATGCACCGAGATACCGTGGTGATATTCCGCCAGGAACCAGAACTGACATGACCACAGGATGCAGAAATTGATCGCATTCGCAAGGCGTTCCAACTAGACGCGTGAGTGCTGTATCTAAGTTTACTTCGTTCGCTGCTAACAAGCTTGACTGGAACAGATACTCCGTGCTAGACCTCCAACCCGGTGTCGCCGAATCCGACATCAAAATCCAGTACCGCAAAAAGTCCCTCCTCATTCACCCCGATAAGACCAAGAACCCTGCTGCCCCGGATGCCTTCGATCGTCTCAAGAAAGCGCAAACTGCGTTACTAGAAGAGAAATCTCGTACATACCTGGACGAATGTATCGCCGACGCGCGACGCCTTCTCATCCGCGAACACAAGTACACCCTCGACTCCCCGGAGTTAAAAACTGAAGAATTCAAGAAGGAATGGCGGCAGAAGACGGTACACGTGCTGTTGGAGGAAGAAGCGCGACGCCGGCGACAAGCTAAGGCGAAGCTGCAGGAAGAAGGACGGGAGCGGCGCAAGGAAGATGAGGAAATTGAGGAGCGGAAACGGAAACGCGACTCAGATAAGGCTTGGGAAGATACACGGGAAGAGCGAATATCGACTTGGCGAGATTGGCAAAAGGGGCGTAAGAAAAGTGGTGAGGATGGAGAGGGCAAGAAGAAAAAGAAGAAGATGAAGGTTCTGGGATAATCAACTGTGTCCTTATATATTCTTAGTAGCGATTCGGCGTTGGATTGTTTTTGAATGAGAATTGATAACCACAAGCCACATGTCCATATTTCATAGAATACCCTAAGGAGTAATCGGCCGCGGCGCTGATTTCACGGGATGCGGGGCTAACAGCGGCTTCGGCGCCCAGAAGATTCTCTCGCAAAGAAAACTGTCATCCTGCGTTCACTGCCATTTTCCCTTATCTGTCGTTGTCTCGGGGCTCACTTATCTGGTATCTCTGCTTGACTCGCTCTCCTCATGTTGCTGCTATAGAATTAATGCTGTCCTCTCCCTCCTCGTCCGCCTCCATTGACACTTTTCATCACCGCCCTTGATTCCTAACCAAACCTCCGAACAAAGAAAAAGACCAGACAAGAACCCAATCCGGAATTTCGGGAAGAAACAGAATGACAACAATCTCAAACGCCAGTCCAGACAGCAGCAGCAATAGCACAGCTCTTCCCGCTTCCAATAGCACCGCACCTCTGAATCAACCACCTCAACCACAACCGCAACCACCTCTACAATCCGAGAACTCGATACCAGAACCACCACAGCAAACGCTACCACCACTCTCCACCGTAATCGCATCCTTCCACTTCCGCATACACTCCTTCCTCTCCGAATCCCATCCCTCCGACTCCCTCCTCGCCGCCGTCCAGCGCCAAACCCGCACCTCTCTCGACGTTTTCGCAACAGCCCTCTCCCAGTATCCCCTCGCGCAACTCTCCCTCTCTTACAACGGCGGGAAAGACTGTCTCGTGCTCCTGGTTCTCTTTCTCGCGAGTCTGCATCCACATCCGCCTCCCGAAGAGGGCGGTCTCGTCTCTATCCCCGCTATCTATGCACTACCGCCGGACCCGTTTCCGGATGTGGAGGAGTTTGTGAAGTCTTCGGCAAGGGAATATCATCTTTCGATTATCAAGTATACGACAGATCCGCCGCGGACGACGCTGAGGTCGAGTTTTGAGGATTATTTGGCGTTGAATCCGGCTGTGAAGGCGATTTTTGTTGGGACTCGTCGTACGGACCCTCATGGCGCCAAGTTGACGCATTTCGATCGTACGGATAGGGGGTGGCCCGACTTCGTCCGCATTCATCCCGTTATCGATTGGCACTACGCTGAGATCTGGTCGTTTATCCGTCATCTTGGTTTTGAGTACTGTTCTCTCTACGATCAGGGCTACACCAGTCTCGGTGGCACCACAGACACTTACCCCAATCCTATATTGCGTGTCGACGGCTTGGAGGAAGGGGATACACGCTTCCGACCTGCATACGAATTAACAGAGGACTTCGAAGAACGGTTAGGCCGCAATTGAACCCTGAAGGCACCGTTGTGGGCTGAATGAAGTTCTACGCTAGATACTTACCGACTATCTGTCATTGTATTGGTGTATCTAGTTGTGGGCGTTGCTGCTGTATGGTTCAATATATATTGGATGGAGTGAGAACCATAACATGTTGACTAATTGCATTTCTTCTGGGGTACAAACAGGAAAGATATACATCAATAGACAAATAAAGAACAAGATATCTTCTCAATGTCTTCTCCGACAGCATCTATTAGTGGATAACAATGGTGATCAACGTCAAACAAAAACAATGGCAATAGGAAATCAAATTCGAAAACAAAGAAGAAATTGGCTCACAAGAAACAAAAGGCAAATGTCACGCTCAAAAATATATGACTGCAATACAGCTGTTATCATAAATCGAGTAAAAAAGCGGCATCTTTCCCTGTATTGGAACGAACTCATGCATAACGGAAAGAGCGGCTGGCATATAAATACGTCATGCTGACTGGAAGGTATATTGGCATAGAAAAGTCGTTTCAAACAAGCGAACGGGGCGAACACACAATAATTTCCTCACGGGAAGAGGACGGCGACGTGGACCCAGACCTGGTGTGCTGCTTTTGAGGGCTGCAGGATTCGGACTTGGACTGCGACTTCGATTGGGAACACGGAGTACTCGGAAGGACGGTCTTACCAGATCCAGCGGAAGTGTCGGTCAGCCCGTTGCGGTTCACAGGAGACAATCTTCCGCGGTAGACCGGGGTATCCTCGAGGGCATTAGGACTGTTGCGTGCCGACCGAGGATTGAACCGTGTGCCGCTCGCGGGGTTTTTCACCAGAGCGCAGCTGCTTCTCTTATCAGTACACTTAAGACACAGATGTCAGACATTTCTGTATACGTACGACGGGGAAATTGACGTTGCGGGAGTCCAAGTGGAACCTACTCCGAGTGGCGATGCATAACTCAGCTGGGAATTAGGGCTGATATGAGAAGCGGTCTGCCGGAGACGATGCAACGAAGGTGACGGGGTGGAACCCTGAACCACCTCGACCGAGTAACTATACTCTCCAGCACGATAGGCACGGCGTTCGTTGCTCTGATGCTTCAAAACCTTCTGGGCCTTCGTGTCTGCGAAACGAAGAAGCAACTTCACACCATCTTCTGCAACCACATTATGGAATTCGCTCAAGACTTTCTCTGCAATATCTCGTGTTTCGAAGCTGAAGATGGTGTTAGCTTATTGGGCATGCTCGGGATAACCGGGTCGATGGTACCTACCGTGCAAAACCGACTTCTTTGCTCACTCCGGTTTTCTCATCACGGCTGATCTTTTCAGAAACGACGCGGTATGGTTCGAAATGAATGCGAAGGTCCTTAAAGGAACATTCCCAAGTTAGCACATAAGCAATGACTGATGAAATTTTGGTTCACTTACCGCTTCAGTCCAGTCAATCGGAAGGTTGGTGCAGTAGATGTTGGTTGACATTCTGTCTTCGAGGTCTTTGAGCCGTGAATTACGGGATTTCTTTGCGCCTTGTTAGCAGAGTCGACGGGAGAACGAGGCATTGGGTAACCTCACCTGAGCGAAGCTAGCTTGGTATCCGAGGTAGAAAAAGCCTCGAATACAGTTCTCGCAAGACTCAAAATTGAAGTACTGGACGAAGCCGAACCTGCAAGTTTGGGATGAGTATCAAGTAGAGCAAAGAGCAGGGAGGGTATATACATACCCTTTGCAGAGACCAGAATCCAAGTCCACGATTGCTTTGCAGCGGTCAATCTTTCCGAAACGAGATGCGTAATCGTGTAGCATCTCATCCGTGGTCTCAGGAAGAAACCCACGGATGTAGACATTTGTGATGCCCTCACGATTCTCGAGACATTTAGCCAGGGTCATCTCCGAAGGATTGGTCCACATGGCAGGAACGGCCCGTGGGATCGACGGCTCCTGTTGCGTCAACACCTCGAGATCCTGCAAGGCATAGCCGGTTGGAGTCTTCATCATCTGCAACGGCAGACAAGCTTGGCCCAACTGTTGCGGGATGCTGTATGGATAGTTCGGGATGTTGGACCCTTCCACACTGGGAACAGTAGAATTGGCGTAGTACTCCGGCTGGGCATCAGAGGACGCTGGAGCAGATGCCTTGCTTTCCTCACTAGAACCCCAGGAGTTCTTCTTTTGGCCCGTCTGGTCCTGGACCTCACCATTCACCAAATATGGGAGAGGGTACCCCGGCATAGCGCCCGGGACAATGGAGCAGCTAGGGCTAACATTTGGGTACATTCCAGTGGACAGGTATGGGAATTGGCCCAGCTGTTCGTGTCCAGGAAGAGTAGGAGCAAAAGAAGGGACTTGAGGCATGCCATTGAACAAGGTTCCATTGGCAAGAGCCCCGTTGGGAAGATAAACAAATTGACCATTGTACAGCGTACGAGGTCCAGAGAGATCGAAAGGAGCCACTGGCAAAGGAAGATTGCCTTTCATGGGACCAAACTTGGCACCCGGGCGCTGGTTTTGGAGGCCGAGACCAGCGAAGAGTTGTGGGAGGTTCTGTCCGTTGGAATCACGGTTGTTGACAGGTGGGATCTGCTGGTAACCCGGAGCATACGGAGCGTGGTTCTCATTCGGGAACTGTCCAGACTGGCCATTTGAACCCGGAATGGGATCAGTGGAGGCAGTCTGCTGTTGAGTCGGGAGTTGCATGGTTGCAGTCCTAAATAGAGGATCTTCATAACGGTTAGCCATTTGTTCGAAGAAGGAAGTGCCAATTGACATGTGCGGTCTGCCAAAGGGTCCAGAAGAAAGAAACAAGATAGGACTATCAAGGTAAAGTAGAGAGAATGTAGAGATAAACGAGACATACCACGATAAGACCAGATGGAATAGCAGACGCTCTAACGAGCACGGAGAACGACTGTCTTGATCAGTCAGTATCAAGCCAGAGACAGGGTAGCCAGGTGAACTCGGAGGAAAAGGGCCATCAACTTACTTATTGTCGAGAGAAGTACCACAGGGAAATAGCCAACAAAAGTGAAGTACCTTGGATCCAGGTAGTCGAACCTTCAGACAGGAGGACAAGGATTTGGAAAAAGAACGAGAGCAAGAGCTCGATGGTGAGAATAGACAATATGGCCTCGAAGAAGTTTAAAAGAGACAGAATGAGCAGCAAATGCAGCTCTGGCATCAATGGAGATGATAGATAGGAAAAAGAAGACGAGTGGTAGAAGGGATACGATGGGAAGAGGTTGAGGAGAGAAAGAGAAGAAGAAGAGGGAGAGAAGACGGAGGGAGGAGGGTTTTTAGAGGCCCAAAGATGGAAGTCACGATGGCCAGAAGGCAGGAGCCTCCTGTCCAAGTTAGGAAGGAAAGAGGCTCTTCAGTGGTTGAGAACTAGGCAGTCGCTCGTTTGGGAAGGTGCGAGGGTCGGATTCAAAACCAGCGCAGAACGCGACCATCAGTAAACAATACTTGGATACCGTCAATTGACTTCATTTCCTAGTTTGAATGAATATCGATCGTAGTTAACTGATATTATCAGATCTTCGTAATCGTAAAGGTTGTTGCTATTCACTGTTCACTATTTACTATCCCGAGGTACTATGCACAGAAAAGAGAACTGACCATACTAGATAAGATAATGCAAATATTCGTGGTTCGTAAATTATACTACTGGGATTTCTCCTGCAGCCACTTGTATACAACTGAGAAATCCTTCCCTCGGTGTGCTTCTTCGACATCATTGTACACCCTTTGGGCTTCGTCACCCAGAACCAATGGAGTACCAGACTCCTTTGCAGCCGTAAGTGCCAGACGCAGGTCCTTGTGCATCAAGCTGACTCCGAAACCACCTTCGTATCCTCGCGATGAAGCAGCAGTCTCGACAACCCCGGGAACAGGGTTGTTTACTTCCGTTGGCCAGCAACGGCCTGTAGAGGAGTTGATCATATCAGCAAGTGTCTTCGGATTGAGACCCCAACGAACTCCCAGGTTCATGGCCTCTGCAGCAGCGATATTATTGATTCCTAGAATGTAATTGTTGGCGAGTTTCCCCGAGACACCAGCTCCTGGTCCACCAAGGTGCCAGGCTTTCTTTCCCATCAACAACAAGACCGATTGCACCTGCTCTATGAGCTCCGCATCTGTCGAGCATGCACCGAACATGAAAGAAAGCGTGCCAGCACGAGCTCCTACCACTCCTCCAGACATGGGTGCGTCGACGAAGCGCCCTGCGCGTACTGTGTGAACTGCGTTGGCAACTTCTTTGGTCGAAACCGGATCGATCGTGGATGTGTCAATGAACAATCGCTCTTTCCCGAGGGCTGGAAGGTCACCGGATTTCAGAATGGAATGAAATACATTCTTAACGTGCTGGGGTTCCGGGAGGCTGCTAATAGTCACCGTCTGTCCGTAGAGTAAGTTAAAACCTCCCAGTGAGTCGTGCAATCCGTAGGTGAAGCCCACTTACCGATTTCTCAGCCACTTCTCTTGCACACCCCGCAACTTCGACCTTGTAAACTTCCTCCGCAGCACCAGCATCCTTTGCAGTCTCGCGTGCTTCCTCCACAAATCTCTTCATAGTGTCTTCATTCACATCACGGATAACCAGCGTGTCTGTTGCAGGAATCTTGGCCCGCAGGTTCTTGGCCATGCAGTATCCTGAAAACTGACGTTAGGTTCTGACGGACGGTAGCTGATCTGTGGTTCAATTCTCCCGCGTATGATTAAGAACAAGGAACGCACCCATCTGCCCTAATCCAATAAATCCCCAGCTAGCATCTCGTTTCAGGGACGTCGAAAAAGCTCGTGGAAGCGAAGCTGGTGACTGCGTGTGGAGGACTGAGCATATCGGTTTAGAAGCATGTAATCGTCGTAACGGGAGAGATAACCCAGAGGAGAGACCCATTGTGACAACCTAGCAAAAACCGTTTGAAAGTGTAGGAAAGGAAGTATGAGTGGAGACCGGGAGACACAGAATCAGCAGCGAGGGAGTATATATACCGGCCACACCACGATCGTCTGAGCCTCCCGCGGGGACTCCTGGTAACCGCAGTTATCCGAGGCCAGCCCGAATGCGCGTCTAGTGAAGGAAGCGCTGCTTTGCATCACCTAACCAGATCGGTTAGCAGCTTCTCCACAGTGCGGGGAAAGCGGATAGCGGACCGGTCACGTGCGGTATCTGGAGATCAAGCTTCAGGCATAAAGGCATTAATATACTGTATCGGGATGAGTCTTGTGTGGAAATACTACGCTTTACAGCGCAATCTGTATGGTGCACTCTACGCAGTACTGTCTCACAAGTAGTTACTTAACCAACTTTTCTCCCCTGGTAATGCCCAGAAAACTTGCGCACCACTGTTCAGTGGCCAATAATCGGTAGTCCAGTACCTCCTCCGCCGACCGCCGTCAGACGATCTTTTAGCTCCCTTCTAACCAGACAAATCTCACTGCGCAAAATGACGGACACCAGTGCTACATCAGGCATTCCAAAAAAGGATACGAATCAACAGTATTCGGCTGACAATGACAGCGAAGAAGAGGACATCTTCCACGATGCCCGGTTCCCCGCTGAAGAAGAAGCCGTGAGCTGCAAGCCCCTCACTCGTCCTACCCCCATCCATGCAGTACGCAGAGTGCTGACACACAAGTTTTCATGACAGCGTCTCCTAGAAGAATCCCAGACGATTAAATCGGAAGCGAATAAGCTGTTTAAGTCGGCATGCTACGACCAAGCGATATCCTCTTACGACCGTGCCCTCGCCTCGTGTCCGAACTATCTCGATTACGATGTCGCAGTTCTCCGGAGTAATATCAGCGCGTGCTATCTGAAATTGGAGGACTGGAAGGCGGCTGTTGATTCTGCAACAGCATGTCTTGATTGTTTGGACCGGGTGATTCCATCGTCCGCACAGCAGGATACGGATAAATCGAAGGGGAAGGAAACTGCTGAGTCCCAAGAAGACGCCGTGGTTGAGATATCCGGAGATAATGAAGAGGCAGAGAAAAAGGAACTAGAACGACTGCGAAAGATCGATGAACAGAAACGCAATGTTGAGCGGATACGAGCCAAAGCCCTCACGCGACGGGCTAAAGCACGCTCCCAGCAAGGCGGCTGGGCAAATCTTCAAGGAGCGGAAGAGGACTATAAAACACTTGCTGCCATGGATAATCTGCCACCGGATGACAGAAGGGTTGCCCAAAAGGCTCTTCGGGAGCTTCCTGCGAGGATAAACCAGGCTCGGGAGAAGGAGACGTCGGAAATGATGGGCAAACTGAAGGATGTAAGTCATGTAATTCGTCGATTCTCGATTGAGTAGCTGACTTTTGCAGTTGGGAAATGGTATTCTCAAACCGTTTGGGCTGTCCACGGATAACTTCAACTTTGTTCAAGATCCCAAGACGGGTGGTTACAGCATGAACTTCCAGTAATAGCATATTGATCATATTCTGCATCTGATTTGTGCATAAAAGCGAATGGGTTTATACGACATGATTAATACTTACCTTGACTGCATATCAATCTATTTCTCTCGCGTGTAAATCCATTGACAACTGAGCTTTCAGTATTCAAGATAATCCAGCAATCTTTCTGAGAGCTTTATAACTGCAAATGGGTCTGCCAGTGCGCCTATAATTCCGTACCTACTCGTACATGAATAATCCACGGTGGGGCCAAAAACGCTTTCGATACATTTCGGAAATCCCCCTCTCATAACCATGACTCCTAATTAACGGTTAAATACCCAAAGGAGACTACACAATTGTCCCTTTTCCCTTGCATCTAACCTCTCACCTTCATTTTCATTTCATACGTACCAGCATGGCTGCAACTCTCAAAACGACCTCACTAGGAGAGATCCGGGGAAAATATGCCAATGGTGCCACCCAATACCTGGGAATCAAATACGCGACTCTAAAGAACAGATTCGCAGATGCAGAACTCACCAAAAGCCGCGAGGGTGACATACTCGACGCAACTAGGGATGGGTACGTCTAACCCATATCGCTAGCTATATATCACTAACATGAGCCTGACAGACCAACTGCCGTCTCCCCTCTATTCGGCTGTGACCTCGAGTTCGGCGCCATTCAGCATACACTTCCCAGAAAGGACCTCGAACAATCAGACGTAGACTGCTTAAACCTGAACATCGCCGTTCCTGCTGGTACCACTGGATCATCAAAGCTTCCAGTCTTCGTTTTCATCCACGGTGGAGGGTTTATGCTCGGTGCCAATTCGTGGCCTCAATTCGATTATGCGCGGTTTGTCCGGTTGTCTGTGGAGAAGAAGTTGCCTGTTGTTGCTGTCTCAATCAAGTAAGAATCGTTTATTTCACTTGAGGATATATGCTGACTTCGGAAGCTACCGACTGGGCGCTTTCGGGTTCCTGACTTCAGATGAACTTCGCAAAGCCGGCTACAACGCCAACAACGGTCTCCGAGACCAGAGAGTCGCACTAGAATGGGTAAAAAAGCACATCCAAGACTTCGGGGGTGACCCGGACAATATGAATGTAGCAGGCGAGAGCGCAGGCGCAGCATCTGTAACCTACCACCTCCACTCCGAGAAACCACTCTTCAAACGCGCCATCGTCATGAGCGGGAGTTTCATCCTTCTCCCGGCTTTGCCGTACGACGTGCACGAGGAGAACTATAAACAGGCAATAGCGGCACTGGGATTGGCGAATGCAACACCAGAAGAAAGAATCCGTATTTTGCTGGAGACACCCGGTCAGGACTTGCTTAGCAAGCTTCCCCCGTCTGTTCGGTTTGTACCTGCATTGGACGGTGATATTGTGCCTTCTGGTGTTACCTATGCACAAGTTGGTGATAAGGGTGCCAATGTGCCCAGGGGCAAGACCTGGTGTGACAGTTTACTCGTGGGAGACACGCAGATGGATGTAAATTACACCCCTGACCGCGAGCTGACAAGATCTCCCCTGCTAACAACACTAGGCAAGTATAATGGCGATCCTAATCCCCCACACGAAACAAGGCTGCGCAAACAAATTCACCAACGCCATACACACTGTCCTATCCTCTCACCCGTCCATAGCACAGCAACTACTGGACAAATACAACATCACCCCCAACCAACCCGACGAAGAAGCCTTCCCCGCAATCCTCAATTACCTCAACGACATCCTCTTCTTCGCGCCCACGCTGACACTAGCACGCGGCTGGCCCGGAACTGCATACATATACTACTTCAATGAGGGTAACCCCTGGGACGGCCCATGGAAAGACCAAGCCTCTCACATCCTAGACGTGGCATATATATTTCAGAATTTCCAGGAGTTTCTGACTCCTGAGCAGAAGAATGTCGGAACCGCTTTCGCAGAAGATGTGTTCAAATATTGCCACGGGATCGCACCATGGCCCGCGATCAAACCGGGCGAGACGACAATTGGCTTCGCAGCGCGGACGTACGGGCCTAGTGCGAACAGTCGCATTGCTGGACAGGTATCAAAGCCATACGGTGAAGAGAGTCAGCGCAGGTCCGTTCTTTTTGACCATGATGCGGTGTCTTTGGATGATTTGGTGAGCGTTTTTGTAGCATTCACGTCATAGTCATAGCATTAGTTACAGCTGTACTTGTATGATATGACCACCTTGCATAGGACAGATCTACATAGTACATACTAGTCGTCGATCTTGGGGACGCCGCATCCATCAGATCAACAAACATACCAGAATGTGAGCAGACCGGCAAGCGACAAGACCCGGAAAACCACCCAAGAACTCATTAAAAATATACAGGACTAAGATCACATTTGCCAGCTCACTTTCTCTTGAACAATACTTCGTTCAGAGATATATATGCAAGTCACTGTTTTCCGCGGAAAGCCCGCACCGTCAATTTCTCAATCGACCTTCTTCTTTCGGTCTTTGCGGTCTCCATCGCTTACCCCAAACGGGTAAAAAGACATCATTGTGAAATCCGGCTCGGAACCCGCGGGCACCGAGGCTCTGTACATTTCAATATTTTCTTTTTCTTTTCCAGTGCTTATTCCTGATATATTTAATGTTGTCGCTAAGCATTCTGCTTGCACTTTCATGTTTACCCCATTTTGTTATTCGCAATTGATATCTCCTGTATAGATACTAGCTGTCATAACATGGTGGCGACATGGCTTACACCCGGTAAGGGCACGAAACGCCCTGCTATGCTGCACTGGCGAGCACATCCGAATTACATCCTGTTTGTGATTGCGTTTGCGGTTTTTACGGTATGTCGGGTACTAGTTCCGTGTTGAACCGTGGGCTGTGCTAATGGAATCTAGGATATGTTTTTATACGGGATGGTGTGTCTATTATTCACTGAGAACGAAGTAGACGTATAGGCATACTGATATGTATAGATCGTCCCTGTGGCACCTACAGCTCTTCAGGATAGAGTTGGACTTGATGCAGATCAGCGTATGCATCTATATCCTGTGCATTGTCTGTTTATGCATGCTAACGACCACAGAACAAAAATGGACGTCAATCCTGCTCGCACTTTACGGAGCGTCTCTCCTCGCTGCTTCTCGTGAGTTCAGTCCCATCCACAATCACAATATCATTACTCCGTATTAACAACACAGCATTAACCGGCTACCTAGCCGACCGAATCCAATCGCGCCAATGGCCTCTGCTATTCGGCCTCGTCGCCTTGGCAATATCCACAGCACTGCTCTGTATAGGCACGAACCTCGCTCTCTGGATCGCCGGGCGTATCCTCCAGGGTGTCTCTACAGCAATCGTCTGGACAGCTGGTCTAGCATTGCTCGCTGATACCATGGACTCGCAGACCCTGGGAAGAGCAATGGGGTATGTGGGCATGGCGATGACATTGGGACTCATGTGTGGGCCATTGATAGGGGGTGTGCTTTATCAGAACAGGGGTTATTATAGTGTGTATGGGCTGGCGTTTGGGTTGATCGGGTTTGATATCCTGGCGCGAGTGGTTATGATTGAACGAAAGGATGCGATGCCTTGGTTCAAGGCTGAAGAAGCGGCTTTATCGGAGGACCAAAGCCGGAATCAAGCTCACGAGCGTTCTTCATTCGAAAAATCATCAATCAACGACGCCATACCGAGATCAATCGCACCAACCCCCGAACCAGAACCCGCAGCAACAGAAGCAACAGCAACAGCAGCAGCACCATCAACCCGCCGATTCGGCCGTCTCCGCACACTCCTCAACTCCTCACGTCTAATGATCTCCATCTGGACATACATGATAATCTCATTGACAATAACATCATTCGACAGCGTGCTCCCCCTCTTCGTCGAATCAACATTCGGCTGGAAACAAACCGCGCAAGGGCTAATCTTCATCGCCATCTCAGTGCCCTGCTCGCTGGACCCTATCGTAGGATGGATCGTTGACAAATGGCCCTGGTCGAGTCGGTTTTTCTGCTCTGGGGCGTTGTTCGCGTCGGTGCCGGTGTTGGTTTGTATGCGGTTTGTCGATGAGAATGCCATTGGGGATAAGGTGTTGTTGTGTGCATTGTTGGCGCTGGCAGGGCTTTGTGTGACGTGTCTTATGCCGCCGGTTATGGTGGAAGTTTCGTGCGTGGTAAATGAGAAGGAGGCTGCTGCGCCGAATGTTTTTGGGGAGGGGGGTGCGATGGCGCTGGCGTATGGGGTTTTGAACTCTGCGTGGGCGGCGGGGAGTATTATTGGGCCTTTTTTTGCGGGGTTTATTCGCGATGATGCTGGTTGGGGGACGATGACTTGGGCGTTGTCGATTCTTACGGGGGTTACAGGTGTGCCGGTGTTGTTCTTTTTGGGTGGGTTTATTGGGAAGAAGAGGGTTAAGAAAGCCCCTAACGAGGAGCAAGACCAGGAGCAGGGCCAGGAGCAGGGCCAGGAGCAGGGCCAGGAGCAGGGCCAGGAGCAGGGCCAGGAGCAGGGCCAGGAGCAGGGCCAGGAGCAGACATAGCTTATGTGTCATGACTGGTAAGATATTTATAGATTAGACTAATGTATAATATGCATCCACTCCATAAAGAAGTCAAACGTGTACCTCGTTCTGGTCCATCTGAGCAATGCATTGGAACGGTTTCATTCTATTACAAGAGAAAGCAAGCGGAACTCTTTTATTTTCATGAATGGTATCAACAAATACGGACATACAATTAGAATGGCAACCTGCCACGTGCATGCATTCCCGATCCCAGGAGCCCTATCGAAGGGTGAGAACCTCAACTGGCTAGAGGAGAAAGCGAGTTCGTGTATCGGATCACAGGAAATAGTCAGGGGTGCGTCGCGAGACCATGGGTTCACCCGCACGGGGGCTGGGGTCGAATTGCAGGCTATTAAAGTTAGAGAGGATCGACAATAGGCATGTGACAACGTACAATGTATACTTGAGATGCTCGTCAATTTCCATAATTGCGGCTTGGTTACCGCAGCGGTAACAGTAGTTAGGAGCTAAATAAATGAGCGATGAATTCTGGCAACTGATCGACGGCGCAGACATACCTGAGAAAATCGTAACCACGTTTCTATCCTGCGACCAGTTATAACCTTCCATCACCAGCTGGTGTGCTCGTGCAACCAGAGTCAAGCCATTGTTGTGATTAAATGCCTCCGAGATATCCTGCCCGAATGTGTATCCAGCACCTCGGGGAGAAATGCCCCAGCCGCACCGGTCGTCGGGGTCACTCCACAGCAAGTCACACATGGGTCCCTCGTGGGGAACTTCTTGAATGCGGTCGAGAGAACGAATGTTGTCGAGGGTGTCGATCGAGGGACTCAGACCGCCATGAAGGCAGAAAATCTGGTTCTCGATAAGAGCGGTGAGGGGGAGGTAGTCGAAGAGGTCGGTGAAGTATTTCCAGACATTGGCGTTGCCGTATTTGCGCAAGCACTCGTCGTAAAAACCGTAGACTTGTGTAATCTGGCGGGATTCGTGATTTCCTCGGAGGATGGTGATACGCTGGGGATAACGGATCTTAAGACAGACAAGGAGAGTGACCGTCTCCACAGAGTAGTAACCACGGTCAACGTAGTCACCTGTCAGGGTTAGTATCAGCCTCCCTATAAATCTTGAGAAATGCATAAATACCCATAAAGAGATAGTTTGTGTCGGGATTAGGGCCTCCAATACGGAACAGTTCCATTAAGTCATGGAACTGGCCGTGTATATCACCGCAGACCGTCACTGGGCATTTCTGGCACGTGTCAGTTTCAACCTCAATCAGGGCACTTCCAGCGCCATAATGAAGAATAGAAACAGGAATAACATACCACTGGCTGAACGTTCGACTCTTCCTGCAATACTTCTCTTGCCTGCAAATGAAACCCGATTGGTCAATACTGACGTCCCATGACCATATCCCAGCTCCAGAGAACAGCAAAACCCACCCGGTCACACAGCCTCCGCACATCTTCTTCTGCGAGTTGTTTGCAGGTCATCAAGCTCTCAATCCAGCCATCGAGTGTCGGTATAGACCCGGAGTCGGTAATCGGGGAGAGGTGGTGAGGTTCGGGCGACCGCGCCGTATCGATTTCCATGGTGGTATCCATTGAGAATGCACAATTAATTGATGAATATGGCGAATTAAAGCGGGTGGTGGGCAGCTCTTTGAGATCACTTGAGTACTTGGTTGGAGGAAGGAAATGAGGAGGAGGGGCGGAAAACTGGGAGGGGGATTTTGTTTTTCCTTTCGCGAGTACAGGTGGTTACCCACGGGGTATCTCCAAAAGACAAAGTCCAAAAGAGAGAAGTAAGTACCTATCGCTGAGAATGCGATAGAATCGATGGGGATATCAGAGATAGCAATGGGGTGGACTTGGGGCTGGGATAAGGGGATGGACTGAAGTAGTGGTGGTGGTGGTGTGCGAAGGGAGTGTGAGAGGTTCTGCTGGCCGCGTCTGGTTGGCCCGCCCGCTCTTTGGGTCTGAATTTGGGCTGAGGCACTAGCCACACCGCCACAGCTTACTACATAGAAGATAGATGTTATTTTAATGAGTTTATTTCTACACTGTACAGGACGCACAGTATCATTATGTATGTCAGTAGAGCATATTCGATTTGTGATAGATATGGTATGTGCACTACTGCCGCTAGCCGCGCGCTTAAATGATGTCACCGCCAAACCCGCCAAATCCTCCGCCCGAACCGCGTCCAAATGGTCCTCGTCCACTACCAAATGGAGGTCCTCCAGGTCCAACAGGATCATATCGCGATCCCGGAGGTGCCTGGGGATCATAACCCTCATTGCGACGGCCGCCGCCAAACAAGTCATCGAAAGTCGGGTGCATTCCCCCGCCCCCGCCCCCTCCGAGTCCGGGGCCAACGCCGCCTCGTAAAGGATCATTCGGGCCCAGTCCAGGGGGGTATAAGTCCCTATCCCCATAGCCTCCGAGGTTTCCACTGCCTCCTGTGGGCCATCCGCGAGGTGGTCTATAGATTTCAAACTCATCTTCGAATCCCGGGGGAGCAAAATCTCCAGCGGGTACTGGTCGACGAGGGCCCGCTGCCAGGGGGTCGTCAAATGGATACGGACGTGCAGGTTGGGGTTGAGTATCGTCCCGTAATGGGTCGTACTGTGGGGGCCTCTCCTGTTGTCTTTCTCGCAAGCTCTGAGTGGTATCTTCATATCCTTCCTTGTACAACCCAGGCGCCAGCTTCTGAACCACATTGATTTTAAATGATCCTATTAAATCGTTTAATCGAGATGTGGAAATGAATACTTCTTTTAGGGCATTTGTGAGATCTGCCGTGGAAGCCAACGGAAGCGAAGACGCGGAGATGTAATCTTTCACGGGGATATCAAAGGACGTGGTCCGGTCGTCACCTAGAGCCAAGGCGTACACCAGTGCATTATTTCCTATGCGACTAATCTTGAGTAGGTATTGCATCGAAGATTGTGAATGGGCATATCGGAAGGCATAATTGTCGTTAGCGTTCCATTCTGTCGGGAGCGAGGAGCTTTCTGATTCTGCGGTTCGAGGAAATGAGTTAGCCAGCACACATAGAGCACCATTAAGATAAAGTTACAGACCTAGAGTGTGCTCTTCGCCCAGTCCAACAAGCCTGAAGCCAACGGCGATCATGCAAGCATGACCAACGAGAGCAACAGCTTCGTAGGGGTTTTTAAGACTCGGCTGATCGTCACCATCTCTGCGCAACGCACTGGTCGCGATCCGGAGAATGTTTTCAGCGCTGAGAGAATCTGTATCTCCTGCCATATTTCTGCGATGTTGTTTGATGGCGAAGAAGTTGCGGGGAATGCAATCCAAAGTATCGACGTCAGTGGAGACCGGCTAAATGATAGTCCTAAGCATGCCTGATCCACTAGGCAAACAATACAAACAGTGCTACTTTCCGCATTGGGACAATTGGATGTCTTTCATCTGTCCTTCCATTCTGTGTTCAATACTCTGCTCATAACTACTACTACCATCAAGACTTGAATACCAATACTAGCAATACAAAATGCCACTATCATGATAGTTAGGGTCTACACATACATATCTGAAAGCCCTATCCCGGTGCCGGATTGAGGTGAATACCGGTGAGCTCATAGTCGCGCATATATTGTCAAATATCTTCTAATTTGTCCTATCTTTAGAGCTCTTAAAATGATATCGGACAAGTCATATGGTCTAGCTGCCTGTGCGGATCCATGATAGTTTAATGTATCGCAAGTAATATCAAAATCGTCCAGATTCTCAACAACCATCCACTTTGCCCATTATGAATCCACCTACCATGCGACCAATGCACCGTTCGGAGAGAGACTGTGAAGAATGATTTTTGTTTAATACACGAGAAAATTCCTTGCGCTCTCGCTTGTTCAAGAGCAAGATCACGAAGAAAGACACCCATTTCCAAAGAAGTATCGGATCGCATGGGCGCTATCTTGCGCCATGTTCCTGCGAACATGGCAGCAAGCAGCCGTTCATTGATCAATGACCTGGGAAAGGTAATCAACGAGCAGCGAGTATCACGAAAGTTGACGTTTCGCAAAATGGTCCTCGCGCTGCCTACACTGGAAGGCAAGCTTATCGAGGTCGAAGGCCGCTATAACCGATAATATGCTTCTGAGCATATCAGTGCTAGAGATATGGATGGAGTGGCTTACTGGCCACTTGTCTCGTGCCTTTGAACACCAGAGTCGAAGGCACCATCGCACTCTGCACCCAGAACGTCGGACCACCCAGCGCCTGGGAATTTCAAGACGACATTCATGATTGGCCGTTTCCCACTCATGTACTGCATCTATGAGTACACCCGATACCGGAAAGTCTATCTCCACCCTCCAACTCCCCATTCCCAGAGAGAAAGACAACAAGGAAAGATTGCGAGTAGACCATACATTGATACCCATGGCATGGCACATCGCTAGCGTTGCTATTGCTGTATGCAACCAATGTAGGTTTTACTGCTAGGGTATAGAATGATCTTTACACTTCATAATCCGTGTTCTCGCCAGCTGCAACTAGAGTTACGTCGATTATTTCAATAAAAACGAGGCTGCATGAACAATAAAAATACCATTATTTACTATACAATCCCGTGCCATACTATATACTGGGAGACAATGAGAATAATAATAATAAAGTGTCAAGACAGCCATTCCCAGAAGACATTACAGCATAGCCTTCGGGAACTTCTTCATAGCCTGTCTAACACCCAGATCCGCCAGAATCTCCTCCGTTCCACCCAGAATCGCATCAAACTTGTACGTTCGATGGAACATCTCAATCACTTTACCCATACCCGTCTGTGTGATACCACGGCCACCAAAGATGTTGGTCGCATGGTCAGCAATCTCCTGTGCGGAGTGCGTGGCAAACGACTTGAGAAGACCGATAGGGCCGCCCAGGTTACTAGCTTGTTCGGCATAGGTCATGTTACACATCTGGTAAGCGATAGATTCAAGCCAAGCCTGATTCGATTCGCAGAGGGAGATCATGCGAGCTAGTTTCTGGCGCATAACAGGCTGCTCGACGAGTTTCTTGCCAAAGACGATGCGCTGGTTGCACCATTTCAGGCACTCCTCGACGACGGTCATGGACATGCGGACAACGCCGCAGACCATCATGAAGCGCTCGTGGTTGAAGTTGCTCATGATCACGATGAAGCCCTTGTGTTCTTCGCCGAGGAGGTGGTCGGCGGGGACCTTGACGTTGTCGAATTGCACGTAGGCTGTACCGGCTGCGGTGGAGTAAGAGGTTTTGATTTGTTTGGTTTCGACGTTGTCGTCGCGGGGGATCAGGAGGACTGAGAAGCCCTTTTCGGTGCGGCAGCCAGTTACGAAATAGTCGGCGAACATGCCATTTGTGATCCATTTCCTGGTTTGTTAGTACTCTGGGTTTGTGAAGATAGGTGGAGATAACGTACTTGGTGCCGTTGACGATGTAGTGCTTTCCGTCAGGAGTCTTGGTTGCAGTGGTCTTGAGACCTGCAACATCACTACCAGCAAAGGCTTCCGTGATAGCCAAGCACATCTTCTTCTTTCCAGACAAGACTTCCTCGTTGATCCGCTCACGAAGAGGAACATTCCGCAGCCACTGCTGAACAGCCGTCAGACTAATAGCCATACCAGCCATGTTTCCATCCTGGAATCCTGTTGACCATCAGTAATTGCTGTGGATGAATAGATGAGCGTGTCTCACCTCTCGCATTGGCCCTAACCAACTCCTGCGCGATCACCAAATCATGCAAATAATCAAACTCCTCCGGCTCAACCGCACCCCCCAACAACTTCCGCCCATGCAAATGCTTTCCAGGCCCAAGCCTCATAGCCAACACATTCGTCTCCGCCATCCGATCAATCAAGTCCTGACTAATATACGTCCCATCCCTCTCCTTCTCCTGCGCTTCAGGCGTAATATACCGATCCGTAAACTCGCGCACCGCCCTCTGCAGTTTCCGATGACTCTCTTTGTAGTACGGGCTCTTGAACTGCTTTCTTAGCCACAAGGGCTCCGCATACGGGACCTCGCTTAGACTCCCCGGCTCCGGGGTATGGATGTCGGGGGTTTCGCCGGCGACGGTGCCGATGCAGAGACTGTCTTTGTATTTGTCGAGGACTTCCTGGCGGTGCAGGTTGTAGAATTCGGAAGTGGCGTCTTTGCCTGCAACTTGTTGGAGGACGACGTTGCCGCCTGGGTGGGCGTCGAGGAAGTCGGTTAGGTCGTAGACGCGGTGGTCGATGATACACCAAATGGCGTCTTCGGTGGTGCGCTGGGCGACTTCGTCGCGGGTGAATGTTTTGGCCATTTTGCTTCCTCTTTTTGGTATTAGGGATAGTAGAGATGAGAGGCTGTTCAATTGGAGAATATGTATAAGAGTATAGATGCAGAAGCCAATGAAGACTTGTGAATAACAAATCGGGGACTGCCAAGATTTGCGGAGGAGGAGCTTCCATATCCGGAAATAGCCGCGGCCCGAGGATACAGTGTACTAAAAACAGATGACAGAGGACAGTGAACGACAGAATGTGAATAGGCAAGTATTTTGGGTGCTATCATAAACACAGGCTATAGTTATGTCTCTACATGAAGACTATGTTGACTGCTGGCCTGCACCAGAGTTACACTACGGAGTAGCATACAAAGGAGCAGAGTGGGCAGATATGAACTCCTACTACGGAGTACTGGGGTAGGAACGTCTTTATATCCTCGGATCGAACAGATCCCATCTCCTCAGTCCATACTAAGTAAAAACCAGCCAAGAACCCAATCAAACATTCCATTGTCCAGCCAGCCAGCCACATCATTCAAGCTAAACCTCCGACCCACCATGCAAAAGTCGGTCTCGGCCCAATTTGGTGAAAAAAAAAACAAATAACCTTTACCCATCCCAATAGTCTGTTTACTAATTTCCCTGTAGGGTCGGAACTATTGGACTAAGGTCGCATCGGCTGTGCCTTCCCGAGTCCACGGAGAATAAACGTCCAATGTGCGTCGCTGTCTCACAAGGGGTAGTGCAAGGGATCGCAGTAGTATCCGTTGATGTCTCATACGGGAAACTTGTAGAAGTAAACACGGAGCACATTGGAGCATGAGGAGATCCCCATGAAAAAACAGAATGTTGATCGAGCGATGCTCGTGCGACGAATGTGAGAGCGCTCCGGCCCGGCCCTTACAGTTGATCTTTACAGTAGTGTCTGTAGATGACTATATATACCGTAGCATGCCCTGGAGATTATTGTAATAACAGCAAGTCAACAATCATTTCCCCAACCATGCGTCTTCTTTCGATCCTCGGGGTAGCCACCCTATCCCTCGGTACGTCCGCGGCACTCATCGAAGGAGAGCCGGATGTCAACAGTACCCTTGTACAGAAGCACCTGAGAGATCGTCAGAAGTTGATCACGCTGGAAAAGACACATCGACAGGGTTGGTCCTCATTGCCCAGACTCTGTATGCACAAAGCTAATAGGTATAGACCATCTCTTCCGCCAGAACCTCTCCCCAACAGCCCGGTATGCCGACGAGATTGTCCAAGCGATCCGCCAGGATGAAATCGACAATTACTGGCGCATTCCTGCTCCCCCACAAGAGGCGGAAGAGGAGCAATTTGCAGGCGAGATGTTCCCGCGTGCTCGGGACCGTATCGCAAACACCACCCTCTGGCATGTAGTCAGGCGTATGCCCAAGGGCTCGCTGCTGCATGCTCACTTGTCAGCTATGTTGCCGTATGAGAAGATCGTCAGGACGATTCTCGACACAGAGGGGATGGTGATTTCCGCATCTCAGCCGATCGATAGCGAGGATGCTAGATTTAATGCTAGCATCACCTTTGCGCATGTTAATACCACCCTCCCGACTAATGAGACCTCGATCAGTGATTCGAGCTACGTTCCTGACACACAGGTTCCTATTAAGCAAGCTGCTGATAACTTCCCTGGTGGTGTTGAAGGTTTCCTAGACTTCATTAAGGAGAAGACCACCGTCCCGCCAGAGGAGTCTCAGCGTCATGAACTTGGTGTCGATGAAGTCTGGAGACGTTTCCAGGCTTGCTTCGGACCGGCTGATACGCTTATCCAGTATGAGCCTGTTGTCAGAGCTTTCTACAAGCAGCTCTTTACGGATCTGGTGAATGACGGTATCAATTGGGTTGAGATTCGCAGTGGTGGATCGAGTGGGAAGCTGGTCCACGACGGCGAGGAGGATATTGATCCTGACCTGGACGTCTGGTGGGATGTTCTGCTTGATGAAGTCGACAAATTCAAGGCGTCTGAGAAGGGTCAGAACTTCTGGGGTGTCCGGGTCATCTGGTCGGATTCGCGTGGCAAGGATCGTGCCAAGATCACCAAGAGTATGTCAAGTTCAATCAATCCGCTGAAAACAAATGACTGACACGGACAGGCATGAAAATCGCCCTCGAGCGCAAGTGGAAATATCCCGAACTCTTCAGCGGCTACGACCTCGTCGCCCAAGAAGATCTCGGTCGTCCTCTTTCTGACCTCGCACCAGAACTCGTCTGGTTCCGCCAGCAGACGGAGGAACTCAACCTCACGATCCCCTACTTCTTCCACGCTGGAGAGACACTTGGAGATGGAAATTCGACGGATAACAACCTGTTCGACGCTGTTCTTTTCAACTCCCGCCGGATCGGTCACGGCTTCTCCCTATACAAGCACCCGAACTTGATCCGGCAGGTGGTTGAGCAGGATATCATGGTTGAAGTCTGCCCCATTTCTAATGAAGTGCTTCGCCTGAACACAGATATCCTCCATCATCCACTGCCCGCTATGATTGCGCATGGTATTCCCACTGCGATCAGCAATGATGATCCGGCTATCTTGGGTCAGGACGTCGCAGGTCTGAGCTATGACTTTTATGAGGCCATTCAAGGTTTTGACAACCTTGGTCTTGCTGGTTTGGTAAGTCTCTGTTCCTTTACGGCGTGTTGAGTCTACTAACGATGAACAGGGTGCCTTGGCTCAGAACAGTCTTCGGTGGTCGAACTTTGAAGACCAGTCCAATGAGGACTGGGTGCGAGACGTTGACAGTGCAGAGCATGGCAATGGTATAAAGGCCCAGTATATCCGCGAGTGGAACGACCAGTGGGAACAGTTCTGCGAATGGATTGTGGGAGAGTACGGAGACAAGTATCCGACTTCCTAAGTCGAAGCGATCGTATTTAATTATATACACAGGAGTTCACGTGAAGAGAGATGAGAGAGAATATGAATATGATAATAATATAATATAATACAAGTCTCAACAAAAACAAAACAGGAACGCAAACGCAGTCTGGATACGATAAACAAACAAGATATTCTTACCTTTTCGATTCTCGTGCGTGGAAATGTCCTCTTGGCAAAAAAGTACCGTATGGTGGTCTGTACTGCGTCCGACAATTCTCTCTGTTGTCGGCACGCTCCAATGCGCCGCGCGCGCGGTGTCCGTATAGTAGATCGTCGTGATCTCTGCTGTCTGTTCGTTGACTTCCTGTCAACCGTAGTCACCCACTCGTTCGTCGAGCTGGGATCAACCAATGAATCGTAGAAATGAGCCCGGTAACATCTCTCGTATTCGCGGTGGCCGTCTGGGCTGAAGGGTTGTTAGTAGTGATATATTATTGATCTAGGGAGGTACTAACCCAATCGTAGCTCAAGGGAGTTCTCTTCCATCGCTAATCGTTCACTAAGCCCTTGATATCAGCAGTTGTTCTTGATATGAATCGTATCCAGACAGTGCATGAAGCAAAGCAAAGCAAAACAAGAACAGAAAACATGTTGCATGTTGACTCTAAAAGAAGTTGAAGGAAGAAGAGAGGAGGAAAGGGAAGAAGCGGGGATAAAAAGGGGTGTGCGTCACATGATCGACCACTAGTGCTAAGGTTCCGCTCTTTGCGCCAAGACTCGGTAATGCTTAGCCCTACATCTACGAAGTATAAGTAAAGAAGAGTATCTTAAAAAAAAAAAAATTAATGGCACCATTTTGGCGTTAGTCTTGTAAAAGCAACCGTGGTGGCTGCCTCAAATTTCCTCCAATGCTCTCTTTCGTAGGCTCAAATCCGTGAGTCGTTTCTGTCGTGTAATTCTTCATAATTGGCAGTCGTATACATAAGCATCCAGGGTCTCATCGGCGGTCGTTCCTTTCTTCACTCCTTTCCCTCCGCTCCCTCCCGTTCCCTTCCCATTTTTCTCCTATAATTTGCGCTGTCTCTGTTTTAAACTCGTCGTATCGTGATCAATCGGCGTCGGGATGCCGGTTTCCTGGCAGCTGTGTTAGACCACACGACCAAATGGCACCAGATTACGAGGTGGTGCTGATTTGTGGCATATAAGTTTAGAATTAGAGAATATTAGCGCCAAGAAAAGAGGTTAGCAAAGCCACTACGGTGAAACTAGATTATCACCAACATTAAGTCCTGACAGACTGAGATCGAGGTATTACCCAAACGGAAAACGTACTCAACGGGCACGATACCATGCCAACGAAAAAAAAAAAAAAAATACGCACGGCATGAGCCGTTTTGGAACTAGCAGGTACCCCCCTCCACCTGACAGTCAAAACCGAGTTCGAACCTGCGCGTAGTCAAGAACGCTGGGCGACTAGCCAGGCAGAAGACTTTTCTCTGGATACGGGGATAACCGCTTTACCAAAATGGTCTTACTTTGAATATTTGACCCAATTCGTGGCCCGTAACCTTCCAACCATAACAGCCATGCATTACGAAGTGTCAAGGATCACAAGAGTAATATAAAAAGACCCAAGTTCCAAGCATGGGCAAAGCATTGGCTTCCCCCATGATGGACATGAGATACGCTTCGGCACTTGAGGCCAGTCTTCACAGGTATTCCCTGAGCGACCAGTCCCGAGTTCGAGTTGATGCAGTTCGAACATTGGGAGACCTGCCAGGCAGAATCTTCTGCTCATGACTTAGACACCTCCGCCAAAACGGCCCCATAGCGATATACTTGAGCATTTTGATCTTATTAACCTTTCAAACGTAACAATAAATGTATTGAACCATTTTTACTCCCTATATAAACCATCCACTAGGTCACGTAACCCTAAAGAATAAACACAAATTCCCAAAATATTCTCATTTTTCTCCTGACTCAAAACCGGTTAAAACAAAATCCCGTGTTTTTACTGCTGCTCTTGCTGTCCGTTTCAATTTGAACCAGAAAGAAGACCATGTCCACCAGGGAGCAAGCTTCCTGCAATTCCATGCGTGATGTTCTCAGCCTGTTTACCACCAGGGATGTGACCGACAACATCATGGGTGACATCGTGCGCAGTACCGACCACGTTCTTAGGTACGGTGATGGCGTCAGAAACAACTTTGTGCAAGAATCCGTTGTTCTGCTGACTGTTTTGAGCCTGTTGGTCATCCTGCTGACCATTCTTCTGGCTGTTTTGAGCCTGTTCTTCATTCGAAGGAACCTGCTGGTCATTTTGCTGACCGTTCTGCTGGTTGAGATCCACTGCCGGAGCTTTGTCAGGTACAGGAACATTTGCTCCAGCATGTTCACCGTTGGTCTGAGGTACACCGTTGGTCACTTCCTGCGGAGCCTCAGGAGCCTTGTTGCCGTTGGGAAGAAGCTTCGAGGCGCCCTTTACAAAGTCCTCTTGCTGCTTCTTGAGAGCGTTTGACATGGCGTTTAGGTCGCGGCCAGCGGTGATGGGAATCAGGGGGGCGTGGTGGACACCCTTGCCCTGGCCATCGTAGTGGACCTTCCATGCTAAAAGAGAAGCAATATTAGCATCATATATGGGTGGATCACGCAATTATGAGAGAACTTACTGGTCGGGTCAAAGGTCAAGTACGACCAGCTGTCATTGAGGTAGCACTTCTCCCCGTTGGTTTCGATGCTCTTCAGAGTTCCCATGTCACCAGGAGCTGGGCGCAAGTTCTTCAAACCAGCGCAGAGCCTGATGAGCGAAACCACGAGAGCCAACGCAATCTCCCGGCCAAGGCATGCGTGAGGACCGTAGCTGAAGTGGATGTAAGCGCTGTCCGGTCTGTCGAGCTTGAATGCTTCAGGGTCGGGAACCACTTCGGGATCCTTGCAAGCAGGGCCCTAGTCACAAGTTGTTAGCAAATTCCCCTCCCCCCTCAAGTGCCTCTCAAGAGGGTCAAACTTACGAATAAGCACACAACAATATCCCCTGGCTTGAACGTCTTTCCGTCAATGGTGGTCTCGCCAACACAGATACGGAGGTTTCGCTGGGTGCTGGTGAGACGCTGGGCCTCGAGAACGTATTGTCGCAGCTTCTTGTCAGCAGACTGAGCGTTGGAGCCGGTAGCCAAGTTCTGAATGTCCTCCCAGTGCTTAGAGTTCTCCTCCTTGAGGTAGAAGTTGAGAACATCGGCAAACTAGAGCAAAATTAGTTCAGCGATTTCTTTCGTAAAAAGGGCAAAGACAAAATACTCACCAATCCAATCGGCGCACCAACACCAGCAACAGCACTCAACCAGCAGATTTCAGCAGTCTCCTCTGGGCTACTTCCAGCAGCAATTATTTCCCTCACGACATTCTGACCGTACCAGCGCAGAGAACCAGTGCTTGTATTGGCTGTCTTGCCTTTATGCTTGAAGAGACCACCAACGATAGGAATGTGCGAGGCAACTCCGGTGACGGCTCCAGTAACGGCTCCAGTGGCCTTCGAGATGATCCCCTTGGGAGCGTCAACGATCGACTTGGGGCTTCCATTGACAACGTTCAGGGTTGTTTCAGTCAGGGATTCGGCACCCTCGCGAGCCTCCTTTCTGCGGTTCAAGGCAATAGCTGGGTCACTGTTGTTGAAACCGAATGTACGGACACTGAGGAGGTGCGTATACAATGTCGCCGTGTCGTAGCTTCCCTTCTCATTCTCATCGGTCTTGAGGTCGAGAGAAAACAGGTCGGCAAGGAGACGAGTGTTCAAGGGGATTGCAACACTATCAGTAGGTTAGCAATGACCTTCCTAAAACGATGACAAGAGAAGAACACATACTCTCTGACGATATCAATCTGGTTCAAGTCCTTCCCGAGGTTAAGAGTCTCAGCCTCAAGCAGCTCCTTGCTAACGGAGTTGGCCGTCGACGAAAGCAGCTGCATAAATTCGGCAGGGCTGAACATGACATCTTCAACCAGTTTTCTCTGCGCGGTGTTCGCGGGCCGGTCACCACCCAACATGTAGTTGTTGTACGTCTTTCCGGGAACCATGTCGTTTAAAAACTTGGTCCATGTGACACGGAAGTTAGCCTGATCGTTAAGCACCTTGGTCACAGTCGAGTGCTTGATCACAGCGATAGGGTTCGGTGGAGGCGAAGGGTCATCCAGGGTATACTGGTCAATAGTTCCGATTTCCCGTGCAATCTCCTCGTTCATCTTGCGGGTGAACATCGGCTGCGTGCTGTGCAAGGAGTTGTAAGGAAACCAGCCCGGGAAGGCACGCTGGAACAGCTTATGGAACATAGAACCACCAAGACTGTACGAAAGTGTTAGTAGGAGCTTGTGTATATATGGGGTGTCAACTCACATGTCATAGTCCTGTTGGACTTCATTGTAGCCCCAGCAGGTGAGGTTCGAGGCCGTGTAGTCCACAGTAAGGAACCGGTCAGATCGCACAAGAGTAACAGCATCACTAAAGACAGCCCTGCCGACAGTGTACGGAGGGCATCCACCACAGCCTGGATCCATGCGCGGTTTGGCATCCTCAAGGAAGAGGCCAGGATACATTTCGACCTTCTCCACGCAAAGGTCGGCCAACCAGCCAATATCCACAAGAGATGCCTCGAATTACAAAACGATAAGCGCTCTCTTGCGCCACATTCGGATCCAATGTTAGCGGAGGTGAGGGGAAAGCTGAAATCCATGGTAGGTCCGGGTCGCTCACTCGCTAGTCCAGAGAGGATTTTGATATGCAGAGAATATCAGATATGTTACATTGCATGAGAGCCCCAATTAACGGGGGAGACCCAGCAAATCACAATCTTGGTCATACTAAGCATTGGCCAATATCTCCGTCAACTAGCCAGCTCAGTCTGCATTAGACTGCAGATGAACCCGCAAATATTCGAGTGCTAATGCAGTGCTCAGATTCCCTTCCAGCCGTGTGCATTGGAGCTGAATCTGTGATGCTGCAAAAATGGGTCACTTTACATGTGCATATCAATACTGACCCGCTGTGCTGAAAGGAGTACACGTACAGCTATAATACACAAAGATCAAGAAATGAAATTAAATGCAGATCGAATTGAGTAAGTCATTTTGCAGATGAGTGCCTGCAAGTCCGTTGTCGAAGACATGCCAGCCTCGGGCGTGACAGGAAAATTGGGCGAAAGTTTCCATATATACTGAAGGAGAACCTTTCCCCCCCCCCCCCCCCCTCAATTCCTTGGTCTCCAAAGTCGCCAAAATTTGTCACTTTGCAAGCACTACTTTTCTCCTTTCAAAATGCCTCACGCAACAGATGAAGGAAGACCCGGAGAGGAATCTGGCCCACGCCGGATTGTCCTTTGCTTTGATGGTACTGGTAACCAGTTCCATGGCAATGAATCGGATACCAATATTGTGAAAATCTATCAAATGCTCGAGAGGCACACACCGGGCCAATACCACTATTACCAGCGTATGTTCACCTTGAAGCGATAAGGATGATTTTGGTTGCTAATGGATTGCGTAGCTGGAATCGGCACCTATGTCAAAGGTCAAGGGTCTAGCTCGACGCGCTTGAATCTTATTCCCAAGATCAAATCTGCCATCCTTACCACAGTCGATAGCATGGTGGGCTCGTCATTCCGCAGCCATGTCCTGGATGGGTACCGCTTTGTTATGCGCTTCTATCGACCCGGAGATCACATCTACATCTTCGGTTTCTCGCGTGGTGCATACACGGCACGGTTTCTTGCGGAGATGATCCACAATATTGGTCTCTTATCCCAGGGAATGGACGAGATGGTCCAATTCGCTTGGGATACCTTTAGCAATTACCAGCAAGCTAAAGGAAATGATCCCCTAACGGAGAAAGACAAGCAGCTCGTTGCGTATATGGAGAAATTCAAGAAGACCTTCTGCCGCCCAGATGTGGGAATTCATTTCCTGGGCTTGTTTGACTGTGTCAACAGTGTTGGTCAGTTCGAAATTCCACTCTACCGCACATCCTACAAGGTCATGGCGAGCCCCGCAGCTCGATACATCCGGCATGCGGTGTCTATCCACGAGAGACGGCTCAAGTTCAAGCCTGCTCTGTTCATCCTCGACAAGGATGGCCCCCCCGTGGATCTCAAAGAGGTCTGGTTTGCCGGTAACCACAGTGATATCGGAGGTGGCTACGGACTCGAACCGGGCCAGAAGCATCTCCTGTCAGACACGCCACTGAACTGGATGATCCAAGAGGTTCTCGGTCTCGACGGTTCAGACAGCAAGCTATCTTTTCAGACGCTAAATGTTGATGACGTATCGAAAGCTGAAAACGCCTTTCCTGGAAAAGAGGCTCCCGGAACCAATGCTTTCCTGCTACGAAGGAAGACAAATCAGCCCCATGACACACTCAGTTTCGGACACGGCACATTCTTCTTGATGGTCCTTTGCTGGTGGATCCTTGGTAAGCTTCCCCTCCTCTCCCTTTTACTTGGTCGGCGGCTAACGAAAATCAAACAGAGTTCCTTCCCATTTTCACACGTCTGGAACTGCAGAATGGCAAGTGGATCCCCCGCCGGCTTCCACCAAACATGGGCGCTCCCCGAGATCTGCCTCACGACGCTGTAATCCATCCTAGCGTGAAAGAGATGATCAAGGCCGGCATCCTGGACAAAGAGTCAATCCCCCCGCGAGGCGGAGATAACCCCAACCTTCCCAATGTTGCAAACCTCGCCTATACGTGGAAGAAATTGCGGAACACTGCGGCCAGTCGAGCGTCGAATCTGTCGAAAGATTCAAAGGATGGATCGGAGAAGGCCAATGGCGCCGCTCACAATGGATTAGAGCCTGCAAAAGTATTGGGATAAGCTGGAGCGGTGTGGGTGTGAGATAGCAAGTGCTTATGATGATGCTTTCCGGTAGAGGTTCAGTTGATGCAGGATGGCCGTATCGTATTCGTTAGGAAATGTGGATGGAGCAGCGGGGTAGGTTCGTAAACAAAGCAAATTCATTAGCCCATGTCAATAGTACGACTGTATGCAGAGAAAAACTAGTTCTAATTGTGAATATTGCAAGAAGAGAAGCAAAGTGAGTTGTCCGGAGTAGTTCGAATTAGGTTGTCGATCACGGGATTCTCGGGCACTCAAGCATCCAACCATTGGCTGTCTCAACTTCTCCTGGAACGACCTCCGTTCTACAGAGGAAAGCAACAGGAAAAACCACGCAAGATCCACAGTAATCAATCTTTTTTCTTCTTAAGGAGCTGGATTTGAAATACATCACCATCTGCAAGTGTCAGCCACACAGAGCACAGAACAACGCAGCCGCGCAGGGCCGAGCCGCCGATCCACTTCTGCAGCTACTAATAAGTGCATAAGCCTAGTACTTTGTTTGGCCAATGATTGACCATTGACTATTAGTGATGTTCCTGGACACTGTGTGGCACATAACCTGGTGTAGCTGAACATCATGCACAAAGGATCCGAGCTGAACTCGGGATACGCCCCGCAGCACACATTACCAAATGTCATGCACCGAACGAATCCATCATATGCGGGCGTTATCTTGACCCATGGTACGAAATACTTGGTACAGAATGTACATAGATGCATTACAAATCGCGGGAAAGACACACGTACTACTAAGTACCTGTACGGAGTACAGCCTCACCATTGCTATGCGCCTACATGCAGCACTATACACGGTAGTCCGCACTCAATCACGACCGCTCAGGATCTCTTCTATGCCCCGCACAGCTTATGTCCAATCAGTCAACAGTTCGTGCGAGTCTTTGTCAGGGCTGAATTCTTGGCCAGATCGCATCATGGACACTGACACGCCCGTTTCCTATTTAGGATATCACTTGTAGCGGCATGCATGAGGGTTGCAGCACCGCACACGTTATTGGCTGTGCACATGGAACCCTGGCCAGCTAGAGGCCAATCACTATCTCCTTATTCCTTTCCCAATCTGCAATATGTTTGCCAAGTCAACATGGCAAGCCACAAACGCACAGGTCTATTTTTGATCGGGGCTGATGGGGCTGACGGGGCTGACGGGGCCTCGGCCAGATACTAATGTGATCTACCTTTACTACATCAGGAAATGGCGTCTATCTACTAATATTTTACCGCCAAGGTCTTTTCCATCAAGTAAGAAAGCTGTCTTATCAAATAGCAAATACGGTTGGATGCGAAGTACGCCATCTCTACTCCGTACTCCGTACATTCATGGGCTAAAAATACGCACATCTGCTCCAGATCCTCCAGAATAAGCACGGAAGAGGGCTCCATTCCTTCGGAGTCCCCAGAGTACAGTTACAGCTTTCACTCTTCAAGTTTATATATTTCCACGGATACAACATCCCATTACTCGCATAACGCAGCCTAGTATGGAATGGACCAACATGTATCTACCAAGTCCGTCCCATCCGGACGTTAAGAACATGAATATGTCGTGTCCTCACTTCCTCCAGCGCTGCACATTCCGTGCACAGAGTAGATATGATAGCAACTTGAACTGAGCACTCCGTACTCCGATTCTACGTGCATGTCCAGTCACCTACCCCAAATTTTCCATAAAAGTCAAATCCCAAAGTACAGCTACTCGGACGGCTTTCACTCCTCATGGTTACATAGTCCCACTGATACGATATTCCCTTTACTCGTATCCGCACTCATGCATGAATCAAATCCACCACATAGCTAATTCACCCCGTAAGAAGTGAACACACGATAGTCGCCCAGTATGGACCCATACGCGTCCACCAAGTCCACTTGAGCAAGAAAAAACACCGGGGAGATATGCTCACTCCATCAATCCCTAAGATCTTTGCATTTTGTGGGGCATGGAAATGGAAGCGTAGCAAGACGAGAGAAACGGTGCGGAGTACTCGAAATTCGAGCACTTGGTCTTTCAAAGCCACGTTCTGGTGCAAACATTATCAATTAACACAGCCAGTAATCAATATAGTACTATCGTGTAGTAACCTTGGAGATGCATTTTCATATCTGGTAACAAAGAACGCATCTTGGGTGGCCATAACCTACGGAATACCTAACCACGCATTCCATACTTTTTCTTTTTTTTTTTTTTTTGGCTCGCGTTTCTTCCCGACTATTATGCTCAGTACTCGTGTCTATCATATACGAGCTATGCTGCAAATTCATGTATGTACATGTCATCCGTGCAGAATATGATATCGGCAGTTGAAGCGGTAGAGACTCATCCATGCTATCCGTATGCACCTATTACAAATCGATTTTTCGAATGATGGAGAGAAAAGAGTCAGGTTGGATATACATATGTACAAGGCCTCGGCAGAAAAGATGCAGGTGCTTTTAGCTATTATATACAGCGCACTCCGTATGTACGTGCAAACATACACGTGAATCATGAAGAGAACGAGTCAGTCATGATAGCTTATCCTTCACCGACCAAATAGCCAAAAACCGATTGAAGCCAGTGTTGAAAATAAACAGATAAAGCAAGCTCCCAGTGTCAAGGCTTTAATCAACCCTGTGCATTATCATTCCGCATTTCCTTCATTGCCTCCTTGACCAGCCAGATACATACGTCTTGCGCATCATTCCCGACCCGCCAGCTACCAAGTACGACTCCCTTATGCTGTAGAATCTCACTTGCCCGCTCCCAGCGCCGGCGCCAGAGCTCCTCACGTTTATTCGGCAGGGGTGCAGAGGGACCAGACGAGCCATAACCCTCCTGCTCATTGACGCTGCTGCTGCTTGTCCGGCTCGCTATGGGAGTCGCCGCAGACCGCAAGACATTCGAAGGTGACGGTAGCCAGATTCGATCCGATGCGTATTGGTATGCTGCAGAAGCTGCCGCTACGGGATATGATTGCTGTTGTCTCTGGGGTGCTGGCGGTGTCGGTGTCGAGCTCTTGCTGCTGCTGACGGATGATGGAGTTGAAGTACCAGTGTTCGTCCTACGCGGAGGCGGTGGTGGAGGTGCTGGTGGTTTGGAACGTACTGCAACATCAGACGATTGAGTCAGTGCTAGGTCTTGGTTGGATGCACGTCTCGAGGCATTGTCCGCCACGAACGGAGCGGAACGGCGCGGTGGAACTGGAGGTACAGGTTTACGTCGACCTGCTTCTTGAATCCGAGAATCAGTCACATCCGAGGTGGTCGATGCTGTACGCAATGTTTGCGGCTTCGAAGGCTTTGTAGGAGCCGGACGGGCTGTTCCCTGTTTCTGGGATACCTCGCCATCCTCTCCTTCCTCCCGGAGATCAATGAGATCGCCATTGTCAATGCTTCTAACATCATTGATAGAAGCCGCAGACTGCCCAGTGGGCCGACGTGGCGGCAGTGAAGGCCGGTTTGCAGCATCAGAATCTTGATCTCGAACGAGCTGGCCAGTGCTCCGGCTTCGAGAAGGGCCCTTCTCCAGATAATCAACGGATTTTTCAAAGAATAGCGCGTGATCACTCGTGGTGACATCCCGTATGAAAATTCCCAGAATCCTCCCCGGGTTCGCTAAAACAATTTCGGTATAAACCTCGAGATCCGCCTCGCCACTGTCGCCAACCAAGATAAATTTTCGATCGGGAAAGTCTTTCAGAATACGTTCCAATGACGCCCGTTTCCTCTCTGCTGTAGGCTCAAAAATACCCTGGAGCATACCACTGTATTGCTTCAGATGAATCGAACCGGGCGGCAGTCCAACCAACTTGAAGAATCGTTCCAGCAGAGGATAAAGCTGCCACGGGGCATTGGAGACATAGTGAATCTCGACGCCCAACTTTGCCAGCTGAGTATACCACTCGTCGACACCACGCACAGTCAAATCTGACAGTTCCCGAACAAAAGTATTCCGGAACATCTCTTTCGCTCCATTGGCAATGGCAGAATGCTTCACTGTGTCGTCGATGTCACTGATCAGACTAACTCCGCTCGGTTCGATAACTTTGATCTCCTTGGCAGCAGACAGATTTTCAGATGCCAGAACACGGATATGCGTTGGGACGAACGGTAACGCAGCACGAAGGACAAAATGGCCCGATGCATCTGTAATGACACTCCTCGACTGACTCTGCTCATCGTTAAAGAAGAAAACAGTCACAGGCATGTCCATCATTGGATTCGCCAAGAAAGGCCGCAATCGTTCCATAAGGTGTGCGTTGGCGACAGACAGCTCGTCTTTGGTCATTTGCGCAGGTCCCGTGGCTGAAGTGGTCGTTGTCCGTAATGGCGGGCGCCCTGGGCACTCGCTTTCACTGCCATTTCGCGCGCCGCTCTTCCAAGCTGGATCAGCCTCCGACTCTGCTTTGCTAATCATAAACTGCATTTCCTTGTTGACAATTTCATCTTCTCCCTGAGAAGTGATCTTGTCGCCCCCATCGCCATTATCCGTCGAGGTATTTCCTGGAGCAGGGACACCACTTAGCCTCCGCGCCAATGCAACCATCAGTCGATTCTTCCGCGTCATCGGCCCGCGATGAGGCGAATATAACCATCCTCGTACATCAACGGCAACAACCGCATTCTCAATCTCGTACTCCTCCCAGTCAAGCGGATCCGACTGCTCGAATTCATCCTCTTCCCCGCGGTATGCATCGATCGTATCAGTAGAGCTTCTAGAGCTCTTTCGTCGACGAGCATCCGCCGCCTTTTTCCCAGAAAGCTTCCTCGCATAACTAGGGAATATAACCATCTCCTCATGTCCAGACCGCGCAATCTCAACATCTGGAAACGCACCAGGGGTATCATGAAACTCATCACCGTATTCCCGAACATTGTTGATCGACGTAGCCAGCTGCGACGTATACGATTGGCGCAACTCATTCGCAGCCTTGAGGTATCCGTAGACCTTCTGGCGGCGTCCACCACGCTCCCGTCCAGCATCCCCAAACCCCAATGACGACGAAAATCCCGACATTTGTTCCTTCACTTGACCAATTCCATTCAGCGGCCTGCACACTCTCGTCTGTTTCGGAAGAGATGGGTGTGCTGCTGTTGCAGTCGAATCAAATCGTACACCCCTCAACCGTCTCCTACTCCTACTCCCAACAAGAAACGAAACGATTCCCCTTTTCCCTAATCTCCGTCTTTTCTTAATCCGCGCTAGCTGCTGGACAATGCCCCGATATAATCGTGTCTGCGCCCGATGGCGGAGAGCGGGGAGCGTCTCGTAGCGGAATCCCCAAAGGCGCGAATGGACACGGAGACTCGTTTGCGGCCCGAAGAGGGCACGGAAAAAGCGTAGAAATTTCCCTTGATGCGAGATATCTCTATCTCGGTCTCGTGCTGAAGAACGAAAAGTCGTAGGTAGAGAGCGATGGGGAGGCAGTCTTCTGACGTAGGTAGGTCGTGGGGAAAGAGCGGGAGGTTGACTGCGGGAAGGAACTTTAAGAGCCAGCTTGGATGGTTCTTCCCTTGCGTGTTTGTTCTAGGATAATCCGTTTCTATGAGTTCAGGATTGTCAGCTCCTTATGTATATTTAAGTGGCAATCAGCGACAAGGCAGCATAAATTGCATCCCAGCCTTGTAAACCGGATGCGGCGAATACGGAGTTGATGTGTAAATGATACCCGTAGAACGTCAAGTACTTACTGCAATTTCAGAAAGCATAGAATACTCTGTAAAATCGAATGAATTGGCGATGTGTCTATTAGGCCAAAAGTGAAGCGAAGAAGCGAATATTCCTGTCAGTGGAGTGGATGTTGTCTAGCCCGTTGCGGAGAATATATATAAGGCTGCCCTCTGTATGCGGCTAGACCTTACGCCATACAACCCTATCGACATTGAACAAACCAAAAGAAAGTGTCTTGCCGTATACTCATATTCAATCTGATATTGCCTTGAAATTCCTGCAAAACTATTTCTAGGTGCATCAAGACGCCAGACACAGACACAGCCACAGTATCTCTAGTCGAACGTGGCTTTACTGTGGCACAGCACCAAGTTGTGTACAAGAGACGAAAATAATGCTAGTTGATGTTTCTCTACGGGGTGAGAATTGAATCAAAAACCCTGTGTATACCGATGATATATGCTCTATATAAGCTGTGACTAGCTGCGAGTGAAGAACAGGATGGTCCCGGATCGGAGACGGTTCGAAACGATATTCGAATGAGACAGGGATCTATCCTAGACTCAACGGCTGAACGCAATGTTACTCGCACCTAGGGAACTGAAGAACCCCGAGTGCTGGACTGAATGCTAGCTTCTCAGCAAGCGATGGTTTTATAGTGGACTTGCACGTTGGCAGGTCCTATGCCATCTTCAGAAGAGGCAGGTCTGTCGAGTGACAAACCGATGCTCTGCATAGACAAGATTCAATATCAATGACACCCACCACTACAAACCTATCAACCTGCCTCACTTTCCTCCGCATAGTTGATTTTCTTCACCCGACCACTTCGACGGCCTCTTCGTGACGCAGTAGACGCGGGTGATTCAACTGGTTCCATAGCCTCATCGTTCGACTCTGGTGGCGTCGACACAGGCGTTTCCGAAGCTTTGCGCTTCCTGGTCGTAGTTGTTTTCCTCACACTAGCCGTACGCTTGAACCGTGCCGTCGTCTTGCGGGTTGGCGTTTCCGGCGCAGCAGCCTCAGCTGCATCATTTTCGGCCTCACCGTCTTCATTTGCCGTGGTCTCGACCACTTTCTTGTTGATTTTCTTCTTGGTCCCAATCTGGGCTGCCTTGGTTCGAATAACCTTCTTTGGACGAAGCCACTCTTCCATCCCAGGAGGCCAATATACTCTTCGTTCGGGGCCACCCATGCCTACTTCTTCTTCAGGAAAGATTCGCTCTGGAGGAACCAAAGCTTCAAGGTTGACAAATCCATTCTTCTTGGAAGACCTTTGAGGCGGCTTGAACTGTTTGTTCTCGTCTGTCCGGATGTACGGGATGATACTGTTGACCAAATCATGGCCAGGCAGTTTAAACGTCCTCATCAATTCGAAAACGGCCTGCTCTTTATCCTTGGCTTCGATCATCAAATCCATGGTCGGATCACAAGGGGGAAGAGTAGCAACACGAGGACTGTGCTTCCGGCGTTGGCGACCTGTAATTGCACCTGGAGTGGGCTCCGAGTAATGCATCTTTTGCGTGATGTTCTTGCGCGTCCAAGTCGCCTTGATGCGGTCATAGAGACCCATGATATCTAACGTACCTTCACGGAGCTGGTCCGAATCGAAGATGATATTGTGATGATGGTAATCTAGGACGAGGGGGATGTTCAGCTCCTCACATATGGGGAGCAGATCATGAACCGACCAGCTCACATCATCATTCTCGAGAACCAGTCGATTCTTGATGTCTTGCGACAAATTGATGTAGCTTTCTCGAAACCGGTCCAAAGTCGCCTCCTTGTCACCAAATACACCGCCCATATGGAGAATCATGACTGCATCACGATCCTGCTGTGGCGGCAACTTCAAAAGCTGTAGCATTTCAGAATGATACTCCAAATCGCGAAATGAGTTCTCTGTAACCTCTTTTCTCGGAGAGCCCAGCTGGGTGAATTGACCAGGATGGACTGTGACACGGTGGCCCAGGTCGGCTACGACTCGACCTATCTCGGCCATAACGTCTGCAGCAAACGGCTCCAGTTTGTATCCATATTCCTTATGACTGGCGAAAGGAAACATTTCACTGCTCAGGCGCATGAATTTGATGCCATATTTATCGTTCCACTCGAGTATCTTGGTGAGATCGCGAGCATTGGCGAGACCTATGGACTCCACGTAGGCCTGGCCACGGGCGACATCTGGAGGCTGTTCTCGATCAGGGCGGTTCTTGGTTGGGTGAGGTGGTTGCGACGGGTCTTGCAGCGGATGGCGGTTTTCGAGGATTGAAGCGATACGGCATGTTCGTGAGCAGAATACCGAAGGATTGGAGTACCGTAAATAGGTATTCAAACAAGCCTATTGCTTGTGAGAACATGAGCAAACATGAGCAAATAGAAAAACTCACATATCCTAACCGTCCATTCCAAGGAAGGGGTAGATAGCTACTGTTGACCGGCGGAGGCCGAGTCAAGGCATCCTGCAGCTCCTCTGGCTCGAGAGGCACATCCTCCTCAGACTCCGGGTCTAACGAGCCATCCTGCGTCGGCATGCCGAGTGGGACCTCATTTTGACCATTCTCCTGGACTGATGCGTCCTCGGCGCCTATGATACCAGCAGTAGCATTCGGATCTTCAGCCTTCATCATGCCACACGCTGCCCCGGACGAGAATATTCTAACGTATGAGTATATATTTGGAATTGCCGATCCTGCGAGCTTCGATAATCGGGCAGCGGAATGCAATCTACCGAGGCGCGTAGGACGAACAAAAGTGTGTGAGACGAGATCTGGCGATGGCGCAGACAAGCTTTTCCTGGAGCTTGCCACGGTAACGGGGCGCGTCATCCGCCATGACGGAGGAGCGTGGCGAAAGCCAGACTGGGAAGTAGGCGTGGCGGAAAATGCCCGGGCGTCATGACAACGGACGGTGGTATGTGGACAGGGCAGAGCAAGCGAATGAGCAGACCTCTGACAGTGGGAGAAAAGACAAAACATTCAGCGGAGTCTATGATTTGAAATAATCGCACGGAGTAGAAGTATGAGAGTAGGACGGTTGGGAGCACAGGTATAGCTAGCAGGTATTGCCGGCGGCATCCCAGTGGTTGAAAAGTTGAAGTTGGAGCAATGACGCAGAAAAACGCGGTAGACGCGAAAGCACGTGTTTTTTTTTAAGAGCCTAAGTTTAGGAAATCTTTAACGGACTTCCGGGGAGGTCTATAACCAATCTCTAACCAAGTTTGACCCCATTCTGGGGCGCCGCCAACCGCAATGTAGGGAGAATGCCGCTCACAACCCCACCCGTCCATCAATTATACAGTATGCCACCATCCGTAGAGCCCAGGGATCCCCAGCTAGCGCAACAAAGAATGATCTCTGTTGCTGACAGATTCTGCAATGCCCTGCTGATCGAATATGCACCGACGATAACTTAATCTGATCCCGGATGACGACGAGCTGCTCGTCATCTGTGGGAGTAACCGGGATGGGATTCTTCAATGCTGCGAATAAGCGCTGCAATAAGCCCTGAGGTACGTATGGACGATAAATCGGCGCTTCAGAGGATGACGCCGACGGCATGGCAGGGGGAAATGGAAATAGAAGCGCTCGGTTTATTATGCTTGGCTGGTCGCATTCCAAAAGGGACTGCTTGTTTTGGTATCTGCCATTCCATATCAGCCACCAACTCGTGTCAGAAACATGGCAAGGAATTCGCCATTGGGGTGTAAATACTTAAAGTGATTCTGCTCATCCCGTAGAGAGCTGAAGTCTCAACCATAGGCTGTTTCCTCTGCCTGCCATTCCTTTGGTTTTTCGAACTTTGTATCTGTCCAGCATCTTCCTACGGAGGTCATTCTCCAATTGACTTTAAACAATTCACTGTGAGTGAGGTATTTTTTTTCTCTCTCTTATGAATCATATGAAAGGTCATGGAGTCTCACAGTAGGCATCGTGATCATTCACTGCTGTCTCATGCATCTACATTCAATGTCATTCTGCTCCATGCCCTAATCCCCAATGAAGGTATAAATACCCTCTTACTGACCTACTCTCCCAGTTCTCTTTCCTTCTCTATTTATAACCAACTCTTCTCTTCTTTTCTCTCCTTTTTCACCTTTCAGCGATCTTCTTAACTGCCCTGGAAGGCATCGACCAACCCAACTTTCCTTCAAACCAGAACACTCTTCGAACGTCTCATTATGAAGACCTTTCTCTTCGCGGCTGGCCTCCTGGCCTCATCTGTCTCTGCTCACATGCAGATGAGCGAGCCCTTCCCCATCCGCAGTCCCCTAAACAAGGACAACAAGGGCAAGAAGGACTACTCGTACACCAACCCGCTGTCGACTGATGGCTCTGACTTCCCGTGCAAGGGCTACGCGGACGACCCATTCAACGCGACTGCCAACTACAACCCTGGTGACAGCTACCCTCTGAAACTCGCTGGTAGTGCCACTCATAAGGGTGGTTCTTGCCAGATCTCGTTGTCGTACGACCAGGGCAAGACCTTCAAGGTTATCCACTCCATCCTCGGAGGCTGCCCCATAGACAAGGAGTACAAGTTCACAGTCCCGTCTGATGCTCCCTCTGGTGAGGCTTTGCTTGCCTGGAGTTGGTTCAACAAGGTCGGCAACCGTGAAATGTACATGAACTGCGCTCAGGTCAACATTGGCAGCGAGGGCGGCAGCCAGAGTCGCGAGATGGTCGACAGCGCTGATAACGAAGACGACCTTGAGGCCAATAATGCCACTGCCCACACTACTAACGCTCAGGGCTTCGACAGCTTGCCCCCCATTTTCATCGCCAACGTTAACGGCCCTGGCAAGTGTCAGACTGTCGAGGGCAAGGACGTCAACTTTCCTAAGCCCGGTCCCTCCGTCGAGGGCTCCGTCGAGGGCAAGGGTTACAAGTGCGATGGCGATGCTAACTTCCTCGGTTCCGACTCTGGCTCTAGCACTACCTCGAGCTCCAACTCCACTGAATCGTCGTCCAGCCACAACAGCAACGCGCCCGACAATGCCAATGCTCCCATGTCCAGCTCTATCCTCGACTACCAGCGTGACGATGGTAGTGAGAAGAAGCATCCCGTGGCCTTTGGTACCACTGGTTCTGAGCCTCGCTTCGGTCCTCCCACTGGCGCTCCTGGTCCTCAGGGTCAAGCTGCTCACGAACACGGCCAAGGACACGGCCACGGTCAGGGCCACGGCCACGGTCAGGGCCACGGCCACGGTGGTGGTAAGCCTCACAACACCTGGGGTCCTCCTGGTAGCCTCACCTGCTCGCCTGATGGAGAGAGCTTCTCTCTCTTCTCCGCAGACGGTTCTCCGATCGACATGGGTTCTGTCGCTGCCGGCACTATCTGCCGTGATGGCAAGATCACCTGGGCTTAAGCTTTTTCTATTCGAACATGTTTGTTACACCACACCTGTCTGATTCTTTTTTCTTACCCTGATTGCAATAACTGTTTTCTTGCCCGGCGCGAGGTGATTTTTGTTCTCATAAACAAACGGATGATGCTCTTCAGTGTCTTGGATTATATTTTGAGTTTTGGACGGGTTGGGCTTGGATATGGCTTTTTTGTATTTTAGGATTTCTCGATCTATGATCTCTGCATTGTTAAAATCTTTGTCTTCTTGGGATTGAATGTCTTGATGGTGTCTCTTGGACACGTTCTGTAATGACTTGATTTGAAAAAACAGATTTTATGATTTTTCACCTTGCCTCGTAGTTTAGAAGTTTTTCTTTGCAGCATAAGGACGCTTGCAGTAAATGCCTCAACCTTCTATTTACATTATGCCCTTTGCAGTCTCCTACGTGTGAAGTGTGAGACTAGGTGCGTTTGGCCTATGGCCATAGGGTATAACCAGGTCGATCATCGAGACAATGATCGCTCGCCTCGCCCTGGAGACCATTCTGGTATGCAGTCGTACGGCGTTGCGCATTGAGTAGCAAGGAGTGATATCCCTTGCCAGCTTCACAAAACGACCACGCACGCATAAATACCTATCAACACAGAATAGCGAATAAGACTCATTCCGGGACCCCTTTACAATCTACTCGACTAAGCTTACAGGATCCCAATCGCAGACGCAGGCACTGACATGTCAGAAGTCGGAATGCAAGCAACGCGGAGATATGCATGTAATACGTCCATGCATACATTAAGCTAGCTAGATAGTATACACAATAAAACAAATCACCGTAAAATCAACGACAGAATGGTATCTCAGTTCATCAATCATTAGACTCCCGTCGCTATAGCCAAGGGACGGGACGAGAGTACTGTGTAGACTCCAAACCGAGCCGGTTATTATCCAGCAGATCAACAAAGGAAATAGAAAGCGAAATCACAAATATTGATTTCAAAATTATCATTAAATTCTTTTCTCATCGGGCTAAACCGTTCCGGTTCAGACGGTTTAGTAGTTACCCGTATACGCCGAGTTACCGTATCCGTTGGCACCGGCATTGTTCTTGTTGCGCGAGAAGAATCCACTACCGTTCGACTTTTCGGTGTTGGTACCGAGTTCGACGTCCTGGGGTGTAGGGTGGCCGGGGAGAACATCGTCGGGGTTGGCGGTGCTATCCGGGTTGTGCTTGTTGCGGCGCCAGAAGAAACCACGACCACGACGGGTGCCGTAGGTATAGTTGTTGTGAGGGGAAGGACCGAACCGCTTCTCGCGCTTGTGGTTGTGACGATAGAGGGCCTGCAAGCCGATGGAGATGAGGAAGAAGGCACTGTTGCAGTTAGCATTAGCAAAGTAGTAACAGATGTAGGGGCAGGTGAAAACCTACATCCCAATAATGGCTACTGCAAAAACAACCTTCTGCAGTTGACAGGCCATACCGAAGCTCAACTCAGCCGCAGAATCATCATTGCTATCCCCCGACCCCAACGGTGTATCGACCTGTCCCTGACAACTCTGAGGACCATCACGGGTCAACACCGTGATGGCAATCATGGCTCCAACGAAGAGCACATCAAGTAGCATCGCGAGATACGCGAAGAAGGCCACGCCCCCTAAGCAGCAGGTGAAAATACAACCCAATAATCCATATAGTGTGGCCGCGCCGCTAAGACCTTCCACGGCCCGCATCCACTGTGGAATTTCGACATTATGTTTGGTTTGGATGGCGAGGAAGTAGGAGAAAATTCCTAGAATGACGGCACTATCGAGTAGCTGCAGCACTCGAATGGTGAGGTTGAAAAAGCGAAGCACAAAGCCTCCAAATCCCATTCTCGGTGGGTTCCTGGTGCCTGGTGGCTGGGGTCGTAAATAAACAATGTAGGGAGGGATCAATAAAGAATAGTTACTTTTGTATGAGATATCCACACAAGATACTTGAGAGGATAAGTCAGGAATAATTAAGGAAGTGTTGTACAGAATAGAAGATGAAGAATACTTGTAAGAAGGCAGCGAAAATTCAAGTCTCTGACGAGGCAACAAGATTGGCATTGGCAGGGTCCCAGGGGAAGAGAGACTGTGGGTTCCCCGGTTACACAACGGCCCACCCACAGGCCTTTTCGGGACGATCCATGACCAAAAAGGGCCGGCTCTTTGCTCAATCGGGAAATCATGGACGGTTTGGCACCACGAGCCACACTCCCGTGATGTCATTTGGTCTTTTTTTGAGGCTGTTTGTGGGTTGCGATTGGTGGATATGCGGAGCGTGACCAAGGCTTGCTGGGATTAAGGTGGAGCTAGCTTATTATTGGCCGGGGTAGTCCCCATTATGACTTGCACACAGCCATTCCCAATTAGGTATGTTTTGCTTAGCCACATCACTGCCTCGTGATTATCATGTGATCGTCTTCTCTTTATTCTCCTACATAGCGTAAGTACTCGTACGCACCTAACTCTGCACGTCCACCAGAATCTTGCAATGTTTCTCTCGTTCTGCTCCTGCCAAGGCCTTGAATCCTTTATCCACCACCTCGTCCAGCTTTATCTTCCCAGTGATCATTTTCTCCGGTTGCAATTGACCTGACACTGTTAGAATCCGTATCTTTGAACCGTTTGCAGGGGCTTACCATAGCTCAACGCCCTGATCACATCCCGGAATGACTCCTCATCATACAATGTCGCACCCTCATACTTGATCTCATGGTACATCAGGTCGTTCACATGAATCGCAGGTCGTTTCTTCCAAACCGCAATGTTGACAATACTCCCATGCGTCCGACAAGCACGGATAGCACTATTTAGCGCAATCTCCACACCAGCCGTGTCATATACCACGTCCGCCCCGATACCATTTGTAATCTCCCGCACCTTCTCAGCCACGTCAACCTGTGACGGGTCCAGGACATGTGTTGCACCGTACTCCAGCGCGAATCTCTTACGACTCTCCGTCATCTCAGAAACTATGACGTTCTTCGCGCCCTGCAATTTGAGGACCTGCACAATGCCGATCCCAATTGGACCACCGCCAACGATCAGCACGTTGTGGTTGGGCTTGAAGGGGGAGACGTTGACGGCGTGCCAGGATACTGCTAGTGGTTCGACCAGGGCTGCGGCTTCGAGGGAAATTTTGTCGGGAATAGGGTAGAAATGGTTGCTGGGTGCGGTCATGTATTTGGCCATTCCGCCGCCATAGCCTGTTCATTAGCCTTTGTCTTGCCGGGAAAAAGTGAAAAGAAATTCTCACCAGACAAGCCAATAAACCCGATGTTCTCACAGCAGTACTCAATTCCCAACTTACACGAGCTACAACACCCGTCGTAAATTGTCGGCCGTACCACCACTCTCTGTCCTGGAGAGACATTCGTCACGCCGTCTCCCACATCCTCCACGATTCCCGCGAATTCATGCCCCATCGTCACGGGAAATTTTGTTTTCGTGATATTATGCGGTTCTTTAGGAATCAGAATCGGCCCGCTCATATATTCATGCAGGTCTGCGTCGTCAGCGGAGTTGCTCATCAGAATCCCAGAGAAGGCATACCACTCCCACAAATTCCAACAAAAGAAGGCCGAATCTTGACCTCCCCCGCTCTACAAAATGGCTCATCAATCTCGTCGACCCGGATATCCCCGGGTCCATGAAACCGCACCGACTTCATCAATGGTGCGGCTTTGAGCGTTGTCCGTAGTGTGTCAATGCTATCCGTTGTGATGCTGTTTCGCATTCTCTGGAGGTTTTTGGTAGGTCTTTCGACTTGGGTTTGGGTGGAGTCATTTAGGTTTAGGCTTGATTTACTTCTCCCGATCATTGTGCTTGATTATATGGGCCAAGTCAAGCGCTTAATACAAGAACAGTAGACTAGGACTATCTTAGGTATTCGTCTCTGGGTTTTATAGATACCAACATCGACGAAAGTGAATTTACAAGTCATGCCCACTATGATCAGAAGATGTTGCAATGACGTTAAAAACAGCATTTCCGTCATTACATAGAACTCAAATCGAAGCCATAGTAGAATCACACCATGCACCACGCAAATCATCCTCCGCATCACGCGCAACAATCAATCATTGGCCAAAAGCCACCGGACGTTAAAAAATCGACCATGGAAGCTTGGTTCGACAGCTATCAACCAGACATGACGGGATCTTGGTCGATCGGACCATGTGTTTCTGATTGGCTAAATCAAGAAATGTACCGCTGCTTTCGTTTTGCCAACGAGCTTCCAAGGATCGGGGTCAGGATTTCGCCATGTTAGACGAGAATGCAGGTTATTCACCTTGGCCAAGTGTCTTATTCCCGGATGCTGCATGGTTCCGGAATACTGTATGGAGTATTTGGGGTTGTATTTTGCGGAGAAGTGGCGTCATAGATTTGCGGCGAATGAGTATGTACGAGATACACTTTGTACTGGCACTTGTTAGTATTTAGAATTCACATTGGAGCCAATCAGACAAACCGGAAGTATCACTGATGTGTATAACCAATCATCCTGACTGGAAGTCCGTCGCCGCAGCTCAGCTACTGTCTAGTCGCAATAGCCACAATCAACCAGGATAAAACAACGCGATACAAAAGCTGATCAAGCATCATTCTCATTATCCTCGCGCTGCTTGTCAATGAACGCGCGCAAGATAGATTCTAACCCCTCATTGCGACGAGCAAGTAGCAGCACATCGGAGACGTTGACAGTCGAGCGTCCGGCATGCCTAGAACGGAAAATCCGATGTCAGTTACTGAGCGCTTGTTTGACGTCGAGATTATTTCATAGCATGATCTGCTGTGCAAGTGTTGGCACTTTTCCCAACAGGAAAAGAGTTAAAAGTGGCATGTACGGCCATGGTTGATTGAATAATATGCTTGCGCTAGCCCTATTACTTGGAGACATAGAAGGGTGGCACTCACTTGGCAAAGGATTCAAGGTCTTGACTGGACGTTTCTGTTTATTGCATTGTCATTAGTCTTCGGTTTAGAGCATAGAAACAATACAGTGCACTTGCACTGGTATACACCTGGGCAAGATATACACACCAAGCTGAGCCCAAACCATCTCCGTCAAAGCCCCGATAAACTGAGGTGTAGCATTCACGCCGAGCTTGATAGTCTCTTCATCAACAATTTTCCCAATTGAGAGCCACAGAGCGGACTTGAGGCGCTGTACTGTCGTTAGAGAACTGGATGAAGATCAAATAACAACCCAGCGACATACCTCTTCTAAGCTAATTCTCTCGTCTTGCTCCATTGTAATAGCAACCCTTATTCTGTTTAAATCTGCAGAAAAACGAGTATAAGAAATGACAACGATATCTTTCCCTTCCAGGACGTGAGACGCGTTTTCAGGCTGCATGTGATTGGCTCCTGCCAGCTAAGCGGAGAATGGATATGCCGGTTTATCCGTGCAGGTCGACGCTAACCCGAAAAAGCAAGCAGACAGATTGAAGCCAAAGTTGCAACGAAATATTTCTTTCTTTTTTACATAGCACACAATCTGTCCACTACTTTTGCATGGATTGACAATTCATCGTTCTTCCTACACTACCAGATCCAGCACCGGGATCCTAATACTCTGCTCCCTCCCTGCCATTTGGAATCAAATCACACCTCCGAGAAAATCAACCAAAATGGCCGCCGAACCCGACTTCAACGACCTCGTCCACGACGCTATAAACGACTTCTTCAGCCAAATCTTCGGCGTCGCCCAAGCCGGCTTCACCCGCTTCACTACAAACTTCTATAACTCCTTCGCACAAGTCTCCTCCACGCGCTGGACAAAAGTCATCGGCTCCGTGGTTTTCTACATCATCATCCGGCCGTACATCGAGCGTTTCTTCCGCTGGTCGAGTGACCGCGAACGCAAGAACCGCGAGGAAAAGGAGAAGAAGCAGGCTGAGGCGACGGGGTATAGTGAGGGGAAGAAGGCGAAGGTTTCTGCGAATAGTTTGCGGAGTGGGAAGCCTGCTGCTGCTGAGGAGGGTGGGAAGGTGCTAGGGGAGGTGGAGAATACGGATGATGAGGTTGATGAAGATGAGGAAGGGGAGGCGGTTCGGTTTGCGAGAGAGAGTGGGGTGCCTGAGTGGGGGAAGAATGTGCGCAGGAGGCAGAAAAAGCAGCCCAGTCACAATCTGAGTGAGGAGCAGTTGTTGGAGATGCTAGATTGGAGTGATGAGGAGGGTCAAGGTGAGAAGAAGGAGTGATTTTTTTTTCTCATCCATTGTCCATCTGTCCTCCTGGCTGCGACGCGTGCAGATTTTTCGGTCATCCGTCTATGTTTTAATCACCGGGTCTTTGCTTTTCTATGTACGAGTCATCGGACTGTACTCTTCTGTGCGACGTACGCGGAATCTAATGGTGGACGCATGTACTGTACTACTGATAGAACTTAATCAAACAATAATGAACGTCGAATTATACCAATGTCTTCATACCCAATCGTAATCATCAGATTAATGCAATCTTCTCAACGCCTCGATCATCCCCTTAACCCCATCAACATCCATCCCACCCACCCTCGACACAATCTCCTTCTGCACGTGCGCATCGCAGTCCAAGAACCGCTCAATTAGCTCCCCGTCCACAAACCGGAACGGCTCATCAGCTTCCCGCACCATGCTGCGGAATCCACGAAACTTGTTGAAGGGCAGGGCACCGAGTGAGTCAACGAAGGAGGCGGTTGTGACTTGAAGGCGCATGAGGAAGTCTTGGTGTTCGGGGTTTATCACGGCGAAGAGATAGATTGAGCCTTCGACCTGTTCAGGGGTTAGCAAGTGATATAAAGCAAATGGGAAGGGAAGGACATACCGTTCCCAAGAAAGCCCGTGGCGTCACAGTCACACTAGCCAGCTGTTGGATATTCACCGGTCGAATCCGGTTAACCATTTCACCCAACGAAATCTCGCTAGTCACCTCTAGTCGACGCTTATCATCATCTGTCACGCCATTCACATTACGACGGAGGACGACCAAATTGCCCTCAGCATCGCTTTCGAGGAAAGTATCCTCCGCGATGTAGGCAACACCTGTACCCCAAACGGTCTGGAAATGTCGGGATACTTCAGTCATAGAGCCAGGGAGGCCGTTCTGGCCTTCTTTGTATTGTACAACGGAGACACTCTTCATCAGGTCAGATACTGCAACAATGTCTCCTGTTACTGTCACGTCCACGGGTGCCGTTGAGGTCCTGTAGCTAGCGAGTTTTTCGAGCTTCATCGATCCAAAGTTGTTATTCACCACTTTATAGACGACAACCTAGACCGGGTTAGCCATCGGCTGTCTGAGTTAGAAAGTAGTATCCTCACCGTTTTAACAAGCGCTGCAACGATTTTCTCCCCCATCATAGCCAAAGCCCGACAAGCACCCTTGACAGGAAGCTCGGCAACCTGTGTCAACTTGCGACCATTATCAACCTCAAACACCAATATCCGTCCTCGAATGGATTCATCCCCCTCGTCATCCAAATAAGCCGTGCCAACAACGAATCGGTCCTTGACAACGTCTTTCCCAGTCTCATCCTTACCAGCGGCGAATTCAGCGCGAATGACGCTCTCCACCAACTCCTCTTCTTTAAGGTCAACGGCATCCAACCGACGGAAGAGGATCTCATCAGCAAGCACAAATTGACTCTTGACAATCTCCGCCCCTTGGTGCAGTTTTCGTTCAATGGTACCGATACCGAATGCCTTCTCGTGTGGTGAGTAGGCAACACGGCGGACAGTAGCTCCGATCGGAAGTGTCTGGATTTGTGTCGTCCTCTCCTTGTCCACTAAAGCAATTTTCAGGTCGTGAGCTGTCGCAACCGCAATCGCTTCGGGATACGCCTCGGAGTGGAAATGGCAGACGCGCGAGGCACCTTCAGAGTTGACGGCGGAGTAGATAATTCGGCCCTCAGAGCCGTAAATCAGGCTTGGGTTTTCACACGTGGCAAAAACGTTGTACAATCCATTGCCTCGAGGAATCTTCTTGAAGATAGGCTGCTCCGATCCAAGGATCAACTTGTTCATGCCCATCAAAGAAAAATCTTGCACGTTGAATGAGAAAGTGACGACCGTGCCATCGGCCATCGAGATAAACAGCGTAGGAACACCTGCCTGGTGGACATCGGCGACAAGAACTGACCGAGGGAAGGCTTCACCAGCAGGGCCAAGTAACTTTGTCTGCAACTCTTGCAGATCCTTCAATTGGAGAACTGAGACCTGCGCTAATTGAGGGAAAGCCGCAATACAAACACCCGTGGGCGAAGAGGGCACAGTGACACCGGAGATTTGTGTGTCTGCACTATACTCTTTCTGGGAAATGACCCGAGCATCATTTCTGACATTGAAGACCGTCAGTGCCCGGCCACCCGTCACAAGGACTGCGTTGTCATCGTTAGATGAGGCAGCTGTGACAATCTGCTCATTTGGTGGCGTCCACTCAAAAGTCACCATTCCGCTTTCAATTTCTGCAATCAGGACTTTCCGTTCAGTAACCTGCAATATCCGTCCTCCTGGCAGGTTGGCAGCAAGAATCGTGTTCTCTGAAAGAATTAGTCCAAGGTAATCGTCTAATTCCTCAACCTCGCCATCAGGACTGAAGCGGAAAACTCGCGTTTCGTCGACAAATGTAACGAGCAGCGTATCAAGGATGTCACCAGCTGTAGTCCCTGACTGTAAACCCCATAAATCTGTGATATGATCCATGTCACCCAAAAGACCCAGATCATCCATGCCAACACCGCTGCGCACACTCCGCAGAGTCCCATCGTCAAAAGCACCTGAACCAGAGACGATCCGAGCTTGTCCCGACGAGAACTCATGCGTTTGACTTTCACTTGTTCGGTTTCCAAGATCCATTATCGTAAAGTCCAAGATAGGAGCAATGTTCGACAATGTTTGAATGGCTTCGAGCGAGTCTTTTCCAAGCCGAATCACCTGAGAGTCTCCTTGGTGAGACCCAACGAATAGAATACCTCCACCAAGATAGACTAAGACAGAAGCCCGGGATGTGTTGCCCAGATGATCCAGCTTCAAACTGCCAATTTGGTTGTTCGAATCCAGCACAAGCGTCAGGATGAATAGTCTTCCATAATCATCCGCTAGCAGCCATCGTCGACTATCCACTTGTTCCCATGCGACGAAGATGGTCGCGTCATCAAGAGATCGAGAGAAGCTCTCATTATTATCGACGTCGACATAGTTTATCGATGTCTCCCCTAGTATTAAAAGACCGCCTGTGTCCGTTAGCAGTCGCACCAAGGTAATCTCCCTGTAGATATAACAACGAAAAAGCACGAACCTAGTGGAGCTGGAACAGGTATCAAATGAGAGGCACCCAGATCCAATTCCTGCAAAAAAGGCTCCGGCTCCTTGAACACTGCTTCGGTAGGCGTGCTAGCCGTGCCTGTTGTATAATGAAGCTCCCGAACCTTCAACCTAACCTTCTTCTGGTTATCTTCGTACAGAAGTGCCATACGCGGCTTATCTGACTGCACATGCAAAAAGGCTGAAGAGCGAACAAACAGTTCCTCTATCCTCGAAAGCACCGGTTCCCCCAACTCCCCGACTCGCGGCGCATTGGGACCAGAATCCACCGTTATACTCCTCCCTTTCTTTCTTGTCGGAAGTTGCACGATAGGGACGACTATAACCACACCCTCGTGGATCTCTAGCGTCATAAACCGTCCGCTTGGATCGATCAGGCATCGGTTGCCTGTCTGGGATTCCCGAGCTGATGGGTCGGAGATATCGACAAAATTTCGCTCCGTGCGGACCTGGTTCTTCTCGCTATCCCAAGATAATGTGAAATAGCTGTATTGATCGGTTCCGACGAAGAGGTGATCGGTAGAGGAATTGGCCGGGGCCGGGAGTCGAGCTAGCATCGTCACCCGGGCATAAAGGGCCCGCGAAGCAGTGAGAGCCAATCCATCAGGAGTCAACAAGTAGAATTCCAGTCGATTTGCTTTCCTATTCCAGCACCCGTATGGTTAGCAAAGCCGGTCAAGGTGACTTCTTCCCAAGGACGGGAGGGGCAAGACCAACGCAACAACCAAGGATTCCTCCTCCGGTCTCAGAAACTGCAGCTTCAACGCATGCCGGATGCTGCTAGCTCGGTGGATTGGCACGACGTAGGCCATTTTCTCGGCGTTAGATGGCGGTCGTTGCTATCAATCCAGGTGCCGGTGGTGGAGAACCACTGCGGGGAGTCGTCACGAGCGCCGCTCAATCGAATAGAGACAGGAAGTGAAAAGCTCAACGTGAAGTGAAAAATGAAATCGACATATCTTCAGTGGTTGTTTGCTCCTACCAGGATCCGATGGAATAGAGAGTGAGATTGTGATGTGGGGAGAGTCGAAGTTCTCGGTGGGAGCTCCGAGCAAGTTTCCATGACGAAGCTGGGCTTAACTCCGCAATGACCGATCTATGCTAGAGTACGAGTATAGTCTACGAAGCACGTATATGGGTTTGAATGCTTGTCAAATGCTTTTGAATACAATCTTCCTGTACTATCACTATCTATCCTGCTTATGACGCGTCCAAAAAAAAAATCCATAGAAATAACCAAGTCTTCGTCACAGCTCGTGAGAAATGAGACATACATAGTCCGCGCCGAATGAGAAAAGAAAATGTATGGCACAGAATCAGGCGGGGGAATATATGCGATATCGTCCAGATGGGGAAAGAGTCCCGAAAGAAATACAATAATGTAAAAGACATATGTATCAGAGAAAAAAAAAAAAAAAGAACTCTAGCAAACGGAGCCAATGCATAGAAATATTATGACCAGACGTCTTCCTGGTAGCTACCGCTGCTGCGCATGTGCTTGACCATTTCCTCGCCCCGTTCAGGTCCAAAGCCACGGTGTTCGGCAATGATTTGGCCAAGGACGAGGTTGACTTCCCGGGCCATGTTAGCTGCATCTCCACAGACATAGAAGTTGGCCTTCTGCTTGAGTAGATCGCTGACGAGAGTGGCTTGTTCGCGCAACCGATGCTGGACATACACCTTCTGGGAACCTTCACGCGAAAAGGCTGTGATGATCTTCAGGGAGTCACCAAGCTGGTCCTGGTAGGTCTATGGGGAGAATGTTAGCCAAGTTTCAATAATGAATCGGAGACGTGAATAAGTAAAACGAACCTTGAACTCATCATTATACAAGAAATCTTCATCACTCTTGCGGCAGCCAAAGAACAAAAGCGTAGTGCCAACCTTCTGGCCCTTAGCAGCCAAAGCAGCACGTTCTTGGATAAAACCACGGAAAGGAGCAACGCCGGTACCGGGACCAACCATGATAATCGGCTTCGAAGGGTCCGAGGGAAGCTTGAAGTTCGAGTGACGGACATGGACAGGCACGTGGATTCCATCGTACTTGTTGCGAGGGCCAGTGATGTCGTAGGTCAAACCATGAGGATCAGGCGAGGGGTCACCGTTCTGCTTCTGTTTCAAGGCTAGGAGATAGTTCGTAGTGACACCCTTGACAATGTGGGAAGCACCAGGCAGTTGAGTAGACTCGACGACAGCAGTGATACTGATTTTATCCTTCTGTACCACAGACGAAGACGAGATGGAATAGTAGCGAGGCTGGAGCTTATTGATACCTTCGATGATCAGCGAGAACGGGACGGCAGCAAACGGCTTGGAGGTGAGGCTCTGCAAGGCCTGGGCGATATTGTAGCACCTGTCGGTGATCTTCTCGTGGAAGTAATCCTTGTCGCTACCCAGGCGCACGATCTCTGCCTTGGTCTCCTCATCGGGAGCGAAAGCAGCCAGAGTCGCAATGAACTGACGGGAGACGGGAGCGCAAATTTCCAAATAGTAACGAACGGCGGCATCGTAGGTGGTGGGGGTCGGAATGGGGACCTTGGCGGTAACATCGAGACCCTTGACGTTGATAACCGTACCACGCTTGTCCTCGATACCGAAGACCTGGAGGAACCGATCGACTTCAATTCCGGCGTTGGTCGGCCACACTGCGATATGATCACCAGTCTGGTAGTTGAGGCCACTTCCAGCGATACTAATTTCCATGTGCAGACAGTTCCGGTCCTTGACGTTGAACAATTCACGAGACTCGACAATGGGAGCAATGAATGGGTTGTGCGGGGAGAACGGGCCCTTGGGCTGACCTTCCAGATGGCTTTGAGTCGGTTCACCGAGGTAAACATTCTCATCATCAGGGCTGGTCGAGTCATCCTCCGAAACAGAAAATACCGGTTCGTAGACAGAGTCACGTTCTTCCAGGGTCATAGCTTCCGACAGGGCAGCCCACATGGGCTCCTTCCAGGCCAAAAAGTCTTCTTCCATAGTACCCGCACCATCGTCACCTTCACCGGCAGCACCAACGCGCTGCGCACCCAGCTTCGTGAGGGCAGTATCAATGTGACGGACCATAGCGTTGTAGTGCTCATAGGTGTTGTTTCCGAGACCAAAAGCGACATACTTCATCGAAGACAGAGGCTTGTCATCCGCCGCGGCACCGCTCTCGAAAGCCACGTCCTCGGAAGTGGCAAACTGGTAGAAGTCGGCCGCGTTGTCTGTGGGCTCACCCTCACCATAAGTCGCAACCACGAAGAATGCAATCTTATCCTCGCCGAAAGTGTCCAAATGGTCGTAATCGTAATCCTCTAAATCAGCAACCATGGTCTTCAGGCCAAAACGTTGCGATCCTTCCTTAGCCAACCGAGACGCATAGTCCTCGGCGGTTCCGGTCTGCGATCCATAGAAAATAACACAGTTCTTGCCAGTCTCATCCATCTTTTGCACAATGTTCCTAGTTTTGCCAGGCTTTGCGGCTCCGTTCGTCGCCGGAGTAGCAGCAGAGGTCTTAGGGACCGCCCAGTAGGAACCTTTAGTGAAGTAAGCAACACTACCCACCAAAAGCACCACCAGGACGGCCACATCGAGAATATCGAGTTGTGACATAGTGACAATTTGTCCGATTCGAATCAGGCGAGCAATCCAACCAGGGAATGAACTCCCCTGGCGCTAATAATGCCGAACGGGAAGCTGAAGACAAGCCGGGCGGAGCGGGGAAAGAGGATAAGAGCGAGAAGAGACCAGAGAGGACAAAACCTCAGATATCCAGACGAAAGGCCCCTCGAATGCAGCAATTGGCACTCAATAAAGGGGATATGGCACAGTGAGAGAAAAGAAAAGGGAAAAAAAAAAAAAAAAAAGGGAAGCTGAAGAAAAAGAAAAAAAATAGAAAAAAAAAGCGAAGAAAAGGACAGCAATTTGATAGACGTGGTGTGATAGCGGAAGAGAACCGGCACTATTATGAGGGATGTTGCATTATCCCACAGTGCGTGTCTGTTTAGAGCGGTCACGGGATCTGTATGTTTGCTCGGGAAGTTGCACTTATACAACGGGAAACAGACAAAATGGAAAGGAAAATAAAGTACAGAATGTCCTCTACAGAAGGAAATTTACGGTGTACGCTCGCTTATATATAACCACATCCTCCTTCTGGTGGGGGATTGGGGGCGACCACAGTCAACCCGAGCATCAGCCCGAGAACACAGTCGACTCGGAAGGAAATTTCGGCGCTTGGTCGACTGGAAATCTGGCACGAGGTCTTCCCCAGCTGGACAAGACCGTCCAAGTCTGGGGGTGGCAATGTGTTGCTTCCATCTTTGTCGGTCAAATCACGAGGGAAATCTCCCGAACAAGCTGCCGAACTATGACTAGCCGAGTTCCGCCCTTCGCCCACGCTGTGTACGGAGAGTCGGGGGACGAGAAAAGAGGCAAGATGCTCCGTAAAGACGTTCTCTCAGCCTTCCGAAGTTCTGCTCGATTTTACCCCACAATCAATTCCGGAGATCGATCATGTTGAGCCGTCATGAATGTTCCTATGCTGAGCGGTCGGAGGTGATATTCCGAATGACAGGCAGACGGGGTTTCAATACAGCCGGACAATTGGGTAATGACGGCAGAGCACAGGACAGAGCGCAAGATATTCCTGCGTATGATCGAGCCTAAATGGACATTTCGGTCGTTTCGGAGGCATAGTGGGAATCTCGTGGACGGAACAGGACGGACAGTTTCCGCACAAGAGCGGCCATGAATCCCATGTTTCGTCGACGAAAAGGATATAAAAGGTGCTTCGAGTCTTTGTCTATGGCACGCACTCCAACTGGAATATCCAAGACTTGACTGCATGCGTCTGGTCGTACGGGGTACAGCTTGGTCCAAATGTAAACACTGCCGAGGATCACCGCAGAGATAGTCTGGGGATACAAGATGCCGTAGTTTGTACGGATAACAATTGGTGCGTGTCCTAGCGTGTTCATATTGAAGCAATCACGTTGTACGGTTGCTAGTTTAACGGATATTGTGCAGTCTGTACGGAGTATGAAGAAGTGAGCTTATAACCTGGATTCAGCCGGCAGTGTATATACACCATGCGCTCATCAGAGTATTTCCACTATTTGAAAATATGTTCAATAGCATAATTGATTTTGTCGAAATCCATAGCAGAGGTGGTAGACCCATATTCTAGAATACCTGCACATACGTATCTGCAGCACGTGAGCGTTGAACAAGATTGGGAGATTAAAACGCACCCCACATGTTTCTGGAAAACGGAGGATATATCTGGCTTATTATATACTTAGTCTCGAGCTCTATAGTATATCCCTGAAGTGTTGTATGATTGCTTTCATTGTGTCTACTCCGTAGATAGGAGGTTTGATACCCCTGGTAGCTAGAGTACTCCGTGGATGAATAGATCACACTACTTGACAGAGAAATACCAAGACATATCCAAAAGAAATCAAGATACCTTACTTTATAGATATAATCCTCAATATCCATACAAAGTGCCTCTCCCTGACCTCTCCTGAACTGGATGATCCCCGTGCTTCGACTTCTCCGCCTCTCTTCCGGTCGCCCTTTAGCAACAACCAGCCTCCTTAATCGTCTCTTTCCAGGAGATTCTCGCATTCTTCATTCGATTCAAATCTGATACATTCCCTGCCCAGCATTAGCAGTCCCTCCTTTATGCTATCCACCATCAACTGTTGAGCGACAATGAGCGACTCGATCGTGTCCTTCAAGTCGACCCCAACAAGCGTGAGCTGAGCGCAGTGAGCTGAGCGCTGTCGGGATAATACTGCTCCAGGAGTGCCGGAAACCGAAAGAATCGACACTGCAGACCCCAAATAAACTTAATCAAAAGTAAGTGGCTTGAGAGAAGCTCTGTTCAGCCTTCCAATTTATCTCCCCTCCATCACCACCGTCCTTCTCGGCGTTTCATGTAATACGCGCCTGTATATCACCCGCCAGATACATAAGGACCAAATAAAAAAAAATAAAATAAATAGGCTATTACTGACTCGCATGCTTCTGCAATGGCTCTCTAGTGGCGTCCCATCCTTTTATCAAGACTGGCCCCGTCCAATCCACCACTCCGATGCCCCTCATACCCGATGATTCGAGCCCTGTGTCGCACCATAGCCTCGCATCTCCACCGGATCGTTTTGTTTCAAGGAGTACTCCGGCATCCGCGGTGCATAGTCGGGAAGCCTCTGCTGCTGCTACTACTACTAGAGGGAGAGCGCTGGATCCTTCCGCCTTGAATACTTCGTCTTTACAACCCAAGAACAACCGCCGTGGTCAATCTCATTCCAAGAGCCCCGAGACCTCTGGACCCTCACGCCCCAAATTAGGATACGATGACGGACTAGAACGACGCCCGTCCAATTCCTCCTACGGCCATCACCGCCAGACGTCGATCGTTCATGGAATCCAACACTCCCGCAACCCGAGCTTTGCCGCTTCGCCGACCTCAAATAGTCCTCTGAATCCCGAATTGATCGCATCGCTAAACCGTAGTGGCGGTATTTGCAGTGGCGCTGGCGCCCATGAACAGGAACTCCCGTCATTCGGACGTCTGGAACAACCCGATATGCAGTCAATCTACCAGAGCCCCGGAGCCAACGGTTCGAGTCATGGATTACAGGGATCATCCGAAGATCAAGGTGTTCCGAGCATTGTCAATAGCAGTCCGGCAGGTCATGTGCATAGAAGGATGAACTCAAACGGGAGAACATGGCAGGACCGCTCCCATAGTCGTTCGCATTCGAGGCATTACATTGAATTGAGGACGGTGGGCGAATATGCCTTGCACCATCTTTTCAACTCGGTGAGATATACTTCCCTCCCGTGGAAAAAATGCGTGGACTTTTCTAATAGTGATCAGTTTGTCGGTCAAGCGGACAACAAAATCAACCAGGCTATATTGAAACTAGGGGAATTGGAAGCCCCGGTCGAAGAAGTATGCGGCCCCGGAGCAGATCCGACCTTTGATCAATTGATCTCAGCACTCGGGCATATATCGCGACAAAAGCCAAAACCTCTGATTGATACTATTATGTTCTGGCGAAAGGCCAAAGGGGATGCAGCGATTACGGCCAAGCACGTAGCACATCAGGTATGCTATAAAAAAAGAGAAACAGAACCATGGCCCCCAAGTCTAATACACCCATGTACAATTAGCCAAAGCCCTCGCCCCCAGAGCCCGCTGCACTGCTCCGACGAAATACTGAACCTCTCCAGATGACTGCCGAACAAGCACAAGCTGCTAATACCGACCCGTCCGCCCCTCCTAGTACCCTTCTATCCAGACAAGAAGATGTCCACTTGGCCGAGCGACGCGCCACGGTGTCGGTTTACCTCGTGTGTCGGGTTTTGATTGAGATTTTCAACCAGAGCAACCTTGCCTCAATAACGCTCGACATGGCTGACCGTTTGGAGGATATCGTGTTTGGTCAACTTAAGACTGTGGATCCGGATCAGATCTCAGCGTCTCCTCTCCGGATGGCAAACTGGCGAATATACGGTCAGCTGCTCGGCATCATGAGTGAAAGCAACTTCTTGAGCGTCTCGACTCGCTTCCTGTCAGAGTTGGACCGGCTTCAGAAAGAAGAGACCCTTCGAGGTCCATCCAAAGAGGGGGAGGCAAGAGTCGAGCTTCTTATTTTGGGAATGAGGCATCTGAAAATCAGAACACAACCAGACACATGGCCGAAATCATGTGAATTTATGCGATCTCTGGCACGTCTATTTGGCAATGCTCATGGGCAGCGCATCAAGCAGGCCTATTGCTATATCTTTGAGAAGCTACTTTTACCTGTAGCCGCAAATCCTGGCTGTGACCTATCCCTACCTAAATGGAAAGAATTTCTGGAGCTTGTCCAATCTCGACTGTCGCAAATGCTCACCAAACCCCGTCACTGGGCCGCCTCCTTTCCCTTGCACGTGCTGCTTCTTTGTGTCTCGTCCAAGGAGACCTTTTCGTTACAATGGCTTCCGGTCATCATGAGTCTTCCCGCGAGACTGAAGGATCGCCCTACTAGGGGTCCCGCCCTACAAGCCATGTGTCGTCTACTCTGGACGTACTTCTTCCGTCATACGGACCCTCCTCCAACTACTCTTCGAAAAATCGAAGAAGTTGCCAAGATAGCGCTTCCTCCAGGAAAGAGGACATACTTGACCACCGAACCAGCCGTTGCTGAACCTCTGATCCAATTGATCCGCATGATTGGGTTTAAGCATCCCGACGTGTGCATTCGCAACATCATCTTTCCTTTGATTAACTCGGACATCTTCCTGTCTAATAAGGACTTAAAGATCGAGCAGATGGAACCAGAGAAAATGGTTATTGGGATTCGTTCCTTCATAGCGATTGTGACGGACCTAGAGAATTGTGACCAACTGTGTCCTCCTTTCCCCACGGGATCGATTCCTAACCCCTTTACTGATATCTCGGCCACTTCAGCTCCTTTGCACCGGCCCCAAATCCTTGCTGATCCACGTGTGCTAGGTGCTACCGAGACTTCTGATGACGAAACGCCCGTGCGTCCTGTCAATATCTCCAAATTGAGCGACAATATTAGAGGATTCTACGTTCGCTTTTGTGAGATATTGGGCAAAATAACGCTTCTGTGTGACAATACCTTTGGCGGACAAGCTGTACTGGATGAGAAGTTTGGCGGATCTACCCCAAAGACACCAATTTCGGAGGCGTTTGGTTTCTCGCGGCGTGACGACCATGTAAACACAGGAGATCAAAAACAGGGCTTCTACGATTTGATGCATGTTGCTGTTCAGGCACTTCCTCGTTGTCTATCTGACCATATTCCTTTCAATTCGTTGATCAACCTGTTGTGTACCGGAACCGCCCATGTTCAGACAAACATCGCGACATCATCTGCGGAATCGCTCAAGGCTATCGCGCGGCAGTCGCATGCGCAGCAAGTTACCATTGGATTTGCCAGGTTCATCTTCAATTTTGACGCTAGATACTCTACAATGTCAGACGAAGGAATGTTGGGACCAGGGCACATTGAATCCACCCTGAGACTCTATGTTGAGCTTTTGGGGATCTGGATTGAGGAAATCAAGCAGAAGACTAAGGGCGCTGGGACAGATATAGGGGATAAGTCCAGTACTGGAAGCCGGGCTTTGCAGCTAGACCTTTCTACCGTCCTTGCACACGTCGAAGAAATCGAATCTCATGGACTGTTCTTCTTGTGTTCACAATCACGAAGAGTTCGAGCGTTTGCCATTACAGTACTTCGGCTAATCACAGAATTCGACAGCGCCTTGGGCAAAGAGAACACAAGAATCATTAGAATCCTCGAGGCAGACTCGCTGCACATTTTCGATGTCAATGACGAACAGCTCACGATCGCCGAAAGGAGTCGCATTCAAAAGGGCAAGCGAAAGAGTGCGTCACAAAATACACTTATAGAATTGTGCAGCAGCGAGGTGTCGTATGATTCAACTCTCTGGTCCAAGGTATTCCCAAACATCGTTCGTATCAGTTTCGAGACGTGTCCCTTTGCGGTCACTCTGGGCAGAGAGATAGTCTGCGCAAGACTGGTGCAAATGCACAAGACGATCACTGCTCTTGCTGAGAACCCTCGACCTCCTTACTATGGCCCCGTGGACGTCACGCAAGCTCGAACATTTGGTCGGAACAGCATGACAGCGGAAATTCTAATCGAACAGTGGAAGCTATATCTGGCCATGGCTTGCACCACTTTGAATAGCGTTGGTGCGCAGTCGCAGAGTCAGTTGGCAAATGCCCAGCATGCTCGCAAGTCGTCCAAGGGCCAGCAGCAATCGCAGGATAAAATCAGCTCAGCCCGGAGTCTATTTGCTTTTGTCATCCCCTTACTGTCGGCTGAACGTGATTCCATCCGGAGTGCCATTGTGGCCGCCCTGGGATCGATCAACAAGAACCTTTATCGCACCTTGCTTGAATCATTGCAATACGCTGTGACGACTTGCAATGAAGAAGCCAAGATGAGAATTGGCGTGCATTACCGGTCTCCAAGCAGTCCCCGACGCAGTAGGAAAACAGATAGACTACGAACAGAAGTCACGCATGTGTACAAGCTGACCTCTCACTTCCTTCGTGAGCCTGAGGTGTACAATGATGACTGGATCGTCAATAACCTCGTCACCTACACCAAGGACCTGCGCATATTCCTAAGCGATTCAGAAGTCCAGAATGACTGGGAGTTCCAACGGCTACGGTTCCATTACTGTGGATTGATGGAAGAGCTCTTCGAGGCTATCAACAGAATAGAAGAATCTTCTCGCTGGATACCGTTTGAGTCACGGAAGTCTGCGTTTTCGCTGATGGAGGATTGGTGTGGATATTCGCCCAACCAGCCCCAGATCTCCCAAAGGGAGGAGCAAATGCGGAAGTTCGCCCATCATGAAGGCGAACTGCGTAACACAGCTGCCGCCATGGAAATTGAGAAAAAGAATCTACGGGCGGCCGCTCTTAGTGCCATGGCGTCACTTTGCGCAGGTCCGATTAGTATCACTACAGAAACCGGCGTAGTACTCCAGTTTGACGTTGGACGTATGTTGTCATGGGTCGATATCATTTTTAACACCATCAGCGATAAATGGCACGCCATTGGCAGACGGGCACTCAAGAACCTCATCATCCACAACAAAGAACATTCGTACTTGCTCGAACGGTCAATTGAGATGTGCTACGTTACGGAGCGCCCGAAAGCACTGGAGAGCTATTTTGAAGTGGTCACTGAGGTGCTCATAGAGAACACCGACTACCATTTCAACTTCTGGAGGATCCTCGGTGCTGTGCTCGTTACCCTTGGCAATCAGAAGCGTGAAATAAGAATGAAGTCTGCTAAGCTGCTTCGGATCTTGGAAGAACGTCAGCAGAAGAGTTCCCGGCTTCAAGATTTCGACATCAGCATTTCTGACAAGACAACAGCCGTATACAAACTTGCTCAGTTTGAGACGTCGAAGAGACTGGCGAAGCAGCACTCGGACTTGGCTTTCACTCTGTTTTCCGAGTTCGCATTGCACTTCAGAAATATTCGTCCCGACAGCCAGCGGAATATGGTCGCTGCCATTTTGCCGTGGGTGCAGACAATGGAACTTCAGGTTGACCCCAACGGTGGCCCGACAGCCAAGTCCTACATGCTCCTTGCGAATTTGTTCGAGATAACTATCCGATCCAGCACCATATTACCGAACGAGGTACAGGCCCTCTGGCAAGCTCTGGCTACGGGCCCTCATGGCGGAAATGTCCAACTTGTACTCGATTTCATCATCAACCTCTGCCTGGAACGCAAGGAGCAGAACTTTGTCGAGTATGCCAAGCAAGTAGTTGTATTCTTGTCTGGGACACTCGCTGGGTCAAAGGTGATCGAGTTCTTCCTGATGCAAGTCATCCCCAAGAACATGGTGCAGGAAAGGAAGGAGATCACCCCAGCTCCTCCGGACACCAAGAGCTTGCCGTATGTCGCGGATTTGAGTGCCGTGTTGCCGGTTGGCAATAAGCAGGCAGGTCTGTCACTTGGTCAGGTCGCTCTTATTTTCCTCGTTGATTTGATGGTTGCCCCGGTCACTCTGGTGCTGGAAGACGTTGTCAAGTTGCTTCACGTTGTCCTTATCCTGTGGGATCACTACACGATCACTGTGCAAGAGCAGGCTCGAGAAATGCTGGTGCATCTGATCCATGAGCTGGTGGCTGCGAAGGTTGAGGATAACGGGCCCATGGAAACTCGTCAGGCCGTCGAGGACTTCGTGGAATCTATTCGCAAGAGTGATGTAAAGGTTGTCTGGGACTACGAGGACAACAGCGACAAGGAGGATATCGATGAAGCTAGCCGAGTGCCTTTGTCTATGTCTACGGTCACCCGTCAAGTTGTTGATTTCTTCAACCTTGCTTACGAAGGTGTCAACGATCTCTGGGCCAAGGAGGCATTGAATTGGGCGACATCCTGCCCTGTCCGGCATCTTGCTTGTCGATCGTTCCAAATTTTCCGCAGCATTTCAACGTCGTTGGACTCTAGGATGCTCGCGGATATGCTCGCTCGACTTTCCAACACGATCGCCGATGAAGAGGCTGACTACCAGACGTTCTCCATGGAGATCCTTACCACCCTCAAGATCATTATCAGTTCTCTGTCACCCGCTGATTTGTTGCGATATCCCCAGCTTTTCTGGACTACTTGTGCGTGCTTGAACACGATCCACGAGACCGAGTTCATTGAGAGTGTTGGCATGCTCGAGAAATTCATGGACAATGTCGACATGAGCGACCCGGCTGTGGTAACACAGCTTATTGAGGGTCAACCGCCCCGATGGGAAGGTGGTTTTGATGGCCTTCAGAATTTGGTCTACAAGGGATTAAAGTCTTCTGAATCTATCAGTCGGGCATTGGATATTTTGCACCGATTGAGTGGTCTTCCCAACAACCAACTTATTGGCGACGGATCTCGGTTGTTGTTTACTATCCTCGCTAATCTGGCCCATTTTCTCCATCAGTTCGATTCGGAGGTTGACGATCCGAAGACTCTTGCTCGTGCCACCATGTTGGCTCGCGTTGCGGAAAGCGAGAACTGCCCACGATTGGCTGCCTCGCTTCTGGGATTCGCTAATGGGCAATACAAGGCAGAGGGTGACTTCCTGAACCATATTGTCTCCGAGATCCGGTCGTATTACTTCCCGCGCCAGGACGTTTACAGTCTGATATTCCTCATGGGCTTTTTGACCAACACGACCAATTGGTTCCGGATTAAGGTCATGAAAATCCTCTGCGTGTTGATACCAGATATTGATATGCGGAGAGGAGAAGTCACTTGTCATGGACCTGATCTAATCTCACCCCTCTTACGTCTGTTGCAGACGGATCTCTGCCCTCGGGCTTTGCAAGTCATGGATCACATCATGACTGTTTCGGGCAATCCCATGGAGCGGCACCATCTTCGGATGAGTATGGCGTCGTCTTCGTCGTCACGGGCCATTCGCAAAGAATACGAGCGTATCCAAAGTTTGTATGGTATACCCGAGCCTACGGGGTGGTCGATCCCGATGCCTGCAACGCAATCAAGCATTACGCGACATAACGTCCACGCTGTGTTCTACACCTGCGCGGAGGTCGACCTCATGGAAGCGCAAGAAACCGCTCCTACCGAGGTAGAGTTCCACACGGATGGATACAATGATTCGTTCTTCCCTATGCGGGCTGACACGATGAAGTCAATCGACACGCAAATGGATGGCAATATGGGAGACATTGTGTCGAAGCTGGACAGTCTTGATGATTTCTTTGAGGAGACAGAGACGATTAATTCGTCCATGACACCTGCTTCAGACACCATGTTGTCAGGGTTCTCAGGTAGTTATGTGGATACCAGCGAAAATCGCTACGATCAACAGACAGCACCAATTCTCCGCAAGTCTCTCGCACGGACTGCCTCATCGTCGTCATTCCATAACGGTTTGGCCGAGTCTCGACCGCCTAATTTGCGCATCGACAGCAGCAACGTGACAAGTACCCCACCTCTCGCGCCTATTCAAGCATCATATCCAGTCTCGCATACTCGTTCAATCACATCCCCAGTGAATAATCTGTTCTCGCCAGCATCCAACCCACAGAATCCAACTCCATCCATTGGTTTCAACGAATCAGCCTTCTTCTCCGATGACGAGCCCGAAGAAAGTATGTCTGACATGGACGAGCGCCTAACAATCAACAAACCAGCAATCTCACATCCCCTGGGGCCGCCAACGCGGAGCGTGACAGACGGATCACATTCTCTCGAATCCATGATCCGAAGTGGAATGAGACGGCTTACAGGTGGCGCCGCAACGAACCGCGAAAAGGAGCGTCAGCGCGAAACAATCCGCGCGCAGCAACGCGCTATGGCGCAGACGGTTGGGTCTCCGCGTGTACCCAAGGTACCGGCTGAGTATCTGCCGAGCAATCCGACGTCGCCGGGACAATGATTGTCGGTTTCTTTTGTTGCAATCTCGTATGTATTCTTTGGCATTTTCGCGGTGTAGTGTCGGGCGTTTTGATGAGATTTCATTTATCATATCATCTGTGTGCATTTAGTCGCATTTCATTTTACATGGCATACCCTTTCGTTTTCTCTACGGTTATCTGTGCAATGTTGCCATTAACTTTTGAGATACCTAGTGTACAGTAATTTTGTCTCCATAAGAACCAGACATGTCACCGTTATGTCTTGTCATATTGTACCCGTCTCGGTCACAATTGTCAATCCATAACTCTTTGTAGCACGGTGGTTAAAGGCGAACATTGTCACCATGCCAGGATGTCCTTTTGAAAAACTCAGAGATCTGTTGACTTTGACGGGCCGATATTCCAGAGAGAGCCGAATAATCTTCTTACCACCGCCCACCATCCATTATCCAGTAACAAAGATCCCTGTTCTTCGATCGGTCCGGGGATACGGTTCGAATTGACGCGACTGTGACAGCTCACTGGGGGGAGGGGCTGTCGAAAGAAGCAAAAATACGGAGAAATAACTTTGCATCAGCCGAGTTGGCAGGTATGAAGTTCGGTCTTCGCCTGTTTTCAAATCTAGAAGGTATTTTTTTTTTTTCTATATAAAAACTAAAGCCTCTTGGTAGTAGGTAATCCCGCCGCACCGCATGGCCTTCGTTTAGGGCTTCTTTTCACTTAGCCAGGGGCCTGCCCAATGGATGTCTTCTCTAGCGGATGCGCCAATGGAAAGGTACAGTTCAAGTAAGCCTTTCCTGATGTAGATTCGTAACCAGATTGACCTTTGTATGGTCGCTTGAGTTGCTGGCCCGCCGTTGACCTTTCGATAGTGGGATGGCCGAATGTGATGCTAGGATTAAGACAAAGCAAGGCGATGTCTCAGATTCCAAACCTCTGAGCGAGTCAAAGTGGAATCATGAAGTTCTCGAGAACATCCTGAATTGAATGTTTACTTTCCTGGGACATCTAGTATCGCGGAGAAATATGTTTGAAAATTCGATGACAAGAGGGTCGCCGGTTGTGTATATGGGGTTGTTTGTGCCTCGATATACCGTGACCTGCTGAGTACGATTCTCCCGGCCACCCACCGACTTCCATTTCTCAATATAAATTTTGGGATTCTGGCGGCACACGGCCAGCGTAAAGACGATGTTGACCTTGCCTTGACCTTGTCGTAACCAGAAGCGAACATCCGATTGAAGTTATGGTTGAGATTTGGCGACCACAACTTCGAGTACCACTGTGGGCCAGCTGCGGTCATGACCGCGCGGTGATTGCAATGGACCCCATGCATCGTCTCCTTTTTTTGTTGTCCTTTTCGTCGTTCTTGATGATCGCGCCCTCATACGGCTGCAAGGCCTGTCCGAAACCGACCTACCGGAATCAGATCTTGGCTCAGCGCATCGCCAAATGCGCCTTGCACGGCAGCGTGATTGTAGGAGATCATTTGTACAAGTGAAAGTCATTCAATAGCACTGAAGGAAGACCAAGATGTACTTTGTGTGCCTTTGGCGTTGATAAAATCGCGAGAGAATGTTTCTTCATCGACCTCAAAGAGTAGCCATCCACTGCCTTCTCCGTATTACAGGTACTCATCACCTATATCTAATACCTCCTGGAACTGCCGCTTCCCCTTATATTGACACTCTTGATGTTGGGAGAAAGATCCTTCAGCCAGCTATCGCCATAGTAGCCGATAGGGCTTTTTTTTTTTTTAATCCCAACCATGGTCATCTAACTGGCGTCGGCTTTATTTGCTGTTGTGTTTGATAAGCAGAGTAGCTGCATTTCCTTCTCCAACTTCATAGCTATCTTAGGGTCAAAGCTTTGATATAGCTATACGGCTCATTTACTTCATTATGACAGCAGCCAGTGATCTACGGAACTGCGAGTCCATCGGAAACAGAAGGCTCCCGACGTACCCTCTAAAACCGATGGTGTCTCTTAATGGCAAACTGACACGCGACATTTTTGGAGACAAGTCTCATAGGCCTTTCCAGAGCCCCCATTGCCGCATTCATTGCCGGATACAAGGAAGCCCGCTTCTAAAGATCGTTCATCGCTTGCCTACAACAATACATGGTAAATACAAGCAACCCCGAGTGATCAGGTGTTGTAGTCCCAAATATTTCAGGAGGAATAGACATGTTATTCTTTTATTTCTTGTCCGTAACAAGTCCAGCCAGTTGTAGGGCTGCATTTCCCTGAACGCCAAGATTCACATGACACTATACCTTTTCAGGAACACCCGTATCTCCCCCGCAATCCTGCAGTCATTCAGGTCGTCCTCGACACAACCTTCTACAATACTCGGACAGTGATACTATATCAACTAGTCAACAATGACCTCTCCAAGGTACGTTACGCTGAATAAGACCTCCGCTCTCAGGCGCCATATTCCGAAGAATAGTTAACTAACAACCCCCCCCCAGTTTCCCCCGCGTTCGCGCATGTCTCTTCGACATGGACGGCCTCCTCCTCGACACGGAGGATAAGTACACCATCGTGACGAACACAATCCTCCGGGAATATGGAAAGCCATTGCTCCCCTGGAATATCAAGGCGCAATTGCAGGGCCGGCCGCAGCCGGAGGTATATCACCTACCTACACAAACTATATACAGAGTATATAATGGATGAGCTGACTTGGAGATGAACACCAGGCAAGCCGAATCTTCCACGACTGGGCGAAGCTTCCCATAACACCCGAAGAATACCTCAAGAAACAAGCGACCCTTCAAGCCAAACTCTTCCCCGAATCTGCGCCCCTCCCCGGCGTCGAGACCCTTCTCGCCAGACTATCCTCGACGAAAGACACGGAGAACCCGGTGCATCTCGCCCTTGCGACGTCCTCGCATAGCAAGAACTACCAGATGAAGACGGCACATCTGCAGGAATTGTTCGATGTGTTTCCTGCGTCGCAGAAGGTATTGGGCGATGATACGCGAATTGCGAAGGGGCGTGGTAAACCGCTCCCGGATATCTACCTGCTTGCGCTGGAGACGATTAATGCGAGATTGAGGGTGAAGGGTGAGGAGGAGGTTAAGCCCGAGGAGTGTCTTGTGTTTGAGGACGCGGTGCCTGGTGTTGAGGCTGGGCGGAGGGCTGGCATGAGGGTTATTTGGTGTCCGCACCCGGGTCTGCTGGAGGCATATAAGGGGCGCGAAGAAGAGGTTTTGGCTGGGGCGACGGGGGAGCACAAGGAGGAGGAGAAGACGGAGACGGAGAAGGAGGCGGATGCATTGAAGAAGGAACGCTTGGGGGATGCTGGGCAGATTGGGACGATTGGGGATGGGTGGGCTGAGTTGGTGGGGAGCTTGGTGGACTTTGATTATGGGAAGTATGGAATTCAGCCGGTGGAGTAGATAGGTCGCTTCTATATGCATGTGCACGATTTATTTCTTTGCGTACAATTATCATAGATACCCAAGCAGGATTCTGTAAGAGAATAGATGAAGACACCAATCTAGATTTTTGTTTGATTAAAATTACAACAATTTCCCCAACATCAATGGAAAATAGGAAATAGGAACAACCAAATGACATATTTTCTGGTAGTGCGGCGCGATAGGGCTAAGCCAGATCAACGCCTCCAATGTAGCAACAAGAAACGAAACAAAACAAAATAAGCCCAAATGACCATAAAACAAGAAGAATGAGCCGAAAAGATATTTGGTAAAAATAGTCTGGTCTAAACGGTGTCAGAAGCCGTCAGACAGTGACCAAGAACATTATGTGTATGGACAAGAAGTGAACAAGATCCCACCCAAACTGTGACTAACAGAAAACCTCCTGAGCTTTTGATAGAAATGGAAAAGATTCGTGAGCCATATTGAAAAAAAAAAAAAAATTCGTAGATCGCGTAATGTGATGCAAAGATAGCCGCGCCAGCATAGATGCATCTGGTGCCAATCGCGAATAATTGGACTAAATCGGGATCAAATGGTATCGACAAGAAAGTTGAAGTAAATCGGAAGTCGTAACTCGTGAAGATTAGATTCAGTCGTGTGGCTTCAACGTCGCTTCTTCGGCGACGCGTTTTCATCGACATCGTCCACTTCAGAAGCGCGACGCTTGTGGCTGGCAGTCGTACTCGTAGATTCAGACCTGAGCCTCCCCGGCGTATTTCCAGCTGTAAAATGGTGTTGTTCGGGAGCATAGAAACTCGTGGTCAAAGAACCATCGATCGAATTGTTGCGTGAGTGACTCGGAGTACGAGCGTTCTGGGCCCGACGCTGAGCCGCGAGGTTGGACAAGCGACGCTCATGGAATCTGCGGATATGAGCTGCAGCGGCACCACTCTTGGGAGCGGGAGACGGAGATGACTGTTGAGCACTGCGGGGAATGTGGTGAGGAGCGATAGTACTACCCGGTCCCAGATTGAGCGAGGCGCGACGAGCCGCAGGAGAGGCTGTGAAGTTGAAGCTGCGTGTCATCATGCTCTCATTCATGGTTCCGTCGGGGGTGATTGTCTGTTCTGAATCGTTTACGTCCTGGGTGCTGGAGGGAGTCATGTCATGGGAAGGTCTGAAGCTCGGCGGCGTTTCGCTGGTGAAAGAATCGTCAATCTTGCTCTGTGGCGAGCCAGCGATGCTGGACTTGGTCATTATTCGCTTGCCAGCGTTCATGATATCTCCTTTGCGTTTATTGAGGTTCTTGTTCGCAAGGACACGCTTCTGAGAGGCGACCGGATCGTCGACAAACTGGAACAGGTAGTAAGGGTCGAGCAAGTGTTTGCAGATCGTTTTCTGGGTCTTGAGCCATGTAAGTCAGACTTTTGGACCGTTAAACGGATTGTGCTTCGGGCGCTCTTACCGTAAGGCATTCAATAACCTTCGCCATGCGGTCAGCGAAAGTGGACAATTCGGTGGTCCCCTTTTTCTTCACATCGAACGGCGCCAACAGAGCTCCCGTCGTATGGCGGACAACACAAGTATGCAAAATATTCCAGGCCAAAACTTCAATCCGACGGTCCGAGTATTTGCCTTCCGCGAACGGTCTGATCATACCCGGATTATCCTCCGCATGCTCGGTGCTTTTCACCGCGTTGAACACTGCCTTGACGAAAGCCCTACGCTGCGCTTGGGTGCGAGGAAGTGTGTTGTCTTTAGGAGCAGGGTCAGCGCCAACAAGTCGATTAGCAGCTTCGGCAGTTTCAAAGATTGTGTTCTGGTCGGCGTTGCTATACTTCACGTTCAAAAGGTCTGACATTTTTGGCACAAAGTCAGGAACGACCGGATCGACGAAAGTCAAGTACGGCAGGTCTTCCTCGTCAGTATCAGAGCCGTCGTCAGTCGAGGATTCACTGCTCGTTGACACAGCCAGTCTTGCACACATATCAGGAGGAGTGGCAGACGCGTAATCTGTCTTGACAGTTGGTTTCTTGCGACGACTGGTAAAGCCAGTGGGGCTTTCATTGCGGGAGCCATTAGAAGTCGAATCTCCGTCATTAGTGGGATGAGAAGAGGGGTGAGGATTTGGTGAGATTTCCGATTTGTCAGGGACGAGAAAGCTGTGAGATGGTCAATATCAATGTCAAATCACAAGTCTGTCACTCGATCAAGGGTGCCTACTTTGTATTATCTGAACTATTGCTCCAATGCTCATTGGAATAAGTATGTCCCATGCCATGCGGGTGAGTCGCATATGCAGGACTGTGAGGGTATGCAGGGTGAACTGCAATATGGCCATTGTGATCCCGTGTAGTTGTGAAGCGTTGGTTTCCCTCGTAGACTGGGAAGCTCGCTGAAGTTTGAGTAAACAGCCCGCGTGGAGGATTGGCACTGCCACTAGATAACGACACAGCGTAATCGGTAGGAGGGAGATGTGGTGCTGCTTCCTCACCCAGCCGTTTTAAACCCTCACCAAAAGGAACGCCAGTGTGTATATCCTCCTCCACAGACTGAATAACCTGCATTCCGCCCGGGGAGCCATCGTAGTCTGTCTCGTCGAAGCTGCGTTCGCTGCCGTCTGATTGTCCGCCATCAACAGCCAGGTGTGTGTTATTCTGGGGGCTATCGCTTTATGTTAGAAATCAAACAATCAAGTGACTGCCACGAGGTTAACAACTCACGAGTCAATCGTATTATTCTCCCACTGTATATTGACCCCACTATTGGCAACAGGGCCCTGAAGCTTCGCGTCCATATCGTCAAAAAGCTCGTTGCAATCGTACATGATGAGAAAACACGTAACGAGCGACCAGAGAGCTCAACAAAGATTCTTTTGATAAAACAGGGAAAGGCCAAGGTCCAAGAACGAAGGAGGTGACTAAAGATATTGATTCGAAGTTTGGAGAAGAGATGGAAAATATTTAGTGAACGTCAAGTTGATTCGTAGAGGTTGGCAAGAGTGAAGGAAGAATGAAGTTGGTGCGGAGGAAGATGGAGAGAGTTGAGAAAGAAAGGTGGCGAAGAGCGCGTTTAAAGAAAAGGAAGAGTTGAGGAGGAGTCGCCTAGGGCTGCGAGTATTTATAATAGTGAATATTGCGCTAGTCGCGTCGTCTATAGACGCGGTATCAACAATCATTCACCCTGGGGCTCTGATGGAAAGACAAACTTCATAAACATCGTTGCGAGGACCCCAGTGTGGGATATGTTTGCATCGACTAAGCACTCGACAAGTTCCATAGGCAAAGACACAGACCACGCCAATTATTTGCCAGACATTGTTTCAGGGTAGATGTCATCGGATCCAGCGCCTCTGGTGACGTCTCATTGGGACATAAGCAGTGAATTGCTCCCCAACCTCTCCAGTACTATCTGAACTTCGCAGTTCAAGGCAATTTATGACACTCGAGTCAACAGTCGGGACGACTCCATTTTCATATCAGACTAGTCCATCAAGCAAAAGTTCCAAGAGACGTAGAGTGACCTGGTGTAACCTGCTTGAGGTCTCTCATCAGATGATGGGAGGAGGCCACCAATTTGAATATAACATAACCAAGTTAATCTCGTTCAACCTAATTAGTTCTCTGAAGAAGTGGCGCCAAATGGTAACTCGACGTTATCAATCCAAACGCCATAAAGAGAAGTTGAAATGTCTCACGTTTCCGCAGGTCGACCATCAAATGTTTAGAATTAGATACCTAAACAAAGGTTATACCCACAGGTACGTGAGCCTACGCTCGCTGCGTATCCAATAACGTACAATCGAGGCAAATTCCGGCTTTATAGAGTGCTCTCGAAAATATGAAACCTTTAGGGCTCAGCCTTAGCCAATCAGCATTCCCTTGAGTCACACAGATCTTGATTTCGACAAAGTCTAGCCATCTGACTGAGTCTCAAGAAACGGCATTGACCAGACTCTCAGGGAATTGTCAACCTCCATGGTAGAAATAGAGTCATTTTTATCATCACTGACATCGACCGGATAGTGCCTCTGCCCCGAGCAGGTAGCTGCCACAGTTCCCATTGGATGGAGCACAGTACTGGTCACAGAGTCTGTGTTACATTAGTAAGCTATTTCTATTTCGCAAAATATGATCAAGGTAGACACTTACCGTTATGGACCTTCCATTCCCAATCAGGATCTTTGCCACCAGCCATATAAGTAGGATTCCGCCAAACCCTCATGAACCCGTCGGTTCCCCCGGCCCAGATCTCATGGGAATCGCTGCCACCTAATGGCATGACATCTATCTTCATCCGTTGGTTCGTAAATGCCTTGCGGCCTCGGAGCCACCCAAGGAGTTGCCCCGTCACACGGATATCATACATCAAAACTCCGTCGCTTTTTCGTTCAGAGACATAAAGATACCTCCCACATGGGCTCCAGAGAAGTTGCGTGACTCCCCGACCACCGATCTCGCGATTAGCCTCTGTCTTGGCAACACTAAAAGTGCCTAAAAGTTGCCCGGATCCGTTGGAATCATAAAGGCCGACCTGCCTCGTGAAGGTACCTGCGGCAAGTATACCACCTCCGACTGGATTGACTGCCATCGCTGATACGATACCTTTCATACCGATACCCCCTCCCACGATCTGTTTTCGTTTGCTAGGAATCGTGGGCATCCAAGATACAGGGCCATCATTCCCGGGGCGCGAGACGTCAAACAGGCAAATAAGACTATCTGACCCGGTGAGAAAGTGCGTGCCCCCAAGTGTAGAAGGGTATATTATGGTGTGCGGCGCAATGAAGGTCTCCGTCGTCGGATGAACCAGGGAATAAGTTGCCATAGTGGTTGGAGCAAGGGCAGATGCCAGTTTAATGGGATGATCCCGGACTGAGGAGAGAAACAATGTTGTAGATGGATCTTGGAGCGAGTAGTAGGGGTATATGGCGGTAGCATATGTGGGCTCTGCTGACGGTAGAGTAGAATACGGAGATAACCAATGTGGTGATGCCCTTTCGTCTAAGAGATCTGGCGGCCTGATTCCTGTCAGCGAAATCTGATAGAGTGAGACGTCACAACTTACAAAATGAATGTTCTGATATGATGATCTGCTGAATCAGTCAAAAGAGTTGTGCCATCAGGCGACCTACAATGCCGACAGATTAACGAATGGTTCATTTGGACCAGAAGGGCTATTGAAAACTAACCACTCTGCGCCTTTGAAATAGTTTGATCCCGAACAGTCTGGGTTTTCATGGCCAGGCCTGTCTGCATTAGGTCCGGGACTTCGAGGATCATTGTCCTGCGTCGAAGCCACGCAAATGGGCTTCCAGTCGGACACTTCTTCAGCCATGATGTCTTTTGTTTGGAAAGAACGACCCGTAGGAACTATCCTCTGAGTCGTAGAAAAGAACCCTTTGCCACTGGCAATCAAAGAGTGTTATGGAAAGGACAGCTTTGCAGCCAAAATGCATGAAGTATCCTATGGATAGCTAGCACACCAAGAAATTGGAGATTACACTAAATCATAGATAGAGATCATAAAGCTAGGCTCCAAATCTCAGCAACAGACTCAATCAAGAAGTGAAAGGAAACCGCAGTGAAGCTATCCAAAAGGCCAATGACCCTTTGACTACGGACTCTTTGAGAGCACAGATATTGCAGATAGCAGCCCAGAAAATAGCAAGCCAAAATACTATGTGAGTATTCTCTGTATAAGCTGCCCTCTAGGACCAGAACAACAACAAATCGGACAGCAGAAGTCCTCCAAATTCGGCGATTTTGAAGCTCAGACTCTCCGGACCCGGCGGATCATTTCTCCGTGCATCTCCGATCTGCGACTTGTTTTTCGACTGCATCACCGACGAGAGTCCAACAACAGCTACAAGCAAAGCACCCATTTTCATTTTAAAGGGTAGAAGGGCAGAAAAGAAGGAAGCGGATTTCCTTGCATTTCAATCCTCGCACATTCCCTGGAATTTGTGGCTTTGAAAGCTCCGGAAAGCCACAACTATGTTCTCCGCCAAACCTTCGGCGCCCTCAACTGGTGGCCTGTCTGTCAATACCGGCTCTGCAAACTCTCTGTTGTAAGTATCATACAGACCTTTTTTCAATAATATATGTGCTGCAGTCATTGCGCCGGATACCAGTGTTACACACATGGCGTTCGCATATCTCCAGAAGCCCAGACAATGTTCTTGTTTTGATCACCGCAAAGCAGCGAAGGGCTAACGATTACTTTCATCTCTAACAGTGGCAACGCTCAATCGACATCGACAGGTACGCCCGGTACAACAAGCACTTCCGGAGGATTGTTCGGGAATTTGGGCGGTTCAACTACGCCTAAGCCTGCCGGCGGTTTGTTTGGCGGAAATACGCAGCAACAGTCTTCGGGCTCGAATATGTTCCCAGGATCGGGCGGAGGACAACAACAGAACAATACGACCGGCGGAGGCTTGTTCGGGGGCTCTGCCGCTACTACATCGCAACCTCAGTCTGGTGGGCTGTTTGCAGGGACATCAGGGGCCGGGAGCAACACCGCCCAGCCTGGCACTGGCGGCGGAGGATTGTTCGGAAACTTAGGAGGCAGCTCCGCGACACAGACACAGACACAGGCTCAGCCTCCTTTCGGCGGAGGCCTTGGGAGCTCAACGGCGACCGGTGGCGGTGGACTCTTGTGAGTAGCAATGAAAGTCGCAAATCATGGAAACAATCTTGGGCTAATATTTTCAATTTATAGTGGAGGAAATAATACTACAACTCAGCAGCCACAACAGCAGCAACAGGCCCAGAAACCTTCGTTGTCCTTGTTCGGAAACCAGAGTACTGCGGCGCAACAACCAATGCAACAATCTACTGCAGCTGGGACAGTTGTTCCTGGAGTCAAGGTGGACCTCAGCAACCTTCTCCCGACTACCAAATACGAAAGCTGCGCTGATGAGATCCGGAAAGAGCTCGAACGCTTTGACACATTTGTCCTCAATCAGATTAATATGTGCAACGAGGTTGGGAATTTGATCCCTACTATCGCCAACCAGGGTTCCACAATACCGAACGACGTGGAATTCGTTGAAGGGAAACTCGAAACCATGCAGCGGGCACTCGAGAATGACGCAACTGATATTGATCATCTTCGCAGCTTGGTGTCTCGTGACGCAGCGGAGGCTCAAGTTGCATTCCGCGCCATTGACACCCTCAAGTTGCCTTTGCAGTATCAGTCTACAGGAGGTGCTGGGTGGTGGTCTGTTCCAGACCAGAAGCAGTCGCTCCGGTCCACACGCAAAAACACACTTGCGCTTCCCGATGACGTTGAGAGCGACCCAGCTACCGCGAACTCTGTCAACGGGGTTCCAGTCAACCTGGTCGATTACTTCTCGCAGCGTTCCGACGAAATGGCCATTGTCCTTGACCGATACACGCGACACACGAAGGAGATTGAAAACCATCTCCATGGAGTTGAAGTTACCCTGAACCGCCAGGTCCACGAGTTCGTGGCATCCCGGAGCCGGGACAACTCCGCCGTTGGGGCGTCGAGCTCTGCTCTCAACGACCTCGCCGCGGTGCTCGGAGATGTTGAGACGGGTATTCTGGGTGTTGCTAGCAGACTGGGTGGAGTCACCGAACAGGTGCAGGAAACCGTGTTGGGTCCGCCATCCGTGGGCGATGGGAGACTCAACGTATGAATTGGTACTTCTTAGTTTAATGACATGATAGGTGCATGGCTGAGCGTGCTTTGGGGCTTGATGTCCTGTGCTTTTTGTGTATATTATTTCAAAGCCTCGAACTCGATTTTGGACGGGTTTGACGTTATGCAGTTGATAATTTGTTGGGGATAGGCGTCTCGGGATGGATAATTCTATTTTCTTTCGTGCTTTCAGACCCATGGAATTGTGATCCATATAGAAGCGCATAACCATCTATTTGACTGAAACATGAAGTTACAACAGCAACGTATATCTTGGTTAATGACCGAATCAGTCCCACGGCTGTACAGGCTGTACTCTGTATCAGACATCGACTGAACCAACTAAATGACTAGTTTTTCATTCATTCATTTCATATCTTCTTGATAATGAGAAGCATTTTCTTTCATACCCTTGGACCCCAATAACATAAGCCAGGAATTTCAAAAGATACCTTGATCAGCTACCAGCATTTTATTGGCTGAGTGATATTAGGCTGTCTACAATGAATATGACGGAAATTACATTTATATTGCTTACGTTTTCTTGCATGAAGCACAGCCCAAATGAGTCTTTTCTTATTAGCCTATGGGCTATCCACCTTTTGATAAAGTTTACATCGGCACAGGGCAGTCAACTGCCATAACTGCAATGTCTTAGCTGAAATATCTTTCTTACTGAACACAGCGTAGCTATTTCATGGATTTTCCTCCGTCATTAATGTTTTCCATGTGGTGGCCGATTGAACCGGGGACATTTCCTAAATCATATATTCAAGAACGATGACCCGAATGATTTCCTGTCATGGAACTTCATCGGGGCACTTCGGTCTGGGACGGATGTTACTTGCGCTAAGTTGTCGAGTCTCAGAGAAACAAGACAGAAAATTGGGCCTAGCAAAAAAAAAAAAAAATGTACGTGGAAGTAGATTGTGCACTAGGTTAGTTTGGCTCGTCGGCAGGGGTCTGATTGGGGGTCATCCAGCCCTACTTTGGAGAATATGGACGGTGTACCGGATATTTGCAGAACCCAATAGCTAAATTTATCTGTAATATACGAGACATACAAGTTCGTTTGACTACCTGAGGATAAGAAATTGAAAAAAAAGAAGGAAGAAATTGGAAGGTGGCTGGCACTCAGGGCCGGCGAACTCTTTGAAATACCGTTTGACGCAAGCCAATTCAATCTGCTTCGAGGAAACACCGGAAGAAAACCAACAGCATGGATCAACTAGGCAAAAGAACAGACAATATAGTAATCTAAATAAACTCTACTTAGGTGAGAGAGTGATCGGCGTACACCTAATTGGCTTAAGCGGTTGAAAGCCTGCTTTCAAAATAGAAAAACCGTACTAAATCACCACCAGAACCCTGTAGAATTTCAAGTAGCTTTCCAATTTGACACCAGAAGAGGCGGAGCCTCTCTTCAATGTGGCCCAAGAAGCCGATGACGCCTCAAGAGCATACCTAAAAGGGCTTAAGGGCTGGAAGGATCTTCATCGAGACATCAAAAACAGCATGCATCAATCCTAGCTCCCATGGGTCAAGCGAAAACACTAAGAATCTTCACCTTTGTACGATATCAGATGTGGGCCATTGATAAGACGAATGAAACCCTCCCTCCGGAGCCCATCTCTTAAAAGGCGCGTAGTAAGACTACGAACACGATGGAATCTGAAAGCTCCAGTCAGAAAGATGTGGAAGATGTCACTAAAGTCTCAGTGTCGCTCGAAAGCCATATCATCGTCAACTGAGGACACCGATGAAGATAGGTCACGTCCCAACTCGCGCTCTGATGCCTATAACAAATCCGATGTGAGGTCATCGGATTTGCTGATGGGGGATTTGTACATTGCGACATATATTGGCTCTTTCGCTTTCCATCTTGCTCGTTCTACGATCCATCTTCGCTATATTCCTCAATGGCAACAAGAAACCCACCTGTTTCACTAATACCATGTATACTTGGGGAGGCCCATCAAACGAGAGAATCCATCATCTCACGATAATTTAGAACATCGAATTCATGGGCTTTGGTAGTCACGACTTTCAACGTATTGTTCTTGAAATAGCCGTAACTCGCGTTTTAGCAGGCCACATAAAATAGTAGACAAGGATCTAGTATTCTGTTATTATACTGTACAATAATTAACAGTCCATGGACAAGAGAGCAAGCCGGAAAGATCTTGTGCAATCGCATCGCCTTGCCCTTTCTCTGTCTTTTCACTTTCGCGGCGTCCCGGTAACGCAATTGCTGCCAGCATCCCGCTGACAAGTACAACCAACTAAGCGATCGATGGTCGGTGCTTTTCCACCTTCCTGTTCAGCACAGCAAGAACGGCACGATGCGGACGGCGTCCGTCACCGTATTTGTTTCCACTTTTCACATCGAGGCTGTGGCCAACGTGGAATAAATCGTCCTCTCCTAAAATCTTGAGACTAGACGAGAAGGTGCTTGTGTCAGCATAACGGTCCATAAAAAGCTACTAAGTCAAGAAATCTTAAGCACTTACATGAGTTGCTTCCATGGACATAAAAACGTTACGCTCCTGATTATATGCATGGTTTACAAAAGCATCTGCAAGATATTTCGACCACCCACAATCACCATAGACCCCTTTCGCTCTTTTCGTTGTACTCGGTGGAATGATCATTGATCAGGTCAATAGCGCTGCTCAAGACCCCTGAGGCATTGTCCGTAGCGGGTAGGAAGTATCGGGTGACCGAGGGAGGAGTCTGTCCCGTGTTCATATCAAGGTCGATCAGTTCAATCCTGAGGCTGTTTGACTGTTCGTATGTAAGGATCTCGGGTATTTTACACCCTTAAACCTCCTTATGGTCCAAGAAATCCAGAATCTCGGAGTTGTTTCTGCTGGTATTCGAAGTCATCGATACGATGAGAGTATTTCGACTTCACCGGCCTTGTCTTGATCCAATCCCTGACCACGCAACGCATGATGGACATGTTGTAAACGAGAGACAATTAAAGAGCGAATAAAGAAGTTGTATGGGAAAGCAAATGGAGAGTCTGATGGACATAGTTTATGTACGTCAGACACTAGTGGAAGATCATGTGACCCACATCAGCTCAACTTTATCTAAGATCCCCACGGCTGTATGGTACGGTAATATGGTGTTATCAGTATGCCTGCCTGCATATGGTCTGCGGTCTGCCTGACCTTAAATTGGCCCATTGAACTAGAACACACGCGAGAACTAAAACTTGAGATTGCGTTCTCTGACACCACAGCTTAAACTCGCTATGGATCAGAAACAAGGACCATCCCTTCTCGAATACGCTCGTTTCCATGGAATTGCAACCCCATTCACCACTATTAATCCCCTGGAATATGTCGACCAGATACTCGAGAACAGCCCTTCCTCCAAAGAGGAATCTTCGCCTGCTTCAAATAGTTATACCACGACTCCTTGGAAGTGCATCGAGCGACAGCTCAACAGCGAAAAGCTCAATCTGAGTAAAAAGGATGCCCGACTTCTTTCAACGGTGATTCGGGACACGAGGGCAGAGCGTGTGGAAATGAATTGGGACGAGTGCCTTCCATCATTACCTAGGATTGAGAGTCTCAAAGTCGATCTTCCTGCTCTTACTACCCATCATGAATCGGAAATAAATGCTCTAACGAGCTCTGTTCGTTCTTGTCGTGGAAATGAAGCGCTGTCGTTGCTGCGGACCTGCCTACCATATTCCCTGCCAAAGTCCTCTAAGAACTTCAATACGTGCCACAAAATTGACAAGACGACCAAGACGGAGAAACTCAATTGTACCAGAGAGACTTTCCTTTTGATTCAGAATGCTAGGAATTGTGGGGATGTAAGCTCAGCTATGGATTGTCTCGAGACTCATTTCCTAGTATATGAGGTATTATTCCCGAGAGAATCATTATCCCTATCTGCTAACTGATTTGGCTTCCAGCAGGCGTTTCGCGAATCGGGTCTCCCTCTTACCCCAATCGACTTCGACAAGTTATACAGTCCGTCGCCCAGCCCGAAGCCGCAGATGCTCCCCAGTCCCATTTCCTCGACTCCTATCAAACGACACAAATCGCCACATTGCTTACAGAAGACAGGCGCATTGGTCTCAATACCTCTAAAGTTTGGTGAAGGAGGTACAAGGGCACGAGGTTTTGAAGACAAGCAGTCTTCCAATGCGCAACCCAAAGAGGAAGTGAAGTCTTTCCAAGAATATTCGATGCCCATTGGGCACACGGCTTCTGGTTTCAAAGATGTGGAAAATACAGAAAGCAAGGAAGGTCTATTTCACCCGCCAGGTTCGACTTGGAACCTCGCTCAGTCTGTGGATTCAACACAGTCCGAAGTTGGACTCGCTCCTGGGCGTGGCTTTAGTGCACGCCAACATCCTACATCCTTTCCGTCTACTCTCCAGCCATATCCTTGCTTCAAATATCAAGCGACAGTGGACGTTGGAGATATCAACGTTGGCCATTCCGTTGAGTTCGAACGAGGAACCCAAGATCTCGCTGAAGGGGAGATTTCAAAACCGTCAAAGCCACTTGAGATCAGCCATGGAGGTAATCTAGACAGTACGGTTGTCGATAGGACCTGGTGCGAGTTGAACATGAGAGTGAACAAGCAGCCTATCACAGCGAACGGCAGCTCCCATTATGCGACATCTATACCTGAAGGGCCAGCACTCGTTGGCGAGACTTGCCGTCAAAAAGCGCAGAATCGTCTGGATCAAACGTCCGATCGCCAACAGAAAAGGAAGAAGATGAGCGATGACCATAGGCTCAAGAAAGAACAACACATAAACGGAAAAAAGAGGACAGTAATGCGACCTCCAACAGAAAGCCAGGGCTCAGTCTTGTCATCACCATTTACGGTACTGAGCTCCTTACCTGCTTTCATGGAAATGAGAGGTATAGCGCCTAAACGACGAGCTAACGCAGGGGGCACCTATTTCGCAACAGAGAATCAACAGCAGACTGATGATCGTAGAGAGCGCCAGAAGCCCATGGTCGTTATACCGGATCAACACGCAAAACCAGTAATGCAACGCGAGGGATTTACTATCCTATCCAACACTCCTACGTCCCAGCATATCCCCCAATACCCAAGAAACAACCAAGAACCTCCATTACTCTTCCTATCAACATCACTCCTCAAGTCCCACTTCCGATTGACACAGGTCCTTGAAAACACAAAAGATCCACCACCCACACTCATATACCGAGACTGCGATACAATCAACCACAATTTCGAACATGAAGCGGACATCATCATCTCACCTTCAACAGCTATAATCGTGACAACTTCCCAAGCTACAACACAGCTATACCTCCCGGGCCACAAACCCGCTCATCCACACCTGGATGGCATTAAGGGCATCAACTCGCCTCTCCGGGAGCGCATTATGCTTCTAACTCCGCGATATGACCGTCTCTACGTCCTTATCTCCCACTCCGGAGGAACAGCTAAGAAGCAACCCACGGTCGACGAGCGAACATTGGCATCCATGGCATCGCTCACTACGTTCTGCAACTCAGTATCAGTGCATTCAACCATCATCCCACTGATAGTCGCGTCATCAACACCGGAGACTATGGCGCAGTGGATTCTTGGGCTTACTTATAAGCATCCGTTTCGATTACCGGAGACCAGTGTTCCGCAGAGTATTGGCTCCATACCCATAAACCCGAGCAGCGACAAGTCAAGGGTTGGTCCAGCGATGTTTGAACCCGAGACGCAATCGGAGCTTTTCCTCCGCCGTGCTGGATTGAACCCGTTTGCTGCGCAGGTTGTTTTGCTTGTGCTGAGCAGCGAGCAACAGAAGCAAGGATCAGGCTCTATTTATGATCAGGGCACGGTTCCAGCACTGTCGAGGTTTGCGGAGATGTCAACTGAGACGCGAAGACGTCTGTTTGTAGAGCTTATTGGAGAGAGGGTGCTGGGGAGAGTAGAGGCTATAATGGATAGTGACTGGCGACTTGACTGGGCGCTTAATTTTCATGCTGTATAAATATAACTTTAAATATATGGGTTCACCAAGTATATTATAACTGTCGTTGAAGCAATCAGCTCATTCTTAATGAAACAGAGATAAACGTAAGAGAGGAGATTATCATGTCTTCAATTACTCGCTTTTATCCCGCCAAAACTGCATGGGACAGGCCGCTTGCTAGATATAAAATACATCAAGCATATATAAATGCAAAACAAGTCATTTCACGCTTAAACAAAAAGATAAATGCAGGGATCAGATAAGAAAATAGGACCACGAAGTACTCAGTACTCATAGACCAATTCCGAACCATCCGCCGGGGTGTATAGAAGAATTTTTTTTTTGGTTGTCTTTAATGAGGTGCACCGTTCAAAACTCATGGCTGTATCGTATAATACACGCCTTTTCTCTTCTCCCTCGGACGATATTTCAGCCCGTGCCGAGTTGGAAAAGGCAAAAAAAAAAAAAAAATCGAAAGCGACATAATCATTGCATTTGTTGAAAAATTTACTCGCCGTTGATCTTGGCAAGGATCCTGTTCGCAAGTCAGTACGATAAAAGTGAAACCAAAGAAGGATCACATACTCAGAGTCCCGGTAAAGGGTGTAGTCCTCATCGCCAACCTTGAGGGGGCTACCACCGAACTGTAAACCATGTCAGAACCACATCCTAGAAGCGAGATCGCGCAACTCATGGCACAGAGAACCCGAATCGGCCAATGGGCAAGGGACTATCGTACCTGAGGAGTCAAGACGTGGTCACCAGGAGCAACGCTGACGGGGATCTTCTTGCCATTGATGTCAAGGGCACCGGGGCCGACAGCAAGGACCTTGGCAACATTCTGCTCCTTGACGCTGCTCTCCGGGAGGAAGATACCCGAGGCGGTCTTGGTCTCAGGCTTGACGCGCTGGACCAGGACACGGTCGAAGAGAGGGGCAAGGGTCTTGACGTTACGGAGGATAGACTGTGTTCAAGAAAAGCAAGTGTGTTAGCGCATTTTCTTCAACAATTGCTGTCTTGAGAGCCAAGACGACATGGCGATGAGCTCCCCGCAATGGAGAAAAATTGTCCAGGTGAGTCGGAGACGCAATCCGATCTCCAGAGCTCACTAGCTACCAGGACCACGTACCATTTTGACAGAATAAGTGCTGCGAACCGGGTAGGAACAGTAAATTCACAAAGACGAGACGAAGTGGAAGACTGAGGCGTGGAGGAGGAGAAGAGCGTCCGGGGGAGAAGAAGAAGTGGTGGAAGAAGATCTGGACTCGCGAGAAATTTCCAGAATGCCAAGACCGCAGCTTCCAGCATCACTGCCGAGGGTAAGCCTCAACTACAACAATTGCATCTTTCTACGCATCAATACTCTCTTAAACAATTGTCTACGGTCTGGTTATTCCTAGTAGAATCAGGGAGCTGGTGGTCTTTCTGAACCGTACGAGGTCGTGTGCACAGGTTCTTCTACAGCAAACAACTACACACCAGCTCCTTTTTCCCGAACAAGATGCTAGATGGTTCCATGATGAGAACACAAGTAGTTCATTAGCAAGAACACTCAATTGCTATATCCTAAATCGATGCAAATGCATTTTCAAACGCCGCGATATCCGACCCGTCACTAGGAATTATAGAAAAGCAAGATTCACAACAGATAAATTCTACCATCTTCGTCCCCGTCCGCGACCTCCAAATCCGCCTCGTTGGTCGTATCCTCCATACCCCATCTGGTGACCACCTTGTCCTCCAAATCCTTGGGCTTGAGGTTGAGCGGCCCCGGGTTGTGGGCCCATCATCGCCTGTGCATGTTGCATGAAGGACATGGGGTCCATCGATGACGGATCCAGACCCTGAGACATCATGCCCGTCAACATGCCCTGCATAATATCGGGAGACATCTCGGGCATGCCAGGCATTGGCGGCATTCCTGGTGGTGCGCCGCCGGCTCCAGGTCCAGGTCCAGGTGGGGGAGCACCGGGCATTGGCGGCATTCCCATGCTCATGAAGTTCTGCATGTCATCCAGTTGTTTCCTCTGATCTCCCACTTCCCGTCGTAGCTCCTGTTGCTTCAAGACGTAGCTGGCCCACGTAAACTCGTCGAATCCGTAGTTAAAGTAATCCGAAATGTCGGATCCTGGTCGCCGCCATGGTTTATCATCGGCAGGGAAATCGTTGTCCATGTCTGTCAAGAGAATCGGCTTTCCCGTCGCCGGGTGTACTGGGTTCACATGGACATCGATGTTCGACGCGTGGACGGGTGGATATGCTGAGCCCGGTTTTTGTGGCACGGCTGGTCTGGCAGCGACGGGCACTGGGGTTGCGGACTCTACTTTCGGGGTTGGCGTGACGGATTTCGGCACAGACGCGTCTATGGATGAGGGTCGCTGGGAGTCATTCCGAAGGTTGGAGTGGCGAGGGTGTGGTCTGCAAGACGAGAAGTGTTATTAGAACAAGGCGCGCATGGTCCTGTCTGATGGAGAGCTGCTACTCACATCTCTGGCGGTGGCGCATCTGGTGGTGCTTCTGTAATGATATTGAAGTCGTCCTAAAAAAATAGTTTAGCCCAATACTCTTTGTCGAAGCACGCATGTTTCAACAAACATCGTCATCTTCCACCTCTATCTCTTCTTCCTCCGCATCGCCCGTTTCGTGACCATTGGACGGAGCGTGTTGCTGATTATTTTGCGTTTGAGTAGGGGGAACCACGTCGGTCGGATCGTAAAAGTCGTCGTCCTCTTCTTCCATGGTGTCTGGGTATCAGTGAGGAATTGGAGCTTGGAAAGAGCAGAGAATGATAGAAACAGCTGCGAGCTGCGGAGATCGCGCAGACGGGATGCCGAGTTTGGCCTGTTTGTCTTCTACGTCGAAGAAACAACAGTTGATGCAACTACAGACTTGATGGTTTACATTCTACATGCGACGCCGCCCGCCAACCACTTATCCGTTGTTGACGGGCTACACCGAAATGAAATTGTCACCCCAATGAAAAACACATACAAAAACGCATCTCCCATCTGTTTCAGCGCCACGTCTCCAACCACTATTATAGCTTCTTCATCTGATAGTATTGAGACTTGGATACAAAATACTGTTGCCATGTATAAACGCGCGTCCTATAAATGCAGAATCGGGATGTAACCACAATGCTAATTGACGTGGGTTTAAAGCTCCCTCTTCACCAAGATTTCAGTCAACCCTTTCAGTATGCTCAGGGCTACTGTCATTGCCATTATACTAACCAGCTTCCTTATCATTCATTTTCCTGGACCGTTCTCTCCTGGTCTTTGCTAGACTTATTACTATTTGAAGTCATGGTTGTTCCAAACTTGCACATCATACACCAATGCAAAGGAAATACCTGGCCCGGAATATCATCGTTGGCGTCGCCGACAACTGGAGAAAAGCATTGTTCAAAAGCGACATGCTGTATCTACGAAAAACAATATTGAGTCAAGGCCAAATAATGTTGGTTAGAGGTACAAGATACAAATTGAATCTTGAGCTACTTGCAGGAAGCAGAGGGCCATCAAATGCAAAGGCCTAATACAACAGCCGAGGCGCTGCAAACAGCTACTGGATCTCTTCTTGTCCTTCAAAATGAGCTACACGATGTAGATCACGAAAGAACTTCGTGGCATACTGGAAGAGATTAAATGAACGGGAGGCTTTCCAGAGGGTTTTGCAAAGCTTCCCAGCTAAAGACACCGTCTAAGATTCACTTCTCTGCATTTTGTTGACATTGTCTGTCTCTCTGGCAAAGGAATACACTGTCTGAGATAGAAACCGGGACGGAATGGAATATGTTGAACAAACAGATTTTGCAAGTGACTACCAATTAGTTCAAGCTGAAGAGGATGGATAATGTAAAGTCGACTTCATTTCGAGATTAGTACCTAGGTTTCGAATAACTCACCTAGCCCAAGATCAACCCGATGTGCTTGCTGGATAAAATCCTGCCGGGCTACCTGGCACCTGTGGTTTCGGTATCTCCTAACTACAGTATCCTTGTCTAAGGATATTCAACAGGCTAAGCAAGGTCAAATATAGTTTGGAAAAAAAGAAATCGAATTGTGCTAGGAAAAATCTGATCCCAACTCATGTTGTACATCACACTCAATCTTTAACGAATCCCCAAAAGTCCTGCTCGATGGCCTTTGCACACCTCGTTCCATACGTAGGAAGCCCTCCGATATAGTTGAGTGACTGAACAGATTTGCCGGGAATGTTAGAGCCCATGTACCATGAATTGGCTTGTGGCAAAAGACTCATGTTGGCCAGAGCGTTTACCTCATCACTCCAGGCCCTTTCAGCTTCTCTCGTCGCGACCAGGGACTTTACTCCCTCGTTCTCCATTTTGAAAATGATAGACGCAATCCAATTCCCTTGCATCTCAATAATCCTTGGTCCATTTGCGAAGGCGGTAGGTGCCTGAAGACTGTATGGAAGAAACATATTTGGGAATCCACTGACGGTCATCCCCAGATTAGTGGACACACCATCCCTCCAGCGCTCCCCGAGAATAATTCCGTCAGTGTCTTTGAGACCTAAGCGCTTCAAGCCACCAGTGAAGGCGTCAAATCCCGTTGCAACGGCGATAATATCGATCTCATGCAAGTTTCCGTCTGCAGTGACTATACCCTCGGGCCGAACTTCAACGACTGGATTCCTTTTGGTGTCGATGATGTGAACATTAGGCTTGTCGACCTGTTCGTAGAAGTCTTATTCGAGGGATGGCCTCTTTGCTCCGAATGGGTGGGGAGGCTTCAAGGGGGCTAAAAGGTCCTTCTTGACGGGATCGCTGATTCTGGCGCGAGTCTTTCTCGCCCAGAAGTCATATGCCGCTCGGTTAGCAGCTGTATCGAAAAGCATATCTTGATAATTGTTGAACCAGAGTTTGAAACCGCCGTCTTTATAAAGCTTCTCATAAAAGGCCTCGCGGTTTTCGGGAGAATCATCTGCCGTATTTCTAGGAGTTGGCTCGTACTCCAGCCCCGCAAAGGTCGACGCACAGCATGTGAACATGTTCTCGTAATTGCATTTATCCTTCTCTTGCATCGGCACATCCAATTTTTGCTGTGCCATAGGCAAACACAGGTTCGGGGTTCGTTGAAACAGGAATGTTTCATCAGCTTCCTTAGCCCATTCCTGCGTGATTTGGATACCGGTCGAGCCGGTTCCAATAACCGCTACCTTCTTGCCCTTCACGTCGATACCCCCATCGGGCCATTTTGCGGAGTGAAAAATCGAACCCTGGAAGGAAGAAATCCCCTGCCAGTCTGGGAGATACGGCTTAGAAGCGAAACCAACGGCGACAAGCAGGTATTTTGCTGTTGCCACCTTCCCGTCCGCAGTTTGAACAATCCATCGACCAGAAACCTTGTCAAATATAGAGCTGTTGACTTCAGAATTGAAAATGCAATCATTGCGGACATGGAGGGTTCTGTCAACATGTTCAAAGTACGATTTCAACTCATGTTGACTGGGATATCTCTCTGACCACGTCCAGCCCTGCCATATATTCTTGGATGAGTAGGCGTAATGAGGTGCCGGACAGTCAACTCGTGCTCCAGGGTAGCGATTTGCATGCCAGGTGCCGCCGATATCAGATTCGGCCTCGAAAACCTTGACGTTCAATTTCAATTCATCGCGTAGTTTTTGAAGGAGGTAAATGCCAGAAAATCCGGCACCGACGATAATTGCATCAAGGTTCAAGCCATCACGAACTTGGCTCGTCCCATATTCAACGGATTGCATGACGGTCATCGTTGGTACTTATTTAGGTTGATTCTTTGGCTTGTAAACGGGTCTTCGCAATGGTTTCGTAATGGATAAGAAGAAAGCGCTTGGATTTGATATTGTGGAAAGCACAAGACATTTTATCTCGTAGCGTACACGAAAGAACTATTTGTAAACTAGTGGCGTTGTGGTGCGGTGCGACTCGCACAGCGGGGAAAGACAGGCAACCAACTACATCGGTTCTGGAAGTCCAGATGGTTGGGAATAACCTGGTGATCCAATCATTGCGAAAGGCATATCATACCCTCCAGGTGTCCGCGACCTCGATTTTGCGGCCCTCGAGGTTTGTTTTGTGCGACTCGCACAACTCGACCTAGCCTCGGCACTCTGAAAAGCAGGGTTAGCTAGATGAATACGTAGGCCAAACTATCATATGATTAACTCTTTTATTGAAGAGAGAGATATATATATTGAGGATTTTCCTTATCTCCAAAAGCGTTCCTCTTTTCGAACCCTATCTTCTGAAAATTGCGGCTTCGATACACGATTGAAAATGACAACTGCACCCTCTACGAGAACATTTTTGCAAGGGAAAACCAGGAATTATGTATCGGAAAGAACAGCGACACATTTAAGTTCAAACAACCATGATTTTCGAGCTTGTGGCTCATGTCGTACGCGCAAGGTTAGGTGCGACGTGAACCAAATCGGCCTTGATTATACCAGTTGTCGCCTGGATCAAGTAAAATGCTTGGTATTTAACCGCAAAGGAGAGAAGTGAGCTACCAAAGCCAAAATGGAATCGTTCCCTAGACGCATAAAAACATACAGAAGCGCCCCAAAGCATTCAAAGTCCAGCGAGAAAACCGCAAGCACGCTTAATGCGTTCCTTGACCTCACGATAAGAAATCAAAACTTGGCCGATGACACAGTCCAGAACGCGGATCGTGCGTTACCAACAAGCATGTACCTCATTTGCTTTGTCAGTGGCCACTCGACCCTTACAGGGGGAAGCTAACACGTTATAACTTACAAGATCCAACACATGCTCCCCACGTCGGTTGGAGATATATGAATGATGATCAGAATTTCTCCGATGCATTCTCATTAAATGGTCCCATTAACACCGCGGATATGACAAAATGGCCAATGAATATCCAGCAGCCCTGGATTCTTCCACATTATATTCGCGAGCTGCCACAGCGATTGCGGCCCGACTGTGTAAACTATCTAAGAGCAAAGGGTGCGCTGAAAATTCCAGCAGATGAGCTACGAAATGAGCTACTCAAATGTCATGTTCACTGCGTGCATCCACATATGCATGTGCTGGATATAGACGATATCTTGCACGCGATTGCTCTCAATGACGGAGTCCATCGAGTGGGATTATTGCTCTTCCAGGCCGTTATGTTTGCAGGTGCGAGTTTCATTAGCGAGCAGCATCTTCCCAATGTGGGGTTTTTAAACTGACGAGATGTGCAGAAATCTTTCTTCAACAAAAGTGTGGCATGTGCGCCGGCCTCCTTGCAGTACAATTGCTTTTTATCTAAATGGTCAAACTCTCCCTGTGCATCAGCAAGGTCCTTTCAGTACAGTATCATGTCGCCAGTACTCGATTTGGCGGTTCTACCGCGGCGACGACAATGTTGACACCAAGGAAAATAGTGTTTTTAATTGACAAATTCGAGCAGTGTGATGCGTTGTTGAAAGATTGGTTTACTCGATTGCCCACTGAACTTCGTTTGGAGCCACTGAGGTCAAACAGCACTGCATTTGACGTGGATAGCCCTCTTCATATTCATGCAGCAGTGTTGAGAATAGTTTAATTGGCGACAGTAGGCGCCTTATACCGTCCACCAGCGCTCTTTTCCCCAGATCTGAATGCAGAGCTTCGCAACGCCTCAAGACGAAGGACTCGACAGGCTGCACGCGAGACTATAACAATCGTAAGACACCTACATCAACACAAACTTACGCGGTATCTCCCAATTGTTGGTGTTACTGCTCTGCCTTCTGCGGGACTCACTCACTGGAAATCAGGTCCAAGGATCTGAATGTCTCTCTGGTCGGATTACGTGGATTCGAACAGTGCAGGCGAATGCTACACCGACTGCAAGAAATTTACATGGTGGCCGACTTTGCAACAAATCTCCTGAAAGATGCTGCCGTTCAGACTAGAGGTCAGGCGGCTGAGGATGATATAGATGAAGCATTGAATCCGCCTGAAGAGTTCAGCATGCATTTCCACAATTTTGTCAATCTTTTCGATGACGGCGATGCAACAAAGAACGGATTTGGCTAGGATTCAGGTGGGAAACCATTGGGTGAAAAGCATAGACGAGTGTTTTAGACTGTGTGGGGTCTTCTATAGCCCAAACCAAACATATTAAATAACCTGGCAAGATAGCTGTTCTTGTAGTTGCCTGAGATAGGGCCATCAACCCCGCCCGAGACCTTTTTAGAGTTAGTGTACAAGTATATACCCCGTACTTGGCCAATGCGGGGTAACAAACATCCTAATCATTTAATCACGTCTCTCTTCCTTCTCACGTCTTCTGGAGTCACAGCTTCATCACCAAGGTACATACTCATCCTGCCCAATGGCATCACCAGCATCGTCCCGCACTTCAACAACACTCAAGCCCTGGTCGTCAGGGCGGATATTGTCCCCATCTCAGCGTGAGGCGAAGCGCCACAAGGATAGGACAACGAAGAGAGCGAAAGTGGAGAAACAAAAAGATGAGCTTGAAGACATCCAAAGCCAAATAAAACATCTTCAGAATCTGATCCATGCGCATCTAGGTACGAAAGCACGCTTTTTGCATGTAGATGAACCAAGGGACAGCGCTTCTAACATACTAACATGGCCCTTAGGATCCTGTGTTAGCTCCCCACCGATTGATTTACCTCCCAGCAATAGTGTTTCTGGTTCTTCATCTCCACACCTACCTGACCCGCTTTGTCATATGCAAGACGGTGTATCTACGACCGAGGATGCTCCACCACCGGTCGAGAGTCCGTGTGATCTAATAGGTCCAGATTGGTCTTCTAAGACCAGTAGTACCCCGTGCACTCTCTCTCAGCCACTACTTGCAGAAGGAAGCTATACCATTCTTCAATTCATAAATGACCTACTGCTCCAATTGCGCCAAGTCGGTGCGGGCGACATATGCACGAATGAACAACTTAACCACGACGCCATCATTCGCGGGGTACTCGGGGGTTGGCACACGCTGCGAGACATGACCTATACGTGTCCACTGTGGAAGTCCCTGGGCCAAATTGACGAGTGTCTCTTCATGCACAGTGGCATATTAACGAGACTATCAATGCTCACGATGATCCATACCATGCTGGTAGTACGTTGCTCAAGTGGTGGCTTGCTTACTGTTCCCCCTTTCTTCAAACAATTCTTGCTGAACTTGGCGATTCTAGGCAGTTATTCGTACCGATTTGTTTGCGTGCCTTCCGCCATGGTATCGTCCAAGGTAAATAAGTAATAATCCAAAGGCTTGGGTATCTGCTGATATTGCTTGCTCAGGCCTACCCAAATGAACTTCCGTCATCATCTCACCGCTGATTATTTTGCTTGGTATGCACACACATTTACTATTGTTTGATACCTTTGGTCTTTAATGTCTCGATGGGCTTACCTCTCAGGCCTGGTTTCCGCGAACGTCTGGTGGTTTCGGACTGCGAGATATTGACAAACAGATTCTTCAAAAGCTTTGCATCTTGTTTTCGGCTGATCTGGCCCTATCCCCTCAGCGACATATATGAGTTCGACGCTGCCAGCGGGTTATATTTTCTTTCGAACACCTTTCAGATGCACATTCGTGACATCAGGATGTGGACTATGTGCAAAGAGTTCTTTCAGGATTTCCCTCAGTTACAAGATGATATGTCAGTGGACACAATGGAGACTTTGGCTCCCGCTGCGCCATTGACATCTGTGGGTGTTGAGCAATCGTCTCTATCCATCTTCTAATTCCCTGGGCTCTGAGTTCTTGGTTGATTTCGAAATTGCTCAACAAAGCTCACTAGGGGTACTCTCAATGAAATACAAACGGTACTGTATTGAACCAGCCGGACTGTACTCTAGGTTTTGTCTTGGAAAGAGATGTATAAGAAGGATCTCTTGATTCCACCAACTACCTTCCTTGGATCGTATCACACATTTCATCTAAATCTTACAGCCATGCGTCTCGAATTCCCCTTCGTCCTCGGACTGGCCACGTCAGCGTCTGCTCTGCGGTTTACTTACTTAACACACCACTACTGATCGTTCAGGCGCAGGCAAAGAGGTTGGAGGTGTCAAAGCTCGGTGTCAAATCCTGGGTACCGACACAAAATCCATCATGGTATCTATCAATAGTGGCGAGCAACTACTGCAACCTCCTCTACAGGGATGTCATCTCGAGTGAAGTGACTGACCACTGTGTCAACGCCCAGATCTTTTCATTCCTATCTGTATAATTGGTGTATTCGCAGTTGTTTACAAGGGAGCCATGCCCTTGAAATTGAGAAAGAAGCAGGTGTGCAGGCTCATACAGCAACAACCGACATAGAACAAATGCAGTGGGTAAAAAAGAAGAAGAAAGAAATAAATAAATAACGAAAAAAGTCTTTGTACTTGACATTGAAGAAACATGAAAAGAAAAATATCCAAAGCACAAGTTTAGCCAAAAACCCTTCGCGCCGGGTCTCAACTCACTCCACCGTTTACTCTTCAGGCGCGGATTTTCCTTTTAAGATCCTGCATGTTGCGTTTGAGGACATGGATGTTGTTTTGTAATGTTCAAACGGTCATATTCAATTCGCCATTTGCTTGCAAAGGTTCGACTGTCATCTCGTCGCTGTTCCGTAATTCAATGACAGCCTCGAACAGTTTCTGCTGGATAGCTTCATTCCGCGTCTATGCCGTGACTAGGGTTCCGGCGTGTCTTATGGACGAGATAAACCTGGCTGACGCTCCCACTGGCCAACGAGATGGGTTCCTTTTTGGAACATGGTGTAGGAGACGTCCAACAATAATCGTGTGATTGGTTCATTTAGGCGAAACAGTGATGGGAAGTGAACAAGATACGTCCAAATGAGGACTGCCGTCCCTTGAATGACTACCCAAACACTCCGAGGTTTGGCCTAGACTTTGGTAGGTAGACCATGGCTCCTGAGTACGACAAACCATGAGGATCAGGACGGGAGTCTACCGCTTACCCTGGCCTGCCATTAGAATGAGGGCCAATTAGAAATATAGGGTGAACCTTCATTGGTGGGACGTAACGACCAAACCCACATATCAGATATGCATGTTTAAAGCCATAAACGCCTTCGTATATGGTTTACACACCAAACACAGTGGTGTACCAGTATCACGACTGATACAGATCTAGCAACAAAAGCATGATTTCATGCACAACCAATGAAAATCGAAAGCATCACAGCTTCAAGGGAACAGATTCCTACATTCATGTTTATAAACTGTTCCAAGTCTATAAAGAGGCCTTCGTCCTTGAGAATATAGGCTCAGATCTCGCATTTAAGCATCGACCATGCAAGCCTCTGATAGATGATATGATTGTGGTTTATTCCGCATGGTAATCTCTGTAGAACTTCTGCGGGTTGGCTGGGGAAGAATCTGGGGCTCAAGGAATTATACGCAGTCGAGGATGTATGTAAAGAAAACAAGGAAATAGAATGGGAAATTTGAAGGTCACTGAAATGCTTGGAAGAAACGATGGATCCCGGGAGTGATTATTAGCTTCCCGGGAGCATGCAATGTCCGGGAGTACAAGCTGCTTCTTCTAGGAGCAAGGCTACCTTGGACGAACTCCCGCTCTGCGCGCTACATCTTAGTAGAGATAGTCGGTGATATGTACTATTTAACGTATTTCACAAGCGAGTGACGCACACAAGCGAGTGACGCACACAAGCGAGTGACGCACCCAACGCGAAACGCGTCAATCAATTAAGCACTTCCACTTCAACCACCCACTATGCCACCAGTTCGCTCTCAAAGCTCTAGAAATTCAGTAGAGCAAGAGGGTAGGATCTTATTAGCTATCCAGGCTATTAGGAACCAAGAAATCACTGCTGTCCGCAAAGCAGCGCGTTCTTTCAATGTCCCTGAAGCTACATTACGCCGCCGCCTCCATGGTACACCTTTTCGCTCTGAAACCCGCGCCAATAGTCGGAAATTGACAGAGATTGAAGAGGAATCGCTTCAAAAATGGATACTCTCTATGGATTCTCGTGGAGCAGCCCCCCGGCCTGCTACTGTACGAGAAATCGCGAATCTTTTACTCATGAGGCGTGGATCCACCCCAGTTCAAACAGTTGGTGAGAATTGGGTCTCAAACTACATAAAAAGGCATCCGGAGCTTTCAACCCGATTCTCAAGGCGTTATAATTACGAGCGTGCGAAGTGTGAAGACCCAAGAATCATCCATGAGTGGTTTAATTGTGTGCAACATACAATACTTCAATATGGCATTGACCCTGATGATATCTACAACTTTGATGAGACTGGCTTTGCAATGGGCTTAACTGCAACTGCAAAAGTGATTACAAGGTCTGAATACTATGGTCGGCGATCCCTTTTACAACCTGGAAATCGTGAATGGGCCACTGCAATTGAGGCAATAAGTGCATCAGGGTGGGCCTTGCCTCCATGCATCATTTTCAAAGGCAAGGTCTTTATTGAAGGTTGGTTTCACAGCCTTCCAGGTGATTGGCTATTTGAAGTTAGCCCAAATGGATGGACTTCTGATGAAATCGGGCTTCAGTGGCTCCAAAAGATCTTTATTCCATCAACAATTACTCGCACAAAAGGGAAATATCGGCTTTTGATCCTAGACGGCCATGGTAGTCATTTGACACCAAAATTCGACGAAATTTGCAGCCAAAATGATATTATCCCAATTTGTATGCCAGCCCATTCATCACATCTTTTACAGCCACTCGATATTGGCTGTTTTGCAGTGTTAAAGCGATCATATGGTCAGCTTGTTGAAACCAAAATGCGTCTTGGGCTTAACCATATTGACAAATTAGACTTCCTGGAGGCCTACCCACATGCACGAATTGAAGCCTTCAAACCCAATACTATCAAAAATAGCTTCACAGCAGCTGGTTTAGTGCCTTTTGACCCTGATCGGGTGCTTTCAAAGCTCAATATTCAGCTTCGTACGCCAACCCCCCCGGGAAGTCAGAGTAGTGATTGGGAGCCAAAAACGCCTTTGAACTACATGCAATTACAAAAGCAATCCTCGTCAATTAAAGCATTGCTCCGTACGAGATCAAGAAGCCCACCAAGTCCGCTTAATACTGCGATAAATCAGATTCTTAAAGCATGCCAAATCGGCATGCAATCAGCTGCTATTCTTGAGAAAGAAGTAAGTGAATTACGTGCTTTGAATGTGAAGCAGAAGCAAAAGCGTACACGGTCTAGAAGGCAGATACCACATGAAGGTGGCCTTCTAGTTCAGGAGGCTGTTGAGCTAATTGAGGCCCCGATTGAGGCCCCAATAGCTCCAGTACTCCCCCAGCCAAGACGGCCTTCACCACCTTTACAGCCGCGCACGAGGGCTTTACCGAAGTGCAGTACCTGTGGAAATGAAGGACATAAGAGAAATGCATGTCCAGATAGACCTAAATAGTTTTTTTTGTTAATTAATTGGCGTTTTAGTTGGAATGAATGCATTTAAATACCATATAAGGGGGGCGGGTGCGTCACTCGCTTGTGTGCGTCACTCGCTTGTGTGCGTCACTCGCTTGTGAAATACGTTATTGAAAGCTATTCATAAAAGCGCATGAGAGGTTCGCGGGTCAATAGTCATCTTTCAAGGCAGATGCATTTCGTTTTCTGCGAAAATACTTGTAGTCAACTGCCTTCCAAGATCAGTTCGTGGGCACAAGTCTTTAGCACAACTTCTTGAAAAGTAGAAGACTTTGGCCTGCATCTGCTATGCAGATTGAAGAGAAATTCCAAACTTCTAAGCTCCAGCCGGTCTTTGCACGGCTTTCTACGTCCCCCCAACAAAGTATACCATGTAATCGATTCTCAAGGATTCTCAACTCGCTGAATATAGGTTCGGTATCTAAGAAATTTCGCAGAAAATACATAACCTCCCGCCTAATGACATTGTAGCAATGACCGCCATTCGCAGTAAAAATTTTGCCGTCCAAAGATCGTGTGGTTTTTCCACCAGAAAAAAAGACAGTGGGACGGATTTAGGCATACCGAAGGTTACAGAGTCGGGGATCAATGGAATCCAGTCCCAATGCATTTGAATCACCGCAATGCTTCCTTCACACGAGGGGTACCTTCGGCATCGCTCCGTGTATTTAAGACCTGGCGAGGTCAGCCCAGCCTCGGGCTTCTTCAAATGTTCGATGTGACTTTAATTGCCGGCTCTTAATTGACGTATTCGTCTTGCTCGTGGCTTGTTCGCATTTGTAACAGTAGAAGTCCGGTACTGGCGTCGTTTTGGAGAGGAGATGTTCGAATCTTCCAAAGTTCGCTTCCTTTCGTTTGGAGGGAAGTTTCAGTGATACTGCCCGTCGCTTTGTCAGGGATGATCGTCCTCAAAGACATTGAAGACTTTCGCCATCGCAAGGCCTTCTAAGCCAGTCACAGAGGGAGCATTACGAAATCGGGAAGAATGATAATGAGCGACTTTCTTAGGACAGTCGGGATATTTTCCAGCGACCGATACTGCATAATTAAGATAGATCAGGCGAATTGGCTCGAGGGATTTCGCCGGGTTCTGACACTGGAAAGGTAGGAGAGTGCTTAGAATATGCCTTACCGAAGCTCTCTGTACTGCGTTCTTATTATAGCACATTTTTCTCCAGGGTATAGCCTTCTGCTTCGCTTCTTTCTTCCGAGGCGTCCAATTGCTTCATTGCGTCAATAGTCTTGGTTACTGAGGTCGGTGGAAGAACATCCCACTGAAGCAAAATCTTTGATGGTTCAGCGCTACCATGATAAATTCAAGAAGTTCGGGGAACCGAAGTAGGAGGTACGAGGATTAAAGGGCTGATCAGGGGAGAGCAACGGGGTGAGCGATCAAGTTACTCAGTGATGAGCTCTTCGTCTCGTTTCACCAAAAAATTGGTAAATTACCTACAATGAATTGTCTTTGAATGCTTTGGGAGGTCACGTGTCGTCACCGGAGATACGTCAGGTCGAATGCGACAACTTTCTCCTCAACGCCTCAAAACTTCTTGGAATGATTTTGACATAATACAAACCCGATAACATGCCGCCAACAGAACAACAGAACCAGTCATCTGCTGGCCGGTCATTCACCAGCCAAACCGCGTCCGCGGAAGAATTGCTCAAGTCGCAGACCGTTGGTCTCGTTCATCTTTCCGACTTTCGCAAACGTCGCGCAGAGGTCCTCGAACAGAAAGAACGGGAGGCGCATGACAAGTCTTTGGGGAGAGTGACATCTGGTAATTCAAGAAGCGCAACTCCTTCTACAAGTGATGTGACTGACGGGTGAGTCCAAGGCTACCATTTCGTCCCGTTCACCCTCGTACCGGTTCACTAATCGCAAAGACATAGTGCTTCGCCATCTGACGCACCTCCGAAGAAGAAGAAAAAAAAGCAATTAGCGAAGAGCAAGCTATCTTTCGCCGACGATGAAAACGATGATACCGGTAATGACTCTGTTGCTACACCGCAGGAATCGCGATCGGTTTCGAAAACCCCTGTAGAAGAGTCGCGACGAATTGCGCCAAATCCGAATGCACCACCACCTCCGAAAGCAATGACAAAGGCTGCCTTGGAAGCAGAGGCGCAGACTCGGGACGCTCTTCGAAAGGAATTTCTGGCGATGCAGGAGGCTGTCAAGCATACGGAGATACTTATACCCTTTATTTTCTATGATGGTACGAATATTCCTGCTGGTTCCGTGAGGGTTAAGAAAGGAGATCCAATATGGTTGTTTCTGGACCGGTGTCGAAAGGTTGGGGCCGAGTTGGGAGTAGGTGGGAAAGGAGCTTGGAAAGGAGCAGCCAAAGGTCGCCGTGAATGGGCAAGGGTCAGCGTCGACGACTTGATGTTGGTGAAGGGAGAGATAATTGTACCACATGTAAGTGATTCCATTGCGGATTGACATGGTTCAAAGGGGCGTTTGCTAATTTGGTTCTAGCATTACGAGCTGTACTACTTCATCGCCAATCGAGTACCTAACTTATCAAAGTCCGGCGGGTTACTGTTCGATTACTCCAATAAACCAGCCCCAGCATTAGAGACTGACGATCCTCTATCACGACCAAGTGACGAGCAGCTGGAAGGCGCTGATAAAGACCCCACGTTGACGAAGGTTGTTGATAGGCGATGGTATGAGCGGAATAAGCATATCTTTCCTGCTAGTTTATGGCATGAATATGAACCAGGGGAGGATTTTGAAGAGAAGATGACCTCAACGAGGCGCGATGCTCAGGGGAATACGTTCTTCTTTTGATTAATTCAGGGTCTTATACAGTTTAGGGCATTTAAACCCATTGCTTGGACAGGTTTGGCTTATTCTAAGAATATTCTACGGATAATTCAAACAATATACGGTTGTTTAGTCGAAGCGAAATCGTCCCTATTCCGTATCTCTCACGATATCCCGTAATGGTTGGGGTCTTCTAGAGCTTCACCACCCTCCCGCTTTCTTCTTCCTACATCTCCCATCATTGCAGGATATCAATCGCTACGTCAAATTAATTGGCAACTATAAATTGCTATCTCAGGTGCAATTCATTCAAGTGTCGCACTCACCTGAAAGAGAGAGCAGTTGTCACAGCCTGCTCGTAAGTCAGCCATCGTCTACTTACTCAATCCTCCCCCAAAAGGCTGCTACTGACCCTCTAGGCACATATTCTGTCCACACTGCGCGGATAAGCTTGGGCTCTCGCATCCTACTCCCGGTGGTCGCCATTGTCCAGCATGTCAATCCACCCTCCTCAACCCAGACGATGCGGTCTCGACCATTCTGAATCCGGCGGAGGACTACAAAACCAGCGTGCTCAGTGGGCTCGATCCGAATACTATAATGGAGTGTGCAGGCCGGGCTTTGGTTTTCTGGGCGTATCAAACGACTCAAGAGATGTGTGTGGTGTCCACAGGGCTGGGTTTGAAGCCATAGTTGACGAATGGCAGTCTCTACTAGGAGTTCCTTGGGAAGATGCTTACGGAAAAGTACACGACTTTAAATACGCAGATGGATAAGATAATTCATAATGCCAATTCTGAGATCTCGACTCTCTAGGCTAGACTTTCAGGTTGGTGTCTTTCCTTTTGAGTGACTGGCGTCGAGAAATCACTACTAATATGAACGAATCCAAACATGCAAGCGTCCCAAGAACAACTCCAAAATAAGAATCAAGAGCTATTCGAGATGTACCGCGACAAGTCCAAAAAGCTCACCCAGATCATGAATCTCTACAACCTCTTGAAGTCGCGAGCCATGAAATCACAAATGCAAACAGCTGCGTCAGTCTCTGTATCCCAGGCACTGAATTCGCTTGGCTCACGAAACGAAGTGTCAACATCAGCCTCGAATAGACCTATGAACATGGCCCGGGACCCTCAAAGTCCGTCGTCGAAACAATATGGCAATTACCCAGCCAATCAAGAAGGGGTCGAACAACTCCATCGATACCAACGGAGCGGCACTGGTAGTTCCAAGGGACGGGAAAGAGGTGATATCGTAAAAATGCCACCACCAGGCCGTCCAATAGGACCTCCCAGGCCAGGTATTTATCCATCTATCTTTTATCATTCAATGGGTGTTGCTGATTGGTGAACGCAGCTGTCGCAAAAACACACCCAACATACCCGCCGCAACACCTCAACATCGAACACGTCTCCCAGGTCCAGGCTCCGTGCGTCCTTCAACAACATCATCTAGTCTACCGCAGGACAGCGTAATGTTTGAACGGTTCCATGGCGATATTCTGACCAGTCAAGCTCCTGCTACTAGTGGATACTATCCGGACCCTGACAATGACCCCATAAGTCAAGAGAACATTGGTTTTCAGGTTGGTGGTCAGGGCATGGTCAACCACCCGTCGGGTAATACGCTCGGAACTTCCGGTTTGAAGAATTCGTTGTTTGATGGTAGGAGGATATAATATCGTGTTATGGCGTGGTTCTGTTATATATTAGGCCACGCTGTTTTTATGCCAGTCGTTTCGTGGTATTCCACATAGCAAGTATATAGGATCTATATAAGGGTATCTATAGCTGGTGCTCTAGGGAATACACCCTGTCACGCGCAGTCCTTGGACCCCTCAATGCTCCCGAGTTCGTTCGTAAAGTGTATTCTCCCCGTGTTAATGTTCAGGTCTGACATAGAGGGGCCGAATTGAATAGCACTACCTGCTATCTATATGCTTGGTTGACATGCGAGCGTCCCCTGTATGAACAGAAGTTGGAATAAACAAAGCAGGCCAATGCAAGATCGATTGACGAGTGCTGCATGACTCGCCAAGTCCGAGATGAAGCCGGTATTAGGCCGCAAGACGATTTAATGGAGCGATAATTGAATATTTCCCGGGGATAAATAAAGAATCTGCAAGAATATAGAATATTTGGGCACTCAGTATAGTATAGTGTAGAAGAACACGGGGGTTGGAATGAAAGACAAAGACTCCCCGCTTCTTCGGAGAGCCTCATCTATAAACAAACGCAGACCAGCCGCCTTTGCACAAAACCAACTCCTCGTCCAACACCTGGCATTCTCTCGCTCTAGTTGGCTACTGCACCTGTCATTTTTTTCCCGGTATTTCTCTGCCAATGGGGTATTCTTTAGCTAGTCTTGCCTGCGTCTGATCTGACAGTTTGCTGTCCTCGTTTCGATTCCCCGTTCGGCCCCCTGGCACAGCCAAACACTGCGTCATCGCAAATCCAGCGGGCATCAGCGCTCTTGTAGCGCTTTCTTCTTGAATACCTCCCCTTTTTCCTTTCCCTTTCCTCAGTACGGCCTTTATGAACTTCTCAACGGTCCCCGAGTGCTTGAGTTCCAATTCGCATCGCCGTCAACCCCCCGGGGCGCATCCTTCGTCCTCTTCTCCGCAGCTGCGTGCTCATGGTGGTGCAGCAGCAGCACTCTCAATATGGCCGCCTTCGTGCGAGTTTCTGGCCCGCCGAACGGCAATTTTCTAATCGGTTATCCAGGGATATCTGCGACTATGGTATGTTTCATGGTTTTCCCGGTGGGATTGCGGGCAGGAGCGTGTCACTAACCCCTCCCGGCATTCAGCCTCGTATAGAAGGGAAAGTCGAGATCAGACCGAGTGTCGGCATTACAGCGCCAGTCAACGTATCCCTCGTCACCATATCGCTTCACCGTCGCGAATCCATCCACCCGTCCGCCGATTCGGTCACCAAGAAACGTCTGGCTCCGCCGCGGAAAGAGATTAACGACGTCGTCGGCAAGGAAATGCTACTCTTTCGCTGTCCGGCAGGTCGAGAATACGAGGAGGTTATCGCAATGGATTTGCCCTTTGTGCTGTTCATACCGTTCGGACGTGGAAGCGCAGACGCATCGAGACGAGTCCCCGCCGCCAGTTTACAACTTCCTAGCCGGACCGCGGAGACATTCTACGAGATGGTGGTGATGGTACAACAGGGCCATTCGGATCAGAGGAAATATTCGTTCCCCGTACCGCTCGAGCGTTATGATACCCTTTCAACATTTGGCATGTACAACCGCCCCGAATCGGCAGAGCGAGTATCGGATCACTTGGTGACCTTGGGAATTTCGTTACCACGGTGGTCGTACGGGCCCCTGGACCCAGTGAGCGTATACGTGAAATTGGCTCCGAATCCGAGCTGGATGGGAAAAGCGAAAAAGGTGACAATTAACAAGATCACCATCGGAATTGAAGAAGAGATCATCTATAATCATGAGGGGGACGAGCCACAGCGGAAAGTCAAGACGTTGACGAAGAAAACCGAGACCATTGGCGTGAAGCTGCCCCCGACAGGCTTCTTGACCAACCTAGGCTTGGTGTTTCCAGCCAGAGACATGCGAGACTCCGATGGCATGTTGCCTCGAGGGAAAGCGGCCTTTCCAACATACGCGCTTACCGGATTTACCACCACTGCAAGCCTTTACAAGATTGAATACTATCTTACAATAAAGGTAAGACCCGGAATCCATTCCCAGAGATTGGGATTCATGTAGCGAGACATTAACCAAATTACTCTTCCGTAGGCTCATTTAACGTCCGCACGAGACATCCTCATCCGGCAGCCAATTGTAGTTTGCCCTCTCGACCACGCTGGCTGCAAAGAAGAAATGGAGTCCATCGAACAGGCCGCACGCGACGCAGTCCATGTTAACCCCGATAACCCCATGCTGCCGTTACCTTCCATCGTGCGTCCTGGGGATCCTCACGCTCTCGGCCAACTAGGCGTGGCTATTGTTGGAAATCAAAAGAAACCATTGATAGATTGATGATCACCGAGCTTCACTATTTTTTGACAAGCGAAAAAAGTCGCTTCTGTTCTGCATACCTGCATGGTAACAACCCACTCAGAGAGCTCCAAACAGCGCCATCTAAGCTGGTCTCCTACTATAAGGGGCATGAACACTGGCTACCCGACACGCGCCGGGCATGGCATCTCATTGTTCTTATCTAACGATTGCATAAGTTTCGGAGTTCTAATTGCATGGTATCTATTTGTGATATCCATTCGTGGGAAGCCCATTTTATGTTATTTTTCGGTGGAAGGGAATAAATAACCGGAGGATGTTTGCTTGCTTGGGGAGGTCCCATTGGATTTAACGGGATTACTACTTGGGATTCTATCTTAAAGCCCCTGTTATGTGTACGTGATAATATGTGTGGGTTGCATCTATTTTGGATGCTCGAGGTATTGGGATGCCATATTCCTGTTGATATTCATACAGCGTCTACAAGTCAATTAGACACGTGTAATACCATAGCTCTTAATTTGTATTCATATATCTACTTCTGGGGTAATGGCTGGTCGTTGTGTATATTCTGTACCAAGCCTTCGATTGGATCATCACTATGAAAACATCATAACTTGAAACTATTGAAGCCTTTTTATATGAATAACGAGACCAGCTAGAGAAAATGGCATAAAGCTAATGAGTTGCTGGCTTTCCTTATATCTAGATCCCATAACCGGCCACTGTAATTGCCGTTGCTGGCGCAACAATCCTAATGACATCGTTTCCCCACAGCCCGATCCGGACGAGCTCATCCACCTCTCCCCAGTTATCGTTATCCATTACGAACAGCACTATATTTAGAGATACTACAAGGATACAATTGCGCTCAATCGCTTCTAGTATAACGCTACCAACAACATGCCACCCACCCGCCGCCGCACCGGCAACCCCTCGACTGCAAACCAGTCCACCCTCTCCTTTGGCTCCAGCGCCAGAGTCACCAAACCCATAGCCCCAACCCCGACATCCCAAAAACCAAAGACCCTAGAGCCAGCCTCTCCCGTCGTTCCCGAGGAGCACAAGCCCGAGGAACTCCAGCCATCAAACGACGTCGCAGAACCGCAGCAATTCCCGGTTACCCCCGCGGAGCCATCGAAGCCGCATACAGCGGAGCTTGTGGTTCGGGGACAGGCGAGGGTTGAAACGAAGGAAAAACCATGGGGTGACGAAGATAAGAAGGCGCTGAAGGTTTCGGAGGGGGATTTGGTACGGTATTGGAAGGGTGAGGAGGAGGGGAGGAGGGCGCCTAGAGTGCATCAGGAGGAGCTTGGTCTTCATGAGAAGATTTTGCGGCATTTTGATCTGTCGAGTCAATATGGAGTATGTTGCTCTTGCTACTGTTTGATTGATTTCGGTCATGGCTAACTGTTGTAGCCGTGCATAGGGATCGCTCGGATTAAGCGTTGGAGACGTGCGAATATGTTGAATCTTAACCCTCCTCTTGAGGTTCTGGCGGTGTTGTTGAAGCATCAGGATGATGTGAAGCAGAGGGCGTACATGGATGAACTTATGTCGTGATGTGAGTATCACACTTTGATGATGGAGATGAATATGGACTTGTACACCATTAGTAGGACTGGCGTTATGGTTATATACACGAACACGGCGTTGGAAGATATCGTACATAGTCATACTCGCTAATTGATTAGAATCTGCTTTTGACTAAACCTTTGTTTCGTTAAAAGATGATGGAAGATGTCCATGGCGATGGCGTGCTATTTAGTTTTCCATCCTCCATCTTCCGGATAGCATTGCTTCAACATCTCTTGACCATTGACAACAATTTCCCTGTCAAATCTCTTCTTTTCGTCGAATCCAATCCAATGAATCATAGATTGAGCTATTTGACTGATCAGCGACTGATCAGCAACAGGCTTCGATCCCCATAGCTTCCAGAAAGCCACTAGAAGGTCTATAAACGCCTCATCTCAAGGTGAAAGAATCCCCTGGGCGCCAATGATTGAAATTCACCTGCACTAACCCCAGCACATTCTCAGCGCCCTATTATGTACCCGTTCGCCCTCAAGCTTCCCAAAGCAAACACACAACCTGATAGGACACATGCAGCTACATGCGGGATGGAAGCCGCTGCAACCACCCTTAAGACGGAGATACCGAACAATACTCTCTCCACGAATATCCGTGAAACGCTCGGGCTGGCCTAGTCCTGGCCTAGTCCTGGCCTTTGTTTCCAATCCTTTGACGTGGTTTGTTTCCAGGGTGGTCCATGGAATCGCTGATGTCCGACAACATACGCTCAGCTATCTATTTATGGGAGTTACATTCGCTGCATCAACCCTGTCACCTACGTTTGTTGTCACGGGCTTATTTCTAGATAAAGCGAATCTGTCCGACACATGCACTCTCTGTTATGTGGATGTCTTTGGGCCCGAATAATCGGCAATGCTTACCGTCAGAATGAAAAACGTACAGTCCAAATTCCAGAAGGCCGTGGCATCGTGCGGACAGAGAACGAGAACCATGTCAAATTACGGTGTTATCCTGCATGTGAGTACAGAGAAAACCCCGACTATCAAAATCCATGTCCAATGCGCGTGGGTCGCCCCTCGAGCTCTCTTGGCTGAGTTGACCCCAGGGTCTAGTGTTTTGCATTATACACGAGTTTTTGTACAGTTGCATTGAAATTGTAACATAGATTCGTCAGGGCCTCAACGGCGCATTCTGACTTGCTCCGCTGGATACACCGGGCGATAATGCTGTGCAACCTGCAAGCTTTAATTGGGATTAGTCCCTAATCCCCGGATTCTCGAATTTCAGCTGGACTGTACGGAGTGCTTCGTTTGGTTTGGCTGTGGGGTGCTCACTGTACCTGCTACCGACTAATGTTGTTCTGCGAAATTGGCCATCTAGTCACTATGCAGGCTTCATGCGCCTTTTTATGGAAAAAAAAAAAAAAAATCGGAAACCATGTGAGCTCGAATCTCAGAAGCTTGTGTCGAATTGACTTCTACTGCAGCCGGTATCGACTATTGACTGATCCTTTGGCTGCTACCCGTGTCTTGTATCCCAATATCGAGATTGAACGATGGTGGCGTGAGGACTATGATCCCATTCAATCAGCTACAGCTGAAGATCCTCCTTTTCGAGTGTGGCTCGGGAATAGTCGCCTCAAACCTGTGCAAGGGTAAAAGAATCCGCCGCTGCTAGCCTTCCGAATGCACGGCTACATATGATCATGTTAACTTTCTGTCTTTGGGTAACACAATCGACCAGGAACAGGCCAATTTTGTTATAAAAAGGGACCTCTCGTCGGCCTTTCTTAGCTTCTCAGTTCAACAACAGTCAGTCATTCGTTACAGACCATCCAACTGTCACTCTACGGCACTTCAGATCTCTATCCTTAACCAACCACATCGTCAAAATGCGTTTCACTCAGGTTATCGCTGCCCTCGCCGTCACTGGCCTCGCCAGCGCTCAAATCCCCAACGTCCCCTCCTGTTCGCTCCAATGCTTTCTCAAATCCCTAAGCAGCGATGGATGCTCCGACCTGACTGACTTTGCCTGCCACTGCACTAAGCCCCAGCTCCCCGAGGAAATCACTCCCTGCGTGGAGAAAGCCTGTAGCGAGGCTGACCAGTCCGGTACGCCATTCTCCATGTACCAAGTCCCAATAACCAAAAACTGACAGAAAAAAACAGCCGTCTCCAGCGCCGTCATTCAGGAGTGCTCCGCAGCCGGCCACCCCATCTCCCTCCCCCCCGTTGGCGGCAGTAACGTCAGCCGCTCTGGAGCTACCGCTACTGCATCGTCTGACCCGTCCTCTGTTGTCGGTGACACCCCTTCGTCGGCTATCGCTTCCTCATCGGCCGTTGCTTCCTCGTCGGCTGCGGTCACGGGCTCGTCTTCGGGCGCTATCCCGTCTGCTTCTGCGTCGTCTAGCAGCTCCGGCTCCTCTAATGCACCACCTCTCTATACCGGTGCTGCATCGAACATGAAGTGCTCGCTTGCTGGTGCTGCGGCTGCGGCTGCGGCTGCTGTTTACGTTGCTTAAGATGGGACTTGTGGCGAGATGGTAGATGATAGGTGGTAGGTGGTGGATGGTGGGTGTGTATTGATATTGACAGTTTCACTATCATTCTCTGTTGCCTAAGGGTTACATTCTTTATTACTGTGTAATAATTGAAAATCGTTTCTTAACATTCCTTTTATTGAGTCCGTGTATCTCTCAACAGGTTATTTTCAAGATAAAATTAAGTACAGTGCACTCAGCGTCATTAAGCGCCGCCCGTATCGACATTATCCGCATATTCCCACATAAAACAAACGACTAGATCCCCATCACTTAAATCCCCCAATACCCAGCTTCCTTTATCACGATGCCCGTCTACCTAACTCCAGATACCACTAACACTGGAAAGGAAGTACGTCCATACTTAGACGACAGCGCAGACAAGCCCTAACAACTGAAGTCACAAAGGTCATATCTAATCCAGATAATGACACTTAGTTACCCTCCTCATAACCACTATCATCCTCAGGCTCAGGAGAGCTCGGGTTAGCACGCTCACGGGGAATCGTCACGTCCAGAGCAAGAGGGCCAGAGGATTCGCCGTCAGCATCGTACTCCTGGTCCGGCTCGTTGTTGCAGGTGTTGTCGCAGGGGAAGTCGGTATCAGTCTTAGTCTCGGTCTCAGTACCATTGACATTGGTGCTGGTATCGCCGTTGAGGTGACCGTTGAGGTAACCGTTGATGTTAATATTGATATTGATATTGACGTTGACATCGTTGGAGCTACTGGCCTCGTTAGAAGCAGTGTTCATATTCTCACGTCCCTGGAGCTGAACGCACTGGTCGAACGTCTGGCAGAGAGCATTAAAGGAAGTGAGTGCTTTGCCGTAGGCTTCGCTGTTTAATGTCCTTGTGCGAGCGGGAGACGAGAGGGGGGATGGAAGGGGAATCGAAACACCGACGCCAATGTTACCGGGACTAGCGTCACGGGTGGAGCTCTGGTGCCTCAAGGGGACAGGAGATGAGATCGGGATGGTGCTACCGGTGGTGCTGGCACTAGCCTCATGGGTAGGGCTCCCACGCATTGGGGGGGCAGGCGAGGGAATAGGGACGGTGATGTCAGCGGTACTGACGCTAGTAGAGCTCTGTCGCCTCGTGCGAGTAAGGAACGGCATAGGAAGACTAGGGTTACTGGCACTGGAGTTAGCACCAGGACTAGCACAAGAGTCACGCACAGAATCCAAGCGGTTCTGACGGGCCTGGACGTACTGCTGACGACGGGCGGGGCCACCCGAGTCCTCAACACCAGGGGAGTCGGGCTCGAGGACAGTGCTATCGGCCATGTAATTGTCCCAGTACTCGTCTTCTTTTTTGTCCTGTTCGGGGTCGTACATTCCCTTCCCTGTTTCTATTAGCTTCCATTCATCAAAGAAAGGAAGGGAATACGAACGTCTCGCCTCATACATTCCCATCATCTCCTGCATACGCTTCAACCTGTTCTCAAAAGCTTTTTCAGCCAGCAAACCAGCCTGAGTGTATTCTCCCTCTGAGACACCAGGACGCTTTCCAGAAGCACCACCACCATGGAAACCACTCGCAGCCTCGTTCTCCCAGAAGTGCAACGCCCCATACGCATCCGCGTCGCCACAATAATTTTCAACTTCGGCATCCTCAGTAACAGACTTAGAGGCAACAGCAGCCGCAGCAGCAGGGGTCATAGTAATAGCTCCAGAAACGATATTTTCAGCGAATGGGCCAGAGATCACGGCGTGTTCCTTTTCGTCGTTGACATTGCTAGTGTAAGTAGCGATATCTTCGATGTGTTCGACGGTGGGGCCATCAGAGTCAGATTCAGCTCTGGACGCAGAAGGGAAGAAGAAAGAGGGGGCTATGGTTTGGTTGTTAACAGTCTTCCAGCCGTGCGAGATGGAGTCTGGGCTGGTTCTAATTTTGTCAGACATTTTGAGTTAAGTTTTTAGTAAGTAGTAGGGAAATTAGGGTTTGGTTGGATAAAAAGTGGTTGCTAACGATGGGGTGCAAAGAAGAAAGAAAAACCACAAAGGATAATGAGGACGATAGAGAGAAGACTGGGGTTGAAAGTGAGCAGAAGGAATAGTGTGAAGGAAGATTCTTATACTGTGGGAGAAAGTGAGTAGTGAATGAGAGGAGGCATAAAGCTGTTTTATACTGTGTTGCCGTACCTATAGTTGCTGTGCCAAACCCTCCCGTTGGATGATAGAGGTAAACGCCATCAGATGAAGGAGAAACCCGTTTTGACATCTTACGTCGGGTTGGATGAGCTTAATGTTATAAGAAAAGAAAAAGAAAAAAAAAAGCAATAACACTCAATATGGACTACAGTATTATGTCTGACTTGGGGGGGGAAAAACGCTTGCCCTAAGTTCATATGCATTCATTCCCACTAACGCCGACTAAATTACATATAGAGAAGACTACGGTACCCATAACCTCATAAACCCAGCCACCTCCTGTCGACAAGTCACGCAGCTCCCAAAGTTGTTCATCGCGAGGCTCACTCGGCATTCTTCGCATACACAGAGACACCGACATGGCCATGCAATTATCGAGCGAGGACTTGTTTGGCAGACAACACACGGTGGGCCATCTGGTCCAAGTCCTGAAGCGCCAGTTTCCCAGCTCTGTCCGTTCGATTCTGTGCTAGGAGTTAATGACTCTGCTCGTCGCGAGAGGATCAGGTTCTCTAGCATTTCGGATTCTTCTTCTGGTCTTGGCTTTCTTCTATCGTTGGATGTCTGTGCGGAGGCAAGCTGGGGTAGACGGGCAGATAATAGAATCTGTGCTTTCTCGCGTTCCAATTCTTTTTGGAATTGACGGCGAGTCAAGATTCGTCCACTTCGATCGGCAGAAAGGTGAGCGGCCAAGATCCGCGCTTCTTCTCTGCTGGCTCGATCGCGAGGGTCAAGAAGACGTGCGAGAGAACGAATGTCCATTAGCGCATCTGGTTGAGGTGTTCCTTCTCTAGAGAAGCTGTCAGGGAATGGATCAGCCTGAGTCGGTGTACGACGACCGTCAGATTCATTCTCCCATTCCGAATCACTGGCATTTGTCGACATCGACACTACACTTGTCGTGTCATCGAAATCGTCAACCTCTGGTGGGTTGTAATCAGGGCTTTGGTCTTGATCCCCCCATGAGCCACCGGCTTTCCACCAACCGTAGAGCCTCTCATCCAGTCGACGTTCATCAGGCTGTCCCCAATCCGCTGCGCTGGTGCGCTCACGCTTCCGCATTTCATTCTCAACGTCAAATTCATTGTCCTCTGGTAACTCGAGCTCCCCACCATCCGTTAGGATCCAGAAGTCCAGCGGTTCGGTAGAGTTATCGCTCCTTGTTCGAGGTCCTTTCTTCCGTGATTTAGACTTCAACCACTGCGGTCGGGCATGAAGCCCCAGTCTGTCCAATAGGGCGTTGATCCCGTAAGCAGTCCACTGCCCAAGAAGATGAAAGATGGCGCGAAAGAACGAAAGTACATGATAAGCTCTAGTCGCCCCGCGGAATGCGCCAACACCGCCCGGGTCAGCTGACGATCGAACAGGTCGAGAACCGTTCTTTGGCCGTTCAATCTTCTTCTCGCGACCATACCCGCTTTCCCAGTCTAGAGGTCTTTCTGGTAGGTCGAAGTTCACGTTCTCCATACCTTTGAATGCTGTGTCGTAGGAACTCCAATTCTTTTGGGCAGGGGTTTGCCCTCGGGATGCCTCGATCTCTGCTAGTCGGTCTTCCTCTAACCATGTCATCTTTCTAGCAACAACACCTCCCCCTTCGTTGAGGAAGACTGCCTCACTAGCTGCAGTCAAAGCTGTGTAGCCGATCCTGAGAAGAGTAGTGTAGAAATCCTCGTGTCGATTGAATCGAATACTGCGAATCTGGTTGGCGCCTTGCATGTTTTCGTGCGCGAGTTGTAGTCTTTCTCGTATCGAGACTGGCTGAGGAGTTTCGAGAGGAAGTGAAAATGCAGTAATGACAAGAGCTAGTCCGTAGATCACAACACACGAAAGAATGCCAAACAAGATAAGCAGGTGTGGCACAAAACCAACAATACAGACCGTAGGGAACTTCATAAAGCCAGCCTCGTGGCCCAATGGATTGCCAAGCAGCCCGAACACCATCGCAGCCATGAAGCACAGGCCCCAGAATGCAGTGTGAACCAGACGATACCTGCTCTGCTTTCCAATGACATCGAGCAGATTAGACGTCAAGCTGTTACAGCACGATATCAGAGCAATCAAAAGCAGCTCAGGCGACACATTCATCCGCTCCAATACCTGTGACCTGGTAAGTACATGGAGCGAAACACGGCCGCCCTCAGCCGCCGCAGCGGCGGCAGAAAGTGATGTATCATCTCGTCCGTGCTTATGCAGACCAAATATCCCCAAGCCAATGGATTGACTGATGATGGATTCAGCCTCCGCAAAGGCGAGCGAATGCTCGAAGATGGACATTCCCGCTTCCGTGACCACAGCCCTCCCCTGCAACGCGCAAGAGAGTGTTTCGACAAAGTGGCTCAGGCACAATCGCAAGAATACCGGCCATAAAAGAGAAAAAGATCCGTACGGAATTTCCGAAGCGTTGGTCGGAGCACCCATATTAACCGCACTGCATGACCCTTGATCTGATTCCCACGATAGAAGCGTCGAACTCAGAGAATACAAGAAGCCTCCACCCCCGGCATGATCGAGCGTCATACCTTTTCCAGGCGAGCCGTAACGTATAAGCGAATAATCTGGTGATGTCTGGCAGCGAATCGCTCGAAGGAGGGAGACAATCTGAGTCACGAACAGTATGATTGGGATGATCCGCAACGCTAACCGTCGATCCCATTGCAGATGCAGGTGTCGTCTCGTCGATGCATAGATAGCAATCCTGTTCAAGACAAGAGCCTACATCCATTAGACACCGCCGCCTTGATTCATATATAAGTTGTCTGCACTCACCACCGTAAAACAAGCCAACGACCACCGACTCGTCAGGTACGAAAAGAACCCACTGAGCCTCCTCAAAGTATGGAAGAAATCTGCAATATGAAATCCCGACTCCTGTCCAGTTGCAGCCGCAGCCGCAGCACTGGCAGCGCCTTCTCCCACCACCGTTTCCGCCGCGGCCCGCGCCATTGTTTCACCCCCAACAGCTCCCCCGGAAGCAGTGGTATCATCCATAAGCTGTGCGGCCACGTTCCCCAATCCAACCAACTTCGCGACTTGTCTTGGGAGTGTCGAGAAAGTGTATGTATCTGCTCGATAGATGGCGCGAAAGGGAACGCTGAGGAGGTCGCGTGAGGAGGATAGGAGGGATTTCGTTGTCGTCACGTTGGAGGCGTTATTTACTAAGTTCTGCGCGGCTGCCAGCGACGCACTTGCAACCGGAGGGTTATTGGGCATCATTGCTGTCTCCTGTATGCCGGCCATGTTGAATTGATGATAGTGGCTGATGACCAATTACCCTGACCAGCTGGCGGGAATCCGTTGTGTTATGCGGAAGAGCTCCCACTGGACATACACGGCGGGAGAGTCATTCGCCTGTCCAGCGACAAGAATCACATTAACAGAATTAGTAGCAAAAGAAAACTAAATCACAAACATGAGTGTGAAAAACATCATCCCGGAAACCGCTGGATACGGAGTGGAAGTTCCACTCAGGGTCTCCAAGGCCGATCCAAACGCTTACGAGTGCCAAGACATGTGACAATATAGTTGTTTGCATAGTTTGCATTAGTATGCAGATTGCTACTTTGGGTAATGATAGTAGAAAAGCTGGGTCATAGCAGTTTCGTTAATCATTCTTAGCAATTAGTCTATTCACAGGCAGGCAAATTGCCCTTGATATGCGCGGTCACAGAATCAGTTCACAACCTGTACATCTCGGTGCGGCTTCGGACACCATCAAAGATACAAGTGTTGTCTAATGGGCCGTACTGCCTCGTGATAACCTTGAGAGCCTCTTGCGCGACTAGACCACCCGTAAGAGCAGAAATATTGTGGAGCTCGCCACCCTCTGTACGTCGAAGTTCTTGAGTGGCATCCACGATGCGTTGCTGTGTGTCTTCATCGACTGCGGCCGAGTCGTCACGTCGAAGAATACCAACAAAGCGGTCGATCTGATCCCTCCACACTCCCTCTTCGTTAATCGATCCACTCGCTTGCTTCCCCTCTTGAATGTCAGTCACGATTGCATCCAGGATCTGGGAGGCGATGAAGATCGGCATGAGAGTTTCGGGCAAGCCCTCGATTACACTTAGGTTGTTCCGGACTGTCATAAACATGTGTTCATCACCCTCGTCCAGCTGCGGGATATTCCGACCTAGGACAACCTTGATATGAGCTGCATTCTTGCAAAAGATCTCTATATCCTTTTCAGGAACGGGGCTTGGCCGCGATCCAAGCTGGGACTCAATTCGTCTGATGATCCCTGTGACTTCTTCCACGTCCCTCTTGGCTTTGATCTTGTAGATGTTCTGAAGCGCAACATAGTCCGCCGACAGCGCCTTCATGTCCGGTAGCGAACCGGGTAGCGGAAGCACTTGGTACTTCTGGTAGAATTCATTAATGGCGGACGCAATGATCCAGAAGTCATTCGACTCAGGCTTCAGATTCTTGCACTCCTCCATTTCGAAGATATCACGGAGCGTACTGCGTAAAGTGAATGGTGTCAAGGATTTCAGGACGGCAGCGGCAGCTTCATCATAATTCTCCTCTCCACCTTCAGCGTTGTTCATCCTAGCACTAGCGCGCACCATCTCTCTGAACTCTGTCTTCTCCTTGTAATTAGACGGCGTATTGCCGTTGTGTGCTGCCTTCCATTGTTCGAGGTAATGCAAAAGCAATAGAACGTATGGTACATGGCCGTGTTGGTGGTCGTCCAAACTATCCAGGTTACTGATTTGCGCACCAGCTTCTGCTAGCTCTGGCCAAGGGTTAACCAGGCGAAGATCTTGTGTCGTCTCGGGGTCGGGATGTGTTTCAACTATGGGAAATTCGGCGGGGAGCTGGAGAGAGAATGTAGAACAGAACCCAACCGAGTGGGTATAAAGTACGGGGATGCCAAGTTCGCGGGCTCCTTTGGAGATAGCGTTCAGAGATGAGCGTTTCAAGGGACCAGAGATCAGTACTAGCTTATACTGCCCCAAGTAATTTGCGTCTTGTAAGAGCTCTGCAATCGGCTATACATCGTCAGCTTCACGACCTATACAAACAGCATGCGATGCCATTACCTTGGTCTGAAAGTTTCCCTCCACGTCGGGATTAAGCTCCCTCAGCAACCGACAAGTCTCCTCAGCTCTGGACTTCCCCAGACTCTCCTCCTCAAGAAAGAAGTTGACACCCAGATCCGACTCTGTAACCGTCGCTGGGTCGACAATGGTGAAGCCTCCGATACCAGGCAGGACAAGATTTTTCAGCGTCTCTACACCCACGACGCCCGACACACAAGTGCCCTCATTGTCCCATGGACCATCAGAGTTGACTAAAAGCACCTGAGCTTCCTCAAGCGCTTGCTGTCCGCTGGCAGCCCAGAGTCGAAGCTGACGGTCATACTTGCGCTCTTTTGAGGATAGCCCAGCCAGGGCCCTGGGGAAAGCGTCCGTCATTTGTCGTAGAGCTGATGAACAGACCGAGTAATATGTCAGTGAGAGTCTTTGATAGTTGTTCTGGAGCTGATAGAGTGATGTTGTACTCCGCAGCGCGATAGCTATCACCACGTGAAATCACCTGATCCGACAGACCTGTATCTGCCTCAGGCATTATATGACGCCAATGCACCCCGCCAAAGCATCACAAATGCGTTGCGCTTAGGATTACCATACCAAGTTACCGGGGGTAAAATTGCTGAATAGGGCATATAGAGAGACAGACAATGTCTACACATATTGTGCGTGGTCTATCCATGGTGTAAGTTGCCTAAGTTCCCTTCACCCATTAGCCCCCTCTCTCTTCCTTGGCTCCATTTGCGCTACCCCCCCACCACAAAGAAACCCCTCGGGGAAGATTCTCCTCCGAAGCAAACGCGATCCCGGTTTGCTTCAGTCCGTATTAATAGCGTCGTTCCACTCAATTGTTTCCACAGGCTGCGGTCCCTGTCTTTCTCCTCTTCTCCTCTTTCTTCGCTCCGTCCTCTACTTAACCCTCATCTACGTCTTCCGTGCGCTCCCGCGTATTGCACCCAGCTCCGATCCCGCACCCAGTCATACACATCCACATTCATGTCCACAACCAAAATGACCGACCAAATCGAAGCCGCAAAGCGCGCAGCCGGTAAGACCGCTGTCAATAACCACTACCCCAAAGATGCCAAATGGGTTGGTATCGGCAGCGGCTCGACGATTCAGTATGTGATCGAAGCAATCAACGAACTCGACGTCGACACCTCCATGACCAAATACGTGCCCACTGGATTCCAGTCTAAGCAGCTAATCGTTGAGGCTGGTCTGACGCCTATTGAGTTCGATTCTATCCCCGAAGGCACGGTGCTAGACATTGCGTTTGACGGCGCGGATGAGGTGGATGATGACTTGAACTTGATCAAGGGTGGTGGTGCTTGTTTGTTCCAGGAGAAGATTGTGGCGTTGCAGGCAAAGGAGTTCATTTGCGTTGCTGGTGAGTTTGCCCTACCAGTGTAGAGGGCCCGGTGCTAATCTATGGCAGACTCGCGAAAACTCCAATCCCGCCTCCTCTCCAACTGGAAGTACATCCCAATCGAGGTCGCCCCCATTGCCGCGCGCCGCGTCCTCACCAAACTCAAGGAACTTGGAAGTATCAACCCTATGGTCCGCCTCAGCGCAAGCCCCAAGGAAGGCCCCCTGAAGAGCGACCAGGACTTCTTCATCATCGACGCTCCCTTCAAGCCCCTCCTCACCAAGGGCGATGTCGAGGCCGGCAACAACGGCAGCGGAAAGGATGGTGTGTGGGAGGTTGAGAACCTGGCTCGCGCAATCAAGGGCATTGCTGGTGTGTTGGAAGTCGGTGTTTTCTATGGCTCGAATGGTCCGCAGGCACAGGCTAAGGGCGGTATTGGTGGTCAGAAGCCGGTGGCTGCTTATTTTGGTATGCCTGATGGTACTGTGACTGTGAGGCATGCGCAGCAGTAGACGTTTGGACATCTCAAAAATGATTAGAAATTCTTGTACATATATGATACCATCGTTCTTGTTTGAATATCAGGCATATCGACGTAACTCGTAAGAAAACACAATCCATTCGCCAGTAAGCAAAATAAGTGACAATAGATCTATATTACCAGTCATTATTTGACACCCTTTCCCTTTGCTTCTGTCTCTCCTAACTCCCGCACATGAATGTTCACGGACCCCTCTGCGAGATCGTCCTTTCCATCTTCGAAATTCGGACTAACCGCGATAGCCAGGTATTTCCCATTCCCACTGAAACCCACAGCCGCGACACTCGACGGATACTTTTGGTACTGCCTAATCCTGCGCTTCGCAATCCCATCCCACAGCGCAACAACACCGTCCCCACCACCAGACGCGAAAGTCCCGTAAACCGGGTGGAACGCCAATGCATTCACAGGATATACAACATCAACGTCCTCCACAGCCTGTCGATGACACTTGAACGCATACTTGCGCGCCTGCGACTCGGGCGACGGGTCGAACCACTCCACCGCAACACGGCCCTCAATACTCGACGAGGCGTATCCATCGTCATTCGGCATGCAGGCAACACACCTTGTCATGAACTTAAGACTGCTTTCCCGGCGCTGCCACGGCTCAACCTCGATCTTGTTATTGACTACCTCGCCGGATTCTTCGGTGAGGAGGGCCAGTGCCTTCAGGTCGTAGATGTGAAGGGAGCGCGAGGCCATGGCGACAACGAGCTTGGTGGCTGTGAGGGAAATGGAGAAGGGCTTTGAGGGGAGGGGAACGATGGATGGAGGAATATCGGCTGTCGTATTGACGCGGTGCACGTGTAATGTAGCATCCCAGGAGGCGGAGACGACTAAAGAGTGTTCTTTGCTGTAGACGACGTTGCGGACGCCGGCGTCGTGACTGCTGAGAACGGTTTGTTCGGACGTTGCTAGATTGATTCTGCTGCCATTAGCCCCCAGTGACCCAGACCGCATCAAGTCAAAAGAAAAGGCTGCTCACCTCCTAACATCCCAATCCAACCCAGCCGTATATACCTCATTATCATTCGCGCCATAACAAACATCCAGCACCGGCGCGCGATGCTCAAACCTCTGTAACAGCTTTCCCTCCCCTACATTCCCATTCTCATCGCGCAATTCATACAGATAGACATTCTTATCCCACGATGACACGACGAATTGAGTAGACTCTGGATCCGGTGAGAACTTGAGGGCGGAGATGGCATCGGACGGCGGAGAAGCGACGGTGAATTGATCTGAATTGTTAGCATAGGGTCACATCTAGTAAGTGGAGTTATATGGGGTAGTAGCCTACTTGACGCCATGATTGTGCACTGCACCGGTCTGAACTTGCTAACTCTTCGGTGTTTATGCGGTTGTTGTTGGAGATTGTTCCGTCGTCATCGAACTGAAGATCATTTTCTGCCGCGATCCACCGCCATATTATTTCTCCCCGCCTCTATCAGACAGACATCTGATTTCATTCATCTATAATACTATATTTCTATTGCTTATACAGAAGAATGCCCTTCGCGCAACTAGTCATTGGCCCGCCAGGCGCGGGCAAATCAACGTACTGCAACGGCATGCACCAGTTCCTCGGCGCCATCGGCCGCAAATGTTCGATTGTGAATCTGGACCCTGCGAACGATCAAACGTCGTATCCGTGTGCGCTGGACGTGCGGGATTTGGTGACGCTGGAGGAGATTATGGGGGAGGATAAGCTGGGACCGAACGGGGGCGTGTTGTATGCGCTGGAAGAATTGGAGCAGAACTTCGAGTTTCTGGAGGAGGGGTTGAAGGAGCTTGGAGGTACATTCTCTCAACTGGGATATATGGAGGGAAAGAAGCTAATTTGTATAGATGACTATGTTCTATTTGATTGTCCTGGACAAGTCGAATTATTCACACACCACGCCTCGTTACGGAATATCTTCTTCAAGCTCCAGAAAATGGGATATAGAGTGAGTCTTCTTCCCTCAGTCAACCGAACCACTACTAACCTCAGCAGCTGATAGTAATCCACCTAATCGACTCCTACACTCTAACCCTCCCCTCAATGTACATCTCCGCACTCCTCCTCTCCCTCCGCGCAATGCTCCAAATGGACCTACCGCACCTAAACGTGCTCACCAAAATCGACAACCTCTCCAACTACGCCCCCCTCCCCTTCAACCTTGATTTTTACACCGAAGTCCAAGACCTAAATTACCTCCTCCCACACCTGGAAGCTGAGTCCTCGCGGCTATCGCACGAGAAGTTCGGGCCGTTGAATAATGCGATTATCGACTTGATTGAGGAGTTTGGGCTTGTTGGGTTTGAGACACTGGCTGTGGAGGATAAGAAGAGTATGATGAGTTTGTTAAGACAGATTGATCGGGCGGGGGGATATGCGTTTGGGCCCGCAGAGGGAGCGAATGATAGTATTTGGCAGGTTGCTGTTAGGGAGGGGCTGGGGAGTATGGATGTGAGGGATGTGCAGGAACGGTGGCTGGATGCGAAGGATGAGTATGATGAGAAGGAGTTGGTGGAGTTGGAGGAGGAGGCTGCCTGGACTAAAGAACAAAATCAGCAACGTCCGGCGACAGACGAGGACGACGACGACCTGACAGATTTCAAAGGACCGTTACCAGATAGCGGGATAACAATTGTACGAAAGTAACGCATTATGGGTATCTCAATAATATAAATGACATGTACAGTTAATCAGTCCGAATCATCCCCATTATCATCATCATCCATATCAACATCCCCAACCCCAACCCCAGCATCAATATCATTACCAGCCCCAAACAAACCACCCAGCACAATTCCCTCCTTAGCCCCCTTAACCCTCGCGATCTCCCTCCTTCCTCGTCTAATCGCCTCCTCCTCCGCCTTCCTCATCGTCCCAGAGACCCTAATAACGCGAAACACGCACGGTCTGTTCATTGCGCCGGCGCGTTTCCCGGCGTAGCCAGAGCCGGGTGTGTATTCGGGGACATGCGAGAGATGTGTTATGGCCGTCCATACGAGACGGTAGGAGGCGCGCGGGCAACGAATTATAGCTGTTGATGTTGCGGGGGATAAATATTTTACTGTTGCACCAATACTATTAGTATTTGCGTTCGCGTTCGCGTTCGTGAATAGATCAAGAGAAGAGGGAGGGGACATACCGCTAACACCGCCTGCATTAGAACCACCGAGTCTACCGACGCCCAGATCACCGAAGAGCTCTGAGACTTGTTCGCGGATTAATTTTGCCAGGAGGCCGGGGGATAGTGTATCTGCTGTTGGGGAGTGGATGCGGAGGTGGTTGTTTGCTTCCGGATTTGCGTCGTCGGGTATTGATTTAGGCCATGAGGAGGGATCGGGGTAGAGAATGTCGAGAAGGAGGTAGCGTTGTTTTAAGCGGACCATTTTGTCTCGATTGACTTGAGTTATTGGTTTTGTGGTGGTGAGTTGAAGATGAACTTTTTATCGGAGATCTGATGGAACATGGGACCAGAGCTTCGGCCAATCAGATCGTAGTATGGATCTATAAGGCGACGCACAAAAGTTCCCCTCAAAAGAGTTCAACATTTCTACAACTAAAAACTTCTACGACAAAGAGTCTGGAATCCATCTAAATTCATGATTATTTGTCATGCCACATGTGCGCACTAGAGTATAAAACAGATACGATGATATAAACCATGCAAAGAAATGAAAAGAAACCATCAGAACTCCAATGTCGATACACAGAAGAAATTTTCGGCACATTATCCCAGGATATCCCGGGTCGCTGCCCAAACAAAGACGAAAACAAGGAGATATCACGTAAAACCAAATCAAATGCTGACCTCGACACGGCCCTCGGCACCACCCTTCTGCAGGCTGGGCAGGAGATAGGTGATGTCGTCCCAGGGGTGACGGTACAGACCAGTGCGGAGACGCTTCTGGTCGAGGTAGTGGGCAATTAGACCAATGCTGCGGCCCAGGACGAAGAGACCGTTGAGGACACCCATCTTCATGTAGTCCTCAACCTCCTCGCCGGAGAAGGCACCGCAGTTGCGCATGAGGTCAACGAAGCAGACAGCAACGCAACCGTCGACGTTCAGGATAAGGTTGTCCTTCTTGGAGGTGGTGACAGTCTCGACAGCAATGGCGTAGTCGAGCAACTTGGTGCTGGGGAAGTTCTTCTTGACGAACTCCTTAACTAGCTCAACACGGAGGTCAGGGTTGTTGCGGGACTTGACACGGTGACCGATACCGGGAATAAGCTTGTTCTCCTTTCTCATGGTGTCGACAAAGTCACGAGGGCTCATGCCCTTGTCAAAGGCCTTGGTGAACTCCTCGGCAGCACCGTCCAGGGCGCCACCGAAACGAGAACCAATGGTCAGCAGACCGGAGACGAGAGCCGAGATGAGGTCCTTGCCGGCACGGGTGGTGATGATGGTGTTCATGGCGCCAGAGACAGCGGGACCGTGGTCGGCCGTAAGCATGAGAACCATCTCCAAGAATTTGCCGGCGTAGGCAGGGAGGCGGCGGCGGAACCACAGAAGCGACATGACACCACCGATACCAATGTCCTCCTTGAAGACATCGGAGATGGGCATACCGGCATAGAGCAGCTCCTGGCCACGGTCGTCGGAGATGGTGGAGATGAAGGCAGCGGGCTTACGGACGAGACCCAGCTCCTGGGCCCACGAATAGTCAATGGGGATCTTGGGGACGACGGGCTCGGCCTGGGGCTTGATGGTGCCGCTGGCGACCAAGTCCTTGTAGACCTTGCTCAACAACTCAGGCATGTCCTCGAAGGTGTCGGGAACGTGAATGCCAGCTTCACGCATGGCCTTGTTCTTGGCAATGGCGGTCTCCAGGTCAGAGTTGGCGGAGGCACCAGCGTGACCGAACTGGACCTCGGTCTTGAACATGCCGGCGCAGGTACCAATGGCCCAAGCAACGATGGGCTTGGTGATGGTACCGTTCTTGACGGCCTCAATGACACGGTACTCCTCGACACCACCGACTTCACCGAGCAGCAAGAGAACCTTGCACTCGGGCTCGTTCTGGAAGCGGAGCAGGTGGTCGATGAAAGTGGTACCGGGGTAACGGTCACCACCGATGGCCACACCCTCGTAGACACCGTCGGTGTTCTGGGAGACGATGTTGTTCAGCTCGTTGGACATACCACCAGACTTGGAGACGTAGCCAACGGAACCCTTGCGGTAGAGCTTGGAAGCAACAATGTTGTCCATCATACCACCAGTGTTACCAATCTTGTAGGCACCAGGCTTGATACCACCGACGGTAGCGGGGCCAATGATGGTGATGCCCTTCTCCTTGGCAGTGACCAGGATTTCACGAGCACGCTGGTCTGGTTAGCTAGAGATCAACTTTCAACGGGCAGGCAGAACATACACGCTCAGGAACACCCTCTGCAATGATGGCAATGGACTTGATCTGGGGGCAGTTCATCAATTCCATGGTGGAGCTGTAGACGGAACGGGAAGAAGCGAAGTTGACGACGGTATCGACGTCGGGGTGCTTGGCGATAGCCTTGGTGACGTCCTGGTAAACGGGGAGGAGGGTCTCGCTGGTACCCCAGTACATCTTGCTGACGAACTGACCACCGAAGGTGTAGATGATACCGGCAACGGAGGGGGTGCTCCGCTTGCAGATGAAGTCAAAGTCCAGCATCCCCTGGACGGCCTTGGGCTGCATACCACTGCTCAAGTCAGTCCTGACCTTTTATCCTCATGGTCGTTTCGTTCCGGCCGACTTACTATACGAAGCATCGTGTCTTGTTGTGGAAGAGGGTGTGAGAGAGGGGGGAGAGCACACGGCTGGGAGGGCTGAAACGGGTGATGTTGTCGTTGGCCGACTGCAAGCCATTGGCAGTGCTGGCCAGAGGAGCGGACTCGGGCATGGTGGCTATACAAAATGGATGTTAGCTGAGCACGAGAGCAGTAGGAGCTAGCAGTAGAGAGCCGGGTACATACCTAAGGATTATATTAAGTAGGTAGGTAGATAGATGTAAAAAGATAAAAACAAAATATGAAAGATGGGGGTTTTTCCCTGATACTAAAAAGAAGAAGAGAAGAGGGAAAGGAAGATGGTCAGGGGGCGGAGGAGAGAAAAGATGGACAGGAGAGAAGAAGAAGAAGAAAGATGGAGGGAGGCAGAAGATGGGATGCTGGTTGTGACGACGATATCGGGGAACAATACAAAAATAACAGCATACCAACAGACTGGCGAATACTCTGTAAATTTGATACTGCTCAACAAACCGTGTGTCAATCGCGGATCCACCACTGGTTGGGGCTCAAACCACCCCGCGGTTGACCGCCTATCTTATCGATTGTTTACAGGGACCATACTCTGTAGTATGGGAGTATACAGTAGTACAGAGATGGTATCTACTGCTAGAGGGCTGTGATAATGAATATTCTAGAATCGTTGGAATGTAAAATATCAATTGAATACAACATATGGATACAGTCAGCAGTAAGCAAAAGCAGAACTACTCCGTGCTCCGTACGGACTCGTCCGACTATGTGGTATCACGGCTACACTGTATACAAGAGCACACTTGCAAAAAGCGAAATTACTGTCCACCAGCCAGAAAAAAACACGCAATACCAGGCTCCATTCATTCCGTTTCGTCCCCTGTGTTGCAACCCAACAATTCGGTCCATGCATGGCCATATCAGAGTTTACAACGCACACTTATACCAGTATACAGTATATACATACCACAATTCTTCACTATCAATCAATTGACACTTTATATGATATAACACTGCAGTAAATACACATTATATACATTACTTACCAGTAATTGACCACGTTGATATGCACATACTCCGGAGTAGTCCTATGATATCCCTGGACACATGTGAGAGAAAGTACTCGGTACTCATGATCCCACGCACAAACTAGGTTTAGCGTTATGGCTCCACCGTGAATCTCAACAATCAAAGTGGGTCACCGCCTACCCCACTGAATCCAAAAAAACATGTCATTTTCCTAACTGTACCGTTTTGCGACGGTAACAAATTCTCCTGGATCGGCCTTTGTTCCTCCTTTCTATTCTCTCTTCTGTTCCCTCTCTCTATCTCCTTCTCGTCCCTCCTCTTCTACTTCTCATCTACTTCTACCCCTACTTCTACCACTTCTGTTGCCATATACCTCTCTCTCTTACTTGCTCTCCTCCTCTATACCCCTCTACTACTCTATTATCTTTACTACATCTAATACCTCACAATGTCTGCTAAGTCCATTCTCGAGGCCGACGGAAAGGCCATCCTCAATTACCACCTCACTCGCGCTCCCGTCATCAAGCCTACTCCGCTCCCTCCCTCCACCACCCACAACCCTCCTTCCAGACTCGCCTCTCTCTACTTCCCCGACGACCTTGCCGTGAAGGATGTCCTTGACCAGGCTGAGGTCACCTACCCTTGGCTCCTCACTCCCGGCTCCAAGTTTGTCGCCAAACCCGACCAATTAATCAAGCGCCGCGGCAAGAGCGGTCTCCTTGGTCTCAACAAGACCTGGGCTGAGGCTAGGGAATGGATTGAGGCTCGTGCCGCAAAGGAGGTTCAGGTTGAGACCGTCACTGGTGTCCTCCGTCAGTTCTTGGTCGAGCCCTTCGTTCCTCACCCTCAAGAGACCGAATACTACATCAACATCCACTCCGTTCGTGAGGTAGGTCACCCGCTCACACAAGAGGTATAAGATGGTCAAGAGCTAACAAGTGTAGGGCGACTGGATCCTCTTCACCCACGAGGGCGGTGTCGACGTTGGTGATGTCGACGCTAAGGCTGAGAAGCTGCTCATCCCCGTCAACCTCAAGAACTACCCCTCCAACGAGGAGATCGCCAAGGCCCTCCTGAACAAGGTCCCTGAGGGTGTTCACAACGTCCTCGTCGACTTCATCTCCCGTCTCTACGCTGTCTACGTGGACTCCCAGTTCACCTACCTCGAAATCAACCCCTTGGTCGTCATCCCCAACGCCGAGGGTACCTCCGCCGAAGTGCACTTCCTTGACTTGGCCGCCAAGCTGGACCAGACGGCCGAGTTCGAGTGCGGTACCAAGTGGGCCATTGCCCGCAGCCCTGCCAACCTGGGCCTGGCCACCGCTCCCCAGGCTGACAAGGTCAACATTGACGCTGGTCCTCCCTTGGATTTCCCCGCTCCTTTCGGTCGTGAGATGAGCAAGGAGGAGAAGTTCATCTCTGACATGGACGCCAAGACCGGTGCCTCGCTCAAGCTCACTGTCCTCAACCCCAGCGGTCGTGTCTGGACTCTCGTTGCCGGTGGTGGTGCCTCCGTCGTCTACGCGGATGCCATTGCCTCTGCTGGTTTCGTCAGTGAGCTCGCCAACTACGGTGAGTACTCGGGTGCTCCTACCGAGACTCAGACCTACAACTACGCCCGTACCGTCTTTGACCTCTTGCTGCGGGCCCCCATTCACCCCGATGGCAAGGTCCTCTTCATCGGCGGTGGTATTGCCAACTTCACCAACGTTGCTTCTACCTTCAAGGGTGTCATCCGCGCTCTGCGGGAAGTCGCCACTACCTTCAACGAGCACAAGGTCCAGATCTGGGTCCGCCGTGCTGGTCCCAACTACCAGGAGGGTCTGAAGAACATCAAGGCTGTTGGTGAGGAGCTTAGCCTTGACATGCACGTTTACGGTCCCGAGATGCACGTCAGTGGTATTGTGCCATTGGCTCTCTGTGGGAAGAAGACGGATGTCAAGGAGTTCGGTGCTTAATTTCTTTCATTTCATGTTATATGTTTTGTCTATGTTTTCTTTCTATTGTTTAATTCCTGGGCTTGTTTCAAACGCATGGCATGGTACGATATCTTTTTCGTTTTTGTCGATTAAAATGATGACTGGTGTGGACCGTAAATCTCTAGACTTGAGCTAGTCGATAATATGATGACTTCAAATACTTACTATGTTTCCGGGTAAACAAATGGCTATGGATCAAAAATGAAAGAAAGGATGAAACTAGGCAGGAAGTAAGCGAAATCAAAAAATACACCTCGCAAACGCCTCACGTGACCCTGTACAAACGCTGTATTACCATCAACGTCAACGTCCAAATAAGCAACCCCCACACGGATCCAAGATCAAAACTAGTTAATTCAAACGGCACGGGAAGGACCAAGATCGATCGGTCCACACAAGCTCCTCTGATTGACAGGCACAGGCACGTTGTCCCGGGGGAGAGGATGAGGAGAATAGGAGGGGCCAACGTCTTCCGCACGTCCGAGATGACGGAGGTTTCCGAGGTGGGACGGTTGAGTTGCGTGTCCGTGTGTCAGTCGGGCCTTGGTGTGTTGGATAGGGGCAGTTTATTTTGACGATGCTGTGTTTGTTTTCGTTTTGTTTTGTGTTGTTGGTTTTGAGATGGTATTGCATTGGATTTTGGTATAGAGTGGATGTTAGGGCTATGCGGCATGTATGTATGTACGAGGGGCGTACATATTTGCCGTGCAAGGTTGGATTGAACCTATTTTTACGATAATAAACACCGCACAATTATAACACGGACTACACTTCTCTTTGAAATGCTTAGACTACGTCGTTGTGTTATCTGTAGTGGTTTCGGACAAATGGAAGTCTGCCGTATTCGACATGGGCTGCGGTGAGCCGTGTTGTATACATACATGACTCGATAAGATAGTGATATTAGTTTATCTACTTGTGTGTTCATACGGAGATATCGATTCCTTCTACGATGCCTATAGATTTTTTGTATACGCGAGGTAGAATGTAGAATAGTTGAAAATATATCTTGTCCGGCCTTCCCACATATCCACTACCTTTATAGACTGCTCTTTGTTGGGTCTTCTTCATAGTAATGTTAGTTCATCTTTATATATGTATGAAAGAGTTGGATCTCTCCGTGGACGCCTGTATACTCTACATAACCGCATGGTGGAATAGTGTAGGTTGCATGAGGATCTATGTATCTTGCCCGGCCTTTGATAAACCCAGATATCCACCTGTACTGAGGCAGAATGCCCGCTCTTCTTGCAGCTATACGAAACGCTCTAGATGTGTACTCCATCAGCTATACATATAGTCATGTCACCCTCGTATATTCTAGTTCTTTATATCAATTTTTCATCTTTCATTTCTTTCGTCCGCCTATCCTTCTGCCTCTGACATAGCTCTTACTCATATATTATGGTGGCTCTAGTCATATGTCATTGTCTCGTATATGGGCCCCTTCAGTTCCGGGCACCCCAGGCAGTTGTCTTTCCAGAAAGTAAACTCATAAGGGAAAATTCATACATATAATCAATGTCATGAGACGGATAATTGAGAGGACTTGAGTCTCAAGAGCCTCGTGCGTGATTCTGCGTTTGAGCCCGCTAACTTGACGGGTATATACACCAGTATAAGAGTTACGATCATCCACTGCGCAGTTTCATGGCATTTTTTATTATTATAAAGAAATATTTTTTTAACACTTTCTTAATACATAATCTCAAGCCATAGGGGAGTGTTTCTTATTCGGGATGCACTGCGGTGGAGCAGTACTTGTACATGAACATATTCATCCTGCTTCATTTGAGCATCTTTTCTAATCTCGTTTTCACCTATTTATTTTTCTTCCAGGATAGTAATCTTTCTACTGAGTATTTTGCCTTTTTATGCTGTACGGAGTATATCATAGAGTATTCTGTAAGTGAATGTAGTAAGATGGACATCGCCTTAATCTTAATGGCTGTATTTCTAGGACAGTACACACCCTGGTGAATATATGTTTTTACTGAAGCATGACTCTGAGAAGCCACCAGCCCAAGCAATAAAGCACTCAAGCATCATTGCATCAACAGTTCGTCGACATCAGCAACGCACCAGGCATCAGCAGCTACCTTATCCGCTATAGCTTCTCGAGTCTTACGTTTGCATTTATGAGTGTGTATAGCAGCATAGTCCATGTGGATTACAGCATATCTTATACGTCTGCTAATTCTCGTCAACTGAATAAGACTCAGGACATTATATGCGCGTGCAATGCAAGGACGGCATACTGCCGAAGACAAATTTCACGTGGACAGTTGAGAACCTTCTGTTGAAGAGATGAAACCATCCGCACAATATGAGAGTGTAAAATTCTCATGGAATTTTGGGGAAGTCATCACCGCCAGCCTCGATGTCGGCAATAGAAGGGAGTAACAACACCGTTGGCCACGCCAACGCCTCAGACTTGCATATCCAGCATTCTACAAAGTATGGTATTCTCACCACATCGCTAATACTCACATCTGTGAGTCGCCAAGCCTAGATGATTTGTTGCTGCTGAGGTAGGCCAAGAAGCTTCAAAGATCTCATTGACTTTGGTATTACAATGGATAGAATTCATGCATCCATCCTGTAGCTCATAATTGTGGCAAAAAGCTGAATGACTGACACCGGACAAGCTTATTGGTACCGATAGACTTCGTCGTTCACTTTCAACTATCGATATACGATGGAAATCCCATCTCGGTCTTGTCTGAACTCGCGGAACTCGTTGAAGGCAAGCAGATAACGAACTCGGATGATATCAAAACGTTTTTGAAAGAACTTGAGGAGCGTCTACCACCATCGGATAATTTATACCAGAGAGCGACAACAGCTTTCGCCATGACACCAATGTTCACCCACCTACTGTTATTGCCTTGAGCATAACCGTGTTTGATACATAATGCATGGAAGTCATCTCAAACAAGGGCAAATCAGGGTCGCGAAGAAACGAGTCAAGGGCCGTGGATATCTTAGCTCTGGGCCTAGTCAAATGAAGCTGGAAGCTCTTTGCGAGGTTTCCCCGAGGCACATGTGTTTCAGGGCTATTCCACAATGGGCAACATTGGTCTTAGAATAAGGAACGCAGGTGCCGCAAACCGCGATGAGCGCGGATAAAATGAATTGATTTGTTTCTAAGTTTACTGCTCAGTATTGAATGAATATAAGACTCAACTGAAGGAAGCACCTAGTAAGTCGTGGTGAGGGTCAAAATTGTTGTCGGCATGTCTAATTCGGTCCACTAGAATTCCTATCGCCGCTGCGATAAGCCCGTAAATTCTTCCTTTTCAACCCAGCATACTCCCCGCGTTTTGCATTTTCAACCAAGGACCTATCTGTTCAATATACTTACAGCTTACCCGAGAAAGAGACAATAAAAAGAGAAAAGCACAATGGCCGACACAGATGAAGCGGCAGCTCACCTCCCAGCCTCGCAGGACTCCGCGCCGCAAATCGAAACCGACCTGTCCGACGAGACGCAAGACTTCAGATTTCTGAATAACCTTGCCTTGTGAGCTCCTCTGCTCCATTTACACCAGTTACTAAGATTTGAAAAGAACCTATTCTCACAATAATGACCGTACAGCCCCTCCGACTCATCGCAAACATCCCTCCCCCGCCGCGGCGAAAAAGACTTCGAACCAAATCCTACAAACTACCAGGCCGACATCCTCGATGCGTCGCGACAGGCTATGCACAATGCGCTTTCGCATCCACGATTACATCATCCTAAGCACCGAGTTATCGCGTTTTATGCTCCGGATGGGCCTGCGCCGCCGCCTGCGACCAATGTGAGTGAATATAAAGACGAAGAAGAAACCGCTACGAACGACGATGACGAGCAAAAACCAAAGAAAGAAATAAGCGCGGAGACAAGAACAAGGATAGGCATCCCCGAGGACTCATGTGTCTACGTCCCCAATCCCAAGGGACAATACTTCAAATCAATGGGCCGGGCAGATCGCTGGAACCGGGTATGGCTGTTACCCGAAGAAGCGCTATATCTCATTGAACGCGGGAGTCTGGATATCAGGTGGCCTGTATCAGTTACAGGACCTACTGCTGAAGAATATGAAGAAGATCTGGGGATCCCCATGAGTTTGCAAGCGGCGTATGCGTGCTTTACTGGGAGAGGTGGGTTAAGCGTGGAGCGGTTCTCGGTATATACTGGATTGAGGCGGCTTGGGTATACGGTTATTCGGGCGCCGGGGTGGGACGATGAGAGTGATGAAGTACAAGATGAGGAGAGTGCGCCGCAGCAGGGTCTGGGAATCTTTAGTCGATTCCTGCATTGGCTGCATAACTGGAATAACTCGACGGGAATCACGACCACTGGTCCCGTGGTGGGATTGGGGTTACACCGGAGCTACAGTAAGCATATACTTCTCTTAAGTTACAGAATGCGTCGATTCTAACGAAATCCAGACGACATCTACCGCAATCTCGCGGTCATTCCCTATCACGACCCCGTCACGCCCCAATCTCCTCGTCGCAAAACAACACCTCCCTTCCGCGTCGTCTTCCACGTCTACAAACCCTCAACTGTATTCCGTAAATCCGCCCCTCCAACCCCAGACTTCCGAATCGCAGTTGTCAACTCGCGAACCCAAACCATCATGCCAACGCTATCCCAACTCAGTGCGCTCCTCGAAAGCACACCGTTAGACCCCCCGCGTGGCGAGAAGATGGATCGCATGATGTATATGCGTCTCCGGCACGGGTACCGGAATGTGATCCTGGCGGTTGTGGATCAGGGTGTTGTTAGTTTCCTGAGAGTTGGAGATGCAGCGTTTGGGAAGGAGAAGGTTTATGCAGAGAAGCCGCCAGGTCCTAAGAAGGGAGGGTTTCGGCCGCGGCCCAAGAAATAGTTTCTTTCTTCTAAGTGATGATTTGCATTAGATAGATACCCCGGAAACAAAAGTTGATACCATTTTTATGGAATAGAAAAGAAAAAAAAACATTTGCATGTCTCCCCTGGAATAAGGCCCTGGTATCCACTGAACGGATGAAGACTGAATAAAAGGGAGTTGTCATGCGACTAATCTGCCATCATCTTTAGAACACCCGCCCATAAATCAAATTGGGGGACGAGGGACGGATGTAGATGTTCTGATGGCGTCAACAGTAAACAAGACGTTCAACTGCATCCTAGTAGAGACCGTGACGGGCAACGGAGCAACGTCCTCTATTAACCTGGCCGTAGCCTTCCCTTATCCCAAATGCCATTCAGTATCAAGCTACAAACTCCGATCCCATTGTGTATAAAATGCAATGCAGCAAAAATTGTACGAATCATAAATCATCACAGCTAGAACACATCTTTGGCAACTGTCAGCACCAAAGCCCCCCTGTCCACAACCCAGAAAGAAAACAGACATAGCAAGCATACCTAGGTATCCAAATAATCCGCCGCCATCAACAACTCCAAGCACAACTCTGGCGGAATCTCCATATCTGGCACATTCGCCTGTTCTTTGTTCTTCTGGTTGTAGCAGAAGTACTCGCATACTTTCTCCAGGACCACGCCGCTCAGGGTTTCAAGGACGCAGCGTCCTGTAATGGCTTCTGAGAAGTTACCTATTCGTTCAGATTAGTTAGCAGGTGTCATTTGACAAGTGGTAGGAAAACACGGGAAGTGGTGAAGGGCGTACTGGATGGGTCTAGCATGCGGCGTATTGTCCCCGAAACACAGGCTGTGCTGCGCGGGACGACAAACTCAAAGCCGTCGCCGGAGATGAGAGTCACGTATTCTTGCTGTGTTGTTGATGACATGTTGCTATCTGCTTGTGCTTGTTTGTAGAATGGAGAAAAAGGAAAAGAGTTGGAGAAAAACGGTGTTCATGGATTATTCCGATATGGCCCGTGCTCAGTCAAGCTCCGGCGGAATTATGCCTGTGACGTCTTTCCTTGTTGATATGGGCTCTGCTACAATGCTCTCTATTCGCCCTCTATACTTAAGATTTGAACTTATTCATTGCTCTTCATATTTCGAAGAATTCACTGATTTAATATTACAGCCCATGGCATAATCGGTACCATGTCCTATCTCCAATCTTTTCCCCGCCTCCGCAGAGCAACCGCAACAGTATTACACCAATTGCACCTTATCCAAGCACCGTTTCTAGGATTATCCCTACTCAAAAGACCATACTCTTCTTCCACAAGCTCTAATGACCAAATAAAAGACCAACAACAACGGCAATTCCGATTCAAGCCCTCCGATCGTCTCTCCGGCCGCACATGCATGATCACCGGCGCGACATCGGGAATCGGATACGCAATTGCAGATCGGTTTCTGCAAGAAGGCGCAGAGAGGGTTATACTTATTGGTAGATCACAACAGAGGCTTCTTGATGCTGCTGCGCGATTAGGGGAGTATCCGGAGGGAGTTGCGACTGGGAATGGGAGTGGCGATATACTGGCAACGAGGGCACCAGAGGAGGATCAACAAGAATATACGGGGATAGGGCTGCCAGAGGGGCAGAGGGTAAGCTTGTTTGTCGGGGATGTGTCTGAGTCTGGGACATGGGTGCGAAAGTTGGAGGAGAAGATGGTAGGCCAGCTTCAACTATTTCTGGAATGGCGAGACCTGAACTAATGTCTCCACAGAAAGACGTCGACATCCTCGTCAACTCCGCAGGGATATCCACGACGAATATCCTCGCTAGAACCGATCCAGACGCCATATCTAAGACTCTCCGTACAAACCTCGAAGGTGCAATCCTTACCTCTCGCGCTTTGCTCCGCGCTGCAATTCGAAACCGTTCGAAGAATCGCAGCTCCACCACAGAAATCCCTTCGAAGTGCATAATAAACATCTCCTCTCTACTAGCACACAAAGGTGGAACTGGCGCGGTACCCTACGCTGCATCCAAAGCCGGTGTGCTTGGTCTCACCCGTTCGCTCGCAGTTGAGGCGGCCACCTCTTTGCGGGGTGTGGCTATCCGGTCGAATGCTATTGTTCCAGGGTATATTGATACCCCAATGATCGCCAGTTAGTATCGCGCATGAATATTAAAGGAACTTCGACTGATTACTGTAAAGATTTCAGTGAGAGTGAAAAGACTCGTCTTAAGGATGAGATCCCGCTTGGTCGATTTGGTGACCCGCAGGAAATCGCAGACGCGGCCGTCTTCCTGGCGCAGAATGAGTATGCTAATAACTGCACTCTTAACATTGATGGCGGGTTGAATGCTATTTAGTTTCTGCCCTCGATCTAGTTGCCTGGGATATGAAGTACTTTCGGGTGGTCTGCTTATCAGGTTCTCATTGCGTCTTGCAACCATCTAAAGCATGTCTATGGCAAGACAAAGGGTGAGGCTTTTCGAAATGAGAACATCATTTGAAGCTCAAATTCCTTCTAAAGAGATGGTTCTGCGGGAGGTAAGACGTTGACTCGACGAGTACAGGAAAACAAATGTCCTCTCTCAATCTCTCAACCGTCCATCCAGCTTATCTAACAACATCTTCCAGTCTCCGGTTATGTTTTTGGCACGGTCTTTCGCAAAACTGTACGTAGCCATTTAGGTGGAATCCTTAACTCAACATTCATCAACAAGTTCCAGAGAAGCCACTTTCTTCGGTTTGGACCCTCTGTTTCGGATAAGGTTTGCAACGTGGGAGATTTCGGCACATAAGAATCGTATATACGTATATCAATGATATCCTTAGGAGTGGTAATGCCTTCTTCGAGCATGAAATCAAATTCACGGTTTTCTTACCATGGCCCTCACAAACAGTTGAGGGAGATACGGCTAGAATATTCTGCTGGAGATATATTCTTATGTAGCCATTCCTTCTGAGCTATAGAGACAGAAAACTCAGGACTGAGCAAAAGCCACAATGTCTACTAACCCGAAAAGGGCTCCTGTACCTTTTTGCCACAATGACACTTTCCTGTCGGCCCGTTTCTAAAGGAGCTTGCCTTGTGGCAGCGAAGGCTTGTAACCATCCTTGCGCCATGGGAAGCGCTATAGTCTTGTCTGGATAGAAATCCGAAAAATGATTCTAGTATCTGAAGTCGTATAGCCCGAGTGCTCCATTGGTTATAAAGTCTTCAGGCCCTGACTCTATAGAGGCTCTTTTAATTTCGCTTCAGGCCGAAGACTCTATGCACGCCATTGCTACCTCCATGTAAACGATAACATTGTTGGGACATGCCTGAAGGCTCTCGCTTCACTCTGTTGCCAATGATGGCCAGCGTTATCGAGATACGAATGACATGCCTCATCTCCCTCATTTAGGGCACTGGTTTCTCTAACCCGCCTTATGGCCATATCGCTTGATAGGTATTTTGCGATGTCCGATCTAACGGTTACATGCGAATTCGTTTCCTCGGCGCTCTTCTGAAATTATGGCCTCGAAGGTCGGTTCAAAATACAATATGGTTTGGCCAATCCTGATCAAATGATTTGCCGATCAAGCTTTCATCTTTAGTGTGTGGATCTGAATTCCATAATTCCGGCACCTAGTTGCCCTGTGACTGAGTCGCATAAATTCCCAGAGTGTCTCCTCCCGGGGAATTTCCTAGTATTCAGTTCCAAGCCTCTCCCTTGTAGCAATATGTCTGGTGCTGGCACATGTTGCACTGCAGCTGGTACGTCGACCGCCCATCGATTTGCGATATATGACTTGTCTAAAACGAGCTCTACGTTGCAGTCTGGTGTTTTCCGTTTGTGATAGATGCGATGCTAAAAGAAATCTTCGGCTTCGCGTGTAAGGCGAGTTCGTAGACACTAATGCGTCGTTTTCGCTTTTTATGCTATTATTCTATTTTGGGGCATGCATTCTATGTCTCATTCTCGATATGATGGGGCATGACTCTTTTAGCCAGGACTTCAGGACTAGCAAAAGCGCGTATAATCGAGCAAAGACTAGCTTGCGTCTCTCGTTAAAAAGACAGTCCTCTCATGGGCTAGATAGTGGCATAATCAATAAGTCTCTCCATGGATTAGAGTTGATAAGAGATTGCCCGTCCGTTCACTATCCTAGTTCACAGACAGAGGATAGTATAACTGTACCAGACTTTGGCATTGAAAACGACGAAGATAGGCGAGTACGATGAGGAGCTGATGAGAAGAGAATAATAGACTGGGGAGGGAGGATGGCAGACGAGTATCCACTGGACAAGTACCACCGGCATAAGTTATATTCCAAGATTCGCAGTTCCACAATGATATGTTTACTGACTTCGATGTTATCACTAGACGCATACCCTCACCAACCCATTTCCACACCTCCAGGGGAACAACATCTACCAGAAAAAACATGATATTCAAGAGCAAAGAAGTGAGCTCTACCTCGTCTACGGCACATTAGCAGACTGCGCAAGATCGTGCTAGGTAACTATAGGTGGAGAGCAAGAGGCTTGTCAGGAGGATTGAAGGCATGCTGCTGCGGAATAATTGCAACCAATGACATTTGATTACTTTTAATATATTTGCGTCCTTTTGACATACAATGATAGACCCAAGTAATTATAGAAATGAATGTAGTTGGTAGTCCAAGGATAACTAGTTCTTCGGACACTCTAGATAATTGATGCCTTGTCCCTCAGGCAAAAGGTACCAAGAAAGGACATCTCCAATTCTCCTCCGATTCAACCATGCATAACTCACCCCCAAAAGACAAAATGAACAATAAACCAGTCGAGCAATCATTAAACACACTACTTCCAACTCACGCCAATGATCTCCCTCCAGAGCTCGTTAGTCTAGCTTCATCTCTTGTCGCGCAATCGCGAAGCTTCTCGGCCAGCCTCAAGCCCGAAGAGGAGATCGCGCGGCCGTATGCTTGTGCTGAGATTGCTTGCCGGAGGTATGCTATCATCTATTTGAGCAATACTTTGATTCGATGGTTTCTGATACCTTGATTTCTAGGCTAGGTCGAGTCCTCCGGTTACCCCCATTACTAGGACACCCGCCCTGTCCTCCGCGCGTCTACAAAAAGCTGTATAGCTTCCTGGATCGGTCTTTAGGCTCGAGTACAGCAGCGGTTAAACGCTCAGCTAGCGGCTCAGCACCCGGAGCTCCTATACGTGCGGGATCGAACCCATCTACGCCTACAAAGGACAGAACGACACTGGCCCGGACACCATCGAAATCAGTAGTGCCAGGCACACCACGTGGACTCCAAAACACCCCGAGCAAACCCACGCCATTGAAAAGGGCGATTACCAACGTCAATTCGCCCTCTCGTATACATACACCGCAGAAAGCAGAAAAGAAGATCAGACTCAATGGTCTCCCGGGCTCGACAATTGTTCCTGACGCGCCAGGATGGGTGATGACTTCAATACGAATGGTATGCAAGACACTCTCAACCCCGGCACCGAGAACGAGCACGTGGTCCCGACCTCCCATCTCCAAAACATTTCCGCCGCATATGTTCACCGGCGTGTCCTCCATTATTTTCTTCATTTCGAAAATATCGAACAACGACGCCGATGCGGAACTCGATGAAGAAATGCTGGAGTTCCTAGAACCGGTAATGACAGCAGAAGATCTGGAAAAAGACGATGACTCCAAAGAATTGATCAACGCTCTAGTCGTGGCCATCTATTTCCTCGTCCTCGCCCGCCGGCGGAACCCCGTCGACGCCGATGGCGAGCAAAACGGTGAATCCAAGAAGCTCGATAAAAAGACCTTTTCCGAAATGCGCCAAACAGCCCTCATCAGTATCGGTTTCCCCGCAAATGAGCGTCGACACCGCGCAGATGTCGACCAGTGGATTGCACTCATCATGGAACAGAACTGGGCTCACGGACAGGAATGGTTCGAGAACATCCCGCAGGCCGGCGAGCTAGATGGTGAAGAGGAGTATGAGTCGGACAATGGCGCTGCTGATGAAGGGGAAGCCACGAAGCGACCAAAGACTGGTCGTGGATTGCTGAATGCGTCGAGGAAGGGTCTGCTTCCCGGACTGGGGACGATGATGCAAGATCGGGTAGATTTGTTGAGTGAGGACCAGCAGGAGGATTATTTAGAGTGGAAAGCGGATATTATGGAAAGGATTGAGCAGGTTGAAAGGACTGGTCGAGTTGGTGTGTAGGGTGGCATTTCGGCATAATTAATCTTTCAGTTCAATGATACCCATAATGATAAACCAAATTGATATTCCACAGGGCCCTAATGTCAACTAGGATTGATACTATGGCCAACTTCCCGCCGATTGAAAACACCCTCATTTGTGATAATATACCTCATGTTATAAGTCCGATATCCTAATCATAGGCCCATCTACTTGGTGTAAAGAGCTTCATGAAATCAGCCTTCAGATACAGGTATTCACTATAACTAGGTGTTATATAGATATCCTGCCTTTTGTTTGCAAATATGTTGCTACTTCTTTTCACCAACATCCTTCTCACGTTGGGACAGCCGTAATTCATCAGTTATTTCCTTCAGAGTACCCTGAACGTCTTCCGCTCTTTTCTGATATATACTAAATTCTTCCGCAAGTTCGATATCTTTCCTGTAATCGGGCACCAACATGGTGTTCCACTGCCTGATATGAAAAAGAAAGCCCAACAAAATGATTGAATGATATGCCATCAACATCCAAAGTCTCTCTCGCTTTGAGTTTCCAAACCCCCCAAGAATGCACACAAACCAGTCCTTCCATGGGGAAACTCGAGGCCTTTATATACCATGGCCCTGCTGTCTTACTTGTCTAGAGTCGCGCCAGCCCCAATGGGCATATGATTCAGAACCCCGTACTTAGGCAGTGCCACTCTCTTCCTAGACAGGTGCATTCATTGGCCTCTACTAATTCCACGCCTACAGCAAGCTAGAGAGAGCATGTTTAGTAGTGCACAGTAGAGTCTCTGGAAATTGTTCACTGCACGGAATGCATCTGTGACTTAATAAAATAGTCCAAGAAGTCAGCCCCAAACCGTTCGATAGTTTCGCAGTTAAAGTGTGATGTAATGATCGACTCTGACACTCGAGGCCTGGCTATACCTACAGCCCGGTTGTTTTGATCCAGATGTTCCAGTGGAAGTCCTCTCTTGACGGACTTGGTCCACACCAGACCAGCCCATGGAGATCTAGCCATCCTCTTCTTTCAATCTCAAGCTTGGAAAGAGGTACTAAAAAATAAGTATAAACGATTTGGGGTCTGTCACACTGGACCAAGAAAGTGGTTTAAATGTGCAGGAGTCGAGATGGAAGATGTGTCTTTGGGGATATTAGAATGAAGGAACAGCACCTGCTAATTTGATATATTTATTGGTCAACGTCTATTCTCCAGAGACACTAAAATAGCTTGCTGCCAGAGCATAAAAGTATGTATATGAAGAGAATTCTGTAGGTCAAAGCAAACCTCGAGGGAATCACCATTAAAACGAGAGTATGGAAAAACGAGGGTATATGATGCAGAATAGAAGTCACCAGAGAAGGAAAAAGAGAAGAAAGAAATCAGTACCAAATACTTCTCGTCCGATGATGAGGAATGGTCTCCCTCCCATCCTTCTCAACTTCCCTCATAGTATCATATAAGAAGAAATCGATCAAAATCGCATTAATCCCGGAAACTTGCGGCTCGTGCACACTCTTCTTATGCTTCGAATGTTTCTGGGTAGTACATTTCCTGGAATCTTCGAGAGCGCTTGCTTCTTCGTTCGAGGGTGGTGGGTGTAGTTTGACGGATTTTACTTCTGGGTGTCGTTTTTCAATTTCGCGCTTGATGAGCTCCACACACCAGATGCTGACGCCTCGGAGTTCGATTTCCCAGTTGGATCCGCTGGGGATGGGCTTGAGGTCTTTGATGTGGCTTTCCAATGGAGGTGAGTACATAAGACAGCCGAATTGGTAGAGGATTTGGGGGATGCGGTAATCTGGTGTCGTTAGCTGCTATTCCCGTGAAAGTCGAGGATGGCACTTACCCGCAAACATGGTGACCTTCTCAATGTCCTGAAACGCCCCGTAGCTCTCACCGTTGAAGCAGGCCCAGAGATCTGCGACGAGAATCTGGGCCCGCTTGTACAGCCGGACCCTCCGGCCGTGGAAAGTCGTCTCATCGCGGAAGCAAGGAAAACTTTCTGCGAGTAAGTTGATAAGCGATGCTGCCGAATAGTGTGCGCTGTATATGCAATTCGTAAAACTGCCGTCGAAATCCTTACACAGCACCCGTCCAGCCTCGCGCAAGCACTGGATCCGCTCCGGAAGCAAAGGGATCTGCTCCTCCGTCGTAGACCGGAACACATGCTTGATCACGTCGTCTGTACACACATCCTCATTCACCCAGTATTCCGGATCCGTGATAGGAATCCCCTCATCCAAAGCCCTCTGTAGCGCCGCAACCAAGCTCCAATACCCCGTCCACTTCCTCCCGCGATATTCGATCGCAAACCGTTTCTCCTCGTCGCGCTCCTCCGACCAAAAGCTAAAATTCAATAGGTCCATGGTGAAAATAAAATCGACCGTGCTCTCGTCCTTGGACTTGGGGTGCAGCTCGTGCTCTGACCAGGTGTGCGTCGAGTACTTTTTCTTCTGCATCATGCGCCAGATGGTCTCCGCGACATCCTTAGTCTTGCCGGCGCTCAGGGCGACATCAATGGCGTTGTCATAGACGTATTCAGCATTCTCGAGGACCTTTGTTTCCGCCGCGCGAGGGTTCGCTGCTCCTCCGCCGAGGCCGAGCGATTTGCGAAGGAGAGCTAGGAGCTCGGGATCCGCTTCGTCGTCCGACATGGTGCTTCTTCTCATTGACCGGTGTAGATTTTATGGGATATATTTGCTGGCTGGTCTTTAAGAGGGCACAATCAGGAGTAGAAAGGACGTTGCAATGGGTGTAAAAAGGAGAGAGAAAAAGTTCGGCCTTCTCCACGGCGAGCGATCGAGAGGCATTTAATTAAGTCCACAGAATTCTCCACGAGGAACTATTCTTGAGCATAAAGAAGGAAGAGAAGAGAAGAGACACATCAAACAAGGAAAATGAGGCATCTTGAAACAGTTTTTTTTTTTTTTCTATTTTTTTAAAAATATATATATATATATATATATATATATTTATTTTCTATCACTATAGAAGAGTCTGCGACAGTGTTTTACTAAGCAGAAACAGGTCGACCTTGTGGGAGAATCGATCTATCAAAGGAAAGATATGAAGGTATAGAGTCTAGATTACCGAGAAGAGGATGATAATGATAGAAATGGTCCGTGAGTATCCCGATATGGTCGGAGCATGGGAATGGGTACGAGACATGGATGGCTATAGCTCAGCTTTTATCCCGTCCACGCCTAATGCGAATGATATCAATGACATGGTAAGAATGCCGATGCTGCTAATTCTTCGATGCTGCTGCTTATTTCCATATCCTAGAACCCCACCTACAGAGACATGTCAGTAGTGCAAACGGTATCTGTACGGAATACTGCGTGAAGCATCACTTCACTAGCTCCTTTCAAACCGTCATTATCTCCTGAAACACCGAAGCTTTGGGCAGGTATGGCGAGGTCTGGCTAAAGAAGAAGGGTCTGGCCGATGTAGGTGCATAGATCTTCGTCTTTTTTATAGACCTAGGCTGCATGGCGTCTCACTGCTGTTTTTATTATACTCCGGACTGCGTCTACTCAGTGAAAGACGAGAGCCTGCTGGCAAAGGTCCTAAGGAAGAGTCCCCAAGAAGCCGGATATTCGTTTGCATAGAAAATAAGTGGCTCCTTGGCTGTGTTGCTGTACTCCGTATAGCTGTCTCTATTCACAGGGATGGTCAGACCTGGACCGGTGTCAGTTGGCAGCTCCCAGTCAGGAATGGCAGCTTACTTGCTTATTTTTGTGTTCCTTGATTATTCATAGCCGCCATCCATTCTTAATCCAAATGATTCCAGTGGTAGTAGATAGTTGTGCGGGCGGGTCAGTAACTTGGTAGTAGAAGCTGTGTCGGAGCTCTCGCCTATCTCCGGATTTCCCAGAACTCTCTCTTCCCTCTTTCAACTTCTTCTCCAACTCGTCGTTATTTATCCTCTTTCTCCTTCGCCAATATTGCGAAGCTCTCTCTACAACCTTTTCTTTGTCTTGCCAAGTGATGATTTTCTCGTTTTCTTGAGGATCGCTTCGCTACAACCATGACGCGAGATACTTATCTCAAGCGCTCAGTCGGAACTCTCGCCAGGCGCATCAAAGAGGTATCTCCTAGCTATGAATTTTTCTTTTACTGCTCTCGCAAATCTGGCTTTACGCGATTACATTGCTGATATTTCCTGTTTGATCTGCAGTCGCGTGTGCTGCTCGTGGGCGCTGGCGGCATCGGCTGCGAGCTGCTCAAGAACCTCCTCCTATCCGGGTTCGGCGAAATTCACATCATTGATCTCGATACAATCGACCTGAGCAATCTGAATCGCCAGTTCCTCTTCCGTTTCGAACACATCAAGAAGCCCAAGGCACTGGTGCGTCTCCGTCGCCCTCCATCCCCGTCGACCCCTCCCTTCCCTCTCCGATCTTTTCCCCTAGCAACCGTATAATCCCTCCCCCTGTCTGACGAGCCACCGTTTGCTGTATAGGTCGCGAAGGAAGTGGCGCACAAGTTTCAGCCGCGCGCGAAGCTGGAAGCGTACCATGCGAACATTAAGGACAGCCAGTTCAACGTCGACTGGTTTAAGGCCTTTGATGTGGTGTTTAATGCTTTGGATAACCTTGATGCGCGGCGATATGTGAACCGGATGTGTTTGGCTGCTGATGTGCCTTTGATTGAGAGCGGAACTACGGGATTTAATGGTCAGGTGCAGGTCATCAAAAAGGTGGGCATAATGCGATGCGATGCGATGCGATGCGCGGAGATTTGTGCGGTTTGGCTGATTATATACAGGGCCAAACTGAATGCTACGATTGCAATTCCAAGGAAGTCCCGAAGTCGTTCCCCGTCTGTACGATCCGGAGCACACCCAGTCAGCCGATCCACTGCATTGTCTGGGCTAAAAGCTACCTTTTCCCGTATGTGCTCTGCTCCACGTTGGCACGGTCAAGAGATTCTAATCCTTCTTAGTGAGTTGTTTGGGAGAAGCGAGGATGAGACAGAAGAGCTTGACAGCTCCGAAGATGCCGAGAACGGTAGGTCAAGTCCCGTATCCAAAGCAGGTCGACTTACTGACAACGAATAGCGGAGGAAATTGCGAACTTGCGCAGAGAAGCACAGGCCCTCAAGGAGATTCGTCAATCCATGGGTACCGATGAATTCCCCCGCAAGGTGTTTGAGAAGGTGTTTAAGGAGGATATTGAACGGTTGAGAGGGATGGAAGATATGTGGAAGACTCGCAAGCCACCAGAGTCCCTTGATTTCGACAAACTGGAGGAAACATCTTCATCGGTCGAAGCTACTATCTCTAACAATGACCAGAAGGTGTGGTCATTGGCGGAGGACTTTGTCGTTTTCAAAGACAGCTTGGATCGCTTGAGCAAGAGACTGAAGTCGCTTCAGGAGACAGCTATGGGCGACAGTCATCCCATTCTAGAATTTGACAAGGACGACGTTGATACCTTGGACTTTGTTGCGGCTACTGCCAACTTGCGAGCTGCGATCTTTAGAATCGATCCAAAGTCGAAGTTCGACACGAAGCGTGAGTTCGCGCGAGACATGGGTTAAATGGAACATGCTGACTTGGAAGAAGAAATGGCCGGCAACATAATTCCCGCTATCGCCACTACCAACGCTATGACTGCCGGTCTTTGCGTTCTACAGGCTATGAAGGTTCTGAAAGGTGACTATGCCAATGCTAAAATGGTCTTCCTGGAACGTTCAGGTGCTCGTGCAATCAACTCAGACTCGCTTAAGCCACCCAACCCCAACTGCCCAGTGTGCTCCGTCGCAACAGGACGCATCGGAATCGACCCTAAGCGCGCCACGCTCAGCGACTTGATTGAAGATGTGCTCCGCTCCCAGCTCGAGTACGGCGAGGAGTTTTCCATTAGCAACGAACTGGGCACCATCTACGATCCTGATTTGGAAGACAATCTACCGAAGAAAATGGTGGATTTGGGTGTGAAGGACGAAAGTTTCTTGACTGTTGTTGACGAAGATGATGAACCGCGCGTGAATCTTGAATTGATCGTGAAGGCCCCGGAAGAGTGAGTAGCCGCACTTCTACGCCCTTCTAAGCAACTGACTAACGATGCATGAGTAGGTCTTCCTTGTCGAACGAGGAGAAACCAATCTCTCTAGAGAAAGCCATCGCCATCCCCCGCAAGCCTAAAGCCCCAACACCAGCACCTCCTACCCTTCCGGATACCGTCGGCGACATCACAGGTGTGAAGCGCAAACTCGAGGAGACAGAAATCGGCCAAGAAGATGCAGATGTCAAACGGATTCATACGAACAATGCCGCTAATGGTGACGACGGTACACAGCCCATCGTCTTGGATGAGGCGGATGGTGGTGCTATTTTGATTGATGATTGAATGATTTATGTTGGGGTTGATATTGGATAGCCATTACTTTATCAGTTTTATTCTATGTAACATAGCTTTGTTGTAAAACAGAATGGATTGTTTGGATCGTCACGGTTCTATGGCTTATACAATCCCGTTGTGTATCTCGACACCAGCACCAACACTTCTATCCGCTAATTTGTCCGGTGCCGCCGTTCTGAGCAACCACGTTGATCATGTTGCGTAGAATGATACCCTCATCTGACTCACCGCGAGCGTTAACGGCTTCCATACCGACACAGTCCACAGCGCGAATGACGCCATTTGGCTCGTGGTTCATGATCTACTGCACGGGATCGGACTCATTGGATTTGTTTGGGGATAGCACCGATGGAGGCAGCGTGCTCTAGACATATGGGCTCGCGGTCCACGGAGTAGACATTTGATGTGCCGTGGAGGAGGGCGGATTATGCAGCGAGGAGGCTCACTGGACCAGCACCGAAGACAGCCACTGTATCGCCTGGTTGGAAACCGGAGTAGTCGATGGCGCTCCAGCCGGTGGCGAAGATGTCGCCGGCGGTTAGGTAGTCGTGTTCGATGGAGGAGTTTGTCGTTTCGTGGGTCAGCGAGACGGAGATGAGGGGATCGTTGGTGAAAGGGGCGCGGGCGTATTCAGCTGCATTTCATCAAGCAGTAATTTAGCTTCCCCTCGCAAGTAATTAGGGAAGAAATATGCATACCATGCAACCCCAAAACCCAGTCTCAGTCTCACTTCCAAGCGAATCTAGCGCCTCGGGCACCATTTCTAAAATGTCCCGCGGCAACATTATCTGGAATCACCACATAATCACCCACCGACAACGACGACACCGCATCTCCAACCTCAGGCACGTTTCCAATAGCCTAATGTCAACCATATACGGGGGCGTTTCACCCATGAGGCCATGGTAGAAGTGCAGATCGGAACCGCAAATGGCGGAGGTGGTGATACGGACGACGACGTCGGTGTGGGTTTGGATCGTTGGGCGGGGAACATTGGCGATTGTTACGTTGTAGGGCGTGCCGTTGTAGACAAGAACTCACATAGTGGAGTTGAAAACCGTGGTGGCGTCTGTGAGACGAATTTTGGTCTGTTGTTTTTGTTATCATGGGAGGGCTGGGTTGTGATGGTCGTAGTGAAGATAGAGCATTGGGACAGATACATAGTTGGTGAACGGGAGGATTGGAATTTGCGTATTTTTTCTGGTTGACAGTGATAAATGAAGCCAAGAAGTTCATTCTGGCTCTTTTTCTGGCTTTGTAATATCCGAAGTTATACTAACTACGTGCTCTGTATATTTCTATCCCGCTGATTGTAAGCTGTTCGGAGACAGGACTTAGGGCTGACAGTGTTGGGGATAAGCCACACTAGCGTATTCCCCGCCATAATCCAGTTGCATGTCCAATATGTTGATCATTTAGACAGCATATTTTCAATGGTACAGATTCATACTATAGGGAGAAAAAAGAGGTGTTTATCACACAACCCCGCGGAGCATTACTTCGATCGCGGATTACCGCTGATTCAACTCATCTGTCTCTTCTCTACCTTGGTCTTGCTTACCGGATCATCACTACTATCTTTCTATTCTGCGCCAAATACCTTCAGAGACTAGAATATGATGATAACCTGGAATTGCTGATCGCAACTCAAGACAATCAACCAACCCATGATCGAAGTCGCCCGAGATAGCGGATTCGAAAACGTATTCAGCTTAGTTCGCACATCAGATCAAGGCCATATCGATAATTGGGGCACTAAGCCGTCAACTCAACCCTTCATCACCGGCTTCAAAGAAGCCGCCGATACCGAACTCCGTCTCTATACCCACCACAAGGTGAATGACCTCAGACGCACGGGAAATGGAGGCGGCATTACACAATATTGGATTGCTAAATTCGACGAGCGGTTATCCCTTGGATCCACAGTGATTATGCAGTACTGCATGAAGAGAGAAATATGGGCGCAGAAGCTCGAAGATGCTGAGCAGGAATTCCATATTCCGGGTCTTTCATGTGGTTATTCCGAGGAAGATTATTAGTGGGAGATAACGGCCCTGTTATCCCCAGTGTAAGGTAGATTCACAGTGCTAGTATAGATGTATTTTGTATACAAAGTTTCGCTTGGCCATCACGATGACAAGGGTTTTGCGGAATCAAAGGGTACCAATACGATAAGGAGCCAGGAGGCAGACGAGTGTACTTACAATTGAGGGGAACAGACTATATAATGGCCTTGCTGCTGCCTTAAGGACCGAAGCTCATCAGATCAAGCTTGAAACTACCCGCCGTAAGATATCAATTGCACAATGGTCTAAGCTATCCAATTCCGTGGCTCACCTTCTGGAGAGGTTATTCAGAAGACTTCTGAACTCCCTGATATTCAGCCTGATGAAGTCCAGGTGAAGGTTACCTGCAGTGGTCTCTGTGGAAGTGATATCCACATGCTCACGCAGCCATTGGTGCTTGGTCATGAAGGTGAGTATAAGCTATGCAGAACGGAGCGAAATCGATTAACTCTATCCAGATATCGGAGTTGTCGAGGAACTCGGAACGGACTGCACTTAAGTGACCGTCGGTGACCCATGTCGGCTGGGGCCCTGCCAGTTCGACATGTGGAAGCTGCGACATGTGCACCACCGGAAAGGACGCATATTGCTTCAATACCAAGTACCACGGAATCCATGACTTTGAGATCAATGATTCTGTCTGCAGCCATGCTGTCCGTAAGGAGCAATGGCTATTCAAGCTCCTCGATGCTATTCTCTCTATCGACGCTGCTCCTTGATGTGCAAGCCGACCTCAATCGCAAATGGACAAAGGACTAACCTATACAAGGCAGCGGCGGTTCCATCTGGATGCCACTAATCGAGCACTGTAAGGCCTATAAACGTCTGGGTATCGTGGGAATTGCCGGTTTCGGCCATCTTGCCATTCAATTCGCAACGAAAATGGGCTGCGATGCCGTCGTCTTCTCGTCTACCGAGGATAAGCGTGAATAAGCCCTGAAGCTCGGTGCTAGAGAGCTCTAAGCGACGAAAGGAGTATAAGGCCATGTTCAACTCAACGTACCAAAACCAGTCGACGGTCTTTTGATCACGACTTCAGCCAAGTTTAATCTTGGCCTGTTCTATCCTGTGTTGGCACGTAATGCTATTATTCTTCCCTTGTCTGTCGATGGTGGAGACTTGACTACCCTGTACATGCCTACGGTTATATTTGGGAATAGCATTATGGGCAGCTATATTCGTAGTCGTTACCCTCAGTACGTGCCTTCGCTAGATGTTTTGGGAGGAGAGCTAACGAGACACAGGAGCAAAATGCTTGATTTTGCTGCACGCCACCAGATCTACAGCATTGTTGAAAAGTACGCTATGACTCTGGAGAGTGTTACGGAAGCTGCCAATAGATTGAGGGATGGGAAGATGCGATACCGTGCTGTTCTCAGCTGGGTTGCTTGAATTAACGTAAATCCTCTCAAGTATCTTATATTTCTATCTGAAATCTGTCTGTGGAGAAGTTTCTGGAAGAAACATTAATACTTAAATAAATTCCTAATAAGGAGCCAGCCGCATGCTTAGTTCGTTAGACTGGATTCTAATTGCTCGTTTCCGTATTTGGAAGGTGGTAGGAACATATCATCTCACCGCCCTTGGACGTGTTGAGATTCTGCCGCATCCGACATCGTCAACTTGGAGACTAGAATTGATTTCATAGCTTCGTTTCATACTAATACTTGCAGCTCTTCAGAATAACTACACAGTGCAATAATGTCTGTTACAGTAAGTCGCGACTGGATCTATTCCGCACGGCACAAACGCTGACGGTAACAGCTCCATACCACCCACGGCGACCTCAAGGTCGAGCTCTTCTGCGAAGCCGTTCCCCAAACAGCACAAGTACGTATACCCGACCCAATCAAGGGCTTCAAATACTGACAAATCAACCAGAACTTCCTCGCTCTCTGCGCAACCGGCGCATACAACAACACCCCCTTTCACCGCTTAATACCTGGCTTTATGATTCAAGGCGGCGACATATCCCTCGGCGACGCAGCGCACTCCTCCCCCGAAACGTCAGCAAAACCCATCCTCCCCTTCGAAATACCTAAGTCCGGCACCTCGATCTTTCACCCCTCTGCACTGAACCAGGAGATAAGCCTCCCCGCCCTCCGACACCATACCCGCGGGATACTTTCTATGGCATCCCGGCCCGTGAAGGACCGGACAGCACCGGGGTTTCAGGGCGCGACTGGTACAACGATCAATGGAAGTCAGTTCTTTGTCACGCTTGCGGCTGCGCCGCATTTGGATGGGGCGAGTACGGTGTTTGGGAAGGTATTGAACCTGACGGCGCAGGATGAGGGCGGGGATGTGTTGGCGAGATTGGAAGGTGCTAATGTGAAGATTGATAAGAAGGGGAGGGTTGTGCAGCCGAAGGATGGACAAGAGGAGGAACATGAGGCTTTGCGGATTAACAGGGTGACAATTCATGCGAATCCATTCGCTGGGTGAGCTGCTTTGGAGACGGGTCTACATTGATGAGCGCGAAGTCATTGGGATATAATGTGGCATGATGACAGGGCGGCTTAACCACAGGTTTGAAGACAGAGGATGCGAATTCAAACCGCAGTGCCTTGCGGTCACCCTGGCGCTGTGCCAGCTGAGATTACCTCTTATTGGTGGGAATTCCTTCAACACGCCGATGTCAAGGTTCGAATTACGGATGGTCTACAGACGGTGGCTAGAGAAAGGCCAACCAGCCCGTGGTTGCATGTCGTTGAAACGAACCTGCTTCACCATGTAAACAGACAGATGTGTTTATATGCCTGCCATACCATCCTTGCTCAACATGTTCAATTCAAATAGGGATCAGATAACATGAGGGCTACAATTTGATTCTTTGTTAAATTCTCATAAATAAAATAACTAGACTCCTCAAGAACATAAAAGGCCGAATTACTTTGTATCATAGCTATTGCTTGCCGAGATACAGGAAGCAAGCAACTCAAGGCATAGCTGGCTTGCTATCAAGTATGTGCAAATTCAAGCTATAATACTCACTAAGACTAGCCGTAGATGCTATTCTCTGTAGGTGAAACTGCAGCCCAAAAAGCTCCTTTCTGGGGAGGGACAGATGTTTCGCATCCTTTGTCTCAATATCAAACTTGTCCCCAGTTCTCACCTCATGATACACTCCTGGTCCAGGCTTTATTATCAAATCCACTGGGAAATCAAAGCTATCCTTTGTTGAATCAAGGCCCATAGAAGACAATGGGAGCATGGCCAAAGTCACAGAATCACACATGTTGTGCTCTTGCTTTGGTTGCTAATACCACTCCATCCCAAGTTCAGTCATGGCAGCATTGTATTCCAGTGGCTGAATAGCAACTGTGCCCATCCCCCACATCCAGTATACCCCAGGAGACATACTCAGACGATTGTAACATGCATCTATGGCTTTGCTGGTATTGGCCGGGTCCCGAAATAGCAACTCTTTCTAATACCGTATTTTTTCAGTTGGCCAAAAGACTGACAGCAGATCCCAGAAATTCATAGCATATTGGCTTTGTCCTATGAGCAGATCGGGATATATATGCGCAACATGAGTCAGTGTTAGTCTCTTGAAAACATAGCAATGGCCATCACGTTCATCGACTTCAACAGAACATGGATCTTGTGTAGATGATCCGCTGTCCATTGACATGAGGAACGATGAGAGAGAGTCTCCGTCAGTTTCCTGGTCTTCTTGTAGCCACAATAATAGGATCTGGCAACTGCAGTATTTTACAGAAGACGTGACAAAAAAAGGGCATGGTGAATATTGTTGATTATAACTTCTAGCTCATCCAGGTCACACACCTGGACACATGACCACAATAGAGCTGGAACCTCATTAGCCTCAAGCCAATTGCTGAGATTATATAGAAATACTTGGAGTCTCTTGCATGATACATTGAAATTCTCGCAAGACTCTTCGACAGCCGGAACAGTGCCAGAATAAGATATTTCAAAGAGCAATGGGTAGTTTACCTTCATTCAAAACAAGAACAGGCTTTCTCAGGTATAATGGCTATTCGGAGTGGAAGGAAGAAAAAGGATATGAATCATACGACGTACGTGCTAAGTGCTAGGCAGCACTAGCTTTCTGATACCGGTCAACGGAGTCTACGGAGTAGGTGGATATTTACATTCCAAGTGATTTGCAACTAACAAGCTCCGGTGGTAGATGCTCAGATGATTGGATCTAGTGCATTCGGGATTCTGAAAATAAGCGTCTATGGCCCAGAAGGCTAAGTGAATTAGTTCTTGGGTAGGCCTGGTAGCAAGTGCAAGCATCATAGCAGTGTCATTCAACAGTGAAGATCACAATGTCATTTCTTGTCGAACTTTTATGAACCTAATAAATAAACAGAATCAAACCCCAGCTGGTATATGAAACGACCCCATTTCGAAAGAACTAGACCCCGTACAAGGCCTGAGACACGCCATCATCATGCAATCAACGTATGCGTTAAGAAAGATATCAGAGAAAGGGAGACATTAAGAACATCATGCACATCATAAATTAGTCAACAAAACAAGGGTATCAGATCATGACTTCTGCTCGCCATTACCCTCGTCCTTCTTGTCAGCATCCTCCTCATACCCCTCGGTCTTCATATCCTTCAGACCAAGGTCGTCCTCCTCCTCGTCAGTCCGCGTGTACTCGACGATCGTAAGCTGGGGATCCACAGCAGGCGCACACAGGTCCTGGACGTAGCTGTTGGCCAAAGGGTCCTGGAGGGTAATGACGAAAGACATCTTCCCCTCGATGGCAGAGCCAAGACGGGAGAAGAAACGCGCCCACTTGTCCTTATCAGATGACTCCATGCTGTCACCTCCGGTCTGGGCGGTATCGTCGACGTCGTAGATCTGGCCCTTCAACTGGTCGCGGATTTCAGTGAGGAGACCCTCGACGGTGGTGAAGCGGCCGCCCAGGGTACCAGGCTCGACGGTGACTTCGAGCTCGTCGGAGTGCAGGGCGCAGGTGTCAGATTTGAGGATATCGCGGGAGAGATCGGTTTCGTTCTCGACGCGGAGGGTGATCTTCTTGCCCTTCTCGGGGACTTCACCACCGGTCTTGACGTCGCTGGTACGGTATCCGCAGTGCTCGCAGACGGTACCCCACAGGTAGACTTCCTTGAAGTAGGGGATATTGACCTTCTTCATGTTGACGAAGCAAGACTTCGAGCAGCCGGGGCACTCGGAGGGAAGACTGTAGACCTTGCCGTCGACGATCTCGGAGTCGTCAGCGTCGATCTCTGCGGTCTCAGCAGCAACGGCCTCCGCGTCGCCTGCGATACCGAGTTCTTCGTTCTGCTCGTGGGTACGAGGGTAGTCGCGGCGCCTGTACTTGGCACCCTTGTCGAGCGGGTTCGGCGCGATCCACGAGTTACCAGTCGGGTCGTCGAGGGAGATAACGAACGGGAATGCCTCGCGGTTCATCATCTTCTCCAGCTTCTCAATGAGCGGAGCGAGCGCGTCATGCAGTTCGGGGGCCTGGGTCTTGCGCAGGGGTTGCTCACTGGCGAGATTGTCGTGGATCCGTGCGATCACACCCTCCACTGTTGTCATCTGGCTGTCGCCCTTGGGCATCTCGATACCAAGCGACTCGAGCTTGAAGGTCGAAGTGTCGCTGCGGATGACCTGACGCCGGAGATCCTCATCTCCCTCCACGTTCAAGGTGTACATCGAACCTTGTTCCTGGATCTGGCCGGCCGACTTGACGGAGTTGTTGCGGAAGTTGCAGTGCTCGCATTCGAAAGATTCGAGGATGATGTCGCGGAAAAAGGGAACACGAAGGAGCAGGAGCTTGGTCATTCCCTGTGCCGTTTGTTAGTACTTCAATGCGAAAGACATTTAGAAAACCCGTGCAAGCATACATTTTCGTGGCAGTTCATGCAAAGACTTTCCAACTGCATAACACCAGTATCCTCATTTCTGTCCACCAAGTCACCGGGCTTCTGGAAGGCCGACTGCGCGGCATCGTTCGTCTGAGCGTCTCCGGACATGATGAAGTCTGTGCCTGTGTTTGTCTGGTGGGTGTAGAGTATGTGACTGACTTCGGCGATGCGAAGAGGAAGAAAAAAAAAAAAAGAAAAGCGGGGTGGCGAGCGATAAGAGTCAGGTCACTCGCGACGAAGATAACAACAACGAATTTACAATTGAAAGAGAAGAAATTCCCAGAGACGAGTAATGCGACAGGATTATATACTCCTCTAGACTGTCACAAAATATACAAAAGCCGAAGGAAAGAAAAAATCGCGGGAATGTTCCTTGGGCTTCCACTTATCGCCAGTGGCGGGGCAGGGGGAGGGGCTTAGTCAGACGGCGAGTTTGGGGTACAACTACAAGGTTGAGTAGGGCTACGGAAAAGCATAGCAAAGAGTTCATTGTAATTAGCTGAAAATCGCTCTCATACAACTATGCATCCCAATATTAACGCATCAACATGCTTACTTGCCTCCACATAATCGCACATGTGCCGATAACTGACGGTAGTTAGCCATGTCAATGGAACCGGGAAGGGGAGACTTATAAGAAAAAAAAGAGGCCACTTCCTCCGAAGAAGAAGCGGCGGTCCATGAGCAACAACTGCGTCTGGAAACGTTCGGTGTAGTTGCCTCAGAACTATTATCCAACAGTCCACATAGTCCGCCCAACAGCATCCAAATCTCCGTGAGTCGAAGCGCTTTCTTCGCCCGTTGTTCAACTAGCCAAGGACGGCACCGGAACGTCTAAGAGTGATTCAATGGCCAAGCGGCAACGCAGACAAGCCTAGACTTTGATCCTCACTCGAGAGAGGTCCCGCGTGGTACCGTTTGTCACTGAATACTCCCAAACAAGGTGCCAGCCAAATTAGACGAGATTGAACCTTCCGAGCGAGAGAGAAGGAACTTTTTTTGCCTCAACGGAGAAACTTGTAGCCATAAGATGTTGATTAACTTATAAAAACCGACGAAAGCCCACATGTTGCTGAAACAGAAACTGAACGACCAGACCGCAGTAGCTCGATGGACACAACTTGCGTTGTCAATCGTCCTCTCACGTCCGTTGCAGAGGAGGGAAGACGGCCCGAAGTCACTCCAAAAAAGCCCAGTCGGGTTTGCTCGAAACACCCCAACTCCCAAAGACTATTAGACGCACGGATCGCACTATCCGTACCATTCCAAGACCGCTAGGAACAAACATCTCGTGTGTAGTACAGTACCCCCAAGGACAAGTTTTTGTTTCCTCTCTACGTCACCGGAGCGGCCTAGAGGGCATTTTGAGAAGCGGACAAAGAACATCCACAAAAACCGCTTCCTTCTCCCCAGAGGGAGGTGACGAAACACAAGATTCCATCGTTTCATCGCCGCCCATCAATCTATTTGCAACATACATTGCAAAGAGATGGTTAACACGATCGATCTGGATCTTCTTTCGAAGCACAAATCTATGGCTGATGCCGCGATTCGAGGTCGCCTAGCCACAAGAGCCGGACCCAAGAGGTGGAGATCAGGTACAAGATACCCAGGTATCTCGAGGTTGGGAACATTCACGGGACAACAGACAGTTGATAGTTGAGAGTAACAGTAACCTCGTGATGCGAGACATTTCTGGTTTTACAAATTGAACACCATCCGGAATACGGCAACAAGCCAAGATTCTTTGACGGCATCACCCAGGGAGTAATAACCGATCAAAGGACCATTCGGTTCAGGAGTGAAAAAGACCTCGCGACAACAAAGCTTTTTGAGCAGCGCCTGGGCACTGTCAAAAAAACCAGCTGATTCCGACGAGTGGATCTTCGACATCCTGTCTTCCTGGCCGTTTGTGGGCAACTGTCAAGACAGAATTGTTGCATTCATGGTGAACAGTGTTTGTAAAACACAGAACGAAACGTTATCATGGGCAAAAAGAACTGCCCCCGTAGCCAACCGCTTCATTGTCATAGAAAATTCCCAGAGACAACCCCCCCAAAAGAGGTGCCCGACATGTTCCACCTGCTCTCTCTCTAGGAGTTCCTAACTCAGGCATAGAACGAACATCCCATTGTGACCAGCATGCTCTGTCCAGCATGAGTAAACCGACGCGTGCCCCTTTTGGGAACTTTGAACGCATAGTAAACCGTCTTTCAATGCTCTGAGGCTCTGGACATCAGATCCCTTTTCGTCTCCTCGCTCCTAACCAGAACGACTCAACTAGTCAGAGTATCCGGCATGCGCAAACCGTGAAACTGCTGCCAAAGCAGCGACACGACCCAGCATATTAGGGTTAGGTTCCCAATTCTCAACCACCTCCTGGAGAGCTCTTATCGCACGGTACCAGATGGCATCGTAGAGACACGAGTACTTTTGAAGGGCTTGGAAAAGCGTAGGATGAGAGTTGGAAAGCTATGTGGGGGGCAGGTTCTGTACGAGTGCGCCTGCAGCTGCAGGCAGAGAGTTGCGACTGAGCGATCGAAGGAAAAGAACGGGGAAACACAATCGTACGTCATCGTAGAAATTGGGTTCGGTAAAGCATTAAGAAGAACAGAGCCCGTAGTGACCGAGGATTCGAAATAACAGCTCGCCTCGTCACTCGCAATGCCGTTTGAGAGGGATCGATATTGCAGTTGTTGATGGTGAGAAGGAAAGAAATCGCTGAGGAGTTGATACGACGCGACGCGTTGGCATATTATTGGTCAAAGGTATGGCCGAATTTGGTTAGTGCATATTTAAAGGCGGTGGCTGGAAATGCCAGGGCTTATGCAATGGCATATATCACGTGATACATATCGCCTCAACGCCCAATATTTGCTGGATGAGCGAGACTGACTCTGGAGTATATTCGGCCTGTCTTGAATTATGGGAGATCCTATACGGACTAAACAGGCGTTTGCCGCCGCCAGCGAGTTTTTGAACCCAGCTCTTCAAAGAGGCATGCAGGACCTCAGTATCATAATTTGAACTAGAGCTAACCAACATAAGAGGAAATTCAGAAATCCCGTGGATCCTCTCTTCTGGATATACTCAACAGCAATCTACCAGAACCAGCTTCAGATGATACTGTGAGGACTAGTGTTATCGGAAAGGCATTAGACATTCTTTCACGTATCCATGCGGCCTTCACAGCAGAGGAAGATCAATCACAAGTCAGCCCCGAGACAGAAGATGTTGCCTTGGAAGATGCAAAGCGACGCCGTATTCTCCACGCACTCCTGGATCTCGTCTCTCTAGAGGGTATCTACCCTTCACTATCAACCGGAGTGGGAATACCTCTCCAGCAGAGAGTGATTTCCGTTTTGCCTGCTGGGGTTATTGCCAAACAGTCTGATGCGCCTACAAGTGGCAAACCCCATGATGAGCTACTGTTAAACCACATTCTGCTCACGCTGTCTGATATTATCACCGATACAAGGCCTAGCATACAGCCTGTTGTGCGTGGCCGGATCCTAAGCGACATAATCAGCGGGTCGTTAGATTTAGCCTTCAATTCGAAGAGTATATCTGCGGAGAGAAGGGATTATTATCAGAATGTTGCTTCCAGGGTTATTGAAGAGTATGTACCAATCATAGATTGTTTATTCGTTGCACATGCTGAGAAATCACAGTACTCCGAGTTCCGTTCTCCTGTCAACGTTATCAGCCTTCCTCCAGTCTGAAACTGCGCCATGGTTTAAGGAAAAAATTTCCGGCTACATATCCCGCGTCCCTCTGCGCCAGGAAGGAGTCTTGCAGACCATTCTATTCGTCACGTCCCAATTCGCGCCATCACTAGGTCGTGAAGCGCAGGATCAAGCATCTAGCGGACCGCATTTCACTGTGCAGGCTATTATGCACGTCTCACGGCTACTATCTTCTGTACCGCAAGGCATGGACCCAGTGGCTTACCTTTTTGCGATTGCGCCGCAGCTTCTAGCCTTACTTGATGGAGATGACCCCGATCTGAAAAAGACCGCATCATATGTCGTGGGCAGTGGGATTCTGGGAAAACGGGCGTATGGGGCACCCGGGACAATAGGACACATGATATTCGTGGAACCGCTCTTCAAAGCTCTTACCGCAGAAGTCGATGCTTCTGCTGGACGATGGATGTTCACTTCTAGCGATGCAAGCGGCGGACAAGCGCTTGTTGATGGGCCCATGCTGCACCTTGCGATCGACAGGCTGAAGACCTTGACACTCCAACATCCGAACCCAGGGCTTGTGAAGAGACTCATTAATCCCATACTCGTTCCTCTCTGGGGATTGGCCTATTTCGCCATGGAAGAGTCACAGACCACTCTTCATGAAAGTGTCATGGCCTTGCTGCAGACATATTTCGGTGTGTCTTTAGGAGTGCAGCCACTAAAGAAACTCGTTGACCATCTCCTATGGAATGGAGGGCCTACATGGACATACGGACTGGATTCTAAAGGCCAGATATCATTGAAAAAGCGCGATCCTTCTCACGAGGATCAATTCAACGTCATCCAACTCATGGACTCGCTGCAATCTCGAATCGAGATGTTCGTTAGGATACTAGGATCTGATCCAAGTAGCGAGGAGCGAACAGGAGATATCTTCCTGTACGTGAGTGAGACGTGGCTTGTCAAGGACTCATCTATACAGCGTCCATTGGATCAACTGCAGCTTCCTTCTGAGAAAGATGAATCAGAAGTCATTCTTCAGAAGCTAGTCAGCGCCAAATTAGCAGAGAAGCTTCTGGAAAATTTCAAGGATACCCTCTCCCGTCGTCCTCTTCGCGTTCTCGAGCTCATCAAACAGATTATCGACAGCGAGTCCGGCCGAGCGTCTACACGGACAAAAACGAAGAATGCGTCTCTTGCATCGTTGGCCAACATTGTTAACAAAGATGATGAAGAAAAACCAGAATCTTCAACCGAGAATGACTTGACTGAGTCCCTGTCCACAGCATTCAGTTTACTTTCCGCCATCCTCGCCTCCCCAGAATTCGCTATGTCGAATGAAACACGGCCTATCCTAGAAAGCATCAAAACACAACTAGACCTACTAGTCATACACCTACCATCATCACTCACAAAACCAGCAACGACATCCTCCATGCTACTTGAGATACACTTGGCATTCCCACAACACATCGGATCTAAAGAAACTCTGCCAAATGTCTCTGACCTCGATACCCACCGTCAAGCTCTAACGAACCTGACCTCTGTCCTCCTCCCAGTCCAAGCAGAAGGTTTCTCGTTATTATCTGACCTGATCAAGAAGTCCTCACCAGTACTCGATATCCCAGCCACCCTAACCCTCCTCCTATCATTTATAACAAATGAATCAGAGTCAGCAGCGAATGAGGAATTCATCTACTTAAACGCAATAAAATTAATCGGAATCCTCGCTTCTCGGCACCCTCGCACCATCGTTAAGACGCTCGTCGATCGATACATGGACAAATCTGAGACCGTAACTCTCGACCCACGGCTGAAAATCGGCGAGTCCTTACTCCGTACCGTCCAGGATCTCGGGGAGGCACTTACAGGCGAAACGGGCAGGATACTAGGTGAAGCTATGATATCCGTTGCAGGACGAAGAGGCCATAAACCACAAGCACAAAAGGCGCGCAGAGAACAACTCGAAAAGGAAAAGCGACAAGAAGAGCGTGAAGCCCGTCGCAGGGAGAAGGAAAACGCCATGCCACCTGGTTGGAATGTCACTTCTGCCTCGATTACGGAAGAATTAGGGAGACATTTTCAAGAGCACGATGATGATGAAGACACCGAATCACCCGAACAAAATGCTCACGCTGCGCATATCCTCTCTGCCTGGGCAACAGGTGGCCAGTCAGACGAAGAACCAGATGACCTTCGCGTTCGCGCCTCAGCGCTATCCATTCTCGCATCTGCAGTACAGACAAATCTCGCCGGCTTGGGCCCAGCAATTGCATCGTCAGCTGTGGATCTCGCTCTCGCAACACTTACTTTAGAACCGAGCGCTGAATCGGCGATCCTCCGCCGTGCAAGTGTGGTTTTGCTCCTTGACATCCTTAAGGCCCTTGACACAGCACGCGAAACGCGGGGAAGCACAGGGATTGGCTTTGGCTTCTCGCTTTCAGAAAATCCTTCTCAGGGAGCTAATGATCCTGGTATGGGCTCTATCGGGAATCTACCGCGTATGCTTCGAACGTTGCATTTTGTGGAGGGTCATGAGACGGATAGTATTGTTCGTGGCCACATTCGGGTTCTGATTGAGAGTCTTGAGGCTTGGACGGAAAAGTCGCTGCTGTGGGGTATTGGGGTACGGGGAAGAGATGAGGAACAAAACGAGCCGAGATTTGAGCTGGGTGATAGGATTGCTGGGCTGAGTGTTGATCCTTTGGCTGGGAGGAGTGCGCGGCCGAGAATCGAGGAGATTGAGTAAGATGCTTTCATGGTCTCCGTTGGACCAGAACTACTTGTTACGAGTGGATTGAATATGCAAGTGTACCTTGCACCTATTTTTGTCATATTATTAGTTATGCTAGATTTAGTGCATATGTGATTAAAAGTAGAGAACATCCCATCCCATAACTACTAAGATATAAATACACCGCCATTATCAAACAACTGTTCGTGACAACCTGTAGGACACCGCAAATCAAAGCACCTGGTTTGCGTGCATGAATCGACTTGAAAAACTCAAAGGGAAAGACAGATCCGATGAGATGGTAAACAAGACTATTATCTGGAAACGGGTTGTAAACGTACAAAAGCTTCATCGCATCAGTACCGACGGTTTCCACCACCGCGACGGCCTCCATGTCCACGACCGTGGCCAAACCCGCGTCGCATAGATCCACCACCACGTCTGCTGGAGTGATCCGGCCGTGGACCGGCTGCGGCACGCGCCTGACGATCTTCTTCGCTAACATGAAATTTATTTTCAATACCAATGAGTTCACAAAACTGGGCGGTTTGAGGATTATTATAATCTAGAGGCATTTGCTGAGTCGTGATAGGGACTGATGGGTCATAAACTGGAGCGACAATAGTGAAATTCTCGGGAACATCCAGTTTGCCGGGCTTAACCACATTCTCTTCTATCCATTTCTCTTCCTCGATGATCTGAGGCTTGTATACGGCGTCTCCCTTGTTGGGAGAAGGACCAGCGTTGGGATTGCCTAACTGAAGGTCGTTGGAAAAAACACGAAGAATTGCTAACCACTCTTTGTCATACTGCAAGCGGTAAGGACGCAGATATTGCACACCATCCTGTTCAGAAATTGGTTGGAGCTCCAGAAGTTGAAGGAACTCGCGGCGAGGTGTGCACTTGTCTAGAGCGAGGAACTGAGTGGTCGTGTTTGTTATAGCTTCTGGCAAAGGCTCGTTGACGGGTATGTCCTGAGCAGATTGTAAAGCAGGCGCAGGACGAGCGAAGCTGGCAGGAAGTTGGTTTCGGATGTCTTGGGGCACCACTTCGGATTCTCCGGTGTTCTCTGAGATCTGCGCAGGTTTCTTGGTCTCAACGCTGGGTGTAACCTTTGCTTGATCCTCCTGTTCAGAATCACTGAGGTCCAGGTCAATCTCGTCCGAGTTCTTCACGATATTGGTATCATGGTTGATTTTCTGTTTTTTGCTCTCAGGGCCGTCTCCAGACTCAGGTCCCTCCACACCTAGCCTCCGTCTTGTCCCGTCGTGATCGATATCAACCTGGCGCCAGGTCAAATTGTGTTGTATGTTGCGAACTGCTTCTTGGGTTTTGTTCTGTTCCAACAAAAAACGAGAGTTCTCCTCGGCTTCCTGGGTAGCCGCTACATTGTGGAAATTCTTCCACGCTGAAATCCGGTTCGTGGTGTCGCCGAGACCCTGTTGGGATGTGTCATTCTGATTTTGGCTTGAGCCCTGAGTATATATTGCCGCCAGACTGCCGTGCTCTGGGGTCTGCTGAACCACTACATCGGATGACTTTTCGTCTGAGCTGGGATTGAAGGCCGTCGCTTCAGGGTTCAGGGTGGACGTTTCGGAACTAAGCATAATGGCTTCGGTGTTCATAATTTCATTCCCAGTATGAGCTGAAGACGACTGATTTCCCTCTGGCTCGTGCTTTCCATCTTCGGGTTCAAGCTGTCTCCCATCGGGCTCAGGTGAACCTCCTTCGATGAAATCACTCAAGCCTCGGGAAACTGAGGCGCCGTCCATGCCAAACATGTAAGGGAGTTTCTGAGGCTGAAGAGGGTCATGTTGAGATATTGCTTGCGCTTTGTGCCCAAAGGGAATAGCATACTGGCCATGCTGAACGGATCCTGTAAACTTGATGTGGTAATGCGCAGAAAACCAATGGGCGGGACGCAGACGGTCAAGAACGTTCTTTGCCGCTGGGTTACCCAGATAACCTCGCTCTGAATCGTGGCGGAAGTCTTTCTTTATGCGAAAGAGCCTCTCATAATCACCAGAATACTCGATGCCTCTGGGCCAGTCGTGGGACAGACCAAGATCAGTCTGCGTACGGATCTGCAGAAGCTTGCGGACATCCAGCTCACGCACATGGAATATGCTGCGTTTCTCCTCCTCGCTATAAGGAAGTCTCTCAAAGTGAGGCTTTCTGTAGTCGTAGCCTTTGAAAATGCCTGAGAGACCAGCAATACGTAGAGGACCAAAGCGAAGGACGTTGGCAGCACCCATATAGTAGATGTTGGGAGCCACCCAGCCACCATAGTAGAGCTCTGTTAGGTGGTTACTCGCTTCATGATTGCCACCTATGAAGATGGTCAGGTATGGAGCGGTTCGCTTTCCGCTGTAGTACTCGTGGAAGTCGCCAATCTCTCGGTATTTGATTGGAACAGCCATACAGGCCAAGTCATTGGAATTACGTACAGCCTGTATTCAAGAGTTAAACATGGAAGAATTGAGTGACAGAAGGAAAAGAGCGAAAGAAAGACTTGCCTGAAAGTCACCTCCAATTACAACCAAGTCGACGCCATCCCATCCCTTAAGAGTAGCAGATCTTCCGACAGAGGCATAGATCTCATGCAGACAGCCATGTCCCTAAAGACTCAGTCAGTATTGTACAATTGAGCAAAGGTAACAGCATCGAAGAATTACTCACGCATCCTTCAAAAGCCACCCTGACAGAGGGAGAATTTGAGTTGGGCGCTTCCATTTTGCGAAATTCTCTAAAGTTCTAAAAACCAGAACGCCTTGTATTCGCAGACGTACTTTTGAAGCTCGAGAATGGTTGGACAAATCAGCCTAGGGCCCAAAGACTGACTGGCAAGAGCTGGAGAACGAAGAAACGCCGCGGAGCTCAAACAAGGCAAAGAAACCATATAACGAGAGATGGCTCCTCGATGGGTCCAAAAGACAGAAGGAGGAAATAAATAAGATAAAGAAAAACAGAGAAAAGGAAAAGGAAAATTAGAGGGTCGTGGGAGATGGAAAGAGAAGAAGAGAAGTAGAGAGAGAAAGAGAAATTGGGGGAATCCGCTGACTGTCTGGGCCGCTTTTCCTTCACTTCTCCTACACCAAAACTACGCGATTGAATAGCACTGCTATTATTATATCTTTTCTCAACAAAAACAAACAAAAAATACACAATGCCTATCAGTGAATACACATCTCAACTGAATTTTCTCAGAGATTCAGCCTCGTCTCTGAGCAGTTTGAGCCCTTCGACCGCGGCTCATCTGTTGGCTGGCCATAACCACATTCTGCATAACGATTTCAAGCTATTGAATCAGCGCCACCAGGAATATTGCTGTGGTGCTTGTGGTACTATCAGGAGCCCCGAGACAAGCAAAACTATCCATATCAAGAAGAAAAAATCAAAGCGTACTGGAGTCTCTACGGGCGGAGCTACAATCTACAAGTGCCTCCGCTGTCATCGACGGACAGTTAAGCCGGTTAGAAAAGAACCTGTCCGTTCCAAGGTGCCACCTAAACCTACGACGATGACAGTAGAAGCACCCGTCTCGACTGCAGAACCCTCAACAGACAAGACGGTCTCCGAACAGTCTGCTTCTTCTGAGCCAGCCAGCAAGACAGCGGAGAACGCCAGCAGCAAGAAACGGGCCAAAGCACGGAAACAGGGAGGACTGCAGGCATTGCTAGCTTCCAAGCAACAGTCACAATCAGCGTCTTCGTCCCTCGATCTGTTTGATTTCCTGCAGTGATCAATTGGTCCATCGGCCAATCCTACTTTCAATACTTTTTTTCTCTGCTTGATGCCAAGACCGGAAAATCGGCCATTGTGCTCCGGTGTCTAACTGCCATTTTTGGACTAGCGCGGGGCCCCATTCAAGTGACGGAAGCGCCAGAGCTTCTTTCCAGCAAGCTCGTTGTTTGCTACTACAGCCCTGCGTTTTTCTTCTAATTACTCTGTACTTGGACTGCCTGTACTGCAGCTCAAGCATCAGCCGTCGAAATGTCCAACGATGCAATGTCGGTCTACTCCCAAGATGACGAGCATGATCCCCAAGCAGACGAGCTCCGCGAGACAACACTGGTGACGCTGGAAGCTCTGATCAGTTCCTGCAGTCAACAGATGCAGCCATATCTCTCGAATACCATCACATCCGCCCTTAGATTTCTCAAGTACGATCCAAACGTGGCAGACAATGAAGAGGACGAAGAGATGGGCGGTACCCAGGACGATGGCTCCGACGCAGAGCTTGATCTCGAAGACGATGATGAGTTTGAGGATTTCGAGGAAGAGGGAGGATATAGCGATGTGGATGATATGAGCTGGAAAGTCCGACGATGTGCTGCTAAACTCCTCTACAGCGTCATATCGACGTACGGCAGAAGAAAGGTATTGGACGATGCATCCTTGTACCAGCAGATTGCACCCGCTCTCATTGCTCGCTTCAACAGAGAAAGAGAAGAGAGCGTCAAGCTAGAAGTCATCTCCACTATGACAGCACTTATTCGAAAGACCAGCGAAGGGACTGTGATCGTCACGTCGAGTGGGTTCGATTCAGCTGGCAGTTCCAAGAATTCCCGGAAGAGAAGACGCCAGGACAGCGATGCCAGCGGTATTGGATCTGACCCGAACATTGGCACCCCGTCGGCTGTCGATTCACCAGTCATCAACCCATCAACCCCAGAGTCCGGTCCACAGGCCGACCTGGCACGCTCGGTTCCGACAATTGTGCAGAGTGTCGTGAAGATGTGGAAGCAAGCCTCGGTACCTCTGAAGCAAGCAATCGTGATTCTATTGAAGAGCCTGGCGCTCGTCCGTTATGGCGGGTTGGCAGAACATCTCCAGCAGATTGAAGGGCCTATTGTGGATGCGCTCAAGACATCTTCCCTCTCTGGCAGTTCAGCAGCACCGTCCGGCACTGCAGTCAGCGCAGGAACACTTCAGATCGAAACCCTCGGTCTCATTGCTGCGATTGCTGAGACACATGCTTCGGATTCTCTTTTGTCATTCCTCCTTGCACTGATTCCTGGTGTGATTGGGGCGGTTGATGAGCGAAACTATAAGGTTAGTAGCGAAGCTCTTGGTGCCGTCGAGCAGATCGTGAAAGCTCTCACACCACCTCGTATATCAGCAAACGCTCAAAATGTTGCACCTCAGTTGGAGAAGCTGTACGACGTGGTTCTTGCCCGTATCACTAACACGAGTGCCGATCTTGAAGTCCGCCAGCGTGCCATCCACGTTTTTGGTGTTCTCCTAGCACGGACCGCTGGAGAAAAAGGTACCACCTTCCTTGCTTCTGATAGACGATCTCATGGCCTTTCCATTCTGGTGGATCGTCTCAGGAACGAGACCACCCGGCTTTCCGCCGTTCGCGCTGTTGATGATGTCGCGGTCTTGTGCAGCCGTGAGACCGATGTCTCCGCATCGTGGGTGAATGAAGTGACACTGGAACTCAGTGCGCAACTACGCAAATCAGACCGTGCTCTCCGGGGTGCCAGTTTGGAGGCACTGCGAAGTTTAGCTATGAATTCCAAGACCAGGGCTCACTTGGACCAGAAGACCATGAAGGAATTGGAGGGGTGTCTTCTGCCACTCATCAGCGCTGAGGACTTCCATCTCCTCACCCCCTCTTTAATTATCCTGGCGAAACTCGTTCCAGGAAATGCTAAGCTCTTGGTCGATGATGGTTTGGTCTCGGCCGTCTGTTCGATTGTCGTCCATTCGCTTGTTGGTACTGTCCTTAGGGCATTGCTGCTTCTGGTCAAGGTTATTGGCGAAGAAGGTACTGGCGCAGAGCTCATGAAAAAGCTTTTGCGGGATGTTGGGATTAACGGTGACACGTCTGTTGTTGGCAGGGCGATTGGCACCCTTTTGGTGCACGGTGGCTCAAAATTGGGGGTCAAGATGGAGGATTTCCTGACAGAACTGCAAACATCCCAGGATGGCCAACGGAAATGCCTTGCTCTCGCCATTCTCGGAGAAATCGGGCTTCGCATGGGCGCCAAGTGCTCGTTGGCTCCCGACTTGTTCATCACTCATTTCAATTCCAAGTCAGACAAGGTTCGTTTGGCTGCTGCTACTGCTCTTGGTAATGCAGCAGCAGGCAACGTCAAGGCCTATCTACCCATCATCATGGGTGGATTATCCAAGTCCAGCCAACAAAGCTACTTGCTACTTCACTCTGTGAAAGAGTTGCTTCTCCACCCCGAGCTCGTGCGTCCCGATGTTGCTCCTTCGGTAATGAAGCTGTGGCAGGCACTTCTTGTTGTATCGGAGGAAGAAGACAACCGTGCTATTGGGGCGGAATGTGTTGGGCGACTGGCATTGATCGATCCGGTCGCCTACATCCCTCATTTCCAGGTATTTTATCCGTCACCTCCCTGCAGGGGTCCAGTCACTGACCGTAATCCAGGAATATCTCTCTAATAAGGACCCGACGATCCGTGGAGTTGTGATTTCCGCTTTCCGCTATACTCTGTCGGACTCGAGCGATACCTACAGTGACGTTTTGAGACCGTTAATTGTGCCGCTGTTGGTCAACATGCTCAGCGACCGTGATCTGGGTAACCACCGTCTGGCCCTGACGACCCTCAACTCTGCAATTCATAACAAGATGAACATTATTCTTCCTCATCTTAACGAACTGCTTCCGGCTGTCTTTGGCGACACTCATGTCAAACCAGAACTCATCCGCCAGGTCCAGATGGGCCCATTCAAGCACAAGGTTGACGACGGCCTTGAGTTGCGGAAGGTCAGTACAATCCATTCTTCAAGGTGATTAGGTCCTCTGGATAGAAAGCTAACTGTGAACAGAGCGCCTATGAAACCCTCTACGCCTCCCTCGATACTGCCTTCTCCCGCGCCCACGTCTCAGAATTCTACGACCGCATCCTCGCCGGAATCGAAGACGAACAAGACATCCGCACCATCTGCAATCTAATGACCTCCAAGCTCATCCCTCTCGCACCAGAGGAGACACAACGCTACCTCGACCCACTGTCGGAGCGCTACACTGCTGTCCTTTCTTTCAAGCCCAAGGACAACGCCGTCAAACAGGAGATTGAAAAAGCTCAGGAAGCATCCATGGGTGTGCTCAAAATCACGCGGGATATCAGCAAGGCGTTCCCGAATGCTGAGATCGCGGGTGAGAGCCACAAATGGAAGACTTATATGGAGTGGGTTCGTAAGACGTTTACCACGCAGTTCAAGAGCTTGGAATTGGAGGTCTAGTTTCGGGGATAAAAGTGTTCCGGGTCCTCCAAGGGACGTCTGATAATGTTTCACGATATCACTACACGCACGACTACCTTACATCTTAGCTCAGCCTAGCTTATTAAACATGACGAAAATTATTGTTTCGGGTAATACCAATTTTCTAACTCGAAGTTCGTTCGGGGTAGTATGGAATCTGGTCGTACCCTCCGCAATATATGTATCTATACGCACCGGAATTCTTCCCTCGAACGCCACTGCTTTGCTGGGTATACTGCATGTTCAGTGTCTAATCACGTTATGTTCTAACGAGAATAGCCAGGATTATCATAATTGCCTAAGGAGTCGCAGCTTCGTGCCCAGCCACAGGCATCTTTTCTCTCTCGCAATGCGTTTCTGTTATATTCGACTCACCACTAACCCGGTCAACATATGGTCCAACATAGGCTAGACAACCATGTCCACCGAAACGCGAGGACACAATGACTGCACCGTTGGATGGATTTTCACTCTTCCGCTAGAAATGGCGGTGGCCAAGCTGATGCTAGATGAAATCCACCCGTCACGAATGCCTCACTGAGGTTTCTTTTTCTTCTTCTTCTTCTTTTTTTTTTTTTTTTTTGATTACTGGTGACCCTAGCTACTGCAGGGAGATACCTGAGCCAGGCCTCTGTCAGCTGCCGTGAATACCTTGAATTATTCAAATGGAAGTGGAGTCGTCTTCAAGAGCATTCCCTGAGCTTCCTGTATACAAGAATAAGCTTTATATCAGCTGGGATATTCCTGTATGGTAAATATTTTCTAGGCATGGGCCTTCATTTCGCCTTTCCTCCGCGTGGTAGGGGGGGGGGTTTCTTATAGCCCAAAACCTATGCCGTGAATTGCTCTACGAGCCCGACGAGGCGTCTTCGCTATTAGGGCTTGCAGATGATCCAACAGCCTTCTATGAAGCAATGAGGGTTCTGTGAGGCTATGAAGTAGTGAAAGTTGCTTCGGACGCTTGAAATAAAACGAACGAATCAAGGGGCTACAGCATGCCCAGACCCGTTCATTCGTGACTTGCCAATAAATTTCGCAACAATCTTCTTCATGAGCCTATAATAACACATTACGCTTTTCGCCATGTCGAGGACTATGCACAAATGTTACTTGATTCAAAAAAAAAAAAAAAAAACCACTACTATGATTTTTTGTCGCTTTCGCATGCCAAAAGAAGTATGCAGCCTATATCCGAAAAACTCCAGGCTGCGGATGTCACGAAACATTCTTATACTCTAAAATTTGCTGTTATTGGACTGGTTTATCTGTACGGTAGTCATTTGTTGCTATCGAGAGGCCATAGTGTCTATTTGAGAATTATACATGACAGCTTTTCAGAGCACAATCATGATTGATCACCGCAAAAGACTAGTTAAAGCTAGCCCCCCCTTCCCCGGGAACTAGGAGCATTCGACAAAACATAACACGACGCAACAGCTATTACCATCTCATCCGTGGCTTCTGTATATGCGGAAATGCTTCAATTTTGCAAGGCTCTGCAAATAAGACTTCTCGGACTGCGAACTCATCGAGAAAACCCCGATTATTATCCAGCGGCATACTGGCACTGTATAGCGAATATTATCGCCAATTGCTTCAACTTCTCAAACCATGCATGGCAATTGGTGTTATAGGCCACTGGAAGCCCCGAGGGCTGCTTGTTTCTGTACCAATAACTTCAGTCGTATGCTTGGAGATCCACGGCTGGGTGTTTGAGTCACCTACCATGTCTCATGTAGCGATGCATGGGTTTGGTGGCCTATCTTCAGACAGTAGACGACATGACCTATTTTGAGGGGGTTGGCCGGTGGGAATCAGATGTATAAAACGTATCATCTATCGGGAGCAGCATGATCTCTTTGAGACTTGAGAGGTCAATTCTGCAGCTGTTTGGATGTCTTACGACTCGTCCGTATATGAAGTTTTTGTTTCTATTCATTGTTACTAATTGCCATAATGCAGCACCATGTGCCACTGATCGTTCCTCACGAAAGTGAGAAGCATTAGAGAAAACGTTGAACTTGAATTGCATTCAAAAGTCAAAGATTCATAGGCCCATGCATGTATGGCCAAAACTCCATGTTTGCACTCTTCACAAAAAGAAAAAAGGTATAGAGGTATGTCATGAAAAATGAGAAAAAAAAACCCAACCCAACCAGTATCCTGCCAGCCAATGTCATCCAACAAGTAAAAAGAAAGGCTGAAAAAGAACCGGATGCAATGCAACGCCTCGAGGCTCAAAACAGATGAAATGAAATGAAAAAGAATGAGAGGTGGAAAATGAAAAATGAAAACTGAAAAATGAAAACTGAAAAAAAGAATTAGTCCATAATCGCCTTTTTCCTCAACACGCCCAATTTCTCCAATTTCGTCCAAGCATGATTCATATCCGATCCTTCTTCAAGCATCGGCCGTAACTCCAATCCGTCCAGGTGTTTAACTGAACCACCCGTTCCGGCATAAATCATAAGCTCAACAATCCTTCGTCGTAGCCGCGTTGACTCGTCCAAATGAGAGACATACTTTACGTCCGCTTCAGCGTCTGCAGCGGGCAAGGTGTAAGGGTCATTGATTTCGACGTCACGGTCCTTGTCTGCGTCTGCATCCATATCCATTTCCTCTAGCTGACCGTCTATCTCGCCCCATAGTACTGGATGAGGGATACCCTCGCTTGGGTGCTGGCCCATGTCAGCCAGGGCAGCGGGGATGTCGAAGGTGGCTTTGGCCTGGGAACACTCGCGCTCTGCTTCCTTGCCATGCAACTTCTTGTTTTCTGTGGGCTTGCCACTTCCCGTGACGGGCGGTGGGTAGAATCGGACAGTCAGAGGGTTACCCCGGATGTCAACCTTTTGAAGGGAGCAGGTGCTGTTTCTGCTCGTCCTTCCTATGTAGCTCAAGGCTTGACACAGTCTTCGCATTCTCATAATGCGGTTTCCGGCAACTGCTAATCGGGAAAGACAGTTCATACCCGTCAGTTCAGTAACGTCGGCCAACGCGTTGAAGTTCAAGTTGAGAACCTTGAGATTGGGGAATTTCAAGGAGAACTCCGCCGGCAAGCTCTCAAGCTTGCAAGATGCGATGTCAAGCAGCTGCAAGCTTAGCAGTGGAGCGGATGGCGAAACACTTTGTGTGGACAACTTGTTCGACGATAAGAACACTTTACGGATATCCCTCACTTGACCCAGGTCGACGTCAAAGTACTCCTCACTGTTTCTCTTTGCCACCATCTGCTCCCGAGCAGAAAGGATCTCCAATTTGTGACAATGTTCAAGCCCAGATATTGTCGACAACGCATTTTGATCAGCGTAAAGAAGAGTTAATGAAGGTAACATGGCAATATCGAGGGCACCCAGGTTATTATTCGAGAGTTTCAACGAGCGCAAGTTGTACATAGGTGCTGGAAAATCAACTTCAGTGAGGCGATTGAAACTTAGGTTGAGCGCGGAGACGGATGGCAAGAGGTGCAAATTTTGAACCGATGTAAGCACATTATAGCTCAAGTCCAATTCGGTAAGACGGGTCCTACTCAATCAGTAAGCAACGGCGTAGAAACAAATAACAAGAAAGAAAAGACTTACAATTCAGTTCCCTCAAAATCCACCGATGTCAGGGAGTTGTTACTCAACTTGAGACTCAAGAGACCATTCAGATCGCGAATCCCTTCGATACTCCGAATGTTGTTGTCATTGGCCTTAATCTCTCGAAGATGAATCAAGCTTCCAAAGCCATCCAAGCTCTCCAGCTCGTTGCCCGAAACGTCTAGATATTGCAGATTGACCAGGTGACCCCACGCCGTTAAGCTCGTGAGACAGTTACGCTGTATTCTGAGGGTGCGCAGAGTAGCAGGGATGCCGCTAAGCTGACCGATGTCATTGTCCGATACATCGAGATCCTCCAGACGAGGACAGAAGTCGTGCAGCTTGTGAAGGGTGATGAGACCTTTGTCGCGGAGGATCAGACGCCGGACGTGCTCCCAGAACGGCTCGAAGGGCTCAACCTCAGTGAGGTGCCTGACCAGGTCTTCTGTTGCCAAGGCAAATGTTCCGTGTACCTGACGTAGAGACGTCGGATTCGTGCGGTTGGCAACATAGCTGAGTTCGAGGTGCAGCGGTTTGTCGATTTGATGCACAGTGAAGTCAGGCAGGGGGCTGAGATTAAAACTATAACTCGTGTCATGCCCAGGCTCTCGGAAGCGGACCACAGAATTCTCTTGGTAGCCACCAAGTGGCGTAGATACGGCTTCCTCGGTGTTTTGTTGCATGACACACAACGCTTCATCTTCATCGTTGTTGCTATCGCCAGTTAAGTGGTTGCCGGGAGTCTGAGACGCTGGATTAGGTCGCGCGTCGCCAGCCGGGCTTCCTTGCTCTTGAATAACTCCTGGACCTAGCTCCCGACCCATGTATTTGGTCGGGGTGTAGTCATCGCTGTATGCGATACGAGAGACGGGAGGCGACGAGAAGTTGACGGTAACTGCTCGAGCTTGCTGATTGGGGGCTCGCTGGCGGCGAGGAGGTTTCGATAGACGTCCCTCATGCAATTTGATCTCGTGCTCAACTTCACTGGTGGATTCTCCGTTTTTATGTTGATCGGTATCCCACGATGTCGCCCTGGTGCCGGAGTCGAGATCAGTGGAGGTAGAACGGGACGCTTTTGACTGAACGGTGCTGGCGATAACCGACGGTGCTCCATCGCGCGTCCGTGGCCGTTTCGCACTGAGTGGACTTTGGGGATTGTCAGCTTCATCGGTTGGCCGGCCATCGTCAGTCTTAGTCGGGGAACTGGACTGCATTCGCATCATCTCCTGCAATTCGTCGACGCTAAGATCTGGAATATCCCTGAACGGATCATCCTCGCTATCGTCGCCTTTTGGCTTCTCAGGTGCTTGTTTCATTTTCTCCTTGACCCACTTCTGTTTGAAGCGATCGTAAGTGAAACCGTTGACTTGTTCCGGAATCAAGTGCGACACCACGTCGGAGGACAGGACGCCTTTCGCATATGAACCCTGCGATGAGCCAGTGGGAATGCTCTTGGACGACATTTGTGAGTCGATAGTAACATGTCCACCATCCTCCTCGACTGAACCTACCGAATGCTTACGTTCCCGCTGGCCGTTGAAAGCGTCATTCTGGTTGCGCTCAGTTCCGGCCTCAAAGCCAGGAGAACTGTCTCGGGATGGCAATCCTGGTTGGTGATCATCATCCAAGTGGAGTGATGCAACAGATGTACTGACTCCGAATTCTGGATCATCATTTTCTTGGAACTTCCTCAAGTAGCTTATGACGCGCGGGTTGGGCTCGTTGGGTTCCCTGAGCTTACGCAGATCGATGCCTTCCCGGCTTGGGGGACGTGAGAACTCTTCCCGAGTGGAATCATCATCGTCATCGTCATCGTAACTATCGTCGTCGTCTTCTTCGCCTTCCATATCAAGTTCTTCCACACTCGGTAGCCCGCCTGTGGTTCTACCCTTTGATCGGATCATGTCCATGACTCTTGTGGCTTCGTTAAGGTAATCCTGAGTGGTGATTGAGCCTCTGCGCACCTCGTCATTAACACCAGTCACTTGAACCCTAGGGACGGCCATATCTGACGGCGACTCTTCGCCAATGCTGGTATCATTAGGGTGGTGCCAGTGCGACGAGGATCTCTTTCGTGCGGAGGAATTTGAATGGCTTGCTGTCGGGGTTTGTGGTCTTTGCTGGGAGCGTGATTGAGTGAGATGATTCTCGCCATTGTGGTCGATGCCGTGTTGCATCAAGCTTTTTTGCAGCAACGAAAGATTATCAGCCCGACCTGGCAAGTTTCGACCATCCTCGTCTTCATAATTTGGACTACCTGATATTAGAATAGTCCTGCGCCTCTTTGGATTCGTCTCTCTTGAACGTATAGTGGATCTCTGGTTAAATCCGTCGTAGTCCAAAGAATCGTCGTCTGCGGACGACCGGTGATCCACATCTGAAGAGTGCTCATAGTCATGATCGTCAACTGAGGTCCTTCGATATTGCTGGTGAGAAGTTGAAGATCTCCGTCGTGAAGAGGGGCGGTAGTCGGGATCTGGCATCTCATGGTACAGCAGCTTGGGTTCGTAAGGGCTCGTATCAGAGAAATCGAAATGGTCCAGACCGCCATCTCCGAACCGATTTAGTTTGGGATTATTCATAGCTCTGATCCTTGAGCGTCTTGAAGATGGTCTGTCTAGTTTCACGCTCAACAGGCTTCGGTTCTCGCCCTTCCGTCGAGCCTCCTCTGAAGGCGACACCGGTTCGTCCTCATCGGACGGGTGACCAAAAGTCTCCTCGAATTGACTCATCCGTCGCAGAAGTTTGTTGTTCGTAAAGGTGTCATGGTTTCCAAAGAGTTTCAATGGGCTGCCGGATGACGGCATGCCCTCGACCTTGCCCTTCTCTGAGCTCTCGACCGCAGAGTTTCTGCTCTGGGCCGACGATGGCCTTGGTAGTGTGGGTGGATCCGTTAATGGATTCGTTTTGAGGTAGTATGGAGGTGAGCTTCGGATGCGCGAATTCCAGAGTGCCTGTGGGGAGAGACGCTGGGAAGGAAGGGGCGACGGAGTAAGGCGCGGCTTGAGCAGGGATCCTTCACCCAAGAAATCTGTGCGGCGGAACCGGGCAAAAGCACCCAATGTACCCATAGAAAGATCTTGAGGCAATGAGTTGCTCGTCACGTCCAGCAATTCATTTTCTGGCGGTAAACCTTCTGCCGGAACCTCGTTCTGCGGATGCAACAGCGCGCTATCACTCGCTCTGGAGCCGGGACGGTTTCCAGCCCGCAATGAGAGACCCTCCAGTTTGTCTGTGACTTGCTTCAGAGCTGACTTTATAATTTCGGACGTTCCGTTGCCGTCTAATGTATTCGACCGCGAGAAAGTAATCGGGGTAATACCTTCATTCCGGAGATCTTCCAAGCCACTTGCACTGCGTAGTTTGGTATCGTTGAGAGAAGAATGATTTCCGTCGTGATTTTGTTCCTCCCCGCTCTTCCCGACCCTTAACGCGTCTCCTGGGGATGCGTGTGGACTGCTAACATTGTCGCGCTTTGTATCCTGCGAACCTGAATCATTGCATTTTGAGTCACCAGTGTTTTCCCGACGGTTCTCATCGGCACTTTCCAGGTCGGAGTTGTGCATATTCGCGTCACTGCCCTCGTTGAAATTCCATATATCTGCCGATTGCTTAAACATGGGGACCCGGTCGTGTCGCGTCGCCCCGGAGCCTGGAGTGGGAGGCTTAAAGACGCTCTCCAACCCAATGGGTGCAAACAAATCGCGTTGCTCGCCCGTGGGTAATTCACCGTGTACCAATCTCTTGCGCCATTCTGGGGTCGACTCTCGCGTCTTGTTGTTTTCCTTTGGCCGGACCTGCACCGTACCTTGCTGACTAGGCTGGCTAGATTGGCTGGAAACGTTTGATACCGACCGCAAGGGCGAGCGCGTGTCTATTGCATGAAGTTGTTTACGCGCAGCGGGATTCGGTTTCGGACTGTCTGACGTCGGTTTCGACCTTGACGATGACGCTGTAGATTTCGGACTTTTCTTCGTTCCAGGCTTCGGAGTCCGCGTCGGCTTAGTGCTGCTTCTAGACCGGGGGCTGTTGTTCTTGGGCACAGGGGATCGCAGTTTCGCCGGCGTCCGGGGTGTGCGGCTCTTGGGCGTGGGTGGCTCTCTCCTGATAAAATGGCACGGTCGGGTAACCTTCTTCTTGGAATCCGCAGAGGACTGCTCAACGGAACGGTGGCGCGCGGGAATAGGAATGCGACTGGGAGAGTCCTGAAGGCTGGATTCGCGGGAATGATTAATGGATCGAGCCGGAACCGGACTTGGAGTAGCAGGGATGGGCTCCCAGTCGTCCGTTAGGCTGTCCAGCCACGGGGGATTGTTATTGCCCATGGCTGCTGGCTTGGTTCTGCATGTTAATTTCCCATTCACAGTATCTGCAAGATTGTGAATTCAGCGTCCGCGGTGTGGTGAACGCGGTTCGTAGTCGTATGTGGCACCAGAGTCAAACATCGGCCTGGAACCCGGTGAATTGGCTCACATCTAAATCCAAGGTGGTAAATCTGCAGGGATAATGCTTATTGTAAGGTAAAGAAGAAACAATAAGGATGTGTGCTGGGGTTTGATCTGTATGAAGGCGCGCGAAAGTAGCGGAGTGAAGTCGAAGGCGGCGGCGGAATTGTTTTTTGTGAAGGAGGTCGGGGCAACCCCAGCATCAATCATACATGCATTGTGCAGGACACTACTATGAAATTTCAGAGCTGCGTTGGAGGAATTATTTGGAGTATTCCTTTACTGCTGACTGCTGAGTCTCTTAAAGTGTTATTTTGTTGATTTCAGTGCTTTACTACGTACTCTGTACACCGAGTCAGCGAGTACTCCAGTGCTGATACCGCATACTCCGCACTAGCATACCGTTAAGCTAGCATAAGACGACACCAATTGTGATCTGGATGAAATGAGGAGGCATCGATACCGTCGAATAAAGCAAACAAACCTGCTCACCCGATCTAATTGGTCTGACACTGGTTTTGCGCGGCGTTGAAGACATAGGACTGGTCATATCCCGCTTACAGAGTGCAGTTGCACCAGCACGAGATTCCACTCCCTTATCAGAATCGCATACAAACAACTGCAAGATTTCAGACTTTGAGAGACATCACAATCGTCTTTCGAGCAATTCTCCGTAGAATGAGTGCAGAATAGAGGGTTATACTGGGCTTACATAAGCACGCGTTGCCCCGGCGCGTAAAGTGGTTTTCTCTTTTTTCCGCGTCGATGAACGAGGTCAGTACGTATCCGCCAGCGATGCTCAAAAGACGGCGTTGATGCTTATGGATGGTCTACTGCTTTGGAGATGAGCATCTTACCTCCTTTTCTATTTACGCATCCGCCACTTCATCACCCCCCAGCTGCTCAGTCACCCAATGCAGCTGCGTCTGACTGCCGTTAAGCTACCTCCGTCCACCTTCCTACCTCCCCTCCTCCTGCCATCTCGATGCCATTCCCTCGACCAACCTCGCCGGTTTCACTTGAAGTGTGCTCGCCTTCTGCAGATGATATAGTTTCAGATGATGTGCTGGGCTCTGATGATGAATTGGGCGAGGATGCACGCAATGCACAGCGTCAGAGGATTGAGAAATTGGCCGAAGCGTATCTCCAAGGTGCCCCGCTCTTTATTCTCTCTGCGTCCCTCAAAGGACCGTTCGATCAAGGATGGGTGAATCCGTGGACAAAAAAGCGGAAATCGCACAGTGCAGCTGAGGATTCTAGTGACCCAGTAGTGCAGGAGACTGATCCGCGGCCACGGAAGCAGTTACATCATGAGCCGCACGGGTTGTCTCGCCGTACGGAGACCTCCGTCGCTCCATCAGATACCCCTAGTGAGAGCTCGGTGGCGAGCTCGAAGCATCGGAAATCTTGCAGGCCATTGCAGGATAAGCGAAGTCGAAACCCAGCACCCGTACAAGGCACGCCGAAGAGGACAGTATCTTGGACCGGAGACGCTCAGTTGAATTCGAAACTACACAACAGCAGCATCGCAAGTCCAACAGATGACAACTGGTTAAAGAGGGACCGTAGGAGGATTGGGTTCAGAAACTTCGATCCGCCAACATCACCAACGACTACTGTGTCCTCCCGTCTCTCCGATTTAAGAAGCCGACGACACCAATCCATTGTTCCCAGTCCCAGACAGTCAAGCGCGAAAAAGATAGTCACAGAGGAACCAATATCACCACAGGTCGATCGGCTACAAAGAAGTCGTTGTTCCGAGTCTGTCGCCGAAAGCCATTTCAGACCTTCGCCTATCAGGCAACAGAACGTTCCGCATTCCGCCACTCATCCTGCTCAATCTGACACCTCATTCTGTATCGTTTCATCATCGTCACAGTTGCCCAAATTTGAATTTCGTCGACGGAGGAAACGATCCAAATCATTGACAACGAAGCAAGCGGAAGAAGAACCATACCCACCGTCAGAGACTGACAGGAATGCCCAACAAGCGCATGAAAGGCAGTTTACACCTTCAAAGGAATCCTTGAAAGAGTCAGCAAAGCCTGAAAATGTGTACAATGATCCTTCTCGGCGAACTTTTACGTCGACTGCAGGTTCTCGTGCCTTTGACAGTCATACTGCTTCTCGCTTAAGCCAAGGTCTTCTAGAAAGCCGAACGACTCACGGGACCATTGAGAATCTACCTTCAGCCCAACCAGTACCACTCAATCCTGCTATGGCAGACTATGCTCCATCCTTGCACTACACAGCCCCAGCGACAAGTGCGGAGGAGGAGGAGGATGATGATGTTACGGGCCCAGTTCCACCGCTTTCCACCCAAGCAGCCCTACTCCATGCACAGAAGTCTTTCCAAGATGCGTTGGAAAGTCAAATGGAGGACCAGCCTACAACATCCTCAGAGAAACGACGCTCTTCTCGCTCTTCCCTTCCAAGCTCGACTACCTCACAGAAGATCACGCCCTTCCACCGTCTTAATACACCCCATCTTGCTCCAGATAACAGTCCCTCAAGAATCGCCGCTGCTGTGATGCCCAGTACGCAGTGTATAGTCGATGCCGTCACTCCTTTTACGTTCAGCACTGAGAAGAAGCGTCATCGCCATGCCCACATTGAATCCCTACCTAGAATAACGTCGAGCAACAAGAAGCAGAAAACATCTATTTTTTTGGACCGTTCTCCGAGTCGTGACTCCGACTGGCCGCCATCGTCGGAAAGAGACCAGTCCGATCATAGGATCCAGAGTGCCGGGGAAAGCCCACGCGATTCACAAACTGGGGTAAACCCCAATGAGAATAACCATGGACCCTCCCAGTCTACCGCATTACCGCTGACATTGTCGGGGACAACGCCGCCCACTGGGCAAGATGGTCAGGGAGGTCTTGCAGGCGAGAGTTTCAATCTGAGCCAAGCAATTGCCGATGCTGGGAGCTGGCTGCAGGAAAGTTTTGATTTGAATAGGGACCTTCGCAGGTCCGGAAATATCCCTAGTGTGTCGTCTAGGGATGCGCAACGATCTGCTTTGAATTTGGATACCCATTAGCGTTTCGACAGTTATCTTAGCTCAATTAGGATTTATATACATATAATAGGATTAGCTCCATAAAAACTCAAGGCCTTTGATTTGAGCAATTTTGCTCGTTTATACCAGCAAGCAAGGGCTGCGTTCTATAGAAAAATGTAAACACTCATTGAGCGATGACGTTTGCCCGTGTTGGCCGGCGGAGTTCGCCAGATCAACTCCGATGACCTGGAGACACCGCAATCACAACCCACTCTGCTCTTTCAACACCATTTTAACCGGTCCATGGCGCGGGCCACGATCTAATGGCTCTGACATCAGTGAGTATCATGCCCTTCGAATTGTCATATCGCACACTCACGCCCGACAGTGGAAAGCGTTCAACTTCTTCGACGTCTCGTCGGTCAAGTTATCGGAGGAGAGCGCCTCCGTCTTTGGAGTACGTACTTTCACTCTCATAACCCTATATAGTCTCTCGAACCTAACATATCGGTCGGTAGCCTGATCTCTCAACTCTCTGCACTGGATCCGCGAACCTCTTCCTTGGATCCACCGACGGCGTCATCCACATTGTCTCCTCCTTATTCAAAATCGTCCGATCATTCAAAGCACACGATGCAGGCTCGATTACGCATATGAAACAAATAGATGGGACATCGTTGTTGGTTACTATTGCAGAGGATCTCCTGAATGAGCCTGTATTGAAGGTCTGGGCTCTCGATAAGCCCGAGAAGAAGACCGGGACCCCGCAGTGCTTGTCGACGGTCTCGATACAGAATGCTAAGAGGCAGTTTCCGGTATGACTACACTGTTGGCGAAATGGTTTTACAGATTGACTGAGGGATTCGAATTGGTACAGATATCTGCCTTTACGGCGCTTAGCGATCTATCCCAGGTTGCGGTGGGGTTTGCCAACGGATCTGTGACGATTATTCGCGGTGATTTGATTCACGACCGCGGTGCACGACAACGTATTGTGTTCGAATCAGAGGAGCCAATTACCGGGCTCGCGACGCAGGATGGATTAACGACCGCGCTTTATATTTCGACGACGAATCGGATATTGACGTTGATAATCTCTGGAAGAGGACAAGGTCAACCGGCCCGGGTCCTGGAAGATACTGGTTGTGGTCTCGGGTGCATGGCAATGGACAAGGATTCTAGTGATATATTGATTGCCAGGGAAGATGCCGTATACACATATGGTCCGCGTGGGCGTGGACCAAGCTACGCATTCGAAAGTCCGAAGAACTCGATCAACATCTTTAAAGATTATATCGCTCTCGTTTGTCCCCCAAGAACTGGGTCTACAAAGCCAGAGTCGCTGAACATGAGCATGAGCCAGACGGATGAGCTCTTCAGTACGACTACTTTCACTCTACTCGATACGGACTTGAAATTCATCTCCCATTCTGAGTCACTCTCGTCCTCTGTGAAGCACATCTTCACCGAGTGGGGCAGTCTATTTCTATTGACTACGGACGGCAAGGTCTACCGTTATCGTGAAAAGAGTCTCCAGCAGAAACTCGAGATCCTCTATCAGCGGAATCTTTACATCTTGGCTATCAACTTGGCGCAGAAGACGGACGTCGACTCTATGCAGCAGAATGCCATCTACCGCAGATACGGTGATTTTCTTTATCAGAAGGGGGATTACGACACGGCAATGCAGCAATATCTTCGGGCTATCGACAACACAGAGCCGTCACAGGTCATACGGAAGGTGAGTATCTTTCAGATTAGGATATTGCGGATCACTGACTGAAAGCAGTACCTTGACACACAACGTATCCATAATCTCATCGAATATCTAGAAGAATTGCACGACCACGAAAAGGCAACAGTGGACCACACCACGTTACTCCTCAACTGCTACGCGAAATTAAAGGATACAGAAAAGTTGGACTCGTTCATCAAGGCTCCTGGAGAGTTGAAATTTGACCTAGAAACTGCTATCGCCATGTGCCGGCAAGGTGGTTACTACGAGCAAGCTGCGTACCTGGCAACAAAATATGGTGAAAATGATATGGTTGTTGATATATTGATTGAGGATTCGAAGAAGTATGCCGAGGCTGTGGAATACATCTGGCGACTTGAGCCTCAAATGGTACGTACTCTATAAGGAATGGTCAATTTGAACGATACTAACAGAAACAGGCTTACCATAACCTCATGAAATATGCCCGTGTTTTACTCGCCAATTGTCCCGAACAAACCACTGAACTCTTCACAGTCTATTACACCGGAAAGTACCAGTTGAGAACGGAGGTCGAATCACCCGCCGAACCTCAAGTACAACCTACAAGCACATTACAAAGTCTAGCAGGCTTCCTTCCCCTGGGCCTTATAAATGTCGGCACGAGTATGACAGAGCAAGTATCCGAGCCCCCATCTGTGGCAGAGAATGAGACTACCGAATCGACTCCGGACTACGTCATTCCCAAACCTAGAGCAGCATTCTCCGCGTTCGTGGATCATCCACAGGAATTTATCACCTTCCTGGAGGCTCTTACGAGCCAACCAAACTTGAAAGAAGAAGATAAGATGGATCTTTTCACGACTCTGTTCGAGATGTATCTGGACACAGCCAAGCGGCAAAAGGCTAGTACTGAGAAGGCAGATTGGGAGAATAAGGCGAAGAAGCTTATCGAAGGAAAGGATGTAAGTGCACTTCCTTTCTAAACTCATGGGACCTTTTTCTTACTGTTTAATAGATCCCAATCTCGACATCAAACGTCCTGTTGCTATCTGACCTGTCTGGCTTTCGAGAGGGTTCGACCTTAGTCCGCGAGCAAGAAGGTCTCCGGTCTGATATCTTCCGATCGTTTACCGCTGCCAAGGATACCCAGGGTGCAATCAAGGCTCTGAAGAAGTACGGTCCAGAGGAACCACGGCTATACGTGGACGCCTTGACATACTTTGCTTCGAGCCCAAAGATCCTAGAAGAAGCTGGTGATGAGCTCGATGCCGTTCTCAAGAAGATCGACGACGAGGGCCTCATGTCGCCACTCCAGGTCATCCAGGCACTAAGCAACAATGCAGTTGTCACGATGGGCCGTCTCAAGAAATATCTGAGTGACAACATCGAGCGAGAACGGAAGGAGATCTCTTCGGTGAGTGTATATCACTGTTCTCATCGTATACCAATAACTAACCACTCTATAGAACCGCCGCCTGATATCAAGCTACAGCACCGAGACCGAAACCAAAAAACAGGAGATCGAACAACTAGGTACCAAACCCGTTGTCTTCCAAGCACGCCGGTGCATGTCCTGTGGCGGCGGCCTCGACCTCCCAACAATCCACTTCCTCTGCAAACACTCCTTCCATCAACGCTGTCTGAACAAGGTCGACGAAAATGCTGAGTGCCCTGTCTGTGCGCCTCAGAATTCCACCATTAAGGCCATCCGTAAACGACAGGTGGAATCAGCTGATCAGCATGATCTGTTTAAGGGCGAGCTTCAGCGGTCGAAGGACAGGTTTGGGGTTGTTAGTGAGTTCTTTGGGAGGGGGATTATGCGGCCGCAGGGTATGATGGAGTGATTTGATGAGTGATGATCTGCATTTCTTTTTTGTGCGCAATTGATACCTTTCTGTACTTAGATCTTTATGGATACACAAGATTAGGGTAGTTGTTGAATGAACCGGAGGTACCGATTCAACCAGAAAACCTCATTGCTTATATACACAACGCACGATGTCTTTCTTTCAATAAGATCACTCTGAAAATGTCTATAGTCCGCACCAAAGATTTCCCAAAACTTCCTTGTCTGTGTAAAGCGCACCATACCATTTCCTTTTGGGGAACTGCTATCTTATCATCACGTGGATTCGCGTCACATGGTCCCACCAAACGCGCATCAAATCGAGCTTCATCCAATCACCCACTTTCCTATACCTACTCCGTTATAGACGACATATATATCAACCAATACCCCTTATTCTCACATAACGTACTCCCATCACAATGGCCAGCCGCGTGATCCAAGACTCCGACGACGAGGACGACCCTCTCTCTTGCGAGGCTCGACCTCCGCCCCCCATCGTGTCTCCCAGGCGGGAGAAGCACCCAGGAAACAGTAACTGGGAGAATAACGCTTCGGCTGTCAATGACGGCAACATGCAGAATAGTGCTATTGATAACCAGATCCAACAAGAGATCAATAGTGTTGGGGATATCGGCGTCAATTTCGATGATTTCCTGCAGTCACAGTCACAAGATGCGCAGAGACGGGCATCGTTATCATCGTCTCAGCGGAGGGAGGAGAAGTGGATTTCGAATGGATTGGGAAATGGGATTGCGAGGGGCTGTGGATCGATTGGTAAGTGACCCTTAGTCCTGGTTGATTGTGCGGAGGACTAACGAGACAATGACAGCCTTCATGATGTCTGAGATCGATATGGCACAGAGACGACTGTTTGATGATGATGTCACGCATACTGGACAGCAGATTTCTTCGACTGCAACTGTTCCATTCACAGAATCGGAACTGGGGTACATACATCAGCAACAGCAACAGCAAGGTTTGCATGGGGTTGATAATGGCACTCCGGGGTATTCTGAGGGGTATTCCCAGGTTCAAGTGCCCGTCTTACACCCTGAGTGGTATAATCCTGATCGAAATCAATGGGTCGAGAATGCGTTGAACATTGAAGCAGCCCATAATAGTATCTCGATGTTCGACCGTACTCAATCGGATCTTTCCTCCAATGCCTACGAATCCGCACTGCAAGGATCATCAGACCAAAATGACCCGCTTCATGAGACAATACAAACTGAGATCTTGAATAAAACTCCCATTCGATCAAAGTCATTGCAAGAAGCGGCATTCGACTCTCCACATGATACCGAGCCATCCTCATCATTGAGGTCGCCAAAAGTGAGCAGATCGAAAAGTGATAATACTGCTCAGTGGAGTGCGCCACAGCAGTCTCAAACAAATGCAACTGACGAACTTTCTATCCCTGTCTCTGTTGAGATCCCAGTGATTCAGAAGAAGGCTTCAAAGAAGAAAAAGTCCCAACTGCAACCGGAGAATGACGATGATGATGAGCTCGCTGCGCCAAGTGACTTGAAGAATAAGTCAAAGTGGAAGGAGACTAGTCGTCGTTCAAAGAGCAAAGAGCAGACCGACGATCTCAACGACGCCCACCAACCAATCGAAACAAACACATCATACCCTATCCCCAACAAGCCCAAACCTATAAACAACACACCACATACCAGAGACCCCGACCACGACGAAATCCGCCTCATCCAACTCGACGCCCCCAAAACCCAGCCCCAACCCCAACCCCCCGAACCTTCAAATGACCAGCCAATAACCCACTTTACAGAACCACCAAAACCAAAACAATCGCGCAAAGAACCAAAGAAAAGGAAACTCAAACGCGGAAAAACTACTTCCGTCACACTCCAGAAAACCTACGAACCAGACGTCGAAGACGACGTAATTTGGATCGACGACCGACACCATGATCCCCAACACGATTGTCGACCGGACTCGATTCCCACTCCTGACTCTATCTCGACTCCCGTGGGAGAAAAAGAAACACTCGCCGCGGTGGAGATTCCTATGATCGGGGGTGATCACGACCAGGGTAATCCTTATCCGGAACCGGCGCCAAAGAAACGCGGACGGAAGAGGAAGAAGACTTCTGAGCAACCTGACTCTACTAAGGAAGGATCGACTGAAGTCAATGAACATGCACCTGGTCAAATCCTCAGCAGTGTATCCGTTGTCGTCGAGAAACCTGCAAACGACAATAAGCAGAAACTAATCCCATCCACAATCAACGAGACACAACCCTCCTCAGCGACAGCGCCATCACCTGGACCGGAGCCCGAATTTGAACAAGAACCAACCTCAAACGCCCCCGAAACCCCTAAGAAATCGAATCTGACACCAAACACCTCATACCAAGAACAGCAATCCGCTGCAGACGCATCAACCAGAACCAACAATGATGACAAAGGGCCCAGCAAACACTCTCCCATCGCAGGCACGAGCAAAGTGCCCTACCGCGTCGGTCTGAGCCGTCGTGCGCGGATTGCACCTTTGCTGAAGATTATCAGAAAATGATATGGCCATAATGACGAAGCATTTTCTGAAATGTGTGTTGCTCTGCAATATTCGTTCAATCCTCTGAGTGTTGTATGAATATTTGTATTTTTATGTGATGAATGACTTACTACGACTTGATGCAAGACTATTAACGATTTTGAACCTCTGTCATTTCTTGTGTATATTTATCTCTTAGGTAGCACTATATTTATATTTGTTAGATCATCTAATAAGAACAGAGTACTCTACAACATGTACGTTCACCATTGGGAGCATTGATCACTCGAAGCAAGCGAGGCCATTCCATGTCTTTTTTCTGATTATTCTGCTGAACTACTGCACAAGTCTGCAAACAAACGAGAGAACACAAACTAACCCGGTACAGTCTGAAACCCAAACTCGATCCAAACAAAAAAACAAGCCATCAAACTCGATCCGACAATAAAAAAGTAATTCTCTTGCGTCATAAAATGATCAAGTCAAAAGAACCGCCGCGGAAGTAAGCAAAGCCAATGCCGTGACAGAAGCGCCGGTCTTGATAAGAGATCCAGCTTCCGATTTCACTGGCTTCTTTGCAGCATCCTTATCCTTGTCGATCGGTAACCATCCAGCTGCCGTGTCCTTGGGCTTAGCCGGAATTCCGATGGTGGTACCGTTGGGAAGAAGCTTGTCGGAGCCGGGCCAGAAGCAACGGCCAAAGTCGGACTGACAACCTGTACCACAGTGCGCCGTAGAGTTGCCGCAATAACCAGCACTACTGCAACAGGGACCAAACGCAGAGCCAACGCATGTGACATTCACGCCGCAGGTGCCGTCCAGAGTAATGGCCTTGAAGGCAGAGGGCTTGCCCTTGTTATCCTTCTTGCGACTTTCTTTACCATCCTTGTCGACGTGAAGGGGGCCGTGGGGGTCTTTACGGTACCAGTACTCCTCAGGGTCATTGAGGCACTGGCCGACAGTAACCGCATGATAGCCACGGTCCCGGATTCTGCGCAACATATGCTCAGTAAGGTTGTGGACAGTTTGCTCATGGACATCATGAGCGATGACCAACCAGGATTTGTCGGTGACCTTCCATGGATCCACAGCCTTGTTGAAGATGTCCTTGGAAATCTGGATGGCATCAGGACTGTCGTGGGCGTAGTCACTAGTGTCGAGATCGTACAATACAACATGGTATCCAAGCTTACCCAGGTCGTCAAGACAGCCAGACTCAGGAAGACAGCTCGAGTACGGAGGACGCATGTAAGTCGGGAAACCGCCTAGGATGTTACGGAAAGCCATCTCGTTCTTCAGGAGCTGGTCTTTGCGCTGGTCGTGCGAGATCTTGCTGAGATCCTGGTGAGACCAGGTGTGGCTGGCAATCTGATGACCTTCGAGTCGCATGCGTTTGATCAACGTGCTCCAAGGCATGTCAAAGTCATCGATAGGCCCCTTGCCACCATTGTTGCCCGTAATGAAGAATGTCGCCTTGGCGTTGTACCTTTCCAGCAGATCGAGAAGCTCTTCAGTGTATTCTCTAGGGCCATCGTCGAACGTCAAAGCAACGGTACCCGGGACGGCACATGAACGGATGACATTCGGCCCATAGGGCGCGGTGCCAATCTTCGGTCTGCGAATCTTCTCGGTGGACGGACCCTCAGGGGATGAGAGGGCATCGCAGTGACCAAAGTCGATCTGACAGTCCGGAGAGCGGCAGTGAGCCTTGCTCGATCCGCAGTAGCCTGTTAGAGAAATATCAGCACGTCTCGTTCTTCCCGTTCAAAGGGATGCTGTCGAAGAACTCACCGGCAGTCGAGCAACACTTGCCCTTTCCGCACTTGCCGTACTTGGGACCACACCGATTCTCGAAGTTCTCGGCCCGCAGTTCGCTGCCCTGGCCACCATTGTCCCACGTCGCAGAAACAATCGGAGAGTTGTCCCTGGGTGGCTGTGGGATGTTGCGAGCCGATGCGGACGCTGCCAGGGCGAGGGTTGAGAAAGCGAGGATGTCACGTAGGTGCATTTTGGCAATTGATGCAAAGGTAAATGGAAGCTAATATGCAGGATAAGATGAAATCTGATGCCAGTAGTATGCTTCAGATAAGGAGAGCGATGACGAGGACAGGAGGATGGTGGAAGAGAGAGGAAGAAGAAAAGAAGAGAAGAGAGGGGGGAAGAAGTTCTTAAGGCGGGAGAGGACAGCAGAGGAAGGAAGAGTTCCGGTTCGAACTGGGAAGGGACAAGCCCGAATAGGAAGGAGGCCTGGAGGACAAAACGGAAGGTGCAATACGCAGTTTTTTTGCGTAAGATACATATGACGACGTAACTGTGCTTTCTGGAGAATAGAGTATAATAGCCAACTTTTGATGTTTTGTTCGATATCATTTGGATTTTCATCACGTTCATAATGCGATGCCCAGCCCGTGGACATAAAACCTAGCAAATCATAATTATATTACATTGAAGCCAATATAGGTCTTGCCGAGCGCTACTAAACCAAGCTCCTTCGTAAATGCTTAAGCAACGGATACCGGTTGGGAAGCGTTCAGTACCAGCTACTACACAGGTCAACTCTCGTCCTTTATCCGGGAATCAACATGCGTAGGTCACGCTACCTGCTCAAGATTCTCCTCTCCCACCGCAGAGAAGACGAACGGCGCCAAGGTTGGCAGATGAGGCCCAAACTTGGCCGGGGCACTCCTTGCGATGCTTCCAACGGTGGCAACCAAGTGTCGACGGTGAACGGTAGTCAATTGCGGGGATTGGAAGCTCTCTACCAGCTCTCCCACAAACTCGTTGAGTTGGTGATCCGAAAGATGCAGGACAATCGCCGAGATGGCCGACAATGCACGTTTCGTGACCACGGTACCAGCCGTGTCGTTATCGATAATAGACATGACAGATCTTTGCAGCGCTGTCAATTCAGCCTCGTTAAGAAGCGACCCGAAGCAAGTCACAACCTGGATCGAAACATCAATAGCATCACTGCTGAAACCCTTGGAAGAATCCTTCTCCAGCATGCCCTGTACGACGGAACCGCGTCTTGCGGAGGGAGACGGTGTAGGACCGGTAAGACGAGGGATCAAGACTTTCGAGATTGCCGAATATGCCATATTTTCATTCTCAGTGGCAGGCTGCCCGGGCTGTGGACGAGGAAGAGCGTTCACGATGACTCTTAATGCAGTGTTCGGGACGGAGGTATCGATTGTTTGCGAGGCAGTCAGGTCGGTCAGTTTCTTCAGGAGCGGCGTGAGACTTTCGAACGGCAGCCGGACGACGAGAGGACCGAGACTAAAGAATACCCACTGTCAACTAAGCCCTATCCCGGATGTTCTGGGATCCCCGCTGGGTTTCCTATACGAACCACTTAAGCGCTTGGTTCTGCACATCACCATGCTGGTCATCCAGAGCCTTGAGCAAGCCATCTGCCAGCTTTGTAGAGGAGTGTTGGTCATGAGGAAGATAAGATGAGTTGGGGCTGGTGAGGATCCCAAGGAGATCGTTCAGAGACATGTATCTCAAATCCGCATCGGGGTCATCGAGCTTGGAGAGCAGGGCGTTGAGGCTCTGCTGCGTTGCTTGTCGGTCTGCCATGTTATGTGAGGGGAATGCGGGGGCTGGCTATGGTAGGAGAGCTAGATTAGAGCGGCAGTAGACGTAGTTAACGAAAAAAAAAAAAAGTAGTGAGGCAACACTGGAGAGAGCAAACATGATAATGAAGCTATCGGCACGTGGGGTTATATGTCTAAGGCCAAATTTAGGTGTCAATGACAGCCACTACGGGATACGACACAGACCTCCTGTGCAGCATGTTTCCAGAGAACTGATAGTGCAGGAGAAAGTCGACAAATTATGATACCCAGAATAATCGCACTATAATAATACCCAATCTCTGCCACTAAGATATCCACCATTCATCAATCTCTGCGGCTCTCTGCGACGTTCCTGACATCTCCCCGTGACATCACCGGAAAACAAGCTTGGGCCACACCGGTTAACTCCGTTCCGAACCGATTCTATACTACGCCGGCACCGCACGCAATCCTCTCACATATTTTCCTTTCCAATTGCCTCATTTCTGTGGTTTCATATTCCGACTACCCGTGGTTTGAATTTACATACACATCCCAGAAATTTATCACAATGGCATTCCCTGCTTTTCGCACTTTTATGACCTCCCAGTCTGCTCGCATGCTGGGCGCGACTGCTCGGAGAGCCGGACAACAGGCTGGTCGTCGCACTTATTCTACCACAAAGCCTGCCGAGGGCAAGGGGTCGGATATTCCATGGTTAGTTTACTTGGGAACTAATTGCATTGATTCGCGACCGGACACTAATTCAGATTCTTTGCAATAGGCTCCTAGGTTCAATTGGTCTGACAGCCCCAGCTTCGTTCTGGTTGTGGCAGTCCGGTCGCCCCGAGAAGCACGACGACCACGGCGAGCATACTGAGCACGCTGAGCACGCTGAGCACGCACAAGAGGAAAGCCAGGAGCAGGCGGAAGCTGCCCCCGCGGGTGAAGCTGCTCCTCAGCCCGACCCCGAGGCGGAAAAGCCGGAGCCCAAGGAAGAGAAGAAGGAAGAATCCACGGAAGAGAAGAAGCCCGAGGAGTCTCAGCCCAAGGAACAGGAGCCTGAGTCCAAGGATGAGCAGCCCAAGGAAGAGGCTCCCAAGGAAGAGGCTAAGAGTGACGAGGCTCCCAAGGCTGAGTCGGAGGGCGAGAAGCCAAAGGAGACCCCCAAGTCGGAAGGCGAGCAGCAGGTACGTTGACCATAACCGCTATGTCGCAATTTATTTTAACAGTCTCGACAGCCTGAATCCGGGAAAGGATCTGAAAACACCTCAGATGACAAGCAGTAGAGTGTGGGTGCTCGACTTCCTGACGCCTTCAGTGACCGTGCCCGCCCGCTTGACACTGTAATCACATATGCTTTGGATATAGATGTGCCAGGTGTTTCATGTGATATGAGATCTGAAAATAATCGTGTAATATAGACGGTGCATTAAATGCAAAAAAGTATGAACAAGCAATCCCGAAACCTACTTTGCCTTAAACTCAATCAGGATTGACAGTCGTCAAATGTGAATCTATATCATTATTATTATTATTATCGGAAACTGCTGTAGAAAGTTCAACACAGAAAGCATCCGACAACAAAGCATGCATCATCTTATATTCAACCAGCTGCGCCATGCAGGACACCAACCCAAGCCAATATCTTTGCAGCGAAGTAAATGTCGTAAAAAACATGGACACCGGTCACCATATCACCGAGTCTTCCTAAAGCTAAACCAAATTAGAACACAATAAGAGAAAAGAACACGCCCACAGCCACCAGAAGAATTGCCAAAGCATAAATCATGCTCGTGGTAAATGATGTTTAAAACAGTTCCATAAATTGGAAGCTGTTGTTGGAAAGAATCTCTATAAAATTTGCGCGCTAATAAGACGAAAAAAGTAGACGCCTTCACGAGTCTTTCTTGTCCTCGGCTCCTTGGACAGGCTCGCCGTTAAGCAGAACCTGGGGTGCCTGGTTCCCCTGGGTAGCGTTGCGTGCCGTAAGAGTGGGCTGCTCAGTACCAGTGACAAGAGCAGCCTGGGTCTTCTCCTGCTCTTCTTCTTCTTCCTCTTCGTCCTCATCATCGCTTCGCTCATCCTTTTTAACACTGTTGAAGACATAGTTGGCGAGAATGCGGAGGATCAAAAAGAGCCAAAACAGGTTCACGGCCTGCAGACTGGCCAATAACGCGAAGGTAATGTACTGGCTGATCCAGCACTTGTATTGTTGCGTTTCCCAGTTGAGTTCAAAAGGTCCAACGGTCCGGAATTCGGTCAAGATAGCCCAAAGGATTTTGAGGTTGAGATAGTGCCGGCAATAGATCCACACACCAACGAAAGTCGCAAAGTAGGGCGCAGTGATGATGGAATCGAGGTAGTTGAGAGTCTTAGAGGTCTGTAAGAATAACTGCTGTTAGTATGCGCTAGACATGAGATGGATCGTGGAAAGACTGACCGCAAGGAAGAAATCCGAGATGTCGTGCGTGATGTAAACTCCAATGCCCAAGTAAGTAAAGTGGAACCGGTAGCTCAGTCCGATGAGCGCCAATGTTATGATGTGGTGACCGACAAGCTCCTTGAAATCCTTCCTGGGCTTCTCCAACTGCAGCATCAGCACGATGGCCTGCTGTGCCCAGTAACTCGCCTCGAGCAAGTAAAAGGCCTTGAAAAAAGGTTCATGCTCCCGGTGGGGAAAACCTTCGAACATGGCCGTCGTATTGAAATACCAAATGTCCGACCTGTACATCACATAGAGACCAAAAGGTCCGAAGATACCAAAGTAGATCGCGGTATACACCTGCTCCATGAAACGTGCAGTCTTGCCTTTACCGCGAATTCCACACCAACTTGCCAACGGACGGATCATGCGCTGCATCAGGAACTCGCGAGTGAACGACAAAACAATTGTGTAGAAGGACACAAAAGCGATGTCCTTGGGACCTTTTCCGTACATGATGGGGCCACCGGGTGTCTTCGGCGGTCCCGGATAGGACAGGAAAATAGCGCTGTGCATGGGGTTGGACTCGGTTGGGTTGACCAAGTACAACGACAGGAGGACAATCAGTATGAGAAGGGGAAGGAGCCATGTGTGCTTCAAGCATATATCCTTAGAGCGACGGAGCAGCGATCGATTCTTGCGACGTTTCGATTGTGACTTGGGCTTCTCGAGAGAAGTACGAGACTGCGGAATTTGCTGGAAATCATATGAGTATGGAACTGGCGACTGTACAGAAGGTCAATGGATAACCCATACCTTGTCAAAAACCCCGGGTTCGGATTCAACTGGGCTGACGAGATTCATCGTCGACATGGCCGGTGCGCTGGTGTCACCCCGGATGTCCACGCCCAAGCTACTCGACTTTCTCCGGGGACGAGGCATGGTTGCTGACGAATTTTCCTCGGAGATACCGCGAACGGTTCTTTTTCTGTTCTTCTCGATGCGACGATCGAGTCGGTCGTTCCCTCCGCTGCGGCGCGTCGGAGGGTTCGGGGGAATCGACTCGGGCGGCTCGAGCGTTGTAGATGCTTAACGGGAAATAAGGCTGAGATCCCTAATCAACAGGCGGAAAGACACACCAAAATTGGAATGTCTTCGCACGTGTTGGTACGGTAAGTAAGAGGAAGAGGTGGAAGTGATTAGGTGTCACACTTTGTACAGCCGTCCAGGGGTTCGGTTGGTTTTCTCGATTTTTCGGTGTTTCCCCATCGGGTAGTTGCCAAGTTGCCAAGTCCCGTTATCCGAGGCCTTAGTAACTTGGCTTTGTGAATAAAGTGCTTCATAATTCCGATTCCAACGGATAGCAATGTTTTGGCTATTGGAGGCACTGGAAGCTTCATTTGAGAGTTCTCAATGAACGCTTGGACTAAGAGGTAGCATGCTGAGAAACGCTAGTCTAGCCGTTCGCCTTAGCAGATACTTTATGCCGCATCTACCACCCTCACGGATGCCTCATGGGTCCGAGGAAGCTCTGTTTGAGATCGCATTTATGCGCGAGATGGGTATTGCGGCTAATCATAGTGATAGTAGTTTGAGCACTCCGATGCCGGTACGAAAACGCCCCGCATAGCCGACACTCTATTTAATCCATCTTTTCCTTATCTACAATCATCTCGCAACACATACCAAGCACATATCTGCTGAAACCAGTATATTGATTCAAGAATGCCTGATTATACTCAAGGACATACATCTGAAATGATGGCGGCCCATCAGATCCGTTCAACTTCTGACTCGTGCGGCTACTTCACTCCACTGCTTACGTCCCGGCCGGCTGCTCACATCCTCGACGTGGGCTGTGGTCCCGGTAGCATCACCGCAGACCTAGCCTCTCATGTGCCAGAAGGCCAAGTTATTGGAGTCGACTTTGCCGAAGTGGCGATTCAGAAAGCATCTTCGCAACCATCGCTTCCAACTAACTGCACCTTCCAAGTGGCCAATGTTGATGACCGTCTCCCGTTTCCTGACAGCTCGTTTGACGTCGTCCATGCTCACCAGGTCCTTATACACCTCTCGAACCCCGTGCATGCGTTAGCTGAGATGCGTCGTGTCTGCCGGCCGGGAGGATTCGTTGCCAGTCGAGATGGAGACTGGGATACATTCACGATCTTCCCCGAGTCGCCGACGCTGAAACAATATAGGGAGATCCATGGTGCTATCGTTCGCTCCTCTGGCGCTGAGCCCAATGCTGGTAGGCGTCTGCGGTACTGGGCAGTGCAGGCGGGGTTCAGTGATGACCGGATAACATACTCTGCTAGTCCGGTGCTATTTACGGGGCCTGAAAGGGTACGATACTGGTCCACGGTGCAGGCTGAACGTTATAGCAAAGGCACGTTCAGGGAACAGGTCCTCTCAAAGGGTCTGGCTACGGAATATGAGATTTCTGCTTTTGGTCCGGCGTGGTTGGAGTGGGGTGAGCAACCCGGGGCCGTTTACCATGTCTCATGTGGAGAAGTTGTGTGTTGGAAAGACTAGTTAAGGATAGACACTAGGCATACTCTATGTTTCTGCATGATTTTTAGATAGATATTTCATGGATTTGTTCATCCCTACCCGGCTATCACACCAACTCAAAGTGGCTTTCATGAGATCAGCCTCCTTGCGGGTAGGAATCGCCTGACCCAAAGTCCACTCCGTACACTTAATAAGAGGCCTCCTCTCCTCCCTCGGCACGTTAAAGGCGAGTGACGTGAGTGTCTTAAATGGCTCCGTCCTCGTCGTTACATTAAACACCATCTGCTGATGAGGTGCCGGAGCGCCTTCTAGAAGGGCTCTCCAATCGATTGAGGTGGGATGACGCCATGAAACCCAAAGCCCCTTCGAGAAGAAACCCTCAGATGTCTGCGGCACGCTTTGAAAGCTAGGGAAGTATTCATACCCTGCGGAGATGTGCCGTCACCGTTGACTTCGTCAACTTACCCCGCGTCATCTTGCTGGGTCTCCAGGAAGAGAGTAGGGTACCAGCGGAGCCTGGAGAAGTCGGGGTCTTGGATTGCGAGATTGGAGTGGATTAAGAAGACACGTCGTTGATGAGGCATTTCTCAGTCATGAAAGATAACGTCGTTGCAGGAACTGATACCTTGCTTCGATATGGTAAAACAGCTGTCTGAGTAGTTGACGTATTAACAAACAGTAGCAGCTTTCCATGCAGTCACATGATGACTGTGTTGATTTTCTATTCAGGCTGTACTGGTAACCATCATGGCACCTACTTCACTAGGAGACTAGCCTGGATTTTCTCAAGAGCATAACCAAAACAAAATTGCTTCCAAGCCATTACCAAGGCTCCTGCGCCTTCAAGCAAGCGCATGCCTTCTGTGGGATAACCTATCTTGAGGGCTTGCTAACTTGTATGTCAACGGAGACGAGCAAAAGGTCATTTCTCTCCCAGAATGTCTTCTCTAATGCCTTATTATCGAGACCCAGCTCATCTGCCCGGTCCCATGCCTGAGTTACATGGGGTGGAAACAGGAATCGCCAACCCTTATCCAAATTCCCGCCCTCGTGCCGAATTTGCTGTTGTGGTTAGAGACATATATTGTGGGATACGGCCCTTCTCTCCGCGAGAACCAAGGTCATGCTCTGCTCTTTATCGCATCCAATCTCTCTATTCCTGCACCATGGCTTTGTGCAATGTATCGGGACGCAGGAGCTCTATGCATCTTCACGGAATATATCCCTGAAAAGAACCATGAGTTTATGTGGGACTCGCTTTCTAAAAAAAAGAAGGGATCCCTAGTGAGCCAGATCCGACCTATCTTCCGAAAAATGAGATCGCCACCTACTCCTGGCTTCTATGGAGGTGTTGAAGGAGGACCCGTGCCTCATCGATGGTTTCGCTCAACGGAAGAGATTCCCCCTATCTCAGGCTCATTCGAGAAACAGGAAGACATTAGCAGAGCTATGGCTCCATGATCAAAAGAGTACGCTGCTTCTTATTATGAACAATAGTGGCATCCGGATGTTTTGCTCCGGCACCTTCTCTCTTCGCTTAGCGGCCATCAACTCTCAATTCCCCATGGAGCTTTAACCCCGAAGTAAATTCTGGCTAGAAAATCCACAATCCTCTTTTATTGACTGAAGACTATAGGGCTCTTGCTATCGTAAATTGGGAAGCAGCAGGATGGTACCCCACATATTAGGAATATGCCAATGCCTATCATAACTTCCAATGGTATGAGGGTTGGTCAGAGTATTTTGAGAAGTTCCTCAGTCCTTGGTCAGTGGAAGCTGCCGTGTTAGCGTCCATGGATTTCCTTAATTGGGGGCAAGCGATTCAAATGGAGCAAAAAGATTGGAATTCAATTCCCGTCTCACTAGTCTCATGTAATAGATCTTCGTTTGGTCTTAACAGTCTTTCTATGCTTCCCACACTTCCCAATATAATTAGCTTTGATTGATCGAATGCACACTTCAGTCTTTGGACTTGGAACTGTGTTATATCATCTGCATTCTGCTACAATTAACCAACCTTGGAGGGTCACGTTGCCAGATCGACAATACCATCTTCGCCATTATCGCAAATACCAAACCTCTCAGACATTGATACATCCTCCGGTCCATCTCGAATACATGCTGTATGTCTTGTTGCATAATCTCGGAGCTGTGACCAGTCTTTGCACCGGTGCAGCTGGTCATCGCCCGCGTTGAAATTTCCGAATGTGTAGAGGGGGGCGCTATCTGCGTTGCATTGTATGTACTATTATAGTTAGCATGATGCCCACAGTATGGTCGAAGGACGCATACCTGCCGCAAAGTATCAAAGCAGTAATCCACATGCGGCCCAGGGGAGTGCGCGTAGGGCTTCTTCTCGACTGCTTCCCAAAAGGTCTCTCGGATAACACGCTGTATAGCATTAAGACACCGCAAAGTACATCAACGACCCAAATGCCATACCAAGCAATGTAGATAATGATATGCTTCCAAGATATATATCCCCTTTTCCGGATTCGATGGCAAACCCATACTATCCGGCCATCCCCTCTGCTTAGCCAAGCCGCGATCCATAGTAATATACCCATGTGAAGGGCGGATATCTCTCCAGATTGCGTCAATGTGCGTCTGTCTCCCGTTGGTGTTGTAATCGGTCCTATTCCACCGGAATCGTCTCCAGACTGTATCGAGCGACTGCGGTATCCGCGCTATTTAATTGCAACCAGAGTTAGCCAAACTCTCACGCCAAGATAGTAGGTCTCACAGACCGTAAGCCAGAGGTGGCTCGGCCTTCATGCGTAGCTCCCGCAATGAGGCCCAATAGAGGCTGCCCAGCAGTGTTATGGCATTGGTAAGTAGCAAGAGGATGAAAAACATCGGTATCCACTTGCAAGAATCCCGTGGCGGCTCAAGCAACTGTCCTGGACCGTCCTCTTCTTCTTCGTCTCGTTCTGTATCCGGTTTGTGGACGGGAAGTCGGTTGTATAGAAAGCGCATCTTGAGGTCTTCGGGAAGCACTATCTGCGATAGACTCAAAGCGATGATAGAAACTCTAATTGCTCTTCCATTTGAGAGTTTGGTCTCCACCCCGTTCAGGCTTTATACGACGTTGGATTGTAATTTGGGCTGGGTGCTCGCTGTACTCGGGGCATTGCTGTTTCGTCCTACCTCAGATGTGGAGAGGTGGCTTGGGTGGATTTTCTGAGCCTGGAGCACGAGAATATGTTATAGTCAAGTGAGTATTTCCGGGTTGGACACCGTCCAGAGGTAGATGGTAGTTGAGCTGCTCCCAATTCCTATTCGGGACTGGGGGGTCATGTGCCACAGTTTTTTCATCCTCCTCCCTACCAAGCCAGTCTTTTCATCTAAAGAAGCAACTCCTCTTCTTAGTTAAATATCTTTTCCTCGGTTTTCTCTTTTACAAATGATTTTTATTCTATCTTTCAATGAAAGACAGACCTTCAAGCAGAATGACAGCTCGCACTATCGCAGAGATTATTCAGGGGCCGCAGGATGAGAATGCTTCGAATCCTCGGTCAATTGGGAACAAATTTGAGTAATTCCAATACTTCCTGCTATTCTTGCTTATCTGACAATCAGTCCCTTGTTGGCCCCTTCTCGTCGTATCCGGACTGAGTACCTGCGTCCCCATTCAATTTCCAAACATGTGCAAAGAATTACGATATAGGAGCCCATTTGAACATCCAAAAACTGGAGTATGACAACATAAAAACACTGCTGATTGCTTTTCAAGCAGAAGCAGAGGCGCGACGGTTGATCTGGGTCTAATTTCCACGTGCTGTTGATATACCCTCAACTCCCGATAGCAAATATCCCGACAAAACCACGGCTAAAGTATCAGTTGATCACTTTTACGCCGCACTCAGTGTTCGGGACGCTCATCACGGGACTACTCCGACGTTCATCTCGACTCTTCCAGAATCGGTAAATCCGCGTCGCCCACCGGACAAACAGCCCCAGACGGACACGTTCCGTTTAAGAAGGAATACGAGTAACTCGCATGACTTAATGCAACCCTAGCAAACCAGGCCGATGATTGGACAGCTGGACGGCCGGATGCTCAGTGCTTGGGTAACAATCAGTCACCTGCCCAATGGCCGAAGTGCTTTGGTACACAGCAATATATGACCTATATTGGCCTAACGCGTTGATTTCGGCGGCCATTGGTTGGAATCACTCCCTAATCAAACTCGTCTATTGAGCCGAACCTGGAGTCAGAATGGCACCTACGCCATACTCCAAGGGGAATTGTCGGCCGCTTAGATCCGCTATGCTCCACGATGCATACACACTCCACCAATCGAAGGGCGTCTCCCCGCAATCCATCCATGTGGGAACGAAACTAAAACGAGAAAAAAGGAAAATGCGGAGAAATACGGAGATGAGCACATGATCTGGAGATGTCCCAGAATTCCCGTATAGCCTCATGAATCGATGGTCATTATGAGGAAACGAATATCATCATGGCAGCAAGAATAGATAGAGCATATGCACACAGCGGCCAGCCCGTCAAAAAATGCATTGCAGGAATCACTGCACAAGCAGCGCAATCCGTCAATTCCAACAATGCAACAAGCACCGGCCTGGCCGAGAGCTTGGCCGCTATAATAATTAAACGCGTTCACTTTATAGTATGGCGGTCCAAGGGTTAATCAACAGTGAATGTTATTACTCGCAGTCCCGGTCACCCATCGAACCTTCCCGCGCTTTGTCTCTCCTTTCCTTTCCTCTCTTACTTTAAAAACCGGACTGGCCCCTCATTCCCCCTCTGTTTTCCTTTCCTTCCTTTCTTTTTTTTTTTCTTTCTCTTGTCGGTTTTGGCCTTGTTTTTATCTGCAGGCATTTCCTATCGCAGGTCCATCTGGGTGTGCTTGCTCTCTTCAACCTCCACCATGGCCATTGGCAACATCTATGTGATTTCCGGCGTCGCCGTCGTCGGCGGTGCCCTCTTTGGCTTTGATATCTCGTCAATGTCAGCTATCTTGAGTACCAACTCCTACAAATGTTATTTCAACCAAGGTCCCAATGGTCCCCCGTTCAACAATGACAGTGTGTGTTCTGGTCCGACTTCGCTGCGACAGGGTGGTATCACCGCTGCTATGCCCGCTGGTTCCTGGCTGGGTGCCCTGATTTCTGGATTCCTCTCGGATATTCTTGGTCGTCGGTACGCCATCATGATTGGTTGTATCATTTGGTAAGTCTTTTCCTTCACGGCAATCTATTGCATATCATGTACGCTAATGAGGAGGACTTCTATACAGGCTCATCGGGTCAGCTATTTCTTGCGCTTCACAGAACATGGCTATGCTCATTGTTGGCCGAGTCATTAACGGCTTGTCTGTCGGAATCGAGTCTGCCCAGGTCCCTGTCTACATTTCGGAGCTGTCGCCGCCGTCAAAGCGTGGTCGCCTGGTTGGTTCACAACAATGGGCTATTACTTGGGGTATTTTGATCATGTACTAGTATGTGGAGCCCGTAACTGGTATCGCACTACACACAGGCTAACACTGTGACAGCATCTCCTTTGGCTGCTCGTACATCGGTGGTCGGGACTCCTGGAACTACAGCACTTCCACCTTCCGGATTCCATGGGGTCTCCAGATGATCCCCGCCGTCTTTCTCTTTATTGGCATGATGTTCCTCCCCGAGTCGCCCCGTTGGCTGGCGCGGAAAGATCGCTGGGAAGAATGCCACTCGGTTTTGACATTAGTTCACGGCAAGGGTGACCCCAACAGCCCTCTTGTAGTCACGGAAATGCAAGAAATTCAAGACCTGTGCGAGTTTGAGCGACAGAACAAGGATGTGACATATGTTGAACTGTTCAAGCCCGCCATGCTCAACCGTACCATGATCGGAATGTTCACTCAGATTTGGTCCCAGCTGACTGGAATGAACGTTATGAGTATGTTTGCTTCTAGCTTCTTCGTCAAGTGCCAGCTGACAATTGCAAGTGTACTATATTACCTACGTTTTCCAAATGGCCGGATACACCGATGATGCCAACCTGATTGCCTCGTCAATTCAGTATATCATCAATGTTGTCATGACCATCCCAGCCCTCCTCTGGATGGACCGTTGGGGTCGTCGTCCAACCTTCTTGATTGGCTCCGCACTCATGATGATCTGGATGTACGCCAACGCAGGTATTATGGCATCATACGGCTCACCTGTCCCGCACGACCTAAGATCGACTCCCGAGGAATCCATGAGGTTGAGAGGCGCCCCTGCCAAAGGTCTGATTGCATGCACATACCTCTTCGTTGCCAGTTACGCAGTCTCCTTCGGACCAGCATCGTGGGCCTACCCACCCGAGTTGTACCCCCTGCGTGTGCGTGGTAAGGCCGTGTCGCTTTCTACCTCAGCCAACTGGGCCTTCAACACCGCACTGGGTCTCTTCGTTCCCGTTGCCTTTGAGACCATCAGCTGGAAGACGTACATCATCTTCGGTGTCTTCTGCACAGCCATGCTGATCCACATTTTCTTTATGTTCCCCGAGACTGCCGGAAAGACCCTGGAAGAGACGGAGCACATATTTACCGATCCGAATGGTATTCCGTATATCGGTACGCCGGCATGGAAAACCACGAAGCAGACTGCTGCCATCGCGGCGTTGGAGCGGGGGGATGTTGAGGCGGCTTTGGAGAGGAAGCAGGTGGCCGCGCAGCATGATGAAGTTGTTAACACTGAGAAGTCGGGATGATGCATATGTCGGCTCCTGATCGTTTTTTGGTCTTACCATTAACTTGCTTGGTTATTTATCTTTTGTCGCGGTTGGGTTGGATTGGCCTTGTTAGATATTCTATTCGTTGTATCTATGCTAGTTGGCTTTTTGGCTACGATTCGACTGTGGCATATTCCATCAACATAAAATAAAAATGACAATATCGAATACCCATATTCTCTTTCGTTGTATATATTTGTTGGTAGTGTTCCGGCGATATGAAAGGCCAGTCTTCATCATTTGCAAATGCATGGCGCTCTAATGTACATATATATGGGTAGACATAACGGAGTAAATATGGATGATTTTGCAACTTCGGAATGGATATAAACATTTGACTATTTTTGCTTCGGAGATGGTCGATAGTGGAATGAAACTGATATAAATGTAGAATATCCTTGAAGGTAATGGAATATTAATTGTATTCAATGCTTGATGTTGTTGTATGGTTGTCACAGATTACAATGCGGCTTGGACTTTTGGAGAATCCGAATCCAATCCAATCTGACTTTAACCGCAGTTGGTTTAGTGTATGCCTAAATTGGAATAATGTGGAATCATGCGGTTGCCAATCCGCGCCGAATGCAACTTTAGATCTCCCTGGCTTTTACCTGCAGAGCCCAAACAGAAGCTGTTACAGCACAAAAGCAGAGATGGCTCACAAAGGAGCTCGGCCAGCGATCCCAACGTGGTCAACGAATATACAGGCCGCAAGATAACTGGCGACTTGACCCTACAGCTGCAGAAGCTCCCAAGCACCTGACAAGCCGTTATCTTCAACTGAAGTCAGGACATGCAGCTGTTGGAGCATACTTACATCGGATCAAGGACCGAGAAGATGCAAGCTGCAAAGGTTGTGGTACATCAAGGGAGACAATACACTATCTTTTTGGATGCCGGAAATGGCGACACCAACGAAACAAGCTCTACAGGGATCTGGAGGTGGATGGGGCTATAAGACCCACTGCTGCAGAGGAGCACCCGCAAGGACGACTTTCAGGAGAGCCTAGAGCTACCAGGGCGCTGCTGCAATTCCTAGCCAGAACCAGTATAGCTCTACCCCGAGCACACTCACAGCGAACGGTGTAAAGGGCCCAGAGAGCTAACGAATGGAGACTGGAAACATTGGAGGTGGCAATTAGAACAGGAGAAAGGTATTAGGGAGGGTAGCATAAGCTGAGAGTCAGCCTGGGCCACACCGATCTTGCTTCGAAACACAAGAAGAGCACTGCTCAAAAGCCCTGCGCGTACAGGCAGCTTGGGGCGAGGAAAAGGATTAGAGAGATTGTAGAAGGAGGGCTACCTCAGGAACTAACTCATAGGGACAAGAGACCAAACGGCTACGAGCCTCGACTTCATGGAACATGGTCTGTCATAGCTTTAGGGCTCGATATGGACAATAAACTTGATTAAATAAATATGATCCAATAATTCTGCCTTGACTCCCCGCATCATTACGTGAGACTGGTGCGTTGGAACCTGTAACAATAAACTTTTATATGGTTGCTAGTGTTATAGTATGATAATAGGCTTTGGACATGGTACTATGGAGTATTTGGTGCTTGTACATCAAATGATAAATAACAACAAATATTGGAGTCTATAGTGGGTAATTGACTCAACCCCTGAAAATAGACACATCGAATATCCACCCTCTAGTAGAGGATCAGCCTTAATGCCAAGTCATGAAGGGATTGTAAAATCCTCGCCTCTCATCTGCAATAAACCTAAAGTTTCTTGCACACATTGGCATATTCAACCATGTAAGAAGGTATCAACCTGTCCCATAAATCGTCTTTCATAAGGTATGCGAACTCCTTTTTGCAATTGGGCTCTGAAACAAGAGGCATCAAGCCATCTATATGGGCCATGACAGCAGGGACGAGAGTGCCCTTAAGACAGCTTGCGAATTGTTTGAAATTATCAGGAGCCTGACAGAAGTGCCCTGCTGGCCCTTTGGGGATTGTTTTTATACAATCAGCTTTGACAGTGGCCACCAATTTTTTCGCCAGACTGTTGAACTTTTTTTCTTCGTCAGGCATTCCCATATCTTTCGCAACCTTTTTAATAAAAGGCTCCAGAGCGTTCTTTTGCCCCCACCTGTCGAAATGTTTGAAGGTGGGCTTGCATCCTTTGTCACAGACCAGTTCTTTGAATTTCCCGAGGCTGCGATCGGGTCGGTTGCCTAACTCGTCTTTTATCTTCATTAGGCCTCGAAATGGGACCGCAAGGACCGCAAACCAAACCGGACCAGACCGTTGTGGTCCGGTCTTTGGTGCGACACCTAAGGACCGCAGTGCGGTCCTTGGATTTTCAGGACCGCACCACAGTGGTCCAGTTAAGACCGGCGGTCCTACAAACAGGACAAACATAGAAATTCTGTGATATGCATATTTTATGCAAATCTATCTGTATTTTCAAGTATTTTGCTTACGGATTAGTTGAAATATTAGATGAATACTCATGTAGATATCATATAAGCAAATTTTAGATTAAAATGGGGGTTTTTTTTTTATTCGTTGGTCTGTTAGATTGATAACTATTCATACACAAAATCTTCACGTCTCAAGCGCTTTGGAAGCCGCCCTGATGAGCGCCTCTGAGTACTACTATCACCTTGCAGGTAGCTATTATCAGGTAGAGGAATCTCATCAGCTTCATCTAATCCAAGTAAAGGACCCGGCTCATCTGATATAGCTTCAGCCCTTCTCTTCCCAAGTGCACGCTCACTAGGAGGATGAATAACTTGAGATGTGGCTCCAGCAGAAGATAGTTCATCCTCATCATCACTAATTGGGTTAAATTCATCCTGTTTTTTCCAAGCATCTTTTTCCCCCTTTGCTGCTTGTGTTTCTTGAGTAGTAAAGTACTCTTCCATTAGGGAAAGCTGCTTGGATTCCATATTGAACTTTGTTGTACACATAAACAACATCAGCTCTTTGATTGTTTTCGGTTTTAGTGATCCCCGGCGGTAGTGGCAGATGTCCCGAGCAGAATTGAATAACCGCTCAACACCAGAACCACTGGCTGGTGTTGTAAGAACATCTCGGGCAACGCTTGCCAGGATGGGGTATTCATGTTGGTGATCTCTCCAGTACACCCGTGGATTCACAATTTGAGTACCTATAGATGTTAATATCAGGGAAGGAAGATATAGAGGATAAGCTTACCACTTCCAAGATACCGTGAAAGCTCATCATTAGCAGTTGTTTGTGGCTGTAGAGATGCGGCTGATGTCACAAGGATATCTACATCAGAGATACCCTCTGCTGAAGACCGGGCAGCTGATATAGACTGTGTCTCTGAATAGCGCTGCTGGTAAGGTTGAATGTAAGCCTCAAGGGCCTTCCGGTATCGTGGCTGCCAGTTTGGCTCCCAGTCCTTTGTTGAAAAGAATTCTAGCTTGTTCTGTGGCGCTAAGATAGTCCCAATTGCATAGAGATCACCCTCAATCTCATCAGTCTTCCTATAATATTCTGAGAGCTTTACCTCTGCAGCCTTTAATGCTGACAGCATCACCTTCTTCCAGCCAACCTTCTTTTGCGCCAGTTGTGCCCTAGATTTCTCAAGATGAGTGAATAAGGTGTTGTAGATTGCAAAGACACTATGGATAGTGACCTCAGTAGTCTTCGAGAGAGAGGTTGTAAATTTAAAAAAAGGTTGGGTGATTGATAAAAGATAGTCAATTTGTCGCCATTTATCCCTATCTAGCTTTAGATCAGGATGGCCGTATTCAGAGCAGTACTCATCAAAAGTAGACTGAAGTCGTTTGGCCCGCCGAAGCATGAGATATGTTGAATTCCAGCGTGTCTGGACATCTTGTATAGGAACAAGCTTAGGTTCTTGTGTCTGAAGATCCATGAAATTCTCTCGTCGCTGGGGGCTTTTATTGACAAAGACTGCTAGCCGTCGAACCTAAAAAATTATTAGAGATTAGAAATTAGGATTATAGAAGAGATAGATTCATACCTTATTTAGAGTATTCACAATCTCTCTGTTCTCTTGCTGGGCCCCATTCCTTCTCTCAGTCCATTCCATCTCTTCTCTATCATTACATGGGTTTGCTTCCATCTCACCAAGTAGCTCCTTTAAACTTAGTTGGATGACGTGTGCGATACATGGCATGCGAATAATTGGTATATAGTTAGGTAGCTCAAGAGATGTAAGGGACTGTTGCAGGCTATCCATCAATGTAGAGTTATTAGACGCATTATCAGTGGTAGCCGTTAATACTCGATCAGTAATGTGATACTTCTCAAGAAGGTCAAACAGAACAGTGCTCAGATAAGACCCAGTATGTGAGCCATGTAGGGGTTCAAAGCCAAGTAATCTCTCGCGATAATTCCAATCTTTATCAAGAAAATAGCCTGTTACTGCCATAAAGGCCTGGCGAAAGGGTGAGGTCCAGCAATCCAGTGCAATAGACAGCTTAGCGCCCTCTGGGAGCTTCTGAATCAGAGTATGTTGACGCTCTTCAACCAATTCTTGAAGATTCCGGCGGACCGTGTACGCAGAAGGGATTTCAGGAAAGGATGGAGCAAGCCGGGCCATTTCAATGAGGGCATGAAATTCTGGATGCTCAACAAGTTGAAAGGGTAGACGTGAGGCTGTTATGAAGGTAATTATCCTCTCCATCCATGCTTGTTGAGTGAAAGATGCTTTTTGAAGAGCTCGGTGTGCCTAATAAGGAGTTTTAGTAAGATAAGTAGAGGTTCAGATGAAAGATAGAGATATCTATACCCCATTATTTATCAGCCTTCGAATATCCTGCGATTGAGGTGCCAATTTCTGACAGTTGATCCCTTGTGAATAGTGTCTGTTCATAGTAGATGTTCCACGGTGGCGGTCAGCAGGATGGGCAAGGATATGGTCACATTTCTTACACATAACCTTAGGGGATCCATCCTGGATAGCAACTACTTGATGGAAATAGTCCCAGGACTCTGCATGGTGTTTACCCTTGAAGATATTCCGTTTCATCTCACTTCCATACTCAGTCTTCAACCACCATGTGACAAAGTCATCATTCACCATCTCCATCCAAAGGATATAGATCTTCTTCTTTGCAGGACCAACGCGTTCCAGTGTCTCAGGAATAGGAGGCGGAGGCACTGGCTGTGTGAAATTAGTGCTAGAGCTGGGATTTGGCATGTTTGGGCTGTGCAAAGGGTTGATGTTACAGACCTAGCCACATCAGTCTCACGTGACTATGCGGGGAGTCAAGGCAGAATCATTGGATAACAAGTGATGATGGGGACGCAGGAAGAACAGGGACTCAGGTTGATATTCCAACCCGGAATCACGTGATCTCCTACCATTCTCCTACCGAAGGAATGGTATATCGTTGGTATACGCTACCACATCTCCTACCACAGAATGGTATACGAAATGGTAGGAAGCAAAGGATATATAAGGACACTCATTCATGTACCTAGTTCTGTTCTTCGCGATTATTCTAGTTAATCAAGCATTGGTTACCTTTCTAGTTCAGACTCGTCAGCACTAAACCAACAACTGAGTATACGTACTCAGTTGGCCTTGTTTCTCTACTTCGTTACCTTATCGATCTTACTTGCCTACGGAGCCTGGCTGGGGCGATATACCAAGTGGTACACTACGAACGGACCTTAGGGGTCACTATCAATATAACGACGACGAAGGAGGACACTCAGGTGAGTGCCCTACAACTGAGACTTAGCTAACTAGAACCCTAGGTTACGATACGAGAGAAGCCAGGTTGTGACAGTTGAATGACCCATCAGATGGAAGGAAGCAGGGGCTATCCAACAGGTTTTCCTCCAAAAATGATGAGGAATAGTGCTCAGAGAACTGAGAGGCCTGGCTCTGTGACATTGTGATGAATTATGATAGGAAGGGGAGTGTGTAGAAGAGACTTAATAGAGTTTTTTTAACCAGAAGAAATAGTTGGTTGCTAATAGAGTTGCATTCAGAGCAGTTTGGCACAGATTAAGCTGCAAAAGCCGCATTTAGTGACACACTAAACCAACTGCGGTTAAAGTTGGATAGGATTGGAATCAGATTCTCCAAAGTCCAAGCCACCTTGTAATCTGTGACAATAACTAATAACACACAGCATCATCAAGCATTGAATACAATTAATATTCCATTTATATTAATATCATCTATATCAGTCTCATTCCGCTATCAACCATCTCCGAAGCAAAAATAGCCATATATTTATATACATTCCGAAGTTGCACAGCAATTCATATTTACTCCGTAATGTCTACCCATGTATATATATATATCCAGCAGCCTGTAGTATATGAGATGAACTGGTCTGTAGGCTGCTGAATGCTGATGAAATCCATATCTAACGGCAACCTATAACTGAAAGGCATTGCGTTGTATATTGATCATTAAATCCAACTGTAGTTTGGTAAAAAATTATTGTATAACTCCAAGAAATTGGCAAAATACTATTTACCTCTGTATGATTACAGGAGATTTTGATATACAAACCAAGACAGTATTTAATAATGGTAAAAAATCAGATGAATCAGCAAATTATCCAGCCGAAAAAGGAAAGTCTTGGCAATTTTATGCAATTGCGGTCCCCCGCGGTCAAGACCGCAAGGGACCGCAAGGGACCATGGTCCGGTCCGGTCCTGACATTTCAGGACCGCAAGACCGCGTGGTCCGGTCCTTGGTCGCCGACTATAGGACCGGGACCGCACCATTTCGAGGCCTAATCTTCATGCAGGTCGGCCCGACAAAGGCATGACTGATGGTGGCAAAGAGGGCAAGAATAATTGCAAGAAAGGAGATTTGGACACGCATTTTGGAGTTGATGTGGGTGAAGGAGGTAGCACCAATAATAAAAAGAACTGAAGTTGTTGGTTGGGAGAATTGTCAATGCCTTTTCCCCCTTATATACCCCAATCCTGCCAATTGATCGGCATTGGGTTCTCAGCCCCAGGGGCTGAGAACCTAGATCACGATACAGTTTGGGGCTATTGTGCAGACGCAGATCATTACAAATAGTGGGTGGGTTCTGATATTGATCTGCACAGCCCTTGTGGATTATTTGTTTTCATTTCCAAGATGGGAGACGGATCTGACTTATCTAGATCAGACCCCTCACTTCGTTATGCATAAATGCTATCATTATGCCTCTATTGTTAATGTTGACTACTATGCTCGGTACGGTGTCATAGGCACTGTTCGGAGTGAATAGAGGAAGGACTCTGATTGAGAAAACTATCTATCGTAGGACCTAACGTGACCCACATGCGAATGTCACACAAAATCGCTCCGCCGCGACTTGAACCCCAACATTTCCACCAATGCACATAAATTCCATTAGAACTGCTCAGAATCGCCTTCCTTAGACATCTGTACTACTATCTGACAGGAACGTGCATTGTGTCCAGCCTTTCCACAATTGCCACAGCGCCACGCGTGTCTCATTGCATGTTTCCTCCTTCAGTTGTACCTCAACCCCCATTTGATCCCCTAATTCTTGAGCTTCCTGTATAGAAAGCGATCCTCCTTTCCTTAGATGTGTTTTTTTAGCCCTCCAGCGTTTGCTAAGGGCCTCATTTGCTGCCCGGTGTTCTTGAATCTCTGCTTCCATCAAATCCATCTTATGCATTACCTTCGTCGTGCCTTTTGCAAGAATGTCAACAGCGTTCAAGATTGATGATGGAGAGCTATCTTGGTGACGAGAGATTCAGTTTTTTATAAGATTTGTCTGGGATGACGCTTCAATTGGGTTATTTGGTGTTTTAGAGACCCAGCTATGGGAGCTAGTCAGCCGCGAATTTGACGGTGTTGGCGTTTTAAGTTGGACATCAAGCTTAGATATTACCCTTTCAGAGTCAAAAGGGATAAGGCCAGCCTCTCGAGAGCCACCTTTGATATTTTTTTTCTGTCATGGTGGCTTGGTACGCGGCATAAAATGCAGGAAAGAAATATTCTTTAGTGATATGGGTGACATGCGCTCGCATAAGCCCTTCAATATGCTTACCATTAGCAATTTTCAAGGGGCTAAAGTATCCAACATCAAGAGGCTGGAGGATATGGGATGAATGTGCAGGCATGCAAAGCGTAATAATAATATTGTCTTTGCAATAAAGCTCAAAGTCAGTTGAGTGGTGGCTCGCATGGCCATCAAGAATCAGGAGACGGTAACAACCAATCATTTGGGCTTTTGTATATTCATCAAAGTGCTTGATCCATTCCAAGCCAAGTTCATTCGTTATCCAACCATTTTCTGATGTACCGATAACCCAATCCGTTGGTAGTTGGCTATTCTGATACCAAGAAAGATGGTGATATTGACCCTTGGCAATGATGTATGGCGGGATCGCCCAGCCATGAGCATTGACTCCCTGGATCACTGTGACCCATTCACGATTGCCTGGCTGTTTTGTTTTTGCTTTGCCATGTCGTTCAGAGCTTGTGACAACCATTGTAGTCGAGATCACTCCCATCTGAAACCCAGTTTCATCAAAGTTATAAACATCTGCTTCCTGGATGCCATATTTCGCGATTATGTTTCGAACAAGCATGAACCAACAATGGATAACTTCTGGATCTTCGCATAGAGCTCTCTGGTAGTCATATTTCTGACTAAAATGAGTCGTGAGCTCTGGGTGCCGTTTAACAAAGGTACTGGCCCAGTTTACTCCAACGCGTCCCGCGTCGCGTGTTGCAAGTAATCGGTTGGCCATATCTTCCACACCAGACAACTGAGGAGGAAACCCTTTGGAATCTAGATCAAGTATATGTTCAACAACCGTTGATTCCTCTAAATCAGTGAGCCTCCGTGAATTGACTGATATATTGCATCGTAATTGCATGCCACGCCGGTGGCGACTAAGCTTCTCATGGTCCACATGATAGATCTTTCCAGCTGCTCGAGCGCTCAGTTTTTTGTCATTTTGCATAGCTTGAACGGCCAATATTACTTGTCTTTCATCATGTTTCTGAGGCATATTTGGTTGTGGTGATATTTGTGATAGAAGTCAGAAGTTGCGGCAGAGCGATTTCGTGACATTCGCCCGTGTGTGACATTCGCATGTGGGCCACGTTAGTTTTCCCGAGAAATTCCTATGGCATGGGAATATGCTCGAGGACCTTCCCAACCGCGCGCTTGTGATTGGATATACCAATGCCTCATGAACCCTAGGCGCTGCTGTGACAGGAATGTTCATTTGCCATCTTCTCAAATACGTGGAGAGAGAAGACTTTCGGACAGCCATACCAAGAGCACAGGACGGGTTGCCTTTGAGACGCCGAAAAATGTTGGATTTGAGATTAATGTGTGTCACCGAGGCCAAGAGTAATCCTCCAGAGGTGGCTGACATGGGATGGGGCGTTGGAAGGCCAGGAGAAATGATTTTTCGGATTTCGTGTTTGCAAAATACGGGAAGGTCGACGAGGCATTGAAACTGATCAAGAAGCCACACTGGGAGACGGATGAGGACCATGTGTAGGCTACTAAATTTTATCAGGATATGTTTTCGATGTTTTATGTTTAGGAAGTCATAGTGCGTTTCCCATGTATGAAAGGGTGGCCTCTAGAGCCCTACCGTAATGGAACCTGACTTTAAGAAATCGAATTCAATATGGTCTGTTTGAAAGATACAATTTACTCGCTAACCTCTATTGAGGCCATTATATTAGACATGCTGCACGACTTAGTGATGTATTTATTTCTATGGATATTGTGATTTCATAACGATAACTCCTATACGTACTGCATAGGCCGCGGTTTAAGCTCAACCACCAGCATTTTTCTACCTCGGCCTTGCACGAGCTCTCAAGATGATGTATAGTCAACAACCTCACTCGAAGTTCCCAGCTTTTGCATTCGAGAATGGACATGTAGCTGCACCTCTTGCCTTGATTACCTCTATATCCGACCCCATCTCCTCCATTCCTTTCCCCTTCTGTGGCCCGGGTCCAATAGTCATCAAGCTGTATCCATGCGGCTCATACCGGTCTCCCCTTGAACCGGGTAGTTTCCCTCCTAATGCTCTGACCAGGAACGCTCCGGGGCCCCATTTTGACCAAAACGTAGGTTGGACGTACCATGGTTGTAGGCTCTTTCTTTCGAAGTTGTATAGATGCGTTTCGGGATTTGGAGCGTCGTACACCAGCTTGACAGCACGGGAAGAGGGACGTGGGAGTGCAAGGTATCGAAGAAATAATTTTCGTGAGTTTCGGATGAGGGCCAGTGCGAGGGAGAGGATTGGACCGGGTGACTCAAGGCTAGGGATGTGAGCAAAGGTGTTTTCGGATCACTTTCAAAAATGGGGTACTGGTCTTACCAAAGGCTCGTCCTCATGACATTGTCCAAGTCAGCACCCAGAATCTGTCGCACAGTTTTTCGTATGAAGCGAGGAAGCGAGGATACTGCCGAATCAACATAGACTCTGACGTATTGATCGTTCGTTGCTGTCGGCTTCGCAACTTCTTCTTCATAGTGGACTGTCCAGTCATTCAGTTCCATCGCGAAGTGCAGGCCATCTTTCCAGCCTTTTAATTTTGAAGGAAGCAGGTCAAACGGTATTCCCATATCTTCTCCCAAGTTCTTGTGAAAGATACCAAGCGCACATATCTCAACGTCAGTAAGCTTGCGCCATTCTTCCCTCCCAACAACGTTCAGTATCTCGGCGAGACCATCACCTAAAGTATGGAGAAGATCATTGTCGGTTATTTTGTTGGCACGGCGGTACCGGTTATGGCTAATGGGGCCATAGGTCAGTGAACAAAACAGGACGAAGTAAATTCAAGGGTGCGTCCAACATACAGATAATTCATTCTCGCCACGGCTGACGCATAGCGATCAGAATCTCGAGGCTTGGACTGTGCCTCCCGTAGAAGGATTTCTGTGTCAACAGCGCGCTTGCCTGCATTACGCTTGGTGTTTTGGCCTGTTACTGCGAAAAGCTTGGACATGGTTGGAATGCCTCCGGCCTATTATTGAACAAGACAAAGTTTAGTTGGATTCCACCGTGCTTCTTGAGATCAGCCATGTGTTTCTTGTCATACGTACCTTGAGTAGAGCGATTTGACGAGCCTTAGCAAAAGCATACGGAAACTCGAGCTCTTGTAACTGGGCCATAATTCCATGCGCTTCTTTGACCGTCATGCTTGATAATAGTCTCTTGCCAGGGGTGAACGGGGCCTCAATCTTTGCCATACGGCGGTATCTAAGAAGTCCAACCAGGGCGATATAGCTGGTGAAGGCGATGGCAATGAGCAGATGAGTATTGTTCCATAGTGCATGGAAGAAGCCAGTGGCGTCAAACATTCCTTCAGCGGTCACTCGAGGGTCTCAGTCTATTCCGACTTGATTAGTATTCATATTCAACGCAAAAGAAGGTCTTGCCATCGGTTATCTCACCGAAAAAAGCTGTTTTTTCGGTGCCTCTGCAATTATGGACGAAGAAGTTGTCTGAAGGTGGCCGAGGGCTATTTAGTATGGTTTTGAAGTAGCAAGGAAAAAATGCTCTGCGCTTCCGGTCACCCAACAAATATTTAGATGTAGAACTACATAAGACAGTGACATAATACTACTGGCCTCGAAATTGTTGGGTTCGGCATTCTCTAAATTGGTACCGATGATAATGTAATCTCGGGTCCCTCAACGGCGGCTATGGCATACCGGTTAATTCAATAAATTATAACCGAAGATAACTACGCAGAACACTGCTTTTTACAATGAATACATAATCCATAGAATCTATAATCAATAGGCTTTTATATGTCTCCAAAAATGAATCAACCAGATGAGTAACTAAAAAGTTATCCATATCTGCCACAGATACATGTCTCCATTCATGTACATCCTTAACGGAGTCATTAAACGAAGTATAATTAATCCAGAATATAATAATCATGAGCTTGAAATCAGCCGCTGTGAAATTGTATTTCTCCATCTTGATGTCCTTTATAACACCGTCACCTACCAGAATGTATTCACTCCACTAAATGTCACGGGCTCGGTAGCTAGGAGATAAAACGAATGATATTCATATCTAACTAACTAGTAGCCATCGACGAGAATATCGAATCTGGGGAGGAAAAAGAAGAGGAAGTCTATATGGCGAGTACAGTCTCTATAGACCTTTGTGCGGTGCGGCTTGAGCCCTTGTTTGTCCATGTTGCCTGTATGGCATCTTTTAGCATGTTGGCACTGTTTGCCTGGCGTTGAGCCGTTGCACCCTTACACTAAATGAGTTTTCAGTCATTACTGATCTTAGATGTAGAAGGACATGCTGTTGAGAAAACTCACACAGTATAAATCCTTTTTGTTTGGGAGTCAGTTAGCGCAGCATTGAAGTATAAGCCATGAATGCTTAGTCTCTATGATCAAGAGCTCGCAATTTGTATCTTTCTCGGGCCTCATCCGACGTTCTTCCTCTGGTCCATTTTGAATATTCTTCTTCATGAGCATTGAAATCATATTCGCATTTTTGAGCACGCCGAGCCTTACACTTCTTCTACGCATTCGATAGTACGGCCATTTAGAGAATCCAATAAGAAAGGCAAGGAAAAGGACTTATAGATAAAAAGAAAGGACGTGCTTTATTCGGATGAAAAGGACACTGCAGTTCCAAGAGAGTCAGCCATGAGGGCCAACAAGGAGACACTATTTATAAGAAAAAAAAAATGTGTAGGCATACTAAGAGGCAATATCCCTAAATCAACTAGGATCATTCTTTTGAAAATTGCCGTGTTAAAACTTCAGTTCCCTTAATATGGCGATGCCATCAGTGATCTGAAAGATTGGATGCATCAAACTTCATCTTATACTATGAGTACATTATAGATGACCCAGTTGACAAAGCGAGACTATGTGCCATGTGTTGTGTGGTCCTGCTCCATCATGCTTGGATGCCCCCAGGAGCAGTAGGCGACCCTTGGTGCGTGGCCCAGTGTGCCATCTTCCATGTCCAGATTGTTCAGGGAGCGGTCAGGGAGCAATCATGTACGCCCCTTTAAAAGCGGCGGGTATCCGTAAGAGGAAATTATTGCTGACTAGCAGAAATGTGCTTCACTTACAGAGCTACAAGCACTTTACGAGGTTTGTCTGACCCCTACCGGAAACACGGATTTGAAAGGAGCGATGCCTGAGCAGCGAGTGTCCAGATCCTGGATGCCATCGGCGTACTCATAAAGGAACCCAGGTCATGGCGAAGCGGAATCGGAGATCCTCGTCCTCTTCTCGAAAGGCCTCCTTGTTACAAAAATTCTGGACGATCTCTATAAACATCTGACGCCACTAATCTGCCAATAGTGAGGGTGACAGTGCCATCCGTATACTGGTGGTATAGTGCTTGACATCGGCCAAATAAGTGACATTTTTCTCTTCGCAAGATTGGCGAACAGGGCTTGGTGGAGCGCAATCATTTCAATCTTTCGACAGTCAGCTTCCAATAAAGAGCACATATTGCCTTAAGAGAAAGTAGAAATATGGCGGATGCCTAGGATAGGCAACATGATCCTGGTATATCTGGTGGTCCCAGTCAATCGCCGACAAGTCCCTTGACTTGCTTTCATGAGTTGCGTGTGATTGAGCCGTCTAGCTAACAGGGGTTTGAGCAATATCATTCGCTGCTAACTGTTTGAATGACCTATTTTCTTTCTCCACCCCATTCCGCTTCTGAGCTGTATCACACAGCTCAAGATCCCCACATTCACACTCCCCTTCTCGGAGCCACCGGTATGTAATACTCCAACGGTCACCCCGCGGCCTCACTGTTCCATCTTCCAATGTGTCTGTTTTGCGCTTCTTAATGCCATGAGTCCAATGTAGCCTCGCGTCGCCCGTCATCTGCATCATGCTCCGGGGGGTCAAATCAACATCAACTTGCTGCTCGCCCCTGCGAAACTTCATCATGACCGGTGCGCCAAAAGATAGAGCGTAGAGCTGGTCGTAGGCCCTATGTGCATCCACGTGGGGCGGGATGCCTGTGCCTGGTGGATAGTACTGCAGACAGATTTGGTCCGGTGGTCGAGACTCAGTAATCGGGATCAATGGTTGTAGCCAGTCTGGAAACTCCTTGTATGGAATATCCGGATCTATGTCAAATGTTTTATAGTCGAACGTGTAGCCGTAGTGGAGTGACAAGCGGCCGGAGCGGCCAGGCCATTCTAACTCATTGAGAAAGATTGAAATCAGGCGTTTCTCGTGATTGGGCGAAACAAAGTCATCTTGCCAGAAAATTCCCGCTGGCCTAATAGGCAGCTCTTTGAACTGGCTTAGCTCCGTTGAGCCCATGCCCCTATCTTCCAACGCTGTCGCAGATTATGCAGCCAGACAGAAATGAAAGTACACCGTGAAGGATGATGGGCAGTCAAACTCTGCTATCGCCTTTGCCGATTACGGCCCCACAACGAGACTGCGGTGTGCCAAGCTCTTCATCCCCGCCGGCCGCATTAATTTTGAGCTGAGAAAAGCCCATTTGGACCGATAAGGCTCGGATTTGTGGCGTCTGTGATCCGCCGTTGAGGACCATTGGCAACCTGCACCTGGAGTTTTGCCACTGTGACAGTCAACGGCCGACGACGTCCGCCAACGTGCAACAGAAACTGCGAACAGCCATCGTGACAACAATAGCAGATGACATCCAGGCACCAGACACATAATTAGAGCCTGAGACCCCTGTATGCAAACCACTGTTGGTAGATAATCCCCTCCACATCCAGATGGCCCCCTTTCTCTTTTCTCCAGATTCGATATTCTCGTCTTGAAGAGCTACAGTCGCCAGCGGTCGTTCGACGATGGAAACAAGAGGAAGTGTTCGGAGAGCTCGTAGAAGGCTTCGTTTGTGATGTGATATTCATTCATTTCAGCAAAAACCTGTGATTAGAATGAAATTGGTCTGGATAACCAAATTGTTGGTTTGAGAGATTATGTATGAAAGGAATCAGTCGTTGAAATCATGAGTAAGGAAGGTAATTGTCAGAAGAAGAAATTGTAGTAAGAAATAAAACCTCAGTGATTCAGTTGCGTAGCTCTTTGAACAGAACTGGTCTCATTATGACGCTAGCAATACGGATTTTGCGCACCATCCAACTTCTGAGAACTTATTTTTATCTCAACTAAAATCAGTATTTCGTATCTGAAATAACTAGCACCTTGTAGAGATTCGCTAATTGGGCTCATTGTGAACTCAGTAATATCATCGTCTGTAGGATCGACTCCAGCAGGGGTCTCGGGGCCTGAGATAGGCTTTGCCTGCGGGCTTTCTCGATGTAAGAATAGGGTGAAGGCTTCTCTACGTCGCCTTCAGCCACTAGCGTCGTCCTGCAATATTGCATACTGCACAGAGAACCACCAGAGTAGTTGGACAGTCTGGCGTATAAGGGAAACCTGAGAAATATGCTACCAGCGCACATCGGAAAGCCGAATTCAGGTTTGTTTCATGCTACATATGGTAGAAAAGCATATTCATCAGGAGCTTTCTCCCTGATCTGAACCATGCCTTCAATGTATTGGTGCACTTAAGTTCTATCTACATATCTATATATTTGTCATCCTACCTGAGCTATCTATTCTGAGCACCGCGTTAGCGTTTTCCAGAAGTACTCGGGTTACTATATCGTAGAGACTAATCGCGCACTGTCATGCGGTCAAATGTGGCTCTGCCGTTTGCTCATATTGACGATTTACCAGTGTTAGTAGTCGGCTAATGACCGTTACAAAAATACCAATAATTATTTCGTTTTGTTGATGCAATATACTATATACCCGTACTCGAAAAACAACTCCTCAGTGGCGAACCCCCCCCTACCTTCTGAGCGAGTTCCCGCATTGCGGAAAACTCGAATCTTATATTTAACTACACGCGGAATCGATTGATACTACTTTCAACGCTGTTCTCCCCAGTTGTCGCTGACAATGGGGGGTGCAAAGAAGAAAGGGGTGGTTGGAGCCGCATCTCCGTGGCCTAACCACTCATACAATCACAAAGACCACGACCAATGCGCCCATGCAGCTGCCATTCTCACAGAAACAGCAGAGCTGAAGCAAGTCGCTGACCGGACCCAGGGGCTCCCCCCCAGGGATCTATTCATCCGGTTTATGAGTTCAGTTGAAGATCTTGCAGCAAAGGTGCGCGACCGCGCCAGCAACAATGGTAGTGAAGACCATGATGGCCAGAAAGAGGTGCTCCAACAAATCCAAAATATGTTAAATAAACAGACGGACGAGATGAAAACTCTACAGTACTCAATGCAGCCCCCCAAAGTAACCAGCAGCCCCCCAGCGTCTAGTCCATCTGGCTACGCAAAATCATATCGAGACGCGGCTCTAGCTAATCACCTGACATCAACAAAATCTTCTTTGGTCTCAGGCTGGATGCAGGGCAATACCAATGGATCTGTTGGCACAAACAAGACACTGAGCACTTCTCCAAGCAGCCCAGCAACCCCATTTCCACTGAAAACAGACCTGGAGATCCATATCCGAGGCACTGATCACCAAATAATCGACCCGTTGCGCCACCAGAAGGAGGCCAGGGTTGTGGAGCGAGCAAACCGCGCCATTAAAGAATCTAATAATGCTATAATTGCACACCGGTCAGTCTCTACAGGCCGCATTCTTCCCAGCGGGGATATTATCCTCCGTGCAGAGAGCCTAGAAGATGTGGAACAACTAGCCAGAGCAGCAAAAGATTGGTGCCTCGCCTTTGGAGATAATGCAACCATCAAAAGAAGATCCTACCGTGTTGTTATGAATGGTGTCAACTGCCAGCTTGATCTAGCAGCTGCCCCAGCCCGCATTAAGGCTGATAACTTAGGACGCCTGGCTTCTGCCCCCACGGCGATCACGTATACTGGATGGCTTCTTGGCCCTCGACATACTGCAGAACATAAACCAGAAACATCGAAGCTGATTGTTGAGTTTGATAACGACCGAGCGGCCAATATCGCCATACTGCTAGGCCTAGCACTCAATGGCCGCGATCACCCATGTGAATTCTACGACCAAACTCATCGGATTCAGCAGTGCTTCAACTGCCAAGCATATGGCCACATAGCCCGAAACTGCAAGCGACCTACCTCATGCGCATACTGCGCGCAAAATCACTCCTCTCAGGACTGTCCTACAGCAAGAGACCGTGCCAAGGCCCTGTGTGCAGTCTGCCAAAAACAAAACACTAAGCAAAGTGAGAAGACCTTAGAGGATCACTTTGCCTTTGACCGCAGCTGTCCAGCTCGTGTGGAACGAGTGGAGATTGCACGTCATAACAGAGTAAATGGACGTGGATGGTATGAGAGTGCTCCAGTCTCTCTTGGCTCTGTAGGCCTCTCAGGGGAGGAACAAGGCCAAGACCCCACCCCTGCAGAAGCTGCAGAGCACCACACTCAACGCCGCGGCCCAGGCCGACCCAGAAAGAGCAATAAAAGACCTCGCACAGAAGATGAACTTGAACTAAACAGCGTTATGGCGGATACCCAACCAGAAGATGAGATGAACACCCAGACCCAGACTCTGCAGCTCAGGGAGGGCCCTCGCCAGCGGTCTAGAGCAAGAGCTCTTAGTGCCCCAAGTACTGACGCTGCTCCAAGAGTACTCAGACAGACTCGAAACCGACGCAAAAGCTATAATCAGCAGCATGGTCAAGAGTCTGATGATGAGCAAAGCCAGTATCACTCCAATGAAGCCCCAATGGAGGAAGAACTGTAATCAATGATGGATCTTAAACGAATTCGAATCCTGCAGGCCAACTGCTGGAAATCACGTGAGAAGGTGATGATACACCTCTTTGGTGAGAAAGAGGTGCGCGACCTAGAGATCCTGGCTATCCAGGAGCCCTATATCAACAGATACACAGACCAAGTGACCACATATTCACAAATGCTTGGAAACCGTTTTCACCTCCTGATCAAACCTACTAGCAAGGACACTAACGTGGCTAATATGCCACGGGTATGCTTCTTTGTTAGCAAGACGCTAGATCCGACGAAGTGGGTGATCCAGCATCATACTAAGGACCTGAGCACCTTGACCCTGCACACAAGAATAGGCCCCATACACATTCATAACGCATATAATCCTAGCCCTGCGACAGGCCAACCCAGCGTCATTAACACATTGAACAACGCGCTGGCTGAACACCCCGGCCAACAACATGTGGTAGTGGGCGATTTCAACCTCCATCATCCAATGTGGACCCGACTTGACTATGACCACCGCCATGAAGAAGCAGATGAACTGATCAGGATAGCTGAGAACCATGGCTTAGAACTGCTTACACCGCCAGGCACAATTACATATGAGAAGCACACAGGCAGGGGGCACCACCAGACTACAATTGACCTGGCATGGGGAACTACTGAGGTGACAGATCTCCTAGTGCGCTGCCAACACCGACGAGACTGGATGCATGCAGCAGATCATGTACCGATTCTCACAGAATTAGATATATCTGTGCAGAAGTCTCCAGAGAGGCTAAAGATGCAATGGCTAGAAGCTGACTGGGACATCTTCCTAAAGGCACTGGCTGCAAACCTCCAACCTATATACCCCCTAGCTACCACTGAGGAGATAGATGCCACAGTTGACCACCTGATTAAAAGCATCCAACACTCTGCAAAGAACACTGTTCCTGTATCCAGGATCACTCCATACTCTCGCCCAGGATATCTCCCAGAACTAAAGGGACTACGCAACAATGTTAACCGCACACGACGCTGGGCCGCTTCTGGCCAGGAGGAAGACATCAAGGCATTCCGTCAGGCCAAGCATACACTGGGCCGAGAAACTGCTAAACTGAGCCGAGACAATCACCGTGCCCACGTGGAGGATGCAACTGAATCAATAGAGGGCTTCTGGAAACTGGCCCGTTGGGCACGCCGCCGCCGAGGTGTCCAACCAACCTACACACCAACTCTCCACGCAGGGGACCAAACATATGACACTCCAGAAAGGAAAGCACAGGCACTGCGGGAGACACTATTTCCCCCGCCTCCTGAAGCAGATCTCTCAGACATCCCTGGTTATGAATACCCTGAACCACTACAGATGCCTGCCATTACAGAGAAAGAGGTCTGTCAGGCAGTCCGGCGGGCTGCACCAAACAAGGCTCCCGGCCCTGATGGGATACCAAATCTGACACTACATCGCGCTCTAGCCATCCCGGCCTTCCTGAGCCATCTCACTAATCTGTTTAATGCTTGCCTGCATTTGGGATACTGCCCAGAACACTTCCGAAAGTCAACTACAGTAGTATTGCGGAAGCCCGGGAAACCTGATTATGCAGACCCAAAGGCATACAGGCCCATTGCACTGCTTAACACAATTGGAAAAACATTAGAAGCAGTTATTGCAACCCGCATAAGCTATATGGTTGAAGCGCACAGTCTTCTACCACAGACCCATGTCGGTGGCCGCAGAGGGCGATCATGTGAGCATGCTATTCACCTCCTGCTGGAACGAGTCCATGCCTCCTGGCGTACTGGTGCACTGGTAGCCACACTGCTTACCCTGGATGTTAGTGGTGCATTTGACAACGCTGCACATAAACGCTTGATCCATAACCTCCGGAAACGAGGGATCCCAGTCAGTGCTGTCAACTGGATAGCAAGCTTCCTACGCCACCGCATCACAGATATTGTACTGATGGAGGGCGCAACGGGCCAGTTTACCACAGATACAGGCATACCCCAAGGCTCACCTCTCTCTCCAATTCTCTACCTGTTCTACAACGCAGATCTAATCGACCAAATACATGAGGCTTACCCCGGAAGAGCAATGGTCACCGGCTACATTGATGATATATGTATACTTGTCTGGAGCCGGGCTGCTGCGGCTAATTGTCGACGTCTTGAGCAAATACACAGAATAGCAGAACAATGGGAAGCTCAACACGCTTCTAAGTTTGCCCCAGCAAAATATGGCCTGATACATCTATGGCGAAAGGTCCGAGGCATTCCTAGACCCTTGGGCTCAACTAATGCTTCAGTCAAAGTGCAGGGGGTGGAGGTTAAGCCTGTGCCTACCCTTCGCTACCTTGGCGTCCAGCTAGACCAGCATCTCACTGGAATGAAACAAATTGAACACGCCCAAGTTAAAGCAACTGAAATGATAGCAGCGCTGTGCTCCATAGCAGGATCAACCTGGGGAATCACTCTATCCCATCTCCGCCAAATGTACACAGCCGTCCTATGGCCGCAGATCACATTTGCCAGTTCCACATGGTTCGTACGGGCTGGATGGGGCTTCAAGGCGGCAGAAAATGCGGCTAAGAAAACCTTGGAATCTATCCAGCACAAGGCCCTCTACAGGATAGCTGGCGCATTCAGAACAACCTCTCGAGCTGCTCTGGAGATATGTCTCAACATACCTCCTCCCATGATTGCATTGGAACGTGCAGCCAAAGAATCATACCTCCGAATTGCCACATCACCTCTTATGGCCACCCTTAGCGAGATACGACACTCTGGCCAACGACCAGTGCCAAGGAACGCAAGGGAACGACGCATGCGATGGGCCACCAGCCCAGACCATGACCCTCTAACATCACCATTAGAGCGATGGGAGCGACGAATCGCAATTTCTCAGGACAAGCTGGAGACTATACACCCACATGTGACCCCACCTTGGTGGTCAGGTCTGAAATCCCATGTAGCAGAAACTCGGGAAGCTGCTCTAACAGCTCACAATGCCACCTTACACAGCGGAGCCGACATTGTTGCGTACACAGATGGCAGCTTGACAGAACAGGGAGTTGGAGCAGCGGCAGTTTCACCTCTGGGGCGCCAGGCTGTCCACATTGGCTCCCCAGCTACCCACACAGTATATGCAGCGGAATTGCAGGGCATAAAAATGGCGCTTACCCAAATACACAATGCGGGTGGGCTAGCATCGCAATGTTCCCATCAGACCTATACAGCAATCATCTTTACAGACAACCAGGCGGCAATACAAGCGTGCTCAGCTCCAGGAAGGTCTTCTGGCCAATATATCCTGAGTGAAATTACACGCACTGCATCTCAACTACAGGAACGTGGCTGGGATATACGACTATATTGGCTCCCGGGTCATGAAGGCATCTACGGCAATGAGTGTGCTGATGCTCTTGCAAAAGAAGCTGCTAATTCCCCGGCACCCAATGGCGCGGAAGAGCTCACTCTCCTGGCCAGTACTCGAAGAAGCCTCCGCATAGAAGCAACCAGTGCATGGAAGACTGAGTGGGATGCTTCCACCCATGGGACCTCTCTCCGTCGCTTATGGAAAGAGCCTTCAAAGGCACCAATGCGGCTATACCAAGGCCTTCGGAGAGCCGCTACATCAGTTCTCATTCAAATGCAAACTGGAAAGATTGCGCTGGCTGGTTATCTTGGTACCTTCAAAGCTATGGAATCGACTGAATGCGCTTGCGGACGTGGCCTTCAAGACATACGTCATGTTCTCCTCCACTGTACCAACCAGGCAGGACCACGGACACGCCATCTTACACAGGGGTCAAGGCGGGAGCTGGATTACCGAGCTTACCTAACTCGTCCAGACCTGGTACCAAAGGCGGTGCGATTCATGCTTGAGACGGGTCTTCTAAGCCAGTTCCAGGCTCTACCAACCACATACCGAGTCACGACAACGGGCAGGGATCACCTGGTAGTATAGCGCAGCCAGGGTTGTGCGCTTGCAAAAGTAGGGATGGAAACGAGGCAGTATCCAACAAGCCCATGGGCCCTCGCGGCCACGGGAACAGCAGTACAAAAGCAGCAGCACGGGACATACAACATGCAGAATAACATATCAGGACAAGTGTAGAAAAGCGACAGTGTACATAGTGATTACCATCACGGTGGCTTACCCGGCCGCCCCGCAGGATCTGCCGCCACTCGGCCTACAGGGCTGACAGATGCGTGTATGAACTATAATAATAATAATAATAATATACCCGTACTCTTCTCACTTTATTCCTCTATATCCGAGTGTCATTTGCGGCTTAGTAACTCAAAAAAAAAAAACACTGCTTTTGTTGACATATGTAACCCTCAAAATACCGAACTAAGTACATGCGCGGCTTATTCTGATTAAGAGGGCTACAGTGTCCAGATTGAGAGACATACAACACGTGACAGATGTTGTACTATGAAGGCTGTAAACAAGGCACGCTACCATGACTCGGAAGTGTCTAGCACTACTACATATAGCACACATACACATTGATTTTGCACTAAATATCGCCTGGATATCGTGCACATACATGGAACCCTTCCCCGGCGGGCCGAATATATCAAGGGTCGTAATTGATATAGTGAAGACACTCTTTGCACTGCCGGCTAATTTGCCTCCGCACCTTGAGCATGACATAGTTTCTCACAGTAGTAAGCCATCTACCGCATACAATGCGTTAGCCAAACATATATCAGAACTGAACAAGCCCAGAAGAAATCTCACCTCATCGCCACCAATATGCCAATCCGCAGAGTTACAATAGGTTCCATCCTAAAAATAATCAATCCAGAGTCCAGCTACAAAAAAAAGATATGATAGTTCAAACGAACAAAAGTGCAGTCCGGGCACTGATCCCATTGGTTGTTGCCAGTGCTACGCTGCTTGTAGAAATCGCATGCACACTTGGTTTCATCCGGGAGGATCTCGTATTTTTTGGCCCAAGTATAACTGGGACTAAAGGGAGTGCCGCCTACTTCTGAGTATTGACGATTTGACACGCAAGCTGCAACATTATGCAATTTGGAAATGGTACTAAAGGGGAGCGAGATAGGAGATGGACGTCAGTTGATGATTCTTAAAGTGGCTATTAGGCTATAAGGGATGAGGAAAGGGAAATACATACCCCCTAGTGAGCGTCAAGAGGAACAAGACGGTGCTAAGCTGCATTGTTGGATGCTGGATGATTATCAAATACAGTATTGCAAGAATAGACCGGATGAATATTTAGTTTTCAAAGTTGGAGGGAAATGCGTGAATATATATTAGAAGCAGACGGACCTTCAATAATAACCCCGAGTAGATTTTATGTCTAGATCAACGTATAGTATAATTATTAGCATTGCAGTCATCCAACAAGCAGCAGGGAATCAGGCGGAAACAAGGTTTCCACCTTAAAGTAGCATAGCCTTTTAGGTATAATAAGGTTAGGCACCCGCAGGACAAAAAAACCATTTCGCATGGCATTTGCAGTCCTATCATTTCGGCATTTCATATTGTCGGAGAAATGAACCTCACATTAAATGATGATTCCCCACGAACAATAAGTTTGGGGAAATCTCGGAGAATATGATCATCGCTTTTCTGTCAACGTGATCTATGCTCAATTTCAACAAAAGTGAAGGACAACCAATCCTAGCCAGGTACATATAAGGTTAAGCCGTTAAAGTGTCAGATCAGCGTTGGGGATGGTCACCATCCGTGAAAGAGTATATATCTTACTCTTGCCAAGAAAGCGAGCATCGTTGATACTAAGACATTTCCCCATCTAGTTGGCCATCAATTGACACGATAAGAAACCAAGGCCCTTGGGGATGGGGCATAGGATCCTGCGATTAGACGTACTATACAGCAGCCGGGATAAACCCGGCCTCTCTTTCACACAGTAATTATGCTCCATGGACAATCGGAACGCAGTATCGAATCATGGATTTTTTTTTTTTTTGAGACATACATGCCTCTTATTAATTTGAAATGATATTTCAAGTCAAAGTAGGCTTAGTGTGATAAAACGAAGAAAGCGTTGAGGTATTTTTCAAGCTCAAACTTGTGAATCAATGTCCAAATGCAGCGAGTGAGAGCTGATATCTATCTAATAACACAATGAGATCTGCAGTTACGGTCGTGGAAGTTGACTGAAGGGAACAAAATTTGAAATGGGGTTCCTCTAGACAGTATGCAATGACATTGGATGGAGATCTATAAAGGTTTGATGGAATTCCCATTATATTGTGGCAGTATTCTACAACCGTCGTCATTCCACATCGAAATTCTCAGTTCCTTATTTTCTTAATAGAAATGTTTTTATCAAACTTCCTTGGCCTTTTTCTGGTCACGGCTGCCAGCGCAGCACCATATCTTACCGAGTCCAACAGCCTAAACAGCACAGAGTGGACCCCAGAGCATATCCTCCAGTTAGATGAGGTCATCCTCTTTGGCGAAGGACGCAGTAAGTTATTTCCCTCAATCCAGAGATCAGTCCTACAAGCCACGCTTCAATGGCCAAGGTGTCCTGAGAAAGATGAAGGCTAATCTCATTGCTCACAGTGGAGGTTGTTCACGAAAGTGTCTACCGCGCCCTGATGACCTCGCAAGGAATCTCTCCAGATGCGCCTGAAGGGGATGGAGCAGCCTTTCTCAAGTCTCCACCTGCGAACCACAATAACTCCAATCTCCACATCCGTGAAGATTGCGATTCTACAACTTCAGTTGTGACGGATAGCACGCAGACCTTTATCGACTGGGACGTTCAGATGTCCCCCGTTGTGATCGGGACTGGAAGTGGAATGGACGTTTCTGTCAGTTCCGGATACAGTGTCAGTAACACTGTCAGTGCCAGTGCTGGTGTCGACTTGACTTTCATCAAGGACAAACTGGGTGCTTCAGGCGGAATCGACTACACACGCACATGGACGACACAGACGGCTGTCAATATCAAAGGAACCGTTGCAAACGGCTACTCTGGGGTCATGGTCACCAAGCCCGTCAAAACACGCAAAACTGGCCGGGCTTTGAAGGGTTGCATTGGTTCGGAAACTGAAACAGGGACGTTTCAGGCGGATTCCTATGGAGAGGGATCTTATGGAGGGGTCAAATGGATTTCTGGTGCCATTACGATGTGCAGTAAGAAGGAATTTCCTCTTTCCCGCTGTTCGGGAAGTGGAAATTTTGTCTGAGCCGACCATGTCATCATCCTATTTTGTATATTGACCTTCCTGCATGAATTTATCTTTCAATTGGTACTTATTATCTGAAGGATTGGAAATGTTGGCTCAACCTAAGGTCACGGGGAGTGGGATTGAATTATGATTCATGTGGGTGTGTTGGTCAAGGTTCCAATTTACTTACTAGATTCATCGTTGTTTAGGCTACTTTTCTGTTGCTTCTTTAGAACTGCATAATTTTTGAACTTAGAGGGGTTGCATTATATCCGTTCTCAGGATTTGTTGGTATCATCTAAAGATATAGTGAAATTCATGAAGAGACTATGTACAGTATATTTATCAAGACGTATAGTCACTCCGAATTAGTCTAGTATATAAAATTTTAATGGTGCATGATTACGGGGTCAACCAAGAGCTCACTAAAATATCATCAGTATATGAATCAAATTGTGGAATGTTAGGGGCTTCGAACAACCACCGGGCAGAAAGACAGTCTTTCCAGCAATATCACCATGATACTTCCTGAGTGCCCGAAGTGCTGCCATTCCAGTTAGTTGCATTTAAGCAGTTTCAAAAACAACGAGGGCGGCTTAAGATCAATGTACTTCGCATATTTGACAAATTCGCTACATGTTCCTAGTACCAATTGGAAACGTAATCCGGAGTAGGGAGTTTTCAAGGAATACACTTATTAATTACTATAACTATGTACAGGGTTGCTCAGTATCACTGCCGAAGGGACCGATATCAAGGAGAGCCCTAAAACGAACAAGAAGATACAGAGGCCTTCGTGGCGGAGTGATCGAAGAACTCACCATGCCCGCTTCTTCGCCATCACCCTTCCATAAATGATTCTTGCAGCCTATTCTTGCAGCCTAACGTATGCATTCTAGGGACTTCATCTGACTCAGCTATCTACGGGTACAGCGTCCAGGGCCTGGTTTGTTGAGATTGAAGTTTCAGGCTTCTGTGACCCAGAGCTTAGACTACCGTCCTGGCTCTGGATCATTTTGCTTTTTTATGGAGGCTCGCGGTTCGATTCCGTGCCTTTTCCTTTTAATAATTTTCTAATAAACAAGTAAACTTTTCCGTCCCCTAGGACATTCCGTGTATTCCCTATATCATGCAAGTCCACTTTTATTCCAGCGATTTTCTTTGGCGTTTGTCCAATAATATCTGACATAAAGGTGGGCCCAGTAATGCTGACACGAGACTAACCATATCCGTTATAGTACCATATCAAGGTGCACTTCCTGGAGGATATAAAGCATTAGGAACTGCCTTCAAAACTCCCTTTCAATAATTATCTCGAATCCATTTTCATGCCTCCCCAGATTGTCCTCCCCTCGGAGACCGTCATTTACCGGTATGGTAGCTCTCTAGCGGGCAAGACTAGTATGCTCCCCCAGCTTATACCTCATCAATAAACCCCCAACCTAACGATCATTTAGTCCTAGTGACCGGCATATCCAGCGACTCCATAGCCGGCGAGCTTGCCATCCAGTTAAGCGCTGCAGCCCCCAATCTCCTCATCCTCAGTGCTCGAGCTGAGGAAAAAGTCACCCCCATCGCCACGAAAATCAAATCCGCAGCCCCCGATGTCGAACTCCGATTTCTAAAAATGGATCTTGGAGACATGAGTAGTATAAGACAGGCAGTTGATATTCTTCGCGACGTCCCCAAGATCGACCACCTCGTCTGTGTCGCAGGTGTCATGGTTCCTCCGTATGGAACTACCAAGGATGGATTCGAGACACAGTTCGGGGTGAACTATTTGGCGAACTTTGTGTTAACCAAGCTGCTTCTTCCGAAGGTGAAGCTTGCCGGGACCGAAGCATCGATTATCATTGTTGCAAGTAGTGCGGTTAGGAGCGGGAAGGTTGAGTTTGGGGATGTTGGGTTTAGTGTTCGTCTCTCTGCACTCTGCTTGGTATGGTTTGGTCTAATTGTCTTTTATAGGAGGGCAGAAAATATAATCCTCTGGTAGCATATGCCCAGTCGAACGCTGCCCGGGTCATGTTTGTCAAGGCACTTGCACAGAAATTGGGAGATCAGGGAATCCGAACGTTTAGCATTGATCCTGGTGGTATGTATAGTCCCAGGCATGCAGCGGGTAGAAGATTGACCTGCCACTAGCCGTCCAATCCGGTCTACAACGTCATTTTTTGCCGGAATTCTTAGAAGCTGTTGCGAGACTTAGTGAATCTGGTGGTAAGTTTTCGGCTTCTAACATCCTACGGACATTGTTGACGTCGCCGAACAGACCTAGTCGACCTCGATGGTAAGCCCATTAAATTGCCTCCTTGGACCACAAAGTCTGAAGGCGCTGCGACTATCATCACGGGCATGATTGATCCTACAATCCATGGTTCGTAGGCTGCCCCCGTGTTTCGCTTATCAATACTCACATCCATTAGAGCATAACGGGGCCTTTCTCCATAACAATACAGTGGCCGATGAGGAGTTGCATGGCTATATTCTGGATCAGAATAATTGGGCAAAGCTCTGGGAACTCAGTGAGAAGATGATCCACGAGTCGTTTGTTGTTTAAGGATGTTGTTTGGTTCCATTGTGATAGTTCTAGTCGGCAATGAAAAGTGCCTCCTCGCCCCGCTGCAACCTCCAGTAATTCGTAGATTGGAGTGCCTCAATGCACCCACTCCATAACCACCCCCATTTCCACACCATTTTCTCAGAAATCTCATACGCAAACGGATCCCACGCCTCACCCCAGATCAGTAATCCAGTCGGCTGACTACAGTCACCAGAGCTACCAAAGAGATCATGGCAAAGCTCATCCTCCGAGTACAGATGCAAATTCCGTAGGAGAGCGTCCCGGATTGAGGAGACGGGACACAAGTCGATCCAGGGGTGGTGGATGATGTTTTTCTGCAGATATGTTGGTTGTAAGCTTGGTGGTAAATTGGTGGATGCTGGCCGGGATATATTGAACGGGGAAGCGATGTCCTCCGCTAAGAGTGCCATGGTTAGACCCATTGCAGTGGCGTTGGTGCCCATGGCACGAATGATGTTCCAATGAGTGACTGGCAGGAGTAATTCGGAGGAGAGTGCGTGCGTGGCGAGTGCTTGGTGGATGTGGTCTCGTAATTTCCCCAGAATGGTCTGGCGGGCATCGAAGCCAAGGTAGCAGAAATGAACTATACTCTCCTCGCTAGCTACTGTCCTCTGTGCTTGGTAGCTTTGGCCGACGTAGACTGTCCACTTGCTAGCGGAAGATCTGGGGTTATTGACAGCCTTCCTCCTACCTATAGTGGTGTTTCGTGAGCCATCTCCTTGATGTCCATTCTCTTCGGTCACCTACGGCTGGCGCGCTGGTTGAGTCGATTTTGGACTCTTCTCCGCTCTTTGCGATCATCTGCTCCATGTGTACCATCGTAATGTTGGGAAGGCAACTGGCTGGCCATTTTATTTGAGGAATGAGGTTGATCGAGAGCAAAATGTGTTTAGGCTTGCAGTTGGAGATTTTATGTCGGACGGAGTTAAGGTCATAACTCCGTCGCACGCATGACCCAAAATAGGTCCTTGGTTCTGCCCGGAAGAGTATTAAATACGCCAGAATCAACCTAATAATAGAGCAAACGTGGTAGCTTCGCAATGTTTTCCTCGGAAAATGGTGTTTTTGCCATATTCCTTAGGCCTGCTACGGACCCTATGAATGCACGAAAACACTGACGGACTAACCAGTTACCAAACCCTGTTGGGCCTATCTGTATACACTCGGTCAAAAAGACAGGTCTCCCTTCACACGCTACCGGTGGTAGGCAAATTGCTCTTTGATCATGAGCCGTCGTACCTGTCCCACTATGCATGGTCGCGTAGCAAACGACGCAAACTTCCAGACCTTTGGCTCGAGAGTTGGAAAGGTATTCTCGACATCAATCCCACAACTGGTGGCCAAACGCCGGACCAACTTCGCTCCGAGTTCCCACCATTTGCGGTCTCATTTGAGGAATGCGATGTATTCCCCGGAAAGAGCCAAGCTGCCGTGTTTGAGAAAATTCATGCCCAGCAAGGATGGATTGACCTTGTCTTTGTCAATGCGGACATTATTGGGAAAGGAAGTGCTGCCCTCGCAGAGCGAACACGGCAGTAAGGGCCCAAGTAAGCCTTACAGTGGTATGTGAATCTGAATTATCTGATCGGTATCATATACCGTAAGCGATACTACCCCAAATAACACAAATTGGAAGACTTACTGGCGTGTTCACTTGACAGCCGTCCTTAATACATGTCCAAAACTCAATATCCGCTTCGCAAAGCGATGCGAGTACTGTTCTATTATCTGCTCCCCGAGAGGCCTTCTTTGGCCGTTTACCCATCAGATGAACACACAGAATATGTTGACCGCCATGTATAGCCAGGAGTGAATAATTACTATACCGATTGCCTTCCCGGATTCCATCCTGACTCGGGGTCATACCACCTAGGGCAAGGACGAAGATGCACAGTGCACGCCATGTCGAACCAGTGAGATGAGATTAAATAGACAGTTTAATCTTATAAAGATATTTAAGCGGAACTAATTTGTCGATTGAAAACGGTCATTTTTCTATTCCTCTCCTTGCTTCCTGCCGCTGGATATTGTTCTCTTAGCCCCAAGGTTTACGGAGTATTAACGTCTCCATATTCCTTTGCGTGTTTCACTGGTTCAACCATACTGGTGCGACAGTTGGGGTATGTCACATCCCTTGGGTCCGATTTACAGAGATTCCATCGTATACCCCTTGTATAATGATTCTCATTGGCTGTTGGGATGCTGTTTATTCTCCGATGGGAATGGGCTCTGTCTGACCTTATGGGAATGATACTGATAGACATTCCGGCGACATTAGATTGGAATGTTTGTCGAGGTACGCACTTGAGTGGAAAGAAGAAACATCGAGTATAAAATCTACTTTGCCCTTGGATAGGTTATGATTCTCAAGCTCCAAAACTAAATCTCTTTTTTTAATCTACCCACTTTCTTCTGCTTCGCCATCATGAAGCGTCCCACTGCAGCGAAGGCTCTATTCATGAGCTTTGGCGCTGCTGTCGCGCAAGACTACAACGCCCCGCCACCCGATCTTTCGACGCTCCCAAGTCTTTCGCTTTTCGATACTTGGAGACCTCACATCCACGTTCTTCCACCGGCAGGCCAGATTGGAGACCCATGTGCGCATTATGTCGATCCTGAGACGGGCCTCTTCCATGTTGGCTATCTGCACAATGGCACTGGCATTGCAAGTGTCCAGACAGATGACCTTGTTCACTATTATGATGTGAATGAGAACGGCAACTACTCAATTGTCGCTGGTGGTCCCAATGACCCCCTTGCAGTATTTGACGGCTCTGTCATTCCTAGTGGTGTTGATGGCAAACCAACACTACTGTACACAGCGGTCTCATCACTTCCAATCCACTGGACGCTTCCCTATACCCGTGGAAGTGAGGCGCAATCTCTGGCAGTCACCTATGATGGCGGGAAGAACTTTACCAAGCTGGAAATCCCACCTGTTATTCCCGAGCCTCCTGCTGGGCTGGATGTAACTGCCTTCCGGGACCCCTTTGTCTTTCAGAACGGAGAACTCGACCAAGCCCTCAGCAGCAATGAGGGAACGTGGTACACGGCAATCTCAGGTGGTATTCAGGAAGTTGGTCCTGGTATCTTCCTGTACCGCAATCTGAGCCCTGAGACTTTTACAGAGTGGGAGTATGTGGGAGAGTGGCTCAATGCACCGGCGAACTCCACCTGGGGCAACGGTGACTGGTCCAAGGTCAATGGATACAACTGGGAGACCGTCAATGCATTGAGTCTTGATAGAGAAGGGTACAACGTTAATGGCAAGACCTTTGTGACCTTTGGTGTGGAGGGGTCATATGCCCCCATTCAAGAGTCTGTCACCTCAATGCATGCCATGCTCTGGGCATCATCCGGCGGTGTGACAGCCACTGAGGATGGAGATGCAGTTTTCAACCCTGACATGGTTGGTGTCCTTGATTGGGGATTGTCAGCATATGCTGGTGCTGGAAAGGTTGTGCCTAGCACCTCTCAAGCTTCCTCTGGCAGTGGTGCTCCGGACCGATTCCTCTCCTACATCTGGCTGACTGGCGATGTGTTTGGAGGAGTTGTGGGCTTCCCTGCTGAGCAGCAAGGCTGGCAGAACACATTGCTGCTGCCGCGCGAGCTGTATGTGAAGGATATCCAGAATGTGGTGAACAACGACCTTGTGCAGGAGATTGGCTCATGGCGTGTTGCCGACGACTCTGGCGAATGCGTTGAGCTCGAGACCCTTGGAATTGACATTGCGCGGGAGACCTATGATGCTATCACTGGTGCCCCGGGCTTTGATGAGCCAGACAGGACGCTCACATCCGAAGGCGTCATTCCATTCGACCGCTCGCCTGAATCCAGATTCTTCTCTCTTGAGGCCCGACTCTCCTTCCCAGCATCAGCGCGTGACTCTGCCTTGCAGTCTGGCTTCCAGATCCTGGCGTCGGAGGAAGAGTCAACCACCATTTACTACCAATTCTCGAACGAATCCATCATCATTGACCGCTACAACACCAGTGCTGCTGCAGAGACCACCAGTGGCATTGACGCGTCTCCCGAGTCCGGACGCCTGCGTCTCTTTGACATTGACGACCGCTGCGCTGGCAAAGGCAACAACGGCGATAAAGATGAGGGTCACCACGATCACGGCCACGGTGGCAAGTCCAAGCACAACAAGGGACCTGCTCACAGCAAAGAAGGCAAGCGGCAAGCCAGTGAGTCCAGTGAGTCTAGTGAGTCCAGTGAGTCTAGTGAGCACATTGAGGCTCTGGACCTTACTATTACTGTCGACAACTCTGTTCTCGAGGTTTACGCCAACGGACGCTTTGCGCTGTCTACTTATGTTCGGTATGCTTCCTATTTTCTTTTGCTTTCCTTTTCTTGGGCACGAAAGCTAACTCTATATTAGTCCTTGGTATGCCGACTCGACCGAGATTCGTTTCTTCCACAACGGCGAAGGCGAGGTCTCATTCAGCAACATTCGCGTTGCGGATGGCTTGTACGATGCATACCCGGAGAGAGCTCGGTAAACTAGTTCTTGAATGTTTGGGTATAGACTTGCGTCTCCTTATGGTGCTACCCTACGTCTTGAAAGGAGAGTGCAGCTTTACGGTTTTGTGTTTGAGGGCCATTGCGATATGGATAAGCGATAAGGGTACTCCATTAATTTAGTTAGAATGGCATATTGAACGCTATTGAGTCCAACGCTCTGCTTTTTAAGGGGGTATTTGAATCTGTTATGGCCTTGATTAAAGCCACTGCAGTGGAGGCCAATGTAGGGACAAATTTCCGTGTCAATGCCCGTTTCTGACATCGATCCCGAATCACTCATAGAAGTGAGACGTTGATTATCTCCTGGCGAAACATGTTGTATAAGCAGGTCGGCTCAGGACCATGAGGACGGCATTTATAGCGCTACTATGTATAATGGGCATCCGCTCATCACAGTGGTCTTTTTGGCCCAACGGTAGAGCTCGAACACTTGCTCTAACACGTGACCGGCCAGCGCAGTATTGGAGCTCAATAATGCTTATGACCAAAAGTTGTAATAGGTGTGTATATGACATAAAACCAAATATTTTACGTTAATCAAATGCGGTGCAAATCGAACATGAGCTCTTTGTTTGATGAAGGTGCCCGGATTCGTTCTCGATGACGAATGTGTCATCCGCTGAGATCCTCATTGTTACGGTCTCGAAATAGAAGATGATAATGAATCAATGTTCCTATCTAAGCTATTGTAGCCATCGACGAGAATATCGAATCTGGAGGGAAAGAAGAAAAGGGATCTATCTACAGGACGGAAAGGGGTTTTATCTGTATGTTGTGTGGCTGCGCTAAGTACTCTCTTTGTTTGCTTGCATGGCAGCGTTTGTCGATATCAGCCGGGCGATGTTGAGGTTCTGAGCCATCACACTCATGGCAGTCATCTGCATCTTTGCAGACCCTAAACCGCCACATATTCCGGCTGGGTCCACTCCAGAAATACACAGGATTTTCTACGCTCCTTTCTAGGCCAGTGCCTTTTCATCCAGACGCTTGAGTCTGTAGCACTTTCCCTATTCAATTCCGAGGTCTTCGTTGTCCTTCGGGCAGACCTGCTTGCTGTACTTGTTCTTGCAGTTATCGTTGTCGTTGTCATCCCCACCATCATTCAGCATCCAAATTACATCTACAGATGTGATCGGGTTTGCTTGGTTTCAATTGGTTGATCGAGCCGGACATGACCGTTTTTGTAATCTAGCGTAGGTCTGACTGGAAGAAGATAAGCCGGCCAAATAGCACAGGTGTATAAGTGCTCATCTCTGGAATACTCACAGCCAACGGCGGATTTCAGGCAAGTGCATGCAGTGATACCTAGCCGTTTAATAAATACATAGAATTGTTGTCCTCCAAAATTATGAGTCCTGCGTCAAATATGTTAGTCATAGGTATGTTGTCGGGAACGCCACGGCCGAGAAGCATACTATCGAATCTCCTGTAATCCAATAGCTATGGATGATGGTGACAGGCGTCGGATGGCAGACCAGCTGTCTCTGCGGATATCTCGCGCACACAACTATCCATATAGACCCACCTAGCACATGTTAATTGACTAGGTCAGAACAAAAATGGACCAACTTGACCTGGAATACCTGCATCATGCTGTCTGTACCACCTATCTACTTATTTAAGCTTAGCCACTTCAGTTTGGAAAGCCAATACCAGCTATCCATGATAGTCTGCAGAAGCTGCTTCCAACCGAGTTGCAATTTATGCGCATACTTAGTGCGTGTTGACCTAATATCTACATGCATATATGAGGGAGGTGCCGTAGTCTCCGCTCAAACCGATGTTTTGTGGAGAAATTTTTGAACGAATTTCAGTATGTAGAGCATATGACCCGCTGGATGACGATTGAAGAGAAGTAACATCCGGAGATTTGTCATATTTTGAATCTACGTTGCTCCATAGCAGTTGCATAGAGGACCATCCAGACCACTAGTACTAGGGCTAGACTTGTATAACTCACCGGAACTGTACAAAGTATGGTTTCCTTGAACCTATAACGCAACCATGTACTTTATGAACTGTGCTATGGGGCTAAAATCGTAGCTATTAGGACGTCAATACCACAAGTCGATAAACACTGACGGCTTCTGGCTATAAATAAGTCCTTTAGTTCATGAAAGAGAAAAATCATTAAACACTTAATCTCTTCAAAATTCAGTTTCAATATCAAAGAAATCTCCACCATGGTCGCTTTGGTCAACAGTGACTACGCTGTCACCTCTGATGGATCAAAAATCTATCTCTATTATCAATACAACGATGACAATAATTTGTATCAGATCCGCGAGATTGCATCTTCAAATGGATCAAGTTGGACTGAAAACAAGGTCGTTGTCGCTGAGAACCCCAGTCCCGGAGGCTCGCCCATCACAGCCTACTATGTGGCTCATGACGGCACTGCTGATATGAAGTCTACGGTAAAAGAACCTTTGTGGTGGGTGACTGCAGTCATCAAGGATAATTGGGTTAACTTGTGTTTTGTATAGGTGCACGTCTTCTACCTTGATGCTTCTGGGAAGCTTCACGAGAAGGTCAAGCTTCTCTCACAGGGCACTTCATGGGGGGAACACGACCTCTCCGGTATCAAGGATCCTCCTATTGCGACATCGCGGCTCTCTAGTGGCACCTGCCATGACAACTCTTCTGGTGCCCATCAGTGGTTGTTTTTTGAAAGTAGGCATTAAGAAATGCTTGAAGGAACAAAACATGTCACTCATTCAGGACCAGACTAGGCGAGACATCGGACACCCCAGAAATAGCCGAGCTTCGAAGTGGCTCCTCAAGCCAATTCAAATGGAATCCTCAGAAAATTTCCCCGAGAAAGCCGCAACTGCGCTTCCTGGAACCCAACTGGCGACCAATATCACCGAACCCACTAACTACTTGTTCTTTCAAGACCATGATAGTAATATCATTGAATGCAAAGCCGGTTACTAAAAGTGGGACTGTATGTTCAACTTCTCCTTAACCCCACAAAAAACCGGCTTTTGCTAACATCATACTCAGCTCAGGAGCCTATCCTGCCCAAAGACAAAGTTGGAATCAGCACCCCCCTCGCTGTCACCAACTCTTCTACTGCAGGCCAGCCCTACCTCTTTTATGCGTCTCAAATCCCATCACAGAAGGTTATGCTTTACAACAACAGCAAGCTCTCTGAAGTTTCAAAACACTATTCTGGGACCATGTTTGGCGCTATTACTTTCAATGGAAAGGTCTATCTCTTCCATAAACCGCTCGAACACACGGTTGAAGTTTGGACTAGAGTTTATGATGGTAATACTTGGAAATTGGGTGCTCGGGTCATTGCTTAGTCCTTTGCAAATAGTATAATGGTTGGTGTTGGGATTGGTCTATACTTCTTTAGACTGCTATCGTTGAATTATGTGTTCCTCAAGGGCCTATTTCGAGCTCCATAGCCTGTAAATCTCGTCCTGTAATAGACAAGTTAATCAGATGTTGGTGAGGAATGTTCACTGCATTGGGGATGAACAACGTCTCGTCTAGACGGGGTAAATCATGGCTTCTCCATTACTAACTCATCTCTTGAAGTAAACTATCCAGAACGCCACGTGCCTTTTTAATATCAGGGGCTTCATCCTCCCAATAGGTCAAGGCCTCCAGCGTACGGTTTAAATGGTCTCTCAGTCCTCTGGGATGGATATTGGGGAGGTTAACATTTCCGCTTCGTGCCAAAGCAATAAATATCAGTGACGCTGTAACCAAAGCCCGAAGATCAAACCAGATACCGTGATGGCGATGGCGAAGACACCGAGCTTGTAAGATCTTCATGCTACAATCTAGACCCGATTGCACGAGTCCCTGTACCGTGGTGAAGTCTTCGTTGCTCAGCGGTGACAGCATGGTGTCTTTGGTTGTTGAAACGGTACCGGTGGGGTGGTGGACGGCAAAGAAGAGGAATGGCTGATACAGCCACAGACGGATTTCAAGGAATCGGTTGCTCAGTGCCCAGCTAAGCTCCATGGATATCGATTCCTGTGTGTCCAACATAGATGAGCCCTGCCTGGCAGTTCCTGGACTTTGATCATTACCGTAGGACTGCATGGCTGACGGCAGGTTTGCGAACCATGCGTCAATCTGCGATTCAAACTCCAGAGCTATTGGAATCAACGGCTTGATGTTTGACCACGTCGAGGGGTCCTCTCGGTAAAACGAATTTAGAACGCGATTCCCAATGCGCCTCAATGCCACCTCCGTCAGATAGTAGTACCAGCTCTGCTCTTCGTTGAAAAGCTTTGAGATATGATTGCATACTCCCATACCAGACAGTCCAGACGGACTACCATCTGGTGACCTAGCCAGTGGTTCAGAGCTAGTCCAATCGGATGTCCGGTCTCGTCGCTTTGGATACTCCTCGGACAGAGTTGGTGGCGTGGGGAAGAGAGCTGGGTACTCATATTCTGCTATAGCAGATTGTGGTAAGGGCAGCTCGACTCGAATCTCAACTTCTGACTTGAAGCATGACCAATAAAGACTTTGCTCAAGGCGTTGAGCTGCCGACGTCCCTTGTTGTTCAGCCTCATACGCCGACTTATCAAGCCCATCAATAAGTCTCAGACGGAGTCGGTAGAATGTCGAAGCCTGGTAGAAGTGGTTCCAGGCTGACAGCGGGCGGAAGGTATACATCAGGTAGACTGGACACGGAAGCCGTTAGGAGCAGGACCTTAGGAACTCATCAACGTGTGATACACATACCTCCTGCAAAGAAGTGGCATTGTGCACCGATAACCGAGTACCGCAAGAGACCGATTCGCCTGCATGCCATCATGAAAAAAGCCTCTCCTTCCCGCGATTGGGTAGCAGAACTTGACGTGACGCCTGGGGTGCGCCACCCAAGTCCCTCATGTAGCGATCGCGCTGTTTGGGGTCCTTGCATCGAAGAGGTAAAGGGTTGCGAAATACACCCTAAAGCACATGCTAAGAGCACAAGGCAGGACTGGGCATTCCATTGAGGACCAAACTCGGCAGCATGTCTACCGGACCGAATGAGCGATTCCAAATCCAAGATCGGATTTTTTGTGTGAACATTTTGAATAAATCGATCGATCAAGGTCGGGATCTGCTCGTCCGAAGTAAATCGGAGCCCGTCAGGCAGGGTCCATGACGCTGTTGGTCTATCCTCTACCACCCCATGAGAGTACTGGAAGAGCGTGGTGATCAGTGAGCTTTCCCGAAACTGGCCTCTGAAGATTGGCCATGTGAGAACGGCATCAGCACTACATCGGCAGGTGGGGATCTGCAGGTAACCCTTCTGCCAGTCTTCTGCTCTTATGGGAAAGCCCACATGGTGGTCTTGGGATTGTATCCCAGAGGGCCAGCTTGGCTGTGGCGGTTTGTCTTGGACGATTTAGTACACTCTAGCCTTGTCTTTACTGTAGCTAATGAAACAACTTACCCTGTGAGGCGAGAAGATACTGGATGTTGTCGACCGCTTGAGACAATGTGTCCAGTCGCTCCATTACTTTGCTCAGCTCCCTAGTCCTCAAAATTCAGCATGCATCTCATCCAGCAGACTTCAAACATACGGATTGTCAGCCTCCTGACGCGTGGAATACACACACTCCGAGTCATTTGCGCGACAGAAGCCACAGGTCGGGTGAGCATTATCGCAGCGGACTTTGCGCCGTCGGCATGTCTGACAGGCTGGCTTCCGACGGGATGGCCCTGTTTTTGCCCTCTTGTTGGGGGGTGGCCGGTCATCTTCTTGATAGCTTTCTGATCTTGGGGAACGCGATTCGGGCTCTGGGTCCATTGGATCGTTGGATAGAATGAGCTGATGGTCAGGAATGCTTGATATATATCTGGGGAGAGCAGAAACTCCCCGGGTAATTTAAGGTGAAGCGGGATCGGGTCGGGGAGTCGATTATCCGTATGAATTTAGTTAACGAGGAAGAGAATGATATTCCCATCTATTTTATATACCGTACAGTGTTTAATCTATATAATGCACGGTCAAGGTGGCTTTCCTCGGTGACCTCGGTTATTAGTCCAACTAGGTTAGTGGGCATGAATGGTTCTAGTTGATAACTATCTTATGTTACTGTAATATTGGACAGAAGGCTAATGCGAGAGAAAAAAATTTCTAGAAGTTGGTAGCTTTATCGACAATTGCTCGGTACTCTCTTTGCCTCTGACACTGATCTAGGAAAACCTGATATTTCGCCACGAGCAGCGCCTTTTCATGCTCATCTTCAGTGGGATAGAATGCCTCCCCAGGTTTGCTCAGTGCGTCGATCACCTCCCACAGATCTACCGTCGTGCCCTCAGAGTTCACGCTGGCTGCTTTGACACCCAGCATTGCAGCGCCATGGCATACTGCCGCATGGATGTAGCGCGGAACCACAACGGGCATACCACATGCTGAAGCAACCAGATTGACCAGGATATTGTTCTGACACTGTGATCCGGACATGAAGATCGAGCTGACCTTGTGACCAGACTTGTTCATCGTTTCCATAATCTGTCTGGTTTGCAGCGCGATGAATTCCAGCGTGCCGTAATAATGGATAGCGAGGCCTTCAATCGATGTATCGCTAGACAGACCGACAATGGAGCCTGACATGGTCGAGTCTGCCAATGGGGACCGGTTCCCGAACAGGTCTCCGTAGAAGAAGAAATACCGTGCCAGGTCTGCCACACAATGCAGCCTCCGCTCAGCAGCCAATCCAGTGAGCTGCGAGTTGAGGAATTCAAATATGTTCATCTCGCGGCTCTCAGCACTCGCAAGAGCCTGTCCAAATGCCGGGTGGGTTTCAAGCACATGCCTGAGCAGCTGACCAGTGGCAGACTGACCTCCCTCAGCCATCCAGCAGCCGGGGAAGATTGTGTCCCGATACGGGCCCCAAACGCCAGGGACAAAGATTGTATCGGGAGACATTGCGATATGGCAGGATGATGTTCCGGCCACCACAGCCAAGCGCGTGAATGCCTCGCTCCTACCATAAAGCGCCGGGTCCGGGCTTGTATTGCCTGCCCACTCCGGCTTCATATCCACTTTGGCGCCAACGGTGCCTATCCATCCTGCGTATGCATCGATCACGCCGCTCCCGATTGCAATACCAGACCGCAATCCGAGCTCGCTAGCAGCCTTGTCACATAGAGTACCCGAGAATTCGCCTGCATTCAAGTGCCGACCGTTCTAGTCATCATAACATCAACAATCCATCCCATGTTTTTATGCAGGGGCATCAAGTACTAACCTCACCGTTTACACCCCCAATCCGGTCGAAACCGCGGTCAGCCAGGTCAGCCAGGCCTATATCCTGCAAAAAGTCCTCCTGCCAGCCCTTTACGCTCCCCTCAACGCCCTTTGGTAGATACCCTTGCTTGCAGACCATGCTAGAAAAGCTCCTGGTATTCCCACCTGTCGCGAGGTGGGTCAGGGCATCGACAAGGTCATAAAACTGGCATTTCGCAAAGGTCTCCTCGGGCATGTTATTCTTCAGCCAAAGTATCTTCGGAATCTCCATCTCCAGGGACATATTTCCGCCCACGTATCGCAGAACTTTGTGGCCCGTGGCATTGATGGCATCTGTTTCCTTGGCCGCACGGTGATCTAGCCACAGAATGACATTACGATCGGTATTGAAACCTGGGCCGGTGACTGAGACGGGCTCATCAGTTTCTGTTGAGAAAACGCATAGCGAGCACGTTGCGTCGAAGCCAATGCCGTGAACGAGGGATGGTGAGATTTTGTGTTCATCGAGGGCTCGACGCACAACCAAGCAAATGCATCGCCAGATATCAGAGGTCGATTGTTCCTAGATTCACAGCATATTTTAGCACAGTCTTCATGAAAATAAAAGAAGTGGTAGAGGCGCATCGTAGAGACGTACGTAATAGCCCTGCTCTGGTTGCCAAAGGCCAATGTTTTCGGAGGCTAGGCTGACAATGTCGCCATTGCGGTCAATAACACAGGCACGCGCGCTCCCTGTTCCCACGTCAATGCCAATGTAATATCCTGTCTTGGTCTGCATGGTGGTAAAGAGGCTAGACAGATGGCCACTGTGACAAATTGACATATATTCATAAAAAACCAGCGCTCGTGGGACACTCAAACTATATATATAGTATGCAGAACCGGGGGCTTAAACGAGAAGAATGGTTCGGGCATCTCGCCGTTTTGCCCGCGTCGGCTCCACAGGCTCATGGCATAGAAATTTGCCCAGCATTAGTACTAGGTACCGTCAAAACTTGTAACGCATGCTAAGAGTCAGCTGAGTAGTACAATATTTTCGGCCGGAAGGAGTTGAGGACTACATAAACATAATGTATAAAGGCCACATTTCCGAAAGAAGTACGTTCCGACTATACATATCTAACATGAAACAGATGTATAGCCAAATGAATGCCTAGTCTTCAACCCCAGCGATCAAAGTCTTGATACCATTTCCATTTTTCACTTGCTGAAAAGCCCGCTGGGCGTCTTCGAACTTCACGATATCAGTAACCAAATCCAGGGCTTTGACCTTCTGCGTAGCAAGGAGCTCAATTGCGAGCTTGTAATCACCGGTAGCATACCGAAAGCCTCCTTTCACATTCAATTGCTTGGTGCAAACGACCGTGATGGGGAAGCTGACTTCATCGCGGCCCATGCCTCCTTGGACGTACGTGCCACCGGGTCGAAGAACGTGGATGCCAGTTTTTATGGAAGCCTCTGCCCCCGACGCATCAATCACCACATCAGCCCCGTTGCCAAGTTCATTCTCTACACCCAAACGCGCGGCATTGTCGTGAGACGAGACATCGCCCAATGGTAGGAAACTCGATGTCGCTGCAAACTCTCTGGCAAATTCCAATCTGTTACGCTGAATGTCCACTGCAATCACCTTCGCAGCCCCGAATGCCTTGGAAACCGCACAGCACAGCAATCCGACCGGCCCAGCGCCGAAAATCACAACCGATGCACCAGGTGACACATTCGCCTGTCGGACAAGATGCACCGCGACACTGAGCGGTTCCACAAGCGCGCCCTGCTCCAGGCTAAGGCTATCTGGCAGCTTGTAGCAGAGATCCTCTGGCAGGCGGTAGTATCTTGCTAGGGTGCCGTTGTAGGGAGGGGTCGCGGCAAACGCCATTGAAGGGCAGAGGTTGTATATTCCGGCCTTGCATGTATCGCATCGGCGGCATGGCTCTCCGGGCTCCATGGTAACGCGGTCGCCCACTTTCAACGTTGTGACCTTGGCTCCTATGTGTTCCACGATTCCAGAGGACTCGTGGCCCAATACCATCGGTTGCTCGACTTTGAAGTGTCCGATCTCACCGCAGTTCCAGTAGTGCACCTGGGAAGTAAATGGTGTAAGCCAGCGCCAGATTGGTTTTGAAGGAATACTAGGATAGATGAGCTTACATCGCTGCCACAGATTCCTGTGAACTTCACTCTCACCAGAACATCGTGATTATCGCGGAGCTGTGGGATCGGGCGATCCTCGAATCTCAGGCTCTTAACCCTTTCAAGGACAAAGGACAGATTCTGTGTAGGTTGTATTAGATGATCGCTCATAGCATAAAAAGAACTTCGATCTACTGACTTGCATTTTTTCGTTCGTGGGATGTAACGCTTGAGTACTGCCTCAGCATTCAAATGGTACAGGGGGCCTCGTTTAAATACCGTTTGGATATGTATCGATTCCTCATGAATTTCCATGCCTCCGTTCAATAACGGAGTTTACGCCGTCTTGTCCGTCCGCACCCCACAACCCTAGATTGATACGCTCAATCCACATCACCGTCTAAGTTCCGAGGCCTCGCTCCAGTCCCGGGCGGGATATTCGGCGAAACAGGTCGTAAATTCATAGTCCGAGTTAAGCTCTAGGCTCCTCTAGAAGAGTATCCAAAGAAGTCGATCCAAAGTCTACTCACTTCGCTTATGTAGACGAGCGTGCGTACTCACGATGATGACGACGATGAGCCAGTTTGGTGTCATTCCACGGCAGAGATGAAGTTGGCGATTGACTCCTCCGGCTGAAACTATTTGACTATCTACCTATGTAGCTATCTACCCACAGTAATATCTCTCATACAAACCTTCTTCGTCCACTGCCAGTCATCAACACCTTTCTCCCGAATTGCTTCACTGGCCGCAAATACATTCCAGGTATCAGCGTTGTCAAAGAAAACATCCATTTGCTCGAGGCTTCGACCGGCTGTTTCCGGGTAAAGTATCAGCAGAAAAGGGATGACGAATAAATTCAGCCCGCATAGTAGTAGAAGCGTACCATAGCCAATGGCCTGGAAGAGGAAAGGGGTAATCATTGTCACCACGCCATTTCCGATTGACCATCCGACTACAGACCACGCGCCTCCCTTTGCACGCACGGTGAGTGGGAAGATCTATTGTGCTATCAGTATATTTTCAAGGAAGACCAGGGAAAAAAGCAATTTAGATGCCCGACCTCTGTTGGATAAAGCCATGGCGTGGTAAGCCAGGTGGCGCCAAACGTGGCTGTATAGAAGAAGGTCATCCCCGCGACACCAGCTCCGAATTTCCTTTGGTTTGGTCCGGACTCCTGAGCATACATGTCCAGAATACCGGCCACCAGCAGGACAAGGCCCATGACTACGGCGCCCCAGACCATGGTTTCTGCATGGATTTTTTTAGCGTCAGAACTGCCATGAGGGATGTGCGCAGGAACTTACGCCGGCGTCCGTAGCGATCCAGGGTGACGACCGCGAAAAATACTGAAAACATATAGCTGATATTGTTAAATCCGGCCAGGAGTTTCGACATATTTTCATCGAAACCTGCCGTGGAGAAGAGATCGACTGCATAAACAGTGATTACCCCAATGCCAACAAGCTCCTGCATGATCTGCAACCAGACGGCGAGGAAAACTCGCCATCGCAGCGTTCGGGTATATTTATCCCTCGGGAAAATCATAGCCAGGTATTGGTTAGCCGACGATACCTTCAGCTCGTATTGAACGGCCTGCATGATCTGATTGGCCTCCGTTTCAATATTCCCGGATCGTGTGGCTTTCAGAATATCTCGCGCTTCTTCGTACCGTCCCATCTTCATCAACCAACGAGGGGACTCGGGAAAGAAATTGATACCAGCCCCAATAACGAGAATAAATACCAATTGCAAGGCTAGTGGCGTGCGCCAAGCCATGGATTCGTTGGGGTTCAGGGAGGCAAAGTATTCAATCCAGTAGGCCATCGCAAGACCTCCGATATTCTAGGACGATGAATCGATCAGGTTTCGACCAAAGCTATTGACCAGGGCGCTAGAGAATGCGTACCATAACAAACTCAAGAGCCAAAAACGCTCCCCGAGCCGAGTGGCTGCTGACCTCCGCTGACCAGACCGGAATAACACAGTCGATAGACCCAACTCCAATGCCGGCTGGATATACGGGATATGTTAGCCTCGCACAAAAAGCTCGAACGGGATTGGACTCACCAAGGACACGTCCAAAACACATCCATGTGATATTGTAAGCCGATGCCTGTAGTGCAGCGCCCAGAATGATCCATAAACAGCCAAAGATAATAGCTTTGATACGTCCGCATCTATCAGCCAAAGAGCCTGCCATGAGTGCGCCAATCATTGTGCCTCCATAGTATACGGCAACGATACCACCTTCCGCAGCCGTGTTCCTACGACTCCCTAAACCTGGTATGAGTGATACGCCCGGTAAGCCATGGCAATAATAGCGTGGCGTACCTTCGAGAGGGAAGATGCCCATAAGCTTCTGGTAATCGGGATTGAGATTGACCATCGACATGACACCCTGGTCATACCCGTAGAAGCAAATTGCAGTGCCTTGTATCAAGATCAGTTAGGGATGAAAAACAGTAGGTATACACGGATCCCTTACCAGCAAAGAGATTGAGTACTCTATACATCGTCGAGGGATTTTTGAACCTTAGCATTCTGGACTGGCTGTATCCTCCAGGAATCCAACTCTCGAATGGCGATGGTTCGGGGTGAGCTATATGGGAATATTCGTTGACCGGGGTTCCATCTTCATAATCCTCATCTTTGCCGATTTTCACACCCTTGACCTGCAAAGTTGTCCGAGTCTCATCTGAGATCTCTTCGACATGGTCTGCTTCAATGTTTGCCATCGCTTGTACTTTCCAATTGCGTTACAGTCTTGATCAATGTTCAGCGAAAGCAAGAAAAAAAAAGAACAGTCCGCCATTTCTTGAGTTGATGAACTCAATTTAAGGGACAGTTCTTTCGCCCTGATTCTGGGGAAATACGTATTTTCCCCAGTTTCACCCCGCTCAACATATTCCGGAGTACATCCATGTGAAGTAGAATAGACCGGGCACTTTCGCCGTTTTCCCCGTTCGTCGACCCACATCATCGAAGTGACCACGATTTAGCACGCACAGCCCTAGCCCACCGTATCCACAAAATGCCCCATACTACGGGCCAAAAGCCGTTCGCTCCGCGTTTTCTGGGGCTGTTTTGATGAGGAGAATACCCCGGACCGGGGACGGCTTCGATTCAACTCCACGCCCATATCCCAATCAAATTTTTGTTGGAAAGGCTACCGATTGTCCGGTATTTGTATGGATCAAAGATAAACAAGCAAGTCAAATCACACTTAGACTTAAAAAGGGTCAATTGAGCCCCCATCATGCTCAGAAATAATATGTGCTCGCCGCCAAGGGCCGTCCCCACGCTATCAGTATGAAGAGGAGAAAAGGAAGAATTCTGCTCTATACAAATGCTGTCGGTCCGTGGGTTTGGTGGACTTAGCGGGACTGGCGGATTTAATGGGTTTACACCAGGACGGTTATCCTCGGCCAGCATGTCTAATTTATCAAGTGCTGCACCTATAAGTTCGGGCATGGACAACGGGGATGCGATAAACAAACTTATATGAACTTGTTTCTTTTATTTACATCCCAACGATGACCAAAATACACCATGTTGTTGCCATCGAGGCCGTCCATTGCCCTATCCCAGATTTTTATTTGCCTGGAGGCCACACTTTCTCAGTCCATAACTGGCCCGCCAATCAGATTTCGCGAGCCGTATCAAAGATGCCACGATTGTCCTGACCACGATCATCCATTTTTCCGCCGATGTTCTCAGTTCCCAACTGACCCGAATCTCCGGTTGGTTGTGATTATGGCGTCCGGAAAGGCGCGAGGAATAACCTTGTGCGATTGCCGTAGCACAAACGTAGACAGTGTTAGTAAGCATGCGATTGGTCTCTATTTCACCGCATGGAGGAAGTTCGCTGACTTGCACAATACTACGGTTGTGGTGCTCGAAGACATGGCCTGTGATACTGAGTGGAAAATGAAGGGCGGGTTGAACAAGTGGCTCCGTACCTCGGACGGGGAAGCTCCGTTATTATGCGAGATGAGACCGTGGGCATAGTCGGCTATGGAGCACTGGGAAAGCACATGGACACTTTAGCCAGAGTGCTAGGCATGCACATACTTGTGGCGGAGCGCAAGGGTATGACACCCCGGCCAGGTCGCGTCTCCTTTGGGAACGCTTTGTAAAGTTCAACTGTCTTGATTCTTCGCTTGCCGCGTACTTCTGAATCGATCAATTCGATTTCAACACCAGCGTTGCAGATTATGCCCAGGGGCTGATCCCAGGGGCAACTATGGATGTCTATGCCATATAACCTGCGGGAAGAAACACCTCCCCTTTGCTGAGTCCAGATACAGCCAGATTGGATTTGGTCGACACTTCATTTGGCGTGGTTCGCTAAAAAAGACATTGCACAATATGCAGATTGCTACAAAGGCAACTGTTGAACAGTGGGTGGTGTACTGGGGACACGATCAACCGCATGGCATGATAAACTTAGCACGCTTGGCCGTGACAGTCTATTAGTTTGCACATGCACTGGATAAGAATAAGCTACGAGAGCTATTACCACGCTTAATACCGTGGACTGACGATTGAAGGTTGTGTTTTGGGTGTATATAAAGGGCTATGACCTCATTATGTTTTTGTCTAATGATACCACTATGCCATATGTTACCTTGACCAAAACACCTCGGCCTATGTCCAGATTAGTATATCTCGGCATTGAATTTGGTAAGTCGTGGCGTCATAGGGTTCGGACCGGAATTGCGGCGGCTGTCACCCTAATCCGGGGCGAAAGGGACGGACATTCTTGACATCACACAGTTGATTGCCACTATCTCTTGTTCCCAACCTTTTTATGTTGGAATTAATTCTCCCTCCTCTTATGGCACGTTCCATCCACCACCGTCACTTCACGTCCACAAATGGATCATCGCCAACCCGATGATGTGGACGCCTGGATTCTGGGCAGTGGCGTCCAGTCCCTTGCAGCTGCCGTATACTTAATTGAAGAAGCCAACGTACCGCCCAACCGTGTGCATATCCTTGAAACCATCGGCAAGGCCGATCAAAGTACCGCGAACGCCGGCGACCCGGTCAATGGCTATGAATATCGAAGTGGAGCAGTGCCTGTATTCAGTGGCGTCTGGATTGAGGATCTTCTTTGCAAGATTCCTTCGCAGGCTCGGCCGGGGAAAACTGCTCTCGATGATATTGTGGAGCTTTTTGATGTGGGAGCTTCTAACAGGACGCTATGCACGCGGTTGCTGGCGGAAAAGTCGGGTGAAATCTCTTGCATCAAAACCAAACAAGTCAGTCTAGGTTTCCGGGACCGTAGGGATTTGTCCAGGCTATCTGGGAAGACGGAACAAGCGCTGGAACGATCACGCATTCTTGATCACTTCCATGAGAGCTTCTTCAGGAGTGATTACTGGTTGATTATTGCTACTACGTAGGTACTATACCCTTGCAGCCCCAATTCTTTGCTTTGGACATGACTATATCTCCCTGCATCATAGGTTTGGTTTCCAGCCATGCCACAGCGCAGCCGAATTCCACCGCTATGTCCGCCGCTTCATGCACAACAGCCACTGGCTGAACGACTTCCATCCTCCATACGAAGGCCGCGTCAACCTCCACGAGGCCGTCACAGCACCGGTCACAGCCTTCCTTGAGTCTCGTGGCGTTGACTTTAAATGCCATACGATAGTCACCGACATCATCATGGACCCCCCGGACAAATGCCACCGAGTGTTAGCCATCGAATGGACGAAAGCGAATGAATCCAAAAAGGGAACAATCACCCTCGCCCAGAATGACATCGCCATCGTTTCCCTGGGCAATATCATGTCCGGGGCCGCGACAGGATCCAACACAACACCCCCCGACCTACAGCTCATTGAGATTCACAAGGACCTGGACGAAAATTGGCTGCTATGGCTGGAGTTATGCACGAAACATCCCAAATTTGGGAACGCGTATAACTTCTGTACCCGCATGCTGCAATCCCGTCTAGAGGTGTTCACCGCCACCTTGAGATCCCCGGAATTTTTTAACCGGTTGGCCGCGCTCACGGGCGACCAACCGGGGTCTGTGCCATACGTGACAATCAAAGACAGCAGTTGGCTGATAAACATTAGTGTGCCGCGGCAACCGTTCTTCGCAGACCAACCGCCCGACGTGCAAGTTTTCTGGGGTTACGCGATGCACCCGGAGAAAACTGGCGACTTCATCAAGAAGCCCATGATCAATTGCTCGGGAGAGGAAATCATGATGGAGTTACTGCATCATCTGAAATTCCCAGTGGAGGCGATAGCCTGCGATGCAATCACGATTCCATGCATTTTGCCCCGGATGACCTCTATGCTGCTGCCACGGGTGGCTTCTGATCGCCCGCGTATTGTACCTGAGGCTATGACGAATCTCGGGTTGATAGGGCAGTTTGTGGAGATTCCGGATGAGGTGGTGTGCTCGATGGATTATGGTGTGAGGGGGGCGCAGATGGCGGTGCGTCAGTTAATGGGGTTACAGGAGCAGGAGCCGGTTAAGGCAAGCAAACCAAAGAAAAGCTCCGTGTTTGGTTTGACTCGGTTCTTATAGTCCCGAAAACGGAGTTGTCATGACAATCGTGAAAACAATATGAAGAAGCAATAGCGGAATATAGGGCCTGGGGAAGAGTGAGAGAAAAGAATGGCATTACAAATGATGTAAAGGTCATCTCTTATATACCAGTTTGGATTAGCTCAGTTATTCAATTTGTATTTAGATTACAGGAGAACAAGCAAGTCAAATCACACTTGGACCTGAGAGGGATCAATAAAGCTCCCATCCTGCATATCATGAGCAAGGGCGAAACAACATTTCCTTCAAAGCATTCTTCCACCATGGGCGCCCCAGAACTTCCTTCTACCGAACCGAATACGTTCAAGTCTCGCTCCAGAATACAGCGAACGCTTCCTGTAAACATGGGCATTTTTATATCAAAATCGAACTTCTCAACGACACTGTATTTCAGACGCTCCTTATCTTCTGGGGCCTCAAACGTCTCCTGTCCTCCGAACAGATACTTGTCTCCAGAAATCATCCTGCGCTGCCGTTAAACAAAAATCGGCTGGAGCTGCTGAGAGCAGATGCTCTGGCCTTTAGATACTAGTGGAATTGAAGGAAGGATAAACAGATCAAGAGTATTGTGCAGCTCTAACTGATCTAGTTGGTCACAAAAAATATCCCAATGATTGTTCGCGAGCCGTACACCTGGCTGCAATTGTTCAATCTCCTCTCCGAAGGTAGTCCGCGTCAACTTGACAAGGGTCTACACTTGCACATGTCTCCAGCAAATAGCTGCAGGATGGCGCATAGCATGCCCTGGCGCTTGAGACAGCAATCCTAAGAACTTTACTCCCACTTTCTGTGGTGCTTTCGACGTCGTGTTCGTAAGTCAAATCACCTGGGCGAATGCCTGGACCACATTCGGTGGGCTAGCGCTGGCTACACGCTTTGCGTCGCACATGCTGTCGGAGTTTCTTGTCACTACTAAATACCCTGATGCTGGTAGTGAGATAAACTTGGCCCTTGAACGGTAATATTTCCAGAGGTCTCCAAAGATTTAACTGCGTTGTCCGAGAAAAGACTTCCTTCCGCTTAGTGGTATAGGGCTGCCTTACCGGCCACATGATTTGGTAGTGAATGGCCCTTGTACTGCTTCCAGCACTATAAAGTTCAGTAACGCAGGGTAGGCCTAATTTAGTAGTGCCGTTTGCCAGACTCGCTTAGAGACGCACGTCCACGTTGGCAGATGGAAGCCAACAGAGTCTGGCAAATGGGGGGCCTGAACACACGGTAACGGCTGGTGAAGGGATGTACTTGCAGTTTCTGGCAAAAGCTGGGCAGCAACACAAGACACAGTGAGGGGTAAGGATTTTCTCCAGTGGTGTTTTTGTTCTGATTTTCATTGTTGGGAAAGTAGGAAGAGCCTCGTCGGCGTGTTGGTTGCCGCAGCACATGCATGGGATCCAGATTTAGCGCTATGCAGAGAAGACAAAGTAGTCAAAAAGGATCAAGTGTAATAATGACTGGATGCAGATGCATGATAGTTTAGCGACTAAAGCATGTCCGACTCAAAGCACAACCAGTTCGCGCTGACTGTCTTTCAGCTGAGCTAACAGTATCGGTACAGCCCCTCTACAATCATATATATATATCCGTCGTTTTTCTCCTTTCTCCATCTTCTCTCACAGTTTCTTTCACCAGCCCCAGAATATTCCGAGCACATTCTATTCATCCAGCACCGTCTATCATAATCATGTCTTCTACTCCCTCCACAGTGACTCGCAACATCCAGGGTGTTGAAGAAATCATCAATTACCAATTCACCAACCCCAAACTCATCTGCGAAGCACTCCTAGCCGCAGGAAGCTATCTCCCTGGTATTGTCCGATTCAGTAAGGATGGAAACAAAAACCTCGCGCTAGTCGGGGATGCCATCCTGCAACTTGTCTTGGTCTTGGATGGATATGACAAATTTCTCTACAAAGGTGAGAACAACCAGCACGGAGAGAGAGAGAGAGAGAGAGAGACTCAGATTTTTATAACAGGCACCATCAACGACATCGTCAGTACGAAAGGCAGAAACACATATCTCACTGTACAAGGATTTCACAACAACCTCGACGAATTTATCTTCAAGAATCCCTCTCAGCGCAACGTCTCGAAGGGACTCATGGCCGACACTGTGGAAGCCATCCTCGGAGCTGTCTATCTTGACAGCGGAAAAGACATTTCAGCAGTGCAAGATGTGATGAAGGCGCTTGACCTGTTTGACCCTGAAACGGTGGTTATGTCACTTTACTCTGCGCCTCCTTAAAACCTTGAACAGGCTGCACGAGCTGATATAGTGATTGGCAGAATTTAGTTCCTCTTCGGAAGGGCTCTCAGAAGCCTTCGCGGGAATGGCTGGGACAGAAAATGCGGACAGGCTTCAGGCTCCTGGTCCCGGTGCTCCTGGCACTGGCAGCCATGGTCCCTCAAGCTTCTCTGGACTCTCTCTCCCAGCCACTCCGCGAGAGGCTCCTGAGTGCCCCTGCGATGCAGAAGCTTCTGATCTGAAACAATTCACCACTCGACTTGGATTGGATGAAATAGTGCCTGCGTATACATACTGATACCCAGCAGGCCTGTGGATAGGATCATTGGCGCAGTATCATGAGGGAAATTGAAGGGGAGAGCGTATGTGTGCATGATACCGTGTACTCAACCCATTTGGCTTAGTGGAACATAAATTGGAATAGGAATAGTTATATTGCATTTTGGTATATGAAGACCCTCACCATGCTAGAGATGTAAAACCTGTGGGTATATATTTGATTGTACCCAAGCGGAATACCTGCTTTCCTACTGTGTGCCCTTCAACTTAGAGGCAACGCGATGGCTTGGTGTCTGGCTTGATTCTGGGCTGAATCTCAAAGCCCACTATCAGACCTGTATGCGCAAGGCACGGGCTGCAGAAAACAGAGTACAACGCCTATGCCAGAGTCATGGACTGGCCCCAGGGCTAGCTCGTCAGGTTCAAGTAGCAGCAGTGCAATCAGTAGCTCTGTATGGAGCAGAGCTCTGGTGGCAGGGCCAGAAGGATCGGCTAGTGGGTATACAGCTCATGATCAATCGACAGGCCCGTGCAATTACCGGCATGTTGAAATCCACTCCTGTAGGGCCACTAGTTCGTGAAGCGGGCCTGGCACCAGCAGAGGCCCTGTTGGAGGCTCGACAATTGAAATACACTACCCGGCTGCTCAGCTTACCGGAGAACCACCCAGCTAAGGAGATCCTCCCAGTGAGCTTCCGGGAAGGGGATCAGCACACCCAACCTGGGGAACAGACCCCAGGGAACCGACAATGGGCTGAGAGAAACAACCAAGGCCCATGGTCCCTGGGACAACACCTTGCTCGACAACTAGCCAATATTCTACCAGTGGACCCATCTGGGGGCTTTGAGAGCACAACACAGACAACCAGTAGCCAGTTTCCAGGCCAAATAGAGATGCTACCAGGTCCAGAGGCCCTAGCAGCGGCGCAATCTCTCCCTCCAGAGCTAGCAATCTGGTCAGATGGATCAAGATTAGAGAATGGCAAAAGCGGGGCAGGGACTGCTTGGCAAGAGCCGGGAGGAACATGGAGGACCTGGGGGTTCCCATTAGGCAAGGGATATGAGGTCTTTGATGCAGAGCTTCTGGGCGTTGTGCGAGCACTCCAGTTAGCAGAGAAAGTGGGGGATCAAAGACCAGTCACTATCCTGTTGGACTCCCAAGCTGCCATTGCAAGGATGCGACACACCCAGCCAGGTCCAGGCCAAGCATTAGTGATCCAAGCACATGCTATAGCCAAGAGACTACATGCCCGAGGTTGCCAAACCACTATCCAATGGGTGCCGGGACATGCAGGAATAGAAGGGAATAAGAGAGCTGACCAGGCAGCAAAACAGGCAGCCAGTAAGCCACCAGGAAGAGGCCCAAGAGAAATATCCCTGGCCTTCACCTGTAGAGCCCAAACAGAAGCCATTATAGCACAAAGGCAGAGATGGCTCAACAAAGAACTTGGACAGCGATCCCAACAAGGTCAACGAACATACAGGCCACAGAGGAACTGGCGGCTCGACCCGGCAGCTGCAATAGCTCCCAAACACCTAGCAAGCCGTTATTTTCAACTGAAGTCAGGACATGCCGCTATAGGAACATACCTACATCGGATCCAGGTCCGGGAGGATGCAACCTGTGAAGGATGCGGTATATCAAGGGAGACAATACACCATCTTCTCTTTGAGTGTCGGGAATGGCGACACCAACGAAACAGGCTCTACAAGGGCCTAGAGACTGACGGAGTCTTGAGACCCACCACTGCAGAAGAATATCCACAAGGACGACTTTTAGGTGAGCCTAGAGCTACCAGAGCGCTGCTGCGATTCCTAGCCAGCACCAGCATAGCTCTACCCCGGGCGCACCTACGGCAGACGGCAGAAAGGGCCCAAAGAGATGACGAATGGGGACTGGAAGCATTGGAGGAAGCAGTTAGAACAGGAGAGGGGTAGCAGGGAGGGTAGCCCAAGGCTGAGAGTCAGCCTAGGCCACACCCATCTTGCTCCAAAACACAAGGAGAGCACGGTGCTCAAAAGCCCTGCGCATACAGGCGGTCTGGGGCGAGGAAAAGGATTGGAAAGATGTTAGAAGGGGGCTAACGCCTCAGGAACCTATGGGGACAAGAGACTGTAGAATAGCCACTGACCTCGAGTCCACGAATCATGGTCTATCATAGCTCTAGGGCTCGGTATGGACAATAAACTTGATTAAATAATAATAATACCTGCTTTCCTTGCAGCTATACGGAACGTTTTAGACAAATGCTTTATGCGATCATCTATAAATATGGCCATGTCGCGCTCCTGTATTCTAGTTATTTGTATCAATCCCTTGTATTTGCTTTTTGTCGTTCATCTGTCGTTTAGCCTCTACCGTCGAAATACAAGATACGGAGACTAATTTGAAAAGTGGAACATATGTACTGTAGATGACTGCTTGCTTGTCTGTTCTGATTGCACGCAGAGTTCCCCCTTGCCAAGGGTTCAGCTTCCATACAGAAAAGCCTTGTTTCCTTCCTCTGTAGTGACTGCCACATGCCGGCGCCACAATTGGCCTCGCTTCAACACGTACACCCCATCTTTTACAGCCTCCCGCGCACGAGGCTGCTTGGGATTTTCGAGGCTGTCAGCAAACAAATTCAGCTTCTCGGGTGTTAAAGTCTTCGTATGTTCACCACTACCATATACAACATACCCAAAAAACAGAAACATAAGGGTATTAGAATAAACCAACGCTAAACATACAAATCACACCAAATCCCATTGACAAACATACGCCCATGCCATCCCAACCCTCCCATTCAAAGCCCGGAACTCGTCCGCTGTGACACCGCGCGCATCCGTCCGATCCCCAAAACTCGTTAACACAGCAATCTGCAACTTCTGCCCAGGGGCCCCCAACATCCGCACGTCGGGGATATCAATGTACCAGACGTCTCCGCCGCCGCCGGGCGTTGTACCCCGAACGTGGTTGAAAGGAAGACGCTCTTCTTTGCGCCCGTCGATGCCGTGGGTTTGGAGGAGGAAGAGACCCGGTTGGGCCTTGGAGTGGTGTTCGAAGGTCCAGTGTGGGCAAATGAGACTGAATTGGACACGGAAGGGACTGGGGGTGCTGTTGATGGAGATCTGGTTGGTTGCTGGGTAGAAAGAGGAGGGGTCTAGGTTGTGTTTGTGGGCGTCTGTGAAGATGACGGGGTGTTTGGGGACGTGGAGGAGGTATTCTTCCCAGGAGATGGAGGGGCGGCCGTCGTCACGGAAGAAGTGGTCGCGGTTGCTTGGGTAGTGGGACTGGCCGAACTCGTCGTTTGTTTTGGTGAAGTGTGACGGAGAGAAAACCTTGATGTATGGCTGGCCGCCGCCGTTGACGGCGCCAGCGCCCCAACAGGCGTCGATGAGTTTCCAGTGTCCGTTGTCGATGCGCACGGCATTCCAGGCGTGGCCTCTCGGGTTATAGGGTGGAAGGGCAGAGCCTGGGGCCGGGTCAGCGTAGCCCGTTCCCTTGCCGTGGCCGCCGACGACAATGACCTCGAGGCCAGCGTGGGTTGCGAGAGCTGCGAAGAGTCCGGCGTAGCCCTCACATACAGCCAGGCCTGTGGCCAGGGTGCTTTGTGGCGTGGACGGCTTCACGCAGTTATTATAGAGTGCGTGGACATCGTACTCGACGTTGTGGTGCAGCCAAGTGAATATTGCCCGGGCTTTGTCCGTTGGTGATGGAAATGGTGCGGTCAGCGTATTTGCTACCCAGGGAAGGTCTTGCGTTGGCAGTGATTGACGTGGAAATTGCGCTGCATGCTCGTCTGGAGCGGAGAAGTCACGGCATTTCAAGCAGGTCGTAGTCTGAGCCAATGAAACTGAAGGCGAAGCATTTATGCGAGGTTTCGATGCTTCGATTTTGGAGAGATCAGGACGACTATCCCGTGGCACCGGTGGCGGAACCCCGTTTGGAGAAGCCTGAGCCGTCGAGTGACCGTTTGCACTGTCACCGTTACTCTTATTCGATCCCCCAAATCCAAGTAGGCGGGGATCAACCGGCCTAGGCGGGGGCGGAAGTCTTCTCGTCGCAGGTCTAACCTCTCCATTCCCATTCTGTTGCTGCGGCGCCGGTTCCTGTTCTCTCGTAGGTGTCCGCGGAGGAAGTCGAGGAGGTAACGCGGGAGCCGGAGAACGACTACCATTACTCAAAGTACTGGCATTAGACGCTGGTCGGTGGGGTAATTGCGGTTTCTGATCCTCGTTTCCATTCGTAGTCCCGTTGGACTGAGACACTGGCCGCGGAGGTGGTGGCGGTGGCCTAGGACTCGTCCCCCGCCTCGTGGACAAAGGGGGGGGCGTTCTCGCTGAGACAGCAGAAAGATGTGAAGCATTTGAGGTAACTGAATCTCGAGAAATTCCCCGTTGCAACGATGACGGCCTGCGCGGTAGACTAGGGGGCGCTGGGTCTTGGGGTTGGAGCTGTTGAGTGGATGGCCTCCGCGATGGCAATGGCGGGGGCGGAGGCTTTGCTTTCTTGACACCGTTTCCATTAACACCATTCTGGCCATTCTCGTAATTATTCTCGATATTTAATTTCGGAGTTTGAGGAACTGGCTGATTGCCGATCGAGCGATCCGCGACGGAGCCGTTGACATTGCCCGGAGGATTATTGACCGTCTTGCTGTGCACTGGTGGTGGGCGCGAGGCTGGCTGCGGACGAGGACGGGGGGCCAGGGGTTCTGAGGGCTGGTTAAATTTGGCGAGTCGCTCTTTGAAGGAGAGGACGGGCGCTTCCTCTGTTTCTGTCATGGTACAGTATAGAGAGTTGTGGTGTTGATGAACCCCCCTCGACGATCGCAGTTGACAGTGGAGTGGAGGTGGTGGAGAGCAAATGGGCGTGGCAAGTCACAGCAGAGACGGCTTTTTGAGAGCCAACGACACAGAATGAGATCACACAAGTAACAGAGTAGAAAGAAGGAAAGAAAACAAAAAAGAGTAGAGAAGAGGGAGGATGGAGAGAGGAAGAAATAAAGAGAGGAGAGCCTCGCAGGGCTGAGCGGCTCCACCTCCGCCGCCCACGGATCTATACAGGAACCAAATGGGTATACCCTGACACTACTATACAACTATGTATCTAAAAACTCGTCTTAAATACCTTCTTCACCATAAATCCACTTAGTCCAACCACAACACCCGCCACCGGCACTCCAACAGCACCAGTAAATGCTCCTAGGAACCACGCAGACTTGGCCCCCACACTAAATAAATATTCCCATTCCGGCGAATACCACGGCGCAATTAGACTGAAGCACAAGCCAACCCAGAGAAATCCAACGACTCTGCACCATATCACCTGTGGTTGCGGGAGAGCAAAGTGACCCCAGAGACCCTGGACGGTGATCTCGATCAACAGGCCCAAGCCGGATAATCCGAAGAAATACATTGCCCCCGAAAAGGGAATGTTTGCTGACAGGGCACCGAGGAGGTGCATCAGACCGGAGAGAGAAAAGACAGTCGCGATGGTGAGATATCGTCCCAGCACGGACGAGCGAGGAAGACGGAGGACATGGAGAGTGATCGCATTACTAGTCGCCGTAAATGGCAGTCGCATGAATTGATGCCAGCAGGCCCTACACTATTAGCCGTTATATCCCATTGACCTCAAGATAGAGACTCACCCCCAAAGATTTCGCAAACTGTACGCATCCCAGATACTTCCAAATAACGGCGGGAAATTACCCGTCGGAACGCCAACCCCAGCATAAACAATCGACACAAGTCGGTACGAGATATCAAATCCCAGCCGCCCAATCAGTGCAATCACCAACATCGAAACCCCCGACATCACCCACGGCCCCGGCGGCAGGTCCCCTGGCCCCAGCTCCCGAGGACTAACCGGGAACGCTCTCTGACTCGTCCACGCCCGAAACAGTGAGAAGACCAGATCTAGACAGAGACATTGCCAAAGCGTGATGACCGTTTGTCGTAGCATGAACGGGCCTCGTGCTGGCGGACGCGATTCGTAGTATGATGGGAATGACTGTATTCCCCGTACCTGCCACGCTGTACTGACTGCCCGCGGATCGATGGTTAACCGTGCAGCTGTAGCCATGTCTAGATAACCGCTGCTAGGGCCGTCAGGCGGGAACAGCGCAGCAGCTGTTCGCATAACAAGTGGTAAAGGCACACAGCCTTGTAGTACTCGATAGAGAACATTCTCATTGTAATCCGCTCCAGAGAAGAGATTCTTTGAACCGTAGACCCAGAACATCCACGCTGTCAGAGCGCTCACATTCACGAAGCGAGGCCATGATCGATTAGGCGTTGCTACCAAGAGAATCCAGGTGAGGAGCTGCTGGATTCCATTGACCACCAGGGGATCTTGCAGAGTCTGGTATGCGATGGTCATATCCTATTAATTAAATTGTCTCAATAACAATAACTTTTAGCTGAAATTCAGCTGAACATGAAGATGCTGAGTCAGAAGACTTGGCATTTCGAGATATAAATGGGTCCAGTCGATGAACATCTATTCAGTTGTATTAGAAGGATCAGGGAAAGAATCAAAACCAAACTCCAATGCCCAGCACTCCGGTTCAGTATTTCCACGACCTGGGAGTAAACAATAATGAAAATTACAGTAGAAGGGAACAAAAGAATAAGCGATAGGTATAAGAAACGAAGAAATCCCAAACGCAGCCCAATGCTGAGAAAATAAAGAATAGCAGAAAAAAAAAAAAGACAACGGGAGATCTCCTAATGATAGGGTCTTCCAGCATAGCCATCTTCCAGTTGAGGAAGGTGAGCAACCATCAGCATCACACGTTCTTATACACAAACTCCTCATCCCCTTGTTCAAACGTTTTTATACAGAAGCAGCGGCTCGCCCACATTCTCGATCTCAGGAATTGTACATTTTAGGTCAAATGCCTTGGACAGGACAATTTTGAAAATCTATCGGGTCAGCGCATAGTCTATCACGCACTAGTAATGGGACTCACCTTCTGCACGTTGATACTGTGACTGGTGCTGCTAAAGATTAAACTTGCTTTCATGGCCTTGGCAAATCGTTTGGCCTGGGAGAGTTAGCCGCATACAGTGCACTGATGTCAATTGTCTTACCTGAATGGAAATCTCCTCTTGATCCTCACGGGGAAAGTTGACAAAATGGTCATACTTTGTCCCAACAAGGAAGGGAATGGCCGTTTTGTTAAATCCACGGCCCTGTCGGTACCACTCCTTGATCGAATTCAATGTGCTCTTCCGTGTCAAGTCGAACATGAATAGGATAGCTACAGCATCGTTGCACACAAGCGGAAGCATGTTGACGAATTCTCGCTGACCACCGAGATCCCAGATGGAGAAGGTAATCTCTGTGTTGCGAATCGAGATGGTCTTTTCCATAAAATTGACACCTTAAAACAGTACGGATTAGCCCATATTCCTCCTCCCAGGTAAAGAAGCCAACTCACCAAGAGTCTGAATATAATCCTCATCCCAGCTCCCCTCAACATATTTCACCATCAAACTCGTCTTCCCAATCTGAGCGTCGCCGACCATTCCCACCTTAATCACCACACTATTCTTCGATGCAGTCTGAGACGACTGTTTCTGCACATCCTGAGACTGTTGCGAATGCCCATGTCGCTCCGCCCCACTCGACAACCCAGAACTCGGTCTCGACGACGACGGCGGAAGTTGTGGCTGGTAGGTACTCAATGTGGGGGACTGGTTGAATCGGGACTGTTGATCGGCATCGTATAATGGGGTATAAGAGGAGGAATAATGAGCTCGCGAGTCGCTGCTGTAGCCATTGTTGTGATGGTGACTCGTGGTCGCTGTGTCTTCTAGAACCTCTGCAGGCTGTTTCTGCGGCTCCGCGACATTTGGTTCAAGGTACGGCGCATCCATTTTGGAGACCAATAGGATAGGAATATGTCACTCCCCGACTCTGTGTATGCAGTCTGATGCGAACGTGAAACAATACTGTTAGTCCTTCCGATACAGGACGATACGGATGATGGACGTGCGATGGAGATGGCGATGGCGAGATGAGCAGCGCGGGGACGGAGAGGAGACGGCGCTTAACACACACCAGCGTCTGTCAGGAGAGAGCGACGGTGACTGGCAGACTGGTGGTGCCAAATTCGCAGTTTATAGCAAAGTTTTAAATGAGCGTAAGGTCTTTTTTGTTTGGGTTTCAAATATCTGGTTGAACAATACCAACTGGACTCTTCGGAGGGGAAGCAATTCGAAACCGCACGTTTGTTTAGGCTTGGCAGACAGGACGAATGACGTGAGGAACGAGGTGTGAGCAGTATGCAGTATAGAGATTGAACAATACGTATACAGCACGTATGGGATCTGTAATAGATGATATATTCTTGGTCTCTTAGCCTCTTATGCTGTATTCTCTTTGTACTAGCCCCTCTCCTATTGTAGTCCGTCGTGTTTACTATTCTTTGAAGAGGTCCAGTCGATCTGCGCTAGTCCGCGATAGGCTTAGCGTTTCTCCCACCTGATTCCGCCCGACAGAAAAAAAAAAAAGTTCCTGACCACCATAAAGCCCTAATCAGCACGACGTGAGTCGTTAGGGAATTCTTCCGTTCTTTTCTTAATTCTTTAAGATTGATCGTCTTATCAGAATATTACACCATGTCCAAAAGAGCAGCTGACACCGTTGAGGAACACCCCACCTCGCTCAAGGCTGGTGAGCGCCCGGTTGCCGACGCCCCTCCGGACGAAATTGGGGAGTTCGAAGACGAATTCGAAGACGAGTTTGAGAGTGAAGATGAGATTCTTGAGGCAGGTGTGGATGGTCGACCGGATGCTGAGCGTGAAGAAGAAGAGAAGGGTAACCTTTGTCTATTCTTGTTCTGTCCTTAAAACTGTGCGCCTGGGCTAACGGTGAAATTAAAAATATGCAGATGGCATGGAAGTCGACCAAGAAGCATTTATTCCCGGACGGACAAAACTGGGCCCCGATGAGATCCTCTCCCCTGATCCGTCTACATACGACATGCTACACTCGATGAGTACGCCGTGGCCGTGCCTTTCGTTCGACATTGTCCGCGATTCGCTGGGCGACAACCGCAAGACCTACCCCGCGACTGTTTACGCCGTGACCGGTACGCAGGCCGACACTGGTCGGGCCAAGGATAATGAGTTGATGGTTCTTAAGATGAGCTCTCTGAGCAAGATGGAGAAAGAGGGCGAGAATGATTCCGATAGCGAATCGGACGACGACGACATGGGCGAGCCGATTCTCGAGTCCAAGTCTATTCCGCTGGGTTCGACCGCAAACCGCATCCGCGCGCATCAGACACCTTCTTCGTCTCCCGATAAGCCCGCGCAGACGCTTACGGCGACGATGCTGGAGAACGCACAGGTGGTGATCCATGATGTCACGCCGCAATTGACCAGCTTCGATGTCCCAGGTACCATTCTTCCCCCGTCGGCTTCGAAGCCGCTGTCGACACTGCGCATGCACAAGTCAGAGGGTTATGCGCTGGATTGGTCGCCCTTACAGCCGCTGGGCAAACTATTGACTGGTGATAACGACGGATTGATCTACGCGACGACGCGGACTGAAGGCGGCGGATGGGTTACAGACACCCGGCCATTTACGGCTCACACATCATCTGTCGAGGAGCTGCAGTGGTCCCCGAACGAGAAGAACGTCTTTGCATCTGCAAGCAGCGACGGCAGCGTCAAGGTGTGGGACGTGCGGTCCAAATCGCGCAAGCCCGCAGTGGATGTGCAAGTATCGAACACAGACGTCAACGTCATGAGCTGGTCGAACCAGACGTTCCACCTGCTCGCAACAGGCGCTGATGACGGACAGTGGGCGGTCTGGGACCTGCGCCACTGGAAACCTGGCACGGGATCGGGACCGGGAGGCCAGCTGCAGCCGTCGCCGGTGGCGTCGTTTGATTTCCACCGGGAGCCGATTACGAGTATCGAATGGCACCCGACGGACGACAGTGTGGTGGCGGTTGGATCGGCAGACAACACAGTGACGCTGTGGGACCTGGCTGTTGAGCTAGACGATGAAGAGAGCCAGCGGACAGCAGCGCCAGACGTACCATCGCAGTTGCTGTTTGTGCACTACATGGACTCTGTTAAGGAGGTGCACTGGCAGGCACAGATGCCGGGAACGGTAATGGCGACAGGAAGCAGCGGATTTGGGTAAGTCACCTTTCTTTTCCACTTGCTGCACATGACGGCTAACAAACAATTTGCAGTGTTTTCAAGACCATCAGTGTTTAGATGTATATACATGAGACGTGACATGATGAATAAATACCTTTCCGTACGTTCCGCGCCCTAGATTTTGTTTGTATGTGTTTAGCATACAAGTAGTCTGTACAAGTTCTACGCACGACGCCGAGGGGCAGTAAAATACAGCGGCAGTAGTTCTGACCAATCAGCTGATGCGTCATTTATTGAGTCATTTCCGGTAATATTGTACTATGGCCAGGTACATGATGTGTATGGTCAGTACAGTACAGGCGAGGTACACCTGTGCATAGTTGCATAGTACAAACTGGTGGAGCAGGACGGAGTACGGAGTATGACATGCATATACTTGTGCATAGTAAACGATAGTATTATAGTTTATGCCAGGCAGAATGGTAATAGAGCAAACAACCATACAGTTTCATCCAGGTATAACAATGCCATTTTGCTATTCTGCAAGTACAAGTCTGTAACGGTATCCTCGAGCCTAGTGGATCGGCAACGGAATAATCCAAGCCGTCTTCACTATAAGTACAGACTGTAGCCTTAATATACCGGCTATACAATGCAGGCTGATGCCACTGCGCATTCCAGACGCACCTCGGATATTGATGGATGGATTGCGAACCACACTGATAGCACCAAGTACTATACAGGTACTCTGTAGCCCATACACAACGGAATGCCAAGATCTTTCTTACTCCAAACATAGTACAGTAACTTCGTACCCCTTTTAAACAAAGTTGACGGCAGGGAAATCCCCCACACCCCACATCGCGAGGACGGAATATGCTCCGTGCAGATATCGGGTTTTCCTTATGGAATAAGGGATTTCTAACTGGTGCTCCGTACAGCCACAAATCTCGGTTCCTTTGCCACAGAGCTACCACATCCTTTAAATTAGCCTTCTTGGTTCTATTACCCCGGGGTACCGTAAATAGTATAGTAGAAGAGTACATTACAGGTCTTATTGGCCAGTTGATTGATCGCCGGTCACGAGGTCTGGGGTCGGCTCTATCCTGTTTGGGACTAGCGCCGGCAACTAGGCCTACCGAGGATGTATATTAGTCAGACAGTTACATCATATTTTACGGGTACGGTACGGTACGGTTATTTTGTGTTCAAGGATTGTGGTCACCGGCAATAGGACTCAACCCCTGTACGAAAACATTCAAGTACGAGTAGCAGGTTGCTACGTGTGATTGCTCGTAGCAATGAAATAGCAATAGATATTGCAGCTAGGATGCTCTACTTATCCAATTCAATTCAATTTCATTCCGTAAATACACAATTGCAATCATATCTCTGCTATCGGAGGCCATCCGACCGTTGGCCCAAAATAAAACACACTATCCCGCAATAGGAATGTAGAATACACAATACCGTCCGTGCGTCCTAAACCGGCCGGGTCTCGCCAATCCCGATTCCCGAATTACCGTATTACCCAGTCATACAATACAGACCCACCCCCGCTGCCCTGTCACGGGCCATGAGGCCAGTGCTTTTGAGCCCACCGGTATTATCAGCCAATGAGACGCAAATGCTAAGCTAGTTCACACACTAGCCAACGCTAAACGGGTGATCCATACTCAGTACAGGAATGTAACGATCAGCTCACTCCAGACCATACACGGTACCGTATCAACCATTACCGCGTTTCTGTCGGCCGGAGGCGAAACACTGCTCATCTTCTTGATTCTCTGCTGTCTATCGCTATCTTCTTCTTTCTTTTCTTTCTTTTTTCCATCTTTTCATCTCGTCTCTATTCTTTCTTTTCTTTGCTCTTATTGTAGCCACATATACTTGTACTGTGTGCTACGCTGTGCAGAAACAATTGAGCTCGGATATTCCCGGCTTATCAATCGGTTGCCCCATCCTCGCCGTGGGGAATCCACTATCACTACCACTTGAGATACTACTAAAGTATCACTATCTTTCGCAGCAGCATTACTCTTACCACTCATCAATACTGCTATTGCTACTGCTAAACTATTCCAATCGGTTACATGGTGGCTAAGCGCTCTCGTGTCTCGCCTCAGTCTCAAAGTAAGTCCTGCCCGTTCCCTGGTTCCGCGAACTTTGGAGCTTTCCCCTGCTGATTACGACCACCTCCAGGCCATCCAGACACGTCTTCTTTCTTTCTCTATCTCAGTCTCTTCGTTTGAATCCAATCTTTGAACATCAACTGTGTTCAATTTGCGCTGTTGAGATCCGTTCTTTTACTTTCGTTGCGGTAACCGGTAAGTTCCCAAGGCCTCCAGGCAGCATTCCAATCCTGAAACAATGGCTGACTTTATGTCATCTGGCCAGTTAGTTCAGTCGTGATCAATGCCAACTTGCGCCATTTTTACCGTCCTTTGAGATAGAATCATTCTGAACTTCCCCAGCTACGCAATGCTACTGGACTCCATGGTCCAAGATCCAAACACTATCTCCAAAATGGAGGATCTGGCGAGTATCAGTGAGGTGCCAGCTGGTACGCCAATTATTGCTTTACAACAATTCCCTACCCAGTTGTCTGACTCTTTACAGCCATCTCTAGAGATACCACGAAAAAGACCGAATCCAACGCCCAGACCAACGCCAATATCCCTCCCCCCAAAACCGATAAGCCCCGTCCTCATGTCTGCACAACCTGCAGTCGGTCCTTTGCCCGGCTGGAACACTTGAAGCGCCATGAACGGTCGCATACCAAAGAGAAGCCCTTTGAATGCCCCGACTGCGCACGCTGCTTCGCTCGTCGTGATCTCCTGCTCCGCCATCAGCAGAAACTACACATGACCTCGACCCCATCCTCGCGTCCCCGGAACGGCCGCAGAGAGAGCACCGGTGCTGCTGGGATTGCCACCGGCGCTGCATCTGGCACCAATCGCGTGCGGAAGAATTCCATTGCAAGCAACCCCAGCAATGTCCGTCCCAGAGCCAACACCATCAGCCACATCGACCAGGCTGCTCTTGGGATTGTTGGCACCACTGCCCCCTCCCCTGTAGCGCCGCATCATCCGGGTCATGCCTATCACCCGAGTCTTAGTTCAACTTCTCTGGGTTCCCCCTTGGATTATCGCCCGTTTGGCACGGGCCAGCCCCACCCTCCTCCCCATATCAATGGACTAACCAAACTGGAAACGTCGGGGCTGCCAATGGACTTTTCTGGTGGTCTGCGGACTGCCCCTGTCTACGGTAGTTTTGATGCGAACTTCAGCGATATGCTGATGGGTCATGGAAGCACAATCAACCCAGCGCAGCTGCACTTTGGCGGCTCGCCACAGGGCTTTGACGAGTCTCCTTCCCCTTTTACACAGGCCGCGCACCACATGCAACAGCCTACCGATCCCATGATGGACGATGAGTTCAGTTTTGATTGGATGATGAACGGCGTTGATCCGTCGCTACCCATGGGCAACAATGGTGCCGACTCTGCGGTCGACGAGTCCTCTCCATCGGCTATGAGCACGGGGAGCCAGAGCGGAATCAGTGAAGCCATGATGGACGGCCCGCATCGCCTATCTCTCTCGTCCTCTGCCTGGCACAACCCCTTCCCGCACGCCTCTGCGCCGGCCGCGAATCCGTTTGCATTTGAATATCCCGCCTTGAACGATCTCGGGATCCCGCCTGAGACCGTCTCGCCCAAGTCCCTAATGGCGCAGAATAATCCATTTGCTGAGACGTATGCCACCCCTCCGTCCATGACTTCGGTGGGTCAGCCTATGCTGGGAGGACATTCGCAGAGTATGTTTCCATCCTCTATGGCAACAAGCGGAGAATCTCCTAATCCTTTCCACCTTCCTTTCGCGAATAGTGCCCTACGAAGCAACCGTTCCTCAACCTCCACCGATACCTTTACAGACTCCACTCGACAGGCTTTATTAGCCAGCATGGCCCGACCGTCCGCTCTCCATCACCGCAAGTACTCCCAGCCGATCCTGCCGAGCCGCGATCTATCGTCCCGATCCATGTCCGGCTTCAACAGCACCGGACAATTACCCAGCACCCCTGACATGCAACGTTATATCTCGTCCTACATCACTTATTTCCACCCCCACGCCCCGTTCCTGCACATCCCGACTCTGAACTTCCAGGCTCCCGAATATACCAACAGCCTGCGCACCCCGAGTGGCCATCTAAATCTAAGCTCCACCGGTGTGGCCGGTGGCGGCGGTTGTCTGATCCTTTCCATGGCCGCTATTGGTGCTCTGTATGAGTTTGATACGGCCGCCTCCAAGGATCTGTTTGAAGCCGCCAAGAAGATGATCCAGCTCTATCTTGAAGAGCGCCGGAAAGCAGACATGTCTGCTGCCTTGAATCGCTCTCAGCCTGCCAGGGAGAACTCAGTACACAATACCCCTCTCTGGCTGGTGCAGGCCATGCTGCTCAATGTCTGGTACGGCCACACTTGTGGCGACAAGACGTCTGCGGATATCGCCAGCACACACTGCGCGGCGTTGGTTAGCCTTGCTCGAGCGGCGGAGCTGACCCACCATCTAGAACCTCGGCAGCTGCCAAAAGACCACCTGACTTCGGGCCGGAATGGAGAGACAGAGGGCTCTGAGGCGTCATCTAGCCCACCCAAAGAACGCAAAGAGTGGCTGGATTGGAAGATCGTCGAGGAACGCAAGCGAACTCTCTATACCATATTTGTGCTTTCCAGTTTCGTCGTCTCAGCCTACAACCATGCGCCCGCACTCACAAATTCTGAAATTCAGCTCAGCCTTCCCTGCGATGAGGATGTGTGGTCAGCGGAGTCCCCGCAAGCGTGGAAGCAGCTAGGCGGACCCCAGGCGGCGAAGAAACATTTGCCGTTTTCGACAGCGCTGACATCGCTTCTGACGGCCAGCCAACGGGAACAATCTGGGTCGCTTGCCAATTCCCTGACAGACGATGCGAGACCAAGCACCTTTGGCTGCCTCGTGTTGATCTATGCCCTACACAACTATATTTGGGAAACTCGCCAGCGTCATCTCGGTCGGCAGTGGACGACCCGAGAGACCGATGCCATGCAAGCTCATATTGAACCTGCTCTGCGCGCTTGGCAATCTGCCTGGGCCAGCAATCCTATTCACAGTTTGGAACGACCCAATCCGTATGGGGCTGGTCCTCTTTCTGCAGATAGTATTCCGCTGTTGGATCTGGCCTATGTCCGGTTGTTTGTTAATTTGGGACGGTGCAAGGAGGCTTTCTGGCACCGTGATTGGAATGCCATTTCCGATGAGCTGGCTCGTGGGACGGCGATTTTCAACCACGTGGACGAGATTACTCCAGATGTGCTTGATCCTTCGATCACCAGTGCTAATGAAGGTTCGGGTTCGATGCATCAGAGACGTGACTCTATCGCGGATCTTGGGGTAGGAGATCTTTCCATTTCCACTACACCCACGCAGGAAACACCTATGCAAACATTGGCAGGTGTGTATCGTCCTGGTCAATCCAAGCGCGAGAAACTTCTTCGGAAGGCTGCATTCTACGCGGCTGACTCAATTTCGATGTCCAACCGCTTGGGTAACACATATGCTGAGTTTACCTCGCGAGATCTACCGATTCAATGCGCGATGTGTCTTTTTGACTGCTGTCAGGTTCTGGCTGAGTGGGTCACCACAGTTCAAGAGCGTGTTGGACCGTACATGGGTGTTTTGGGACGTGATGAGATGGACATAACTCAAGTTCCTGGTATACTGCTTCTGGAAGACGAGGATTGCAAATTAATCGACAAGGTCAAAGAAATCCTGTCCACCGTGGAGGCTAAGATGCAGATCAACATCCAAAACAGCACAACAGTGTCTGCATTGACTGCTTTGCAACGTCTCCCCAGTGTTGTGGAAGGAGGCTACGGCTCCAAGGTCTTGATTGCGGCTTCCAGTCTCTTGGACAGGGCTGGTGTCTGGCCTGTGACGAAACTGATGGCTCGTTCGCTGGAGGCGCAGGCCTTGCGATTGAAGGAGCGTGCAGAAACGTCCTCAGTGATGGGAAGCAGCTAACGACGGTTGCACACGCATTATACGATTTGTCGACAAGTGCCTTATAACGATACCCTAGACAAGATACCCGACAATATCTGAAAACCGCTCAATTGATCATTCATTATGCTACTGGAATTGATGCCCGCATTCAATTATGTTTCCACGTTATATTATCTTTGGAGTCTTTGTATCTTGTTCCATTCAATGTTTGGGTACATGCGACTGATGATTTCACGTCTTTCCATCCTGCCTTCTGCGGCTTATAATGAAGATGTCATGCCAATGGTCTTGCCTTGTGTATGGTGTCCACAGCGAACGAGAACGACTATGATTGAAGTGACGAATGGCGTTTGCCGTGTTCTAACATGTTTTATTTTTACGGGCCTTTCAACTTTGCCTTTTGAATCTTGCAGTTTACTTCTATTTGAATGTGTGATTTACCCCTTATCTTTGATTTTTGCGTGCTATTTTGTGAGGACTATTTGCGCCGAGGACAAGGATACGTACGATACCCCCGATTGGCTTTCAAGGGAGGGCAGAGCATACAGCATGGACCGGAGCGTGTCTGCTGTTTGCACTAGAGCAAATATCTGGGTTTTTTCAATGTGCATATAGTTTCTGTATATATCTCAATAGAAGTAAGTGCGTTACATATTAACGGGATGAAGACTAGTAGCTATTGCTTTTTTGACATGTTTCGCATACGGAGTAATGATCATAGCAGTGCTAGTGATATGCAAGTACCATTCTCTTAACCATCTACCTGAATACAAAAAAAAAATACAAAAAGAGTAGATTATACAATAAGCTTCTCAAACGAATACTTCCCCACAGCTTTCCTGCGCAAATATCCCATCTCCCGATTACTCCTATTCTTCACCTCACCCGTCGACGGCTTCACCTTCGTCTTACCCACATCCGCAGACGCAGCCTTAAGCGACAACGGCAGCATGCGGTTCGCACCTGCGTCGCCGTCAATGTACCCATCTTCGCCGGTACCGTCTGCGCCGGCGGCTGTGTAGACGAGGAGGTCTGCGCCGTTGATCTTTTCGTGCCGGATTAGGGATGAGGATGTGTCTTCTTCTGTGTTGGTTTCGTCGGTAGGGATTAGGGCGGTTGATTTGTTGGCGCTGTTGGCCTGCTTGTTGGGCTTGGGGGTTGTGATTGTTTCTGTGAAGCGAAGGTATTCGCGGAGAATGCCCTTCATGTACGTAGCTTCTTGCACACCTGCGAGTGCAGCTGAGACTTCGGATTTGATGTCCGCGATCAAGCTCTGTTCTTCACCAGTTGGGTTGCCGTCTGCAGAGAGGGACAGCGACCCCGCAGCTGCGATCCACCCGGATGGTCCGATAGCGTCCACCGCCGCGATAAGGGTATCCGTGATTGTAGTTAGGGAGAGGGCGGGACGGGTTTGGTCCGTTAGGATCGGGACGGGGGGCTTTTCGGTAAAGCGCGAGGTAAACCCGCCAGTAGCGAGGGAGATGCGAAGGTGGTGGATTAGAGAGGTGAGTTCTGGGCGGGAGAGGGCGGATCGGAGGGCTGATGTTGTGGCAGGGGCGGGGTTGGCGTGGAGTTTTTGGATGGTGATGTTGAGGCCCAGGAAGAGGGTTGCTAGGGGTGGTGTGTCGTCGTTGTCGTTACTGTTTTCAGTGGTGGTATCGGTGATCGCGGGGACAGAGGAGCGGGAGCGTGCCATGTTGAGGAAGTATTTCAGTGCGTAGGCGAGTTCGTCTGGGTTCATGAGGACTGGTCCGCGGATGGATTGGATAAGGTTGCGGAGGAATTGGTCTGCGTCGATGAGGGCCTGGACGAACGAGCCAGTAGGCAGGGAGGGGAGGATGCGCGGCTTGAAGGACCGGCGGAGGGCGATCTCGACGTTGCTCAGAGAGAGATGGCTGAGACGGACGAGCCAGTCGCAGGTTTGTTTGGGCCAGAGGTTGACGGTCAGGCGGAGGGATGGGGAGGCAGAGAGTCTGTCGTTGGTCTCGGTTTCCTTGATCAAGAAGATCTTTGAGAGCAGGAATAGGGTTGTCTCGGGATGGACGAATTGGCCGGGAGTAGGAAGGGTTTTGGCCTCGCCGGTGCCGAAGTAGTCCTGTACTGCGCGGTCGAAGCCCGCTGTATCCTTAGCTTGGGTGAATTTCTCTAGTTCCGCGGTGAAATTGTTCCAGCGTTCGACTTGCTCTGGCGAAGTGAGACCCAATGTTGCCATGGATTCGGTGCGGTGCTTCTTGGACCCTGCGTCCCACTGTGCTGCCGACGAGCCAATACCACGGCCAATGGCGTCGATCAAAAGACCGTCCCTAGGGCGTTTGAGGGAAGGCCCTGACGGCGGTTGCGATGTGCTAAGATCGAATGCAAGCAGTGTGTTTCCCTTTGTTGCCACAGCGATTCCGAGCTTCGCAAAGTATCCTAGGAACAGTGTTGGTGCTGAGCCGCTCGTCGGGGGGACATTGTCCACTGCGATGCTGCGCTGGACGGATTGGTACTGCGTGTCGTAAAGCGCAACTAGCGACTCTCCCGCGCCAATGACCGACTGGGGCGAGATGCGCATGACCGAAGAGAAGCGTTCATTGTCGAGGATAAATTGCGATGTCACCGCAGGCGTGTACTGGGAGAGATCGAAGTTGATGAATCCTCGCTCAAAGGACAGGTTCAAACCTGCTGAGCCCGAGTGGAAGTTCCACTGGAGTTCGTTACTGTCAAACGTTTCTTGGCCGGTCACGTCCGGGATGTTGATGGTCAGCAAGTGCCTCAATCGCTGGCTCTCGTCAAGGGCTCCTGCAGACGAAACAGCGGATGGGACAGAAAACATCTGCACTTTGACATCTTTCAGAGCAACCCGCTCCGATTCAGTGGGGTGCGAAACGAGCAGCAACACAGACGGCTCATCGACACCGGAGCTCGTAAGATCACCCAGGGCCAGAGCTGCCAGATCCTGTCTCCTTTTAAACAGCGCCTTCTTCGCATCCTCGAATTCCACCAAGAAGCACGAATGAACCTCGTGGGTGGAAGCTGTTTTGGCAATCTCGCTGTGCTGAACGTTCCACCGCTGCGTCTTGAGGTCAGACGCCAATCGCCGGACACGGCCATCCTGGTGAACATTCAGGATATCAAACGGATCATTCTCGTCGCCCTCTTTCGAGCCGGATGGGACAATGCCGAGAAAGACTGTCGGGCTCTTCGAGTCGGTTACGGTAAAGGCCGAGGAAGAGATTTCAGGCGCGCTCGACTCGTTTCCGCCGGTTTCCTCCACAAACGACTTGATCTGTTGTTCCGGATGGCTGACAGCACCGAACGTCTGTCTTTTCACGGTTGACTTTCCGGGCACTTTTCTGCGCACTGAGCATGGACGGCAAGAGAAGGTAGATTGCGGCGGGACGGCGTAGGAAGTGACGAGTTTAGGTGTTTGGACCTATAGATGTTAGCTAATGCGCACCAGAAGCAATTGACATAGCACACGTACATTGTAGATGTTCACAGCCTCTCCGTCAACTGCAACAACCACCTCGTATCTCTTTCGCTTCTTCGAGTCGGCCAAACTATAGACATCACCAATGTGAGTCTTTCCTGTGGACGCGTGCAAAGGGCGCGGCAACTGGGCCAGCACCGACGGAGATTGAAGATCCATTGCCGCGAGGAAGAATGTATGCGCAATGTCGCAACTGATAGAACGACTTGAAAAGCCTCAAAAATTCCGAATTGAGATCGCAAAATCCGAAAAATTTCCGGCTTTTTATTTCGCCGACTTCCGACAGCCGCTATTTTCATTTTAGGACTAGGCGATACACTAGTGCCGATACGGTAAGATGACGTGAAAAAGGCGGTTTCCCGCGGCAGAAAGGCACGACGCGCGCCTTCGCGTCCTTTTTCGAGTATGAATGGACGACAGCAAGCATCCTGATCATATAATCAGTTTACCTCTTTCTCTTTATTTCTGAGTGGAATTGCTGGTCGCCTCTAGCAGCTCCAAGTGATGAGTTAAAACTCATCATCTTTATATGGCTGCTAGATCCGCAAGACATGGCGATGGAACAGGAAGAGAAACGGACAATCCATCCGTTCTTCTGTAAAGGTCTGTTTTCATGACCTAGACATCGTGCTCAATTTACTCATATTGGGACAGATCTTGGAGTTCAGGCCAAACCAGCACCTCAACCGACCTCCGTCGCCGATAGCGTTCCCTCACATGATAGCCCGAATGGCGCAGTACATCACAATACCGTTAATGAAAACGAACAGCCTGCAAGCAATTCGGAGCCATTGAACAATCCCACTTCTTCTGATACCACGCTAGAGGATGATCCCAACTCGAGTAGGAGGAAACGGCGGAGGACAGACCAGCACGACGTGTCTGGAATTGCGAATGGTACACTATCGGACGCTGAAGAGGGTAACACTACAACATCGAACCCCGTAACGACATACAAGGATGCCACACCTATGCCCAATATTGAGTTCGAACTCCCTACAACCGACAATTCCGCTCCGGAGGATCCGCAATCCCGGACCACAGAAAATTCTACCCCAACAGGCCCTGCGAATGATGCGCTACAAACCGAAGAAAAGCGATATCCAGAACGGCAGCGAACACTTAGGCTAAATCCAAACGGGAAGCTGCTAAGCTCACCTGTTGGAAAGCAACCGGAAGAAAAGGGACCGAAGAAGGACAATAAAGGCAAAAAGGGATCTCGAAGATCCAAAAAGGATGGCAATAAGCTAGTTGTCATCAAATATGCCAGTGATGAAAACACTAAGGCAAGGATAGGAAAGCTAATAGACGACATCATCAATGGCCGAACAAGACACCAAGCCCAATGTCTTGCTTCTAAACCCGCTTCTGTTCCTATAGCGAAACGGACTCCTCGAGCTACAGTGAACCAACCGTCTAAGCCAACTCACCCGTTTTTCTCGAAGAAATCTACGCGGAAGCCTAATACCCCTACTGAACCCCATGGCGAAGATTCGGAAGCATTGAATCCACTTGCAGGGACCCCTCACAGGCCCCTATCGCTGACTCGAGAGGGCTCAAGCGTAGCTTCTACTCCTTCTTTCAGACCGCGCGTTTCTAAAGTTCCCGATCCCATTCATCCTCTATGGCCGCCACGAGATTTCGTTCATGTCCGAGGTGCCCATGCGGACATCAACCTTTATCGAGACCCTCTTCACGCAAATATGGACCAGAGAAAGGCGAAAGGGGTTTCTGTTCGTATTCATGACCAAGAGAATGTACTCCTCTTGGGAAAATTTGGACAGTCCATGAAGAAACAGGCCCCTCAAGCTCTCCGGTTACCAACGAGATTCGTCGCCAGCGGAAAGGTTTTGAGAAAGGCGTTAACGAGCCAACTGTCGGAATTTTCATCAAGGCTTAAAAACGGTGATACCGCCTTCAAGGAAGACGCTCACCCTGGAGTATTCCGACTATACTCGTTATTAGCAACATCCATGACTGCGTTTGATCGCGGACAGTGCGACACATGCCTCTGGACCCAGAAATATGCGCCTATTTCCGCAGAGGAAGTTCTGCAAGCCGGAAAAGAAGCACACGTGCTGCGAGATTGGCTAAAGTTCCTCATAATTTCTGCCGTTGATACGGGCAAGTCGTCGAAGGACTCCGACAAGGCGAAACAAAAATCGGAAGAGAAAAAGCGGGTAAAGAAGCGCCAGAAGAAGGACAAATTGGATGGATTTATTGTGTCAAGTGAAGACGAAGTGTCAGAAATGGGTGAGCTCGAATCAGGAGAGGACGAGCTAGCTGGGGGCGTAACCGTTTCCTCTTCTAAGCGCACCGTTATTCGATCTGGTGATTTAGCGGCCGGGTCAAAAGGCTCAGAGAGAGGTCCGATGACCAATGCGATTCTACTCAGCGGACCCCCGGGATCTGGGAAAACTGCCTCTGTGCATGCGGTGGCCAAGGAACTTGGTTTTGAGGTTTTCGAAATCAACTCAGGAAGCCGCCGGAATGGTCGAGATGTCGTCGAGCGTGTTGGTGACATGACCCGAAATCACATTGTGCACAAACTGCACTTTGGCTACGAGGGTTCCAGCCAGCTACCGGACGCGAGCACTCAAGAAGAGGGACATGAAGATGGAAAGCAGAACAAATTGATGAGCTTCTTTAAATCGAACCATGCCGATACCAAGACAAAGCAAGAGTCTCTAGCCAACCCCAAGGAGGCAGAGTCAGAGCCCGATGCAAAGCGATCTCAGAAACAGTCTCTTATTCTTCTGGAGGAAGCTGATATCCTGTTCGAAGAGGACCGGCAGTTTTGGTCCGGAGTAATGAGTCTCATCCAGCAGTCGAGGCGACCGATCATCATAACTTGTAACAACGAGAAGCTTATACCTTTGGAAGACATTTCATTCCACGCCATTTTACGATACCGTCCTCCGCCTCAAGATCTCGCGGTCGATTATCTGCTTCTGATGGCCGCGAATGAAGGCCACATGTTACAGCGGAATTCTGTCAGCAATCTTTACTGCACCGCCGGAAGCGATCTTCGCAGAGCAATCATGGACTTAAATTTCTGGTGTCAAATGGCCCTCGGTTCCAACAAATCCGGCCTTGACTGGATGATAGACCGGTGGCCACCAGGGAGAGATTGCGATGAGAACGGAGACACCCTCCGAGTGCTCAGTCTTAATACCTACCAGCAGTACATGGGGTGGTTTGGTCGTGATATGTTAGTCGACAGTACTTTGGATAGCGAAGTTGAGTCTCAACAGGAATCTCTTCATTGGTGGGGGCGCAATATTCAAGATTCGGAAAACATGGCTTTCTCGAATTCTCACACGCTTTCGCCAGCGAAATCGAAACATGAGCAGCTCGAACAATTACAATACGAATCCGAATATGCAGATATGAGAAGTGCCTTGGACATACTGTGCACGGGCTGCTCGGTTGACACTAGATTGGTAATTTATTAACTCTTTCTGTGTTGAGATGCATTGATTAACATTTTCAGGATGCTGTCGATCCTTCCGTACCGCCAATCCCTGAGAGACACAAAGCGAACTATATTGAAGGTTACCAACTGCTTCATGCTGATCTCAAACCAGAGTACTCATCACTGGCTCTCGCAATCGGGAGTACTGCGGAAGTCTTAATCAGAAAGACATTTCGGCCGCATGATGTGGATGTGGAGTCCTCGCAAGCTGCACAAGTACTTGCAAACACCAATGACATTCATACCTCTAACGCGTCTGCCACCCAATTAACAACATCCTTTGAGCCAATGATGCGGGGCGACGATCAGTTTTCTTCAAGTGCACGACTAGCGCCCTCTTTCCACAACGGACCCGGCGCTCTTTGGGAGGACCTGGCACCGTACGTCCGTGCAATTATGGCATTCGACCTTCGCCTTGAACAATACCGGTTCAAACTCAGCGGCCTGCTCTCAGCCAGCGCCGGTAGTAAGAGGAAAATGCGAAAGACACGGGCCAGTCGCGCAGCACTTGAGGGAGGCGATAAGGCACATACACGACGAGAGAGATGGTTTCCTCCGGACACGAATCCGGCCCGCATCTTGGCCACGGGGAGCAAGGACTGGCAGGACCTCCTTGTTCATAATGGACACTTTATTGTGGGAGCCATGCCAGAGCCTGGTCAAGAATCTAGAGAGGCTAGTAGGGAACCCAGCAGGGAAGGCAGCGCACCGGCATCGGAGAGTTCGGGCGAGGGAGGAATATGAGTTGCATGCATTTGTACTAATACAGTTATCGGATAATGATTTTAGCATGCACATGTATAGCAGATAGTATATAGAGACAAATTAAATCAGTTTTGGATGCAAATTCACAGTCGTTCTGTAGCACTTGTAGGCGTGTTCAGATAATCATCGGCAGTGGGCCATAACGACATCACCGGCGCAGCTCAGCTCCAGGCGGCCTTATCAACAACTCCTCGTTGCGACCAGCTCCAGCCATCTGCACACGCAGTTCCCTCGCGCTTAATCCCTGCTTGAGCATGGATTGATGCTGCTCTTTTTTTTTTTTTTTTCTTCTTCTTTAATCTGATCTTTTATTCTGCAGTGGCCGGTCTAACTCCAATCAACCTCCGCCCGTCAACACTTGGGCATCATCACATCACCACCTAAACACCGCCCACAATGTCACTCTTCGGCTCCTCCCCAGAAAATTCCACACCCGGGTCAGCCCAAAGATCCAAAGCGTCCCTCTTCGCCGACGACCCCCTCTCAAGCAGCGGAGCCAATAACACCGGCGCAGCCACCAGCTCCCTCTTTGCCGACGACAACGACACCAGCTCGCCCTGGACAACCAACGCCAACAAACGAGCCTCCCGCACGAAACTCGTGAAGACCCTCCTCCCAGACACGGATGTCCCTGAGAGCTATATCGATGCCTACGATCGGGTTTTGGGTGCGGGGGACCGCGTTGGGGCTGGGATTGGGCTGACGTCTGTGAAAGAGATGTTGGTGGGAAGTGGATTGAGCGCGTCGGAGCAGGCGAGGATATTGAATCTAGTGGTTTCGGGAGAGTTGGATAGTGGGAGGACGGATATTGGGGTAGGGAGGGGGGAGTTTAGTGTGCTTTTGGCGCTTGTGGGACTTGCGCAGGAGGGGGAGGAGCTTACGTTTGATGCGGTGGATGATAGGAGGAAGAGTGAGTCTTTTGCTGTCCCCTTTGGGGGTCTAGTTGGTGTCTAATCTAGCTGGGTTTGCTGCAGATCTGCCAGAACCGAAGAGTACCTACCTTAATGGATTACGCACGAACCAGGACTCCGACGGTGCACAGGATCAGCCAGAACAAGGACGGCCGTCGACACCACCTCAGCACTCGAATCCCCTACAAGAGCCGAGCTCGATTCAATCCAAACGCTCGAACAGAGAGTCATTAGGCGCATTCGAGGCGGACCCATGGGCTGCCCCGGAGCTGCATCGTGGCCATGGCCACAGCCAGATCGACAACGAACCGTCCATACTGAATGGGTTTGGGAATGATCAGTCCGCTGGGAACTCATGGTCTGATGGTCGAGCCTTTGAAGAGGCTTATCGACAATCGATCTCGAACGGAGAGCGGCCTAATGGTCTAAGTGTCGCGCCTGCATCTGCACCTAGCAGTTCGGAGTCTGGATGGGGAGGCAGCTTGCCCCGTGATACAGGGTTTGGAGGATTTGGGCCGCCTCCCACAAGTAATCCTGGGGAGATCAGCAACCGTCGACGGTCACTAGGAGCCGGGAGAATAACGACAACGCCAGTGGAGGAGACGATTACTGTGACGCTACTTCCGGAGAAAGAGGGATTGTTCATGTTCCAACATCGCAACTACGAAGTCAAGTCCGCACGGAGGGGGAGTACGGTTGTTCGACGATACAGCGACTTTGTGTGGTTATTGGATTGTTTGCAGAAACGGTATTCATTCCGGCAGCTTCCTTTGCTGCCACCAAAACGAATCTCAGGTAAGTGGTGACAAGCGCCAAAAGAGCAAGACTTGGCTTACCTCTGGAATCTATAATTTTAAAGTCAATGGCACTCACCTCGCAGCGGATTCAAACTCGTTTCTCGAAAAGCGTCGTCGTGGACTTATACGGTTTACCAACGCATTGGTACGGCATCCAGTGCTCAGCCAGGAGCAGCTGGTGGTGATGTTCTTGACAGTTCCGACAGTGAGTGATCTGCGCACTGACCCGCAAACTATTGTTTCGGTGCTGTGCTAATCTGGCTTGGCTATTAGGAATTGTCCGTGTGGCGGAAACAAGCGACGGTATCTGTGCAGGATGAGTTTATGGGGAGAGTCCTTCCCCCGGATTTGGAAGACTCGCTACCGCCAACTCTGACGGAAACTCTGGACACGGCACGCAATGGTATTAAGCGTTCCGCGGAGATCTACATCAATCTGTGCATGTTGCTCGAGCGTCTGGCCAAACGCAACGAAGGTCTTGCAGCAGACCACCTACGGTTCTCGCTCACCCTTCAATCACTGACTGAAGCTACCAAGGACACATATACGTTGGACAGCAGCGACGTACCTTTACTCAATGACGGCATCCGGTCGACCGCGAAGCATATGTCGAACAGCCAGACCTTGTTGGAGGATGAGGCGCGGGCGTGGGAAGACGGGGTATTGGAGGACTTGAAGCAGCAGCGGGACTGTCTCGTCAGCATGCGTGAGCTGTTTGACCGACGTGACCGCTACGCACGCAACAACATCCCCCAGCTCGAACGGCGGATCGAGGTCAACGAGCAAAAACTGCAGGATCTGCGGGCCCGGACTACGGGGACGGTGAAGCCCGGGGAGATTGAGCGGGTTGAAGAGTCGATATTCAAGGTAGCCCTCTCCTTTCTACTCTACCAAAAATAAAGATGAAAGCTGACATGTCATGTACAGGACAAGGAATCAATTGTCCAACAACATGCACGTGGCGTGTTCATCCGACAGTGTCTGCGCGAGGAACTGGAGCACTTCCAAAGGAGCCAATATCATATTACCCGGCTGCACCAAGACTGGAGCCAGGAACGAGTGAAATACTCGGAGCTGCAAGCGGACAACTGGCGGTCGTTGAGCGACCAAGTGGACGGGATGCCGGACGGTGTATGATTTTATTTTGTTTCTGGTTGCTGTTTGCTGTTTGCTGTGTTTTGGTACTGCTTGCTATATCCTGCTGAGCCTTATGATCTCGTTCATTCATGTCTATCCATGCTATCCAAGCCACGCATTCACTTATCGGCAATGCTGGTCACGGGACACGGCCGAGAGCTTCACCCCCGACGCCCGGAAGTGGGTCGTCAGTGGCGCCGAGAATGCGTACAGCCAATCAACAATACTCTAAGTAGCCTTACAAGGCTGGGCATGAGCGTAGAAAGACTCTAAATGTCTTGGCCTTGGCAGTTCGTATTACCGGATAATACGGATGTATGTATGGACAAGTACAAGTAGAGATACCTGGGGATACATAAAAGGTACAGATGACAGGTTTATGCTAGTACGCTGGTATGCTAGTGGTGTTGGCATAATTTGTAGAGAAGTGGCCAGCGATCAATAGTGTCTCTAGTCTCTACGCTAATCCAAATCGAGTAGATATATTACGGTACGGTAATTGTTCCACAATAGGCACCTGGAATCGATCCGCTCGCCAAGCCAGTCTTTAATTGGCTCCGCGACCACCCTCTGGAGCCCGCCGAGAAGTCCTCTGCCTTGGTTCTGTTTCCGTCGTCATTTTCGCCCGCGACTGGCTTCCTCCGCTTTTTCTTTTTCTTCTTCTTCCACTTTTGTCCTTCTCTGTTTCTTTTTCTTTTCCCTTTTTTTTTTACGTTTCTTGTCTTCCGCTGGGCGAAGCTTGACTATTCTTGTCTGCTTATTTATTGTTGTCCCCCTCTTCTTCCCTCCCCCCGGTTGCCATCTTCGGACCTGCCAGATTACCTCACCAGGTTTATCGATCTATCTATCTATCTAAACCACCGATTCCGGGAATCTTCTCGACGTCTTCTGCGTCTTCATTTCTTCCACGTTTCGTCCCTGCCTCGCATCCTGCTGTGCGATTTCGATCTGACCTGATTACCTCGGTCCCTTACAGCTACCACGAGGTTACCGCCTTTGCTTGTCCGCTTTGTGGCACTCGCTCTGTTTTTCGCCGTCAACAAACCCCCTCCATGCCGAGCTACATCGCGTTTCGGGACACGTCGCGGAAATTGATCGCTGTGTCTGCCCAGTTCGGGATATCGACTTCGTCGTACTACGGGAGACCTTAGATTCGCTACTATTCGCATACAACGAACGAACGGGTGGAAATAAGATAGGAAGGAGGCAATATGGCGTGGGATCATTTGGATATCGATAAGCCGCATCTGGCTTATATGATCCTGGGTGGTTTCACCGGCCTGTTTATGTTATGCTCCCTTTTCGTCAAGGAGAAGCTCTATATTGGTGAGGCGACGGTGGCCACCCTGTGTGGTATTATCTTCGGGCCTCATGCTGCCAATTTATTTAATCCCCTGGAATGGGGCAATGTCGATAAAATCACCCTCGAATGTTCGCGCATTGTCCTGGTCGTGCAATGTTTTGCCGTCGGTGTCGAATTGCCCAAGGCCTACATGGAGCGCCACTGGAAGTCGGTATTTTTGCTTTTGGTCCCTGTCATGACTTGGGGTTGGTTAATTACCAGTCTGTTCATTTGGTGGATGGTGCCGCCGCTCGATTGGCTTGAGAGTTTGCTTTGTGCCGCCTGCGTCACAGCTACTGACCCTGTCTTGGCCTCGTCCGTCGTCGGTAAGGGTAAATTCGCCAAACGGGTTCCCAAGCATTTGCGTGACCTGTTGTCTGCGGAGTCTGGCTGTAACGACGGTATGGCGTTTCCGTTCATCTACTTGTCGTTCTACCTTCTACGCTATCGCCCGGACTCGGACAAGGTCGCGCTGGAATGGTTCTGCACCACTATTCTGTACGAGTGTATCGCGGGCGCTATCTTCGGTTTCCTCATTGGTTACTTTGCGCGTCATTCGATCAAATTGGCCGAGCGCAAGGGCTTGATCGATCGTGAGAGTTTCCTGGTGTTCTACTTCGTTTTGGCAGTGTTCTGCGCTGGTTCTGGTAGTTTACTGGGTATGGACGATCTCCTGATCGGTTTCGCTGCCGGTGTTGGTTTCAGCAATGATGGATGGTTCACGGAGAAGACTGAGGAGTCCCACGTATCCAACGTTATCGATCTTTTGCTGAACTTGGCCTTCTTTGTTTACTTTGGCTCCGTCATCCCTTGGGAGGACTACAATGCCCCCGACCTTGGCCTCACGCCTTGGCGACTCGTCGTGATTGCGCTTCTGGTTATTTTCTTCCGTCGCATACCGATCATGCTGGCCTTGAAACCGGTAATACCGGACGTCAAAACGTGGCGTGAGGCCCTTTTCGCCGGCCACTTCGGACCCATTGGTGTCGGTGCCGTTTTCGCTTGTATCCTGGCTCGTGCCGAATTGGAAACCGATAGTACGCAGCCGTTGCCTGCTAGTGACCTGTCCAGAATAGGTGAACTCGAACATCCCGAGTGGGACTCCATTATCAAGCTCATTTGGCCCATCACGACCTTCATTATTATCTCGTCGATTCTGGTGCACGGATCGTCCATCGCAGTTTTCACTTTGGGCAAGCGCATTAACACCATGACGATTACCTTGTCGTACACCCAGGCCAACGAGGAAGGACCGTCCTGGATGAACCGTCTGCCGCGTGTGCAGTCGTTGGCCAAGGGTTCCATGTCTTTCCGGAAGCCCGAAGAGATGGATGAGTCGTCCAGTGATCAGTTTCCTCCGGGTACATTGCCGCCAATTGGTGTTCCGGGTAACTTCCTGCGTCGTGTTCGCGAGGACGACAAGGACAACGAGTCCCCTGGTCCCAAGCGCACTCGGAGACGTAGAAGACGCCACCGCGACTCTAGTGTTGGCGGACCAATTAGCCAGTCTGCCATTGCCCCTCAACGACGACCTGATCAAGAGGAAGAAGACAAAGAAGAGATGGAAGAACGTGATAGAATTGAACGTGAAGGTTCTCCGCCGTCTCGTGAGCGTGAGCGCTTTGGCCGTGAACCCGCTATGGAAGTGTATCTCGAAGGTTCTAAGATGATCATGGAAGACGAAGAAGGCAACGTTCTCAGAACGGAGGATGTCAGCAACATGTCTCGTGAGGAGCAAGCGAGTCACATTGAGCAGGAACGGCAGAAGCTGGAGCAAGATTTGTCCGGAAAGGTTTCCAAGTCTAAAGAGCAGCAACACACCAAGACTGAAGGAGAAGAAGTTCAGCACGCGGTTGGCGAGAAGACTGGGCACCCGTTGCAAAAGGCTCGTCAAACTCTGGGGCGATGGATTGGTCTAGGCAGGGGCGGTGCTCAGGAGCCTGAACCACCTGTCGAAGAGGAAGAGGACGAAGGCGTCGTAGAGGCCAAGAAGAAGGCTGCTGATGAGAAGAAGAAGAAAGAAAAGGGTCGCTCTGCGCATGCATACCAGTTCGGTAATACCATTATTGTCGAAGATGAGGAAGGTGAAGTCATCAAGAAGTACTCTATTCCATCTGCGACCGCCGATGAACCCGACGCTCCCAAGCCTGTCCGTCGTGGATTGACACGCATGGGCACCTGGTTCGGCAAGGAAGACCAGAAACCCGAGTCATCCAAGAATGCGCAAGAGAACAAGAAGGCCAAGGATGACGATTGGCTTGCAGACGATGGTCTCCGTTTTACTGTGAACGATGCCGTCGAGGACAAGGGTATCAATCACAAGGGCCGTCGCATGAACAAGCACGAGTTCATCAAGCAGATTCAGAACCTGGGTCCCAGGGATCGTCACGATATGGTCAAAGAATCTGACGCTCCGGAACAGGTTCAGGATATGGCCGAGGATCAGTTGCATGCTTCAAACCGCCGTGAAAGCCGGAGGTCGCAAACCTTCGAGGCTCAGGCCCAAGACATGAAGAAGGCTCAGGAAGCTGCTGCTCAGAAGAAGGACGATGATGAAGAGTCTGTTAGCACCAGTGATATGGAAGACGAATCCTCTGACGCAGAGGTTCCTGGTGATGACGTAGCCGCTTCGCTTGCACGCTTCACCCGCGGCAGCTCAGCTCAAGAACGGCGCAGCCAACTTGGCGGAGAACAACCCTCTTCTCGCCCTCGCACCCGCCGCGACTCCGAAGACGACGGCACTGAACGTATCCCGCCTTCTCAACTCCGTGAAGCAGCCGGTTTCCCTCACTCGCCTCGCTCCAAGCCCACCGCAGCAGACGTAGACGATGCGGGTGAAACACCCGCCGAACGTCGCCGTCGTCTCGCAGCCCTGGGTCAAATCAAGGACGACTCTGACTCTGATTCCGTCGCTGTCGATGAAGACGATGCGTCAGACAGTGATGAGAACGGGGATCGCAAGATCCAGTTCGCGGATGGAACTAAGAGTGGTTCTGAGAGTGGTAATGGTGGATCGGCTTCGAATGGGGAGAGCTCGAGACATCGCCCTACGATTTCTTGGGGTGGTGAGAAGGGTCGAGGGGAGCAGAGTTAATTTCTTGGAGAAAACTAATCCGGATAGAAATAAAATGGGATGAGTTGGCTCTGACGGACTCGCGGTGTGCTGTCTGCCTGCTCAAGCGGCGGATTGCATGCATACACCTAATGCTGCCTTCTCTACCATGTCTGGTCAGTTCATCCTTAACTCTCATTGACTAATGAAGGTGAGATGAGATGCGATGAGATGCGATGAGAAGAGACTTTATGCTTGCTCGCTTATACATAATACCAACACCCCCCCTGCTTAATGTACTTATTCACATGCCCTGTTTTGCTTTGATTTACTTTTACTTTGCTATGCTATCAAGTCAGTCAGTTTATGTCTGCTACTGTCTTGCAGTGTTTCAATAGGCTTGCTGTTGTTGCTTTTTCATTTCCTTTTCTTTACCTTTCTTCCTTCGTGTCGCTTTACCTTCGTGTATGTAACTTAGGCTCGATTTTAATTCTTAGACTATGAATTTTACATTGCATATTCACTACTTTATATTATACCTTGAAGCTTTGGGGGTGCTCTTCGTAGTGAACAATTTATAAAATCCTCCATCGCAGACGTATCTATTATCCTTTCTACCGTCAAACGCCTATCCTATATAGCATCGATATAGCATATGGCATACGGCATACAACACATGGAAACCAAGAGAATATTAATATATTGATCTATTCTACGGTTTACATGCATCGGGCCCCAATATCTCCTGCCTAAATCCCTTGAACCAACAGCACAACCGAAAGAGTGCTTCTCTCCATCTGAGCCTCCCCCATTCTGACATGGTCTGACATATCTTGAACATTCGCAGACATACGAAAGAGAATCACAATGTGAACAGCTTTCAGCTTACGAACAAGATCAGGGCCTCCCGCAGCCCTACGTTTGCACACTTCCTGCTTTAGCTACTTACGACTGGCATGAGTGGGATTAAAGGGATATCTCTCGTTGAAAGATAAGCCGAGGTGGACCTATACGGATGCATGAACTCATACGTACGCCGGACGCCTATGTTAGCCAAGACAACTTTAGCATTTCTCCTGCAAGACTATAATTTAAATGATCACAGGGTAATCACTGGCTCAGCTGGGAATACACCGGTGAAAATGCTCTGGGCGAGAATTTCATTGGCTACGGCCGAGTCTCGTTCCGTCTTGTCCGTTGTGTCAAGGAGACAATTCGATGGACAGTTTCGAGTTGAGTGAGGCTAGATGTCCCTAGCTTGTTTTTGAGGTCGGATACTTTTGAGTTTCTCTATACTGGTCAGGGTCAGAGGGATGGGGGCATGTACACCCAGTGCTATTCAAAGATGTTCTTTTTCTTACAGAACTGAACAATGGAGGAAGCATCGCCCTCGAGTCGTTACGGGATATATTTTCCATATAACCAATCCCCCGTTGTTCGAGGACAAAAAAAAAAAAAAAAAACTATGTAACTCACCATATCACAAGGCCGACCCATTCCTCATGGCCCGACGATTACCAACCATCGACTCCAATTGCCAGTGTCGATGCTGGCTCTTGAAAGCCAGGTATGCTTCCTGGGACCTAGATGGGGAACTCCGGGCATTATATCCGAAGGGATTAATAAGAAATGGTCTGACAGACCTCGAATTTTACAAAGTTATGAAGAAATCTCGTTTGCACACCCAATTCGACCAGAAACAATCGGCATCATCGTCAAATGCCCAGGAACTTGCTGGAGGTTCGGTTGAAGATGACATAGCATACAGCAGGAGAACTGTGACTTTCCCGGTTACATTTTCAAGACACGTATATTCGGTCTTGTGGGATTGACATGCTAGGGTTCTGTCCTAAAGATCTATGTTTGTGGCAATGGAGAGCAGGAAAAAGCACTGGGGAGTCCCACGTTACGAGTCTTGACTGGTCAGTCTATGTGAAAGAAATTACACTAGAGCTAGGTGATTACACCATATCAGCGCACTGCAAAATTGACTGCGCAGACGAGCGAGGGTTTGAAATCTTCTATATCCCGTCTCAATAGAAGCTGATTACATTTCTAGAATCACCTGGTGTGACGTACCAATCCAGACTATAACACCTAGGAAGTGCCATTAATAACAATCACAAGATCAGCTCGTTGAGTTCTTGACAAGGACAATCGATTGGAGCCAGTCAATGACCGTGTTCTTTGCATACTATCAGGGATGGGGGCTAAGCTCATTAACTGCTTGCCCTAAGCCCTCCGCACTTGGTCTCACTGTTGGCCATTATTTGAGATGTCCCCATATGAGGGTTTCGACCGGTGATCGTATCGAGTACCTAGCCAAGCGTTTTAATGAGATTAACTAAGGATAAAACCAAAATATAGAAAGTACGTAACAGCAGTGTCCTGCTCTGCGTGTTAGGCAGGATAACAGCAAGATGCGAGAATTAAGAATTCATATCAAGCCCTGGCTACTAGTAGTAACTAGGAGTAGTTGTAGTTGTTGTTGTTTTGTTACTCTGTCTGTATGTGTATCTACCTTAACGTCTGGGCCCATCCATGCTTCCTTGGAAGTTGAAGTCACCTAACTGTAGACCTTATGTCGGAATCACGGCTAAGTCAGGGTCGAAAGTAACTTACGTATCAAGCCAAAAAAAGGTTTAGGTCTCTGGTTTCTGCAAATGAAGCTATCTAGGATCCTATATAAGATCGCAGACTACCTAACAGAGTATTCTAAGCGAATGAGCGGTTTTACTAACAATAAGGGCAAAGGAGTGAATAGACTGCCTGTGCCATAAGGTGTCAGTGAGGCATAAATCAGACATCAGTTGGTATCATTCAGTAAGGAATCTCTATATTCCGACATCCGACGTAAAATAGCAACTACCTTTCCCGCATAGCCATGGATAAGATTGGCTGGGACGGGTATGAAAAAAAAAAATTGCAACTACTACTACTACTACTACTACTACTACTACTACTACTACGGGTGGAAATGCGGCCGTTTATGGCCTCAGTAGCGGTCATTTTCGGCGTCGATTTCACAGGTCCTCACATCCTATATGTAATCCGACTTAAAGTCCCCACCTCCATCTCCCCAACTACAATACCATATACAATTCAACACAATAAACATGCCTCGCCCAAAACAAAAAACCAAAGCAAGTCCAGTAAACCCACCCCTTCACCTCCATTCCAAACTAACAAGCACAGTCCCAAGATCTTGCCCGCATCCGCACAAACCAGCAACGATGTCGGCAGCGCAGGCGCGACTATGTAACAGAGCTGGAGCAGAGAATTGCGGAGTGTGAAAGCAGTTCTGAGCGGAAAGTTGCGGTGTTGCAGGCGAGTCTTGATGAGCTGAGGAGGGAGAATGGGAGGTTGAGGGGGTTATTGAGTGCTGGCGGTGCCAGCGGCGGGGAGAGGGGAGCGGAGGGGGCGATTGGTAGTTCGGACATTACTGCTGCTGCTGCTACTGGGACTGGAATTGGGGATGGATATGAGCTTAGTATTGCTGTTTCTGAGAAGAGCCCTCGATTATTACCCACGGGTGATAGACATTCGGAGCTTAATGGTCCTAGTGTCTGTACAGGGACGGAGTCTCCGGAACCGACGCTTTTGCAATCCTTCAAGGTAGGTTTGCCATTGTTTAGCCATGGGGCTCGGCTCTGATACTTACTCTCTATAGTCTCTGCCGGACTTAATTGGAAATCAACTTGATGGCTTGGATATGTCGCAACCTCCTCTCCAGTGGACCATGAGCATTCCACCTTCGCCATCTAGTATGCTCCGCAGTATCTCTACGGATCTCGCAGCCCCAAATTTAAACATTGACTACCTCCCAAATACGCTCGGAGAGTCAACCTGCTGCACCCAGCCAGACTGGCTCCAATGGCTCTCTACCACTACTCCTACCGACATACAACCCACCAACACCATCCAAACAACAGATACAACGCTTTGCACCGCTGCCTTTGGCCTTGTCATGCGGTGTAACAAGCGGAGTGTGAGTATTGGGGAGATTGAGGCAAAGCTGCGTTGCGGGTATCAAAGTGCGGTGTTCCAATGGGAGGAGTGCAGGGTTGAGAATCGGGTTTTGCTGGCTGTGCTTTCTGAGGTAGCATAGTTTGTCTCTTCTCTATGTACATTTGAGCGTATTTGGCATTAAGGCTTGATGGCGTAGATCTGGAAGGAACCTGAACCGACAATTAGCAACCTCGTTATTCGTTCGTCCAGGGATGAATAACCTACCAGCCCACTCATTAAAATCAATCTTCGAAGTATCAACCTCCGTACTCGTCGAGCACCCACTCGACCCACAGCAAGAATTCGGCTCTAGCGTCTTGTAAACGTTCAGATCGGAATTTGCATCCACAATCAACACATCTACCGAGTCAGCACCACCCACTAAAGCAGCGTCTCATAGACCATACCTTTGAAACCAGCTTCACTCATCCACCCCTCATACTCCCCCACCAAACTCGCCCCCGCAACACACCCCACATACAACGCCATGTCCCCACTGATCCTCTCCGGCAACGGCTTCCTCGCCAGAATATCGCTAACAGCGACCCGTCCACCAGATTTCAATAGTCGAAAGATCTCCCGGAAGACGGATGGTTTGTCAGTTGACGGAACGAGGTTGATCACGCAGTTGCTGATTATGCAGTCGATCGTGGAAGAGGGTAGCGGGATGGACGTGATTCTGGATTCGAGGAAGGTGGTGTTGGACAGGTTTGCTTTTCGGGCGTTTGTTGTTGCTAGATCAATCATGTCCTGCACACATTTCTTTAGCATATCATTGCAAGTAAAACAAGAAAGACGAGAAGGGGCTACGGTACGCACTCTAGTCATGTCCACCCCAATAGCCCTTCCCTTCTCACCAACTTTCTTAGCAGCAAGAAAAACATCAATCCCAGCACCACTGCCCAGATCGAGGACCGTCTCGCCTTCTTTGACATTGGCCAGTCCGACTGGGTTTCCGCAGCTTAGGCCTAGGTTCGTTTTGTCGGGGAGAGAGGCGAGGTCGTCTGCGGTGTAGCCGAAGGATTTGGCGACGTTTTCTTCTTTGATCTGGGCTTGTTGCTGTGTTGAAGAGGTGTTACGTTTGGCGATTTCGCCGTAGTGTGATTGGACGAGGCTGTAGGTGTCTTTCATGTCTGCGGTCGTGAATGTAATGGCGGTACTGGGTTAGAGAACTCTCGCTACGTTGGAGGCGATTGGCATTTTATATGATAACCCGGTTGCACCGGAAAGATCCTTGGCCAAGTACAAGCAAACGACATGATTGGCAGATACCAGTAGCCGGTATGTCACCACTTAGGGCAAATGGAAAGTGGTATGTCACCATATACCATACCGAGTAATGCCTAATGCATTGACATGTTCATAATATAACTAGTCAGCATTATTCTTATCTAAGACGATGAGCTGTTCCAGAAGATGCGATTGGTTTCGTAGCGGTAAACGGTGCTGAGCTGTTCCTGCAGCATGTGTTGTCATGTGACGTTGTATAGCAACTCGCTGCCAATGAGGAGAGCTGTCAGGAGGGGCAGGATGGAATGACAATCAACATAGACCGGGAAGAGGGGGTGTGGTACGAGTTGCGTGATGTGTCACAATTGAGGGACGGCGATAGAGTACAGTAATGAATATGGCTATCTAACGAAGACAGAAAGGCATACTTCTGACATATATACCGAGTAACAGATTAGCATTGAGCATTATATCACAGTAACCAAGCATCCAGTATTCCGCAGTAAATTTAGAATACCAGCCCGAGGTCTATAAACCAAAACAAACTAAATAGGCCATTCATCGTAAAGGGGTAACAGATAACAAGACGAAATCATATCCTCGTCGTGAGATCGGACGTAGTAATTAAGGATAGATCATGTAGATAACCAAGATATGTTCATCCTGAGATTGGCTTGCGATCGTAATTGAAAAAGAGAATCCACATGTTAGTCGTCTGGAATTGTCGTATGTACAATTTTAACGGTAGTCGCGGTCGCTCCGGTCGTATTCACTGCCAGGACCACGGCGTCCGTCATACTCACTTCCGCCGCGGCGTTCGTGGCGCTATTCAATTAGCACTGATATTTTCAAAAAAAAAAAAAAATGGGTTTCAAAAAGGACGTACCTTTCTCAGCGCTTCGAGACGCTTCTTCTTGGTGTGGGTGTTGACGTAGGTACCGATAACAAAGCCAACCAGGTTGAAGAAAGGCACCCAGGCGTGTTCGGGAAGGAACTTCTGCGCAAAGGCAAGGGCCAGCGGCGAGGTGATCCAGCTAACCTTCATAACAGGCATGAAACCAGCGCGCACGGTAGCGCGAACCTGGTGGACGTTACGCGCACCGGCGATGTAACCCATGGACGCGAGGTAGACGACGTTTTGGATGGGAGCGACCTGCGGTCTCGTTAGCCTTTGCTCAAGAAGCATATGTGGTGTAGAATGTGACGCACGATTAGATTGCTGAAGATGATCTGCAGGATCTTAGCCTTCAGGCTGGTACGACCGGCGAAGAGCTTCTGGAGAATGCCGACGAGGAAATGTCCCAGCGGAGCCGAAACGAACATGCCGTAGAGCGACATCTTGGGCACCCGATGGCTGAAGTAGTGGCCGTGTTTGCTGACATCTTGCGCGATCCAGGACGCGAGGAATTCTTGCAGGGCCGAAAGGACACCGGAGGTGAGCATCTTGGTACGGAGGGGGTTCGATTGGAGTTGGCGCAGGTAGAGCTATCAAAAATAACACATTAGCAAGAGTTCTTCTTTTTCCCTCTGAGAAGACATACCGCAAGATAGCCAATCTGTGTCGGACCGCCAGTCAGGCGCTCACCAACCAGATGCGCCAGCTCCTTGGTTTCCTGGCGCACCGACTGGTCCTGGAGCGAGTCCTGGATCTTCTCCTGGACAGCCTCCTGGATCGTATCTTGCAGCTTGACAGACATGGTGCTGGTTCAGAGGTGTGGTGGTTGGGGGTTCGCGTGCGATAACGGAGCTGATCAGGTCGTCACGGCGACAACACGAGGGCGGACAGGTCAGAGACAGCAGTATTGGTGAGAAATCAAATGTAATTATGGAGAAACAGTGGGGTTGATATAAAAAAAGTTGTATTAAGAATATTCAGCAGCAAAGGGGAGAAAGAGAAGAGAGAAAGAGCACGGTTGTTTATTTGTTCCAGCCGACGAACGACGGAGGAGGCTGGGAAAAGGCAATTGGCCTGCCGAGGTCAGCCACTATTTATAAACTAACTCCTTCCCCAGACCCACGATGCACGTAAGGAAATATGTATCGGTCCTGTGGTTATGCAGAGAAGCTGTTGAAAAAGAAGAAAAGAAGATATAACAGCATCAGCTGGTAAAAGCAACTGGTTAGAAATCTTCCGTGGTTGTACTAGTGTTTCTAGTCTATCGGCCATTGAGTCGGCAGATGTGTTCGGGATCTCCGGGGTCAGGTACGAGGTACATTGGGGTTATGCAATGCCAGAGCTGGATCTGGAGCTAGATTCTGGCTTATAATGAGGGGATTATATTGCTGAACCGAGGTTCGGTGGTGGAGGCGATTTTGTATAGTCGGGATACGGAGCACTCCGAGCAGATATATATTGGGCTGGCTGAGACCGGGATAAAGAAAATAATAGAATAACAGTAAAATAAACGAGAAGCAGTCAGCAAATGCTGCCAGATCGTGAAGAGTGAATGTCGTAATATAATAAAGAAGGTCAAAGAAATTGTTATAGATTAGCAGCTATGTACTCCAAGTACTCCATTTAACGATGCGACGGTTAGCAGGCGGTCGTTTTAGGAGTCCTGCTAACCAACTCACGCCTTGGCATCAGGTGAGCGTATTCCCACGGCGACGAGCTTTCCCTCCACGCAGGCCGCGGGTTTCATGTCCCTATGTCCCTTGACGCTAGTCCCAGATGGGAATTTGGTTGCTATTTTGTTCAACATCATCTATCTAGACACTCTCACTGTGGTCACTGTGGAGGAAAGCTGATTTTGGCTTCCCCCTCAACCGCCATGCTCTCTCCAGTTATAAGTCCCATTGTGCTGGCCGTGCCCTTCCCTGCTCCCATCCTTTCAAAGTCCGTCATCCGTAAAACCACTGTTACCCTCGCCTTATTTGTCTTTACTCCAGGCTTACCTTTGTTTGCCAGTTCCCTGTGGGCTGTGTCGAGCATGGCGCCTTACTCCCAACCAGTTAGATCTGACAACAAAGAGAATCAGACCGATGCCAGCTCCGACCTGACCGAGATCTTTTCAGACAGCAGATCTGATAGTGAGGACTCGGATGATAAAGATGAATCTAGTGACAATATCTCTGATGATAAGGGCCAGCTGCCTCCTGAAAACTATTTGACCCAAGCAGAGAGCTTGAATGTCTCCCAGTCGACCCGGTACGGCACCGGCAATAGACCTCAGACTCAGATAAGACATTTCATTTCCTGTATGCATATTTCAGCTGGCAGAGTGATATCGACAAATGCCGCCATGCAAGCAAACAAAGAGAGTACTTAGCGCAGCCACACAACCCATGGATAAAACTCCTTTCTTCCTGTAGATATATTCCTCTTCTTCTTTCCTTTCCACATTCGACATTCCCGTCGATGACTACAATGGTTTAGATAGGAATCCAGTTCGTTAGTATCTACTATTCCGAGCCCGCAACATATATGTATATTCCTATTGCACGAGGCCGTCACATAGCCTACGACTGGGGGATTTTCTCCTTCCATATTTTGCTGAGCTTTATAAAATAAAACCCTAAAAGAAGCTCTCTACCCTTCAGCACTCTGGGAATTTCTGAACAGATCTTGTCTCCACGTGATCCAGTAATATTATGCTTGGATAAGACACTGGGGTTTTATTCTACCTGGATGCGCAGTGGACGTGCAGTGTTGTTACAATCACCATACTATATAGCCTTATACAGCGAATACCCACCATTTGAAGACAAACACTGTGGTCTAATGGGTATATGCATCGTGCAGTATCCTTAACATAGTGTTTGACTTCACTGTAGGCCCGTTTGAATCGCGGAGAGCCTACCCGCCACATTTTCTGCCATGACCAGGGCTGAAGACCCATAGAAGGTAGTAAACGATGATTTTTATGAAGTCGGATTTCTGTCCATTCTCACTGGACGTCCACGAAGAGCAAAATCGGATGTCTGAATGCCCAGCACACCGCGATTATGTAAATATAAGGAACGAGGGTAACTAGAATAAGCATGAAAGATAGTCATGGAAAGTAGGATGTTAACCCTTGGACAGGTTCGCAGCGCAATATTCAGTAGGATTATCGCTGGAGTGGGAACTCCAGAAAGGAGTCTCCCATTTCCAGGGGTACTCTGCAACGACTTGAATGGATTCTAAATTGATTGATTTTGGCTATACAGCTTCCTCTATCACTCTGTATATTAAAGGATCACATCTCAACCTGGAAAGCCACCTCCCACCCGGTGTATGCCTTGGAATAGCATCATCGTACCCTGGGGTTACTTCTATTCAATTTCATTTTTTAACCAGATGAATTTGGGTAAAGTAGGCATCTTTCTCACCCGATATAACTAAGTCTACATCATCATTTGCAACCCGAAGGCCGCAAAGCTGGCCATGCCGTTGCCAGAGGGAACAAGAGAAAATGTGTTGTCCGCAATAGCTTCTATGGTGGCGCCGCTGGAGATACGACGCTTAAGTTTGAAACCACGGCCAATGTCATCTCAAAAGCGTCAGCAAACTCAAATTCCTTCCTCTCAATTTTGATTCCCAATCGTTCTAGCAACTCCAAGCGATTGAATTCAGTGCGAATCATTGCCCACACGATGGTCGCGAATGCAAAATGATACAACGACAAGAGAATATCCTCTAGTACAATGCTGAAATTCGAGTGCATAAAGGTCCTTTAGGAAAAAAAGATACACTTGGGGAAAGGATCGGATATCCGGTCAATTAGAACCCACATCCGTACCCATTTCCTCATTTCCCCGTACTTCCCCAAATCTGTAGACCATATAAAATTGTAAGCATGCAATAACGCGCTCTTTAGATCTCCCTCAAGGTTGAACTAGGTAGCAGTACAGAACAGCTTTCCACGATATTTCCTTTTCGGTCCTAAACAGTCAACATGGCTTTTCCAAGCGGAGTGCCCGCCTGCCATAAGGCGATGATCTATGATCGACCCGGAAATACCTCAGTGAAGAGCATTTCAGTCAAGACACCAGAGCCTGGAGCTGGACAAGTCCTCATTAAAATGTAGGTTGCAGATATCCTGTGCTCATATAGCTTTTGCTAATCTTTCTCTTATAGAACCCATACTGGCCTACCCCCGTGGTAGGAAAAGAATAAATACCACATCTGCACGTCACTTAAGCCTGTGACAGCAAACCACTCTCCAATAAAGACTCAATAAAAGAACAGATAGCACGAATACCGATTTGAGCAATCTTGTCACCATCGCCTGCCTCTGGGTCAAACTGGCAGACCGTAAGCGACTTGGGCGCGCATTTTCTCGGCACCATGTTCATACAGGCGATTAGGTCGGATTCAAACATCCCACCAGGGGACGGATAGTCGTTAACCTTGCCGTACGTTTCGTCCAACACATCGAGATCAAGATGCACAAGGGCCGAACTGAATGACCGCTGATTGAGATAAGCACTAAGCTCGCGAGCAAAATCCACCTTTTTGGAGGGGTCACCCCAAATGGAGAACATGCCAGCATCAATCACACGTTGACGTTGAACCTCAGTCTGGTCGCGCAGGCCACAGTAAAGGAACTGGTGCTTATGATAATCGTGTGGTTTATAGCCCGGCACCGTTTTGATTAAGGTCTTCCAGCTTTCGCCGCGAAGCATTGACAGTCCCATGGCATCAAAGTATCCATTCTCATGAACATCTGGCGAGTCAAGATCGTCGTGCGCATCAAAGTAAATGAATGCAAGGTCATCGATGTTCAATCCACAGGCAGCAGCAACGCTGGACATGCAGTTTCCAGCAAGAACGAGCGGAAATGTGTTATTTGCAACGGCTTCGGAGACTGCAGTTGAGATGCGACGCATGATTTCAAAACTGCGACCAATTTCACCCTCGAAATCGTCGACGCGGCTGACTTCCTTCAACTCAACTTTGGCGCCTAGCCGCTGTAGTTCTTGAACAATTCCAAGGGATCGAATTCGGTGCGGACCGTTGCCCACACGGTGATCACGAATGCCGACATGATATGGCGAAAAGATAATAGTAATAGCTTGGGCTGACATGACAGGTTGCTTCGGTGGATATGACAAAAGCTCTTTTGTAAAAACAAAGAATTGTAGATATGATAATGTAAGAGATGGTGAGACTTACAAGTGCGGATGGGACAAAATTGTTAGTACCCATCGGGTCACGTGCTTGACCGCCCTCGCTTTCTGCCGGTAGACATATAGCTAGCCTTAGTCAATAGGCACCCAATGAAACCATCCATCCATACACACCAAAAGGTTATGAGCCCTCTTGCTCTATAGTGAGAAATTGTCCTTTTGATGCCTTTTGTTTGGTTCCTTTAGCGTTTGAATTCCTTGTTAGACTAATCAGATTGTGACATTTGTCTGCGAGAATTCGTTGCTATCGTACGCTCCGTTATCCCCTGAATTCAACCGAATTTCACCACTTCCCGAAGCGACGTTGTAAAACTCGCCAATATGCCCCCAAAGAAGAATAAGATGCCGGCAGTCCTCCAGCAGGAGACGCCTCATACTATACGTCACCATTCTACCAACCCTGATACTGAAACGGCTATGGATATCGACGACCAAACCCATGTAAACCCCGCCGATTACCCAGTTCCCAATACACCACCCGGTCAAGGGGGGGACCAACCACAACCTCAACCCCAAGAACTTGCCTATATGAATGCCAAAGGAGCCGCCCAGCCGGCTGATACCCAATCAGAACATCACACTCGCCGCTCAGAGACCGCAGATGATCGAGATGAAATCATTCGTATACTTCGTGATGAAGTTGATACTCTTCGCCGGGCTAGACAGCCTAAACGTACATCATCCGGAGGAGATAGTCAACTTATTGAGCGACTATCAGAACTGTTTGAGCGATCAGATAGTCGATCAGCAATCGAACATGAAGAAAAGAAAATTCAATTGGAAGAACAACGAATTCAACGAGAAAAACAGGAAATCCGAGAGGAAGAAAGGAGACTTCATGAACTTGCAAAGACTCACTGGCGAGACACTCGACGCCTACAAGGCCGGGACAACTATTCTGAATGGAGAAAGAACCTCCTATTTGATGCTGACTATATTGGCGCCCGAGATGTTTTACTTCACCCCAATGACATCCCTAAACACACCTCACTGCAGTTAGCTCACTATACCACGTCCAAGAAGCTGCTACATACCCGGATTTTAGATCGTTTGACTCTTGATATCCTTCATCAAGTCCATACAGACCATACCCAACATCCAAGCGAGATCCTATCTCATTTAGATACCATTTATGGTGTCTCTCCCGCAGAAGAACGCCTACTCCTTGTCAAAACACTCATGAATTTGAAACCGAACGGAAATACTGTTGCAATGATGCGGCAGTGGCAGCGTATAACCACTGAGATAGAGCGAAAAGGATATGATGTCTCAGAGATATGCCATGACATAGGCATCATCCTTTTAGGTGACTTCCAGCGCTCATTTGTCCGTACTCAGTTGGATAGTCTCTTCGCTGGCTCAAAACGAGACCGCTTTCATGAGATGGATATGGCTGATGTCATTGACCAAATAGAAAGCCGTTCACCTTCTTCACCACACACATATCGACAGCTCTCATACACCATCTATCGACAAGATACTTGGAATCCCATTCATTCCACTGGTCCAACCAATCGAGGTACACACAAAGGGGGGAACACATCATCAAATACCCCTACCTCTGGCGAATCAACATCATCTAATAGACGATTACCATTCTGCTCCCACTGCAAACGAGGCAACCATTCACTGGATGACTGTTGGACTCTTCATCCGGAAAAACGACCTCCGAAATCCGACAACCAAAACCCAACGTCAAACAACACCAATTCAACGCCAAAGAAACCGGATGGCTATGCCAATCTAGTCCAATCAGCAGACAGTGCATATGACTGGGTGCTAGACACTGGAGCCACCTGGACGATCTGTAATGACCAATCAATCTTTGCCAATTACATGCCTTTGACTGTATACACCACAGTTGGAATACCTGATGGTAGTCAACACAGGGTAGAGGGAGTCGGAACTATCTGCCTGCCAATAGGAGAACACATGGTAGAACTGAAAAACATCCGACATGTTCCTACCTTGAAAACTCGACTGCTTTCTTTTAATCAGCTGGAAAAGCAAGGATTCCACATTCAACTCACCAATAACAAACCATATAGATTCCGGATTACCAGTCCTGACGGCGCTGCTTTCTTTATTTCCCGAACGGTAGAGGATGGCATGTTTAACCGTTTAGAGGAAGAGAAAGGTGTAGCGTATGCAGTAAATGACACCAAAGAACCAAACGAAAATAAATCGCGAAATTTAACACCAAATAAACCTCCACCAGCACCCATTGAATACTGGCATCATCGCCTATCACACATGAATCAACATGACCTTCAGTACCTACACCGAATTGGACGAATTAACATTCAAGGAAAGAAACTCCTACCCACCTGTGATTTTTGTCACCAAGCAAAGACAACCCGAAAAGTAGGCAATGGGCCGACACCCCGTGCTACCCAACCAGGCCGACGCCTACACGTTGATATATTCGGTGGTGGCCTGACTCTAGGCAAACCATCAGATGATGATACTCCTCCTGCGAATGGCAAATACAAATATGCCATGATTCTTACCGATGACGCCACCCGCATGCGATGGTTATTTCCTCTTCAGAACCGTGATAAACCCAACCACACCATCAAGAACCATATCGACTGGCTTGCCAAAATAGGCTATAATGTAGCCTACCTGCGAGGAGATGGTGAATTCTTCAAGAATCCCCGAGATTGGTCTGGCATAAAAATCGAACCATCTGCCCCATATTCACCCTGGCAAAATGGCGTTAGTGAACGCGGAATTCGGATTCTTTTGGAGCGCACTAGAGCCGTTTTATATGCGTCAAACCTACCACGCCGTTTTTGGCTAGATGCCTTAATGGATACAGTGCAGAAAGCCAACTATCTGCCCACATCAACTCCTTTATTCAATGATCCAACACCGGATGGTAATATCCTAAACGAGCATATCAAGAAGTCAGCCTTTTATATTCCCGCAGAAGCTTGGGAAAACCGCCCAATGAATATAGCCTACCTTCGCCCCTTTGGTGCCAAAATATGGTATCATCGTCATGGCACTCAGAAACCAGAAGACAAAATGGATGCCCGCGGAGCATCTGGCATACTTTTAGGCCATCGAGCAAGCAATATAGCTCTGGTTTGGAATCAGGAGAAAGACACCATAATTGACGTGCCCGACGGACATGTTGATGAGGGAAAAGTCTCACTTACCAACCCATCATTCCCTGAACCACCAATGGCTCTACTCACACCATCAACCAATCAACAAGAAACACCCCAACACCCTTATTCAAATGACACCCAACCTCATTTAGACGACATCATGACATGCCCTGCCAAAGGATTCGCTGCATACACAGTCGGTGCCACATCTCGCAATGTACCCAAGACAATGAAAATCGCTATGGATCGAGATGATAAAGCTAAATGGATACATGCAATGGAAAAGGAGATCGCGAAGTTAGAAAGCAAACAGATTTTTGAGTTTGTCCGCATTAGCGATATTCCGAAAAATAAGCGCATATTCCCTGGCAAATGGGTATACGACAGCAAGGAAGATTATGAACCCACAGATGACCGATCTTATAAGGCCCGATGGGTTATCCTTGGCAACCTTGTTGAGAAAGACGACATGCAATTTGATTACTGCAAATATGCCCCAGTTGTTTCTGCTGCCACCACCCGATTGCTATTCGCATTGACCGCTGCCAATGGATGGCATATGCGAAAGCTTGATGTCGCTGTTGCCTTTCTGAATGGAGAACTGGTAGATGAGATCTACATGCGTCAGCCAACTGGATTTGAAAAAGGCGATGGCCTCGCCTGGAGGCTAAAGAACTCAATATATGGACTTACCCCTGCAGCTCGCATATGGTATGACACCATGACTGCAGTATTTCACCGTTTGGGCTTCAAGACATGCCCATATGATGCTGGACTCTTCATCCATAAAACACGTCCACATCTTTATATCACCACCCACGTCGACGATTTCCAGCTCGTAGCCGAACGAGCTGATGACATTGAATGGACAAAGAATGCCTTAGCTAAAGAATGGGAGATAAAAGACGTTAGCGACATGACGTACTATCTTGGAATGGAAGTTGAACTCAAAGATGGATGTATTCACCTTAACCAACGTGAATATATCAAGGATCTGGTCCAGTCATTCGGACTAGAGGACGCCCACTCCCAGACCACACCCTTACCATCAGGCCTAGTGATAGATGACCTACCCGACGACACCATCATCATCCGAGAATACCAGCGAGGAACCGGAAAGCTGCAATGGCTAGCGGTGAAAACTCGCCCTGATATAGCTGAAGCTGCGGGGATGTTAGCTCGCTACAATACCAAACCCACAAAGAAATGTTGGAACGCGCTCATGCATGTCATACGTTATCTAAAAGGAACAATTGACGAAGGAATCATCTACTACCCTCATACACAGATGATTACAAATCCTTTACCGAAAGGTTTCGCAGACTCTAATTGGGGAGGGCCTAATGCAGGAAGGAAATCAGTAGGAGGCTTTATCTTCCTATATGGTGGCTCACCTATCTCATGGAAGTCGAAAATTCAAAGCTGCGTCGCCACAAGCAGCAATGAAGCTGAATATATGGAAGGATCTGAAGCAGCAAAGGAAGCTGTATGGCTTCGCCGTGTATGTATTGAGATGGGCATCACCAAACCCGACTCTCCACCCATTGAGCTCTATATGGACAATGAAGGAGCAATCGCCCTATCCTCAACAGAAGGGACCAAGAGGTCCAAACACATCGACGTCCGATTTCATCATGTTCGAGACCTACAGGCCCTAGGCCTAGTCAGCATAGAGAGCATACGCTCGAGGGAGAATCCAGCAGACGGACTCACCAAGTCTCTAAGCACCCCAGACCATCGACACTTCCTTCATCTCATCAATATGGACCGACAACACCATCACTGCCATCAAAGCGGTCAGACTTCAGATGGAAAATAGAGGCGAACCCTCATCCTATTCCGTTTCCTATTTTATTTGTTATTCACTGTTTTGTTGAACTCCAGATTGCCTGTACATCTGCTTTATTTTGTATGCGTTTTACTATGTATTTAGAGCTTCTGTTCTCCGGGCATCCAGCTCGTGCGAGGGGGGGTGTTAGTACCCATCGGGTCACGTGCTTGACTGCCCTCGCTTTCTGCCGGTAGACATATAGCTAGCCTTAGTCAATAGGCACCCAATGAAACCATCCATCCATACACACCAAAAAAAATATACAGTCACCTGACAAAAGTCTACGTAATTCCGCGTCGCGCGACGCGCCACCTGATATTGTCCACCATCTGGGCCAGTGGCTCTGTGGTATGGACACGGAGCCTGGCTAGCCTGCCGGTGCGCACATCACCAGGCAGTTTGTAGGTTCGAATCCTGCCTGACCCTACGCCCACAAATCTTGTCTATACCAAGTCTCTATCTCTCGCAGGTTTTCCCCCGAGCCTGGGACGGGGTTTTTTCCCTGCGAAACAACAGGTAAATGCCGGATAGATCCCCTATGCCTATCGACTTTACTGCCGACCTAGGCGGCCTCATTACTAAGCATTCTCCTGCGCGGGAGGTGCTTCTTGTACATAAATAGCCTCAGGCTCTAGCCAGGCAGTTCCACTCTGCCCGTCGTATATTCCGTTCCGGGATCTCACACCGACGTTAAATACAACTACTACTACTACTACTTGTCCACCATCTTTTCAACCACCTACACCATGCCTCGCACCCCTTTACGATCTACTAGTTCTAATAAGTCTAATAGAAAGGAGCTAGAGCCTTTCCAACGGGGAATTATAGTTGGCCGATTCCTTGCAGGCCAGAAAAAGGCCGATATTCAACGCGAAATGAATTTACCATATACAACCATTCAAACCACCATTCAAACATACCAGTCCTCCACCACTGGCACTAGTTCTCCTCGCATTGGACGGCCAGAGATCCTTTCTGGTGCTGATAAGCGATATATTCTTTTACAAATCAAGCGGGATCCCTTTATCAAAACTGAAGATATCTGCAAATTACTTGGGATGCCCATCTCTACACGCACCATTGCACGCATGTTAAAAGAATCAGGGTATGGCCACTGGAGAGCACAAAAAAGACCTCAATTAACTGAGGAAATAGCTAAACAACGCTATGAATGGGCACACATGCGCAAGGATTGGACATATGAGCAGTGGGGCAAGATTATATGGAGTGATGAATGTTCTGTTGAACTTGGCAAAGGGAAGCAGAATCAATGGGTATGGCGGCTCAACCACTTCAACGAAAAATGGAAAAAGAAGCATATAATCCCATACACTAAAGGCAAAGGAATATCTATCATGATTTGGGCAGCAATCTGGGGTAGTGGCCACACTGAAATCTATCGAATGAGTCGGGATGAGGAATCTGCTCGAAGAGGGTATTCTTCGCAGTCCTATTTGAAACTTATTGAAGATTACCTACCTGCCATATGGGAATCTGGCATGAAATTCATGCAAGATAATGCTCCCATACATACAGCCAATATTATTAAGAATTGGTTTGATGAGCATGGTATTCCTCTTGTTGACTGGCCACCGTACTCACCCGATTTGAACCCTATTGAACATGCCTGGGCCAAGCTGAAAGAGCGTATATATATGCTTTATCCAAACCTTGAATTATTTAGTGGGACCAAAGAGCAATTAAAAGAGCAATTTTATAAGGCCATGGAGGATGCGTGGGAGAGTTTAGGACAGGAATTTTTTAATGGGTTGGTAATGTCTATGGAGAACCGTGTTAATGCAGTTTTAGAGGCAAAGGGGTGGTATACACATTACTAATACAATTTTTATCTAATTTTATCATTAATATGCTACTAATTTATAACATAATTGATTATCTAGTAATAAAATTGATGTTTGGTTGTTTTATGTGGAAGAGAAATATCTTAGTGATTATATTTTTTTCGTGGTTGCGGAAAATTACGTAGACTTTTGTCCAAGAACTATATATTATGTTCATGGATACTTATACCGCAGGTCGAAGGGGAGCTAAACGAAGCAAACCATCAGGAGTCATGGAGAGCATCACAATCTTTTCATTGGGGAAACCCCATTGGAGTACTTGGTATTGTAACTTTCAAGGGCTTCCACGGAAGCCTCCTCACTGTAGCTATACATAGGCGGGCGCTCTAGACGAATTACATCATAGCTAAACAGATCCAAGTGAAACTGGGAGGCCTAATACCATACATACAGTGGATTAATTGTTTCAAGGCTTTCTCGCTTTGTGGAAATTCTCTTCAGTTCCATAGTCCTCAAATGCCACTGGGGCTCCACTGGCTCGAACGTACTACATGCACGGAAAATTCTTCCGTTACTATATGGGTAGCTTGAAGAGAGGATACCGATAACTTAGCAGAAAGGGATGAATCTCAGCCCAGCTCATATGAGGTCCGACATAAGCAAATCTAAGCCGCCGCCGCAGGCCTCCGATGGCCATTCGACATCTTCCAAGCGACATCGCCGTATTACACTTCAGTCTAGACAAGCAATTGACACTGGTGTGGCAACAAGAGTCAAAAGCCAGTGTGTGAAGAAAAAGAGCAAGATCAGAAAAGTGTTAAAATGTTCCATTATCCTAGCTGAGCCCATGGCATGCCGTCCATTTCTCATCACCTCCAATATACCGAAACACCGCCCCGGTCATAACAATCCGGGTCATTCGACGCCCCCTCATACGTCTCCAACCCCCTCTCCAAAAGCCCCGGCCTGGCCCTCACACTCTCCGCCAAACCAACCGCCAGCGAAAAATCCTCCTTCATCAACTGCACCTCAAACCCCCCTGGTACGCATGACTAACTCGGCGCATCCGCCACAACCCTGGAACATGAACTAAACCTCTCACAAATGGCATTCTGCCCAGTCTCCGCCGCAAAAACACTCGGCAGCACGCGCGGGTGCAATCCAGCGCGAATCCCCATGTTCAGCGCCTCGGCGCTACCTACCGTGATCAGACCGGAGAGGTAGTTGTTGCACAACTTAGCCGCGACACTTAGCGACAGCGCGCCGCAGGGAATGATCTGCTTGCCCATGATGGAGAGAAGGTGGTTTAGGTTCTGCAGCTGGGGGTCGTTCTCTGTCCAGCCGAGGAAGAATGCGATTGTGCCTTTAGCTGCGCCAAGTGTGCTGCCGCTGACGGGGGCACGTAGAAGGATGCGTTTAGGTGGATTTCGGCAAGCTGTTATTTTACTAGTAGGTTGGTGGCGAGGTTGATGTTCGAGCAGTCTATGATGACTTGGCTTGCGAGGTAGATTGTGGTGACGCCGGTTTTCCATATAGGTAGACGGACTTGACATGAACGCCTTTCGGGACCATCTAAAGGACATTTTTCTGTCTTTGTCAGTAATGGTTTATCAACTAGGCTGCTGCATCCCTGGGAGAACCTGAGGCCATGACTTTCCCCGGATACTTCTCAAGCTCCTCGATAGGTGCTTTGGAAATATCGAAGACGTGGATGCGCGCATTGGCTAGGAGTTTGGCCGCGAGTTGCTCGGCCATGTGCTCGCCCATGGCACCGAGGCCGATGAAGCCGACTTGGGTGAAATTCGATGCTGCCATGTTGTGTGTCTGCATTGTTGCTGTTATCTACATAGTGCTATCTATGGAGCATGTCGTTTTGTATATAAAAGCGCAATATGCAGGATGCCCTCTAGTGTTGGGGTTAAAGCTTGGATTGGGCGAGTTCAGGGATATTGGGGGGAGCTTGGGGAAGCTTGGGGAGGTCCGTGTTTATGGTGGTATGGAAATGGAAGATAATACTTTCCTTTATTGTACAGCTATGTGCGTAACCTATCCCGTCAATAATACACTTACGAAATACTCACTTCTTTCTCAGGCACTCGAAGCAAGAAGATAATCAATTGCTTCCAACAAATGCGGCACAAACACCGCCGGGTTCTCCGTCGCCGGGAAATGATCCAAATTCGGCATTCGCTTGAACCTCGCCGCCGCGATCTTACTAGCCGTGTCCTCGGACATCTCGGGCATGTTGCACTATTGATCAAAGGGGACTTGTCATGCCACTTGCGATGCATCTCAACGCGCTTGCATCTGTTGTGGCACTGTCAGTTAAAACCAGTGGACTGGGACGGTGTGCTCACTTGTGTAGTGGAATAGAACCACCAATACCAACCTCCTCAGCACGGGTAGCAGCAGCAAGACAAGCCTGACCAGCCATCGACGCACCACACAGAATGGGATTCTTCAACTACAGAGCCTTGATCACCACCGCAATGCAGCTGAGACACGCATCTTCACTGTTCGTATGCGCACCAGCGGGATACTCCAGACTCGGAAACCTGCGCCCATGTGGCGGCAAGTCAAACGCATACATAGTGCAGCGAGCTCTCATCCGCGCGTCATTCATGACCCATGGTACTGCTGACTATCAAACCGCGCCGTGTGCAGGAGCACAATCTCGCACGGACCTGAGCCACTGCTCTCGTAGAAGATCTTGCATTTTCCCCATCCATTTCTCTGCACGAAGATGTACCGGCCTATCAGATAGTCCTCTTCCTGCTCGAGCTGGGAAAGACATCATTAGGCCCGCAGTAGGTGTTGTGCAGGACATCCAGCATTGTGCGCCAGATGTGCGCATAGTTTGCAAACGCAATCTGGTCGCCGATAACCTCAACGCCTTCCTGTCGGATTTCCTGCCCGTAGAGATCCCAGAAACTGTGGTATGGCATGGCTGGATTCTTTTTGAACAGGTTCTCCCATTGCGGGGGCAGCGCGGCGAGAGAAAAATAGCGTCTATGTAGGGACCGACGCGCGCACTTGCTGTGCCATGGTTGAAGGTGAAAAGAATGGTATCGTTGTTGCCGACAGATTTGATTGCGAAGGATATCGACTTTGAGATATGGTTGGGTGTTTGTGAACCCTAGGAACTGGAAATTATCGTTCGCGGCTCGGTTTTATCCTGGGAGGATACCGCCTAGTTGCGAGGAGAGATTGTACCAGGGGTGCTCAGACATGGTGTTTGTTCAACGAGAGGGAGATACTTGGTTGCTCATAGAGGCAATCTGAAATGTAATTGCCGTATAATCCATCCATCACCGGGAAGCCCTTACCCCACGTTTCCCATAGCCTGGCTGGGGAGTGTTGGGGTAACGTGTACTGGGGATGGGAAAATGATGCGCTGCATGCCATTGGCGTTATTAATTGTTAATTAGCCGATGAAATGAGAAAGTCTCCGTAAAGTAAGGCTGAAGCATTTCGTTGACAGGACCCAGGAGTTGTCCCCCAGAGAATCATTCATCTGGTTTATGAGTTCAGCTGGAAACCTCGCAGCAAAGGTGCGTGACCGAGCCGGCAACAACAGCAACGAAGGCTATAGCGGCCAGAACGGGGCTCTCCAACAGATCCAGAATATATTCAATAAGCAGACAGAGGGGATCAAAGCTCTGCAGCACTCAATGCAGCTCTCCAAAGTAACCAACAGTCCCCCCGTCCCTTTGGCCACGCCAGGTCATACCGGGACGCAACTCTGGCAAGTCACTTGACATCAACAGAGCCATCCATGGTTTCTGGCTAGATGCAGAGCGTTACAAATCGCTGTCAGCACAAACGGGGCACTGAGCACTTCCAAGGCAACCCAGCAACGCCATTCCCGCTAAGAGAAGACCTGGAGATCCATATCCAGGGCACTGATTGCCAGATCATGGACCCCTTGCACCACCAGAAGGAAATCAAGGTCGTAGAACGTGCCAAACGTGCCATTAAGGAATCAAACAACACTGGAATCACCTACTGGACAGACTCCACGGACCGCATCATGCCTAGTGGAGATATTAGTCTCCGAGCAGAGAATCTAGATGTAGAACAACTACAACATATACTGCTATGTAAAGCTACCAACACCCCATTGCTATGCTATACTGCTATTTAGACTGTTGTTTATATTTAATAAAATGCCTTTACTGTATTCTCTTCTAGGTCAACAAGGCCTACTAAACCAAAGCACTGTGCAAACAAATGCACACAACACTCCTCTCTTTCACCATCCCACAACGCATCTATACAACTTCACTTCTCTTCACTGTCGCCGAGAACCCACAACCAGACAGCTTTCAAAACCCCTTCCTTTCTTCTTATCCAAAATGCACTCGTCCTTTCATCTCTGCCATATTCTAATTTCCATCCTCATGCCTCAACAGCACCATGGCCCAGAGACGCTATTCCAACCCTGTCAGGTACTACAGCGTGCCTCCTACCGCGATCGCACCAGAACATAACACCCTAATGACCACCGTTGCGATGCCCAACCATTCGCCCACTTCCCCTACAATCACATCACCCAGACCGTCTCCCCCAACGCAGCCCCAGCGGACATTCATCCTCAACCACCCGCCCCTAGGCGAAACGGAACGACGCTGCCCACACAATGACTTAACGCCCATCGAGGGTATTTCAGAGATGTTCCGCTGCGATGAGTGCTGGCACAAACCTGAGTTGGGTTGGCTGTGGACCTGTACGCAGGATGTCGTGGGAGAAGATGGACTGATCGATCCAAAAAAGTGCGCTTTGCTAGAACAGAAGGCGTACCTGTCTGTTTTGAGTGGTGCGCATGAAGAGGATGATTTGAAGATTATGATTAAGCAGAGACTGGCCTTTTTGAGCAGGGAAGAGTTTCATTTGCCTCAGAGCGTGGAGCAGGGATGTGGTGCGGGCCAGGAGAGGCCTAAGGATGAAGCGTCTATGCCAGAACAACAGAGACATGTTCGACAGAAAAGTCAACGCGTGCGATTCGCAGAGGAAAACTCGTACAGATCACTGTCTCCTCTGGTATACCGCGATGAGGAGGAGGATAAGAGCGTGGAAGCGTATCGAACTACCGTCCCAGAGCAGCAAAGTGCTGCGTCAGACGAAGACAACCATGCTGAATACATAGCGTGGCTGAACATGATCACAAATATGAGAAATGAGACGGGCTTTGGACAGCTCAGACCTGGTATTAACACTTCGCAACCCTCTGCGAACACTGTCCAAGGCGTTCACGCGCAACAGCAGCAAACCCCCGGCAACAATGCTCAGGCGCAGGCCAACGAATCTCAACCACAAGTTATCGATCGCTCGTACATCACGCGTCTTCGCCGGGAGATGCACAGTTTGGATTACCACGCAGCCATTGCAGACATGCACAAGACGTCCCGGGTTTCCCCGCAACAGCTTAGGGCCCGCCACCAGCCTGAAGTCTCACGCTCCAAGTCTTTCCGTTCGCACTTCCAACGCTCCCACCAGGGATCACAGAGACGTGACGATGGAAACCAGATCGCCGCGCCTGTACCTGTACGCCCCGCATCCCACGATTACAGCGGACAGCACCAAATCCCTGACCATCACACTGGACGCCGTGAGCAACTCAGCCCTCACTACCGTGGTGTCCAAAGTCCGCCTGAAATGTTCCAGGGTAGGGCTTTAAGTCGTTCGCACAGCCATCCTGCGCGAGAACAGCCGGGCCACAACACCCCCAGGGTCCCGTTCGTGCTGAATATCCACGATCCTGAGGAGAACCAGAGCTCCACCGTGCAGGTCGCCGCACGCGCCATTGGGTACATTCCGAAAGAGCGTCTTTCTTCTGAATACCCTAGCCCTCCGCTTACAGCGCCTGAACAGCCTTCTTACAGGATTACCAAGCCCCTTCCTCCGCCGCCCCCGCCGCCCCGCCGGCCTAGGTTTTTGTTCCCTTGCGGTTATAAGATCTGCTCGACATGTCGGGGCGTGAGAATAAACGAGATGCTTCCGGCGACTAGGTACGATCCTGAAAAAGAACTTGCGCGACCATCGGCACTCGTTTACGAAACGACCCAGCAGTCCGGTATCCCGGAAAAGCCGATATTCTTCCATCCCGACTTCCAAGACCCGCGTAGCGACCCGACGGCGAAAGATGGCATTCTCATGCGAGATGCGAAATACTTCCTAGCACGAGACAACGATCCCGAGCTTCGGGGTCTGATTGCGAGTCACATTGTCAATCTGGGACCTAGCCCTGCGCCTGCGGACGAGAACCTGGCTTTTCACATGGAACACCTGGCAGTTGAATCACTGAGCGGAGGGAGCGACAATTCAACGGATGAGAGCGTGGATGCCGTTGGACAGATGCTCATCTAGCTGGGATGGTGTTTCGGCGAGTGTTTTGATGCATGTGAAGATCACTGTTCGTGATCCACTGTCAGTTTTGGACTGGCGATGAACGAGATATGAAAATCTTTGACGATATTGACGATGTACGAGTATTGGATATGATTCTGGTCCGTTTTATGTATTAATAGCTTCAGACAGGAAAGAAAAAAATGAATAATGCCAACCTCAACGCATTAGCCGTGGGACCAAGGACCTATCATCGCGCCAAAAGCAATTATACTACACCATGGTCCGTAGAAATCATTGACCCCATCATATGGAGGGCTCATGCCATTTTTTACTCTTATATGCTCCATTCTGTCGCAATAAAACCACGACAATGAAGATGATCCCACGCTCTCATTTCGCCGTGTATATTAACCTGCGGGTTCCGCCCTCCCGAATTCCGAGCCTCGGTCTCTGACTGAACGGCTATCGATTATCGCCGATAAATAGGACTTTCTACTCCGTACACCTACCAGACACGCATACACATACACAATAACGTCATGGCAGACAATGAGAAGCCCCCTGTCGAGCCGACTGAGCAGGCCGAGCAAACTGAACAGGCTGAACAGCAGCCCGACGACAGCAGCAAGGCGAACCCCACGCCTTCGCAGTGCCAGGTGCCGACAACGCTTCAAGCGACGGATCGTTTGGTTGGACGGATTGATCGGTATGCGCCCATCTACTGTTTTCCATAAACATATCAAGCTAATAAAACAGATTGATATCCACCGCGGCCGGCGAAGAACGAGCCTTTGCGGCAATCAGCTACCTCTCCCACGCTCTACACCATTTCCTCGGCTCCGCGCCAGGAATTGCAATCCAAACCCGCCTAGGCCTCCTCACGCGTTTACGAAACCTCACAGAAAAGGTCCCTGCCACAACACCAACACCTGCACCCGCACCATCCTCATCTCGCCTCCTTGCGCTCTCCTCCCTCTGCTCCGAAACCCGCTACACATTGCGCCTCTTCGGCCTCGTCCCGCTGTGGACCTGGGGCTCGCAAACCCTCAAATCGCCACCTTCAGACCGCCTCATCTACTCCATAACCCTCCTGCAAGTCATCGCAAACGTCCTCTACCAGTCCCTTGAGAACGTCGGCTATCTCGCCTCCAAGAACATCGTCTCGAAGCGCTTCGTGGACCGCTGGGGCGGGATTGACAAGTTCTATCTGTGGAGCACGCGCGCGTGGTTCGGGCATATCGTGCTGCAGTTCGTGATGCTGTGGAGACAGCATGTGCTGAGGAAGGCCAAGGCGGCGCTGATGTCGCAGGAGAAGAAGGAGGAGGTGTTGGCGGGGGAGATTAGGGCGTGGAAGAAGAGTCTTGTGAATAATTTGTTTTGGGCGCCCTTGGCACTGCATTGGAGTTTTGAGAGGGGGATTGGGGTTCCGGGGAGTGTGACTGGGGCTGGGGGGTTTATGGCGGGTGCTTGGGGGTTCTGGGATCTTTGGGGGTCGACTTTGAGTTGATTGTATATACGTTTCTTTAGTTGTTGTGCTGTGTTCATGGGTATTTAGACGGTTTTGTATTCTATATGTAATAAGGGCATGTTTAGAGGAACCACTCGCCTTGATCCTCTTCTATGCATTCCAACTTCTCAACTTGCCCTGTATAAGATTTCGACCGTCGCTTCGACCGTCGCTTCGCCGATGGACTCCGCGGTGACACTTCCTCAACACCCATGCCCTTACACTGAGACCTTGCAATATGCTCATAGAACGAACCCGTCAAAAAATCATCCAACTCCCACGCCGCACCCTTGATAGGGACCAACCCTTCCATCGCCCTCTCATCCGCCCAACAAAAAGCCCCCGCCTCCACAGCCCGCACACTACACAACTCTCTCTCATCCATCGCCCTCTGCTGAATATCCACCTGCACACTAACCAACTTCATCAACCCAGCCTCCAGCTCATAGATCGCATTCCTCTGCTGCTCGTTCAGTCCAAAAATGAGCAGACCTTCGACGGCGGCTTGTGGGTTCGGCGATGGCGCGATCACAGGCGTTCCGGGGTTGGAGAAGCGGTAGAGTTGGTAGCCGAAGAGCGTGGCTTGGGTCATATTGCGGGAGATGGGGGTTGCTTGGGGTATGTCGGTGAAGTATTTTAGGACGGTGGGGAGCATTAGGGTGTCGTAGACGAAGCGGGGGGAGGCGCCGGGTTGGGTTAGGAAAGTGGTTGTTTGGTCTTCTGTGAGAATGTTGTTTAGTGCTTGGGTGTAGTCGGAGGGGTACCATTGTTTGTATTCCATCTGCGCTGGTGGTGAAATCTGGATATTTCTTCAATATTGAAAGAAACTGGGTTCTATAAGTCAACAAGCAGAGGAGATATCTGGTTAGAGCAATGAGAAAGGGAACCTGTAACAAGGCTCTCTCTTAAATCAGAAACTGAGGCTTGTTGCCTTATGTCTTTCCTGGCAATTCGGCAAAGATGCTATCCTTTCAGGCAAGACATCCTGGAGGCTCAAAGCAGAGCCATGCCGGTCATAGCAGGCATTCACAGCACAGGCAGCCTTTACTCGCATAGGCGGATCCTACGCCGCAAAGCGCAGCATAACATAACAGCCACCCGACCTGTGATGCCTAGAAGCCCACTTGACAATCTTGACAATCCGTAGATCGTAGATCAAAAAATTTCCTTGTATGATATCTTTCTTCACTCTCCTATACCTGGTAGAGAACAAGATGAATCACATATTAACACGACCGGCTTCCATGGGCTTCTCCGCCAGCGGGCGGTGGCCAGAGACCCGCTGATTAAGTCATCCGGGCCCAGCAAGCGTATCGTCACTGACCATCTCTTAACGGACAGCTCTAACTTCCAACCTCACCACCTTCTTCCCTTTCTTCCACTTACTCATTACTCCCTCCCCGTTCCATCAACACTATCCGGGTTCAACTGGACCTTCCCTAATTTTCGTTTTCTGTTTTTCCGTTTGCATTTCTTGTTCGTTATTCTAGCTGGATCCGCCAGCGTCGTCTAGGTACCTTTTGAGTCTACGTTGCTTTAAGAGCTTGTCAGAGCACTACCATCCAAGATGACTTCGGAGCCGGATTACACTCACGACAAGAAGAGAGTCAACTTGACGTACGTTTGAGCCGCTTCTCTGACAGAAACCGATAGACGCATGTTTGCTAAATGTTCGCCAGTGACCCCTCGGGCGCCGAGCACAGAGAGGTAACCAAAAAGCGACGCTTCGAAAGAGAATGGCCACAAGATTCTAATACCATAACCACAGGACGATACCTCGACAGCGATTCTCAAGAAGAAGAAGAAGCCCAACTCGTTGCTGTATGCTCATTGATCTCTCACCGTTGGAAATGGCGCCATGGCTAATCAGAACCCCGCTCTCACAGCGTCACCGATGCCGTCAACGATGATAACTCCGTTATTGCTCTCTCCAACAACACTATGGACACTCTCCAGCTCTTCCGCGGTGACACGGTCTTGGTCAAGGGTAAGATGCGGAAAGATACCGTCCTTATCGTATTGGCGGACGACGACCTCGATGACGGCAGCGTTCGTATCAACCGTGTCGTGAGACATAACCTTCGTGTTAAGCACGGTGATATTGTCACGGTTCACCCGTGTCCCGACATTAAATATGTACGTCTTTTTTTTTCTTTTGTTTGATTAGAAATGTGCACCGGGAGTGGTTGCTGACATTTTTTTTTGGTGGTTAGGCCAAACGTATTGCCGTTCTTCCTATTGCAGACACCGTCGAGGGTCTGACCGGTTCTCTTTTCGATGTCTACCTTGCCCCATACTTCCGCGAGGCCTACCGGCCAGTGAAACAGGGTGACCTGTTCACAGTACGTGGTGGTATGAGACAAGTCGAGTTTAAAGTCGTCGAGGTGGACCCCCCAGAGCATGGCATTGTCGCTCAAGATACCGTCATCCACTGCGAAGGTGAGCCGATTCAGCGTGAAGATGAAGAGGGCAACCTCAACGAAGTTGGTTACGACGACATTGGTGGCTGCCGGAAACAGATGGCTCAGATCCGTGAGTTGGTCGAGCTGCCTCTTCGCCACCCTCTCCTGTTCAAGTCTATCGGTATTAAACCCCCGCGTGGTATCCTCATGTACGGTCCCCCTGGTACCGGTAAGACTTTGATGGCTCGTGCCGTTGCCAATGAGACCGGTGCTTTCTTCTTCCTGATCAACGGTCCCGAGATCATGTCCAAGATGGCTGGTGAATCGGAATCGAATCTCCGCAAGGCGTTCGAAGAGGCTGAGAAAAACTCTCCCGCCATTATCTTCATTGATGAGATTGACTCTATCGCTCCCAAGCGTGAGAAGACCAACGGAGAGGTCGAGCGCCGTGTCGTTTCTCAGCTTCTGACCCTGATGGACGGTATGAAGGCTCGCTCCAACGTGGTCGTTATGGCCGCCACCAACCGCCCCAACTCCATTGATCCTGCTCTCCGTCGTTTCGGCCGTTTCGACCGTGAGGTTGACATTGGTATCCCCGACCCCACTGGCCGTCTGGAGATCATGTCGATCCACACTAAGAATATGAAGCTTGGCGAGGATGTCGACCTGGAGACCATTGCCGCCGAAACTCACGGTTACGTTGGTTCCGATTTGGCTTCGCTGTGCTCTGAGGCCGCCATGCAACAGATTCGTGAGAAGATGGACTTGATTGACCTCGACGAGGACACAATCGACGCTGAGGTTCTCGACTCCCTTGGTGTTACCATGGAGAATTTCCGCTACGCTCTCGGTGTCTCCAACCCCTCGGCTCTCCGCGAGGTTGCCGTTGTCGAAGTCCCCAACGTCCGCTGGGAGGACATCGGTGGTCTCGAAGAAGTCAAGCGCGAGCTTGTCGAAAGCGTCCAGTACCCTGTGGACCACCCCGAAAAATTCCACAAGTTTGGTCTTTCGCCTTCTCGTGGTGTTCTGTTCTACGGTCCCCCGGGTACTGGTAAGACCATGCTTGCCAAGGCTGTTGCCAACGAGTGTGCTGCCAACTTCATCTCCGTCAAGGGTCCTGAGCTGCTGAGTATGTGGTTCGGTGAGTCTGAGAGCAACATCCGTGACATCTTCGACAAGGCTCGTGCTGCGGCACCTTGCGTTGTCTTCCTGGATGAGTTGGACTCGATTGCCAAGTCGCGTGGTGGTTCCGTCGGTGATGCCGGTGGTGCATCTGACCGTGTTGTCAACCAGCTTCTGACCGAGATGGATGGTATGACATCGAAGAAGAACGTCTTCGTTATCGGTGCTACCAACCGTCCCGAACAGCTTGATGCTGCCCTGGTCCGTCCTGGTCGTCTAGACACTCTTGTCTACGTTCCTCTTCCCGACCAGGCTTCTCGTGAGAGCATCATCCGGGCTCAGCTTCGGAAGACTCCTGTCGCACCGGATGTCGACATTGACTTCATTGCCAGCAAGACTCACGGGTTCTCTGGTGCTGACATTGGCTTCGTCACCCAGCGTGCTGTCAAGCTTGCTATCAAGGAATCGATCGCTATTGACATTGAGCGCACGAAGCAACGCGAGGCTGCTGGCGAGGATATCAACATGGACGAAGAAGAGGAGGCTGAGGACCCCGTGCCGGAGCTTACCCGGGCCCACTTTGAGGAGGCCATGAAGTCCGCACGTAAATCGGTCAGCGACGTGGAGATCCGTCGGTACGAGGCGTTTGCTCAGAGCATGAAGAACTCTGGTGGCAGCAGTTTCTTCCGCTTCCCATCTGGCGGTGAAGTTGGGGAGAATGATACATTTGGGGAAGCCGGCAATGACGACAGCCTCTACGATTAATTGGGTCTTGGTAGTTTGATTTAGTTATTTTCATGTTTTCTTACGTTAGTTAGATCTACGTACTATGAATTGTGGACGTTAAATATTTTATGTGATCGAGTATCTCTACGTTCTAATAGCAATGTGACAACAAGTTTTCGATGTCTGATATGAGTGGCAGTAATGCTGTCAGTACAGCGGATGGTGGTATCTATTGAAAAGAAATAGTTGAATGCGCCAAAGTCCCCCTAACTCCAGAATGAATATAAGAAAATGGATCCCCAGTCTCGCCCCGACCTATCCAAAAACGCCTGGTGACGGTCTCACCCCATGCTTCATAGACAAGAACTCCCTCAATATAATGCATATACAGCCCCATCTAACGTAACCACAATCACTTGACATTCTTCCCCGGATTGGGCTTCTTCCCCGTCTTCTTAACGGGACTGGCATCACCATTCTTGCCTTTGCCCGACGAATCGCCCGACTCTTCCCTATCCAGCCTCTTCCCAGATGCTCCAGAAAGACTTCCCTTCCCAGTATCAAGCGAATCGTCCAGTGCCGATCCATCCTCCCAAACCACCACATCCTTCAAAACCTCCTTAACCATGCGCACGCCATGCTCAACGACGACCGCGGGAATGCGCACATCCACGTTCTCCAAATACGCCTCAGCATCGGCACTAAGACCCATCCCATTCCCCCCGTTGCTGGTATTCCCATTCGCATTCCCACTACCCCTCCCATTCTGAGTACTCCCAGTCCGACCCGCCCCATTCGAACCCGAACTCGAAAGATCAAACGCCGGATGCGCCCGACACTCCGCAGACGCAATCACCGCGTCCACGACCTCATCGAAGCGCTCGCATCGTCCGGCGCGGAGGAGTTCGAGCGAGAGCGTGCGGATTTTCTCGGTCCAGCCCATGCGCTGCAGGTAGCAGAGGAGGTTTGTGTGAATATCGTCGAGGGCGGAGGTGGAGGCGAGGTGGGCGAGGAGGTCGGTTTCGAGGGAGTCGGAGGTGGTTGTTGTTGTTGAGGTGGAGGGGTTTGGGTTTGGGGGGGTTGGGGAAGAGGAGGGCATTTTGTTGGTGGGTTTGGGTTTGGAGGGAGTATTGTGTACGGAGTACGAGTAGAGGGGTGGTGGTTGTGCTGGGTGTGGAGGTAAGGAGTGGTGAGGGTGAGGGTGAGGTTGGAGGTTGCGGAGAGATCTGATCAGTTCGTTGCCGGTGCGAGAGCCGGAATTGAGATTGGTACTTTCCTAGGATATTTACGAGGGCAAGGGCTATTGAGACTGTTATTATTCTTATTGTAATTCTATTGATCCGATTTGATTTCATCAGTTGTAGTCGCAGTTGTAGTTGCAGTTGCAGTGGAATACGCCTTGTACGTAGTATACGAGATGACATAGTGGACGGCTATAATGATCACAATTATACCTCTTCAAACCTATTCATAGATCCGATTGTCATTACGATATTGTCTAATCAATTTTTAATCTCTCCATGAAGTATATCCTGTATGTAAATCAGCCGATTCAGGGGGAAACCCACTGGCAATGTATCCGCCACAGCAAATGGTCCGGCACTATTGAATTCTGACAGCAAGCTAGGACTCTTTCTCCAGTGTGTTTGTATTGCTGATTGACGGATTGTCTGTCAAGCAGCGCCAAACTAGCAGTTAATATTTCCCTTAGCCCCGAGACGTGCCCGAGTCTATACAGCTCCATATGTCGGAATAGGAATACGGAGTACGCATTACTCCGTAGCCAGCAGATATGTATAACAAATACTTTTCACTGGATAATCTCCTGAACGGAAAACAAGCCTAATACGAACATGTTGGCGAGGAGAAATGGAATGGAGTAGAATTGCTGATGTTCAGCAAAGAACTGGGGGAAGTGTAGGTAGGCCAGGACTCGGCGGCTATGCTGTTCTTTTTTTATTCGGTTTTTTTTTGTATAAAGAATTACAACAGAATACCATAGTATTTGACCTTTGAATGTCTTCTCTTCGCTTTCTTTTCTCATAGCCTCTCAAGTCACGTGCAGCGATCTCAACTTCCCAGCTGGGACAGTTGCAACCTCAACTTGACTCACCATTTCTTCTCACACATATTCTCTCACTCTCCTTTTGCTCGCCAACCTCGTCCACTCGTTCTGGCGCTTCCTCTGCATCGTCTGTGTCTGTCGTCATTCTCTCCTTTGGGTCCTCACTCCATCCTGTTCTGCCAGCGCAGTTTTTAGATACATCATCTCGCGCCTCTCGCCAGTTCCCCGCCTTCTGCTCTCTCCTCCGCGTCCCTCGCAGACCAGCCTCGATTTCTTGAGATTGCCTAGGCTTCGCTATAAGCTCCTTTTTGGACTTCCATCCTGGCAACATTCCTCCCCCTACCCGTGCTACCTTCGACTCCGGCAACGAACCATTACCCCTCCGTGACTCCGTCCATGCGGCCGTGTCTTGACCTCCATTGCGAATCGACCTGAATACTGCGTCTCCGCCGTATATCTGGCTCCCTTTGTTTGACCCGTCCACGGCATCGTATTCTCGACCGGACCCTCCGCGGTTAGCATCTGCTGGTCGATCCCGGCCATAGCGCCAACTTGCTCGTTTCTTTTTCTGCGTCCGCTCCGACCACCTACCTCCACGAACCGTCCTCCAGATAACTTTTTCCCGGAAGCAAATCGCCATGAATCCTGCCACGATGTCGCTCCAAGCCACAGTCTACCACGACTCCGATGCAGATGACGAGTTCACTCATCCCGCAACAGACTCCGAAGTCGATCACTCAGACTCTGAAGCGCTCTCCGAAGAACATACTCCGACATCCTTTGCCAACAAACTCTCAGACGATGTTCGTGCGCCAGGTACAATCATTATAGAATGGAGCGCAGAGGAATGCGCCAGGTTTTTGGCTGCTTTGGGCCTTCGCCAATACTGCGATACGTTCTTAGGTGAGTTGGCCGCGTCGTCACTGTAGGCAGTGGAGATGTCGCTAATGTGTCATTTTGCTTAGAGAATGAAATCGTCGGCGAGGCGCTTATTGCTCTTAAACATGATGAATTAAAGGAAATGGGAATCGCTAGTGTGGGGCATCGGTTGACAATACTGAAAAGTGTATATGAGACCAAGGTCAAGCAAGACGTTCCGCTCGATCCTGATCACTATATCCCTCTATGTACGTGGTTTACGCCTTAACCGAGTGAGATCCCAAAGTACTAACATGGATTTAACAGCTGCCGACCAAAGCCTTAATGAAAACGCTACCCAAGAAGATATCGCGCGTCTAATTCAATCCATCCGGTTACGCGACGAGAAGATTGTTTCGGTAGAGTCAGATTTGCGCCGCGTGGCCGAGGAATATCGTCGACTACGGGAAGATCTGCTGCCAGTATTCAAAATGGCCAAGGACCGATCGCAACCACTCCCGCCTGGCGGAATGGACAACCACCACCATGACAGCCAACCGCTGGCTTCGCCTGGATTGCCGTTCGAACGACCAGGAACAGGCATATCGCGAACCTTTTCCAAGAGAGTTTACACGGGAGGCACCACACCGAAGAACAATTCTCCAACGCATATTCCACCCTCCATCCTCGAAGGACGAGCCTACGATAGTTCTGCCTTGGATCCATCCAGCGCAGCCGCAACCCATTTGACGATGAACGGCCAACTATCTCCTGGTATCCCATCCCCAACCTCCCCGGGGGCCCATTACAGCACTCTTGCCTCGCGAGCATACAAACCCAATGGTCGTAGCGGCCACGATCACCCTGAAGATACACCAATCCCACCACCATCCCGGTCTGATCGATTGAATCCAACCCCAGTCTCCTCCCGCGATACTCCATCGCGATCTGAGTCGCGATCAGGCCACGATCCACCCAGCGTCGAAATATTCAAATCGTTCCGCGTTTCCATGGACGACCCTTGCCACAAGGTCTTACCAGCGGCCCTCAGAAAGTATAACATCCAAGCCGACTGGAGGCAATATGCACTTTATATCGTGTACGGTGACCAAGAACGCTGTCTAGGGCTGGAAGAACGGCCTCTTATTCTCTTCAAACAACTTGAAAAGGAAGGACGAAAACCGATGTTCATGCTGCGGAAACAGTTAAATCCTATCGACAACAGTGCTGTCCCTGGAGGATCAGCGCCTAATAGCGCTGGATTCGAGAGCAAACAAGCCCAAATTAATCTTCCTGGTGGTGTTTTGTGAGCTATACTTTCTAACCCAAGATACCCTTCTCGCCTCTTTTCCTTTTTGCATCATTTTCTTTTCTCTCCGTCTCCTCTCTCATGGGTTAATTGGAATATCCATTTCTAATGACCGAACATTATATATAACGCGGTGTTGGGTGTTGTATTGGATCTATCTATTTGGTTTTGGACAGGGACCCAAAAAGAATCTAGCGGTGCATTATTTGGTTTTAGCTTTTTTTCCCCCATTTTTGTGTTGTTTCTTCGTTCTGCTTTTCTCATTCTCTCTATTCCGTATATTTACTTGGGGAACTCATTTATTATTTTTTCACCTATAATGGATGATGTGTATGGTTTGTCTTTTCTTGTCATTATGTACTGGCCCATTCTTGTCTATACTAATCGCCTTTTGGTTTTGATATAATGTGAAATATCGATCATAGCTCGATCAGTGCCTTCGGGCAGGTGAAGCGTTCTTATGATGTTTGGTTTCCTGGTAGTCATAATAGTCGCAACCTCTCTGAACCAGCCTCTTCTCCAGTTGGTCTTAGATGGCCAACCATTGAGAATATTCTCGTCAATCCTTGGAAGTATTATTCAGGTGCCATATTATGTTAGGCCCAGCGATGTATCTGATGCAGACGGAGGTAGAATCTGTGAGGTCTTCAGAGTCAGCCTTATGGTACAACGGTTTCAAACTTAGCTGGCCCCGTGAGACAGACCGACCTTGGAAGGGGGCCGTCGCTGTCTTTCTCATGGTCGTTAACAGTGTAGGCACATCAGTCAGTGTCTAAAGCATTCCCGGGAAAACTGCCTTCATTGACCACACCATGTCTGTGGCCCAGGTGCGTATCCAAGCGAATGCGGCGGATTTAATGAACTGCGACGTCGTCGGGGACAACTTTTTCTTCTCGACTTTCGTCATCAAAATTGAAGTGAGGACATGACGGGGATGGAGATAGAGATGCAGATGCGGACGAACGTGAAGAAATAACTGGCAGCTAGGTGAGATTACTCAATGTCCTGCCACACAAACATGGTCAACCCAGACGCATTCATAACTTAGCTATGCAGGCAAGATATGATAGGTAGCCTGGTGCAACGAAGCTCTAGGCGTCTGGGGGAGACACCCGGATGTGTCTCGTGACAAACATGGACAGATACCTCAACCTCATTCATTCATAGCGAGGGTTGGAACTAAACTATACAACTCACTCAACCTCCATCTCTGAATTCTTCCCCCTCTTCGCCTGCACATAAGTCACAAAATCATCAATCGCCCCGGGCCATGCTCCATCAGCACTCCACCACGAAAACTCCTCGTCCTCTTTCGTCTTGCGCATCAACACCTCCAACTGTTCCCACAGATCCTTGTTGATCGGCCGCTTCCCGCGCTCCTCCAGAAACTCGATCCACCAGTCCAGCCAGGGAGTCGTTTTCGTGTTCCATGTCGTGCCACCGTTGTCGGGTGTGAAGAAGAGGCGCCATTGTTCGGAGGCAATTTCAAACTGCAGGTTACGCTGACCTTGGAGACGACAGAGGGGGAAGGTGTAGCGGTATACGCGGCGGAAGAGATCAGGGTCCGTTGGGATGCGGTTGCGGATTTCTTGGGCGTGGCTGATCATCTTTTTGATGTTGTCGCAACTGGTTTCGTCAGTGAAACTGCGACAGAACCATACGGCGAATGTCTTACCCTGTAGATCTCCATCCAGTCACAAAGCCCTCACGAGTAAATTCACCCATCGACGGGGATTTGAGCAGTTCTGCGATTCCAAGACAGGCGACCTCATCCAGTTGCACCTGAATATCCCCGAAGAATTTCATGGCTCCTTCGATACCGATGCCGTCGGGGTTCTCTTGAGGGTCGTCTATGATTGTCAGCTTATCCTCGATGTTAACCCCTTGACGACCATACCTCGATAGCTGTCAAAGATCTTGCTGATGGCAGCGCTAGCACCGGTGCTTCCTGCTTGGGGGTCGTCCAAATAGCTAAATATCCTCGTTAGTAACCATAGATGAACAAAGCCAGACTGCTCTAGTCAGCGATCAACTGCCTCTAGTGTTTGCACTTGACAGCACTGAGAAATCTAAAGTAGAGCACACGACACCCTTGCTGTTAAACCATATTCTGACCATTGAGGGCTGTTGTATCGTCTGTACCATATTCCATATAGACTTCGGCATAGGAACCAGTTGTAACGCCAGCCAGAGCAGCTCAATAAACACGGTACTCACGCATCAATGGCCTCCTGAACATTCCACCTCGACGCTTTAAGGAACTATACCCAAACCCGTCAGCCAAACGCACGTGACCCAGCCTCAAAGTCACACCAAAACAACCACAAACATCCATCAACAGGAAAAGGTACATGCCTTTGCAGCAACTGAATCCTTGGCCTCAGTAAATGCCACAAACTGGGCGATTAATTGCTTCTGGACTCCCGAGTAAGGCGGCATGGTGGGGGGAGTATGGTGATGTTGATGTTGGTGGTATCAGCGCCAGGTCAGGAAACCGACGAGGAGTAGGGGGAGGAGGAGGAGAGATGTATTGGAGGTGAGAAATGGGTGTCTGGATAGGGTATTTAGAGAGCCAAGCACGAAAAATGGTGGTAGTTGAACCAAAGTGGTTGGCGGAGTTGAAATGATCGCTTTGCGGCGATTTGAGGCAGCGGGCACGTGCCCCGCAGGTATCTACTTTAGCTAGAGTACAAACAAGATAACTACACATTATACACTCTACTATAGTGACACTTGAGATGCCTGTACTTTATTGCTATGTTTATTGGTATAGCTTTACAGTACCAAACTATACTGTCAAGATCACGCACAACCATGGTATATTGAAGACTTTTCTAAGACGAATACGACGCCGGAACTCCGTTTTGACCACATCGAATATCGAGCACCCATAACGATCCGCATATGCAAAGGGACTTTTAAGTCGTGAAGAGAGTATCTTCCTGCTAGGGGTTAGCTGCCATTCGCCAGGTTCCGGAGCTGGTAGAGTACTTACCTCTCTCAAGTATTCTCCAATATCCGCCTGTCTAAACACCGTAATGGCCGTTGGGTCCAATTTCCGGGTCTCAGCAGTCGATCGAGCCGTAACACCAAAGCCCTGTATCTGTTAGCCATCGTCCCAAAGCAGCCATTGCCCATTACCGCGGTGGGCCTACCAAAGGCGTATCATCCATATTAAACACCACAACCCCCTGATGCTCCGGACAATCCTCACTCCACCGTCCAATATGCGCCTTGACGACATTCCCCCCATACATGAACGGCATCTCTCCATTCTGCTTAATCCACACCTTATACCTCGCATGCGGCGCAATGACCTCCAACGCGGTAACATGGATCCTGAACTTCCCGGTCTTGGTGAACTTGCCGACGCAGATACCCAATGAAAGCAGATTCGCGCGCGGGATGGAAGTCGCCAGGTTCGCTAGCGACAGGCGCATATAGTAGACTCTGCTGCCGTGGAGACGGAAGACATAGCGGTCGTTAGAGGAGGGATCATCGACGGAGGTGACCAGGGCGTTGAGAGAGCGGCCGGTGTAGTTGGCGAGTTTAGAGAAAAGGGTTTTGGTTTCATCTTCTGTGAGTTGGCGCATTTTGAATATTATCTCTAATATTGAATTAGAGAGGAATTGAGGTAGAAGGAAAAAGTAGCGAAGAGAGAATACTAGCAGACAAAAAAATCTAGACGCGGAAATAGTCGGTCTTTAGCGTTGGGTCTTGGCACCGTCGGCAGAAAAAAAAAAAAGTTCGGACCTACAGCTACCAACCTCAACTCAACAACAGAGACACGGTACAGAATTAAATAAAATGGCCATCGCACAAAGTTCGAAAAGGCGACGATTAAGTCCCCCCGACGATGAAGTCGTGAAACCCTCTCGTTCCTACATCAACGAAGAATGGGATGCCGAGCAAGACTACGAGCTCCGCCCGCGCAAATTGGGCAAGAAGGACAAGGAGCAGACCAGACTGCCAATTAAGACGGATGAAGGCTTGCAGAGGGTCGAGGAGCCGGTGCAGGAGGCTGAGGATTCCGATAGTTTTCTCGGGACTGATGATGACGAGGATGAGGGTGGAGAAGGTCAATGGGACGGCATGAGCGAGGACGAAGAGGAGGAGAAAGAGGAGGCTCCGAAGATACCATTGAAGGTTCAGATTGTGCAAGCCAAGGAGGAACTTGCGAAACTCGCGACTCTAATCAACGAAGACCCCGAAGAACACATTGGTTTGTTCAAAGCAATGGCCGAAATGGTGGAGAAGGGATCGCACGTTACGATCAAGAAGCTCGCGCTCGCGGCGCAGGTTGCGGTCTTCAAGGACGTGATTCCGGGATACAGAATTCGCGCACTCCTTGACGATGACAACTCCACCAAGCTGTCGAAGGAAGTGCGCAAGATTCGAAAGTTCGAGCAGACTCTTCTCAACGGATACAAGCATTTCGTGCAGACTCTGCAGGAGCTTACAAAGCCAACGAAGAAGGACCAGCCAGCTGTGGATCCTACCTTGAAAAGTGTTGCGCTTAATTGCGCCTGCAATCTGTTACTCGCAGTGCCACATTTCAACTACCGTAACGAGTTGTTGAAGATTATTGTCAACCGTCTCGCGAAGAGACAGGTTGACGCGGATTTTGACAAGTGCCGCGAGACTATGGAGGATGTTTTCCACAAGGATGAAGACGGCGTTGTCTCTCTTGAGGCCATCCGTCTTCTGTCGAAGATGATGAGGGCGAAGGAATACCGCATCCACGATGCCGTCCTAGACACCTTCCTCCACCTGCGTCTCCTCTCTGAGTTTTCATCCAAAGCCTCCAGGGATAGAGTCGACAGGCCCGAAGATGACGCCCCACAAGGAAAGAAGAGGCACAAAAAGGAATTCCGCACAAAGCGCGAACGCAAGGTTGAAAAAGAGCGCAAGGTCGTGGAGAAAGACATGAAGGAAGCCGACGCACTGGTCTCGCACGAAGCCCGCGAAAAGAATCAAGCAGAGACCCTTAAGCTAGTCTTTGGCAACTACTTCCGCATTCTCAAGCTCCGCATCCCCTCCCTCATGGGCCCCGTCCTAGAAGGCCTCGCCAAATACGCCCACCTAATCAACCAAGACTTCTTCGGCGACCTCCTCGAAGCCCTGAAGGACCTAATCGGCCACGCCGACCGCTCCGAGGACGAGAACCTCGAAAACGAACAAGAACAAGAGGAAACCTCAGACCAACCCCCCTCCAAAACCCGCGACTCCTACCGCGAAGCCCTCCTCTGCACGGTAACAGCCTTCGCCCTCCTCTCCGGCCAAGACGCCAGCAAAGCCGCCGCAACCCTGCACCTCGACCTAAGCTTCTTCATCAAACACCTCTACCGCTCCCTCTACACCTACTCTACAAACCCAGACATCGAATTCAACCCCAATAAATCCTTGCGCCTCCCTGACCCCGACTCCCGCGAAGCAAACACCCAAAACGACTCCCACCGCCGCTCAAAAAATAAAGTCAACTTCCAGACCCCCACCGTCCTCCTCCTCCGCTGTCTCCAATCAACACTCATCTCCCGCGCACACGGCAACCCCCCGCCAAACCGCCTGGCTGGTTTTACAAAGCGTCTCATGACGACCTCGCTGCAGGTCCCTGAGAAATCAGCCATCGCGACCCTGGCGCTGCTGAGCCAGGTGACTAGGCATAATGCGAGGAGGGTGTCGGCGCTATGGCATAGTGAGGAGAGGAAGGGGGATGGGGTGTTTAATGCGTTTGCGACGGATATTGAGGCAACGAACGTTTTTGCGGGGAATGTTTGGGAGGGGGAGTTGTTGCGGGTGCATTATTGCCCGCAGGTTAGGGAGGCGGTTGTGGAGATTGAGAAGATGGTTATGCAGAAGTAGTGTATATGTTATTTTGAATTCATGTTAATATTGTTTACTATCTTGTGCTGCATTTCGTTACTCGTAAACATGACTCGTTTATTATCAATACCACATTTTCCCAGTAGAATATCCCATTCCGTATCATATAACAGGTCGTGTAAACATGTCAGCCCAAAGATGACCTAGCCCTCAGCTGAACCACGCCTAGAACCCATTGGACCAGTCCCCCTCCCCGTCCGCGACACAACCGAAGACGAACTAACCCCCCAAGTCCCCAAAGGTCTGCCATGCCCATGTTCACGGCCATGACCCTGACCCTGACCCTAACCCTGACCACTACCATTACCATGAACACCACCCCTCCCCCCAAACCGCGGCGGCTCAGGTAAATGACTCCCTGAAGCAGAAATATACCTGGCAGCAGCAGAATATCCAGTCGGCGGCAATCCCGGTGCGCCCTGATAACCCATATCTGAATCCATACTCACAGACAGCGCAGACGGCGACCTACGCGCAGCCAAGCCGCCTGGGTTAAACAACGAAGCCGATGGCGCCACAGATACCTTCGATCTGAACCCCTGGTGAGATCGTGAGCCTCGGAGGCTGCGCTGCGGGATTAGGGCCGTCGATGTCGAAGACGGGAGTTGGTTCGCGCGGTAGTTGCTGTTTAGTTGTTGGAGTCTGGACTGTTGGTGGTGGAGACGTTGTTCGCGTTCGCGCATGATTTGTTGTTGGCGCGGGTTGCGGAGAGCTGGGTGGATGGCGCTGGGGCTCATGTTTTGGTTGTTTGTTGGTGGTCGTAGGTGTGGTGCTTGTTGGCGGTGTGCTTGGGGTTGGGGTTGGGTTAGGTTTGCTGGGACTTTGGGGACTGGTGGTGTTGAGGGTGGTGCGATGGTAGAATCAGAAGCGGAAGCAGTTTTCTTGAGGTCTTCAGATGAAGCTTTCTTGCTGGGCTTGTCCTTGTCATTGTTTTTATCCTTGTTCCGACGTGGTGTACGCAGGAATCTGCTAGATGAAAAAGTGGACGACTGGTTATCGCCTGTATCGCGCCGTCTGCGAAAACCAAACATGCTCTTTTTATGAGGTGTCTTCGTTCCCTCTTCACTTGGCGTAGAGCAATCTGTCTTCTGTTTCTGCAGCGGCTGGAGTGTTGACTGGCTGTTTTCAGAGACGGCATCCAGAGAGAATGAGCGGTCCAGGGTAGGTCTGGGTTCGGGGCTGCCAGAGGATTCATGAGCTGGATTCTTTCGAGCTGATGAGCCACTACGTTGTGGATTGGCGGTTTCTTTCTTTTGAACGGGCGTAGTGGGCAAAGGTGTACCGGGTTTCACTTGCGCCATTCCATCCTTCTCAGTTAGACGGTCGGTTCCATTCTTATGCTCTCCTCCAGACACGTCCTGCTCCTTTGGATGCAGCTTCCTCGCTCCTGTCATCATTGGCACACCCATCGCCCCCGAAGAATCGGGTAAAGCACCGAGCCCCATCTCCCCCTTTAACCTCACCACCTCCTCTCTCAAAACACCTACCAACCTCTCCTCAACCCCCGCCATCTCTCCCCTCAACCCATCAACCCTCTCCTCAAGCTCCCTCACCGCCCTCTGCACCCCGCAAACACTCTCGCCAAACCCCACGGACCTCGCGTTCATAACCCTAGCCGTATCAGATAGAACCTCGACATTGCGCAGAATCTGGTCCATCGTCCAGTTATTCGAGGATTCGAAAGTTTTGGTTAGTCTGTTGACCACGCTGTTGAGGTGGTGGTGGAGGGCTTGGACGTGCGAGTGAATTTGTTGGTCGAGGGCTATGGTGTTGTTGTAGGTTGGGTCTGGGGGGGAGGGGGCGGGGCCGCCGTGGGTTGTTGTGTTAGAGATGGTGTTGCCTCGAGAGTTGGAGGTGATGTGATAGTAGGGAGATGGAGATGGAAGAGGGCTCGACATTTCGAGTTGAAACACATTGTCGCGAATTCCCGGAAACCGCTCAGGCGTGGATTCATCCCGTACAGCCCTCAGACTCTGAGCGCTAGCCTGAGTTTTGACAACCTCAACCTGTCCGCTATTCAGATACTGTCCCTTGCGAGCAGCGGGTGCTTGAGCTGTCTCGAGTATCATAGCATCGATTCGCTCGTTGGCGTCATCTTCCGTGGCATTCTCTTGTTTCATTTTCTTTTTCGCATCCATAGCGTTTCTGATCTTCTCGAGACCGTCGCCATCTTGCATCGATAGCTGTATAGCCGGATCAAGAGCACAATCCAACGGCACTTGAGAGCCAGGCAGAGACTCTGCATAAGCACCCAGATCCTCAGCTCCGGGACCGTATCTCTCCTCCAAACTGTTCTGCAACGTCGTAGTGCCACTGCACCCGCCCAGCGAATGCTTGGTACTCTCCTTGTCGTCACTGCAAGTAACGATCCCGTCATCTCCAGACAAACCAGAACCACCCTGCTCCCTCCTCACCTCCCCAATATCCCGAAGACTAAACTTCGTACGCAAAGCCGCAACACGAGACTGTTTCACTTCATTCTCGACGCGTTGGTCTTTCTCTCTGGGACTGTCCGCTTCGGTGGTTGTGCTGACAAACGATGAGGAAGAGGCTTGTTCTTGGATTTGAGCATGGTGACTGGCTTGGCTATGGTCCATTTTCGCGTCGTGGGATGAGCTGAATGATGATTCGCGAGATGTGATGGAGCTGGGGTAGTCTAGGATGGGGGGTTTGTAGGTAGACACTGGATAAACGGAGTCCTCGGTCAACGCTTTTTCTCATGATGCCTGAGGAGAGATATCATCGATAGAATGACAGCAGGCAGGCATGTACGTACCCTTTTCAGATTCAGTTGATTGCTGCTGTTGTCGCTCCTGTTGCTGCTTTTTCTTCTCGCGAGCTTTCATGATAGCCCACGCGTTGCCGCTGCGAGGCGACATGTTGGTGCTGAGAACTGGTAGTAAACAAGGTACAAACCTGGCTATTTGAGTTGGGATAAAAGGTATCTCTAATCTGGAAGAGAGATGGAAAAGAAAAAAAGCAACTCGTCATCGGGTGGTTGTTGTGTTTAGGCACATTTCGTGTCTGTCAGTGAATGGAAAGACTATCTAGGGTTGGTGAGAAAGCCTGAAAATATACACTACAATGCTCCAACCGTTACGAATCAAGTGAAGGTCATCCAGTAAATTCATTATCATCACATATCATCATCTGGAACCATCATTATCATCAATCATGACAACCTCAAACATATAGCCATGGCAAGCAACACGGCAAGACAAGACATCAAACAACGCAATCTGGATGGAGAGGAGAAATCGAAATAGAGAATAGAACAGGTAGAGGGGAATCGAGCGGTATCGAAATAAAACGAGCGGTATTTTTTTTTCTTTTTTTCCTTCTTCTTTTATTGTTTTCCGGCAAATCAAGCTTTTCGGGTATAAGCACGCCAGCTCAGGCCTAAGCCCATGGCTAGCAAAGGAGCACCAAGAACGGTCATCAAGAGCAGTTTCCTGAATCACGTCAGTTGCGAATTAAAACAAAAACGCAAGCGAAACGACGAAACAACAAAACAACGAGGCAAAAACATCTACTGCTCGGCCTTTCCACTGCCGCGGAAAGGCGAGAATAGAGCACCAAACAGGTTGGAAAACACGGATCGGACAATGGATTTCAACCAGCTGTCGCCATGGTTCAAGGAAACTGCTCTAGCAGTAGTCACTGACCGATTTGTATTCCCAGTAGAAACGTCACCAGCCTTGTTGGCTGCTTCGGTGGTTGTAGACTCGGTTGCCGTCTCGGCGGGTGCTTCGACTTCGGGCTTCGATGATGGTTCCGGTTCTGCGGCACGAGCACTTAGCTCGGGCTCTTGTACTACGGGAGCATCCTGCTTAGTGTCTGCGGGCTTGGGCCCGCTGTCCTCGTTCTCGCGGGCAGCGGCTTCGGACTCCTTGTGCGCCACGGCCACACCAGCAGCAATAGCAGCACCGGCGGTAGCTGCAGCGGCAGCACCAATACCAAGAGTCTCGGGGGTCAGGATGCTGCTGTCCTTGTTAGCGTCCTCTTCAGCTGGAGTACTCTCCTGGGCAGGCTCCGAGGAACCAGCCTCATGGGCTTCAGGGACGGTTTCGCGCTGCTCGACGGGGTGGCCATTGGGCTCCTGCAGAGAGTCCTTCGAGACGGTCTCTGGTGTCGCCTCGATCACTGACTCTGGTTCTGGAACAGTCTCTTCGGTCTCCACAGCCTCGACAGCAGGAGCCTCAGCTGGTGCGGACTCCGCGACTGGTTCTTCAGGGGCCGGTGCGTCGACAACAGGCTCCGCAGTCTCAGTCGCAGGCTCAGCAACGGGTTCCTCCTTGGCGGGCTCTTCGACGACCTTCTCCTCGGCGACTGGCTCCTCAGTTGCCGGCTCTGCGAGTACAGGTTCCACAGCAGGCTCAACATTCTGCTCAAGCTCCTCGCCGGGTTTCTCCTCGGCGATCAGCTGCTCCACGGGGGCCTCAGCTGTTGTCTCAGCAGCAGGCTCAGGGACGGCTTCTTCGACAGTCTCAGCGGCAGGGGCGGGGGCTTCCTTAGGAACTTCCTCGGTAGTAGTCTCCACAGCGGGTTCCTCGGCGACAGGAGCTTCAGTGGTCGTTTGGACAGCGGGTGCTTCGACGACTGGTTCTTCGACAGCACGCTCCTTCACGGCTTCCACGACGGGGGTCTCAGTTACGGGCTCCTCGACGACAGGCTCCTTAACAGATTCTTCAGCAGGCGCGAGTTCCTCAGCGGTCGGCTCTCCAGTCGAAGTCTCTTCAACAACATGTTCCTGGACGGTCTCGGGCTCCTTGGTAGGCTCCTCCAAAGACTTCTCAGCAGGCTCCTCGACAGGTGCTTCAGGAGCGGCTTCAGGCTCTTCCTTCACGGCGTCAACGGTGGGGGTCTCAGCAACGGGTTCCACGGCAGCCTCGACCTTTTCGGCGGAAGTCTCTCCCGCAGCAACAGCTTCGACAACCGGGGCTTCCGTTGGGAGCTCCTCTGAAGTCGGTTCGGGGGTCCCTTCGACAGGGGCGGGGGTCTCTGCGGCTTCAGTGACGTCTACTGCCTCTACAGCAGGCTCAACGACCAGCTCCCGCTTCTCTTCCACAGGGGCTTCGATGGCGGGCTCATCAACAGTTTCCTGCTTCTCCTCAGCGGGGGCCTCAGCAGTGACCTCAGCGACAGGCTCAGTGACAGGCTCAGCAGTCTCCTGCTTTTCTTCGACGGGGGCTTCAGCAGTGAGTTCTTCCGTAGCAGGCATCTCAGAGACAGTCTCGTTTATGTCTTCGACAGGAGCTTCGGCAGCGGGTTCCTCATCCACTGCCTCTGCGACGGGCTCGTCGTGCTTCTCCTCGATAGGAGCTTCGGCAGCGGGTTCCTCATCCACTGCCTCTGCGACGGGCTCGTCGTGCTTCTCCTCGATAGGAGCTTCGGCAGCGGGTTCCTCATCCACTGCCTCTGCGACGGGCTCGTCGTGCTTCTCGATAGGAGCTTCGGCTGCGGGTTCTTCAGCAGCAAGCCCTTCCTTAACTGGTTCAGCAGGTTCTTCGACAGCAGACTGCTCCTCAACAGCGGCCTGGACAGGCTCTTCAGCGGCCGGTGTCTCTAAAACGGGCCCAGTCGATTCCTCCTTGGTAGGCTCAACCTCGACAGGCTCCTCAACAGGCTTCTCTTCAGGGGCAGGAGTGGCTTCCTCCTTAACTTCCTCCTTGGTCTCTTCAACGGCAGGTGCAGTCTCAGTAGGGGCCTCTACCTCAGCAGCGGGTTCTTCAGCAGCGGGTTCTTCAGCAGCGGGCTCCTCAGTAGCAAGTGCTTTCGAAGGCTCCTCCTTGACCTCTGTAGATAGTTCGTCGACAGTTTCCACCTTGACCTGGTCAGCCTCCTTCGCGGGCTCCTCGGCCTCAGTAGCAGCCGGCTCCTGAGCAGTCTCAGGCTCAGCGGCAGCCTCAGTGGCCTCTGCGGCGGCAGGGGTTTCTGCTGGCTCCTCCGTTGCAGGGGTCTCTGTAACGGGTTCCGCAAGTTCCTCAACTACGGGGGTCTCTTCGGTGGTGGGAGCATCGATAGGTGCAGCCGACTCAGCGGGCTCCTGTGCCGGTTCCTCGGTCACCGGCTCTGCAGCGGGTGCCTCCGTAACAGGCTTCTCTTCCTCAGCAACAGCCTCCTCAGCTGGCTCTTCAGCAGCCAAAGCTTCAGCCGTCCCGTTAGTAGTAGGCTCCTGGGCCGGTTCCGCAGCGGGTTCCTCGACGGGTTCCTCGGCAGCCGGTGTTTCCGTTCCATTGGTAGTAGGTTCGACAGTTTCCGTGGCAGGCTCTTCCGAAGCGGCCTCTTCCGTGTGAATGCCGTTGGTACCATTTGTTGTTGGTCCGTCTTCGGCCGGAACCTCCGGAACGTGGGAAGCTTCCTCGGCATGTCCATTCTCCACCGGTTTTGTCTCTTCCACTGGTTCTGCCTCTGTGCCGTTGGTACCGTTGGAGCCGTTGGAGCCGTTTGTTTGGACATCGGGTTCGGAAGCAGATTTTTCATCTTCTTCAGCAGCCAGATCTCCGACATTCAGCACGTTCACAATGCCATTGTCACCGGAGACTACAGTAGAGATGAATCAATTAGCTTCTGTGCCTACTTTCACCTGAAGAATTTTCTTTTTTCTTTGAGTCTTACCCTGCTTCGCACCCTCATCATGAAACCAAACAGCATCCTCCCCCTCCCCCTCGCAGAACCTATACTGATACTGGCCCGGAGACAGCTTCATCTTGCGCGAGTAAATCCAGTCCTCGCTTTGTGGAGGCCGCTTGACGGTCAACTTGACGGGCTGCCATTGCGGGTTGGTAAAGGTACCAGAGAGGAAAAGCGGGATGGAGTCGGAGGAGCGATGGAGGGCGATGGTGACGTTTTCCTTTTTAGCGGTCATGATGGGAGATTGAGTCGAGATTGAGTCGAGATTGAGTCGTGAGCGATTCGTAACGTCGTGAATCTCTATCAGTTGGGTTTCGGGTTTCGGAGATGGGTGGGTAAGGTGAAAAAATTAAAAACAAAACAGCAGATATGGACAAAGATGAGTACTGTACAAAGTAGAAGGGATAAAATAGTAGGTCCTCTCAGATAATTGAGAGGATGAATTGAGATGAGAGGAAGAGGATGTCAAAAGACAAAAAATGGTGAAAGTGAGGTGAGGAGAAAATTGTTGGAGGGGTCCGGCGAAGATCTTCTCAGGTGACTTTGCAGCCCTCAGGCGTCAATCCCGTGACTCAGGCAGAAAATACACTGGTTGGCACAGCGATGGCACTATGCAAAATGTAATCCTGGCCTAAAATGCGGTGAAGCGAGAAACGGGCATACATACATGAGGCGAGGCGAAAGTCGGTCAATAAAGCCTGTCGAGTCACGGCTTGTGTGCAGCTGCATCTCATTCGCTGCTGTGCGGATTATGGAGACTGCTTTGCATATGTTTTAGATGAGATTTTTTTTACTATGTACAGAACACTCTAGCTATGCAGAGTCAAGACGAATGGACAAGATGCTGTTTTCCATTGACACTTTCACATGAAGGCTTTAAAACTTTTCCGGAAGATCAACACATTACCCGATTGGGCAAGACTGATGAGGCTGTCCACTCGCCCAGCTGGAGCACAAAGGCAATTCTGAGTCTGGTGCTTGTCATTGGATCAAGATGAGGGGTGCAGCAGATTTGCCTTTCATAGCATTTATCATAGCTGTGGCGCAAAGAGCATGCGGAATCCCCGGATGTCGTGTTCTGTACGGAGTATGGAGTGTCTAGATTCGTGAAACAATTGACTCGACTGGTCTGCGGTGTACAACGGGATCACGATGTCGTACCTGTTTAATAACAGCCCGATTAAGCAGCATGGAACTTATCATAGACCAATCAAGAAACAATTCATATACTGTCTCTCTCCCATTCGTTGCCGGTATTATCTCGCATCCTGCATGCGAGTTAAACAGCAGTGTCAAATAGCGCATCCCAAAAAGGTTTATTCGGTTTTTGAACTATCAAGTCACTGGGGGTGTAGGTCGAGCCTTAGATTTCAATCGTTTATCTCGTTGGTGCTCATGGTGCGTGGTTGTATATTCCGGCGTTGACCTGCTTGGTACTCACTGTGACTCCGGGTTTATTTATTGGAAACAGATCACCGTGCATCCCATGACCTGCGATTGATTGCTTATGTCGAGCCTGATAGCCAAATGATGCCCTATAATGTTCCGACTCCGACTCAAAGCTCCTGTCTCATAACTTTACTTTCTGCATCTACACAACAATGTATCGCCCTTGGCATCCACTTATTTTAGCTGCTCAGACAGATCAAGAGAACTGGCCCTGAGCTGCGTCTCACTTCTAGAACTCAGGTTCAGATTACTCGCAGCAGTATTGCTTGTCCTATTTGTCCCAATCGAATAGCCTCTGTACATTTAGGAATTTGCTGCCTTCTCCAGCAGGCCTCTATCGAAGTAGCATCTGACTTGGTTGATTTGCAGTCCATACATGCCGGATCCACCCTCGGATTTGGCAATCTCGTAAGCAAACGCCTGGGGGAGTGACACTGGCTCCTTTCCGTTCTTCAAATGCAAGTTGTTTGTAGTCTCCACAGTCAAAGTATGCACATCGGTTCCCTCGTCGCTCACAAGGGTCATCGAGATTATATCATGCGCACAGCACTCGAACGGCCCATAAAGGCGGATATAGTACTCCCAGATTGCCTCTGCACCATGAATGGTCGACTGGTCCGTGTTCACTAGGATCGCAGTGGAGGAGTAGTACTTGGTCGGTGATGTAGTGGTCTTGGCGGAATTGAAGTCAACAGCGTACTGGGCATAGAAAGAGAGAACACGGTTGGCTGTGATGGTCCCAGGGAGGTTGCCGAGCTTCAAAGGTCCCTTTAGGACTACGGTATTTTGAGCCATTATTTGGTAACGATGAGACGATGATGCAATAAGCAATGAGTAGGAAGCGATGGCCATCAGGGATCAACTAAATATATAAAATGAAAGCACTGTGGAGCCGGGCAGGGCCGTTGATCTGATTCGTGATAGGACATGTTAGATGACATTCCCGAGGATGCACTGCTGATGTGCTATAGGACCTTCCGAGGTAGTCTTGAGTCATTTTCTCGGGCCGCGGAGCCAAACGACTAGGCCTAGCTGCATACCGGGAAAGTCACTAAGCAGTTCCCCATCTTCTCATGTATATAAAGAACCTTTTTAGCCCTTCTGTCCGCTCGTACGGATTGTACGTACAAGGTCCCAACATTTCTTGAGTAGTATCCTTGATAGCTGACCGATCGTCAAGAATCTGCTGTTAAAGCAAAAGCAACAACAAGCGAGGTGTGAAGTCCACCTGTTTTTGTCTCCCCTACTCCAAAAAAAAAAAAAAGAAATAAAGAAAAAGAATTACAACCATCACGGAATCTCGTCAACCTCATAAGCGGCTATCCTGACAGAATAATTCTGGGAAACACCTTTTTTTTGGCCTACTCACCCTTGTACTGCCTCATTGTCTTTCTGTTGCCATGCCTTCTGAGCATATAGCAATCCATCTGGCAAAGCGTCCTGAGACTACCATTGTCCCCGGTGAGACATTTGTTGCAAGAGCACATCCGGCGCCTGGACCAGGTGAACTTCAAGATGGTGAGGTTGTCTTGGAAAGCCTTTATCTAAGTTTGGATCCTGCGATGCGTGGCTGGCTAGACGACCGACCTTCGTACATCCCTCCCGTTGCTATCGGTGAAGTCATGCGTGGCTTTGTCTTGGGGCAGGTAGTTGCCTCACGTTCACAGCGTTTCCCTATTGGATCCTACGCTGCTGGTATGGTTGGTTGGACCGAGAAGGCAATTGTCAATGAGAATAGTCTGGAAGCCGTGTCCATGCCTGACTCTACCTATGAAGGCCGCTTGACCGATATTCTAGGCGTGCTTGGCTTTACGGGAATCACGGCATACTGGGGAATGGTGGAAGTTGGTCATGTTCGCCCCGGAGACTTTGTGGTTGTCTCCGGCGCGGCTGGGGCGACTGGTTCCATTGCTGGACAGATTGCAAAGATCCATGGCGCCACCGTGTATGGCATTGCTGGTTCAGATGAAAAGTGTCGTTGGCTAGTCCAGGACCTGAATTTCGACGGGGCGCTGAACTACAAGAGCGAGAATTTCGACGACGAATTCAAAACTTTGACTCAAGGAAAGATCGACCTCTTCTACGATAATGTCGGTGGGCAGGTCCTCGACTTGGCCCTGATTTGCGCTAGAAAACATGCTCGATTCGTCATGTGTGGTGGAGTCAGTCAATTCAACGTACGCGAAGTGCAGGGCCCGAAGAACTACCAAATGATATGGAGGATGCGAATTCGCATGGAAGGCTTTATCGTCTTTGATCATATGGATCGAATTCCCGAAGTCAGACAGAAGCTCAGCCGGTGGCTAGCTGAAGGCCAACTGAGGCGGAGGGAGACCATTGTGCGTGGTGGTATACGACAAGCGGAAACGGCGTTGATACAATTGTATCAGGGTTTAAACATAGGTATGTTTTTTGTTCCCTTTTTTCTTCTATCTTTTTTTTATTTTTTAAATCTTATCCACTTTTCGCCATCAATTATACGCTCAGTATCCCATTAAAATATTTATACTGATCAACTCTGCACAGGAAAACTTCTTGTTGAGGTTAAAGCTCCGTGAAGGGAGCTAGAAGGCCATAACAAGGCTCTGTCGATGCTCCAGTATCCCTATCCGACAATGCTATCCAATAGAAGCCTTAAGGTGTATTACCTTTAAGAGGCAATGAATCATTTTTGTGTGCGGAAATGACCATAGTGTATCTAAGCAGCGTGAGGATCATAGCAGCCCCGGGGAGGGGGAGCTAGTATAATAAGACTTGGATGCGACACAACTTCTCGTATATTACGTGCTTTTCAAGGATCCTTAAACGACCTTATCCTGACTTGGTCATTCGAATATATTATTGAATCAATTACAATCCTCTATCATTTAAAACTTCACCCATAATGCCCAATTCCGACAAAATCCCCTCGCAACAATAAACGCCACCGTCGCTGCCAAATACATAACGCCCCCGAAAATAATCAATCCCTGATAACCCCCATGATTCCGTTCTTGAATCGCACCCGCGATTGGAATCCCAGTGAGAGTCCCGATGCTCGAAATCGCAAACGTCGTGCCATTCCGTTTACCCAGATCTTCTGTCTTGCATACCTGCGAGATACACACCGGCGTCAGACTGATCGCTGCGCCGCTCCAGAAGCCAAATAGTACTGCGTAGCAGATAATCGCTGCTGTATTGTCGCCTGCTTTGAACCAGAGTGCTAGTGTTAGGATTGAGCATATTAATGCTGTGGTGATCATGACGTTAAATCGGCCTAGTTTGTCTGCTAGTAGGCCCGGGAGAAAACGCCCGGGGATAGCGCCTAGGTTCAGGAATGCAATTAGAGCGTAAGCGAGTGTGTCGTTCATGCCAATGTAGACGGCGTACGACGCGATGTAAGTGATGGGAATGAAGACGGCAAACTCCACCAGGAACACGGCCACGGTAGTAGACGCATAGTGTACGTCTTTGAGGGCTTTCAGATCGATTGCGCCACCGGCCTTTTTGTTCAAGGGAAGTCGAGTTTTGATCAGGAAACAAGCTGCCACACAAAGGACAGCACTGACCAAGGCGATGATCCGGATGGCCCAGGGAAATCCGATTTTAGGCGCTGCAAAGAGGATGGTTATCGGGAATATGACGCCTCCCAGACCACCAGCAGTACAAGCGATGCCGGTTGCGAGTCCCCGACGGACGTTGAACCAGTGTCCGACAGCAGCTATGGCAGGTGTGAACAGCAAGCAGGCAGAGAGGCCTCCAAGCACACTAAACGAAAGGAAGATTTGGTAGTATTCTGCTGCAGTTAGACATGTGTATATTGTAAGAACCAGTGACTATCAAGACGCACCCTTGCTGAAGCTGAGGCAGATAGTGGCAACAGTGATGCCAATTGACCCGGGAATTATAACATAGTTCGGTCCGTAAGCATCGAATATCGGGCCTGGCGTCATTCATTTCAGTGACAGCGTTCTAGAATATCCAGACCATTGACCACTCACCCACTTGAGCTGACCCAATATAAAGAAAGAAGCCATACGCCCCGTAGATCCAGCCAATGCTGGACTCAGAGTAATCTTTCAGTTGATGGCCAGCAGTCCAGGCATGCAAGATCCCGAGGCTGTTCAAGAGCCCCATGGACGGGATCATTGCACACCACGACCCCAGCACGACCAGCCATGCTCGCAGACCTCCTTCAGGATACTTATCGTCTTCAATCACTGGCTCTGGAGTGTCCGTAGGAGTCGACTCGCATTCTTTGGTAGTCATTGTTTAAGAAATGCTATTGGGGTATGATCAAGAGGTGAGCCCGTAGGAGCAATATATAGCTAACTCATCCAGCTGACAACACCATCGCGTGATCATTGATTAGAAATTCAGCATCCTGATTATCAAGGTGCTGCAGCTCTTTGCAGTTTACAGCCCTGAATAGAAAAGATTTCCGTCCTAGGATGTCATTTTCTTGGCGTCGGATCTCCGATTTGTTAGCGATACCGAAAGCACTTCGGCGATGACTTCGGCGAAGTGGCAGATGGCCTGGATGCTGGTATCGGATAGACCATGCTATCCTTAGGCGGACTATTGAAGTAAATTAGACCACATCAGCAGTCATAATACCACGTTTAGATATTTGTATGTCAGGAGACGTGCAGCCAATCAGAATTCAGAGAAACGAAAGCACAATAGGGCTGCTGATAAGATCATCGATAAGCGATAAGATAGGCCGATACAGTTGATCCGATATCTGACGATGGTCCAAGATTTACCGTCCTGCCTATTTCGATTGGCAGTTCTAGAACATCGTAGTAGCAATTGAATGTTTCGGTCTCTTCCTCTATTGATGGTGCCATTGTTGGCAGCGTATAAGGTCAGCTCCACTCCGCGTCCTCCGACGACAGACAGCGACTTCGCCGAACTTCTCAGCTTTAAATATACGGCTTCGCCATTCGTTCGGCGGCAGTTCACCATGGACTATTCACGCCCTTATCGCTCAAAGCGTCATCCCCCATGCGATCAATGTCGTCGCAAGAAGCTACGGTGCGATAGGAACGCGGGAAACACTTGTCAACGATGCCAGCAGCGCGACACGCCCTGTTCATTTAATCAATATCAACCAAATGAACCATCTCCACCGGCTGTACTTCCAGTTTCTGTTCCCCTAATTCAAGAGTCGGCTCCGACACCTGCTCCTGCTTCTGCACCAGTTCCTCCTGTTTTCAATGACTCCCCTCTATTTCCTATCGGAACTCCAATTGATCTTCCGTTCATTACTGAATCGACGCCAGGGCGATTTGGCCAGACTATACAGACTCTTGATCAACTTTCTGGTTTGTCAACCCAGGTAATCGGTGCGTCAGGCGAATCTGATCCATGGCTACTGCGACATTGCCGGTTCGATGATCGTGGTTTTCTCCGGTTTCATCAGGTTCATTTTCGCAATGCTGGAGGAGTTCCTCTTGACGAAAAGATCCCAGTGCATTTTTTGGTGACTGCAGAAGGATTGTATGATGCATCCAAAGAAGCCACAGGGTTTCCCAAAAGGGCACTCGTTCGGGAGGAACTAGAGTCATTGTTTCCGCTGGAATGTGGGCAACGACTTGTGGCGCTGTATGTATCCATCCCGTGCAGACATAATTGCCAGGCACTCATGCCATTCAAAGCTTCGTCAAGTTCGTCTATCCCACGCTCCCGGTCATTTCAAGATCACAGGTCGGAATATCGCCCTCACAACCAATTCCCGATCAGCAAATCCTTCGCAACACACCGGTCCACCTCTTAGCCGCCATCTATGCATCCGCTCAACCATTTGCCAAATTCGACGAATATCTGTGTTTTGTCAACGCATACACCCAACCACCCACGGACCAGTTGTGGCGCATGGTATTGAATCTTCTGTTGGAAGAAATCCATACACCGCATTTGTCCGTGGTGCAAGCTGGCCTTCTCTACCTGCACAAACCACTCAAAAACAACGAAAGCGCTCTCGCCGACAGCCCCTTTATCTGGTCATTTGTCGGGCTGCTGGTCGGTCTGGCAACGTCATTGGGACTAACACTAGAATGTCGTCCGATGGGTCTACCGGCGTGGGAGAAACGGCTGCGTCGTAGACTTTGGTGGGCGGTCTACAGTGAAGACAAATGGCGTAGTCTCCTGATGGGGAGGCCGCCATATATTCGACACGATGAATGGGATGTGACAAAATTAGATGATCAGGATTTTATTCTGGACCGACCGTCTGACGATCAAGCACAGCAAACTGGTCTACCCTTTCAGCACCTCAGTCGGTTATCGTGCATTGCAGATGAGGTGCAGCATGCATTATTGTAAGCCACTCAACCATGCCAAAAGGCAAATCTAACACGGACAGTTCACTGCGATCTTCACAGCGCCTTTCATCAAACTTCCCCGAGTCCCTCCGCGTCGCTCGCGCTCTCCTCCAAAAACTCAAGGATTGGTATGCAGTACTACCAGCACAGCTCAAACCGCACACAGGGCACTTCACCATCGACGACCCAGCACCACAATCCACCTCCACCAGCCTACACTTCGCCTACATACTCCTCGAAATCTTCATATTCCGCGCCCTACTCCGACCCCTAGTCCGTTCCGCAACACCGCCACCACTTTTCGAAGAAGGCACAGAACCACTACCGACACTGGAAATGCACGACCCGGAAAGCTTCAACCTCATCGACGATTACATCTCGGAGATCGTCGAAGCGGAAGAAATCGAACCAGTGCCCGCTATTGAAATGACGCGTGAAACAGGTATTGGAACTGTCAAGGCTGCGGAGAACTGCGCGGCCATCATGCTGCGCTTGGTGATGCGGATGGTGTGTAGTGACTTGGCTGGGTTTTGGTATTCTTGTGCGTTATTTCCCCTTTATGTATGCCAAATCATGCGATTTGTGTACTAATGCAGCCAGGGAGTCGAATTGGCTTCGCCACCGTCTCAAGCTTCATGCTACTGTTAGTCGTGCAAGCACCATCCAGGGATCACGCAATCCGTGCAAGACGACTGGTTTACATGTGGCGACAGGCATTATGCAGTCAGAGCAAAGGCTGTGACTTGATGGACTTGGCTCTTGTCCGGCTAGACGGGATACACTGGACTGGGATGAGTCGGAATTTCTATCTGCCTAGACATGTTGAGGAAGCGCTTAATATGGACTAAACTTGAGCCAATGGTGCATTAATGGCGGAAGTAATTGCTTCATTGGTGGTGTTATTCCGTCCGATTGTTAGGAATACCCACGGCAAGAATGTGAGCATGCATGCAAGTAAGCACATAAAGTATACGGTGTAACCATGCGGGTTGGGCACTTGCTAAATCTGGTATCCAGTATGCCAATTAGAAGGTGAACTGAGTCAGACACGCATTCAAGTCCACAAGATCTTACCAAATGCATGAATCAGTCCTTCAGCCGCGCAGATCCGTATTAGCATCGGGATCTGACCTTACTTACACCTGCACGCTCGACCATATAATTGCATCCCACCTCTTCTGGTTGCTTTCCTTGGAACTGTTCCGACAATTGTCGGGTCATTAGAATATAGGCCAGTGTTGTATATTCTCAGGGAACATTATTTACCTCGACCAATGTGATTTTAGGCTTATAGCCGGTAGTTTGTTACGAGGATCATTCTACAGGTTTGCGCACGGCTATTATGTGTGAAATCGCGTCAGTCACATTTAAGTCAGCGACAAACTATGGGGTTTGTGTCTGTGTTATTCGGACAAATGCCCATATATGAAATAAGAATTTTAAGTCACATCTAAATATATCTGCATCCTGCATGTTATCACATCAATATCCTGGGTCTCGCACTTTGCCACCCAATCCAATCCGCCTACGAGACCCTCCGAGCCTGGAGTCAAGGAAGCCATATCGGCACCTCCAACGGCATCTTCTCATGAACACGCATCGTATCCGCATACCCCGACACATGCCCCTCGACCTTCGGTTTCCTCGTAAAAACCACCAACATATCCCTAACAGCAACTCTCTCCTCGTCAATCGCATAAACCGACGTAACACTATGCTTAAAGTCATGATCCACAAACACCAACGTATCCAGGAAACCGCGATGCTGGACGCGCGCCCTGATTAGCGTGGGGTTCGTCTCACTCAGCATCACGCCCGTTGTTTCCCGGTTATCGTGCATGAACGTCACGGCGCTGTCGGGGCGCATGTTATCGCTGCCTAGGAAGACGGTCATGGTGTGATCGGAGCCGTCGGAGTGGACGCCTTCGAGAGCGGGCTCGCCTTGGAGTCCGGTTCGTGCGTCTGTGTGTGTGCGTGCGTTAAATAGTGTGGTTATCCAGTTAGGGGCGGAGTAATCTAGGTGATCGCGTGGAGTGATTGGGACGTCTTGGAAGACCAGGGCTTTGAATAAGAGCAGCGCCTGCACGACCGTATTGCCCTGCATTTCCGGGGGAGTCTCGTCGAATATCCTAGGAATCCCGGAGTCATGACGACGGTAATCCTCCTGCACAGTAAGCGTGTATGGTTGCTGCTCGAGACGCTGGATACTACGGGAGGCGAAGTCAATACTGTAGCGGCCGTGGGTGACGGTGCGGTAGTCAAGCGTTGGGTCTGGGCCTGTTAGGTCACTTATGCATTTGACGTAGTCGAAGTCTTCGCCTGTAGCACCGAGGCCTTTGAGGATGGGGGTCATGTCTTCTCCTCGGACGAAGATGAAGCGGTCTTGGAGGTATGTTTGGCGCAGGGCCATTATGGTGGCTATGGTTGAGTAGAAGTGGGCACTGTAGCGTTGGTCGTGGACGCTTAGGGTGTGACGGGCTGGTTGACAGGGGGGTTTGTGGCCGTTGGTTGCTGTCGTGGTGGTCATGGTTGAATAAAATCGGGTTGATGGTTGGGAAAGAGGTTTCCTTTCGCATCTTTATAGCACCGATGTCGAAATCCTTGCAACGACGATCATAGATAACCTCCAACTGATCTTCTGCAACGATGAATCAAGGCAATCAATTACGTTGATCTGTTTTTTCCTAAGTGAGTGAAGGACAGATATCCGTTCTCAAGAGAGCACCAGACAGCTGCAATGTAACCCTACAGCAGCATGTGAGGATGGTTCAGGGCTGGGTACTGCTTTCAGCCCTCCCTTTACGTATTCACGTATTCAGGTGTCCTTGTGTTCAGCCTCGTTATAGGACGATATGCGCCTTATCCAATCTTTTTTGTATGCGCTATTTTCTACCTCTGATCTGCGCAGGCTCACTGCCACCCAGAGATCTTGTGCACAGGTCGGGGTACTTGCAGCTTCCAGAGAACTGGGCGGTATGTGATGAGCGTGAAAGAGCCCTTATCTCGTGGGCTTTTTCTCGGAAGAGAGACATTCTATGCAGAAGCTTGGTCTTTGGCATAGCATTGAGAAGGCACAGCTAATGCTTAAAACTCATCCCTCATCTCTTCTATCTCTTCGAAGCCTAGCATTGAAAGGTCCAATTTTGGTCAACAGCTATTGTGGCGAGCTGGGTCCAAGCCCTGCGAAACTCCCCAGCCGTCCCTTTGCCGACGCGTTAATTTTCTTGTGGACGTACCATGACAAGAACATTTCACCGCAGTGGCATTTAGCTGGTCATTGTACGTATTCGGACCCCAAAACAGGTCCGCGATATTGCAATTTGGTCTATCTTCGTCACAGGTGCAGGAGCACTACCATGATTTGTGAGGCGGCTTTTGAGCTCACCAGTCCCTCGTACGGTCTTCCGCAGAACTTGTGACTATTTAACCAATCTAACTACCTCGACTGGCCTCTAATGTAGTTGGTATACCTTACCCGCTGTCCGGAACTGGGCGTCCGGCCTCGTTGACTGAACATTGACGTTGGGTGTGCCACTGTGTGGCCGGTGTCGGGCTCAACTGTCCAAAGAATCCTTACTATAAAACTGCCCATGTGCGTCCAGACAAGTATCTCATAAATAAGTCTTCAGTACTCATCGTACATACTCTGTGTAGTATTTTCCGGAGTAGCATTTATACCCGTGAAACATTCGGTCCACAGATACAGCCCCCTCATTCGTCCTCGGCAGACAGCAGGTCTTTGCCGATGAACAGTGGAGATCTGCTGAGTTTATTTGAAACTGCAGAAAGCTGTTACCCGATTCAGAACCGTGAGTAGCAGGCGACATCACTAGGAGTTGCCAAGGCCGGGGTACATATTAGTAGTCTCCCCTGGAATATAGAGTACGGGGTAGGCAACGGCCAAGGACTTTCTTCAGCTCCTTCCAGACCAATGGCCAGTGGACCAAGGGCTTGGAAAGCATGGCATATCGGAATACCCCTGGGATGGATGGGTTATCGGTAACCGGCTTGTGGCAGTACTCCGGCGTTCTCCCACTGCGATCTCCGACATGGGTGACGTATAAGTCAGGCCGGACCCCAGTAGCGATCAATTTTTTACTCCTCATACAATGACAATGGCAATGGCATCTGGATCACTTTTATTAGGTCTTTTGGCACAGCAGGCTGCTGGACAGTTCCTTGTTCCTCAAGCTCCGCCTGCGGGTGCTAGTGAGCCCGTGCCGAAGGGCGTTTCTTCGTTTTCAATTGAGTTCTCATCAGTTGTCGATTATTTCGGAAACACGACTCATCCTAATGAGTATTCTCGGAACTTGCTATCCAATCTGAAGAATGCGGCCGGTGCTTTCCCGACAATCCGGATTGGGGGGACTACACAGTATGTCGCATTCATAACCATAACCAACAGTCCTAGGCAGCTAACGAGCCATCAGAGACCGCGCATTTTATGATTCCAACCAGAATGCAGCCATTAGTCTAACGTACGAGACCCCCACCGACGACCAACCCATCAAAGTAACCTACGGTCCCGACTTCTTCCAGTCTTACCATGCCATCCCCGGCCTCGAATTTTCTCACGGCCTCAACCTCGCCTACAACGGCTCTGACCAATCCACTCAACTCTCCTCCGCCGCAGCAGCTGCATGCAAGAATATGGGCTCGACCCTCCTCCTCGCAGAGCTGGGGAACGAACCTGACTTCTACCCTGGGTATCCGAGTTACAATCGGCCGCCGAACTGGACGATGGCGGAGTATATTCAGGAGTGGAATTGGAAAACTGCGGTTGTGGCCAAAGCTATGGAGGAGGAGTGCCCGGGGGGTAATGTTGGGTTTATTGCGCCAAGCTTTATCTGGAGTAATTGGTCGGGGAGGGCGCCGTGGGATCCACAGGATGTGTTTAGGATGGGGTTGGACAGGGAGTTTATCCAGGAGATTACTATGCATAAGTGAGTTGTTCCCCAAACAAAATTTTGATGTTGGATGTTAACGGCTGTAGCTACATGGACACGGACTGCGAAGAACGTTATGGTCTCACAGATTTGTCTATGCAAAGTCTCCTCATGAACCACACTGGTGTCGTCGGCTCCCTAGCCGTCCACTTGGACGCTGCCCGTGACCTCTCCTACCTCGGACTCCCATACACCCTGGACGAGGTCAACGGCATGGCCCTCCAGGGAGGCGCCTGGACCTGGAGCATGGGCAGTGCACTCTGGGTAGTTGACTTTGCTCTATGGTCCGCGGCAAACGTAAGCCACTACCGTCTTCTCTTACGAACCAAAACTAACAAAAACAGAACGTCAAACGCATCAACTTCCATCAAGGCACCGGCTACCGCTATGTAGCCTGGCAGCCCGTCTCCGTCGATGGTGCACAACCAAACACCCGGCCTCCCTACTACGGACAGATGATGGTTGCCCATGCCCTGGGCAATAGCAACTCCACGCGTCTCGCCAACATCCCTCTCTCTGGAGACACGGAGTCCACCTACGCCGTTTACCACAATAACGCTCTCTCCCGACTCGTCACCCTCAACCTGGAAGCATGGTATGCTAACTCGACCACCGCACGCCCCAGCAAGGAATACACTTTCCACATTCCGGGTCGGTATACGACAGCCAATGTCCTGCGATTGATGGGCCCTGGTGCGGACGCGCGCTCGAATCTGACGTTTGGGGGTGTGTCGTATGATTATGAGCTCGGTGGTGGAAAGCCGGTGGTTCTTGATGAGATGAGGAAGAAGGAGAGGGTTAGTGTTAAGGATGGAATGGTTAGGGTTGAGGTGCCGTCTTCGTCGGGGGTTGTTTTGATTTTGAGGTAGCTTTCCTGTCAACTATAAACATGCCTATAGGTTTCTGGATATGCGTGCGTCTAAATCTGATTATAATATGTAATACAACGTTATATGTGATCCGGCCAAATGATTGGTCAGTCCAGAGGATTGTGTAGCAAACGAGGCTGTAACTCTGCCCTTTAAACGCAGTCTCATATTTATCTTCACATCCTTCCATATACCTCTTAGGATCGACTACATTCAAGAAGAGGATCGACAGATAAATGTACATCTCGGCAAGAAAAATCATCCCAACCCGATGCATGGACTACGACGACGTGCTCTGGGACCAAAGTGGCTCGATCTTCGAACCCTGGAAAAACAAGATTCTCGAACACGAAACTCTCCGCGAAATAGGAACATTCATCTACAAGCACAAAGGAGGTCTCCCCGACGAGCTCTTCTCACCAAAACGGGGTTCTTTGAACCTTATATTCAATATGCGCTTAAAAGACGGAGACTCGGCTGTGATTCGGTTCCCGTGTCCTGGCGCTTCGATATTTCCAGAGGAGAAGGTGCAGCGAGAAGTTGCGGTGATGCAGTTCTTGGAGTTTTATACCAGTTTGCGTATATCGCATGTCTTGTACCATGGTGATGAGGAGAGTCCGTGTGGACTAGGGCCATTTATTATCATGGAGCATATCAGCAATGAGAGGAACCTTATTGACTCTCTTAATATACCTGGACGCTCAAGTCAGGAGAGGCCGATTTTGGACTCACTAAACAATGGACAATCCCCTTCCCTAAGAAATCGCACCACCAAGACCGTCCACCTGTACAATGTCTTTGCACTAGCGAACCAATTCATCCCTTCAAAACCCTTTTGAAAGAACTCGGACTCTGCGAAGCTATAGAACGAGTTCCATTCCCTATCGGTCCCATTGTGATATTGATATATCCAGAGCTTTAGTGTCTCAAGTTGCTGCTTTGGTATCGTGTCGTGGATGTGACGGATCTGCTGAAGATCGATGTTGGGAACGGCAGTTCCTGAATCTTCCACGCGAAGGAGGCTTACGGGCCCGTCTCGTCCGAAGGCGACATCAAGTGCGAATTTCTCGCCTGATGGGCGATGCACGATGGTTACGATATGGGTCCCATAAAAACTTGTCAGTGAGTTTGTAACTTTTAGGCGGCAAAGCTCATGTCGACCATCCTTGATATTCACCGTTAGGAACGCCGTCAGTTCTCGTTCGGTCCCGGACACCCGTAATGTACACAAAGAACCCTAACCCACGCAACATGTGGTGGAAGAATAAGCTCAATTCCATGCAGTAGCCACCGCGTCTTCGACTATCCGGGCCCATTATCTTCTCATCTAGAGACGCCAGATGTATACCCACAAGATGTGTGCGGGAGTAGCGCACAGAAAGGCTCTCATACGGGAATGTGGTGATTTAGCATCTCATAAGGATGTGTAGGGACTCGGCTACTTGGGGAATTTTTCGGGGCAATGTGTATATTGGTGGAAGGATTCAGGAAGGCTTATTTGTTTGTGCCAGTTTTTAACTTGTTAGTTGAATAGGAAGATGCTTGGGTGCGGTTTTGGAGAACCATAGTGTTGAGTTCCGGTAAGCAGTACTGATATTCCTGAACACATGTTTGTTTACTCTCGGAATACGTGCAATCTCTCAGTCTATGTGTTTACTTGCCAATCCGGTTGAAGAAAGTAGCCCGAGTGACTCACCCGATTAGGTTCGGCGCATTGTTCGGAGATATAGCGTATGACGAGATCTCGGCGTTGGTGTCGAATCATGCACACGGGTTCCTGATGGACCAGAGGTACCGAAAGTGTATAATAAAGGCCATTCAATGCCCATTTCCTCGTCAATCCTTGAGCAAGTTCAAACATCATTATCATTCCCAAACATGACGCCCGCACGTCCACTAGGCCCACCAATCTCTTTCACCCCAGCCTCCCCCCCAAACAAAAATACCCTCCCAGGCCGAACGGTCCACCTCGAGAAACTCAACCTAAACCATGCCATCTCTCTCTTCCCTCTCCTCGGCGGAACAGACCCCTCCATCACACCGCTATGGGACTACATGCCCGACGGCCCATACCCCGACCTCCCCACATTCCAAACCGCCATAACTACCAAATCAACCTCCACAGACCCCTTATTTTACGCCATAATCGATGCGGGCAAGAATACCCCCACCTCTGGCAAACCCCTCGGCTACATAACCCTCATGCGCATCACACCAGCCCACCTAACAATCGAAGTCGGCAACGTCATGTTCTCGGCCGCGCTCCAACGCACAACTGGCGCAACGGAGTCGGTTTATCTTTTGATAAAGCATGCGTTTGAGGATTTGGGGTATAGGAGGGTGGAGTGGAAGTGCGATGCGCTTAATGGGCCGTCGAGACGGGCGGCGGTGAGGCTGGGGTTTACGTTTGAGGGTGTTTTTCGGCAGCATATGGTTATTAAGGGAAGAAGTAGGGATACGGCGTGGTTTTCGGTGTTGAGGGATGAGTGGGAGGGGGGCGTTGGTGGGGGGTTGGAGAGGTGGTTGGAGGAGGGGAATTTTGGGGAGGATGGGGGGCAGAGGAGGAGCTTGGGGGAGGTGATGGGTGAGGCTATTCGTAAATAGCTGTTATCTTGGTTGCTTGCTAGAATAGACTACAATCGGGGGGTTGAAATCCCTGAATTGAGACACATGAAAAACATTAAACAAAGTCAAGCATAAAATTAACATAACATCTTATCTCATCATCACATATAAAATCACCGTGGCATATACATATGCACCTGCTGCGCTGACGCAGCCCCCTGGGGAAACGAATACCTCAGCTGCTCCTGCTGCTGCGAGTACACCATACTATGATACGACCTCAGCGAAGAGTTACAGTCCTCCTCGCTCATCTCTTCTTCGTCTCCACCTGCTTCCAGGATCTTCTGCGGCGGACTGATATGCACGTGGTGCCATTTCCGGAAGCACAGAAGAACGCCGGCGTAAATTCCCAGGCTGCAGAAGAACTCGATGATGGTTCTGGCGGCGTCGAGATATTCCGGGGCCATGTTTTGTTCGAGGACATAGACGATTTGCAGAATGGCTAGGACGAAGTTAATGAGGAAGAAGAAGAAGCTTCCCACGGACAAGGGGACGAGAAGGGCCTGGTGCTGTTAGCCTGGTGGTGATTAAGCATGGGATGTATAGACGTACTCTCCGGTCAGGTGCAGAGTTGACAAAAACAAAGATAATCCAGCAAAAAGCTTCCAACGAAGCAAGCCAACAGAAGATACTCAGAGCTGCAGAAACTTTGTTGTACTCATATGCAAGCTTCATGTACCTCTCACCCACGTTGACACCCTTGACAACAAAGGCAATGTAAAGCGCACATTCTGCAGCGGAAAGCGCGGACAGAATTCCCAATAGAACCCAGTGAGCGACGGCCACGGGAGCAAAGGCCTTGCTGGGCTTATCTTCTGCCAGCCTCTCGAGCAACTTCTGGATGAGTTTCCAGAAGATGTAGAATCCCAGCATCAGGGCAATGAGGTAGAAGATTTGGTTGAGCATGGAAACGACAACGTAGCTCTGTTGAACATTGGCTTTGAAAATGCCCAGGAAAAGGGTTATGATATTCATCATTCTCGCACTACTCGCTGTTAGTACACACTTTACTTTGCCTGGAGGAGTACTTGCATTGCATAGCTCAGGATAGACGCGATAACTGCTTTTATAGGCAGCGGTTTCTTCGGATCACCCCGTGGCTGTCGGATAAAGCACGACCACACGAGAAACCCAAGCAGCGCAACAAGACAGAGGGCCTCAAAGACGAGCCAGACCTTGGGATAGGCCTCGTCGAAGCCGTAAGCCGTTACCTGGACCTTTTGTTGCCATGGTGACCGGCCACTGGATGAATGGGCGTTTGTTTGTTGCGATTCCATGATGCGTTCAATAGTATGTATGCTTCTGAATAAGATGAAGACAGCCTCTGAAGAAAAAGTGGTCCATCGTGCAGATTCGGGCGATTTTGTAGTAATCGCGACGAAGAGGAATCCGCCCCAGGCTGAGAGCAGTGCAATTGGGGCCAAAACGAGGCGGATTCGTATTGACGTTCAGAATTCCCTTGTTCGTTTCATGTTACACCTGTCTCGCTAGTATCCGATTGTTTTGAGTTTCTTGTTGATCTGGAGCCTGACAGTCTGCCATGTTGATATTGCGATGTTTCCCCGATGAACGAGCCGAACGACGATCGCACCGCCACAATGCCTTGTATGAGAGACGATCGCGTTAAATATAGACAGATAACTGAAAGTTTGTTGGGACAAGTATCGAGGATATTGAAACGTAGTGAGCGTGTAATACTCCAAGCAGTGGATTGCCTAATCGGGCCTGTATGGCTTCATCTTTCTCCGAAGCGGCAACCGGCATTCTCGCCACTTCCATCACTTCCACTATAGCCATGAACCAGAACCATAAGGCCGGAGATCATCCTTGATCTCCGCTTACTTCTCCTATTTCGAGTACTTGTGTACTCCATTAGAAGCGAGATCCCTGCGCCTGCGCCTGACTGCAGGTGAATTGGCAATTCTCATTCAGATCCTGCCCAGCGCCAGTTCAGTTCGGCTAGTGGCGATGCGCTCTGACGGTCATAGTCCGGGATAGGTTCCTATGATCAGCTCAGCTCTTGGTCTATCGTTGCAATGAATTGCTTTCAGGAACTGCACGGGAATTGGGCAAATTCCAAGAAATGCACGACCAACGCATCAAGAAAGTACCGCCATGGGCAAAAAAAAAAAACGCGAGAAACCGCAAATGAGAGAGACGGAAAGAATGGAATAAAGAAAAGAAATGCAAATAATTTACTTGATTTGCCAATGTTGTTTGCCGTCAGCACTGTGGCTGGTCTTTTTTTTTTTTTTTTTTGGAAGGGGGATAGGGGCGAGTACAGCTTTATATAGCTTCATTTGCTCTTTTTCTCGCATTATTCTTACTTTCATTGAAAGACTGCTAGTCCTATGTTCTAGTATTCCCATTAAGCACTTGATCCATCCTGGTCTCCTATTCCAATTCCAGCGTCGGGATATTACAGCTCGGGATCCCGCTAAAAGCCGATACAAGCGCTGGGATAACACTAAAATACGCGGTTCAGAAAGACTTCATTTTCGGTATGTTAACTTCCCTTCATAGCACGGCGCATGCTAATTCAACATAGTGGTGATTCATCCGGACCCCATTGCAACGCTGTCGCCCTTGCTTGCGCAGAGTCGCATCCTTGAATAATCGACCTGACCGGGTCAATTCAACCGTCAGCAGACTTCCAAACTTCAATCACGAATATAGCAGACAAGCGACACGAAGTAATTATCAGTATAGCCAAAATGCCTCCCGACGGCTCCTCATTCACGCCCCTAAACCTCCCATCTACATTCTCGCTCCCGCAATGCATGGAATATTTCTCTCTCACAGCCGGCCCCAACACCAACCTCTGGCGCAAACCCCCAACAGGCGACATCGCAACCGCTCCCATCGTCTTCACCTCCCTACGGAACTCGTTTGTCGTCGCCGAAGTCACTGTCAGCGCTGACATGGAGATGGAATGGGATCAAGGCGGCCTAGTCATCTTCACCGGTGCGACACCGGAATCGTTATCCCTTTCTTCTCCGGCGGGCCGTCGGACAACGTCGACAATGCGACCACGCCTCGAACCTGCCCGGACGTGTAAATGGGTTAAAGCTGGGATAGAATTCTGCTCGGGAGCTGTGCATGCTTCTTCGGTTAGTGCTACGGCTGATGGCGCGGATTGGTGTCTAGCGCCGTTGGATACACCAGAGGGCGCGACAACACCAGCCCTCCACTCACTACGCATCAAACTAGAACGCATCGGTCACTCGCTCTGGATTTGGTATCAGGTACCGTCAGTATCACCGTATGTGCGCACACCGGGAGCTGTATCTGGGACGTGGAAGAAACTACGCGAAGTGACTTGGTTCTTCTACGGAGTTGAGGATAAGTTCGTTCATGTCGGGGCGTATGCCAGTCGACCTAATAACTCGCCGAACGATACTGCATGGTTCGGGTCTGGACTTGGGAGGTCATCGGATGGGTTAGTGGTCGAGTTTGAGGATTTGGAGATTTTCTAACATTTTTCGCCCCCTTGGTTTTCGTTTGCGCACTATTCCCCGGCGTTGGTTGTGATTGCAACTCACGAGTTATGATGTGTTACCCGTTCTCTACTTCTTATGTCAATACACTTAACCATTAATCATAATGCTACACAACAAATGCAGTGATAAGGATGCATAAGCCTTCCTGTTACACTCATGTCATTTTCCTTTTTGGGACGAATCATCCCGAATAGGAATGGTGCGTGATAAGAAATAAGGTTCCGGATCGTGCCGGGTTAGTATGCTTCCGTCTTAGGAAGGGTTTCTACTATACCGTGACTCGGCTTAGTTGAAATTGCATGCTCGAGCTGGGCAGAAAACAGAATCATCCCAGGTACGGGGGAGCTCCGGCGAGCAGTAACAAAATACGTAGCAGAGTGGCGGGATGATGCGGGATTCATATATGGATGTGCTGTACAACTGTGATTGGGTCCTATGTTAGCTATGGGGTGATATTGGGCTTAACGAAGTTTAGAAGAGAGACTCGTCTCCCCTCTTCCCTTTTCTTTCTGCTTGAGTTGGGGTGCAAGATGGTGTCTGATACCCTGGGAGACTTCCATCCATAGCCTCTCCCATTTTGAAAAGCAACATCTTGCGCGGGAACTCCGGTATCATGTGGACGGATTTCTATCAATTGATAGCGAATCGTTTCACGCACCGGAGTGACTCGTTCTGGAACTTGTTCTCTTGGATGTATGGGACTTGTGAAGGGGTTGGTTTTGACAAGAGGCATGGTTACTATGATTGCTGATATCTGACTCCAGTTATCTTCTTTTGGGGATATATTTGAAGAGTTGATTGACAAAAGGGAATAAATAGATACCCGTATGAGGTTTTAGGTTACTTTTGGGTGGCTTGTGGGGGAGTTGGATATCCCTGTCCCTCGCCGTTGAGAGAACCGACTGATAGTCGACGGATTAGATAAATGATTCAGCCAGCAAGTGAAGAGTGGTATCCCAGTTCAGATAGAGTCAGTCAAGCTACTGTCAACCATGGCTAGCAGCTTGGATCGCCCGTTTAACTGTGACCAATGTTCGAAGCTTTTTTTACTCGGAGTGTAAGCATCTCTTTTCTCCGGGTTTTGACAGGAGCTGATCTGTTGTAGGAGAATCTACAGCGGCATAAGCGTGCACGATTTTCCACTTTCCTCTTTATATGTGCCTTATTCAAAATTCACCTTGTGTGGATTTGGATCCGCATTGTGTGTTTTGGTGAGCTCGAAGATAGGGTCCCGAAGGGGGGGAAGGAGTGACACCCTCGAAGAAAGAAGGGAGAATCAAACCCATTGCTGTAATAATAGTGTATAGTTGTACTTTCAATCTAGAAATTTTCAATAGCTGACATCTCGCTCTGAGTCTTCTTATGTGAATCGACCAATGCGATGCCCTATCAAACAATGTGGAGCTCCACTGGCAACGCTATACAGTAACGGGGTTGATGGATGAAATAAATATGATTCAAAGACATACATGCAACTGACCCCAACATTATCACAGATCAGTTATGCCAAAACAAAAACTCGAACGAAATGTCCCCCGCAAAAACCCAACTTAGGCGTGTACACGCCCCTGGTGATATTCTTCGAGGAGAACGAATCTCTCGGCCTCTAAAGCACCTACGTTCGTGTAAAACACATGGCTAAAGTCGGTGCTGCTGGGATTGTGCTTCAGGGAAGTAATGGCGAAGCTCCTCATCTGGATCATAGCGAGCGCAAGACTCTGGTGCGCGCAGTACGCGAACATCTCAAAAATCTAGGCTTCCCAGCTATAGTTGATTGTTAACTATAGTACACCTAGTGTAAGAGAAACGCTGTCTTACATTTTTAGGGCCAAGGTGTCTAGTACAGACTATGCTCTGATGTTGCCTCCAGCGTATTACGTTGTCGCGATGAATGCGCATATTATTGAAAGCTTTTTCCGTGGTGTAGTAATGTCTTTCTCCTGCTTTAAATCAATCGGATATATGCTAACAGCAATACTTATGCAGGTGGCCGCGCAATTAGAACTCCCATCCTAATTCACAACTTCCCCGGCGTGACCGGCGGCATCGACATAACTTCCGACTCCATCATCCGCCTCGCCCAAGCCACTTCAAACATCATCGGCTATAAGCCACTCACTTGAGAACACCGCTCGCATTAATCAGGATATCGGCTTTGTCCTGAATGATCATCTCCGGATGGTCGGTCTTCTGGATCGTGACATGCCATTGACGGCTATCTTCGTCTCATTGAACATTGAGCACTTTTGAACTCAGATGCATATATTTCATCAGCCCATAGTCATTGACTATGGTCTCGAAGTACTGCAAGATCTCCGCGGCACCCGAGCAGCTTTTCGAGACAGCAACCAGTCAGTGATACTGCTCTCAATGGCTCGGCTTGCACTTACAAGGATGTCCAATGTGCCGATGGAGCCCATGAGTATTGGTAGTTGACTGAGGGGATGTTGTATGCACAGCCCGGATGCCTGTTTTCGAACCAGGTCCCTCCAATAGAGGGATTCTTGTCATAGTATACCAATTCAAGGTCCAACGAGCTGGTATCGACCTCGTGGGCGAAATTGATTGCGCTAGCATCGCAGCCAATTACGACGATGCGGGTTTTTCTTGCGAGTCTACTTGGTTCCTCGGTGACCTGGTAGGGCGCGTAGTGTGTCGCCATTTGCGGAGCCGTTCAATCCATTGGATTGAGATTTGTGCATACCGATCGATCCCATATTGGTACTTCAAGCTTTAAGCCTCCAGTGTGATATAGTCCAAATAAGAAAGGCGTCAAGAGTCTGTAAATATTAATTCCCGTAATTGTGCAGCTATTTCTTTTTCTATTCTAGCTGAAACGGCTGCTGAAGTCCTGCCTATTTAGGGTTAGATAATTACCGGTGGAGTTCCACCCCCACCCTCCGCCTCCCACCATGCATACCCTCCACTACTCTTATCGGTGGAGTTTGGAGAATTGAAGTACAGTCGAGTCAACGCGGCTAGGGCCTCAATAAAAATGGACCGATTTCAACCTGAGGTCGACATTATCGAACGTTTTACCATTCGGTACTCACCATGCCTACCGTTGATTCCCACCGGCCGCTACGGATCTCCATCGGTGAGTTATAACCGTGAAAATTGAGAACATTATCGTACTTATCGGTTATCAGACAGAGGCGGGACCTTTATTGACTGCGTCTGCAAAGTCGCGGGGCAGGAGGATATTGTGGTGAAGATTCTCTCGGTGGACAACAAGAACTATCCCGACGCCCCGACAGAGGCGATACGCCGGGTACTAGAGAAGTATCATGGTGAATCAATTCCTCGAGGTACCAACTTGGACCTCAAAGATGTGGGTAAGGACGAATTGTTCACAACCCGACTCAACTTATGGCACATTGATGCTGACAGTGTCTTAGAATGGATTCGAATGGGCACAACAGTCGCGACAAATGCCCTCCTCGAGCGCAAGGGTGAGCGCACCGCGTTCCTAATAACTGCCTGATTCAAGGATATTCTGCAAATCGTACTCATATCGTCCTCTAGAATGATTATGTGTTGCGTCTGAGGCATCTCCATCAGATGGTTGGCTAGAGCTTGCACCATAACCCCATTGACATGTAATATTCCCAAGTACAAGGGAGAATTTTTCGTTATTTGGATGTTGTTGATCTCGCGCCCATCCTCATCTTCGTTCTTATCCCGCCGATCCAACTCTTTAAATCATCGCAAGTGCAGCTTTCTAGAGACCCCTTCACGAAGTTATCATATACGTGGTGTATAGCCCACTCGAAAAGTTCAAAGTAGTCATGTTTATTGCCGCTTTACGTGGCCTCCCCGGCTTCCAATGCCTTCTGAGCAGCTGATCTGAAGCTATTTTCAACTGCGTTTGAGGGCATATTCTTCAAAGTGACGAGCGTTGTGTCGGTACAGACAGGTGATCAGAAGGTGGTATTATCGGTTGTCGGTTTGCATAAGAGCACTGATATCGATATCATATTGAAAATGGCTGGCAATTTCCAGCATGATTTCGTTGCAGAACTTTATTAAAACATCGTTGGCTATTAATAATTTGGGGAATGCGATACATTGAGTTCTGATAGTGAAATGGACGACAACTCGAGGGTGAGATTTCTTTGAACGGAACTCATGCGTGCCAGCTGCCGACTATACCACTTGCTAGACACCTTCCTCTATCAACACAACGCGCACTACTGCAACATATCAGGTCTCTTATGGGCGGTTGGAAGTAACGATCTAGTAGGTGCTCCCAAGGCTGTCAGGGCAGGGGCCCTGCGGAAGGAAAATAGATTCTCCAGTAGACTTATTGAAGAGGTTTTAGAGTCTGGGAATGATGAAATGGTAAGTTTATTGGTGAAGAGTGGCTTGGGACCAGGGCCGGAGGGGTGGGTTTGGCCTATCCCGGATGATAGTAAAGACGAAGATAAAGAATGCAAGGGCAAGGACAAAGGCCGGTACAAAATTTAGCGCTACTCTCCCTTGGTCATAGCACTAGCGTGTGGTTATGAGGCTGTAGTGCGAGTACTGCTCAGAGACCTAATGACACCACTGGAGCAAAAGGACGACATAGAAATACAGCACAATGTCTCCAAAAGTGATGATATGGTATTGCAACAGTTGCATAGGCTGAGTATTGCCCTGAGCAAAGACGGGGCACGGGATCTGCTCAGCAGTGCAACTACGAGAGACAATCTCGCTACTGAGATTACTCAAAGGGCGCCTCTCAGGATTAAGCAATGATAAAATATAGCCTTTTCGAGTCAGAACACCTCTAGCACAAGCGGCATAGTGCCCCAAGGGACGCTTTTTTTTTCAGGCAACCGAACTTCATTACTTCTCAGGTCTGTGAAAAGAGGTCACAAAGATATTGTTGCCCTATTGCTAGACTATGGCGTCAAGCCATACAGCACTGTGAACGAAAGTCCATTCCTCGAAGCTGTCTCAAGAGATCATGCAGACATGATGCAACAGTTACTAGACCGGGGTGCCAAAGTCAGTCTCAATAACCAAGGCGAGTATACTTTTTTAGGTCGTCCCCTATTCCATAAGGGCACGTGCACAATTGGCATGACTGCCCTACGCTACGCAGCTAAGTACTCGCCAATACTCCGCTTACTACTTGATAGAGGCATCCACATCAGCCCCAACTCTACAGCCGCAATAGTCCTGAGGACGGAAACCGCACGTTCAAGCAAGGACCTTATTTTCATGCTGTGGGAGAAAGGCTATCTGGTTGAAACACTAAAGAACACCAGGCCTACAAGCGCAAACTCTCACTCTCCGTAGCAGACCGAGAAGTAAATAACCTGCCATTCCCCATGCAACTAATCGTCTTTGTTGCTCCAACGGCACCGTACCTGATGAGCATACCTCAAGGCGTCATCCAGCGGGGCGACTTAGTAACAGTAAACTACCTTCTCTCACGCGGCTGCGATGCAAATATAGAGGGCTTCATAAAACCCCTTGACCCCACATGTGTAGAGCTAGCAGTGATAATCCCAGACCCCCTGCAGCATCAACACTAGACGTCCTACTACGCCCCGGAGCCAGTATTAACGCCCTGAAAGGAAGTTTCCAGCCACAATGGCGCAGGTACGGTAAGGACGGAGAGCATCTGACCATTATCTGGCTTCTTTTTGAGCGAGGTGCCAGCACAGATACGACAAGTAGCGGATGGGTTAAGAATGCCTTGATGCACTGTAGGAATCATGGCCATTATATGACTATGCAGTATCTGCTGCGGGTTGTGCGTGATAGGGAGGGGGTTTGGGGGTGAGTTTCGCGTTCATGATAAATCATTGGGAAGCAAGAACGGGGTAGCTTACGCTGGCATTTTGAGGGGGCTTTGGAGAGTACTTGTTGGCGGACAATATTTCCTGTGCCGTAAGCAGACTGGCTACGCTTTTGTCTCTGCTTTGCTTTTGCTACGTTGGGATGGTAGGAACCATGACACTGAATGTAGATACCTCAAATCTCTCATGATAGATCAATACACTTATAAGTAGCACCTATATAATAACACAAGACCCCATGCACACGAACTCCAAGATGATAATGAGAGTAGACTCGACACGCGAAAATGCAAACAAACCCCAAAGTCACAAAATGCAGAAACCTATAGCACAAGCACATTATAATTTAAACAATCTCGGCCTGGGTTCCGAGAAGACAATCTCTTCCAACCACCACGCAATAATCTCATTGACTTCTTTGGGTCTCTCCCAAAGCGCCCAGTGAGATGTGTTGATTTGCTGGTGGGTGAGATGGGGGATGGTTCTGGTCATTCCCGCGCCGAGGTGGGCGGGGAGGGCTGAGTCTCGTTGGGCTTGGATGAAAAGGACGGGGGCGGTGATGTGTTGGTTGAGGATGGAGAGTTCGTCTTTGTAGTTGATGTCGCGAGTGCGGTACCAGTTTACTGTTTTTATTAGCATTGGTTTTCTTTGGAGGAAGAGAGCGGACGTACATGGACCAGCAAGACCATTTCGGGAGAATTCCTGCGCGTAGTAGTCGAGTTCCTGTAACTGTTAGCACGAGCAACCCGATCCTGGGCGAGATGATACCAACCTCCTCACTCAATAATTTCGACGGTCGCAACCGAAGCAGATTCTGTAGAATGACACCCTCCTCCACATAAAACCCCACCTGCCCATCATCCGTCCTACCTCCGTACAGCGCAGACAAGAACTTCTTCATGTCCTCCTCAGTACGGATAGCATCTTCCAGCTGCCGACTCCGGAACTGTAGTTGGTAGGCGAAATGTGGTGCGATTGTGGCGACAAAGTCTTCAAGGGGAGTGTATCTCCGTGTCGGAGCAGCGAAGGGTACACAGAGAGTGATTAAGTGAGTGACGAGTTCGGGGTGCCAGAGGGCAACGCGGTATGCCAGTGCAGCGCCCCTGCATGGTGTTAGAACCGTTTATTGGAGCAGGACAGATGTGAAGACGTACCAGTCATGCCCTGCGAGGATGATCTTATGTACCCCGAGTTGGCGGACGAGCTCTTTGATATCGTCTGCGCAGCGTCTGTGGGAGTATTGTGTTAAGTCTCTTGGGGCGTCCTGGTCGAGTCAGTTCACTGGTCTGTATGCATCTGCAGAGGGCTACCCACTGTCCTCCCGTATCCGAGACAATCTGGTGCAATTACCCGGAGGCCCATCTCCAGCAGCATGGGGATCTGATACCGCCACCCCATTGACAAGTCGGGAAATCCATGAAGCTATCATCATGTTAACATCCGATTATTCCAATTGAACAACAAAGAGACTAACAAGAACAATTGTCCCCCGATTTTCCCCCGATTCCGGTTGACTGTACAGATATCCTGTATACCGTTAGCATTGATTCATTGGACTGCCCCCTTACTGCTATATTCCCCTATACTCCGTCCACCAGATTCCGACCTACCATATTGTTTGCCGTTGACATATGCGGATCGCTGCTCGACCCGAGGATCCCCTAATACATCGATTTTGTCCACGATCATGATTGAGGAATGCGAATGAACAACAACAATGGACTGAAAAAGAGAGTATCCAAGAGAAAAAAACAGCGAAGAGAACAAAAACGGTCAAGAAACGCTGTTCACCACCGACTTTTGGCGTATTTATAGCAAAAAGAGCAACTTGGGAAGATGACGCCCCCGCCAGCTGTCGATCACGTGAATACGTCAGGCAGACGATACATACGAATTCAAAAAGTACTGCACTGTCCAGGGCGAATCACGGTGATTAGTGGTAAAATGTAAAATAACAGGGCTGGATATTATGCATCGGAATTGGTCCAGAACGGGGAAGGGGGAATGTGATGTGACAATTTAAGGCAACGTGAGGCGTTGTTGGGAATGAATACTACGGCCTGATATGCCTCGGTTATGGGTATTACATATGGCTTGGTCGGATATGCAGCTTGCTACGGAGTACAGAGTACTTGTACAGTAGGAATGCATGATTTTCTCTGCAGTACACTAGTACATACTACTTGTAGAATTAATAAATCACCGTGTCCTCATTGTCCTCCTCGACTACCTCACCGCCGTCGTCCGGATGGTCGGCTTCGCTAGGATCAGGTTGTGGTTCATGGTTAGTTCTAGCGCGTTGATTATTGTCTTCAAAGCTTTGGTCGCGGTTAGTTTCAGCATCCACCCTGTCTGATGCCTCATGCGTTGTCTCCTGGGGCTCCCTGGTCTCATTCTTGCGTTCTGATTCGACTTCGGGCACTGGGGCCGAGTGGTCCGCTGGTTTGTCCTCCTCCACTTCTTTCCCTACCTGGGGTTTCGGTTTTGTTTCTGGCGGATTCTCCTCTTCGGTCTGCTGTGGCGGTGGATAACGGGCTTCGAATTCGGCGACTTCTCGGGCGACCGTTTTCTCTGTATCCTCGATTTGATCCTGGATAATATCTTCGTCTTCGCGTCGTAATTCCCATGGTCTGTAGTACTGAGGACAAGATATGTCAGAATCCGGACATGTACCATTGCGGTGTGCTGAATCGCTGAAAAGGCTCATGATACATACCAATACCGGCTCTGTCCTGGTTTTTAGAAAACGAGCCATTGCTAACAAATTCAAATGTCGAGTGCGCATCTAAAAAGCAAAAATGGTCAGTTATCCGTATGAAAGGCAAAACAAAAAAAGAAAAGAAAAAACCTACCGCTTCCTCCTCATAAAGCTTCTTCTCCTTCTTCCAAATCACTAGTCTCTCCTCCCTCCGCTTCTTCTTCAGCTCATCATACTCCTCATCCTGCACCTTAAGCTTATCCTGCTGTCTCCGCTCAATATCCGCGCGTCGCCTCTGAGCAATCGAATTCGAGCTCTGAGAAAGCGTCCCCAGCAGCGCTCCGAATAACCGTTGACCACGTTTCCGCTCTTCATCCCGTCGTCCTCTTCGTTGTTCCTGCTCCCTCCCCTTCTCTTGTTCTTCATCTTTCTCTGACGCAGGTTTCTCTGTTGCTGTCTCGGTTTCAGTTGTCCCTACCCCTGCAGATTGTCTGCGCTCCTGTTTGTTTGCGCCTGACTCGAAGTTCTCTTTCTCGTGGTCATTCGGATTCGCGTCGTTGGAGGTGTGGGAGTGGGAGCTTAGCCGGCGACGTTTCACGTCCGGATCGGCGATCGACGACTTGCGCTTCAGGGTGGGTTCTGCCGGAGGGGAGGAGACGCTGTCTTGGTCGGGAACTGAGACGGCTGATGCGAGTCTATGCCATGCAGGCACTAATTAGCTAGCTGTTCGTAGATGAGATCGGGATGAACGTACCCTTCAACCATGGTGACTAGAACAGCCAGTGGCAAGAATATTATACGACAGAAACAGTATAGAGGGGACTTGTAGAATCAAAGAAAGCTAGAAAAAGATGTCGTGGGAGCTGTCGGGAGTCGGAGTATGTCCAACTAACTTCCGTCGCATCCAAAAAGAGCCGCGCACGGGCCATTCGCCGTTCTGCTTCCTTTTTTTAACGTCTCTTCTTCACTCCTCTTCACTTTACACGCACCTCTACTCTTACTCTACTCAATACCTTTACCCTCTCTATACAAGTACAAAATCTCGCTTAAACAATCAACAAAATGTCCCGCCACCACCCCGACCTCGTTATGTGCCGCAAGCAACCCGGCATCTCCATCGGCCGTCTCTGCGACAAATGCGATGGCAAATGCCCCGTCTGCGATTCCTACGTGCGCCCAACCACCCTCGTCCGCATCTGCGACGAATGCTCCTTCGGAAACTACCAGAATAAGTGCATTGTCTGCGGTGGCGAGGGAATCAGCGATGCCTTCTATTGTTTCGAGTGTACGCGTCTGGAAAAGGATCGGGATGGGTGTCCGAAGATTATAAACCTGGGAAGTTCGAGGACGGATTTGTTTTATCAGAAAAAGAGTTTTCGGAATCAGTGACGTTGGCCCTCGTCTTGGTTCTATTTTGTTGGGTCTTGCGTTGGTGTCGAGAGCGGTGTCAAAAGACGCGTCGAATCGAATCGATCGAGCGAGTCGGGTCGGGTCGTGTCAAGCATTTGCAGCTCCCGTCGCTGTGGGGAGGATGTGTCACAAATTTACGGTTTCTTTTCTGCGTTATACCCCATAGCTAGTGCAGTGCGGTTCGGAGTTATGTATAGGTGACTACAGAATCTACGGGCGTCTTCCACAACGATACGAGATATGCAATTCACGGTCCACCTTCATGCTATCTATGTGACAGTCGATTCGCCTTTACCTCCCGGGTCTCTTAGGTCTGGCGAACCCGCGCTTGGGTCCTTCGTCCTGTGGCGGGAAAACTTCCTCACGCAGTCGATCTCCGGAGATCTCATCGGGACCGAATGCCTCGATCTGTGACTTGTCAAAAATACTGTTCGTATTCAACGATACAGATGCAATGCATACCTTCTTTGTGATCTTGAGTCCCTGTTCGCCAGCAATGACGAGAGCATTGTTACGGGAACTGGCAAACAACATGCGTTCCTTGATTTTCGAACCGGACGGACAGGTATAGATGAAGATGACCGCATCCGAGTCAGGATAGTGATAATAGGTGTACTGAGGCGAAGATGGCGAGATATGGGACTGGACAGAGTTGGGGTCGACGCCGGATTCCGAACTGATCAGCTTGAGCGTCTCAGTTTTCACATCAACAATCTGTATCGTTAGCCTATCTGTCACAAAAACCAGTCTTAAGGAATATAATGCCCTACCAACTGCACAAGCCCACCAGCCTGCAATTCCGTAAGCGCAGCCTTAGCCTCCTCATCCACTGGCATCTGGACCCTCATACTGCTCGGAATGCCACCTCCCACAGACACAGACCCCCCAATCCCAATATCTCTCCCCAAAGTCCCACTCCTCGCCTCCTCCTCAGCCCTCCTTACCAACTCCAACTCCCTCTCCTTATCACCCATCAGATCCTCACGGCTATAGCCATTCCCGCCGCCCTTCCCACTCTTCTCCGCATCCCGATCCTTCCAGGCATTCTCGCCGACAACCTCATCTTCCTCGGTAGCGAAGACGGTCGTTCCGAACTTCTCGCTACCCAGTTCCCGGACGAGGGTCGCCCGCGTCGAGGCGAAGAGCGTCTTTGCGCGGACCGGGGCGTTAGAGGGGATATAGGTCAGCGCGACGAGGGTGTTGTCATCACGGCGGAGGAGCAGGTAGATCGGGGTCTGGGGTTTGAGGATGGTGGAGAGCTGTGAGAGCGAAGAGGAGAATGAGGACGAGGATGGGATTGTAGGAAGGGGCGTTAGGCTTTCGGAGGTAATGGTGATGGGGAGACAGAAGAGGGAGGAGTCGGTGGTGAAGGTGGTGAAGGCGTCGTGGAGTTCGGGGGTGACTGCGTTGTTAGATTAGTCTTTTGTATGTCCGTATAGAAGAGGAATGCTTACCAGAGATTCCGGACTGCATCTTAACGGTTCCTGACAGTCTGCAGTGCAGTGCAGTGTTACTACTACTGTCTTTCTGTCTGCGTGGTTGTCGGAGGTCAAGCGGTGAGGAGGAATCGGCGGGGTAAATATACCTCTTGGGGGTGTCAGGAGTTGAACTTGACACTTGTTCGGACACGAGTATCAGTACCTATACATAGCAGAATCCATTGCTATTCAAATCGAATACTGCTCTATTGCTCTACTAAAAGCCCATACAACGCTGAGAACCGCTGACTACAGAAGCACAGTAAAATCCAATGTTCAGGTTGACCCTATGGTACACAAAACAAGAAACGAAATATATACAAAATTGGACCTGATGCCTCTAAAACAAGCATATCCTCACAAATCGAGGCACAATATATATGCAGTCAGATCGCAATCGTGAACGCCACCATGCTCAATGGTATCAAATGCTCGAAAGACACACCCACACCTTCCTTTTTTTTTTTTCTTTTTTTCGTGATTTTATTTCTTTATTTCATTCAATGAGAGAGTAAACAGTTTACTCCTCATATGTGTTCCTCACAAGCGACCAATTCGACTTCTCCAGCTTCTCCTTCAGGTACTCATACACAGTGAAAGTGACGGCCTGACCAGGAGCCACACGCATCACACGAGGGGTAATACCCTTGTAGAACGCCGAAGCACCCTCTGTCTTGAACATATCCTTGGCAATCACCAAGATACGACTCACAGCCGACTGCCCAGGCGTACCGGGGGTACGCTGGAGACGGGTCTTGATGGTGTCAATGGGGGCGTTGGAGAAGGGACCGACAGCACCGGAGACCAATCCGATCATGGTGGTCTGGTACGAGGGGAGCTGCGTGTTGCTGTATTCGGGCTGCACGCGCTGCAGGAGAGCCTTGAGCTCGGAGTAGGCCGTGAAGTTGGCGGCCTGGTTGGTTCCTTGTCGGAGGGCGGTTAGGGAGACACCGCGGTAGAGAACGCTGAATCCTTCTTCCTTAATGACGGTGAAGAGGGCATGAGGGGCGCTGCGGTACTTGGGGGCGTCGAGGGGGTCGGCAAGACTGTGGTGTTGGGCTTGCAGACGGATCTTGACGACTTCCATGGGGTTGACGATGGCAACGGCTTCCGTCACACCGGCGGCGAGACCAGCTAAGGGGAGTCAGCATAGTTCACTTTTATGAAAATGCGCATGACCACTTACCAAGGAATGTGGATTTACTGGTGACATGACCAGTCTGCTTGTCTGCCAACAGCTGCTTGTACCATTCGTACGACGTGAACCGGATGGCCATCTTGGGAATGATACCACCCAGCACAGCTCCGAGACCCTTGTACAGACCGAGCGCGGTCTCCTTCTTCACGATATCAACACCGGTAGTGATGAACCCGCGGGGTTTCGCCTGCGCAAGAGATCGTTAGCATTGCTAATTGACAAAAATAGCTATGCAATACTTACCCCAGGAGCCTTGGCCCGCCGCGAAAGCTGCATCCGGACCTTAATGGTATCTAAAGGATGGCAGACGAGAGCTTCCATCATACCGGCACCACCTCCAGCTGTGAACTGTTAGCATGACGTTCATTGCATCAATGCGCGGGGTATATCTACCGATCAAGTTTACGGCAGGTGAGGTTGGCTTCTTGCCAGGACCTCCCTGTGCGTTTTTTGCAGACATATTCAAAGCTGTGTATATTCAATTGCGCAATTGCCTGCTTTATGGAGCTCCGAAAAGTAGAGCTAGAAGTTGCGGGGATTGGAGTGAGAATTCCAAGAGAAATAGGACAAGTGACAAAAGACGGCAATGCCAATTGCGAACTGATCTCTTTTAGACAAGAAGAGCAAAAAAAAAAAGGGAGAATAGTAAAGCAGTCCCACGTCCGGAGGAATACGGAAGTATAAGATATGACTTGTCCCTCGGCAGACAGCAAGGTATATAGACACGGGAAAGTATAAGAAAGGAATCGGAGGACCCGGAGTACAGAGGAAAAAGAAAGAAGAAGTAGCGAAAAGTGACCCCTCCAATCTTCACAGGATAGCGCCCTTATACTAATAACCAGCGCATCTCGGGAATGAGGATCATAGACCAGCGGCTTCTCGGTTCCAGTGGCGGATGTGCTCTGCGGAGAGGGAGACGGGGAAGCGGAGGCCCGCTGGCTGGACGAGCGGAAGCCCAGGGTATGAAGATTTACCCGATGCACTTGAGATAGCTTTTTTACAGTAGCTTTTATATAAAGTGCTGTCCTCCGGTAGCCATACCATTCATTCTAGTGTGCTCCGTAGTTCCCTGCGCAGTGCAAATGTAAGTCGGACAGTAGGAAAGTAGCCTTACACCAGCACCTCGGCAGAACAATTACCATATCATTTAATCACAGGATAGTCCAGAATAGAGTCTTGAGCATCCATAGTTCCATCCTGTGTTCCGTGCTGTCCATTTCCGGAGTCAGTATGAGTTCACATGCCCCTCCAACATACAAGCAGCAGCTGACTCAATTCCGTGATTCCAGATTTCCAGAACCCACTGATCCCCGGCATTGGATCTCTGCGGAAACGGAAGATTCCGGTCATTGGGTAAAGATTCATTTCCCAGGGTTGGTTTTCAACCGAGGTAGAGCGAGAAAGTGCCGATGGCTGCCATGGATGGGGACGGCGATTTGAGACTGTGAGTCACGGTTTTACGGTGATTGAATTGGAGTAAATATATGGTTGGGATTAGAGGATATATTCTGAGTGTTTTGATATAGGAATTTTATGGTGTTCTTCTTGGTTGCGTTGGATGGATATAGAGTACGGGGTAGACTTATTCCGGGTATAGTTGGATAGCAGCAATAGCCACAGCCACCACTACAGGGTATCTTGTACAAGTACTCCTGGTACACTGATACGGATATCTGCAGTACTCTGTAAAGGTACATCCGATATCGCATCTTCATCTGCATTCACATGAAATCAGCTGTCAGGCATATCAGCACATGATGATGACGGTGCTGCATATATGGAGTACCCCGAGTTGAACACTATATACGGAGAATTACATATAATATATCATGTGCAGATAGATATTGTTGATTCCCTTAGTCTCTTAGCAATATACGAGTTCCCTCAGCGACATTCTAGTGTCATAGGGTATGATGATAACATCTATCCCGAAAGTCACGGAGCTACACGGAGTACGGAGCATTACTGCAACGAAGACACCCCACATTGCTAATGCTTATTCTTATCAATCTATGCGCGAGGGGATTCTTCCGACTGGAGGGCGGCCCGGGTAAATATGCAGAATGTATTCCATAAGACTAATCATAATACTACTAGAGTGCCGTTTATACATACAAAAGAAATATTAAACATACGGTCCCATCCCATCCTATTATCAACATATCAGATATAGCTCACCTTAACGCCCATCCCAATCGTCCCCTTGATCTTCTGCCAACCTGCTCCGGTCACGCGCCGGATGCGTTCCCGCACGTCCTGCCTGCTCAGCGCCATTACAATGCCCAGCACGAATAACACCAGACGAGCAAGTGATAACGGGTTGCCGGAGACCATCCGTGAGATGTACTGCACCAGGTTGCGCAGGATATTCCCAATGGCCCGTCTAGGTGCCCGCGACTCCGACTTTTCGGGTTTCTTGAGGTTTTTGGATCCCGAAGGTGGAGAGAAGGCGGTTCGCCCTGACGAGCTGCCGGTTTTGCTGGTAGATTGGCGGTCCGTTGAGCGGGTTCCTTTGCCTCCTTTGCATGCGCGGGTTGCGTTCTTCTTTTCAACGCCGTAGTCTACCTCGCTCGGGGTTTGTTTGTGGCCGTTTTGCTCTGCGCGCTCGGCTGCTGTTTCTTCGGCCTGTCGGCGTTCGGATTCGCGCAATTGTCGCTCCAGCTCGGCATCTTTTTCGCGTTGTAGTGCTGCTGCGCGCAGCTCGCCTAGTTCTTTTTCTTCTTTGAGATTGTCCAGGGTTTGCAGGAAGACTTCTTTGTTCTCCTCATCAAGAACCTCGCTCAGGTTGATAAACTCCGCCGCATACTCCCACTCCTCGTTTCGGGGAAGTATGTGTAGAGTGAATAGCTCGATGATCCTCACCCTGACGTTAAGGTCTTTCGGGGTGTCCGTTCCACCACTAGGTCGGATTGTGCGATGGTCGGAACCATTGCGTAAATGACCTTCGACATCCAGGTTCGGCTGGCCGTACGATGACAGATAGGTTTCGAGACGCTGTTGGTTGAGCGCTTGCGAAGGAGAGTGGCTCAGTAACAGCGTAGCCCTGGAAATCACAGTCAGCACTAAGTAAAAGCAGGTGTTTATCTTGCTTTGGCACATACAAGTTATAAACAACCTCCGCATCCACCAATCCCTCAATACCCCTATAGCCCGTCTGCACAACCGTCTCCCAAATACCCCCATCGCGAACCTGCGACGAGACAGCCTTCCATTCCTTCTGCCCAAACAACTTCCTCCCTTCCTCAGGCCCCAACTCAACAATCGCACTTAGCAGCGTGATGTACAAGTTCCAGATTTTAATCCTCCAGGTACTTGGGGCAGCCGCAATCGGCGGTGTCGAGGCATCGCCGTTCACGTACGAGTTATCTGGGACCTGCGAGGGCGTGATGACGGGTTCTAGGGCAGTCAGCGACTCGTGTAATCGACGCGTCAGGTACAGTTGTGAGGCTTTTTTGTAGGTTCGGGAGCAGAGCTTCGACGGGGATAGCGATGAGGCGGAAGAGGATGATGAGAGCTGCGACTGGGAAGCCGACAGGTGGGTGGCGTTGTCGGCCATTGTGCAGATTATTATATCAGAGTAGTATAGGGGGAGTAGTTGTTCAATTCTAGAGAAAAATAACACAATCAGAGAAAAGAAGCATGGATCGCGACGGTGAACGTGTCCGCCCAGGTCGGGATTGGTTTGCTTTCGTTTTCCCTCGGCTCGGGTTAGTCTGGGGTGATGTCACGGGACTGATTACTGAACACCACACTATCGAGCAAACACAAGGATAATAACAGAGTAAATGTATAGAGTACTATGTACAGTTATTTGCAGAGACATTAAGGACTCAGCTAACTGCAGAAGGGATTCATGGTCACGGCTCAACTCCGGACGCGGAACCGTCACTATCAAACATCAAACATCCCCAGCCTCCACATGATCTCCTCAATACTATCCTCGAACATTAGTATCCCCAATAGAGCATAGAGCACAAAATGGATGTTACTACAGAGAACTTTTCGTACCATCTCCCCCGGATCTTGGACGACCTGGCCAACTGCTGCTTTGTCTCGTTGGACTTTGAGTTCTCCGGTATCTCATATGGCATCACATCACAAGGAACAGACCGGGGACTACAATCCCTGCAGAATCGCTATTCGGAGGTTAAGAGTGCGGCTGATAAATTTCGGGTTCTACAAATTGGTTTGACGATTTGCCATGAGGATGTCACAACTGGTAGGTCCAGAAGATGTCGCAACTGGGCTTGGTCTAACTGTTGCAGGATTATACACCCTCAAACCGTATAATATGTATCTCAGCCCGGCAATTGATCAGCGGTTGGAGGTGGAAAGGAATGTCACCTTTCAGAGCAGTGGTAAGTTCATCAATGGCCAGTTTCATTGATGGTACTGTTACTAACTGTACAGCCGCCGATTTCCTCTTGGAAAACAACTTTAGCATGGATGCATACTTCAAGAAGGGAGTAAAATATCTCTCCCGAGACGAGGAGAAAGAGGTCATGGCCAAAGCCACGGAACGGCGTGATCGTCCAGTGGTACGTCGTCTGGAAATAGACGTCAAAGAAGAGGACCAAGAGTCGCTCGAATTCTTGAAAGCCGTTCGAAAATCGGTTGACGGTTGGCTTGCTCTTGGTAATGTAGTCATGCCGTTCCCATTCTCCAATGCCATCCAATTCTGATCGTCCGAACTAGGGCCGTGATAGTTATTTGAACATTCCACCACCAACCCGCATGAACGACCCCAAGCCTACGGGTTTATTTCCTACAACGCTGAACAGGTTCCAGAAGAGGCTCGTCCACCAGCTTATCGAAACGGAATATCCCTCCTTGGTGACAGTCGGCAAACCTGCGTTTGTCCAGATCCTAGAGTTCGACGAAGCACGTGAAAAAGCCGTCCGAGAACAGCGGATGAGGTACCAGGAAGAGAGGATGATGAAACAGACCGGATTCAGGTGGATTGCAGAAGCGCTGGTCGGGAGTGATCTATCAAATCTCGACCCAGGCTGCTTTATGGGTGTCATGGCGAATTCTCCCGCGGGGACAGGGCTATCTCTGAAGGAGTTCGCGAACAGACTGGGGCAGCGGTTGAGGACTCACCGGCCTGTCATTGTTGGTCACAATTTGTTTACCGACTTGATTTACTTTTACAGGTGCTTTTTCGGGCCATTGCCGGATCGTGTCGAGGATTTTCAGGCCGTGGCTCATGAGATGTTTCCTGTTTTGATGGATACCAAGTATATGGCTACGCATGACTGTGGATCAATCAATCCGACATCATCTTTGGCAGAGATCAATGACAGTTTGCTGAAGACGTCGACACCCAGAATAAGTGAGTTGCCCTCTTCTACCGTCGTTACTTGATACTGACTAGACAGCCGTACACCCCCAACACTCCAAATATCACGACCAGAAGGTTGACCATGAAGCGGGATACGACAGTTTATTGACTGCGCAGATATTCATCAAACTCTCCGCCCAACTCCGTCATGGAGGTACCTCGAAGTATCTTGGAACAGCGCCGTTGACACCTCAACCGGCAGAATCCACAAAGTCTACAAGCTTGCGCACAAGATTCGATCTTCTCCAATGCAAAGAGACCGCAGACACCTTTGGAAGTAGTAACCCAGCTACGACGACAATTCAGACCCGGAAAATGGTGGACAATGGCGAATTGATACCCCGATTCGATGCGGAATTCTGGAAAACGTACGGCAACCGGCTGCGCGTTTTTGGCACCGAAGAACGGATGTGCATCATTGGATAGAAACACGCCGTCCCGTCTGGCGAGCTACGAGTGTCATGATAAACCACATACCATAATACTACAGCGAGGCAACGAAATGTGCGCAGCATCTATCTAACAGTACGCCTTGGCTGTAAAGAAGGTACCGCTAGCGAAATAGCCGCAAACGTAGACTAAGTACTCAATCTGAGCACCGCTAAATGATCACTTGGGTGTAGGAAAATCTCTCTCCAGTGATGATAAGGAATGGGTGCTGGAGAAGAAAAAGGAGAAGAGGAAAACTCGAGTCGGAATTTTTTCGAAGATAAAGGCCGGCGGGCATGGCACACTAGCCTGTTCGGGAATAGGGCCGTAGACAGGTGACCGCCCAACTTTTCTGAGCGAACCTCAATTATCGGCGTCGAACTGCGAGAAGAGAGTGCGGCCAATTCACCACCATTTAGACAAGATAACATGTCTTCGGGATCCAATGGTGCCCGGCGCATAGCGTCGGCTCTGCGTACGTTATAATACCCTCCATTCTGCACATCCGCCTGGAAAACTTTTGCGCGGGGGACTGACCATCATTTTAGGGCCCTCTGTGGTCGACTCAAGAGTATGCAGAAGCTGCCAACAGACCCTCGTCCGCCGTGACTATACCTCAGCCGCAGCGACACCACTAGAATCCACTTCCTCAACAACCAATTCCTCCCCCGTCCACCCCGTCGTACCCGCCAGCCACATTATCAACGCCGGCGTGCTCCTCTCCCGCCCGCCCCAGATCACCCGCGACCTAACCCCCTTCGAAAAGTCCTACTTCTTCTACCAGAAGCGCCTGAACGAGCGTCTCGCCCTTCCCTTTACAAAATACTTCTACTTCAAGCCCGGAACCCCTGCCGACGAGGACTGGAAGCGGCGGGTGCGTGAGCGCCAGACCCCCGCGCGGGACATTGGCAAGTACAATGCGTACTCGAAGGACGCGTGGAATGACGAGCTACTGGTTGGGTCCAAGGAGGCGGAGCCAGAGCACATGGTCGAGGCGCTGGTGAAGGATGCCGAGGAGACGGCCAATGCTACTTCGCAGGATACGAGTAAGAAGGAGGAGATTCCGCGGCCGTTCCCGCGGGTGACGGAGGCGGATACCAAAGGTGATCAGCAGAGTTTGAATCGGTTGTTGCAGAGGACGCTGTATCTGCTTGTGCAGCATAAGGATGGGTACTGGAAGTTGCCTAGTTCTCCTGTGGAGGCGGGTGAGGATCTTCGAGTGGTGAGTTCTCCAACTGATTAGCTGATGGAGGTACTGTATCTAACATTTATACTGGATAGGCCGCTCAGCGTACTCTCGCACAGTCTGCTGGCGTCAACATGAACACCTGGATGGTTGGCTACCACCCCGTCGGCCACCACGTCTACAACGCCCGACAACCCAAGCCCGACCACACCGGCAGAACAATCCTCGGCGAAAAGACCTTCTTCATGAAGAGCCGTATCATGACAGGACAGGCCAACCTGAGCGGAAACGTTCAGAATCTCAAGGACTTCAAGTGGGTGTCCAAGGATGAGATCCCGAAGTTCGTGCTGCGGGATTACTGGAGCAACATCAGAGATATGCTGGCTGAACGGTAATGCTTGAATATCGGTGGAGCGGTTGTGTTGATAGAACGGGAATTGTTTCACTTTTCTAGCGACTGTTGTCGTTGGACGATGGTTACTGAATGCATATAGTGCTATTATGGAGTATGACATGTATAACTAGTTTTTTACACGCAAAATTCAATCCAATTCTGTTTATGCCAGCAGTCCCCTTCTAGACTCAAAACGCCATGCCATATACGCCAAATATTTCAAATAAACAAATACATGTAGAGCATCACTTCAAATTGAATTTTTGCCCTTGGACAATCGGCTGCTCTTTGGAAGACTTTGCGGCGAGACTCTTTCCGCACATCGGACAGGCTGTAGACGTTAGCAACCATCCATAGTAACACCGTAAACTAGTCATAGGTCATATGAACATACAATTCTTCTGATAAGCACAACGCTGACAAAACTTCTTCCCCTGCTCCGTCTTGGTCTTGCACGATTCACACGAAGACGAATAAGCAGCATACGGATTCTTTGCCTTGGAGCTCAGTAGTTTATTCTATCCTCATTAGCATAACCCTTTATTAAACCCATGCTTATCCGGGAAAGAAAGAAAAAAAAATACCTTCGAAACACCGGTACTCCCCAACGTGGATTTAGAACCGCCACTTGTCGCGGGCGAGCCGTAGTACATTTCATTCTTGCGTTTTACGCCGGGAGTTGCGAGTTCGGTGGATTTGAGCTTTTTCTGGCATTTTGAGCAGACCATTTTGTTGTTTTTATATGTTCGTTTTGGGGGGTTATGTGTAGAGAGAAAGAGAGGAGGTGAGGTTGTGAGGTTGTGATGGTTGTTATCTAGGGGAATGCGATGCGATTCGGGTATGACGCCACCGCTTTATATTGCCTTTATTAGGAGAGCCACCACTTGCATTCGTACATAACACTACGGCATAGAGCCTAACACAAACAAACAGCTTATGTTGATCGAGAGCACATAATAAACCAACTCTAGACAAGTCCGCATCACGGAACAGGGTATTTCATCCGCCAGTAAGCATTTTCCAGAATCTTGGTGACGCGCCTGTCCTTGCGAAGCGTTTGCTTTTCGATATCTTCCAGCTACTCCAGGAAGATCTCCCGCGCACACATGCTATGCAGTAGATATCGGGGAGTTTTCGCATAAGAAATTTCGGCGTTCACTGACTTTGTGAGGGACTCCCGGATTCATTCGCTAGTCTCTGGTCCGTGTTGGGGCCTCGCTCAACGAGCAGCCGGGCAGAAGTCAAGATGTCTCTCATCCTCTTCATCTTTGTTGCTGTTGTATCTCCAGCCCGATCGGTAGGTTGCCCTAGGCGCGTTCATATCGGCCCCGTGGTGCAGTAGGATGTCAAGGGTTGCCCCCGCTGCTTTGAGGTCATTTATTCTTGCTGCGAGTTCCAGGCTCGTTCCATTCTCAATTCGTTGGATATATTCCAGGCTTGTGTGGCAGCCTTGTTCAAGAAGATAATTGACGGTTACTGAATCGGCTCGTGTCATGGTGTCCTGCGAGACTTGCACAACGTACGGCGAATACGGTCATGTCAATGCAACTATTCGCCAGGACCGAGCTTCATTGTTATTCCCTTCTTTAGTTGCTGCATGGATTGGCATGTTGTGCTTATAGAGTTGGCACTCTTCAGGTGTTTCCACCAAGTAGCCTCTCTCCCGCAACATATCGGTGATTTCCTCGGTGCCCGAGCGTGCGACCTCTGTCCTCAGGACCAATGTGACAAATGATCTGGCATTGATACGGACCCCTTTGTCAAGGATCAATTGATAGATTGCCGGGAATTGGACTGCATGGCAAATGGCAGCCATGCCAAATGTACATGTGTTCTCATGGTACAAGGCACGGCTTGAGGTATAGTTGTACCGGTGATTTATTTTGACGCCCTTGTCCAAGAACAGCTCCACAATCTTTAGATGCCCTCTTGTGATGGCCTCGAGGAACAGTGCCTTGGTATTCGCTTCCTGGAATCGGTTGGATACACTTCTCTGGCTCTGCAATGCGGCTTCCTGAACCCAAAAATGGTTTCACAAGAGTGTCATGGCCAGAACTCATAACAGTCTTGAAAGGGATTAGGCCATGCCATTTCCAAATAGACCCCAGAGCCCGCCTTCGATGGCCTTCTAAGCGGCTGACACGACGTTATTTTGCATCGCCCATGGAAGAGCCGTTCCCTCAAAGTAGCGCGCGTTTTGACGGTAGAGATACGGGGTTAGGAGGTAGTAAAGTCGGCTACTGACTTGTATGAGAGATAGGTGCCTAATATTCTGTGCTATATGGAACAGGGGACTGACTAGGGTTAAAATTTCTCTTCGGGTGCCCTCTCCTTTCACCAATGCCTGTGTCACAAGGAGCGGTTCTCGGGAACGCTTGGGAAAGGACTATTTTTAAAAATTTGTTAACGTGCTTGAGGTGAGCAGGATTTTATACACGGGATAGAGGGCGATAGAAGATGAAAGAATCAGAAACGCATTGGACCAGAAGGATCGACAGCCTCTAGGGTAATATCAACTGGCTCAAGGTGTTCAATCCAGGGCTCACCAGGTGTTTCTCGGGCTCTATCTCGCTCAGTGGCCTCGACCCGAATGTCTGGGTGAAGTGCTATCGATGAATTCTCAGAGACAGCAGTTGAATCAGTGCCTTATGAAATTGGATTAACGAGCAAACGAATGATGAAAGTGGGCAACCAGAGTAACCTATCTATTATTATTCCCAGCAGACTGAATAACGCACCAACTAAACCATAGCGCATATTGCATATCACCGTCATCATGGTAGTAGTCCATTGGAAGCACTGGCGCTATTCTTCAGTTTCCGTAAGCAGAGAGGGTGGGAGAGAGGAAGAGAAGAAAGTATATAAAGTCTTCGAAAATTGTTATCTGTTGAGACTGTTTATTCAATCCAACTACTTTTTCACCTGCTTGTTGAGCCTTGTTATCCTGTTTCCCTTCTTTCGGATTTCCCAAATGCATCGGATCTGGTTCGCACTTTCACGTCTCTTTGTGAGAAACGGGCGCCATATCAAGTCTATAAGCAACGGCTTCCATTCATTGACCGAATCCTGGATATCAAAATGGGCTGGCTTCGAGGGAGAAGTCAAAACATCGGTCCATGCCTTGACGGGAAACCTAGTGTAAGGTTTCAGTTCAACTTGCCCAGAAGAGGATAATATTTGATAATGTTTTGTGACAATGAGGTGAGGTTGATATCTAGATATATTGATTTATTTGTTGTCTGCATATGAGTGGCCACATGTATGCCTAGCCCTACTCGTTTGCCTTGTCTCCAACACATCGCTCTGATGTCCGGGCAGGAATATTTTATCAGGAAATTTGTAAAAAAATATGTGATTATTGCCGTAGCTAAATAAAGTATTCACCAATCCTGAAAGCAGACTTATCCATTACCTGGTTCGTCATGCACATAGCTCACAAGAGCAATTGAAAAGACGTGCCACACGAATCGCTCATATCATCATTAGGTACTTGTGAATCTGCCAACAGACAAAGTATTCACTGGCAGCAAATATATGCCTCGAAAGTTGAATGCTCACTTTGGCTGTATCCCGGCTGCAAAGTGAATCACTATGCCCAGGTGTTTCCATCGGTACTTACTGACACTATGAGAAGGCTCTTTTCAATGTAGCCCACCCCAGGTCAAATCGACAGGTGAGGTGGCGTCTACCATCTCGAACAGCCTAGGTACAATATTTCTCGATATGCCACCATCGCATGATGCTAACCTGCCATAGGGTCAAGTTGCATCCTACATGATTGACTAATTATCGCTATTCATTTTACACGGTATGATTGAAAAACCATTTAAAGCAAATACACCGGGTGTTTCGACTAGGGTATAGATATTTTCACTCCAGCAAGGACAAAGAATTCGCGGAGCTTTGTGCGTAATACACAGAGCTGAGGGAATCTCGAAAGTACTGAACTTGCTCAGGGCTTGTTAAAATCAATATATCTTACAGTTCTATTTATGCCTCCCCCATCTGCATTTCCTTTTTTCTCCGACCATTTGCATCTGTGAACTCCTAATCGAATTAACAGTATTCGCTGTTCTGTATTTCTTCCGGGCAACAGCTTCTTACCTGCACAGCTCGCTAGAATTTCTCATCAGAAACTCAAATTTCCGATTTATTTTGGCATATGTTTGCGCACCCACCGTGCCCAGTGCGTCCATTCCACTCCCAGATGACCAATACCATCATAACAGCTCCATCAGCCGTGATGCCAGTTGATTCTCAGAAAATCGGCTTTTCTATTGACCGAGCTTGTCGAAAATGTGATGAAAAAGTTAAGCATGTGGCTGGGTGGCCACTGGGGGAGAAGAAGGAAGCCAATCCATCAGACAAAGAGGACTCCATCACGGGAAATGAGGAGGTAGTTCAAGCGAAAATAATAGGAAACGTTGTAAAGGCCATGAGGAAAGCTTTCGAGGCTCTGGGATTGTGCATTGCGAATTCCCAGGTTGGAAATACAAATGACACTTGAAAAAAAAAAAGGGTTTTTACCCCAACCCTATTTTCACCACGATCGAAACCTGAGCATCCTCGTAGTCGGGAAGACCAAGGTTGGCGGGACTTTCCTGGCAAAGAAGGACAAAACTTTCGGTAGATTCTTGGCTAGGCGCTTCAGTATGAACTACCGGGAAATCCCATCCTTGAGTGAAGCTGGGCAGTAACAGGACAGCTCGTCCAATATATGAACGCCCTGCCAGTGCTAATCCAAACAGTCTGTCAGAGGAGCAGTTGAGTGATGGCCCAAATTCTATGAGAATGTGATGCGCAAGGTCAGGCATGTCGTGGAATGTCCACCAGCGCAAGTCAACACAGTAGATGAACAGGAGTTTGTGTCCGGAGACGAGCTGGAAGTTCGGTCCCGGTCTGATACTAGTATGCTCATTCGAGGGACTATTCCCAATTATGGACTTTACCGAACTATGCGTAAAGACTAGGTCGACTCGAAAAGGGCAGCAATTGCTCCTACGCGATGATCCTCGGGACCCAAGCGGCGGGAACTTCGCATAACTATTGGGGTGGCTGGGAAGACCTGATTAGGCAGTTCGTACGGAGTATGGAGAAAGATAGATAGTTCAAGACGTTGAGAACCCAGAGACAGAGTGCATTTTTACGTTGAGTTTGCTAGTCATACTGAATATTTAGTTCAATTGTAAATATACGCTGTGTTAGTGTTAGAAATCATCAGATTCGTCTATGCGCTCATAATCCTCGCCATCGTAGTAAGGATGAGATTTCACTGACTCAACATGAACACCTCCATACAAAGCAGTAAGACGATGAAGAACCCGTTGCATTTCCAGAAGATCCAAGCTCGGAAGAGGCTTGTTTCTGGGTCATCAGTCTTGAGTGTGAACACATCACCCGAGCGAACTGCAATGTTATTCCTGAAATTGTAGAGTTTAGCATCAGAATCCTGTTGTGGTTGGTAGTTTCCGCCGAGAAGTGTATATAGACGATGGATCATATTTTGTCGGTGCTGGTCTGCGACTTCGGCTCTAGGGCCCTCTATGTTGGTGGGTGTCATCGCGTACAGAGAGAGGGTACATTGGATAGTGAGCCATCAAGGTCATTTCATCCGTAATCATGTGACTAGAATCTACCATCGTGATACTGTTGTCGCTGAGCCTAAGAGCAGCTCTCTGGCTTTCTGTCATATATCTGTGTTGGTAAAAGATAACAAGGACATACAGCGTAATATCAAGAGGGCAGGGGAATCATGGTTTCATATGGCATTGACTGCACATCTGACTATGGCTAAGAGATATCAAAAGAATACACGTAAATTCGTTACTGATAAACGAAGAAAAAAGAAACAAAAGAAATTATCAGTAGTCAAAAACCTGCGTCTCAATCCGACATCCCACCTTCTCCAAACGATCCACAAACTCCTGTCCCAGCGTAGCCGAAGTCACAATACCACCACGAGAAACCTTCCTCACCTTCTCCTCGTTATCCAAAATAGTCATTGCCGCCTCAGCCATAAGAAGTCCGGTGAAGAAATACATCGATCCATCGTACGTCAACTTGCCAAACACCCGCTGCGGAGATGGGACATCCTGGTCTGCCGTTGCGATGGCGCGGTACTCGACGCGGTCGTTGGCAGAGTCCTCCTTGGTAGGGCCATTTCCGGGGGCGTAGATGTAGCGCTTCAACAATGTCCGAACAGGAGGCAGGAGGATGAGCGCTATTCCGGCCATGAAGGCGAAGTGGACGGCAACGCCGACGAATGCGTTACGCACGCGCAGGAATTGGCGGGAGAAAAAGCTGGGGCCGTAGAATTCGGGCATGAGGGTACTGCTGCGGTGAATGATACTCACATCTGCCGTTCCAGAGGGGCAGGTGGTGAGCGTGCCAAGGTCGCGCACGGAGCGGATTCCCAGGATTCTGGAAATAAGTGGCTCGTTGGGGATTTGGCGGGTTGGCTTAGAGGCGGCAAGGGTGTAGGGGTCTGCGATTTTCTTCAGATCGGAGGCGGGAAGAGATTCAACGATGGTCAGGATAGTGTTGAGAGTGCCACCGCTGGCTCCAGATGTTCTAAAATACTGTTAGTAAAGGGAAATCTGTTGATCTGTTGGCTCGGCAGCGTACTTCATCTCTTCGATGGCGCTGACCACGTCTCGAGGCTGGCAAGAGAGCTTCTCACGAACAGTCTTAACAGTAGACCAGGTCAAGATATCCGCAGGTGCACTTTCAATTCCAACGGAAGGGATAACCTAGAGTATGTTAGCACACTTAGTCCACCTATATGAGATTTCCAACTAACAATAGCGCCATTCGCTTTGGCAGTTTCATGGTACTTGTCGATAATGGACCTTACCCATGGGGTCTCTCCCGTACTACATATATCAGCCATGTCTGAGGTCAATTTAGGGTAGCAATCGCTCACGCATCAACGTAGTGTGTCCCATTGGAAGCACAAGCCTCAACAACAGGAGTTGAATAGAGGTGATAAGGTCCCACACAGTTAATAACAAGTCTGGTTTTCTGTGCAAGAGGCTGCAACTCCTCGCGGTTGAGCTGAACTGCAATAATGGCTGTGACGCGTTCGCAACAAGATCATATACTTATTGGCTGACAAGCAGGTACATACCAGGATCCACGCGGTCAGGGTTCAACTCCTTCAGCTCCTTCGCGACACCCTCAACCTTGGACAAGTTCCGGCCAGCCAAAGCCCACTTAAGGTTCGTAGGGAGGCTCTGGACGATATGCTCCGCGCAGAGCTTACCGGTATAGCCGGTAGGGCCCAGGAGTACAATGTCAAATTCCCTGGTAGCAGCCATGTTTTTCCTTCTTTGTTGCCAAGGGATGAAATTGTGTTTGAGCTCTGGTTCAGATCACAGGGGGGACTTCACGGTGTTTTTCCCCGGCGGACATGTAACCGTAAACGGCAATGCAAGCCGGCATACTTTGGACATGTGACTCGGACGGCTTGTACGTCATGTTTTTGTTTTTGATTTATTTTCTACATGTATTCTGCAGAGTGAATATCAAAGAGGGGTTGGTTGGAGTAGATCTATTTTTTGGAATATAAGGAATCACTCTTCATAAATATGTGCCTGAGGCACCCAAGGGGCCGAGGACAACAAGATACGGAGCAGCGAAAGATACAGGTAAGTATACAGGAGTTATTTGAGGAGTCTCAATCAACGAGGGAAGAGGTTCAGAAACATTACTGCAAGTGTGATTTCTTACATTGTCATGTCAAATTTGGAGTTGCCGCAGGAAAGCATGTGCTACCACATCCACCAATGCGTGCAATGCATTTCTGGATGGCATCTCTGGGTGGCATCTCTGGGTCGTCCTCTTCATTGATATGGGATTTTCGTGTCCACTAATGAATGAAAGAACTGGCATATTCTTCACTGGGGAGGCTGATAGTGGCGGTTTCTGTCTCAGGCATGATGGGCATCGCGTTTCAGGATTTCGAATGGGAGGTGTTCGATAATCTCTTTGGAGAATGTGACGAGTCGAGAGGACAGGTTTCTATCTGAAAACGCAAGCCCGAGTTCTCTTCGCATTCATATACACTGCCATCTTGGAAATAAGCGACATGCACTCCTTCAAGGAGGTATTTTGGGCCAGCGAATGTGTCCGGTGAGATAGGCCAGGCGAGAATGAATTGATTTCATTGGTCCGCCAACGGAATGCCATTATCCGGCAGTACCCTCCCTGCTCTGCTCCTTTAAATGCCTCACTTCTGACGATATGTGGTTCACATATCGTATTGAACACGGACAAACCCTGACGGAGAAGCCGGGTCAATACCGGCGACGTACCTCCGGTAGTACCCTAGGACACACCACTACAGTACCAGCAATGGAAGTCGTCCATGTATCAGATGACCTGTCCTGTTGCTGGTTAGCTTCACTCGAAGACAGGATCTCCAGGTAAGCCATACCAAGGTGCTGTGCCAGGACGCTTCCGCTTTCTTCGGAACAATGGTCCAATTGACCTTGGTACCAAGATGTTCAAGTTGTCGATCAATGTGAAAATAAGATCGGGATTAATATCATTTTTTTTATCGATAATGGCACTCGAGACGTCCGCAAAGCGAAGCTTCATTTCCAGAAATTTGAAGATCGTTTACCTTCCTTATGTTTCCAACCACTCCCGTCTGGACTGCCTCTTCATTTCCGTGATGAAATCCTCTTCCCCTGGCAAGCCTTTCCTCCAGGGGCTATCCAGTTGCATGTCTCACTTTGCACATGACTTCTTCAGAAAAATTTTGGCCATTCGAAAGCACACTGGTATGTGATTCGTGTTGCGACTCAAGCACTGGGTGCAATGACTTGATGTGACCATAGCCTCGATAGGATTGCTATTGGGGGTCTCCCTGAAAGGACTCCCCAAGGGCTTTCTATCTGACTGCGGTCGCCATGAAGAATTCGTACGGAGTAATGCGTCATGGCATTTTGACGTGGACGATAAGCATTAGACTGTGACGTCATATCTCATATCAACATATCTCAGCAGTAGACCGACATTTTCTTGGGACAGTGAGTAGAAGATGACAATTCGAAATGGGAGGACTGGTGGAAGAAGGCGAATTGCGAGTCTAATGATGATACTGAATGAAGGAGAGAAGTCTACTTCGAGCAATGATGCGTGATGGTCACGTGTGACACGTGACATGGCCCTTTTCGGCGCGAAGTTGCTGAGATTTCAGCGTTGCTACAGATAATAGGTCAGACATTTCAAGTAATTATTTATGTAAATTTAAGGACAGCATTTATGTGTGATATTTACTAAAAATGAACATTCAGTCATTCATGGTTTTCTTGCTCGACCATAGCACAAAGTAAGATCTCGAGTGGGTACCACGTGACGCGGAGCCCTAAGCGAGCGCACCCACAACGACTCTCAAAGCGGCCGCCTCGAATTCCTAACCGCACTGTTTCCATCTTCGCTCAACAGCCGCACAGAGACAAGATGACGAAGCGCACCAAGAGTAAGTCTTCCTTACAGAAGATAACAATGCTCTATTTGAAGAGAAGAGAATCAAAAAAATGCTAACTTGAATTTTAGAGGTCGGAATCACGGGTAAATATGGTACCAGGTAGGCTTTGCTCCAGACGACTCCCCTTGCAACGAAATTCGGTGTCGGATGTCGATTCGAAAAAATTTTCCCTTTGGAATCGAATGAACGAGTCGACGATTTGAAAGAACCGAGATCTCGAAACGAGAAAAACCCGAGATGAACAGTTTCGTTGACACGATGGCTCGATAACAGATACGGTGCCTCCCTGCGTAAGCAGGTGAAGAAGATGGAAATCCAGCAGCACGCCCGCTACGTCTGCACCTTCTGCGGAAAGAACACCGTCAAGCGCAAGGCTGTTGGTATCTGGGAGTGCAAGGGTTGCAACAAGACTACCGCCGGTGGTGCCTACACTGTCTCGTAAGTGAACCTACGAGATATTATATGGCGGTTACTCCTGCGTTATTGCGGTCGGAGATACTACTTGGGTTCGGGGACTTGCTTGAACTGGGGATATCACGACAAGCGACACGGAGGAGGATATGCCAAATTTACTGAATTTTTACTGACCGATGGTGCTTCTGCAGGACACCCGCCGCCGCCGCCACCCGCTCGACCATCCGTCGTCTCAGAGAAATTGCGGAGGTTTAAACGTGACCATGGGATCATTTTCTTTAGTTCTTACGTTTAAAAATTCAAAAGATTCTGGGCATCTGAAGAATCTGTCATGAACAGCGCCTTTTTACCGAGTAGTCGACGGCTCCCCTTCGCGTCATCGAGATACTAGGCTTGAATTGAATACCATTGTGAACCACAAATCTTTGGACAAACCGAGTTTTCTTTATACCACACGATGTGATTATGTGTGTTCAAGCGACCGGGAGTCCATCGCTTACTGTGCGCCCTGGAAGTATGAGGTATGGGCCATCTGACTGGCGTAAGATTTTGCTGGCGACTGCTACAACGTCAGCTGTTCCTTTACATCCTTCTGTTCTGTCCTATGATGGTGCGTAGAATAATCAATTTCCTTTTTTAAGGTGCCTTGTTCATCTTACGAGGCCCCCGGCTGTCCACCAAATACTTCCTGTTACGCAGGAATCTGGCCCCAATCCACTGTACTTGACTGCAAGGGCAACCTACCACGTACGTATGTATGTAGGTTATTTACCGAGAGTACATTTGTATGTGTGTGTCTCTCACTGAGTGTACTCTGTATGTGAGTGCATCCCTCTCGATGGTCACCGCCACGGCGTCATCCACTGGCCGGTCACGTTGCCGCCCAGACTGTTTTGAGTTAGACTGGATTCACGCTCCACCTTCAAAAAGCCCGGCTGCTTTCTCCCCACACCCTTCTCTCCTCTCCTCTCCTCGGCCTTATTTCTTCTCCCTCCTCCCCCTCTCCTTTTATCGCCTCGTTGCTCTTCATGCCTCCTTTCGCCTCCTCTGCAGACAATCTCGGCTCGCATCCTTCCGTCAATGTCCGACACCTGTATTGTTTGTTTAGGAGACCTTGGCGAAAGCGCCAGCAGCGATCCTCGTACCATCACCCCAGAACCCGTGCCAAGACCTGATCTCGAAGGAAAGGACAATTCCAACGATGTGATCAAGGCCGACAATTTTGGCGATGGTATTGAGGATCCTGGTCTGATCGCCCAGTTGCTCCCTTGCGGGCATATCCTGCACAACAACTGTTTAAAGCCGTGGGTTGAACGTGCCAACAGTTGTCCGATATGTCGTCGCAGCTTCAATGTCGTGCAGCTGAGTGACCGTCCTGGAGGTATGTTGACAAAACATCGAACAGGTGATGGCAGATGCTAATCGTTGGTTGTGTAGGTTCCGTGCAATCCTCCTACGCGGTCGAGGACCGAGTCCAAGTCCCCGAAATCGATCCTTCAATGATTGTCGATTATGTCGACGATGACGTTGCGGAATTCCAGCCTTGTCCGATCTGTGGAGACTCCGATAATGAAGAGCTATTGCTTCTCTGCGATTGCTGCGATGTCCCTTCCCACACCTACTGTGTTGGGCTCGATGCCGTGCCGTCGACCCCGTGGTTCTGTAATCAGTGTGAAGAACAGGGCGCTGTCGGTGTTTTTGCTAATTCGTCAGTAATATCGCCACGAGGACAGGACAGTCAAGGTCGTCGCACGAGGGCACAGCTCCGGAGACTGCAGACCAGGAACCACATGAACTCCCTTCACTGGGCCCGCGTGTGGCAGTCTGTCTGGGATCATCTCAACTTGGACCTCGATTTCCCGTTTGATGATGACAGAGCTGCACAGCGTGCTCTACAACAACAGCGAAGGGATGAGGCCAACCAACGAGAGTTTCGAGCATGGCAACGTCGGTTCGAGGTTGCAGAACGTCAAGGTGGTAGCCACCGGTTTAGAGACACTGCTGCTCTTCTCGATATCGATGCTCCCCGGCCTTCTCGACCCCGCGCGCCCCGAGAGCCTACGCCTGAACCCGAGTCTTTGGAGGAGATGAGGGCGTGGAATGCTTTCGAACGCGCCCGCGAGATTGAAAACGATCCAAGTGCGGCAAGGAAGCGAAAAGAGCCTACGCTGTCTCCTTCACCTGAACCCACTGAACCCGAACGGAAACTCAAACGTCCACGCACCCGTAGACCACAAGAGTTGGCAGCCTTGGCGTCGCAAAATGGCGAGTCGTCGAGAGTTGCCGGTGCGCAAGCATCTGCCCGAATCAACGCCGAATCTTCGAGCGAACCTAGTTTCCTACAATCACTTCTGAAGGAGGTTGATGAAGCCTCCACTCCAGGCGGTAGTACTATTTCTTATGGACCGTCTGGTCAGATCACAAACGTCGACCATGCCACCTCCGGACCATCCTCACCGTCCCTTTCACCTGCCCCCTCCAACCAGTCTTCCCCTTGTTTATCCACCACCAGCCCGCCGCCATATACCCGGAGCCGGCCCATATCGCCGCTTCAACTCTCATCCCCCGCTGGCCCTTCGTCTCCACCATTCTCGCCGGATGTTTCCCCATCCAGTTCCAGAAACAATGATCTACTCGAGCCGACTCCGTCTCGCACAGACGCTGGCCGATCCCGGTCGCGGATACCACGAGCAGCGCAGGAACTACTGAAAGCACGGTCGCTAAGCAATTCCCCAACTCGGCCCGGCCCATCCATGGGTGTAAAGTCGGACATTCAGAGGCTTGTGGGGAAGGCGTTGAAACCGTACTATCGCCGGGACTACGTTTCGAAGGATGAATATACGGACATTAATCGATCCATTTCGCGAATGCTATATGAACGAACGGGTGATTCAGAAACCCTCGAAGACGACGCGAAAGCGGATCTTGCAACTGTTGCGAAAGAAGAAGTACAAAAAGCGATTTCCTCCTTGAGGAAGCAAAAGCAGAAGGACGAATCTAGTGCGGATGGTAACTCATGAAACCGTTTCTATTGCATTGAACGGTGTTTCTAAGTGATATATCTGGTTTATGGTATATATCAAGGCGTTATCATAGGTAATTTTTAGCGGGTCTGGCTTGCATATACTGGGCTGTTGGGATGGGGACTGGCGTTTATACCATGTAGGACGATCTCCTTAGTCGCATATTTAGGAATACAGTTGAAGCCACGGTGGTACTATTTGACCACTATCTGTCATTTACATCTCAATTCCCAACATATACCCTTCAGTTAGAAGTCTGTTAAATTTCAAACGAGATATCTGATCCTATTGAAACCCACGTTATCGTAATATCTGGATGTGGCTGCCGATATATATATATCGTATTCCACGGGCGAGCGGCGCGTTTTCCCCGCGACCACCAAACATTCAACCATCAACATGCTTAAAAGTTTGAAAAAACCAGTAAATTAAGACTATCTAGTAATTGAACATGTAGTTATTTACTAGGGCAACTGCGTATAATATGTCCAATAGTTCCACAGCCACTACAGCGTGGTGGGGCTCGCTGGCGTGGCCGTTGAATATCTGCTTCGACCTCTGCTTCAACCACTCTATCTAGCTGCTGAACACGCTCCTGACCTTCCTGTATAGATAGCATAGTGTCTTGACCTAGATTACCACGCCTGCGTGCTTTCTTCGTCATCTTCTGCTCATTATCTGCCCGTAGAACCTTGATTTCTTGGTGAAGAAGTAGATTCATATTCATTGCTATCTGTGCAGATTTCTCAAGATGTTGAAGGTGAGATACAAGGCTGCTCGACAGCCGTCTTTTCTTATTAAGACTTCTTTGTAGACCGTGAATCTTATGATCAAGTTGGTGAGTATTTTGAGGGGTCTGAAATGCAGATGATATTGACCCTTCAGTCAGAAGTGGTGGTGTTGGCGTACGCAGTTGAAAGGTAATTTTTGAAAGAACCCTTTCTTGATCTAATGGTTTGATCCCTGCTCCAGCAAAGCCAACATAGATATTCTTTTTGGTAAAGACCTTCTCGTGTGCAGATGGATAGAGGGATTAGAAATCATCCTTATCAATATGGTTGTTGCCAGCGACCATCATTCCCTCAACTAGCTTCCCATATGCACGTTTTAATGGCCCGAAACACCAACATCTAGTGGTTGAAGAAGATGAGATGAATGAGGTGGCATACAGAGACAAATTATTGCATGCTCTTTGCAAAATCCATCAAACTCTGCACTTAAATGACTACTATGGCTATCAAGTATAAGTAGCCGCTTTGAACCAACCGAATAGTGTTTGGAATATGGCTCAAACACCTTTTTAAGCCAGTGTAAGCCTATTATATCAGTAGTCCAGCCATTCTGACTTGTGGCTAGCCTCCAATCTTGAGAGAGGGCTGGTCCTTGATACCAAGAAGCTTGATGCTCCTTCCCTTTAAGGATCACCACTGGAGGGATTGAACATCCATTTGACCCTATACATTCAATGACTGTGACCCACTCGCGGTTTCCTTGGATGACTGTACATGATCGCTCACTGCGCTCGACTGCAGTAATAACCTTAAGAGGTTGTACAGAGACCCATTGCAAAGCCAGTCTCATCAAAATTCCAGATATCATCTTCATGGATACCATGCTCTTGAATCGTTTCTAATATCATATCAAACCATTGTTTGATAATCTCTGGATCCTCCTGCTTCGCCCGCTGGTATTGTATTCATCGATTAAACCGTGTCCGCAGTTGTGGATGGCGTCTAACAAAAGTAAATGCCCATTTGACTCCTATGTTTGGAGTAGAGGTAGGGGTTTGTTTTTGAAGCAATATCTGAGCCATTTGACGTAGAAACTCTGAACGAATTGAAAAACCACGCTTGTCTGCATTCAGTATTTGCTTAACAAGGACTTCTTCTTGAATAGGTGATAATATATGATTATTTGCGCGTGTTTCTGTGCATGGTTTTCTTCCCTTGAGGCACTCGCGAAGAGTAGTTTCAGATACCCCAAACACCTTAGCAGCTTCCTTTTTTGACTTGATTTTTTTTCGAATTATAGGCAGATATAGCCATTTGAATGTTAGGTTCTTGAAGTTCAGGCATTATGGATTGAAATGGTGAAGATATAATGTGTTGAAGGAGGTAGTTAATCGAATATTTGGTGGTCGCGGGGGGAAAACACGCCGCTCGCCCGTGGAATACGTTATATCTCCTGCCGTTCGTAGTGATCTACACCCTACAAACACGCAAGTAACTACATATTATTGGATTAAAGACCCGTACAGCTTACGGAGACGTATGTATTTCTTTGCTGATGCTATTGTCGCATTATGTTTTAGACTTATCAAGAGCAGCACGTAGACTTGAGAGAGACCACCACTATGATTACGGAGTACCCACCAGCTACGGATACCAGCTAGATCAGCAGCTGAGCTGAAGGAGAAACGCCACGTCCCACTGGATCCTCGGGGCTCAAAAAAAGACCCCTGAATGGTGACAGTAGAGTTGGTGTGCCAAATCTACATACTGCATTTTGATAGTACTATGTACATATCGAAAGGTCCCGTGATTTTGAGCCTCACATGGCTTCTTTGTCCAACGACCACCACAAAACATCACCAGTCACACGAAGAACCATATCTCAAAGAAAAATGATACCATGTATTTCCATATTTCCCAATTCCACCATGTTCGAGAAAACCCCGAGATCAAACCAAATGAAGATATAGCCGAGTACAGGGTATTGGCTGCCGTATTAAGTTGACCCGCCATGCCCACCAGGGGCCCATTGGGTCAGCTGCGCCGGGACAAGCACGCACTTAAGGTTCTTCTTTTTTCTTATCGCCTTTGAATCATAGCGCGATCTGGCTTGTGTTTGACTGACTCGTTGAAACTGCTAGGATGAGATTGAATAGCATGTAAGATGTGTTCGCGACTCATATCAGATCAGGACTGAGAGAGACAGAACTCCGGCATGTGTATTACAGAGGACATCTTCAGCAGTCAAGCTCGGACGGATCAATAACGCACAGGACAAGACCGATCAAATTTGTTCGTCCAGTCGGGACTTCCAAGAACAACCACTTGCCGAATGCGCGGCGGATGGTGCAAATCTCACCAGCGAAGAGTCTATCGGTGTTCGGAACACCCGAAGTGCGAGCGCGAAACGGCCCCATCGTCATCAGGCGTGCTCCGCCGTCAACCTACGGAGCAGCCATGCAGGGCAGACAACACTATATACAGGCATCAAGGCATAAGGCTCATGTTCCGCAAGCACACCGTACGGATATCGGAATCCCTAACTGCTCTTATTCGCTGCTATCTCTGCGGAGTGTTCGTAGGGGCTGTCGTTTTTGACTAATGGACGACCGGTATAATCGGTGTTCGGCATATAGGATTCCAACCATTTCGGATTTAACACCCTAAATGTGAAGATGGCGGAGATAACGGGGTTTCCCTACTATGTATGGTGTTAGTGGATTATTTGGTTCAGCTTTGGAGTCGGAGGCTTTTGTTTTTCTTTTTTTTTTTTTTTGCTGCTAAAGTTGGTTTGTTGGGTTGCCTATTTACTCACAGGCCCACTGGATGATGCCAGTCGATGGTATAAAATCTTTCACTACCCCCTCATGATTTTCTCTTGCCTGATTTTGCTGTGTTGTTATTCACTACTATTCCCCTACTGTTCAGTTGTTGTTACCTAATATAGACGAAGATATTTGTGTCTTGAACAATACTTGACAATAAACAATCAGAGGAAAGAAATTATAGTTGTTAGGCATGGGCTCTGACAACCATATCCAAGCGACATTCGACTCGACAGCTCCAACCCCCCGGCTAAGTCACGAGAATCACTTCGCGATGTCCTCGAAGGATATTCCCAAGACCCCCGAGTCAGCCCAAACAGCACAACGTGACGCCGACCAAGACCCAGAAAAAGACGCCATGAAAGGCAACGAGACGCCAAAAGACGAGCCCGCAAGCGACCCTAATCTCGTGGGCTGGGACGGCCCCGACGATCCAGAGAACCCTCACAACATGTCGCTCTGGCGCAAGTGGCTGCTCACCATGACCATGTCCTCGATGACCATGTGGATGACATTCGCTAGTAGCGTCTTCTCGACAGCGACTGCAGTAACGGCTGAGGAGTTCGATGTCTCGACTGAGGTTATGACTTTGGCGACTAGTTTGGTGGTCTTTGGGTTTGCGGTTGGTCCGCTTGTCTGGTCGCCGTTGTCTGAGTTGTATGGACGCAGGTTGCCGTTATTCTTGGGTTATACGATCTTTGCCATCTTCCAGATTCCTGTTGCTGTGGCTCAGAATCTGGAAACTATTCTGGTGTGCCGGTTCTTTGTTGGTGTGTTTGGGTGCTCGCCAGTTGCTGTTGTTGGTGGTGCGCTGGCGGACTTTTGGGATCCTGTGGATCGTGCTGTTGCTATTGCTATGTTTTCTGCGGCCACGTTCGTTGGTCCTGCTCTTGGTAAGCCTCTTTTCAACCCCCCGTTCTGCATAATATATGTTCGGCGCTGACAGCTCAGGTCCCATCGTTGGTGGATTCATTACCCAATCGTACCTCGGCTGGCGGTGGACAGCTTGGATTACCTTGATCGCTTCAGCAGCGTTTGGTGTCTTCGGTTTTTTCGTCATTCCTGAAACTTATGCACCCGTTCTCCACCAGCGCCGCGCCGCCCGTCTTCGCCAGGAAACCGGAAACTGGGCACTGCATGCCGTCCTCGACGAGAACCGACCTACAATGAAGGACATCGTCTGGAAGTATCTCCTGCGTCCGGTGCAAATGCTTTTCCTCGAACCAATCCTAATGCTCATCACCATCTACCTCGCCGTCATCTACGGTATCCTGTACTTGTTCTTTGAAGCCTTCCCCGTTTCCTTCCAGGAAGTCCGCGGCTGGACAAACGAAGGTGTCGCCGGACTACCCTTTATTGGAATCCTAGTCGGAGTGCTCTTCGGCGTTGCATTCCTTATCTGGCAGACCAAGACCCGTTTCGCCCGCAAGTTCAAGAAGCACGGTAAAGTCATCCCCGAAGAACGCCTTATCCCCATGATGGTCGCCTCTGTGCTCCTTCCCGCCGGTCTGTTCTGGTTCGGCTGGACCTCAAACCCGCACGTTAGCTGGGTGCCGCAGGTAATCGCCAGTGTTCCGATCGGTATGGGTATCCTGGTTATTTTCATGCAAGGTCTCAACTACATCATCGATGTGTATCTGATGTTTGCCAATTCTGCCATTGCGGCGAACACCCTCATTCGGAGTACGCTTGGTGGTGCATTCCCGCTCTTCGCTGTCCAGATGTATCATAATCTGGGGGTGAATTGGGCGTCGAGCTTGCTTGGGTTTATTACTGCTGCTATGATTCCGATTCCGATTTTCTTCTTCTTTTATGGAGCTAAGATTCGGGCTATGAGCAAGTACACTCCCAAGCTGTGATACACCGCTGATGGTTTATCATGATTGAAAAGGGAAAAAGAAGAGTGTTTCCTTACTGTTATTACTGTTGAGAACAGCGTGGCGTTCTGATATTCTCATGAAACTTAATGTCTATAGATAATGTGCATATGACATAGCAAATAGAAAATAATACCCATACCCACAGTTATGCAGATTGTGCAATTTGTGTACAATAATGTCAAAACACGCTATGCGACGCGTCAGTCCATTTGTAGCAGGCGGTCAGCCATATACAGGTTATCTCTTGTCCCCTCCACCTCTTCTTCTCATCTGTCTTTTTCCCTCGTTTGTCTCTTCTACCTTTAGATTTCAGCTTTTTCATCGTCTATTTCGAATATCAACTTATTCCGATAACTGTATATCTCACCTCACATGGTATACTAAAAAGAAACCCCAGCCAGCCCTCAATCCCGCTACATTCCCCGCGCTTCGTTCGCCCGTCCAGTCCACGATGCCTGCGCGCACCCGTCAAGGTCCCTCGGCCGCGACAACGACGACGACGGAAGAACAAGTCGTGGACCAACCCGAAGCCGAAGAAACCCCCGATGAACCAGAACCAAGAACGTCCAGTGGCGGCCTCCGCAAACTAAAGTTCAATGAACCGATTACCTGGCGCGTGGGCCGGGCCGCGATCCCCATTGCGGATCTGCTGCAGCGACTGCAGACCCTCGCGGGGGAGCTGAGGAAGATGGAGCAAGAGGAGGTTGAGACGGGGTCGTTGACCAAGGTTGCCCAGGAATTGGCGACGCCGCAGTTGTTGGGGCATAAGGATAAGGGGGTGCGCGCGTGGGCGGGATGTTGTATTGTAGATGTTTTGAGGCTTTGTGCGCCGGATGCGCCATTTACGGGGAATCAGCTTAAGGTATGGAGATGCTCTTGGATTGAAATTGGATTGGGTCGGGGGAGTTTTGTTCTCCGGGTGAGATACTGACTTTGGTGGTGTAGGATCTTTTTACGTGTATTGTGTCGTCGATTATTCCGGCCCTGGCAGATCCGTCGCATCCTTACAATGCTCAGCATATTTACGTTTTGAATTCCCTTGCGGAAGTGAAGAGTGTGGTGCTTATGACAGATCTCGACCATCCGGATTCGTTGATTGTTCCACTTTTCACCACCTGCTTTGATATTGTTTCGGGCTCGTCTAAGGCATCTACGGGAGAAGAGATCGCCAAAAATGTGGAATTCGACATGACACGACTCCTCGTTACGGTTATCGATGAGTCGCCTGTCCTGGCGCCTGAGGTGGTGGATATCATCGTGGCTCAGTACCTGCGCGTGGATCCCCGTGCGCTCGAAAACCCTAGCAGGAAAGGAAAGAAGCCGGATACGCCAATTGACGCTAAACAGGGCACGCTGCTGTTGAAGGATTACCCATCCGCCTACAACATGTCGAAGGCCATCTGTCAAGCGTGTCCGGACCGCATGACGAGTCATATCAGCCAGTATTTCAACAACGTTATCATCGATGCTTCGGCTGGCGCTGGTGCGAACGGCTCAAAGTCAAATCGGAAACCCAACCTCGACGATTCCGACGAGGAAGGGGAGGACATCAATGAGTTGAGTAAAGCACACCGTCTGATCCGCGAACTCTGGAGAGCGTGTCCGGAGGTACTGCAAAATGTGGTCCCGCAGTTGGAGGCAGAGCTTTCAGCAGAGTCGGTATCGTTGCGTCTGTTAGCCACGCAGACTATTGGTGACCTTACAGCGGGCATCGGGGTTGCTGGCCCTCCCCCTCCGCCTCCAATGGACCCTGCCGCATATCCTCCAGTGACTTTGGCGGAGTATGCGCAATTGACTCCTCAGACTAGCGTTCTTCTTACACCCTTTTCTCCTAAACCATTTTCTCAGACCCACTCGTCGTCCTATGAGAGCTTTCTGAGCCGACGTCTTGACAAGAATGCTTCCGTCCGGGCGGCTTGGGCAACCGTTGTGGGACGGATCCTGTTAACATCCGCCGGTGGCTCGGGCTTAAGTGAGGGCGAGGAACAGACATTGATCAAGAACCTGGCAACGATGCTTCGTGACGCTGACGAAAAGGTCCGTGTGGCAGCCGTAGACGCAGTTGGTATATTTGGTCTTTCTCATGTGGTCTACAAGCTGGGCCTCAACGGAGGCTTTTCATCCGACAACTCGATCCTGTCGATTCTCGCAGAACGAGTCAAGGACCGGAAACCACAGGTGCGGGAGCATGCGATGAAGGCAATAGCTCGAATGTGGGCTGTCGCGGCTGGCGAGATCGAGCAGAACAATGAGCAGGTTGTCACTCTGCTCAAGGATGGCCCATCGAAAATTTTCGATGCTTATTACACCAATGACCCGGATATTCATATTACGATTGATAATGTGCTTTTTGAGATTCTCGTCCCGCTTCACTATCCTCCTATCAAGTCCAAACTGTCCCGGACTACTTCGACCCAGTCACAAAAGCAAAAAGAATCAGTGTCACAAGCTTCGGAGGGTGACGGTGAACCTGATACTGATAAGATTCGGGCTCGTCGCATTCTCACCTTGCTCGCAGGGTTGAATGACAAAGCGAAGAAGGTGTTCTTCGCGATGCAAGCTAGACAGATGTCTATGAGGACGCTCATGACAATGTACCTTCAAGCCTGTGAGGATTATAACGGCGGCGTGATTGAAAAAGACGAGGTAAAGGTCAAGGCTCAACTCGGTCGGATGGTCGATGCCTTGGCAAAGGCCTTCCCCGACTCATCGCGGGCGTCGGCAGACTTGTGGAAATTCGCGAAGGTGCACGACCGGCGAAATTATCAGTTGTTCCGCTTTTCTATGGCTGCACACACTGACTATCGCACTGTCATTAAGGCAATCAAGGAGCTGATTAGGAGAGCCCAGAACTCAAATAATGCTACTCTCCTCGAGACTGTCACGCCACTTTTGTACCGCAGCAGTTCTCTCATCTTCAACAGGAGCCATATTCCCGCGATTATGAGTCTTTCGCGAACAGATGAGAATGGGCTGGCAAATCCGGCACAAGAGATGCTGAGGGAGATTTCATCGCGCAATCCTACCGTGCTCGAAGCACAGGTTCAGGAGATGTGTAAGGATTTGGAGTCCCAAGCGCCGACGGAGAAGTCAAGCAACGATGCTGGTACGGAGGAAATCCTGAAGGCTTGCTCTGGCTTTGCGAAGAAGCTTCCCGATAAGCTTCCCAAGGATCGCAAGTTCTTACAGGCCCTAACCAACTACGCACTTTACAGCTCGTCACCTCGTGCTGCCAAGCATGCCGTCACTATTCTCATGGCAACCGCGGAGAAGAAGGAGATGTATGCAAAGGATTTGTTACAGAAATGTGTCTCAGATTGGACCTATGGTTCTGATCAGTTCCTCACCAAGTTGGCTACCTTGTCCAAGTTGAATCACCTTGCTCCACGGGAGGCAGATGAGGAGAAAGACGCTATTGTCTCGATTGCGATTGACCAGATTCTCCTCTCAAACCGGTCCCCGGAACCGGATTCTGGTTACAAATGGTCTGACACTGTCGATGAAGAAACCGCTGCTAAGGAGTGGGCGCTGAAGATCATCGTCAACCGTCTCCGGGCCAAGAAGAGCACCGAGGATGATGATGCTTTCCGTGCGCAGGCAGGACCTGTTTATACCACATTGAACAAGCTTGTCGCTAATGAGGGTGAGCTGTCCAAGAAAAAGGACACGCCAGCCACGCAGAAGCCACGGTTACGCCTTGCAGCTGCCAAGTCGCTACTCAAGCTCTGTGCCTCTCACAGTCTTTGCGATCACCTGCTTGCCCCTCAAGACTTCAACTTGATCTCATTAGTAGCCCAGGACCGGATTCCATTTGTGAGAATTGGGTTCATCGAACAGCTTAAGAAGAAGCTTGCCCAGAACTCGTACTTGAGTCACCGTTGGTACATCGTTCCATGCCTGCTTGCTTTCGAACCGGATGTGAACCTCAAAGACAGCACCCTCACCTGGCTACGGTCTCGCGCGGCATACTTCTCACAGCAGGTTCAGGCCAGTGGAAAGAGGAATGAGCAGCAGATGGTTATGGAGTCGATATTCTCTCGCCTTCTGTCCCTTCTTGCCTACCACCCTGATTACCCGCCTGCGGACCTTGACGAGCCGACGAAGGTCGCTGATCTTACCGATTTCGCACGCTATATCCTCTTCTACCTTTCTGCCGTTGGAAACGAACGAAACCTATCGTTAATTTTCCACGTCGCCCAACGTGTCAAGCAAACCCGTGACGGCATCACCAAATCCGACGAAATCACCAACAATCTCCATACCCTCTCCGACCTAGCCCAAGCAACCATCCGCCGCTTCGCCGATATCTACTCCCAACAACACAAATTCGGCGGAGCAAGTGGCGGCGCCAACATCCTGCAAACCTACCCGGGCAAGATGGGAGTCTCAAGCTCCCTCTTCGCCCCAATGAGCAACCACCGCGAAGCACAGGAAGTAGCCGAGAAGAACTTCCTCCCCGATGACCTTGACGACGTGCTCGATCGTTTCGTGAAAAATATTATGAAACCAAGGGGCGGTGGGTCCCAGGGCCAGGCTAAGAAGCGGAAGCCCGAGAACAATGATGCGAACGGGGATTCTAGCGCGACTAAGAGAAGGAAGTCGGATGCCCAGAAGACGGCGCGAGCTGGCCGGAGGACTTCTGGCACTACTCCTTCCAAGGCGCCTAAGCGGAAGAAGGGAGATGAAGATGGCTGGTCGTCTGATGAAGGTGGGAAAGTCGAGAGGAAGGAGTCGTCTGCGCGGAGACGGAGTAGCCGCGGCACTGCTGCTAAGGGCGTTAGCTATGCTGATCGGGACAGCGATCAAGATGACCAGGAAATGGATGATTGGGAGGGACAAGAAGCAGATGATGGTGAAGACAATGACGAGAACGAACAAGGTGGCGGCGATGCTGAAGAACAAAACGGAGAGGAAGAAGAGAAGGCATCTGAAAATGGTGATGACAATGACGGTGACGAACAAGTTGAAGACGCTGGTGCCGCTGATGAAGAAGCACCGCCTAAACCTGCACCTGCTCCGGTGAAGTCCTCAAGGACACGGGCGAAAGCCGCTGCGAGTAAGAAAGCTGGTTCGACAAGTTTACCAACGAGGAAATCTTCTCGACGGTGAATCGTTTGCGCCGTGCTCCAGTCATGATTGAGGTTATGTTATGTGTCCAGAGTGACTTCTTTATATTCTATACTCCGTACAGAGCATGAAACTTGTATGTATGATGGGCTTTTTTCTTTTCCTTTTTTTTTTTGCTTGTTTGCTCGGCGATTTCTGTTGCTTCCGCTTGTCGGTTTTCGATCTCGGATTCCTTTCTTTTTATGTTGTTGTGATTTCGTTGCTGTTGCTGTCAGATTGAGATCTATACCCTTTCTTTTCTTTATTTCTTCGCCAGTTACATATTGAATCTTTTGCAATTTAGTTGATTTACGATGCTATACATAAGTCTTGTGCCGCTCTCACTCCTTCCAGCCAATAGTATCACAAGAGTGACATTCATCATACCCCAGTCCGCATATAGATAGGAAGAAGAGCACATAAAAATAACTCCGAACTTCGAACAACCTGCATAACCACCCACTCCAACCAAACAATCACTATGTCCTCCAAACCCACCGTCCTCTTCCTCTGCATCCACAACGCCGGCCGCTCCCAAATAGCCGCAGCCTACCTCACCCACCTCACTAGCAACACCATCCAAGTTTACTCCGCCGGCTCCGCCCCAGCGCCCTCCATAAACCAGATCGTCGTGCAAGCCATGCTAGAGGAAGGAATCGACTTCTCGGATCAGAAACCGAAGGCCCTTGCGCGCGAAATCGTTGAGGAATGTGATATTGTTGTCACGATGGGCTGTGGGGATGCTTGTCCTTATTTTCCGGGGAAGCGATATGTTGACTGGCGGGTTGGGGATCCTGCCGGGCAAGAAATTGAGGTTGTGAGGGGTGTGAGGGATGAGATTCGGGGGAAGGTTGAGGGGCTCATTGAGGAGTTGCGGGTTTCTTGAGTGGCTTGGGAAGGTGGGCTAAAGAGAAGTAATCTGGATATATGCTGGAATCCTCATGCGTAATACATTGTCACCCTGCTCTACAGTTACCTTATCACAACCCAATACTATCAATACTTCACCCTTCTCTCCTCCCTCTCACTAAACCGATCCCCAAAAAGCTCCAAATGTGGCTCATTAAAATTATAACCTTCATAAAAAAATTTTTTTTTATATAATTTCTTTTATATAATTATCGGTCCTGATTCCCACTAGCCAGCATCCTCTGATCCCCGACCTCCCCATGCGCATCTACCGGCCTGGGAGTCATAGTGAGTCTACGGCGTTGAAGGGCTGCGAGCCGTCGCGTACTTGGGCGGATGCTGCCAGTGCTTAACGGAATCCAGTCAAGTTGGTTTTTAAATATGGCGGGCTGTACTCATCTGTGAGCTACAGTTATCGTCAGCTAGATTTGGAGATTGTGGTGGAAGGGCTGACCAAATCCCCATGCTGCTCCGGCGAAACCCAAGCATGCCCATCACTCCAATTACTTAACCTCCTCAACCCCAGGATCTTATCATGCTAACATCCACCTCATTCCTAGCCGGCAACCCCCCCGGATCAAACACGTGCACATCACAGCCCAACCGGAAGAGAACCTGTGCTTCTTCAAAGGCCACCAGCTTTGAGTATGATCTGCGTCGTAGACTGCCGTATAGTCTGAGGACTTTTAGTCTGTCTTGGGATGAGGGTTTGTGGAGATCTTGGACTATGGATAGGGTTATGGTTAGTTCTAGGGAGGAGATCCAGTCCGTTTTCTTCTGCTGCCGCTGGAGTGGGCTGTTGTGAAGCTGTGAGGAAGGGGCGGTATTTTTTGGCGAGTGGCTGGGTCGTCTTCGGTTTCGGGGAGGGCTAGGGAGTGAGGAGGGGTGAGGTTTGGTGGTGATGTGATTGTGTGTAGACGGCGGAGGCTTGGGTGAATTGCAGGGCTGGGATTGAGATTGAGACTGGAATGGAATCTGAATGCGAGTAGTTCAGAGCGGATGAGTATCTCTGGTACACCTTTCTAGTATGAATCTAGTTGCCATATAATGGGTACTCTATACTTGGTCGTTCTATATATTCGTCCAGTATGTCACTGCCAAACGCTGATTGGTTCATAGATATTACTAGTCCTGCCAAGTCTATTCAGATGTCCATATTTGGAATTTCCCGTCAAAGATCCAGAAGGATATATTTACGCCTCTTCCAATAGAGAAGGACCCCAGTGTCACTAGAGTGCTTGATAAACATGAACAGGTAAACAGAAAAAAAAAAAAAAAAAGGCAAGACCATCCCGCTTGGAAGGAATCCTATACACCAAGCCAACCAATAACAGACAAAAGCAGAAAATTGTAATAATGATAGATGGCGGTGACGAAAGAACACAAATGCAGTATAAGAAAAATTTATCTCCTGAGTAGATTATGACGCAGCAGGTGCAGGCATAGGCGCACCACCTTTTGCAAGTCTTTCTTCCACCCGTTCCTTATGTTGCCGGTTCCGGAGGTGGACTTCGAAGTTTTCAACTGTCATTCCCGGACCGGGTGTGTAGAGTTTACCCGGGCAGTCGTGGCATCGGATACGGGGAAGATATTGATACTTCAATCTGTGAGCGGGTGTGTTTGCAGAGTTGGCAACGGGGTGCATGGTTTCGGTGTCGACGGCGGTGTAGCGCATTACACCCTCAAAAGAGTCATTGGAGTATGAGCGTTGGAGCTGCGCGAGGCCTGTGGCGAGCCAGGCAGGTGGTGGAGGCTGGAATAAATGTTAGTATGGGATCTTATTTAGATATCCTTGGCGGTGGATACTCACCCCAGGAACGCCTGGTTGAGGAGGATGAATCGCGTCAATCGCTCCGAGTTGTTGTGGAGCTGGTGTTTGCGATCCCGAGGCACTACGCGGTGGCTGTTGAGATGGGAGGGCTGTGGAGCTGGGTGTAGGGGTCTGGACCTGAGGTGTGCTATGTTGCGAGCGTAGGTGGCCCGGTGTCGATGTAGGTACGTTCGATGGCAGAGACTGGGGTCCACGGGCGAGGAATTGCCGGAACTTTGATGGAGGGATCCGGAGTCTCACGATGAGCGAATCTTGCTCCTCGGCACTTTCTTCCCTGTAGTTTTGTCTCCGTGCTGAAGCCCTAGGCTCGTAATGAGGCTCTGGTGTAGCGGAGGGGTTGAGGTTGGCGCGCAGAGCAGCATGAGCCGCAGTTGCGGCACCTCTCATGCCTCTTGTGCGCGCAGTACCTTGTGCCAGATTGGGACCAATCGCGGGAGACCCAATCGACGAGTCATCACTATCTGATTCTTCAGATTCATCGCCAAGATCTCGCTGACCCAGGGCGCGCCGATGGCGGGCTGAGCCTGACCGTTTGAAGAGATTGCTGTCTTCGAGAGATTGTGCGCTATTAGGAATGACCGATGATACGACAAGAGTCCGAATAGTTCGTTGACGATCTTTCAGATCCGGTAGGGCTGGACCACCACGACGGTTGACAGACCGCTTCTGCCGGCGTTGCTCGCGAGATATCGATACTTCTGTGCGCTCCAGTTCTGCTTCATTTAGTTCGTACAAGTACGGTGTGAACTCCTTTGCGGCCTGGAAAGGACGGAATGGAGAGTGGACGGGAGTAGGGAGGAATGACGATTTGAGATCGGGATCTTCGATAGGGCGGCCGTCGAACGGATGGGAGACAATATACAAGGACTTGGTGAAGAGCTGCGACTGTTCGCGGATGGAGTGGGCAATCGCCGTCGCGAATTCGCCAGATAGAGATAAGTCTTTGGTCATGTGTGCTGCGAACTCCTCGGGGGAGTTGAGTGGGTCATTCATGTCCCATTCGAACTGATCGATGAGAGTATGCTGGCCAATGGTAATGTTGAGCTTGATTAAGATGCGCATTTCGTCATTCTTGTAGGCACTATACGGCAGGTGCGGGTCGATGGGGTCTTCCTGGATGTATAGTTGAGGGTAGTAATCGGTGAGCTGCTCCTGGATACTCTGCGAAACCATCCGCACCAAAGGCAGACAGGTCTCCATTGGCACACCCAGATCTTCCACCATCTTCTCTGCAAATAAATCAGGCGAGACGACACGGTCGTGAAGGTTCCAGGTGAAGGTGTCACGGATTCGAAGCTTTTCCCACTCGATATCAAGGCGAATCGGCACCAGATCTTCGGTTTGCTCATTTTGGATCTTCATATCTTTGCGCGGGATGCGCAGTTCTCTCGTCTTTCTATTCCCTGGTCGGCGACGGTTGCCCGGGTATAGTAATTGCGGATGTCGCGAATCTGTGCGAACATTCCCAAATCCTTCATAGCCAACACCATATACAGCTCCCGGGTTCATCTGAGTCTCGCGTCGGACAGCAAGATAATAATCTCTTTCTGCACGTTTCTGTTGAAGCAATTCCCGAGTCGGATTATGCCAAGCCGCCGCTGCTGAATGCTCGAACTCCCGGTTGACATAGTTCTCGAGCTGGACCTTATCTAGCGGGGTCTCTCGAATGCGCATAGGTAGAGCGGAACTATCGCGGGAATGTTTCGTCGCTGGGCCGTTGGCGCCATTCGACTGGGAGTTCGGTGTAGACGCGTCGTGACTTGATTCCGAAACGGACATCCCTGAAGCCGCGAGAAGGGCTTTGGCGTTTTGTTTCCCCTCTGCGATTATCTCTGGCCCGTTCGTTTCGTATTCTGTTGGCGGGTCAGGGGCGGTATCTTCATATTGGTCCATGTCTGCATCTGCGTCGTTCTCCACTGGGAGGTCGTGAAGTGACTGTTCCATGTCGGGGAATGGCATGGTCCGGTGTAGTTTGTATTTTCCTTGTTCGGTTGGAGGGTTCCAAGTGCGTCACTCCCACGAGTGTTTAGTTCAATTCGAGGAACAACGGTGGATTAGGGACAACTGTGATGGAACGGCTACGACATCCTTTAGTGCTGCAGACCAGTTGCAGCACTACAAGCTAAACCGGACCACGATCAGCATGTGAACGCAACCATTTCAAATCATCGCAACCACGACATGTTTTCAATGCGGAATTGCTGCGATGGCGAACCAGCGAAGGCCAGCCTGTCGCAAAGTTGTTCCGAAGGATTCATCATCCGAGAAAAGGGTAATGGTCGCGAGGGGAAAGCGGTGCGAAGGGAATTGAAGAGAGCAACCAACGGAAAGAGGTACCGTAAAGAATAGGGAAAGAACAAAACATACCAGAATCCTATCCGCTTCCCTTTTCCAGAATAATATAATAGAGACAGTCGGACCGAAACGGAAGCAGGCGGCGAAGCAGCGGACGGCGCACCGGGGGAACGTTCGACTAGCGCGTCTCTGGCGTTTCTATGTTTCCTTCTTTCTTTCCCTTTTCCCTTTTCGGATTGTTCTGCTGTGTTTCCTTCTCTCGAATACTCGGTCGGTTGTGACGGTGCTGTTTGCGCGGCAATATGGGACGTGACAGGAGAGAGGAGAATGAGTGAGGGAGAAAACGCGCCGGCAGAAAAAAGGCCGTTACAGCTGGTGGTGACCGTTTCCGTCTGAAAAGAGCGAGGAGAGAACAGAGGACAGAGAGGTTCAAGGCGAGTCAACAGCGTGAAATTCGAGCAATCTGATTGGAATATAACCCTTTTGGGCACTTCTTGAAGCCATCGCGAAACCGCAAAGTCGCTGGGGATGGTGGTGAGCCTGAGGCTGTATCGGTATTACCGTATTTTACGTTTGGTATGTAATCATGTGATTGCGCTTTGCTATTCTGGGAATGGCACGACACGGTATAACACGTGATGACACTTGCCCATTTTAGGAAGTATGGGGTCCCGTGACCTCGTGTCTACTTCTTTGTGCTGTCGCGGACTTAGCTAATAGTTACAGCAGATCACTCCAAGATGACAATTTAGCGTCTATAACATGAGACTAGTGATTTATCAACAACACCGCACTGTCACTCCGACCCTATGGGACCAAGGCGGACTGAACAATCGGGCATAATGTGGTGCACGGATATGTCCCTGAGCCTTGCAGCATGTACTATGCATAAACACATTACAGCACCAGATCACAAGATCCTTACTCCCGTCAAGGATTTCCGGCTCTAAATGTGCTGGTGTGATTAGACAATTAAGGCTTTGGGATAGGGGCTTGATAGTTCCTAAACTTACGTGTACTGTGTTGGGCCTCAAGTAAGATGCAATGATACCGGTATGTCATTGTTATAATCACCGTATACCTCTGGTGGTATCGTTGCTTCCTCAGTATTCCGTGATCTGTACTCCCTACATGGTTCAATGATCCCGGGATATGGCCTGGGCGGAACAACATGAACAATTTGCGCATCCATGGTCCGACCAAGAAAGTTTTCAACTTCGAATTCGGCCAAACAAACAAGATCTGCATTTGCAGCTGAGCTCTACATATAGATGGTCGGTGCACATTGCCAGATGCAGTTAGCGCACACACCTTATCCATGCAGAATACTTATGGTGTACTCTAGTAGATCGCGATATAATATTGAACTTCAAAGCGCGCATAGATTGAGAAATAAGCCAGCCCCAGGGTTAGTGATTTTTCAGCTCAAGTCAGAATTCGACTTATATACAGCAATGTGTTTCTCTCGTCTCTCTTCTTCAACTTCTTCCCATCATTCACCTCCTGTAACGGTGCAACGGCTCAACGCCAGGCAAACAGTGCCAACATGCCAGAAGTTGCCATACACGCAACATGGGCAAACAAGGGCTCAAGCCGCACCGCACAAAGGTCTATAGATACTGTACTTGCCAGATAGATTGCCTCTTCTTTTCCCTCCCTAGATTCGATATTCTCATCGATGGCTACTAGTTGGTATAGATAGGAATATCAATTCGTTAATATCTACAAGCTACCGAGCCCGTGACACTTCCCAAAGAACTCCGTTTTATATCCACAGCAGCTGCTACCAAGTAAGCCTGTCATTCTATGCCCTCAAAAACTTACATTGACTGTTGAACGAAAGAAAGTCCTACACTTGAACAACATGAAGGTCTCAAGCACCACCTCTCTTCAACTCCTCGTCGCTGTCACCGTTGCTGCCCCTTTGACGGCCTATTTCAGCAGCACCTCCAAGGTTACCAACGCCAAAAAACAAGACCTTAATTTGCCGCCCGTCATCGAGAACCGTGTGAACACTTTGGGTCTGCGTGATGACGCCATTGTTGAAGAAGATTTGGCTTCTGTGACTAAGAGACAGGGTGATTATGATGGCCTTCTAGGTGGATTATTGAATCCTGGTGGTGGTAGAGATTAAAGACAGGATTGTGGCTTGATAACCAAGGCCGAGAGGAGGGGTTGCCAGCTTTGTTGAGGTGTTTTTGCCTGAAATTTACATGTGAATCTGTTGTATATAATAAGTGATGCATATAATGCCATTTTAATGGTTGAGAAATGGAGAAAACGGCTGTCTGTCCACCAATATAATTGCTTTCTCAACATGCATTATTCCGTAATTCGTTGAGTAGGATTTACAACATCGCTACTGGGTAGCAAGTAGTTATTTCAAGAGTCTTGGAAGGTTCGATCATGACATGACGATCCGTTTAATAGTTCGGAAAGTCTTCAATCTCGAACTCAGCTGAAGCTGGAGATCTACTTTTCAGCTCAGCCCTGCAGGACCAGACTTCAACTTCCGACGTAACAGAAAAACCACACAATTGCAACTTCTCCGTACTCCGAGCGTAGTCAATGCACATATAAACCTCTCATATGATGGTAAACCAGCGTGAACCGTACCATTGACTCGGTAGCCCCGATGCCTCAATCCAACAGCGGTCAGAGGAAACTATAGATTCCATCACCGCTAGTCCAGGCCTTATAAGGTAAAGAGCACTTTCAGACCCACAAAGTGGGACGAACAATTGGCATTGACCATACAGTAGTATCGTGAACCAACACGAGAGAGAATCAGATTCCCAATAAAAAAGAATTCTTCGCAGCAAGTTCAGAATGTGACTTGTATCTTACCTCATCTACTCTGTACGGAGTACAGAATGACTAGGAGAACTTCCCTTCAGCAGCCGTACAGGTACTCCGTTCTGAGAATATTCCTTATTGGGCGGCGAGAAGGATTCGACTATTGAACTCTGGATCTACATCGTATGGGGAAATCACATATCCACCAGCCCGCCACGAGTTCGGATGGTCGATCTTTCCACCAGGGGTGAGTTCTCAGCTCAAGACCACGGATGACAAACAGATCAGTCGGCAATATTCAATATAAATACAGCACTGAGCCCTCCCTGTTCTCTCCTCCAACCCACTTCCCTCACTCATCTCCTGAAGCACATTATTCCATAGCTACAACCACCAACATCAGGTAAGCCTGTCCTGTTCTACCTTTATGAACTACACTGACCTTTGAATTGAGAACAAGGTCAAAAAATGAAGCTCAGCACCGTATCCCTTTCACTTTTCCTTGCGGCTGTCTCCATTGCCGCTCCGGTCAATGCTGATGCCAGCGCTGCTTCCCTCAGTCGTGAGGGAGCAACTGGCCCAGATCTCAGTAATGCTGTGTATATCGAAAAGAAATCAATTCTTGATGGCCTTTCTGAACCTATCAACAAAAATGTCCTTGATGTCGCCAAGAGACAAATCGAAGGATATGGAGAGGCAGAAGGACAAGGAGAAGCAGAAGGAGAAGGTCAACTACAAGGAGATGGGGACGGCGATGGGAAATTAGGAGGAAAAATAGGAGGAGGAGGAAAGATAGGAGGAGGAGGAAAAATAGGAGGAGAAGGAGGAGTCCTTTGAAGTCTGATGTACAAATGGAGGCGTGTCTGAAGGGGATTTTTCTTGTGGAAATGCTTGATCCACGTGCTATGTATAATTTTCATCCTTTTGATGATTTAATATAATAACTATTAAAGAGATACTGTTATATCTCTTTTTACAACACGTATGTATTATTTGAAGGACTATTTTCCATTGGGATTTGCGATGCAACTTATGGGAGGCAACTCCCGTTCAATGTGCCGATTCTCATCATCACCAGTATACTGACCACTACTCGTCTGATCCAGAGGAGAATAAAGATGCCATTTCCCCGGTAGCAATATTCTTATCATATAAACTTCGGGGGTGCATATCTACATCATGTATCGTGGAGTTGACTCGGCTAAGTACAGCATTTACTCCATAACTGTGTACTTAATCACTTACAACAATCGCTGCACCGTCCAGGTAGATGCAGTCTGCTCTCCTCTCCATTTGCAGTTGCATAGAATCCCAACATAAAGCTCATCATCAGCACGTATAGGAAGTCTATGGTTCCGTCTTTGACCAATACCCTTTATCCTCCCACTCTTAGGGCCTCACTATTTCAATTTACGGAATAAAAAGCACTCAGTGAGTCAAGATAAATCAAAACTAGCACCTTCATAAATATGTATATTTCCTACAAGCAGTATATATTCCATAAAAGCAATTAAGCACTAATGAATCTTGGGATGAGATCTTGGCATGCTAAGTGACCGCAATTGCATATCTATTATTCAAAATTAGCGCCTATTGCATTGAAAACAAGTGAAAACTAATCCATACCAGCAACATATCATGCTCTAGAAGATGACTTCTGATACTACGGTAGTATTTCTCCACGTGGGCTGAACCATGGATCATGTCCGACGACTTCGGGACTCTGGGGACTCTGATTGATGTGGAAAATACAGACAGTGGATGGTTCGGAAATACAGCACTGAATGACACAATCTTGATATTCACCAGGGATCTGAGGTCAACAACGAAGAATAAAACAATGGAATATCTCCCTTCCTTTCCTAAGCTCAACATTATATAGATACAGCAACTCCGCCAGGTAGGTTGATTCTCTTCTATTCTAAAGCCGGTATTAGTTATTTGTATTCACTCTTACTAAAAGTTGGAATTAACAGAAAAGCCTGTTTCCAAACAAGATGCAACTCCCAAGCGTTGCCTCCCTTCCAATCCTCCTCGCAGCAGTCGCAATCGCTGTCCCCCTTGATACCAACATCGACTCGAATGCCAAAACCTTGATCACCAATAGACAGGGACTTGCTCTGGGGTCTCTTCATGTTGTTGGTCCCCCTCTTACGGAAGTTGTTGGACCACCTCCATTTGAAGATGAGTAAAGTCGATGTTTCCGTCGTGCTTTGGGCTTTGACTCCGTTCTCACCAACGCGTTTTGCTTGGATCGAAGGATGGAAATCTTGGAAATAAGTTGGAGATGGGCTTTGGTGAAAGCAATTATGGGGGCTGCTGTATAAATCTATTTTGTATCCCTAATACTCCGTAAATTTTAATGAAATTAAATTAGCCTGATATCAGACATTATCAATAATCAAGTCTAGAAATATCATAACTGTTATGTTTATGCCCTTTCGGATTGAATTCCATCCTACATTCCCTATTGTCTCGGAAAGCCTCAACCCTTCCAATCCGAGGAAATCGTCCCGACTTCAACAAAGATGATGATGGCCCTTGAAAGGTCCAGACAATCCATTGTTAAGCTGGAAATAAGTCATGAACCAGCTTGAATGCGGCCGCTTTCCAGCCCAGTTGCCCGGTTCCTGCAAGCCGTAGTGATACTATGTACGAGCGTTCTAAAGGGATGGATGAACAAGTCAGTGCACGGGTGGTATGTAAGGAGTTGTATCATTGAAAGAACTGACCTAAATACTGCAATGAACCCTGTCAGATACTTCTCTTCTGATTTCAACCCTTCCTTTACTCACCTCACACGATTTTACGATCACGACTGTCTCCAGGTAGGACCATCACCATCCTAAGGCTACGTAAAATTACAGACCATATTCATTATCAATCCAATTAGGAAAAAAGAAGAAAAGGACACCCTCACACAAGCAATATGAAGTTCTCAAGCATCGCCTCAATGCTGGCCCTTACGGTTACTATCATTGCCGCTCCTCTCGAAGCAAACCACGACAGTAGTTCCGTCAACCTCACCAGTGACAGCTCGAACAGGAAAACCGCTGAAGAAGCTGCTCTCATGGCCAAAAGAGAAGGAGACGAGGGTAAAGAGGTTCATGGTGTCCTGTCGTTTATTCCCACCTTTCTTCTTCATGGGATCAAAATCATTGAACCTGCTCATAGCTAGGCTGCCTTTGGTTATATTCTCATCGTCGTCAAAGTCTACGCCTATGGCGTTTTTCTTGATGAGTCCTGCTCGAGGGGAGATGCGGGCCATTGTACATTGCCTATGAATCCAGTATTCTTTACGTACTGCAGATAAGAACATTGAATTCTGTAGGATCAGTTACCGAGTAGGAATAAATGCACACTCATGTCCAAATTCCCGATTGCAAAATGGAATCCACAAATCTTGCCTGTGTTAGTTTATGCATATATAGTAGTACCCGGAGTACTGCACTAGTCCCTATGATCGTCCCTATGATCGGCTTCCCGAAGACACTTTGACCAGGTGGGCTCTGCCCAGAACCACAATTGTGCAAATCACTATAAATCTCAGGGGAAACAGCTGTTGCCTGGACTTAAGTACGGAGGATATTCTGACTCCTGGTCTCGGTCGCACTCTTATCGACGTATTGAGGTGATAGCTTGTTTTTGCTTGCTGGTTCTTAAGGCTGGGCTCTGGTGGAAGTGTCTACTACGGCTATTATGAATGAAGTATCAAACTATCTTACCCCGTAGGCTTGTTGACTTGGTGGACCAGATCGACATGGATACAGTGAACTATCCCTCTGTGAAGTACCTGACTTGCAATCCTTCCATTCCAGAGAGGCCAGTAATTTCCGAGCTCAATCCTCCTGGAACAACAGCTGAAACCACACAACTAGTAGATAATGATATGCAAATCGCCCCAAGTGATGGCGCAACCTGTGTCATTCGTGATGATCGTCACTATGTAACTAAGCTACTATTGGGTTTGGCTGGTGGATCGGACTTTGTACTGGGCAATATTGCAAAATATATCCAACCACAAGAAGAGAAATAAGTCTACTGGGTACTCTGAAGAAAGAAAGCCGCAGGCCGTAGGGCGGGATTCTGCATTTGAGAAAAGAGTACTAAGTTTTGTCTGAGATAGTGATCTACAGCACAAAGATTACAGCATGTTCAGTGATCTGATATAATCTTCAGCTGTCGAGCAGTGATTGACAAGCACACAATTGTTCTCAGGAGAATGAAGATTACAGGCAGAAAGATTCAAGACTTAAATACTGTGGCAGACTACCCTTCATTCACCAAGGACGCTCTTTATCCTCCAGCAAATACTCCGTACTCCATACACCTCCAGGTAGGTCCGACTGTCCTTTTCTACCCTCGAAAAACACTAATCGTGAAATCTCAAAAAGCACGAAAGCAAAATGAAGTTCTCCATCGTCTTCCTCCCCATCCTCGCAGCCGTCGCCGCTGCCCTCCCTCAGGCGACCCCGTCTTCCCCGACCCCGTCCTCTCAACCCACCGTCGCCGCTGCCAGCAGTGCCACCCCTCAGATTTCCAGTTCGGCGGTTGCGCCTGCTGGTATCCCTCTACTGGGGCCAGTTTTGAATAAAGTTCCTGTCGTTGACCATCTCCTCAACAACATCTAAGACGGTTTTAGTCAGGACCGATCTCCGAGTCGATGGGGGCTTTTCAGGTTGAGGTTTGGTGAATATGTTTTTCTGTCGGAGAGTTTATGTACCGGGACTGGACTGTATATATTGAACCTGGAATGTATCTTATAATTTTATGGTCGGTGTATCTAATTGCCGCGTAGAATCGTTATTGGTTTCAGGAAGTGGCCATGATATACGGGCAAACAGAGGTATATCATCCAAAGCATTTCGGGATTCGAAAAGCTAACTCAAGACGACATCTGTAACGACAGCACGATGGTCCGAATTGTATATTCCGTCTTCAAATCGGTTGGGTAACACCGCGTATCCTTGAACCTTCCATGGCGAGCGACCATCGTCCAAAAATATATAGTCTAAACGTGAAGGTGGTTCCGGTTCATGACCAAACCCCGTCCAAGTGATTTGGTCGCCATAATGTTCTTTAAAACCCACCAGTTTGGCTGTATCGACTACAGGGGAATCGGCTGTGGTTAGTACCTGGTACGCCTCTTGATGCTCCTCACTGTTCAGGTCTCCTGTCAGGAAGACGCCCGAGATGACGTTCCCCCATTCGCTCTCCTTGTATTCACGAATTTTTTGGAGGATTATACATGCTGCCTGAAAGCGTGAACGCGACCCTTGGTCATCTAGATGGGTGTTCATTGAGAGGATAGTCCGCTGACTGACGCGGTGGGTGAAAATACCGATCGTGACAATACGAATCGACGAGGCATCCCAGCCTTTGGAGGGAACAGTCGGCGTCTCTGAGAGCCAGACAGTTTCCCAATGTCGGCGCTGCCAGACTGCAGGACGATAGAATATTGGCGAGTATTCACCAGCTTTTTCTCCGTCATCCCTTCCCACGCCAATGTATGCCCATGGTTCCTGTTGCTGAGAGCCGTCATTCAACCCGGAGAGGATATCGATTAGTTGGGAATGTAGGACTTCCTGCAGACAAATAAATGCATCCAAATTTCGGGTATTGTAGAGAAGTTCATTGAGTAAGGGCTGCTTGCGTTCCGTCCACGGCCGTTCTCCTTCGAAAAGCGAGGCTGTCGCGTATCGAATATTGTGCGTCAGGATGCGGAGTGGCAGTTGCGTGAGGGTTTGCATATTCTTATAACGGAGAATTAAAAAAAAAAAAAAAGAAAAACGATGGTATCGATGATTTCTTGAGGCGAACAGAACCGAGGTGATACGTAGCTGAGGGGAAGGATTCATCCCAGCTCAGCCGAGCCGGAAAGCGACAACGGCCACACCAGGCTGAACCACCGTGATTGGGCCATGCTTTCCCGCAGACAGACAACAGTCGAAGATTCTGCAGGTCATGTCAGTTTATTAACATCATTAGAGCGAAGCAAAGAGGAGAAAGCGTGCACTGGAGAAGTGGTAAACAATGAGCTCAGGTGGATGACGGCGATGACGTTAAGCCCTAGCGGTCTCTCACCCACCGAAAAATCAAAAATTAATTCCATAGGGGAAAAACCCCGCTAAAACCACCACCGCCGAACGTGCCTCGACTCTTCTTCTCTCTTACTTCCTCTTTGGAACCCTGGTTTACTTATCTACTTATTTGATATTTAACGGTCACTCGCATCGACGCGAGGATCTCCTATCTACTTCACAATGGCTGAGAACACCCAGGCCACTCAGGCCCCCGAGGTTGGTAAGTGAAGTCACTGCTTATTGGCAGCTCTGGACCTTCAATCGTCTTCAATCGGTGGAATCACCAAAAACGGTTTAAAAAAGAAGAAAGAAAGAAGAAAGAAAGAAGAAAGAAACAAGACAAGAGCAAGGGAAAGAGCTACAATTCATGCATTTTCATCTGTCACAAGAGCTCTTGCTCTGATGATATCACCATTCGTCCGTTGGAACAAGCTAGCTAACCAGTCGCGTGGATCAATGCGCGCTCTACAGACTACTCTCTCAACAACCCCGACACCTTGACCAAGTATAAGACCGCTGCTGCTATCTCCCAGAAAGTCCTCGAGGCCGTCGCAGGTTCGTCGTTTCGTTTCCGGAATACCAAATCGAAAGACCAAAAATGCCTAACCCCGTTGCTTAGGATGGTGTAAGGAGGGCGAGAAGATCGTGGAGCTCTGCCAGAAAGGTGACCAGCTGCTCGAGGAGGAGATCTCCAAGGTCTACAAGGGCAAGAAGATTAGCAAGGGTGCGTTTCCCAATTGTCAGGCCGTCGGGTCTGGCCAATGTTGTTAACCGGTCATCCGTGGATATACAGGTGTCGGTCACCCGACTACCGTTTCTCCTAGCTCCTACGTCACTCCCTATACGCCCTTGGTGTCCGAGAAGGAGGAAGCCGAAGTGACCCTCAAGGCCAACGAGGTCGTCAAGATCCAGCTTGGTGCTCAGATCGATGGCTTCGGTACCATTGTTTGCGACATGGTCATTGTCGGTGCTGGCGACGTCGTCACCGGTCGTGAGGCTGACCTTGTCCACGCTACCTACTACGCCAACGAACTGTTGCTGCGCCTTATGGTTCCCCCCGGTCTCCTCGCCAGCGGTACCGAAGAGGAGAAGAAGAAGGCCGCCGCCGAGAAGGCCCCTACGCAAGCCCATATCTCCAGCCTGCTCGAGAAGGTCGCCAAGGCCTACGAGTGCAACGTGGTTGAGAACACCACCAGTTGGGTCTTCGACCGCAACGAGATCGAGGGTGAGAAGAAGATCATCCTTTCCCCCGGTAATGGCGTCCGTGGCGATGGTGTCCCTGCCGTCGGTGAAGTCTGGGGTGTCGAGGTCGGTCTCTCTCTGGGCTCCGGAAAGGTCAAGGACCTGCCCCTTCGCGCTACCCTGCACCGCCGTACTACCACCACCTACATCCTCAAGCGTCCCAGTTCCCGCCAGACCCTGTCGGAGGTTGTCAAGAAGTTCGGTCAATTCCCCTTCAGTTTGCGCCAGCTCGAGGACGAGAAGGCCGCCAAGGTTGGTGTGGTCGAGTGCGTCCGTAACGGTGTGTTGAGACAGTACGAGCCTGCCGGTGACTCCGAAAACGCTCCGGTCTCCCGTCTGTTGACCACTCTTGGTATGATTGCCCAGTCTAAGCATCCCGCTTGGGTACGACTTGAAACTAACACATTGCAGCCATCACCAAGAACGGTATCACCCGCCTGGCCGCACCCAATGCTCCCGACCTCTCCAAGTACCAGACCGACAAGAAGATCGAGGATGAGGAGATCCTCAAGATCTTGGAGCGCCCCTTGGCCCGCTCCACCGGCAACAAGACCAACAAGAACAAGAAGAAGAAGGCCGCCAAGAAGGCCGATGGTGCCCAGGAAGAGTAAATTTCTTCCCATTGGAAATAATCTGCCTTCCACATACCCACTCGCCCACATATACACGCACGCGTCTGCCATTTGAATCCATATGAAAATGACGACGGCCGTTTATTTTTGACTCCCTTTTTATCACCAAAATGGGAAGAGGAAGGAAGGCAACGGCAGACCTTGTCAATGCTCCGGTACCATAAAAGCGGTTTGCGAGGAATGGCCTGGTGCAGTTGCTATTGGGCATTCAGGAAATCGAGTAAATATTGATCGGTACAAGGGAGCAATGTGAGGTTTATTACTTTTCATTTATTTGAGTTATTTCCTTGAGTCATGGAGCATTTGTTGGAATTTTGTGTGCCGTAATTAGTCACAGGCAAAACAGTGCTACGAGCCAAAAATTCATCAAAAAAAGATCATTTTGCAACTCTTTGCCTTGGGCCTATGCCTCAACTGGAATATATGATGTCACTGTACAGTAGAAAGCTAATGAAGCAGCGTATAGGACCTCAATGATCCCCGGTCCAATTGAAGCCGGCCCTTCAAAGGCCTCTAGACATGGACGCAAATCCCGATAGAGAAGTACAGCAGGCTGGATTTAGGAAGATATTCGTTTTGCATGATTCTGAGCTATCATGACGTCCTCAATTTTCCAAATCAGCCAGCACTCTTCAGCGACAAAATATGCCGTCGCAGCCAGCCATATCATATACAAATGTACAATACAGAGAGGATAGGCAGGCAATCCAGGAAATGCTATTGGAGCCTTTGTATGGATTTCTGGATTTCTGTTATTGTTCTGTCCAGACAGTCGACAAGTTGCCGATGCATGCATCTTCGAGGAAGCTTACTATGCAAGTTATCTTCTGTCCTGATTCATAGGAGTCTCTATTCGATCTGGATAGAATATCAATCTCTCTTTTGCAGTGACTGGTAGTATGAGCCGTATCCTCCACTGTCCGGTCTCACAATAGTTGCATCGGCTGTGGCCATGGATGCCATGTCACCCGACAACTGTAGCGATCATATAGTGTATAAGCCTGAAGAAACTCCCAGAGCCTTTGTCTATCTTTTTTTATTCTCGTCCTCAACCATTTCCGTCTTGTCCCGCAGTGGTGGTTTGTATTCACCTCCGCTGGGCGTGGTGGTGGCTGAAGTGCATCTTCCACTTCCCCGTGTATTCCTTCCCATCTTTTTTTCCTCCCACTCTCTTCGCACCTCCAGCACTCTTCAACGAAACCATCCCCAGAGTTTCTATTTCTGCTTCTCTCTGTCATTTGGAGTTGCTGTCTTCTGTATAGACGCTTCTTTGTTTTCGTATTCGGACTTATCTCGCGTGTATTCGCGATTTTCGTCTTCTCCCTTTGCGCCTTCTGCATTTCCACTCTGCCTGCAACATTTTGCACTCTTCATTTATTCCCTTGTAACTCATCCTTCTGAAAAGGTGATGCTCACTTTCTTTAAGTGAAAGTTGCATCTCATCTCCTTTTCTTCTCTTGAATATTTATCTTGTGCCTGGCTAAACAGGGCACCACGCACCCTGTGGTATTCACCAGACCACAGTGACCGAAGAGAGAAAAGAAAAAGAAAAGAGTTAGATTAATATCTACCCTCTGACAGGAAAACTCATCTCTGTGAAATATATATTCCTACTTCCTGTCTTATCCTTCTCTTCGATTTCCGTCTTCTCCCTCTCACCACCAACACCCTCTTCGAAAACCATCACATTTCTCCTTTCTTCAGTTTAATTGTGCTGCTTCCAACAAGATCACAAAAAACTGGAATTGAGTGTCTTGTTTCTCTGCACATTTCTTGTTCTATCCAAATCCCACGCATCCCCCGGGAATCCTACTCGACACGCCACGACAAGCGCATCTCGAGCAAGGAAAGCTGCAAGTTAGCCTTACTCACAGCTGCTATTCGTTGCAGTCTTAGATCGAATGCGCCTTGGTTTTCTTCCTGGTAAGTAATGCATTTGGCATCCATGATACGATGATAGCCACCTGCCCCGAGTCCACGTTTGATATCTCCTTCTTTTTCTTAACCCCCTGGGGCAGCTTGCACATTATACAGCCTGTTATTTTTACTGTCGCGTATATAGTTCTTTGATGCATCAATTTGTCTGCCTACTATGTACTGGTTCTGTTGTTGTCATTGCTGGCATTCCGTCTTACAACATCAAGGCCAACCCTTCTTACTGACATACGTAGTTCAACTTCATTTGATTCACATCTGAATCCCTACAGAAACCGTCACACGGCTTCTAACAGTCATCCTTCGCCTCATCGGAACTTATATTCCTTTTTATTCCGTGAGGCTGTTCTCCTTGCCGGAACCCTCCAACAAACTGTGTCAGAAAGACCATTAGGTGAGTGTTGCCTCTATTGAATAACAAAATATCGCATTCTGTATGATTGGAAAGAAAGAACATACAGGAAGAATCTCAGTCTAACTATTGAATTCTGCGGTGCAGGTTTGGCGGTTGTTGTCATTTGCCCCCTGGGAAGTGTGACTTGGGCTCCTCGAAAACCTCCCGTCGCCGAAACTCCGCAAGCTTCTCTTTTTCCAAACCCGCATCACAACGCGCGGGCTGGCCACCATTCCACCTTGCAACGACGAGCACGCTCGCTGTTTGCGCGTGGTTTCTTCTTTCGAGTAAGTATATTCGTCGCTTTCTGGGCTTGCAGTAATTGTGTATTTGGCGCTGTGCTAACCTGGTGTCTCTTAGGCGCCGCTCCAATTTGAGCCCTTTTTCTGGCAGCGATGGCTCGGAAACTCCGTTCCTCGTCACGTCCATCGACGCCCGTCGAGTCTCCTGCGCCGGCTACTGTTCGTCCTTCCTCGGCAGCAGAATCATCGAGACCTCGAAAATTAAGACGGACAGGTCATAACACGCGAGTAGCATCCGACCCGCCGCAGGGCTCGCAGTCGCATCCCGAACAATTCACAGCCGAGATTGAGAGTAACCCCAGCGCGCCACATACAGGATGGACCGAACCGCCCGTGAGACCTGCGGTCCCAAGCTATATGGACTCGCCGTGGTCCGCCATGTCCAGCGACACAAATCCTGTATTGTCAACCATGCGACCCCTAGGGTCAATGCCAACAGCCGCGGATTTGCGGAAAGTGGGTTTAGAACCGTCCAAGCCGGCTACCCCTAGATTACCACTCAAGGAAGCGTCACAAATCACGCAAAACGGCATTCGCAAAGATGAGCAGAACGCTGGGCAGAATGCTCAGCAAAACGGCGATGTAGGCGACAAAAAATCAAAATCCCCCGATGTTCCTGTCGAGGAACCGATTCCGGTTCCCGCGACCGCTCAGCCAAAAGAAAAAGCTCAGAAGAAAGATCATCTCGCCATCTTTTCAGCACTTCCAGTTCCATCTTCCGATGAGTTTGACGTTGACCGGATTAAGGACGCGGTTAAGGACGCTGTCCGCCAAGGTGTCCAGACGGGCAACAAGGCGGTCATTCGCACCCTTTTAAATGTGTGGGAAAACACCTCTAATGATTCATCTATGTTGTCCATCCTGGATGGCATATGCCGAGAAAACCCTACCCGGCGCGAAACATCCGCGTTTAAAACAGTTATACGCGCCGCATGGGACGAATCTCAACACGCGGAGGACACCGATGGCTCCGATGCCCAACCCCCTGCCATGACTCGGACACGATCTGCCAGTAGCGTGTCTTCACTATCATCCGCAAAGTCACTTGACGCTGAGACGTTTGCCCCAGTAATGACATCTGCGACAAGCAACACTCGTTCTCGCACAAAAGGCAAGCAAGCCAAGATCACAGCGCTCAAACCCAATCCAAAGACTCCGATTCCCCCGGCTCGCCGCTCAGCGTTTCCAAGCAACGCAGAGGTGTCTACTCAACGACGGCGCATCATGGAAATCAATCCTGACTTCTCAGAAGAAGCCGTTAACGAAAAGCGGGACCGTTTGCAACCGAAACTTCCCGAGCTTGATATTCCAGAAAGCAAAGTCCGCAGCTCACTGGCTCTATCCAACTTTGCGTCGCCTGGATTGTCTCGGGGCTATGGTTCGCGATCTAATGGAATCCCGATGAATGGCAGGGGGCAATCAGATTCTCGCGAGACTAGCGAGGCCCCCGATAACCAGCGCATAGCTGCTTCGTATGTTTCCCCCCCCCCCCCCCTTTTTTTTTTTTTTTCTCGGCCTTCCTTTAAAGAAAAAATACCTAACCTGTTCCAGTGACGATGAATACTCGGAGAACAACGACTTTTGCCATAACTGCAACCGAAGTGGACAGTTGCTATGCTGTGACGGTTGTGTGAAATCGTTCCATTTCTCCTGTCTTGAACCACCCCTGGATCCTGCAAATCCGCCTGAAGGCGAATGGTACTGCCCAAAATGCTCAATTGCCAGGCCGATGCGTGCACTCCTTGGTACTTTGGATCACAGTGTCGAACAACAAGATTTCAAGCTGCCCTTCGAAATCAAGGATTACTTTGCTGGTGTCACATCGAATGAAAAACAAGGCGGACGATATGAACCAGCTGGGCCACCGTTCCCTCGAATTGCTCCCCGTAATGTTCGGGGAAGCAGACTCGCCAACTACAGTGATCCGAACCTCCGGAGGCTCTACGAAAGACTTCCTAACTCATCAAGGGAAACCCCTATTTTCTGTATGGTTTGTGGCAAAACAAGTCTTCATGACCGGCCTATCATTCAGTGTGATTACTGTCCCTGCTCGTTCCACTTGGACTGCACCGACCCAATCACGTCGAACCCGCCTGTCCAAACATCGGCGGGAAGGGAACACCCTGAACAGGGCCATAGGTATTGGATGTGTCCCAATCATGTCTACCATGACCTGGCCTACTTGGTTTACGATGAAGAGGGCTACGAACATCGCCGGCGCATTCGCAGCATTAAGCGCCCTCGACTGGTCGATATTGAAATCCTTCCTGATGAAGAGGATGAGGAAGCGCACATGAGAGAGCTCACACACCAAGGGGAGAAGTATCGCGTTTCGGAGAACGGCGTTAAACTAAGCTTCATTGAGAAGGTGAAACGGTATGTTGCCTTGTTTGCCCCTCTTTCATCTTGCAAATCGCTAATTTACCAAGTGACCGTTTCGAAGCGGAAGCCAAGAAGGCTGCCGCCGAGAAATACTTTGCTTACGCGAAGGAGCGGCTCGACAACCTGACCGCCAACGCTCGCTCCTATTACAAGACCCAACGCCAACCGCGACCTCCCGCGCCTGTGGAGAACACGGTGGCTCCTCGAACCACCGATGATCGGGATGCCGCAATGAGCTTGCTTGCCCTTACCCATGGAAATGCTGGGTCTGTCGAATCGGTTCAAACAGAACTTGACTCGCTGCATTCTCTGCAAAAATCGATCGAAGATCGTCTTAGATTCCTGCAGGATTTCCAGCAGGAGGCGTGAAGCTTTCCCGTGTCTCTCCCTTTCTTTTAGTATGCCTTGATTACATTATCCTGTAATTTGTCCTTTGTTCGTTTTTCCCTTTGATGTTTCGAGGTGCATCGTTACGGAGCCATGGAGTTTGGTGTTCTCTCTATTTTGGTGTTCATCCCTTTGGACCTTCGGGACGTCCTATAGAATTCCAACTCTTTCCCCGTTCTTTCTCAGTATTTCGGGTTTTCCGGCGTTATGAAGACATGCCTGTTTTTGTGTTATTTGGTCGTGCAGCTCGGGCTGGACCGATTGGTTCTGTCTCTGGATAAGTTGCCTCACAATTATTGTATTGCGCTTGCATTCGGTGGGGGATGGAGGTGGAAAAATGGGGATTTGTACGGTAAACCGTTCTTACTTTTCTCTTGCCACAAATGCGCTGCTCTTGTTGTCTTTTCAATTCGTGGCCTTCTACAACTTCGCTCTGGTGACGAAATAGATTGGAAGAGGTGGTATCGTTACTATTGTTGTTATGATCATTCTTTGCAAATACAAAGGCTCGTCTCGTCAGTTCACTGTTTTCTTTATTGGCTTTCGAGTATGTATTGTAATCCAGAATCCTAGTGATATACAAAGGCAAGGTGAAGCAAAACATAAAAGAAAACCATATCAATCAAAACATAAATACAAAACCAAGTAAGAATCAGAAAATGACTTCTACCATAGCAAAATAATCATGACTAACATCAACGACTTAACTCTCTAAAGGAACTTCTTAGGCGCGTTTGCACGACGACGCTTGTAGATAACGTAAGAAACAGCAAGGAACACCTGGAACGAAATAACCAGGACAATAAAGAAGCCCATCCGAGGCGTCGAAGCGGTGATGACTACGTTCGTTAGAATAACCAACCATCAGTTGGGTGGAGAGAAAAGCTTACCATCAAGGAAATGCGTCTGCAAATTCTCACTCAGGCTCAAATGCGACGACTTCAGCGTCTCCTGCAACTGCGCGAAGCGGTCCCTGTAATCTTTACCCTCGAGATCGCGCTGGATGGTCTGCATGTTCGTTTCCAGACGCTGCATTCTAGCATCGAGGCCTGCGATCACTTGGTCGAGTTTGCGGAGGATGTCTGCGTTGCGGGAGTCGCTCTTGGAGTCTTGGTTGCCGATGTCGCGGATAATGTTATTGGTTGCTTGGTTAATTTGTTGGAGGCGGTCGCCTAGGTCGGTGAATTGTTGGTTGATTGAGGGGTCTTGGAAGCTGGGGGAGCTAGTGGTGTCGCGTTGTTGGACGACAATTGGTTGTTGTTGCTGCTGCTGCTGCTGTTGGGGTGGAGGTGGTGAAGGGGGGTTGGTGCCAGGTTGGATGGTTTGCACGACGAATCTGAAGATCTCGAAGGAGTCGGGGTTTTCAGGTGTTGCGGCTGACATGCCGAAGTTATTTCCGACGGGGAGAGAGACCTGTATATTGTTAGAGATGGGAGGCACTATTGCAATGGGGTAATCAGGTGGTCATGCTTTGTCCGTTGAGAAACAGAGCTTGTCGTCCACGGTCACTTCGAAGATAGAGTTCGTGTGCTTGAGGCGCACGACGGATGGACGGCCCAGGTTACGGTATGGGTAGTCGCAGTGGCCAAACGCCAGGCTGTCTACACTCCGGTGACGGTTGTAGTCCGTGGTGCCGTCGTTGAGGAATCCTCGGATGCTGCCTCCCTGAACAGAGTCAGTCTCTTATCGGGGTACATTTAGGGCATAAGGGGACATACTCTTCCTCCGTGTGTGTCAAGAACCAGTGCAAAACCATCAAACTGGCCAACAGTATAGATGCTGGAGGTGCCAACTCTGGACTGTCCGTCCTTGGCGTACCATAGTTGGAGGTTCCCACCACCTCGCTCTGGACCAGTAGCTCTGAATTGAAATTCTGCAGTCCACTCAGGCTGTGCAATGCTGTCATTGTTTAGTATATACTAACAACTTGAATATAGAGACAACTTACGGGCTCTGTGCCCAGGCGGACCCTCTCACAATACCTGGGTAAGGGGGAGTTAGGATGATCTTATCAGACATCTGTCATGGTGTTAGCCCTTAAACTGCCAGTCTGAGACCAATTATGCAACGCACAATTTGAGGCACATGGCCGTCCCCTCCAACTTGCCAACCGGGAATTGAATCCTTGTAGGGCGAGATTCTATATAAAATTAGATAAGGATCTTCATGCATGTATCACCGGGGTGGGATTGGCCTACCTTGGGTTCTGTCCAAAACTGGAGCTTTCAATCACCGATTGAGCCGTCGCAGCAGCCACAAAGGCTGAGAAAGACAATGCTTGGAGCTTCATGATGCCGTTTCAACAGATATCCAAATTCAGGAGACACGTTGCAAATAGCCTAGTAGTTATGCTCCTCCTATCCCAAAAAAAAAAAAAAAAAAGAGCGTATTACTCTTTACTGTCAGGAGCTCTGCGATCCAGCCACACAGATACCAACTGCTTGGTCGTCCACCCAATCACCAGGGCGATCACACAGTAGCGGATCTCTCGCGCAACGGAGACAGCAGCCGGGGAGATGTCGACAAAGTGGTGGACTTGGAGGTTGTCAGCGAGAGCAACAGAATGCCGGACTGCGACGTCAGACATGAAGTATTTGTGTTGGCTTGACGAGTGTAGTGCTGAGCGATTGAGTTTAGCCTCTTTCTCTTGAGTCCTCGAACGGCCACCTGTTTATAGCTTATCACGTGATGTCCTCCGCAGATCGACCCGCCGATTTTCTTCCCCGACAAAGCTACGGAGGTCCAGCTGTGTTAATCCTTGGTTGCAGTTTTCACACTCACTCTCCACTTTCTCGATCCGGGCTGAATGCTCGACGCGACTTGATGCGCATCAGCTTCAATGGCTGAGCTGTATCCTTCCCTGGCGCAATGCGCCATCGTCGCGATGGCGTTCAAGATCCTTCTCTTCCCCGCTTAGTATGGTTTCCGTACAATGTGTGAATGGTAGCTTGCTAACAGCTCTCTTCTCCCATACAGCAAATCAACCGATTTCGAAGTGCATCGCAATTGGCTCGCCATTACACATTCGCTGCCGGTCAAGGAGTGGTATTATGAGGTATGACAAGTCGGGATATTCATAAACATCGGAGATGCTGAGTCGGGCGATACCAGAAAACATCAGAATGGACGTTGGATTACCCGCCATTCTTCGCGGCATTCGAGTGGCTGCTGTCACAAGTAGCGCATTATGCAGACCCGGCCATGTTGGTTGTGAGCAACGTCAACTATGACTCTTGGGAGACGGTTTATTTTCAGAGGGCAACGGTTATTCTCACGGAGCTTATCCTGGTTTATGCGCTGAGCAGGTACGTATAGTTTTACCTGATTGCTAGTCAGGATCCAGGACTTATTGATTGTGTCTCGATCTAGATTCATCAAGTCCGTTCCTCAACCGAACACGCATCTTGCCCACATCGCTAGCCTCTCGATCCTGTTGTCCCCCGGACTCCTGATCATCGATCACATCCATTTCCAATATAACGGATTCATGTACGGACTCCTGATACTGTCGATCGTTTTGGCCCGCAAGCAGTCGACCCTTCTCTACAGTGGCATCACATTCGCGATCTTACTATGTCTGAAACACATCCATCTCTATCTTGCGTTGGCCTGGTTTGTGTATCTGTTGCGGGCCTACTGTCTTGACCCTAAATCGGTCCTCCGGCCCCGATTCGGAAACGCCTTCAAGCTCGGGCTGGGTGTGCTGGGCGTGTTTGCTTTGGCCTTTGGGCCATTTGCCCACTGGAATCAGCTACTCCAGCTAAAGGACAGGCTTTTCCCGTTCTCCAGGGGTCTATGTCATGCTTATTGGGCACCTAACATCTGGGCTATATACTCGTTCACGGACCGTCTTCTGATTCAACGTTTGTATCACCTTGCTTTCTTTGAGCACGGATATGGCTAACTCAACCAGTCGCACCACGCCTGGGCCTTCCTGTTAACGAAGCTGCGCTTACCAGTGTCACACGTGGCTTGGTTGGCGACACTTCGTTTGCCATCCTCCCGGAGGTTACCAAGGAGCACACGTTTGCGTTGACTTTTATCTTCCAGATGGTAAGCGCTGCCTAAATATCCTATTGGGTTGTTCCTGTAACGTATACTGATCATATGCAGCTTCCGTTGATCAAGCTATGGTTCAATCCCACCTGGGATACTTTTGTGGGCGCTGTCACTCTCTGTGGGTATGCCTCGTTCCTGTTTGGTTGGCACGTCCACGAAAAGGCTGTCCTCTTGATCATCATCCCATTCAGCTTGATTGCTCTCAAAGATCGACGGTATTTCAGTGCTTTCCGTCCACTTGCGGTCGCCGGACATGTATCGCTTTTCCCACTGCTCTTTACGGCTGCAGAATTCCCCATTAAGACCGTCTACACGATTTTCTGGCTGATGCTGTTTCTGTTCGTCTTCGACCGGGTTGCACCCGTCGCGGAGCAACAGCGGATCTTTATCTTCGACCGCTTATCCCTGCTGTATCTGACAGTGGCTATCCCACTGATCGTGTACTGCTCACTGCTGCATCAGCTGATCTTTGGACTCGGGCGCTACGAATTTCTGCCGCTCATGTTCATGAGCAGTTACTCGGCGATGGGTGTCGTCGGTAGCTGGGTTGGATTTATGGTGGTTTATTTCGCAGCATGATCTTAAGACCTTAAAAAAAATATTTCTTTCCAATTATTTAGGCAATGATGTAATGTATCACGGCGATGTTTGACGCGTTTGTCTGGTGGCCCACGTGCCTCGGAGACCGGACCCACCTGATCCGTGGAAGTCTATTAGCCGCCAGAGCCAAACAGGCTAGACTCGCTTTTTCCATGGTTCAGCAGCAACGGTTGAGGTATTGTGGGCATAGTTGTTTTATTTTAAACAAGGTACTTATTCAATTATTGTATTTGTTGCCACTGTACTATTTCATCTAGTTGTTTGGTTTTCGCTACGAGACGCTCAATGGTCGACTATATTTAGGGCTGTCAGGTGAGGCGGTGCTGCGTCAGGAGACAAGCAATAGCATCACTTTGAGTACTGTATACGTAACTTTGTATTAAATAGATCAATGGGTAAGATGTAATGCTAAGGAGATACAATTGTAGGCAAAAAGAAAAAAATACATCTTACAGTAGTCAACCGTACCCTGCAACTTTTTCCGATTTGCGAGATACCCGAGATTCCCCTCCATACATATTGCCCAACTCGGGATGTTCATTTGTTACCTGCGCACGGCGCTACTCGTAACTATCTACCTAAGTAAATGAACCCAACCAATGCTATTTCACTAGTGCCACTACTATATTGTTCTAGAATGGACAATCTATAATTAGTCGATTGGTGCTAACGCTCTTGTGCCCTAATAGGACTTTTTGTCTACATAGCACATGCACACATATAGTCACCTATAATCGTACCTCGCGAATATGGATAGTGACAATTGAGTGAAGGAATCTGAGTAAAGTATAAAAGAGGGAAAGAGGATTAAGAGAGGCCGGAGATTATATGGTGAATAAAAGCGGTAGTTATAAGCGTAGCTATAAGCGCAATCATAAGCGATTCTCGATGCGGATGACTGGAGTGTAGCAGAGAAATACCGTCGACCGCAATCAATTTGCGCCACGATAAACACACCTAGACAGATAATAGACGAGTTCAGTATAAATATATTGCAAGACAATCAACAGGGCTCCTGGCGTGTTGGATGGACATGGAATTCACCCCCACGCAATGATAGTCCATGCAGCGAAGCAGAGCAATGTTGACATACTCTGCATCTGCTGAACAGCATCATGGACAGTGGACAGAGTATTATGGAGTCGGTCCAATACCACAATGTGGTTCGATAACATGACCATACTTAGCTAAATCGGAAATGGAGACGCGATCGAAGGACTACCAACCCTAAGACTCAATTCAGTCTTCTGGTCTTTAAATTTGATCAAGTGATGCTTTTGAGCATATATGATGGTTTGTTTCTGTACGTGGTTGTTGGGCGTAAAAGCCCCGGCGACTCCTGCAGAAGCGTGTTAGCTGTCAGTTCCGTCATGTCACAGGGTGAATTTACCGAAAGGAAGAAAATGAACCAGCAAGGTAAAAACCAGTATCTCAATGGTAGAATCTCCTCATCTCAACGAGCCCAACGAGTACAAATACAAGATGTAGTCGCATGTAAAACGCCGCCGTACGGGAAAAGCGAAAAAGGGCAAAGCGCAGAGTCCCAAAAGGGCAGAAAAAAATACTGCCTGTTTTGTCCGCCCGGGAGGTCTTGTCCTCCTCGTTTCAACCAATCAGAACGCGTGACAACCCGGCCGGCCCTCCCACTTGCCGCAATGATCCTCATCGGGGGTTGTTCTGTCGCTTTTCTCTCTCTCTTCTCCCTTTGGGGGGCGACCGCTTCTCTTCTTCTCTTTTCCCTCGCTCTCCTTTCAGCGCGTCAACTCACCACCATCTCTACCACCACCACCTTCAATCATATCATCGTTCTTTCTACTAAACTTTATATCTACTAACCCGTTTAGTCTTTTTGACGCCGCTCTCGTGAGCTCAATCTAATCTGCAAGCTATTATCACGACGGGGTATCCACGCACACATTCACGTCTACCACACCCCCTCCCGTTTTTCGCATAGCTTCGCGCATTGGTTTTAAAGCGCGATTGGACGCGTTTAATCGGTAAGTATATCCATTGTCAACCTGCTTTTTCCCAGTTCGTTACGTGGTTGCGCGGGTTTCCCTCGGACTGCTCCTACACACGACTTCCGCTGCACGGTGGACCGTGAGGCTATGGGCAATGCACCGGCACCGGCACCAATGCGTTTTCCACTCTCCCCCTGTTCTCGAATTCCTGGTCCCCAATTTATCTATATTCTTGCCTTTTTGTTTTCCTACCTCGTCGCTCTATGAACTACATGCGTCGGTTTTCTTGTACTAACCACTCGCATGATTTCCCTAAGACCAATCCATGCTCAACACTTCTGATACCAATAATCTATGATCGAATCGCGCGTATCACACTGTTCATAAGAGGATCATGGTATGCATTGGGACCTCCTTGGGATCATGGAACGTTTTGGCAGTCTAGACCGGTGCAACGGGGATAGACCACGAAGGAAACAAGAGGTTCTGAACAAGAGGCTTACGCTATTTCTCTCCAACCAGGTGCTCTTCAAGCGAAAACCCGTCCAATACCTCCCACGGCCGGTCATTGAGGATGACAGCTCCGAAGTACGTACAACTGGTGGAATCCGCGCCGCATCGCCCACGAAATGCAGACAGCTTACCTGCGATTGCTATAGGTCTGGGTAATTCCAGAAACCAACGAGGTCTTTACCGACTACGAACCGTATCTCCAGCGCATGGACTTCTACAAACAACGCCGGTTTATTTGTGAGATTACTGGTCATTCGGGGTTGACATTTTTTGAAGCGCTCAGAAGCGAAGTACGTGCCGGGAGTCCAGGTCTTTCCGTTTCGCCGTTGCTCCATACTAAAGAAAACCCGTCTCAGATGGATGAGTCGCGCGAGGTCAATAGTGCTTTCCCGGAAGCGCTGAAGGAACCCATTTTACGCCGGATACAGTTTTCGACGGTGTCTAGGGTGGATAATCTGGGTAGGTTTTATTGCCCTCTTCGGTGGTATCTTTCCAGCTGACTCTTTCTTTTTTCCGAACAGTGGATGAGATTTATGAGGTTAGTAGTGGCCATTCAGATGGTGGATGCTCAACGCGACGCAGCGCTAAACACAAGGCCAGGAATTCAAACAGGACTTTTATCCCGGTGAACCCGTCTTAATCCTGCTTACGGACAACACACGACTCCATGGTATTATCAGAGACAAGGCCAACTTTGCAGAACAGCTGAACTCCGACGGAACCGTGAAAACTCCCGCTTATGCCCGGTATCTGGTCAAGGTATCCGACAGTGGTAATGAAGAGGCCCTGCTAGACCAAGAGCACATTACACGTGATCGGAAGACGTTTACCAAGCAGATGCTACGCGCTTTTATTAAAAATAACGTTACGAGGGAGTCTTGGAGCGGTGCCCCCTGGCTGGTCAAACAATCCATTGCGGATGACTACAGAATCCCAACGGAGGTGCCGAAACATCTGCAGTATGGCGCCAAGGTTGCCGAAAAGAAGGCCATGAAAAAAGCAGACCAGGACGGATTCTTCGGCTTCTTCGCATCGCAGCAACTACCGGAACTGAAACCCGCAGTCAAAGGACCAAAGGCCAAACCCTCTCCACAGGAGCTGGCTCGATCGAGAGAGGCACAATTCCTCGAATATCAACGTTCGCTGAATGGAAACCCAACCTTTGTTGTCAACAATGGCGGCGGTAATGGTGTTACTTCTACCATCGGCACGCCAATCATTAACACAAATGCTCCGACCACACCCACTCCTGCTGCTTCTACGCCAACGCGGCCTCCAAAGTCCCAAGAATCTGACAAAACGGCCCAAAATTCCGTCCCTGTTATCAAAAATGAAACCCCTAAGCAACCTTCTCCGCCGCCGATCAAATATCCAATCGAAGATTTAGACATTCCACCTGTCCGCGAAAACAAGAAACAGCGTCCAGCACTCGACTTCCTGGCCGCTAACGAGACCGATGATGTGGACGATGAAGATCTTTTGCACGACGGTATCCGGTCAGATTCAGTGGGCTTATTACTAGAGACCTGGAACACACTCAACGTGTATTGCGAAGTGTTTCAGTTGGACTCATTTACATTTGATGATTTTCTCCAGGCCATGCGATTTTCCTCGGAGGATGTGGATTGTCAACTCTTCGTGGAGATGCATTGCGCTGTTCTAAAGAAATTGGTCAACTCCGAAAATGACCAGAATGGGGCAGTCCAGATCTCCCTGCCCGATCTGCCTGTGGAGGAGTCTGACGAGTCCGACGAGGAGGATAACGAAGAGGAAGAGAGTCCTGAGCCGGAGCCGGTCGTGACGCGCATGACCACACGAAGCAGCTTGGCCAAAGCAGAGGCGGTTAATCTGAAAGAGCAAGTAGACCGCAGCCGTTCCAGCTCCGAAGAAGCTCAGATTCATCGTGCAGCTGAAATGTTGAAGGACTATGGTTGGATCGATCGACTACGCAAACGGGATTTCCGTAACGGTGGATGGGAGATGGTGATGATTGGTCTTTTGCACCAGTTATCATCCCGTCCTCGGGAGGAAAAGGTTTGCAACGATATTCTCAAGCACCTGGCTCCGCTTGATGCAGAGCCAACGCAGGAAACCGCGCAACGCCAATATGCAACCCTTGATGTTAACCTTCGCGTGCGGGCTCTTGAGATCATTTGCATGCTCAGTCTGGAGACCAAAGCTATCCGGACCTATCTCGAGGAGTGCAGTAACCAGATGACAGAGTTCCGTAAGGAGAAGATTGAATATCAACGGGCCCGGAAAACTGCGTAAGTGAATCTTCTTTACATTTTATTTTTTTTGACTGACACTTTTGATAACAGACTGGAGGAGCTTCGTCGGTTACATCAGGAGCGAAAGACCCTACAACCAGAACCGGAGAAGTCACCGTCGCCTGTGCCGGAATTGGAAGAAGGTCAAGAAGACTCGAAGATGACCGGTGTTGACGGGGACTCAGAGGCCATGGACACTGACGACGAAGATGCTGCCAAGAAAGGACCGTCTCTTCGTGGAGGCACCGATAGAGCTAATGAACGAAAACGCAGGCAGGAAGTGGAGCGCGAGAGGAAAGAACAGCTGGCCAAACAGCCTAAGGGATCCAAGCAATACCAAAAGGTGCTCAAGAAAATTGACGAGCTAAAGGTCACCATCGAAAAGCTCGAAAAGAAGATTGAAGTGGTCGACAATGACCTAAGAGAAGCCGATTGCCCGCGCACCCGATGTCTTGGAAAGGATCGATTCTGTAACCGGTATTGGTGGTTTGAACGGAACGCTATGCCTTATGGTGGTATGCCCGACAGTTCGACGGCCGAAGCTCAATACGCCAACGGTCGACTCTGGGTTCAAGGCCCTGACGAGATGGAGCGGGCTGGATTTATCGACGTGCCTGAGGACATCAAGAGACAGTACCAGAAGGAGTTTCAGATAACGCCCGCCGAGCGCAAGACAGTCGAAGAAGGGGACACCAGCGTCTCGAATGCTCGCGAATGGGGTTACTACGATGATCCAGAATCCGTTGACAAACTGATCGACTGGCTGGACTCGCGCGGTAATCGGGAGCTGAAGCTACGGAAGGAGCTCGTCACACAGCGCCATATAATTGTCAAGTACATGCAGCACCGTCACGAGTATCTGGGGCAAACAGCTGAACGTGCTGAATCGGAGGATACGGCCATCAAACGGGTATCGACACGGAAAAGGACTTACGTTGGCGACCGCAAGCACCGCTGCTTGGCCTGGCAGAACACGACTGCTCTGTCGGAAAATGGACATCTCCATGCCGATGTTGCTCGGCCGACCAAACGAGCTAAGCGAGCCACGGACGACCCCAAGGAGCTCAAGGCGACCAGTCGACAAGGCAAACCGCTGACGCGACAAGGGACACGGTACAACTTTTGAACATCTTGATTCCCCTTTACTTTTGGGTTGTGCTATTTTCTTCTTGAATGCATATGGCGTTGGATTTGATCCCTTTTGAGACAGGGCTAACAGCAAAGTTGTGCGTAATCGTTTTGGGGCGACCACAAAAGTGCTTTCACCCTTATCTGCGCATGAGAGACGAGACCATGATACTTATTCTCTTCTTTTCTTGTCTTGTTTTTGTTTGGAGATTTATTTTGTCTACTGCAGTAGTCTGCATCTTAGCCTTGGGTTATACTGTTTTATATAGAGAACTGGAGCGAGCATGCTGTACGGGTGATCTGAGGAGCTGGATATGGTCTAACCGAAAGAGAGAGCTGGAATGTATATATACATACGAACTTTTGTCACTACTTGGTTACTTGGAGCATGCCGGTACTATACAGGCGTGTTGGAAGCATCTCACGTGAGCAATTGCTCTTTCAATGGGCACATGCCGATTATTAATTCCGAGTACCGCCGCGCCGCTCGGAGCGTCACAATACGGTATTGAGGCGGCGGCCTGGAGGTTCCGGCAGGTATCGGCTCGTCAGAGCCGTAAGCTGCAGAACGACGTCACATGCCCGACAAAGAAATGCGCCTCAGTCAACTTTCCACCTTCCAACGCTCTCTGCAGCAATCCCACGGCTACTCTCGGCTTAATCTTATTGATATCTGATTTCGGAGGGGCTTGTTACCTTTGCTTATTCTTATTATTTTTTCTCTCTTTGTGGCCTGGGAGGATCATTGCCTTCGGGAACTTCACCCCATGGCTTTTCTCCGGTAGCCCGTGAACTCCTCATTCCTCGTTTCTCCATATTATTCTTTCCCGGACAAAAACAAGATCAACCCTATTTCTAAATTATACCCCACGAAAACAAAACGCAACGAATCTCGACCGGTTTTGCCCTCAGTTGTGCTCATGTCCGCCGCCTTTGATTCCTCCGCCGTCCGTAACCCCACAATTCCTCAGATGGAGCACGCTACACAGTCGAAACCAGACCGGAGGCCTTTAACAGGCGATAAGGGGACTGCAGTGACCACCGTCCAAGCAAATGCGACAGATGAAGTGTCGTCAGAGACATCGGGAGCGTCGATAGGATCGAAGCAGGACACCCGCGCGGAGGCAAAGGAGGTGAATAAGCGGAGTTTGGATTATGTGCTACGAAGCGGGTATGCGGGGGGTTTGGCGGGATGTGCTGTAAGTGCGATTCATGCTTTGGCAGAGGGGTACGAGCTGACTGTCAATGCTAGGCGAAAACAGTGGTTGCACCCTTGGACCGGGTAAAGATCTTGTTCCAAGCGTCGAATCCCCAATATGCGAAGTACACCGGAAGCTGGTTTGGTCTTTCGGCGGCGATGAAGGATATCTATCATTTTGAAGGGTTACAGGGTCTTTTCAAGGGCCATTCCGCGACATTACTTCGTATCTTCCCCTATGCCGCTATTAAGTTCCTCGCCTACGAGCAGATTCGTGCGGTTGTGATCACATCTCAGGAGCAAGAAACACCATTCCGCCGGCTTATCTCGGGGAGTATGGCAGGGATCACATCTGTGTTTTTCACATACCCCTTGGAATTGATCCGGGTACGATTAGCTTTCGAGACAAAGAAGTCTTCGCGGTCGTCCTTGGGCAATACTTTTAAACAGATATATAACGAACGGATATCACCGCCTTCCAGACCAGGGAAACCAAATGCGACAGTATCTACCACCCCGGTGGCGACGACAGCACAAACGATGTCGTCGACTGTGAACAAGGTGGTACCGAGTTCTGGCCTGGCCAACTTCTACCGTGGATTCTCACCAACCATGCTCGGAATGCTGCCATACGCAGGCATGTCCTTCCTCATGCACGATACGGTGGGCGACTGGCTTCGCCTACCAGGTGTCGCTCGTTACACCACAATACCCGGATCTGAAGGCAACACCAAGAAGGGCACTCGGCGGCCGCAATTAACAGCGGCTGCGGAGCTGTTCTCCGGTGCCGTTGCTGGTCTGGTATCCCAGACGTCCTCGTATCCTCTTGAGGTGATTCGACGACGAATGCAGGTCGGAGGCGCCGTGGGAGATGGACGTCGGCTGGGAATCGCTGAAACAATCCGCAAGATCTGGTTAGAGCGCGGGTCTCGTGGATTCTTTGTTGGGTTAACGATTGGGTACATCAAGGTTGTGCCCATGGTCGCCACGAGTTTCTTTGCTTATGAACGGTTTAAGTGGTGGTTGGGAATATAAACGAAGGTCTGTCTGCATGAGACTTGGCCGTTTGTTGCACATAGTGGTGTTGCTGTTGGTTGACCATCCATTTTGTTTCATTCATCGCTTGTCTTTTTTATTGGTTTGAGATCGCAAGCTTTGGCGTCTTTGGTTGTTATGGACCCTTTCTTTTTGCATGAGAGGAGCCAGGGATAGGCTTCATGAAACTTACATAGCCTGGTGGATATGCGCAGGGACATGTTATGTCTATGCATGGAGTATCAGGGGTACGCAGCGGAGGATTGCAATGGACTCGGTTTAGAGCGGTGCACTGTACAGATTGTACAGACTGATGGGCAGAGCACCCTGTACAATTCATTTTCATCCTTGCTATCATTAGATTATATGGAATATCTATACCTTACCCAGCTTTTTGCAGAGTATTTAAGTCTCTTGAGTAATATAGCACGTTGTACATTGTTGTATGCAATCTCAGTCATGTGATCTACACACGCACGGACCAACGGCCAATCGCAGCGGAAAAGCAAAAAAGATAAGAAAAAAAGTTTCAAGAAATTTCGACAACCTCACTATTCCTCCAATTACCCCAGAAACCCTAAAAGGAGAAAGCAAAATGACAACCCGCAAGCGCAATGAATTCCTAGACCCTATCTCCGACGAAGATGAAGGCAGTGACGCAGGCTACGACTCTGAAGCCGCAGAGGAGACGAAAGGCCGGGGTATAAAGCGGCGACGGACGGAGCCGATGCGCGGATTTTTGGACGATGGTAGTGAGGACGAGGACGAAGATGATGATGAGGCAGTATCAAATGAGGGGGATGAGAAGATTTCGCGAGCGAAGAAGGGCATGGGAAAGGCTAAGCGCAAAACCGACGACGACGACGACGACGACGACGACGAACAACGCGAAACTGAAGGAGAAGCACAATACCTCGATGCAACAACAACAGCAGCAGCAGCAGCATCCACCTCGAAAACTGAGAAACCCTTAAAACCCAAACCCCTCGACAAAAGCAAGCCTCCCAAAAAGAACAAAACCGGCGTCATCTACTTCTCCAGCCTCCCCCCGTACCTGCGTCCCTTCGCTCTAAAGGGACTTTTAGAGAAATACGGCTTCGCACCCATAACAAGAGTCTTCTTAAACCCCTCCGTACCCTCTGCCTCGGCGCCGCGGCGCCGCTCCAACAAGCGCAAAACCTACTCCGACGGATGGGTGGAGTTCGCATCCAAGAAGACCGCGAAGCTGTGCGCGGAGACGCTCAATGCGAATATCGTGGGTGGGAAAAAGGGAGGCTGGTATCATGATGATGTGTGGAATATGAAGTATTTGAGGGGGTTCAAGTGGGCAGATTTGATGGAGCAGGTGCAGCGGGAGAGGAGTGAGAGGGAGGCCAAGAGGAGAGTTGAGGATGCGAGGGCAAAGAAGGAGGAGAAGGTGTTTGTGGAGGGGGTTGAGAGGGGGAGGGTTTTTGATGGGATGGCCAGGAAGAATGAGGAGAAGAAGAAGAGGATGCCGGAAGCGGATGAGAAAGTGCAGGAGCAAGGGAATGCTGGCGAGGGAGGGAAGAAGGGTAATAATGTTCGGAGGTTGTTTAAGCAGAATGAGGTTAAGACGCCGAGGGATAGGATCAAGAAAAATGATGGTGCTGCTGCGCTTGGGGAGGATACGAAGAGGGTGTTGGGGAAGATTTTTTGATACCTTTCGTATACTTGTGTACAGAGTTCTTATTGTTATGGACATAGTATTGCATGTAACCACTGATTCAATGCTGGATATGTACTCTAACTTTTGGATATTCCCAGTAAAACCACGTAACGCCAGAACCCCATGTGCTTCGTGACTATATCCTTTTTTTTTTCTTTTTTTATTCTTTGTCGTCCACATTCAACTCGTCAAAGTCATCAAGAAGCTCATCCATGTTGATCTTAGGCGCCTCGTCATCACTCTCATCCTCATCCATACCATCTTCAGCAGGAGCAGCTGTTCTGCTCTTGTAGAGGTCAAGAGTACCCCGCAGCTCCTGGTCTTCCTCAACATCCTGCAAGAACATCTCATAGTCGGCTTCAAGCTTCTCGCGCTCCTGCTCCTGCTTGCGGTTCGTGGGTTGATTGCTCTGAGCAAGGGCCTCCTCTTCGTATTCGCGGGCCATACGCTTGAGACGCCAGTTGCGGGTCTTCTTGTTCTTCTTGCGGGCGTAATGCTTCTTGACAAGAACGACGTCCGGGATCGCGGAGCTGTATCGGCTGCTGTTCTCGATGGCTTCGAAGTTGGGGTCATTGAAATTGCTTCCGGTCAAGTGGTATCCCAGCGCGCTGTCCCCGACGTGGAGGATACCGCCGAGGTGGGTGCGGCAGAAGTAGGTCTGGTCGTTCGAGCCCAAGTCTGAGGCGCGCGCAACGGTTGCCTCTGCGAGGTGGTATCGTCCGTTTGTGCGGCCGACAGGCTCGATGTCCATAATGATAAATTCGACCAGCTCCGTTACGTCTGCAAGGGTATTGAATGGCGAGCGCCAGTATGTGCCTGTGGGGACTTCTGCTGTTTGAAGAGTGCTGGGGTCCATGAGATTGACGGCCGTGCCCACACGGTGGCAAAGCGTCAAGGGCGAGATATTACCCATTTGCTTCGCCAACTTGATCGGGAGAGCCACCAAGTCATCCTTGCAAATAGGCACCAATTCAACGGAGAACGTGAACTTATAGGACTTGTTGGAAGTGTGTATATCCATCGAGATCAGTTGTTCCGACTTCTTCGACTTGCACGGGGCGACAGACGACAAAAACTCAACCATCTTCTCCGCATGGTTCCGCTGCGAGTAATAGAAATCCAATCCGTCCTTAGCTTCCTTGATGTTGACTGTATTTTGGTGGGCGTTGTTCTTGAGAATGAGCTGCTCGAGGAAAAGGAACGTCCGCTTGTGAGGAACCTTCTGTCGCACCTGCACCGACGCTTGCCATGTATTGTGAGTGTACGACTTGGCACACTCAGGACACTGCTGAGTAGCGACCACATATTCCACTTCGAATGAGTGCTGCACGATGGTACCCTGGAAAGCCTCTTGTTGGATGGTGATCTTCACTTTGATACGTCTCGAGTGGGGTTCGGTCCAGATAAATCCTGCATCGATAATTCGGACTCGGTTCAGGCCTCGAAGTTTGCGCAAACAAAGGGCGAGCAGTTCCTTCGATTCGGGAGCGGCGCTGACCCAGCTGGTAGGTGGCTGCAACCAGCGCTCACAGTCTTTGCAAATGTGAACAACAGACTCGCGCGGGATTCCTTGAGAAATGTCCACGGTCAATCTGACACAGTCCTGGCAAAGCGCACCAGCCGAAGAAGTTCCATCGATAGGGGCACCGCAGTTGCAACACAGGATACTAGATAATTGCAGAAGTCAGTACAGAGCCCCAAAAAAAAAAAAAAAAAAGGAGGGGGGGCGTACGTCGCAGCAACGGGCTGTTGGTTACCCGCAATGGGGACCGGGGCATCATCCAGATCCATCGACATGTCTGCGAGTATCCTAGAACGACAGACAGACACGAGATGGAAGCAAATGTTGAGATGATGAAGAAAGACTCAAGATTTTCTGGATTTGTCACTGTTGCTTTGCCCCGCCGGGAAACTTTTTGTTTGTTCTGTTTGCACTTGACTAACTTTTGAGTCAGCGCTGTTTGCATGGTTTGTCCTCAAATACTATCAGGTTTTCCTTGGATATCAACGGCCAACAATTGAAAGATCACAGAAACCAAACATGAATCGAGCATTGATGAGAGGGCCATTGTGCCACGCTTGCTGCCGCGACGTTTTTCGTACATTCTCGTCCTTCTGCGGTGTATCGATCTCTCGTCACAGCTTGCCCTCTGCGAGATATACATATGTGAATACTCGGGCCTTTTCTTTAGTGCCTCGTCTTCGATTCGATATTCCTTCAAGTTCCCCCGAGTCGCCTCCTCCAGCTCCAAGCAATAAGTACGTACAAGTTGACAATGAGACGCCTGCGCCATCACAACATGTTCCATGGTACCTGCAAGAAGAGACCCCGATTGCCGAGTCGCAACCAGTATTGTCGCGAGACCACCTGCCAGAACTGCCAGAGGATCCACCAGCCATACTTCCTACTCTTCTCGAATATACATTCAAAGACCTAGGTCTGGATAATTTGAAAATGTTTGACCTGCGGCACCTTGAAACCCCACCAGCCCTCGGCGCCAATGTCATTATGATCATCGGTACTGCTCGCAGCGTGAAACACCTTAACGTCGCCGCGGATCGTCTTTGTCGCTGGCTACGGAGCACCTACAAGCTCTCACCGTATGCAGATGGGCTGCTAGGTCGGAATGAACTGAAGATCAAACTTCGACGGAAGGCCCGTCGGGCCCGCATCGCGAGTCAATCTGGGGCAATCGTGGATGAGAAAGATGATGGGATCACTACTGGGTGGATCTGCGTGAATGCTGGTGTGGTGGAGGAAGCTCCTGTCCAGGAACGAGAGGATTTCCAAGGGTTTGAGGGGTTTGGCGCCATCAATGCGGGAACTCGAGTTGTGGTACAAATGTTCACGGAAGATAAGAGAGCTGAAGTCGATCTTGATGGCTTGTGGCAGGGAAATTTGGATCGGGCTAGGAGACAGAAGCAGCGTGAATTGGACGTTGCAAATGCATCTGGAACAGAGGATGAGACGACACAACAGAGCCAATCCCAATGATGTGAGCAGAGCCTACGCCTGCTCAGAGCATCATAGTTTCAAACCACCAGCGGCTTCGGATTTAGAAGCTGGGATTCCCCTGTACAGGAGTCCACACTTCTCAAACGACTTGTAATGCGTGAACGTTTCGACACCCCTTATTTGTATAGTAAACCCAATTGTCTATGTAATGATATTCATGACTGTATCTTTATATCCTATAAATGCTCGTCCTTGCATGGTCTTTACTAGTGTGGTAGTCGTCCGTCACCGACTCCGATGAGCCTCGGCTGCAATTCCGCTCCGAACCCAACGTCAGTCACAGTCCGGGGATCTTCCTCTTCTCTCAACCACTATCCCCCTGCCCATTATTTCAAGATCCAGCGCTGGAGGAGGATGAGTTGCAGTTTCCACCACCAATATGGAGTATCTACCCAGCCTTCAGCAAGAGTTTGATGAGCTCAAGCCGTCCTTGTTCGGTAAAAAACAACATCCCGTGATGATCGATTGAATCTCGGTCAATCAAGAAGACATTGCTAACAGACTTAATAATACAGAGCTACTCGCCGAACAACAACTATCAGACCTTCTTCCCCCTTCAATCCGCTACATCCTCGCCGTCGCGACTCACCGCCACCCACGCTACCTCCTCCGAATCCTAAACTCTTACGACGAAGTCTACGCTCTCCTCTCCCTAATCGTCGAACGTTACTATCTCCGCACCTTCGGCGGCTCCTTCACAGAAAACTTCTACTCCCTCAAGCGCGAACGCGTCCTCCTAACCAAAAATGGCGAGATCCCACGCGCACAAATGGGCGCCGCCGCGCCCGTCCGCGAAACGCTCAAGCTGCGCACATCGGACGTGTGGAAGAACTTGTTCGTTATGGTCGGGATTCCATATTTGAAGAGGAAGTTGGATGAGGGGTATGATATCCATGCTGCGCCGCAGGCGTCGCTAGTTATGAGCGGCGGGCCGCGATATAATCCTAGCGATGAATTGCCTCAAAATCCGACTATTAAGCAGCGCTTGTTCTGCTATTACAAGTGGTTCTTGAGGAATGTGTACCCGAGTGTTAACGCGGCGTATTACTTCTCTGTCATCGCGTTCAACCTGGCGTACCTCTTCGATAACACGAAGTACTCGTCGCCGTTCCTCTGGCTCATTGGGACCCGGATTCGACGACTAGGAGGGGCGGACCATCGTGCAATCGCGAAGACATTGGAAACCAAGCCAGGAAGCGGTGCCCGCCCAGGATCTGGCCTCCTGGGCCTGCTAAGCCCGCAGAACCTCTACCCCCAAGTCCTCGCATCCCTACGCTACTTCCTCCCAGCATCCATTTTCGCCCTTAAATTCCTCGAATGGTGGCACGCCAGCGACTTCACGCGCCAACTAGCCCGCAAAGCAACAGACGTGATCGACCTCCCCGCCCCTGTGGTAGAAGGGATGATCACCCCATTCGACAAAAAGAAGATAATCGAGCAGAGAAAGAAAGCAGAAGAGGAGAAGGAGAAGGCTGCTAGCGGCGGAAAGGACATAAAACCGGCTCTCAAGTCTCCTCGTCCGCGCCAACCGCCTATCTCTGCTTCTTCGTACTTGCCGATTTTCACTGTCCCTCTGCCTACCGCGGACTCGGAAAATGCCGGTACTTGTCCTATTTGCCTGAATGAACTTGCGAACCCGACGGCATCTCAGACGGGATATGTGTTTTGCTATGTTTGTGTCTTCCATTGGCTTAACGGGGAGCACCAGCGACAGATTGATTTCATGAATAAGGAGAGTTCTGGTGCAGCTTGGGACGATGAGGACGCGGAAGATGAGAATGCCGAGACAGAGAGTTCGAAGGGGCAGGATGGTCGACATGGTCAATGGGAAAGTGGAAGGGGACGGTGCCCTATCACTGCTAGGAGAGTGTTGAGTGGAACGGAGGGATTGAGACGGGTCTTGATATGAACTTTTCTTATATATAAACAGCATGTCTTATAATGTGGATACCACGATGTATTAATTTAGCATTTGATTAACTAGACTAGATTGTCCTATTGCATTGATTACAGGTACGCTTCTTCGTTGACAGCATGCAAACTGTGTTACCATCAGAGGATATAAGGTTTTGCCCCATCCCCGAAGATTATATACGGCTTCTCTGCCGCGATCTTGAGAATCATTTGCGCAAATACCGAGTTTGCCCATGCAAACCATGATCTGGTGTATTCGTTGATATCATTCACGTTGATAGACTCGTGCACGAGCCCGAGAAGGCTCGAGTTGCGGACGAGGTTGATGCATTCTCTGATTTCCGAGTCGGAATCGGAAGTCATCGCTTGGGCGAGCAGGGACATGGGCCAGGCATTTTTGAGGCCAACTGTATAGGTAATGTGTTATTAGCTGAGATAGAAAAATACAAGAGGAAGAAACACATACTGTGAGGACCACCAATGCCCTTGAACGCGGATCCAACTAAGTAATATGGGTTACCGCCCTTCTCTAGGATCATCTTGCGAGTGTTTTGGTAAATGGTGTCATTCTTGTTCACAAAGTCCAGCAGAGGCAGCGAGAGCAATGAAGGGATGTTGGCGTCGTCCATCAGAATCTGGGACCCGTACCCGTCCACCTCAAATGCGAAAACATCGCCATATTTTGTATGATGCACGACACCATGCTCCCATACTGCTTGATGTAGCTTTTGTCCTCGTTGCTGAAGCTTCAATACCAGATCTTCATGTCCTCCTGCTGCTTGGATCACTGTGGCTGTCTTCTGTAGCTGAACGGCCATCATCGCGTTTGGGGGAATGAAGAAACCGAAGATAGTCGCGTCATCACTAGGCCGGAAGGCGCTTCGAATCAACCCAGTGCCCTCATTTAACGGGTTTCCCACCCCCTCTAGGTTGAGAGTTTCCGTGCCTGTGCTGGTCTGACGCTGAAACGTGTATTGGTTGGCAACATGCTGGTTCTGCCCGTTGAAAGTTGGCTGTGATTGTGCATCCAGAACCGACAAGAGTGTATCAAGGGCCTTGTACCAACGACCTGTCAGGAATTCAGTAGATTCTGTGTTGTCGTAAAACTCCGTGCCCAGTGCCAGGAAGCTAGCCAGGGAGTCGAGCTCATACTTGCATTCAAACACCACCGAAGGATCGTATTCTGGATGGACCGTATCTTTCTGCGAGCTTGATACAGGATTCAATCCACTGGGCGGAGGTGGTTGGAAAGCATTGCAGTATGGAGACTGGATGACGAACTCAGCCTGCGTGTTGATGGCGCCCAGGATAAGCGAGTGCAGATTCGGGTCTTGCTTAGCCAGAGCTTGGTAGCCGTACAATTGGTTCGTAGAGTCGCGCAACCATTCTGCATTGATATCACCAGTAACGACGAATGTTTGGGGGCCTCGCCATTGCGAATCCCCCCTTTTCCGCTTCGCTGACGATGATGAGTCTGTCGTTGAGCCAGTGCCATTCGTGTGCCATCTCACTGTTGTATCGAGGGTATTCGGGAAAGCATTTCGAAACAGCTGAGCCAAGTCCTTGTCCACTATACGCGAGGTAACGTTTTCAATAACCTGCTCGACCGCTGGCGAGGTGAAGGTGCGACATTCCTGGACCGGTCGTTGGAAAGGGAGGTTCAAAGGACCGTCACTGTATGGGGGACTGTACGACGAGCAAGCAAGTTAGCTGCAATATTTCTTGATGTACTATCCTTGTAGCTTTGGATAAGAAGGTACTTACTGCTTGGCCGCGGAGTACGAGGTGTAGTCTGGGCAATCTCGTCGCAAAATTACAGTGTTATCACGATATCTTGCAGTAGCATCAGCTCCCCAGCTAACAGCCAGTGCCAGAGCAAGAGTTGATGCGATAGTCATTTTGTAGGAGCAGTACAAGAGTTAGGGAGAGATTTAGTATTGTAAGAAATAGAAGTGTCGGGAGTCGGTGTTGTACTCCGCATGTAATTCGGAGAAGTCAGCTTATTGTCCGTTTACTGCATTCCACTCCAAAGCTGAAGAAAAGAGAATGTTCCGAGTAAGGCGAGAAGTAAGGCAAAGCATGCGAATATGAAGCACTGCAGTCAGTGAAAGGATAGAAGAAAGCAGGAGTTCGTGTTGTTGCTTCCTCGGAGTCGGCACATTCCCCAAACCCCGCAATTTCTCCGCATTTCCTCTTTTGGATATTCAACAGAGAAGTCTACGCTGGTATCGTGGCATTGAAAGTTTAAGATGTAGGTACTTGAGTTTGACTATGTATATGCTAATATATCTCTATCTCCTTCGTATTAAGATGTTGACACTGTATCATTTCTTCCCAAAGAAGGACATGATATTGCCTTGCCCAGGCTTCGCGCCAGGCTTGCCCTTGGGTACATTCACGGCCGGCTTCTTCTTGGATGGCGGTGCTGCAGGCTCATCCTCAGAGAACGATTCCCAGGAGGGTTCCTCGCGAGTCACAAGGTATCCCTCTTCGTCCTTGACAGTCTTCTTCTTCATCACCTGCCGTTTACCTCGTCGACGGCCTCCTTCCACAGTGACTTCTTCCTTCAGTTCTTGCTTCTTAGGCGGTGGAGGAGGTTCATCAATGGGTGCCGGTTCTTCTTGTTCTTCTTCAGGCTCGGCGACGTCGGGCATCTCTTCATCCGCTGTAAAAGAGTCAAGTTAGTAAGTTTGAGCTCTGGGGAAGCGCTGTTCTTATTCAGCCTCACCATCATTTCCTTGCTCTTCATAATCATCGTCCTCCATCATCTTTTTCAGCCTTTCTTCCCTTTCTTTCCTCGATTCACGGTTACTTGTAGACGCCGGTTTTCCGCTGTCTGGGAAAAGCTCTTCGGGTTCTTCCCCAGAAGCATCACCCAGATTTACTGCTGCATGTCAATTGCTGCCGGGGTACTATAAAGACCATTATGCGGTTTACTTACGATCTTCTGCGCCACTGGCTGCAGCCTATATAGCCGTTAGTCATTTGCACTGCATTGGATGTCAATCGTTTGCACTGACCGATTCTGCACCCAAGACCGCAGGTGCTGCTTCTTCCCTTTTCTGCTTTGGTTTTGCCTTTGCGAATGAACTGAATAGATTGCTCTTTTCCTTCTTCAATGGGGCTGGCTTTGCTGTAGGTTTTGATGGCGGCTGGCTGCTTCCCTTCTGCGGCGGTTGTTTCTGCTCGGTGGTCTCGGTTTTGGTAGATTCATGTTTAGGAGGATCACTCTGTAAAGGACGTTTTGCGGGAATTGTTGTGTTGGAAGGTGCTTTAGTCGATGCCGCTGGCGGCGGCGGTCGTGCTCCTGTTCTCCGCTATATTGGATTTCAACATTGGGTTCCATATATGTTGCAAGTCCCGTAGAATGGTTGGAATATACCTTGACATTCTGGTTCTGAATCATTCCCCACTGTTTCCCATGTTCTAGCGGATCTTCATGAGCGTGAGCGGCCAGCATCTCACGGCTGACATCGGTCAAGATATTGAGATCCTGCAATACCACGGACTGGAGACTGTATATGTGGATAGAAGAGATTGACCGGAATGTCAATTTCGCATCTATATGCGCTGTCAGCCACGAGAACCATGCCCGAGATATTGTCCGCTAAATGACCTTCCAAGTCCTCCTCGCGCACCAGTATGATAGATGAGGTTGTAGCCGTGTGGGCGCAGGCATCCTGATTCGGCATGGAACTGCTCATATAGGGACTGCTTTGCATGATATGATCGCCGTCAGATTCGTGGGCATCTCCGTTTGTCGCAGGAGATTCTGGCGGGTACTGCGCGCCTGTAATGACGTAAGTCGCGTTCACGCTGTTCGGTTTCTTCGAGTTTTCATTGTGATGGAAGTCGTATAGCATTCTTTTGTATGATCAGTATATCGAATAATCAATTGATATACCATACCACGTACCGTTTGGCGACATGGCTGTGAACCTTCAGAGCGCGACTCAGTGACCGATAAGTAACCTGCCATACTGCTTAGCTCGAGCTAACAAGAGAAAATGTAATGGATATAAATACATACAGTCCGACGCTCATTGAGGACATTTTCAGCTAGATACTTCTTCGAATCGACAGCCATGGTCGTTTGCTGTGTTCTTGTTCGCTTTCTGTCGCGCAACGCGTCGGAGGTCTATAACCACATTCGGAACGGAGCTAATTTTTCCTGATCCGGTATCAAAGTAAGTTTATTCTTTACGGTGAATTAATCAACATAGAGCATTCGCCTCTTTCTTATCCAACTTCCTCTCGAGATTTCTTCTTACAACACCCCTCTACCTTGATCGAGACTGTCTACCTTTGAAAATGGGGTGTCATTTGATTCCATTCATCCTACGACGGACTATACCTGGCCGCGGCCAATGCAATATTGAATATCCACTATCAAAGACTACGCCTCCAGTAATTCCTGTACCAAAAAAAAAAAAAAAAGATAACCTCTCTTTGATTACCCGGGGTCTCGTTCACAGGGCGCTGATTCGCTTCTCGGAATGGTTGGCTCCTGGTTTGGCATATTCTATGACTTCCAATATTGCGCAGCTACCCTTCGGGGTCGTTTAAAAATGGGCAGTGCAGGTCAAGCGTCAAGGAGGCTGTTACAGTGCAAATGGCAAGGGCTGCCGGAATGCCTGTTCCCAAATTGCTCAGTTGTGGGTGGCACTTGAACGCGCCATACACTCAGGATTTCTCAATTTGATGACCAGATTGCCTAGGGTAGATTTCACTAACATGCGTGAACAGTTGGACGTGAACGCCGAGAGACCGTGGATACAAGGCTGAAAAAATGTGTACTTGCTATACGTCAATAATCTCCAACTGAGGAGAAGTTCTACGACCATCTCTTCGGCCTAGCTTCAAGCCACGGATCCAAGTCTCGGACGGAAATTCGAGGAGACCTTGCTAGAGGCAAAGAAGTTACGACAGTGCTCCCAAAAAACTCACATTCACTCGTGGAGATTTCGAGGCCCACAATATTATGATGGATGATGATGGGCATCTATTTGGGTTTCTTGATTGGAAATGTGCGGGCTGGCACCCTGAATGTTTGGTGTTCACAACAGCAATGCGATTTGGTCTGAACAGCTGATGGTATGAAGTAGCTTCTTGGATGGAAGGAGATCAATACCTTGTATAACTTGCTTATCATAAAGCTTTAAATTTGCTGACGGTTGACTCTTACATAGCATTTTGACAGAGATACAGAAGCATTTGATATTCATACATGTGATGGCAATTATGCCACTTTTTTTCAAAACCAGTCATGAGTAATGTGATAATATTTGGACAAACAGTGCCGTGAAAACAGAAATTGAGAAACCAATAGGTTTTGAATTTGAAATACAAGGATAGAAGACTACGTAGGGCTATGGCCACCGACGCGTGCCACTTAACGCGCATTAGTCATTTGGTCTTGGCACCGCTCGCCGCAGCATCAATCTCCAGGTCGCGATTACAAGTAGGTTCGAGGAACGAAACCTCTCGGATTTCCCCGCGTCAACCAAGCATTTCTTATTCAGTAGTCGAACTTAAGATCACATGAGGTGAACCAATTCAATGGACACCTCGTTCGACATCCCCGACTCCACCGATTGGCTAGACACGCCGTTGTCGCTTCTCGCGCCGCTCGAATCCTCCCTCCGCTGTCAAGTCTGCAAGGACTTCTTCGACAACCCCGTGATTACCTCCTGCAGTCATACCTTCTGCTCGCTGTGTATACGTCGATGCCTAAGTACAGAAGGAAAATGTCCCGTGTGTCGGAGCTCTGATCAAGAGACGAAGTTGCGGCGCAACTGGATCGTTCAGGAACTTTTGGAGGCCTTTCAGAACGCTCGTCCTAGCGTGCTGGACCTGGCAAGGAAAGCTAGGGATGGTGCGCTTGAGCGTCACGAGACATTTAATGAGCCTTCGTCCAAGAAACGGAAGATTGAGCCATCGCAGACAGAAGGAGAGGACGTGTCGGAGTTTGATGCGGAGGGTACCGTGACGCGGTCCCAGAGCAGACAGGTCAATAATCAGTCACAGCCTACCACGGCGGAACAGCCTGCGACGGTGGATTTGGTCGAGGATAGTCAGGACGAGGATTTTGTGCCAGGTACGTTCATATGCAGCCGGGGTGTGTGCAACTTGATTTAACAGGTTTTCAGATGACGGGCTGGTCGCGTGCCCAATATGCAATCGACGAATGAAAAACGAAGCTGTCTTTCCGCACCTGGAGGCTGCTGGGTGCGGCAAAGATCCAGCTCCCCCAAAGAAAGTGTCTTATGGGTAAGTTTGTTTGGTTCCCTATGGACTACTTGGCGACCGGCCTAACTGGGATATGTTTTATAGGTCCCTACAGCCCATGTCACCGCTTGCACGCAGACAAACTAGAACCACTGCAACCAGAAAGACTGTCAATAAAAAGCCCGAAAGGCTTCCTGCCATTAACTATTCTATACTGAAAGAAGGCGTCCTCCGAAAGAAACTGAAAGATCTCGGAATTCCCAACACGGGTCCTCGGCAGCTCCTCCAGAGACGCCATACAGAATGGATGAACCTGTGGAACGCCAATTGCGACTCGAAGTGGCCTAAAACGAAATGGGAGTTGTTGCGTGAACTGGATGCTTGGGAACGAACACAAGGTGGTAATGCAAATCCATCATCTCACGATTCCACAATCATGGACAAGTCTTTCGATAAGGCGGCGTGGTCTACTAGCCACGGTGATGACTTCAAGCAACTGATCGCAAACGCGCGAAAGAAGAATGATGCTGTCCGTAGCACAATTTCTCAAGGGCCAGTCGAATCGAATAAGCCTGAAACGGCACCAGACCCTGGACGTGAAGCGGCACCCATTTCCGAGCGACCACCAGGGGAGCCATTTTTGGTAGGCAAAGTGTCGGGATTGAGAGACTCACAAGTAGCTCCTCTCAACATGAATGGGGTCGAGAAGCAAAGTCAACCAACAGAGAATGGCTATGTAAACCTTCCAATGGAGCTGCCATGATGCGATGCGCACGAGGGTGCAATATCATCTGCCTAGCCGACTAAGTTCATAGGTATTGAATACCTGGATAGCTAGTGTTTCTCTGCATGGGGCTAATGGGCAGCACCGGGAACATCCTCGACCGACATTTGTGAGAGCCTGTCTGTTAGTGCCGAGTCCAAATCCTGTTCCGCTCGCGCAGCCTCTTTCGTATTCTGTTCCAAGCTTTCCAGTTCGGCGAGTTTCTTGCGGGTTTCTTCCGCCTCTTCTTCGTCCTTGGCTTCCTGATCCTTCTGCTCAAGGGCTTCGAGTTCGTCGTCGATCTCAGTCTCATCAATCTCGGGACCGATTTCACTCATGATGTTTCCGACCTCGTCCACCTTGGACATCTCCTCTCGCAACTCATCCACAACCTCGTCAATTTTGGTTGCATCGCCGACCTGAGCATTAAGCCCTCGAAGGACACCTGTGCTTGCTTCCATGACATGGATATATTCGACCTGGTCCGTAGCCTGTTCGATCTTGGAATAGACTTCCTCAAGCTGCGCAAGAGTGTCGAATCTGCGCTTTAGATTATGCTCCGCAAGCTTTTTGGAGCGCACTGCCGAAAGTGCCGAGATCCGGTTCTTGCTATTCAGCGCTGTCTTTGCAGTTGCAGTTAACTCGGTAATCTTCACTTCTAAACCATCCGCTTGTTTGATTATGGCCCACATGAGTGTCTTGATAGACGCAATTGTCGTATCCTGCTGGGTAATCTCAGTTGGTGTATCCGGTGTGGGTCTGAATTTGATCGTCTTTTTGTGGCATATTAGCGCTTTACTCTATTCCGCATTCGTGTAATAAAGCATAGATAACTCACCTTGCCATCATAGGCGATTGAACCGCTGTCGCGGGATAAATAGAGCAATAGAACATCAAAATCCGTTTCGGACAAATCGACGCCTGTATCCAGTACTCCTGCGTATTCGTTCATGAACCCCTCTTTGGAATTTACGAGGTCCATCTTCGATGAAGTCTGAGCCGTGGCTTGTTTTACCACTCGACTTGCCGCTTCCTGTCTCGAGATCAGACGCTGTCCAATATTGTTCAGCAAGCACTTCACTCACTCGCAGGTTCTCGACAAGGACCAATTCTTGGCCTCGCAACGGTGACGCGGAGTCTATGTTATCAGAGCCAACAATTATTCCCTTTAACTGTTTCATACCCCAACTCATGACATTCCACGGACTCAGAGCCTCTGGATCAATCCATCCCCTTTTCAGTAGACTTGCCCCGCTGGTTCTGTATACCTGCAATGGGACCATAGTCCGCTTCCCAACTGCTTCATCCTAGAGATAGCTCGTTAAAACAAGTCTGTAGAAACTAGCCGTCAGAAGCACAGCCATGATGATGAAAATACATACAATCACCGTGCTAAGCGCAACCGGCTGCCCCAATTCCGGTATCTCCAGATCCCGCAAAAGGGATTCATTCGCCTTCAGGACTAAGTGACTGCTCTGAGCCCGTCCTGGCCCCGTGTCTCGAGAAATGTACCCTTGCCTAGCAGCCTTTATCAATGCTTGTTCCCATGTCCCCACGTTGACAGCGTAGCCGTCCGGGTTCGTTATCTTTTGTAACGTAAAGTCGGAGTAGAGTGAGGGGAGGCGGTTCCTGTGTGTTTAGAAATTGACCCAGTTAGCTCTTTCATTCCCTTATATTGCATGCGATATCATAGTGTTGAGGTATCATACTTTCGGAATGCATCCTCATGGGCAAGGATGTAGTTGAGTAGCTCGCTCATCCTTTGATTAGGGAATTGTTTCTTAGGTTGCAGACACACTGTAGTCACGACGCGCAGGATGATTAAATGTTTGTGTGAATAGAGGCGTCGTCTGCTGAAGCTCAAGCCTGATGTTTAGACTCCGTCGACCCAGACTACAACAAACGATGATCTTGTCGCCGGCGGTAATCGTCTATCGATAAGAAGCGTCATCACGTGATAATGTTCGTTAGTATGCGACCAACAACCCCAGAACTCGGCCTCATTGGACAATGGATACAGCTAATTTTTTTTTATATAAAGACCGCCATCTCTAGGGGTGGGCACTCTCAGTTCCTCCCTATGTCAAGTTATCTTCCATGATGCCAAAAACCCGCCATCTTCTGAAAGAGGACATTACTTATTCATTCGCCAAGTCACAAGAAATCAATATCCTCCACCAATTGGACTACTATGACAAGCGGGACCGATTTTTTGCTCATCTCGAGAGCAGACGGGCATGGATGAAGCGCGTTGTTGCTCAGCATCTGGGTCTAAAATCGACCAAAGTGTGTCATGTGGCAGATATCGACGATTGGTATTGCGGCAGCTTTAATGTCTGTATCCCAGTTACTATTAGTGATTGGAGGGACAGGCAGCAGCTAGGGAATGACGTCCTAATCCGCTTTCCTCTTCCCTACCGTGTTGGAGAGGAGTTTCGACCTGGAAATGGAGACGAGAAGATCCAGTGTGAAGCTGGTGCTTATGCATGGCTTGAAGAGAATTGTCCGGATGTGCCTATTCCACAATTATACGGCTTTGCTATGTCAAGTGGTGAAACTGTATAGTGCCAGCTACCTTTTGCAGCTCATAACATCTACTAACCTGATAAATAAGTTTACTCGGATTGAGTACCTGCCCACTATAAGCCGCTGGTTCCAGCTTCTACGCCGTCAATTGTTGTCTTGGCTTGGCTACCCTGTGCCCACACCATATGTCCACTCCTCAAACAAAAGACATAGTTATCTCGATGGTGTGACCGGTGCCGGGTATATATTGATTGAGAAGATCGAGGAATCTCAAGGCACCATGCTCTCAAAAACCTGGTTCAAAAAACACGACGACATAGAATTACGGACCAACTTCTTTCAAGACCTCTCACGAATCCTCCTAAGCATCAGCCGAATACCATTGCCACGAATCGGCTCATTCGTCATAAATAGTGACGGATATCTCTCCTTAAGCAATCGCCCAGTATCAGTCGAGATCCAGGGCTTGGAAAACGAGAGAATCCCAACCGACATGCCTCGAGACTTCACGTATTCCACGGTTGAATCGTATCTGTACGATCTACTCAGAGTCCACGACAATCGCCTCAAAAACCAGCCTAATGCAGTGTTGAACGTACCGGACGCTGGTTATCAGATGTCAGCGCTGTCAGGGATGCGAACGACGCTGCCACTATTCTTTCGTCGAGAATTTTGCCGGGGTCCTTTTGTCTTCTCATTAACGGACCTCCATCAGAGCAATATCTTCGTCGATGACGACTGGCATATAACATGCTTGGTCGATCTTGAATGGGCATGTTCCCGGCCAATTGAGATGGTTGAGCCTCCTTACTGGTTAACCAATAAACCTGTGGACTCCATGGACCCAGAAGAATATGACTCCCATCGAACGGAGTTAATGGCCGTGATGACGACCGAGGAGCGGAAAATGCCAACGAACAGAATGATGCCACGACTATCCAGAGTTATGGAAGATGCCTGGTCAAGAGGTACTTTCTGGTATACTCTAGCCCTCACCAGCCCGACAGGTCTCTTCAAGCTATTTTATAAGCATATCCAGCAGCCCTGGTTCTCCAAGCACAAGCCTGAGGAAATAGGTGAGATCATGCCCTTTTTCTGGGCGAAAAATGCGGGGAAATTTGTCGCAAAGAAGCTCTCTGATAAAGAGAAATACGACCGCGAGCTTCGATTGGCCTTTGGGATGAAGGGAACGAACTAGCTACTAATCCTATTGCATATTACCCAAGTCAGCAATATATTTGCTGAGATTAGGACGTAGATTCCCCATCTCTGCCCAGTAGAGCCAGGCTGGCGCCATCTCAATAACCGGCTACCCATAACATCTTACATGTCAGTACAATGGAATAGAGCGTACAGTCCGAGACCGCAAATACTCGATGAAAAGCATTCATTCACCCAAGATTATATAAACTATATTCATACTATACGCCGAAATACACTCCCTCAAATCAAATAAATCCCTAGGCTAAGCTCGTTCAAAATCATCATGCGATGGTGTCTCATTTTCCCTCGTCACCGGCGGCGGGTTGAGACTCCCAGGATCCGTTGAACTCGGGATACCCATAAGTGATCTGCGGTGGCTGCGTTTGTCTAGTTTTTCGCTTGTTTCTTCAGTCTCCTGAGTCTCCAATGGCACTGTGCTGTCATCTGCATATTCATCGGTATCCAACCCTCTGGCTCCGAGATACTGGATCCTGATTGCATGTCTTAAGTTGTCAATGAAGCTTTGCATTTCCGGCATGGGGAATACGCCGTCTGTATCAAGAACATAAGCGTAGAGACGTTCAGCCTCTTCAAGAGATGCAGAGGCTAGTGCGGGCTTCCCATTTTTGAGCCAGAGGTCCGCGGCGAAGACACTCCACATCCCGGCTTTTCTGCGCCGTGACCCCTGTTTCCACACACCTGATCCTAACCCTATCTTGGACGCGTAGCATGCTGACACTCTCTCGCTAAAGAGGATTTGGCCGATCGAGCCTACTAACCCTATGTCCATGGCCCGCATGGCCCATCGGGTTGCACTCTCTGTTGCTGAGCCCCCGCGTGATTTGAGGAGTTCAATGGCCAAAGTGAGACAACGCAGGCCATTGGTTGCGTCTGAGCACCTTGTGAGATAGGAGTAACATGCTGTTTCGAGCATCTGATCAACAGTTTCTAGCTTGGTTTTGCCTGATATTGCAAGCGGGTTGAGAAGCATGCTCACTGCGCACATCTCGTGAGCGCCAGCATGGTATCTCCATGCCTTGTCGTTGCCATAATCTGACCGCACGAGCTCATATGTCGATGCAGACAGCTTCCAATCACGGAGCATGAAAGCGAAATCGGCCAGTTTTCGTAGGATTGCCTCCGGAGTATCGGGTTTGTAGAACCCATGTATTGCATCGTAATTCCCACTCACTCCGCCTGACCCGGAACCTGCGAAACTGGATCTGGAGCCAGCTCCAAAACCAGTCCATCGTCGTGATAATGACATGAAACGTCCACTAAGACCACGTCTTCGGGATGCCACCTGGTCGTTCCAGACGGCGACTCTGTTTTCCATGAATGGAATCACCGATTGGGCCACAAGTTCCCGAACAAATGTCTTAATAGCCATAACGTCAGAATCGAAGAGGTAGGGGACACCGTCTGTACCCAAATCGACTAAGAGTTCTAAATAATGAAATGTCGTCAGTATATTGTAGTCGAGTCAAATAACGTGTTGAATTACCTGTTTGGCCCACTCCTCGCAAATGTTCTGACGGCGATAGCCATTCGCATTCAGGTACCCGAACGCTGTCATCATCCGTAACAACGCATTGATTACTTCGAAGCCTAAGAAGATGACAATGGAGCCCAAAATGCCGCTTCATTTGATCGTAAAGTTTAGTCGACTCCGTGATATCATCACGATCCTCATCATGGACCAGAACATAGTAGCGAAGGAATTCAGGATGAATCCAAGGCGGCATCTTTTTGTCGCCATTGCTCGTATCTGCATACAGCTGTCTGAGTGACTCAAGCGGAGCGGTATTGCGCGAACTGATTGCAATCACGCATGCCACCGGATGACGGAAGGTCTCATGCGAGCTCACGGGAGAAGCAGATAGGAGTTGACGTAAAAAGAATTTGTATATCGAGGACGTTGTCGGCATACCCAGGACATCATTCGGTTGCACTGACCCTACCAGAGGGTCATCTGCTGAATTAAGCTGACGTTCTAGTACCTCCTCCACCTGCGCCAGAGGAGACGAATCCTGACTCGGACTTCGATTCTGTACCACCCCCCCTAAATCCACGAAATGAACCCCATAATCCTCCCAACCATGGCCTGCCCCAATGATATCCCTTATAACAACCTTCCCATGAACATCCTCTCCAAAAGGTCGAATCAACTCCCAGAAACCTCCCTTGAAACCTTTCTGCCTGACCAATTCGTCGGTATCCGCGGAAGCGTAGACTGCGACCACAGGAGAGAACGAGCGCGCGATCAGAGACCTGACATCCTCGGAACCTTCAAACCGTCCTTCCAGTGGTGAACCCAGCGTCGAGCGTGTTAACTGGGGTGTAATCGACCTCACAGATCTCGCGTGCGGCGAAGCAATCCGGATCGGGAGGTCAGCGGTCGTGGCTGAGAGCGGCGGGGTCGAAGAGGTGTCAATCCTCGACCTCGCTAGATCCGAAGCAGTATCTAGAGCAGGGGAGGAATCGCGGCGTTGGCCTGGGTATCTTGCCTTGGATGCGACACGCGGCACGCCGGGGGAGAAGGACGGCGGAGGTTTGACCGGAGGACCATCTCCGGGCGATGTCATGGACACCGGATGGATTCTGATAAGTACTCAAAGATGAAAGACAAAACCGTAGAGCCCATGGACTGGCGAAGCCGTGAGAATAAGGTACGTGACGGTCAGGGCGAGAGAACGAAGCTATAGGAGGGGGTGATGTTAGAGGAATGGAGGAGAGGCCGTTGAGATCATGGGCCAAGTTAAAGTGGCAGAAAACAAGCGGCTCATAAATGACAGCGCAAATTCACCATGGCCAAAAACAATTGTACCACTGAATCTATATGGAGTCGAAAGATCAATTTTTTGCCTTGACACCTTTCTGTCTCTTCTTTTTATGGTGTATGATACAATATAGGAAGAGTCATACCAAAATGGCAGAAGGCGGTGATCTTCTGGATCGGCTTCCTTGATAGTTTGTCTTGCTCTTGCCCCAACTCCTATTCTAAAAGTGAGCTTCAATACGCGATTGTCGCTTTTTACTTATGGCTACATTCTATGCTGAGGCCTCAGACTGTCCGATTTCTCGTTGAGTGTCGCCGGTGCTGTGTTCTCAGCGCATTGTCCCGCTTACCTGCCCCTCCAAGACGCTGCTTGCTGAGAACAACCACATCACCCATACCTGTACCTGTGCGACACTATCGACCTACGGCATACCAGCCCATGAGTCGTCGCAAAGCCCAGACGAGCCCTTCTGCACAAACACACAAGCGAAGACGCATTTCCTACAATACCAACGACACCATGACTCAGAACGCGCAGGCCTTGCCCACCGTACAGCTTACTCCGATCGAGAACACCTTGAAAGAGCTCCTTCTCGATGTCGCGCAATATATTCGGGAGCAAGAAATTGCAAAAGGTGGTAGCGAGGACCTCCCGCAGACCGAGCTGCGGTTCACTGGAGGTTGGGTGCGAGACAAGCTGCTAGGCGTGGACAGCAATGACATTGATGTGGGAATCAGTACGATGACAGGATACCAGTTTGGTATGGCTCTGAAGGAATACTTGGATGCACCGGAGAACCTGAACAAGTATAAGAAGAACCACCCGAATGGCGAGCTGAGCGAGGCCATTGTCAGTCTACACAAGATCGAAGCGAACCCCGAAAAGTCGAAACACTTGGAGACGGTTGCCACGAAGATCTTTGGCCTCGAAATCGACTTGGTCAATCTGCGAAAGGAGACATACTCGGAGGACAGCAGAAATCCGCAGATGGAGTTTGGTACCGCGCAGGAAGACGCCATGCGCCGTGATGCGACAATAAACGCGCTTTTCTACAACCTGAATGAGTCCAAGGTGGAAGACCTTACAGGGTGCGGCTGGGGCGACATGCAGAACAAGATCATTCGCACACCACTAGAGCCATTTCAGACCTTCAAGGACGACCCGTTGCGTGTGCTACGGTTGATACGGTTTGCCAGCCGGTTGGGATACCGAATCCATGAGGATACAGAGCAAGCGATGCAGAATGACGAGATCAGTGAAGCTCTCAAGCTGAAAATTAGCAAGGAGCGTGTTGGAACTGAGCTGGAAAAGATGCTCAAAGGTAGGCTATGATGCGGATTGTTCAGCAAACTCGTTGAGATGCTCACCAAGTAAAGGACCTGATCCCCGTGGCGCACTGAGTCTCATCGATCGTATCGGACTTTATACTACAATATTCGCGAACCATCAAGACGATGTCCAGGCAGAAACATCATCCTGGGCTCTTGCATATAATACCTTTCAAAAATTGCTACATACGGGCACAGAGAGCAGTGATGCAGTCGAGCGCGTACGGGACATTCTCATTCGTGATAAGTCAGAAAGTTATTACGCATGGGTCATCACTGCATTCGCGCCTTGGACTAGTGTCCCGACACGTATAGCCTCGAGTAAAAAAGCCAAACCGCTTCCACCACGCGCATCCGAAGTTGCCAGAGACAGTCTTCGTTCGGACAACAAGACCATCAATTTTTTGCGGGACTCGTCGAATAATTGGAAGAGCATTATCGATGTCAAGTCATCGCTTCTGGAGGAGCGCCTGAGCGGCACGGCTGCGGAAATTCGACAGCAAGTTGGTCTACACATGCGTTCATGGGGAAAGGAATGGAGACTTCAGTTTGTATTGAGTATTCTTCAAGAAGTCATGCAGGGATGCGATTTCTCTAAAGGTAAGACATCAGGTCCTTTCCCGTTCTACAGTCTGGAAGACGACTTGCTCACTCCTGCCTAATGCAGTTATTCAAGAATATGACGCTTTTCTGGAATACATGGTGAAACGGGACCTCAAAGAGGTATGCGAAATGAAGCCCATCGCAAACGGAGATGAGATCATGAAGTATATGAAGGTATCGAAAGGGCCATGGATGAGTAAAGTCATCGATGCGGCGATTAAGTGGCAGCTCCTGTATCCAGAGATCACAGAGAAGGGAAAGATCTTGGAAGCTCTCTCAAGTCAACGAGAAGAATTAGGCATCCCTCCACCAAAATAGTTATCTACTACGAGAAAATGAAAGAAATGCTCGAATAGTCTGTTATTACTCCTTAGATCCCTTAGTATAGACATCAGCAGTAACTTATCCGCTTCTCCAAATTTTCATCTCCCGCCCACATATCTCTTCATTATAAGCTGCATTAACACCTACATCTTTGTTTTCTTTAAATTATAGAACAACACTATTTTTACATTGCTAAATCAATTGTTGCAGCTATAAGCGACGTTCGCCGCATCCAGTCATGGAAGAACTTCGCAAAGCGGCACGTGAGTTTCTCCAACAACAGCCAGATGCCAACGACCCCCCAGCCATCACCCTTCCAGAAAAACTCGCACTCCCCGACTCATTGGATTCATTATGGCAAGACCTATCGTCTCAAAGTTCAAAAAGCGATGCAGAGGTAAGTCTACGTTTTCCTACTGGCTTGGATGTCCTCTGATAATTCATTCAGATTAGCGAAAACCTCCTCGTTGCCCGAGGATTCCTAGATAAATTGGGCTCAAAGAGCCCATCAGACTGGGATGAAGAGGTAGCGAATTATCTATACGAGTGGACTAGTAATGCAGCGCTTCCTGGTCCTGTGTTTGGCGATATCTCTCCGGAGGGGACATCAAAAGGTGGGCATTTTCATTACCTCTTCTTGCGTACAGGCATGACTGACATGCTGCAATAGCAGAGCAGAATAGTCTAATCAAGGCTAGTCGACTCAGGTCAAGTCTTGCTATTTCCGTTCTTTCTTCTTTAGCTACTCTATTACCCATTGAGAAAGCTGCCAACAAGTCGGATATCGTCATCGCACTGGCAAGCTTCACGTCTGATAACGATCCTTGGACGACAAGCGCAAGTGCCATCAAGGCCAGAGAAGCACTGCAATCCTTCACTACGACTCTTCGTGCAGATGCACCTTCCTTCTGGTCTATCATTGAGCAGGTCCTGAAAGAGAGAGTAAAGCCTCTCTTCGCCAAAACGAGGAATCCGGCAATCACAGATGCTGGCCGGAAGAACTTCCATCCTGTGCCTTTGGGTCGTTTTGACACGAGTATTTTGGATCCGGAGTCGAAACCGTGGAAGGTTCACGATCCCTATGCTACCACAGTTTTCGAGTGGGTTATTGCTCAGTATCACGTACGTCCTCCTGGCGAACACTTTCACGCATAAGCTAACAATTTTACAGTTCAAGGACAAAGTGTATCTGGAAAGACATTTCCCGCTCCTCATACCCCCAATTTTATCTCTGATAGACGACGACAATCTAATCTACAAGTCTCGCGGCTGTAGCATCCTCTTACAGGTCCTCAAACCAATCAGAGAAAGTGAATCCGACATCCTTCGGCGAACGAACCTCTCCTCTGTCTTCGAAGATGCCATAAAACAATGCTTCTTCTCACTCCCAACAATCACACCGGAAGACGATTCCATCAGACTCCTCGAAGTCGCCTATCCCGCTCTTCTTTCCGTCTTGAAAGCAGCCTACCAACTCCCATCCATACCAATGAACAAGAAAACAGAAGATGAAAACAGATACATTACCGGTATTTCCAGAATTCTCCGCGACCACATCATCCCCTCGTTCCATCACATCAGCTCAACAAGCACAACCTCGACATCTTCCTTTGCATCATTCCCCTACCCACGCCTCTCCACTCTCCTAATAAACCAGCTACACAACATCCTGCTGGAACTAGGAATTCACACCACGAAGCACCTCCAAGAGATCATTCCCGTTCTGTATAGCACGCTTTCCAATCCATTCAGTCCCGCACACGTCTCTCTGCTCCTCGCATCCGTAGCCGCAACGAGGGCTGTGGTTTTGAACGCGCATCCGCGGTTATGGAGATGGCGTGGAGAGATACTTGGTGGTGTGTGTGCGTGCTGGGTGTATGCAGTTGAGGAAGAGGGGGAGATTGCGGAGCGAGCGGAGAAACGGTGTGGATTGGAGGGTGATAAATCAGCCGGGGAGGCGTTGGGTGTGTTGAAAAAGGAGTTGAGGGGAGTTGTTTATTTGTTGAAGCTGGCGTTGGAGGATCCCGTGGACTCAGATGGAGATAAGGGACAGCTGGAAGCGAAAGAGAAGATTGAATATGAGGTAAATGAGTTGGTTGATGCGGATGACATTCTGAAGGAGCTGCTTTTGGGTGGTATTGATCCCGAGAATGGAAGTTTCTTTGGTTGTTAATCTGGGATAGAACCTCAATGCATATTCAATGGATGCTATAGAAAAATGTGGGGTATCTTCAAACTAAGTACTCATAGCACATAACCAATCTTCAAGAATGAGGATCAAAGATCAACCCTCTGCTTAAACAAACTCTTACCCCTCAACCACTGCCGATATCTCTTATACCTCTTCTTCTCATAATCTTCCTTCGCAACCGAAATCCCACTCTCCGAAACATCCAAAAACTCCAAATAATCCTCCACATTCTGCTCTGCATTCGCCTCCAACGTCCCCTCTTCCACATTACACGTATTCGCATACTCAAGCAAATCCAAACTCGGCCCTCCTTTCTCACGAGCAGTCAGCTCGTCTTCAGAAGTCACGACGAGAGGTACTTTGAGGGGGTGGTTGATGTAACGGGCGTATTCTTCGGCTTCGGCGGGTTTGACGGAGGGGTTTAGGGAGTCTGTTACAAGTTGGCCCAGGGTCCATTGGGCGATTTGGGCTTTGCTGGATGCTGACGGTAGTTGTGGTTGTGATTGGGATTGGGGCTCGTAGGATGGGGAGCTTTTGGTGAATGGACGGGGTTCTTTCATGATGCCGCCTGTTGGGGGGCGTTTTTCGGCGGAGGGTTGTTGGTATTGCCAGCTTTGTTGATAGCTTGATTTGTCCGTACGCGTATCATCTGAAGGTTCTTGGATCTTGACACCTCGTTGTGGGTGTCGTTCGCGGTTGACTTGTTCGTGTGGAATCCAAACGTCAAACGGGCTAAGGCCAGAACGGAGGGGTGGACATCGATGCTTGTTGGAATTGAGTCTGTAAGAGAAGATTTTCGGAAATGATGAGATGGCCAGCGGTCGATAGTATTCAAGCCAGTAATCATCGTAACACGATATAGGCTCCTTTGGCCTTTGTGGTGGAGGTGGTAGTTCTTTCTGCTTCAGATTCTCCGGCGTATACCAGCAGATATAATTTGGTCGCTTTCTATTTGACCAGGACCGTGGATCCGCGTGGTGCAAGTAGTAGTCCGTAGAGAGATCCCATAGCATCGGTTGTCCTTGGGAAAAGATGTAATTACCAAGGAAGAGGTTGTATGCTTCCTGGCGCTGAGCATCGAGGAACGAGTTGTTGTAATATCGCTTGAAGCTTTCCACCATGTCTCGCGAATGGCTGCTCCATTGGTTGATTTTGCGGTATGTCGCCATGGTGTTGACTAAATGTGATCCACCATATTGGATGGCAATTGTGTCACCATGGTCGTGCCACATCGTGGTGAAGAGGTTGACAGCATGGGTATCGTACTCGACTGTGGTGCCCTCGATGATACCTAGAGCATGGAGTTGATGGCCAAGTGCTCGTTTCCCAACCACAAACTGAGCAGCGTTGGTACGGTCAAGGCAATCGATGCAGTTTGTCCTTGCAATACCATTTTGCAATTGCAGCCCTGATTCTACATCGTAGCCGTTCTTGAAAATGCCGGTCTTGGGAACTATGTCCCCTGCAATATCTTCAAGTGTCGCGATCACATCTTGGTCACGGCTTTTCGAGGCCCGGCTCATATCAAATGGTTTGTAGATGATTTTCTTGTCCTTTGGAAGGAATTGGTTGAGGTAATTGATCGCATTGGTGTATTCTTTTAAAAGTTTTGATTCTCGCGGCGTTCGCTCTCTTGCTTTGATCAAATTCAGAACGTATATTGGTGCGCCATACCGGTCAAACAAGTTGTCGAAATGCAAAGCTGCTGCAGAATAGAAGGGGTCCACCAGATTCAGTTCAATATCTGGCTTTGGAGAGACACCAGAATTCTCCTGAGTCCAATAAAGAGGTATGCTTCCACGGTGCTGAACATACGATGTATATAGAGGATTCGTATAGAGCCTCGGACCTGGCGAATGGAAGGATGTTGCTGCCTGTTCTGACACAATTTGCTCAGTCTCAACGTCATTAGCGACATATCCTACATCATTAGCACCGCGCTTCAAGAATCGAGCTCCTGCGAAAAACCGAGATCGACGAGCGATGATCGTGATGTAGACGTGCCGTCCATATACTGAGAGCTTTGCTTGATCGACATAACCATGGATAATTGGCAAGCACCATTCCCATGGCCTTTTGAGGTTTGACAGCGCCGGATCGAGGAGGTGATTGTTCCATATAAACATCGTGTTGTAGTCTTGGGAGTAGTTACTGGGCCGCCCATTCTGGTTGGCCTTGCGTTCACGACAGATATTGTGCTGCAGCGTTCGGGTGATGTCGTAGGAGTAACTAAAGTAAAACGAGCGGGTGAGGTCAAGGTTGTTCAGAATTGCAATATACCGGGCCTCTTCGTGGTTCTTCTCCGGTTTTATTTTTGATAATGACGAGGTTGTCAAGGAGATAAGTTCTGTACCGTCAACCTGATAAATATAATGGCCTCCTAACATAGCGACCTGGCTTCTCTTTGTCACAAGAAGCATGTAGTATGCACCGGTGAAGCGGATGAATCCCAGCAGTGCCCATGCACTGCATTTCAACTTCAGTCCTCCCGAGCTCTTATTCCCGTCATCAATAGCGTCTAGCAACTGGCTCATTTCCCGCTTGTTATAGACAATGTCGTCTTCTGCAACGCTCAAATCACCGGTCTCTGATGTCCGGTCGATTTTCAATATTCTGAACCTGGTGTCTGACAAATCCATACCAACCATATAGAATCGACTAGCCGTCTCATATAGAGAGAACTTGTGCATGCGATTGATACCTTCACTCCCAGTGTCATAGAACACAGATAGCCGTCTCTGCGTCGAAGTTGGCATCGAATCTCGCTGGAAAGATGTCGCAATATGCGGCTCTTCATCCTCCCCACCTCCACCTTCATCCTCACTCAACTGTATCCCAGTCGAAGAAACATACGTTGAGGGCGCGTATGGCGAAGAATCCGGAGACGGTTTGAAAATCTCTTGCTGAGGACCCTCTGGTTGTGCTGAACCACCTTTCTCTGTAGGTACTTTGTTCGCCATGGACGATAGAGCAGAAATATCTGAAGTTGCGATGGATGGACCTGATATGGATTTTGGCGCATTGCTATCTGTAACGGATGGGGTTCTGGAGGGATCATTGTTGACCGCAACGCACTCCTCCTGGGGATCCCGAGCACGGGATACCTCATTGAAACTTTCCATATTTGAACTTAGCTGCTAAATAGCAGCTAACTCGAGCTGTTCAAAAATTATTCAACTGACTAGCAAAACATGGCGTGGGATCGAGGCTGGGGTGGCGTCTCTTTACGGTATGCGGCATATCTCCACGTGATAAGACATGCGCTAACTCGATAAGGATATGATATCATCGTCGCTAAACAAAGTACTACATAAAACAGCTGTATAGAACGGCGTAGAGAAGCAGTTTTAGAGGAATATGTAGTAGATTTGAGCTGTGTATGTCCACTAATTGCTTGTAATTTGCGCTTATTATATATTGAGCAAAAGGCAAATCTGAGCGTCTATATATATCTGGTCCTACTATGCCAGAGCCGGGAAACTTACCCGACAGTTACCCCAAGCTAGAAGTGCATCTTTTTTAAAGGAATCCATTAACCTGACTCCTGAGCCCCTTCTATGTCAAATGGTACTTAGAATGTGGAATGGTTCTTGGAACTGAGGCAAACTGGAATCATTTGTTATTTGGACTGGCCCTACCGCCATAACTCCCGAATGGTGAATAAGAATAGACAAGGATGGAGAAGAAACCTGTAGAAGCCGAGAATTATTTGATCTCTGCGGTATCTCCTTATTTTGCAAGCAGGCTGCAGTAGAAAGACAGGTTCTTTCACTTTTCTGCAGCAAGTTGAGAAGATGAAGTTATTCCCATTGTAGTGTCACATCCAACTTCTTTTCTTTCACTGCCCCCAGGCCAACTCTCCAGTGAATTATTTACACCCCTTATTCTCGTTCCCTTTATTTTTCTGCGCCGTCAAATTCCTCCTCTTCTCTTCTCATCAACCCTTGTTTCCAGCGCCTACGTCTTCAAGGGCACCTTCATCCCGCAACCACGGCCCAAGATGTATCGAGCAGGCCCAAAGAGAAAGATCCCCTGCACCTACGATGGCTGTAAATTTCTCTTCGCCTCAGTTGAGGAGATGAAAAAGCACAAAGAAATAGAACCCTTGCACGATTACTGTGCCAAGTGTGATCTCGACTTCGAAGACGAAGAGCGTTACCTCATCCACAAGCTTCAGGCTGAGAACAAACACATCGTCTGTCCTATTTGTGGAATCGACTTCCGCAGTGAGGGAGGGCGTGATGCTCACATTCGTCAGGTAGGCACGATCCATCACGGCGCAGGATCTTCGTAGAGCACTAACGCAGAGCTTCAATTACCAACAGAACCACCGCGCAGAACAGCACCTGATCTGCCATGGCTGCAGGGTTATATTAAAGAGCGCTGCTGGACTGATGAAACATATCGAGGATAACGAATGCAGCGTCATCAGCCAGACCCGTCTGCTCCAGGAGCAATCCAAGAAGTTCATGATCAAGGAAGCCCTGAAAGGTGGTGAAGGACCCCCGATGCCTGTCATCCCCAACCCAGCTGATCTCGACGACATCGATGGTGGTGTGAAGATCAACTTCCTGGATCTCGAAAACCGCCAGGCAATGGTGTATCAGCCAAAGCCAGGTAGAGATGACCCCACTGCGAGCGTGGATGCTATGCTTGCGCTAAAGCACTGGCCCGCGCCGGGAGGCAGCAGAGGACAAGCGACATTTGAAATGCCTACGAGTGACTTGATGGCGTTTTCAGATGCTGGTGATGACCAGGAACCCCCATCGACCGTGGAAGTCTCTCCTACTCGCGGAAAGGGTTCCTTTGGTGCTGGAACGCCGGAGGCCGGTCAGACCCTTCGTCTGTTGGACGATAAATGGGATGCCACCAAGTTCTTCAACTCGTTTATTGGGAAGTATGTTTGTATCTGTGGCTCGTCTTTTCCCACCATGAAAGAATTCGAGGAGCACGTCTTGATGAAAAGCAAAGCAAAGCGCAACGTCCAGTATACATTACCAATCCACTTTAAGCTTCTGTATGCTAACATGAATTCGCCCTGTAGGTGCCCCGGATGCCTCAAGATCTTCAAGAGTGCCGCTGCCTTGGTTGCCCACTGCGAATCGCCCAGTGTTCGTTGCACTATCCAGGAGCAGGACGTCTACGGTCAGTTCATGGACGAAGTGAGCGGAGGACTGATTCAGGCTGTGGGATATAATGACGACGGAACCATCAAGTACGAAGCCGGCAAGTTGGACACCAACAGTACTCGTCAAGTGGAGTGGTGATTTTGGGCTGGTTCCGGGGTGGGGTTTCCCGAAGTCTCCTCCCTCTCTCTATTAGTCGTTTTTCTTCCTTGACTTAATGTCTGCCATCTTCGTTGCGGATCTACATCCAAAGCACATCTCAGTTGCCATTCTCTACAGGTTGAAGTCTACACTGTGCCATCCAGGAAAGCAAAGCAGATTTCATAGCATTTAGGAATATCTGACAAACAAAATAACAAATATATAATATCACATTTCATCAAGCATATCGACAATCGATATATACAAAGGGTATAGAAATTCGTATAAACATCTCGCCTAGCAGCAGTCTTCACAGCATTCGAAGCACAGGAGCCCGGTACAGCTACTATTGTTAACCTACTTTCCCCCTGATGAAGAACGAATAAGTATGACTTACACTCCACAGCAAATATCCCCGGCACCAGCACCGCCGCGCAGGTTTGTCTGCATGTTTTCCTGCGAGTTCTGCTGGCAGTTAGATCAATTCGTAGGTCGAGATATACCAAAGCAAGCATACCGGTTGCTGAGCCACGACACGCTCAGTTGCAGGAGCCGAAGGGCTGGAGGGCTGGTTCATGACCATAGTGTTCGGATTCCAAGTGGGTTGCTGGGAGGAACCCTCCTTCTTGGAAGACTTTAACCAGCCGAAGAGGCTCATTGTGTATGTGTCAAAGAGTGTTTTGAGCTGATGTGAGGGACCGTTGGAAGAGCTAAATGGGATATAAGATGGCAGAAGAGACTGGGAAATGAAAAGAGCAGGCCTCAATATATACCGATGACGTGACAACCAGAATGAATCCTCGGAATCGGAATGAAACGCCTCAATGACCCAATTCCATGAGCATAACCGGTCATGTCATGTAGCTGAATCCTCATGCCCTACTTATTGGCCATAACAACACCCCACAGGGCACTATCCTGCCCCTCCTGTATTCCATTGGACACATCCCATCTATCTTTACCCACTCAATACCCTTTCCTGTCTGTTTGTTCCGACGAGAATCCGTATCCGTATACTCCCCGACCCTTAACATCTGCATGCCGTCGACGTGTTTCTATACAATCCAGAATATCGTCCGCTATTCCTCATCCGGATATAATGAACAGGCAACTCCATTTCGGTAGTGGAACCACGTGGGTCGAGGTCCACAGGGCTGGCACTAAGCTTTGGTCAAGCTTTGCATTTTTTTGTGCAAAAGTGTGGCCAATCACAGGTAGTGTATTGTCGGTTACTCGGGTGTGCCAGGTATTGAGTTGATATCGCATAGAGGAATGGTTATAGATATGAAGATGAATATGTGGAGGAGGGAGACAAAGGAGAAAAGACAATGGCCGGCCTGAGGTTTGATCAATTTAGAACCACGTGACTACGCAACTGGCCGCATAGCCCACCGTAAAATTTTTGCTTCAACTGCAAAGTCCAAGATCAGACCCTCCGATAAACAGATAACCATTCGGTCACAGGATCCTCCAATCAGATATTGGTCAATTGAAACCCGCCTCCTACAACAATTGAATCACATACTCTCTATCTTGGAGAAAGTCGAGGAAAATGACCGAAGACATCCAATCTCGCCGTGAAGCCGACTACCAGCGCTTCAAAAACTACGCCGCCCTAACCTTCCTCATCACCTCCCCGATCCTTATCGCCCTACCCCCGCGCAAACTAGACCACCTCACTGTCCTCCTAACAGGTGCGTTCTGCGTCTCCGCAAACCACCTGACCCACGAACGCACAGGCCGCAGCATCATGGATCGGCTTGAGTCGCGCCTTTCCCGGCACTCGGCGATTATCTCGGGTTTACCGAGTGAGCGTGCGCAGGAGATCCAGGCGCGGGTGCGCGCGAGTAGGGAGAAGCAATTGCGTGAGGGGGGAATGAGTGAACAGGAAATTGAGAAGTTGAGGGCGAGACAGGTGCAAGAGAAGGGGGTCGCGGAGAGGGTTTGGATGGGTGGGGAGGAGGAGGGGTGGAAGCAAAAGAGATTACGGGAGGAGGCGGAGGCGTTGGCGGAAGGGAAGGGGTACGGGGACTTGATTAAGGAGCATGTTTCGGACGTGTGGTCGTGGGGGAAGAAGGGCGGTGATTCGAAGGAGTAATGCAGTATTTGGGTATTCAAAAAGGTGATGGTTTGGGCATTTGCGGACTCGGGGTTCTTGACGAAGATGCCGTGGATGATGTATGATATGGGGGCTTGTATATATGACGGCGTTGATATCCATGTATTACTATGCAATCTACTCTTTTGTTGCTCTACGCTTCTACGATTGAAAATGTGGGTTAGAAACGCAATGTGTTCAGTAACCCCAATTTAATACAGTCCCCCATTAGGGCTTAGGATCAAGGGAAACGTCCCCTGCACTTTCGTGTCTAGGGTAAAAACCTGATCAGGACAAACAATCACAATTTAATCTTCCCAAGTACATGTAACTTCAAGTTCCTCGACTCGGTTCTCAGTTCGACTCTTTGTCTTAAACCCTCAGTGAGTGTTTCCCAAAATGCTTCCATATCCCCTAATATAAAAAACAGTGTGTGTGTGTGTGTGTGTGTGTGTGTGTGTGTGTGTGTGCATACATTTTTTTCGTCCCCAAGTGTATTTGTATGTTCAGCAATATAAAAAGAAGTCACCATAAAAGATACATTAAAAATGTCCCCCCATTCGAGCTAGGGTCGAGGGAAAACCCACCGCCATGCTTTTCATGCACAGGGGCAAAACCTGAACCAGGACGTACATAAGAATGCGGTGTGGTGAAAATGTGGGTTGAGCATTGGAGTGTTGGGTGACAATGTTCGTAGGTGTTTGTAGCCATTTATTTGAATGGCCACATGGGGAATTTGCGGTACAAGACTTGAAATGTGCCCATCCGGAGTGTCAAGATCTGGACACCCCCGGATGGACACATTTAACATGAGATAAATGCGAAATAAAGAAGAGTACTCATACGAATATGGAGTGCTCAGTGATGATGACAGGTGCTTGCTTTTGAAAAGATTTTCAGTCGATCAACCCTCGTTTCAAACGAAAAGCTCCCCCCCCCCCCCTTTTTTTTTTTTTTTCTTTTCTGTTAGACTCGAATCCATCCCGGATCGCAGTCGTCAACAAAACCAAATCCAAATCCTTACTCGATCCCCTAATGCAGAACTAAAAACACGATCATCTGTGGACCAGCCATACAAATTGGTAACAACACCAACGACACAGTATTCGTTGACTGGCCACGTCCCCATTTAGGCCCAGTCATCTTTCCCGACTGGCCGCATCTCCATAGACATGACTGTCAATTCCAGTCTGTAACATTAATAAGTCTGGCATTGACAAGCCGATGTCGAGGCACAGCTGACTGGCAGTATGAGCGGAGTGGCTTAAGTCCTTTCCCAGACGGGCCGATGATGGAAGAAATGTGATGAGCGGAGCGGGCACTAAAGAGTGCAGTCAGTCTGGCCGGTGTGAGTAGGGTGAGATAAGTAGAACCAGAACCAGGCCGAATGGGAGAGAATTGTGCTGTCCGTTGTTCTCGTTGCGTAGATGCGGCGATGCTTGGTTGTCGTTGTCGTTGTTGCCAATGTCGGCCTCTCGGTACCCCGGGGATGGCCGTCATCAAGGTGGACAGTTGCTTGTTCGGTATGTTTCGTATGGCTTCGTTTGGTTGGCTTGACCGATCCGAAATTAGTTTTGATCGGTACATATGTATGTAGTGGTTGGAACATGCGGGTCGGGCCTTTCCGGGGACCATTCGGTGCTGGTTGAAAACCGGATTAGTTCGGTAGCCCGAGACTTGATCGGGAACCGAGACTGCAGCGAGGACCTTTTTGCAATGTTATTTGTTTATTGTGATTTCTAGATCGGCCGGAACGGACGGAAAAACTCGAACACCCGCAGAACACCAGGCTTGTTTTAGTGGGTTTATTTTTGCCTTGTTGGTAGTGTTGGTTTTGGTTGTGAGTGCTGCAGGTGCCCGTTATTAGGGCTGGTTTGACTTTATGATGTCCTTTAAGTCTGGGGACGGCTCAAATCCGGCGACGACCTATAGACTTATAGAGAATACGCCTTTTTGGTTTTATTTTGGTGAAGTCCTTTGAGCACCGGGGACAGCTCAAATCCGGGAGGACTTATTGTTGCTATTGCCGATGTTGTCGTGATATTCCCTGGTCAACTCGGTCGAATTTCGATTTTCCGAGGACTCCCATAACTGCACGTACCACTAACATTTTTATCCATCCCTATATGTCCCACAAAAGTGACCCGGCCGTATCATCCCCATCGGGATCCCTTTATGGGGGATGCTCAGCAGTCTTTCTGTGAGGGTCTGGGGCTTGTACGAGCATCTTCCAGACCGAGCTAGGTAACCCAAGACGCTGCTTTGTTCTGGTTTTTGTTTTGGGTAGAATATCAACCCGGGGCATGAGACCAGCTGTTTTCTGCACTCAAGTGGAAGTTCGAGAACATTTCCTTGGAATAAATTTTGTGGGATATGCTGGACAGCTTTTCTTCTTTTTATACTTTGGTTTGTCGTCAGGTAATATTTTTTTATCGCTTTTGCTTTTGCTTTTTGCCTGGTAATTATTGAAGGTCCTTTTTGTAGTTTGATCAACCACTTCGTAATTTTTGTTCAAATACTATATTCGCTTTCCCATGAGTGGAGTGCCCTCGTGTATGTGGTGGATCTCATGTTCAGCGTCTTGGCCCGAATGAGGCTTGGTATAGTGGCAAGCAGTTATGTGTTGCCCTGGGTACTAAGGCCAATTACGCCCCGGGCCTTGTGGATTGGGATAAAGTGGTAGGGTGTCGGTACCACTTGGGTGATGATAGTCCTTTTGTGTTTTGTTTTGTTTTGTTTTGCTTTGTTGTTGTTGTTGTTTGGCATTTGGTCGTATACTCTTTTTATTTTATTTTTTTTTTGGTAGGAATAGCAGACTATAAATTAGGTGGGCATAGGTCGTAGTTACTGCCGGCAGTAACCCGGCGCCTACAGCAGGCGGAAAGGAAGATGTAGCCGTTTTGTCCATTGTTTTTGTTTGCCATTGCTGTTGAAATGGGTTGTCGTATTGGTTGTTGTTACCAGTTTTTGTTGTCGTTTTTGTCGGTTGACCGGGCCCAGGCTACCCTTGGTCGTTTACGCCAGAGAGGGACCCGCCACCTGAGCGGGCATTATAGCGACCGGAGTAATTACCTCGACATAGTTGTTGCCCTGGAGGGCGTGGTGAAGCATGGATGCAGCAAGTCTCTGCATTTCCAAGACCTTATGAGCGAGGTGCTATTTCCCTTATTGTCTTTTCAGAGCAAGTTGCTCAAAGGCAAATTGGAAGTGTTTTTCCAGGTCAAACTGGTACTGATAGACTGGTTGATCCTCAGGGAATAGTGGTGCATCCTGCATTGCCACGTCTTCATCTTCCCGCCAGATCTAGGAACATGTCAGTATCTGCTTTGGTAAATTGCATATCATAGGGGTAGATAACTTACTGGCTGCTGCATGACAACTGGAGGAGCGTCAGCCATGATAACGTCCTCAGCGGAGCGACGTCCAGGCTTCTTGATACGCGGTGCGTCACGCATGATGATATCCCCATCCCAGGGACTGGTCTTGGCACGTTTGCCATGGGAACCAGTGGGAAAGCCCTGGTTACTGACCGGCTGAAATAAGGCTAGCATCGATCGTATAAAAAATGTTAAAGGGGATAGTAAACTTACGATCGGACTGAACCTTTGGTTGTTCTTGCGGCCGTTGCGAGTGGGGGCATTGGCAGTCCGTCTTGACCCATTCGGGTTCTGGTTCTGGTTCTGGCCTTGTTTCCAGTTCTGGCTTCTCTGGGTCCGACGGCCTTGCTGCCCCTGGTTGCTGTTGTTGTTACGAACAGCAGGGGTCTGCTTGCCACGTCGGTTGTTGCCCTATATAACTGGTTAGTATTCGCCTGAATATAAGATGGAGTCGAGTTGTACATACCTTTTTACGGCCGCCCTTGTTAGCGGCTCCATGTCCATTCGGTCCCACGCCAGTACCATTGTGGTTAAACTGTGCATTCTGGAATCCATAGGCCGGAGCACCACACTGTTGGCCGAAGCGATTGTTGCCAGTGAAGCCCATGATGAACTTACTGATGACAATAAGCGGATAGAAGGATAAAAGGGAATATGGATACCACTGGCTCTCTTAAAGAGTAGTCTTAGAGGGTGATACTAATCACAAGCTCTTTCTTTTAAAGAAAAGTCTCTGCGAGTCAAAAAGAAATACGGATACAGCCGGCCCTCTAAGAGTCTCACTGGGAGGAGATACGATGACGAGAAAGATGAGATGGATACTACTGGCTCTGCTACTAGCAGATGTCAGGAAAGGGATTTTACGACAAGATAGAACGCTGTGAACGCGATAGTCGCCGATCTTACGCTGTGAGACGAAAGATGGAGAAAAAAAAGAAAAAGAGAATCCAGCGGGGGACGCTGAGCGAGCTTCTATACCTCCCAGGAGCCGCCTAGGCAGCTGTTCTAATCCCATACCGGCAGAATCTCGCGAGGCTAGGAGGGACCATCAGGGATGTTCAAGATAATGAACTACGGATCACGCTCCGAGAACAGGTCAAGTGCTTCCGATGTGCCTAGTTGTGGCTGAATTTCGCAGAGGTCAGGAGGGATCATTCGGGATGTCGAGGATAATTGACCATGGAAGCTCAAGGAACAACAGATCAAGTGCTTCAAATTAATTGGCTCTCTATCGATGTGCATGGTTGTGACTCTTCTGCGGAAAGTCAATGTCTGGCATGTGGTCGTCAAAAATAGAAACTGTACCTGAAAGTATGCACGGCCCGCCACTTGCTCCAACAGTTTTACTATACACTCCCCCCCCTCCTCCTCAATTGCGCTTGCAATTAAAGTATCCATGTGGAAATTCGTCCTCTCAATCTGAGCCTGTCTGTTCCTCTCGCCTCTTCTTTTTTGGCCTTGCCGTATCTCCTAACGATGAAATACCATCGTTCGAGAGAAGACTGTCTCTATCACGTTTCCGCTTCTCAGGCTTAGCATTGCGTTTTTTCCGCTGCACTTCCTTGATCATCAGTCGTCGCTGGACCTCCTCAGAGATATCCTCTGTTTCAGCAGAGAGAGGCGTTGTATTCCGCAAGTCTTCGTCGTTTCCTGGAATTTCCACGCGCTTTCGCTTCTGTGAGCGACTTTCTTGTAGCCTGCTCAATTCCGTGCCATTCTCGTCCGCATCTCCCGACCTGGTTCTCTTTTTTCTAATTGGAGGATTTGATCCCGATGTTGTCGTCGAGTTCGCATCATTGACTTGGGAGGCGAATTGTTTTCCATTTGCCCCTGTGCTATCCATCTGTCTAAATATTAGCTTCAAGCACTAATAAAAACGACAGGCTCCAGGAGAAGCAGCCTACCTGTTTCTTGACAACTCGGAATTGTGACATCAACTTATTCGTCTTGTCGAGCATAGAAGAAATCGTCCGGAACATATTATCATCAGACTGAGCGTGTGCTTTCGCATATTGTAGCATATCTAAGTGCGACGAAAGGACGAATTCGTGTTGAGAACGTATCTGTGGTTACTGTAAGTCGCATGGTCGTCGTTACGCCATTGCGGTCTCAAACACACCTGAGGCCATGATAATTGCCGGTTTTCTGCCTTGGTGCCTTGCGTAGGGATACCTGTATTTTCGCTCTCGTTCATTTCTTCGACAGACGGATTCATTGTCGTTCGTGTGTTGATATACGGCATGGATGACAGGTTCTGAGGAAGCGCTGTCGTCAATTTAAGGTCGAGATCTCCCTGGATTCGACGGACTCGGGAAGCCCCACCGTAAGTGGAACATCTCTCTTTTTGGGAATGACAGAGTTACTGACTAGAATAAGGTCTACAAAGAATAAAAGTGTGGTAATACAATTAAATAGTTCGTTCGAAAGTCAAAGATAGTGAAGTCTCTGCATAATCCCCTTAAGGACACCCACGCTCTCATTTCCGTGTCAACCGGAGGCCCTACGAATAAACATTGATATCATGGATTCTATATGGGGAAGCTAGACCAAAATATATTATCATAAACACCTGACCTAGCCTAGTTAACGTTTCCAGACTGATATCAATGCTCTATTTCGAGCTGCGACACCCGGATAATTAGCTCCGTTCCGGAGCTTTGATTGATGCCTTGTTTCAACCTGAAAATCTTAGTTCTCAACTCATTTTCTTTATGGAATACTAAGCCACTAGATGACGCCGATATTGGTGTGGGTATAAATGTGGTTATTGAGAATCCATTCGATCATCTCCTCTATTATATAGTTTTTTATTCTAGTCGTCAAGCTATACATCATTCAAGTTTATTATATACACTATTCCACACTTCACCATGCCAGACGCAACCCAACCCAGTAATTCCCAGCTTCAGGCTCAACATCAACATCAGTTCTCCCAGTTAACTACCACAACCGAGACGATCAGTCACCATATTCTCGAGCCATTGAACAGTAGCCGGACCAGTGAGACTCCAGTATCCTCGAAGGGACTCGTCTGAACTACTTGTACCGAAGAGCAGGGCTCAGAGAGGTAAGTATTTTATCTTGTTTATCTCACATATTTGTCGTCTCTAATGCTATAGTTGATTGCTTGTTAGTAACAAGTGCTGTCTGTCCAATGTCATTGACGTCTTGTCCGGCATTGGTGCCTGGGCGGGTTCGATGCCTGAGTCCCCTGAGAGGGACATCAAAGCAGCGATGCTTGACACAGAGCTTAAATTGGACTGAGGTGTTTGTATGCTTGTTTTGTATGGTCTTCGTTTATTTTGTTCATATGGGGATATCACACGCATGGAGTACAGGTACACATGAAAGGCATCTGCATATGCCTCTGGATTTTTATAGAACGAATGAGCATCAAAGTATTATCCTACCTACATAGTACAAATATACAAATCAATGTCAATGTCGGTATTTTAAGATGTCACAATCCCAACACGCCGGTTCAATCATCAATCCATCAGAGTATCAATGCGCCATGCCAAATATAGAAAATTACCAAGTCAATGATCAAATAAAATGCAAGATATCTCCCAAATAGTTCATCAATTACCAAGCACCAGGATCAAAATCGAATCGTGACAGCTCCTTTTGCGAATCCTCCACATCCTTCTTCGCCTTCATCCGCATGTAGAAAATTGGACAATCTCGGGAAGAGCAAATGACCTCACAATGTAGACTGCCTTGACAGCGTTGACACTGTGTCCACAGCCGACCGAAACGGACCTCTAGGTCAGACGTCTTGGTTAGCGTCTTGGTATATAATTCACCCAGACGAGGGCGGCAGTGTTCGCAGACAGCTCCTGCCATCTCTTCTTTGCCTGATAGGGGTTTCTTGCAACCCATACAGGTTTGGGTCTTCTTTGCGAATTTCATAAGACCACCAAGCGTCGGAGCAGCAACGGAAATTGAACGTGTGTGCTCTCCGGTAAGCAGCTGGTTGGCTTTCTTCTCTCCGAGGATGGGTTCGAAAATACGGCCAAGAGGGTTTGCGAGTTGGTTGTCGAGGTAATACTTCGTATCGATGGGAATGTTGTTTTCAAGGACGAAGATAGGATCTTCCGACTTTTCGTAGTTCTTTGAACCTCCGGCGCCTTTCACGATGACATATGCGACACGGTCACCTAGAGTGGGTGCTGATCCTGCATCACGTTTCCGCATTCGCTCCGCAAGTTCAACGTGTGCTTGCTTGGCCGTATAGTCTGATTTCGAAAGCGCTTTCGTAATCACAAGTTTCGACATATCTACCTTGTTTTGGAGGAGATCCGAGATGGTACCCTTGACGTATCTGCAAATTCTAATTAGCATATGATTGTAAGACGCAGAAGAGACAGGTGAATTTACTCTTGAGCAGCATCAAGATCCCGGTCGATCAAGATCTTGTTCAACACCGTTTCGATGACGTTCTGAACCAGCAGGCAGTTATCTCTGCGAACAGTCTCGATACCCTTTGTATCCATCTTGTCGAATTTCTTCGGATTTGTCCAATAGAGACCCGCATATCTCTTTTTGTTGATAAGAAGATACGGGAAGTAGACCTTTTCAAATTCCAGCTTGATGGGTTTGATGAACTTGGACGAGACAAATTCGGATGCCTCTTGCCCAAGCTTCATGGCATCCGCAAGCTCGGTCACGCCAAACTTCACCATGACTGAATCGGTATCACCATAGATGACCTTGGCATCATGGGAATATCCGTTGGCAATCGTGTACTTGGCCTCCACCTCTTGTTTCGTTTTCTCAATCATTTGACGACCATAACTAGTCGTGCTACTAGCGATGGGCAGACACGGTAGTTTTCCAACCGTCGCGCCAGTAAGACCATAAACACTGTTCGCGCTGACCTTCAAGGCAAGCTGTCGTCCGTTCAACACAGCCTGCTTAAATGGGTCAGTTTCTACCCCAAGTTCCTTCTTTGCACGTTTTCTTGCAGTGAGTAATTCCTCCAAAATTTGTGAAAGGAGACCCTTGCGAACTTTGATGGTACAGAACATATCGCCATTTGGAGTAACGATGTAGTCTTCATCTTTCTTCAAACCAAGCTTTTCAACGCTTGTCTTGTTCAGCAATGTCGTGTAGCATAGATTGTGTGCCTGGATGATCGACGGGTATAGCGATGCAAAATCCAGTGTCGCAATGGGTACACCGTAGTAGCCTCGAACCGGTTCAATGACAGTAGCACCTTCGTAGTCTTGCTCATCAGTCGATTTTGCATTGGGTATAACAAGCTGTTGCTCCAACGCCTTCCGGAACAGTTGACTAATGAACTTGACTTGTTGACCACGCGAAAGTAAGAAATTGAAAGGCACACCAGTAACTCTTGCCATCTCGGTATAGTTAACTAGACACATCAATTTGTCCATCAACCGCTGCGGAAGGTATGCATCTTTCAAACAGTAAACGGCTAGACGACGTCTTGAATCGGGTGTTCCGTTGAACAACTCAGTGATCATCGTATGGTGAACATCCTCTTTCTGCTCGCCTAGGAACTCGTAGGAGACCGAATTCAACGTATAGCTTCGAAGATGGTAATCACGTTGAACTAATTGAAGGAGATCAAGCTGAATTCTGCCATTCGTGTTTGTCGACTTTGTGTCGCGATTGCCCATCTGTTTGCTGGAGAAGTTGGTTTCCTTGGCTTGCGACTGAATACCCCTTAACCTAGTCCAGTACGGAAATCCAGCACATTTGAGATGTTTCGCTCGGTCTAAGAGATAAGGGAAATCGAAATTGGCAATGTTATATCCGATGATCACATCAGGGTCAACTTTGTCCACAAAGTCACGCCACGCCATGAGCATTTTCTCCTCCTTGTCGAACTCCAGAACTTGGGTGTTAACAATTAAGCTGCATGTATCCAGGACAAAGACGTTTCGAACGAATGGCTTCGATTCGCCGTACCGAGTGACGACGTTGGCGATTTGGATCACTGGATCTTGGTTGGGTTCGGGGAAAATTCCTTTTCGTCCAGCACATTCGATATCGAACGACAATACGCGAAGAGGTGCCATTTTAGCCCACTCGTCATTGGGAGGATGTGAAATAAGGTCACGATAGTCAACGCTTGCTTCAATCTGGCATGTTGACAGCTTTTCGTTCGGAGGAAATAAATGGTATTTTCCTGCCTTGGCCTCTACCCAGGCCATACCCGCGATGTTTGTATCAATCATGAACCTCAACAGATATTGAATATTATCGAATGTGAGGATCCCCGAATCCGAGTTACTCCATAACCCCTTGTAGTTCATACTCGAGCCACCGTTCTCGAGCGCACTTCGCACTTTGGTGATATATCTGGGCTCCGTTACCGTGATCTTCAAGTAATAAGTTTTCTGATTTCCTTGAAATCCGTAAATGTTCTCCCGCATCGTGATCTGGACCGATTGGATGGCATTTTGGAATAGACCAGTTTTGGTTTCCAGGAAAGCCCGGTAGGGTTCGCAGTCTTCTTTCGTAAAGTTCACAGGGGCGGCGATATAGAGATAGTGTTGGAATCCGGTAACGTGGAGCAAGACGGATTGGCCGCTCTATGGAACTTATTAGCAAAATGCGGGTGGTTTCTCGAAGCAATAACTATACCTCTGTAACGCCAAACAACCGAATTGCCGTTTTGCCACCCATGATTGTCCCTTCCTCGGCATCAATCTGCTGGAAGCAGATGTTCTTTTGTGTGGGATCAAACTCCCCTAGCGGCGGCCGTTCCCATTGTTGATCCTTCTCGGAGTTCGAATCCTTCAATCCGCTGATATCTTGTGTCAACTTTTCCAGCACCTCCTCTTCAAACTGACTCTTTTGCGGCTGGCTCGAGCCAAACGCCTTCCGTTGTCCATTTTGAGACGGCGAATTGACCTTAACAATAGCTTCTGCTTCGAGTTTTCGCTTCTTGATAGCAGCCGGCGTGTTCAAGGGACTGCGGGGGTTGTTCGTAGCTTCGCCCAGCACCCGCTTCACGGCTTCAGGCATGATGGCAACTCATAGAAGGAAAATCCGGGTGATAGAGAGCAAATGGAGCACCTAAGATGATGGTTGTAAAGCACCAATGCCCTTAATGATTGTTGTTCCGCAAGTGCTCCGTCACGGGCAACCGCGCTCCATCGCGTTCGCGCCTTGACGTGACGCCCTTTACGCGTGAGACAAGGTCACGTGCTGTACATTGCTAATGACGTAAAGTACATTTATACATCGCGGTTATTCATTTTATGCACGCTTCTGCTTTTCTGATTGGGTAGATGACAAGTCATTCCTTTGTGTTCCTATACCTCTGCCAACATGGCAAACTGCCCTAATACATTTTATTTGGTATTTAGGTGAAAATCCGTCTTACATGAAGACAGAAGTTGTGCATCTATGGGCCTATGGATGCTTTTCCGTACGTGCTATGGGTGCTATTGCCTGAGGCCACAAGGCATGCTTCTGACTCAGAAAAAGCGTTTTCGCCTTCATTTGACGCGGGGCAAAACGATCGATCTATGGAAAGCAAGATGTCTCTTGCAGGACAATAGACGCTATAATGGAATAAACGCTCTTTTTCAAATAGGCACAGTGTTCTAATTCAACCCCACGTGGATGCGCCCTGCCAGATGGCATATAGAAACTGATGGAAGCAACGCTGATTGACTTCTTCCAACCAACTCAGTCGAACAACCGTGGCATCTTTTGACGGTAAAACACGACTTTGAGACGTACCAAGCTACAAAAAGAGACACTTTTCATATTGTGGGAGCTTTGACTCATTCGCTGCGGTATTGGCGAATTGCAAGAAGCCAACTGTTACAGACAGAGACGTTTACCTGTGATCGCCGGACTTGGGTTATTTTGAATATCTCGTCTTTAAAAGAGATACTATTTTCGTTTCTTTGCTGCCTTCTTTCTCCTGCTGCTGGAAAATTGGGGGCTTTCTTTCCATATATATGGCGGACAGGATCCCGATGATACTCGTCGCACTTCCCACCAATTGATCGAATTACTGACTGCAACATGTCAATGTTCAGATCAGCAGCTGAGCTCTCTTCGTCCAACTCTCAATCCAGTTCCGACGAAGGTGAACAGGATGTGGTTGCGAGCTCAAGCTACCACGTGGGAGGTGCGACCCAGCCTTCTGCCAAACCCACTAAGACACCCCCCCTTATAAGCAGGAGCTCTTCTTATCGTCGTCATGAGGTTCCGGATACAAAGGATATCCCTGACGTGGACACTGGGAGTCACGCAAACATGATGACCGCTGCATTGCTAGAGTTCTACTGTTTAAGCCGGGCTACGGATATCTTGAATGCCCAAGAGGGCTCAGTCGGAAATTACACCCGTGAATCTCCGGAAGTACAGTACTTGGGCAAACGGATGTATGCCTTTAAATCACAATTTTTATCATCACACGGCGTGCTAGCCAGTGGTGTGGACAAGGAAGAGCTGGGAACGACAAGGCAATACTACCGCGACAACCTCGATTTACTTGGGGTATCCGCCCTGGAGGGATTAGATTTGAACGACCGCCATGTGCAACAGTCGCCAATGAGTAAGACAAAGGACCTAGCATTGGCCACCAGGTCCTCAAACATGCGCGTTCTCACAGAGACTACCCATGGAGGTTATGCACACCACATGGATCAAAGACGGGAAATACTAGGTCTCAAGCAATTTTCCGGTGGAACAAATGTCACTCCTTTAGAAGATATTCGGTTGGATGTCACGAAGTTGCCACATCGAACAATGCCTTTTACCGGAAGTTCTCCTGTGAGCTTCCCACTCTTCAGTTCTCAGCCACCGTCGCCTGTCAGTGCAATGTCTCGTTACGCAACGGAATTCTCTGAAGTTGGCATCTTAGGTCGAGGCTCGTATGGTCAGGTGTATCATGTGCAGAATCATATTGACGGGCAGAATTACGCCGTAAAGAAAATTCCGCTGAGCCAGAGACGGCTGGAGCAATTGCAATTTGGGGGTAATCAACTTGAGACCATCATGAAAGAAATCCGAACGCTGGCTCGACTGGAGCATACCAACGTCGTTCGATACTACGGTGCATGGGTTGAGAAGGCGCACTTTCCGGAACGCGTCTCTAATCGACCGACTCCTTTTGCGTCCAACAGTGGACCGACTGCGTCAGACCGAGAACAAACCCAGAGTTACCTTCCCAGCCACGAACCAACGGATAACCAAAGCTACGGGGTTGTCTTTGAGCATTCCGAGAGTTCTGCGGCCGAAACGCATTCAGATTCAAGGTCACAACAGAGCCAGTCAACCACAACCTCGCGCCACTCGAAGAGATCTTCAGGCCATAGTATCCAATTCGACGAAGATATTGAATCTATTACCCGTGATTTCAGCGTCCCGTCCCAGGGTCAGCTGTCAACTTTTGGTGGAAATGACAGCGATATTTTCACCGATGGTCTAAGTCATGACGCTTCGAAAATGCAGGTCCAACGAAGAGTAAGAGATGGGATAAATGACCCAGCTGTTGTCCTTCATATTCAGATGTCACTACATCCTACTTCACTCGGTTCTTACCTCAACCAACAGCAAAGTGAGAAAGCAACACGGCGCCATTGCTATCATCTGGTGCCATCCTTGAGGCTGATGCTGAGCATAATCTCTGGCGTCGAGTATATCCACTCCAAAGGCATCGTTCATCGTGACCTCAAACCGGCGAACATTTTTCTGTCATCTCCAGAGAATAGCAACCTAGAGATATGCGGTACTTGTCAAAAACAACCCGAACTGGACTGTCGGTATTACCATCCTCGAATCGGAGATTTCGGGCTAGTTGCAGACATCTCTCATATAGACGATTGCTCTCCTAGAGGCTCTGTGTCATCACAGAATATGAACCGCGTTGTCGGGACCGAATTTTATCGCCCACCTACGAACAGCAATAGCCCTGGAATATCGGAGTCGGATGAGTCTACAACTGACGAGGATTATTACACCATCGACGAGCGACTTGATGTTTACGCCCTTGGGGTGATTTTATTTGAGCTCTTGTATCGCCTGGGTACGAAGATGGAACGCCAGATGGTCCTGAGTGAGTTGACCCGGGGTAGAAGCTCCTCGGCTTCTATTGACATGGCCATACAACGAACGGTGTTCCCGTCTGATTTCGCGGAGAAAATCGATATGGGACATGTACCACTCGAGGAGGGAATATCTGTTGCAGAGTCTATAATGACCTGCATTAGAGGCATGCTGGAACCACGTTCTAAGCAGAGATGGCGCTGCTCCCATGTCAAGAAGCATTTGGTGGGGATTTTTAAACGCATTAGAGAGAGCGTCGTGATTTGATACTGGTTTGCATTGGGAAAAGGAACCTACTCTACTCCATAGAAGCGTTAATATATATTAAGGAATGTGATATGAACTCAACTCATCTCATGCTTTGTTTTCCTATTCTAATAACACTCCGCGGTCCTCGGTTGAGCTTTCCCCGCATGAGGATCAGACGATAAGATAAACCTCTACCCCTGTCTCCAAAACATCCATCAATCAACCCCATCCATTCTACTGTATATAGCTAATTGAATTAGAACACCTAAACAATCTGCATGCAACACACAATGAAGCCCCCAACAGCACCCTACAGCTGCCCCCTCCTCCCGCAACTCCCGCTCCGAAACCCCTACTACACCTCCCTCCACCACAACCTCCGCACCTCAATCCGCTCCTACATCGAAACGTCCATAGCTCCCTACGCCCAAGAATGGGAAGAAGCAGGCGAAGTACCCGAGCCCGTCCGTCGTCGCCACTGCGAACTAGGCTTTAGCATCGTCCACCCGCTCACAACCCCCGAAGACGCGGGTGGCCTGTCACTGCCGGGAAACATGCCGTTTGGTAAGTGGGATACGTGGTGCAGTTTGATTTTGACGGAGGAGCTTACGAGGATTGGGTTTGTGGGTGTTGTTTGGGGATTGGGTGGTGGGAATGCGATTGGTGGGCCGCCGGTTGCGAGGTTCGGGACGGAGATGCAGAGGAGGAGGTGGTTACCAGGGATTGCGAGGGGGGAAGTGAGGTTTTGTTTGGGAATTACGGAACCTTATGGTGAGCCTAATGAGTTTTTTTTTTTTTTTTTGTTTTTGAGAAGTGGGATGCTGATATTGTACAGCTGGTTCGGACGTTGCGAATATCCAGACTATGGCGAAACGGGAGGGAGATCACTATATTGTCAATGGAGCGAAGAAATGGATCACCAATGGCATCTGGGCTGATTTCTGCACGGCTGCTGTCCGGACAGGAGGGCCGGGTAAGGGTGGAATCAGTTTGCTGGTGATTCCTCTGAAGGCGCCTGGAGTTACTCGTCAGCGGATGCACAACTCGGGTGTCAATGCCAGCGGTAGGTACTTTGACTTTGGATTTTGGATACGGATTGACGAATACCAGGCTCGACATTCATCGAATTCGACGAAGTCCGTGTTCCGGTTGATCATCTGATTGGAGAAGAGAATAAAGGATTCCCATTGATCATGTCGAGTAAGTATCTGCTGATATCGGATGAAAGGCTCACCAGCTAATTACGAAGACTTCAACCCCGAACGCCTCAGTCTCGCATGCGCCTCTCTACAACTAGCCCGGGTATGCGCAGAAGACGCCTTCAACTACGCCGTCCAACGTGAAACATTTGGTTCTCCCCTGATCCAAAAACAAGCCATCCAATCTAAAATATTCAAGTTTGGCCTAATGATCGAGCCCGCCTACGCTTTCATGGAGCAACTAGCACACATTATCGAAATCACCAAAGACCAGCCTGTGGACAATGTCAGAATCGGTGGTATGACGGCTCTCCTCAAAGTGATGGCTACTAGGGCACTTGAGAAGAGTGTTCGTGAGGCACAGCAGATTCTAGGTGGTGCTGGTTATAACAGGGCTGGGAAGGGAGCACGAGTTGAGCAGATTAGTCGGGATATGAGGGTTCATGTTGTTGGAGGTGGGAGTGAGGAGATTATGATGGGGTTGGCGTTGCAGGAGGAGACGAAGGCTCTTAAGACAAGATGGAAGGCATTGGAGAGTCGGGATTCAAAGATGTAATAGGTCTGTATATAATGCCATGTATTATCGCAACCATGCTATATAAACCGAGTCACACCATGTCCATCCAAGCTTAGAACCTCGAGAACGGTAACCTATACCACGTTAGCCCTGAACAACCACCATTATACTCGAATCAACATACCATTTCCCCCTCAACGTAATAACAGCCCAATCATTCCCTCCCTCATCCGTCTCCTTCTCCACCTTCGTCGAAAACGAAATCGCACTCATAATTCCATCCCCAAACTTCTCATTCAAAACCGCCTTATACGCATACCCATAGTTCTGCACAATCTCATACAACCGATAAATCAACGGCTCCCGGGGCGGCATCTCCACCGACCGACCCCGGTCCGGAAAACCACCCAGCTGCTCCTCCAGCACCGGCTTGGGGATCTCGAGGAGGGAAGAGAGATTGGAGATATCTTCAGGGGAGGCTTTGGCTTGGCCGTAGAAGATTGCGGCGGCGGCTACTTCGGAGCGGTTGATGTGATGGGCGATTTGTTCGAATGTGAGCTTTTTGGTGGATTTGGCGTTGAAAAGGGTTGTGGATGCGGTGGGGAGGGAGGGGTGTTGGGAGGTCTGGTGAGTTAGTTTTGGCTATATCTCTGGTGTATAGACACTTACGTCGAGAGTTGCGAGGGACATGATGATGAATTGGACACAAGTGTGGTACAATTAATTTCGGATAATGGGATTTTGCAAGTATGAGAATGGGATCCTGAATTGATTTATATAGTTTCGTTCGAAGATGTCATGTTGATACAACACCGTTGGAGACCGTTGTACACGTATCGTATCGTATCGTAGTTGATATGACAGTACTGGCAGCTGTCAGTCCTACTCGGAGATACCGGAACCCACTGACACATGAGGGGAAGACATGGTACATTACCATTATTCCTGGCAATTGATATCAAGTTTTGAATTAGTTAGCTAAAAATGTTAATGGTGACAAGTTATTCTTGAGTGATTTATTCCCGTTCACTTTCCCCGCTGCTTGTATCGAAATATGTCCCGCGGTCGACTCAAATACAGCTTTGAACACCAATTGCTTACAGCACTACTAATCTGTTCAATCAAGTTATATGACTTAAGGTGATTCAAGAAAGTCCACGATGATCAACTTGTATGTTTGTTTTGGTATTGGGTCTTTTCAGGGTACCATGATCCCGAATATCCTAGCTTATATTAATGAATGGCACTTCCATTTATTGTGCAAAGTTGCCCTCTTACTGCCTTGTTGGTCGGTTCATAATGACACCTATTAAAGTCGATCAACTTTGGTGCCTGAAAGGAGACACTGTCCTCGGCCTCAGAATATTATAGACTGCCAGTTAAAGCACCCTCAGACCAACCATGGGACTGCTCTCGGTGTATGCTTGCGGAAGAGACTGAGCAGTCTGGTATCTCTTCAAATACCCCTTGGCCCAGTCAAAGTCATCAACAGGGTGACAGATAAACCCTCAATCGCAGGGATCCGCGCAATAACCTCCGGTCCAAAAAATTCTTCTTCGTTAGAACCTGGTCTCTTTGACTGACGCAGAATGATACCCGCAAGCTGGAAGGACACGTCCACCACCCTCTCCTCTTCTGTCAACAGTCTAGGCTCGAGCGCCATTTCAGACGAGTCAGCGGCAGTGGCAAGTGTCTGCGTCGAGGACTACAATAAGCCTCTGGACCCGCGCCAGTTTCCGGGTAAATTGCTCTTCATCGAGCTGCCGTTCTCCTTGGTCTCATCGATGGCCATGTCGCTGAGCACCATGCTGGGAACAATGCCGATTAGTTCATCCACAAATGTGTCAGGGTCGAAAATGGCAGTCCATGCCAATGGGAGGGCAATTGCGGCGATGGGCCCGATGATGGGAATAAAGCCCACCGCCTCGGTGAGGAAGTCTTTTGAAGAAATCAACTGCGAAGTCGAGGGGTGGCATGGGTTTCCACTGAACCCATAAGCCGTGGTTGGCCTCGACTACTTTGGTCCAGTTGAAGTCAACGTCATCACTATGGTGAGTCACGTTGCTGACGTTTGGGATCAGATTTATTTTGACGTGTATGATGCATTCCGAGGAATACGAGTCTTGCGCGCGCAGCTGCCGCGGTAGATAAAGGAGTTTGGTCAAGGCGTAGATGTTGATTCCCAGTGCCTATTTTCTGTCCATCTTGAGACCAAATGTTCCATTGGGTCTGTCAGTACGCTAGTTGGGAGTCACGCTATACTCGTAGTGCTTTGTTCTGATGGCCTTGCTTTGGGTGAAGTTAACATGCAGGAAAGCGCACAAGTCCGAGTATTGGTCGGAGACGCTGTGTGCAATGGGAATGTAGATGGCGCGAATATGAGCCAACCGCTGTGTCAACGAGTTGAAGCGTCAGCTTAAGGCTCTGTCTCTGCGTATTACAGGGACTAGTTTTACTCACGTCAATATAAATCCATCCTTCCTCCTTACTAGGCATTGGCATATGCATAAACCAGGGCTGGCAGGGAGATTATTACCAGTCATCCAAAGTGCTTGGAAAAGATAAATTTACCTCGGCAGATGTACCCCTCTCGTCGTCCTTGAAGCGATTCTCGTTCTGGTACAAATTGTGGGAGGCCCGTCTTGCAATTGAGTTCACACTGCTCCCTCAATACGAGGTAGGCAGATGTGTCCAGTTGCCGTAATGAGTCTGTTGACTGCCTCCTTTCACAATTCCGTAGTTGGATCGATAGTGACTGTAGCCTTTGGAGGAGTTTGCATTGCTCGAGCCGTGATCGGCTTCGACTTCCTAGACATACTCGATCATGAGGTGCCTATAAAAGTGCTGGGGGTTATCGACTTGGTACCAGGAGGAGTTGGACGAATTCAGATATCTTCGGCTGAAGGAGACTTCGCCTTCAGGATATGCGAGAACCCTTGCTGAAAGGAAATGGGGCAATATACACAACTTCGTATCAGGCAGGTGTACCGATCAGAATGGTAGAATTGTAAGCAATCCTCAGGGCATCAGGACATCCGGTTTCAGAAGACTAGTGGACATATAGTTTTCAGTTGAATGACCTGTCGAAACTAGCATTGAATGATAGCGGGAGTTTACGGTTGTAGAGTGCGCATCTAGCGATTCTGTGGTGACAACACACCAGCTGAACTGAGATATGCATAGCTTAAATCTCCACTGAATCTTCAACCCCCACTCGTTTCAATAACGCTCTACTCCGAATCACCATGGCTCGTGTACTATTATCCATTTCGGATATATCCGGTAAAAACACAATGTTCTACACGCCTAACGGAAGGACCCTGGGACATTCTTGGGCTGGGTTGCTCCAAGAATAGAGACACACTCTCTTCTCATGGCAGTTATTTCAATGAGGAATGATTTTTCTTGACAGAACATAGGGCAGTACAGAGTACCTCCAGCACTATGACCACTTCAGTCAGGAAAGATATGTACGAGTTATTCGGTTTCGACAAGAAACAAGTTCCAATTACGGGATGTCAAGGCCCAAAGGCCCAACTGAAAGATACCCCGAGTAGAATGAAAAATTGTGGGAAGTCGACGCGCCTTTGTTTGTATGCAGGCCTCTGCTGGTGCTTGATGAGCGTGGCAGGTACATGCTAGTAATACCTCTGCCTCCGTTTCATGACAGCTCTCTCTTAGTCACGGATACGGACGGACTCAATTTGATGTTGATTGAGACAGTGGGATATATCGGCGCTATATGGGCATGCATAGGTGCTATTTCTTGATATGTATGGTGAGTGTGGCTGGACCATACCTAAAGAGGAAGTCCAACGAGCACAGCCACAAACGTCCCCTCCATGTTCCTTAGCATCCGGGACTACGGAGTACTATTGATATAATTGTCTCTGATTGACTGATCTCAGCCACCCTGAGACCATCCAGAGCGGAACGTGGCAGCCTGTCCGAGCGGGGCACCAGCAGGGCGTACGAGTACCCCTCTATATAAGGCATCTGATCTTCCGATGGATCTTCCTTCCTTCTCTCGTTAAATTTATCGAAACAAATACACTGTCTACCAATTCTACATTATTCTTACCTCTATAGTGTCATGTCGCAGCGAGAGGACCACCTGGCATATGGCCATTACTACTCGCAGGACGGTTCTCGAAGCGGGACAGGCGAGAGCGCCAGAGGCCTAGTCGGAGATACCTTCAAGAAGCTGAAGTCAACATACAAGAGCCATCAGGGTTCTCCGGCTCAAGGCCAGCAGGCAGGAAGTAATCAGCAGCAGAGTCCCGGGGTACGTTACTGAAGTCCCAAGAAGACACCTAAGAACCCCGCTAACACTTATCTTATCCGCGGCTCAGCAACAACCGAACCAGAGTCAACCTCCCAATTCCCCGTACCAAAATCCCCAGTCCCAAGGAAAGCCTCCCAAGCAGGATAAAGTTTCCGGTCTGCTGGGAAAACTTCAAGGCACTGTGGCAGATTTTGGTGGTGACTTCGCCCAGCGAATCGGAACCGCCCTCGATCCACAGGCGTATGCGGAATATGGACAGCAGAACCCGGATACGGACTATCGGTTTGGAAGCTTTGCTCCGGCACGGCAGGGGAATGATGTGAAGTGGTATGTTGATGGGTGCAGCTACTTCTATGCTGTCTCGAAGTCGTTGGAGAATGCGAGGGAGTCGATCTGGATCTTGGACTGTGAGTTCCGTCCCATTCCCATTGAACGAGATGAACTATTCTAACTACGATTTAGGGTGGCTTTCTCCTGAGTTGTACCTAAGACGTCCTCCCGCGAAGAACGAACAATATCGACTCGATCGGATGCTTCAAGCTGCCGCTCAGCGTGGAGTGCGGGTAAATATCATCGTCTACAAGGAGGTGACCCAGGCTTTGACTTGTATGATCCCCGGTCACAACATCAGGGAACAGCATGAAATGCTAATGTCGCTCGCTAGTGTCCTCCTCCCACACAAAGCACCATCTGGAAGACCTCCATCCCAATATTGCAGTTTTCCGCCATCCCGACCACCTTCCGGACGCCCAAGAACTCACTGCTTCGATAACTTCGTCCCTCCAAAACTTCTCTCTCGATGCTGCTTCGTTGGCTAAGATGCCCGGGGAAGCAATCAAGGGTATATATGGCATGAATGACGACGTCATTCTCTACTGGGCACACCACGAGAAGCTTTGCTTGATCGATGGCCGCGTGGCATTCATGGGAGGCTTGGACTTGTGCTTTGGACGTTGGGACACCAACCAACACAGCCTGTCCGACGTCCATCCCACAGACTTGAACGAGATCGTCTTCCCTGGCCAGGACTACAACAACGCCCGAGTCCTCGACTTCCAGGACGTCTCGCACTGGGAGCAGAACCAGTTGGACCGGAAGTCTGCCTCTCGCATGGGATGGTCTGATGTGGCTCTAAGTTTACACGGACAGGTTGTCGAGGACCTGCGAAGACATTTCGTGGAGCGGTGGAATTTCATCTATGATGCGAAATATGAAGTTCGTAAGGAGCAGAGGTACTCGCGACTGGCGTTGTTTGGACGTCCGAGCTCGGCTATCAGTCAGAGTAGCCAATCTCAGAAACCTGACCATGTGCAGCAGCCTGGGGCTGGGCAACAGCAACCACAGTCATCTCAGCCGCAGCAGCCATCCCAACAGCCACAGCAGCAAGCTCCACAATGGCAGCAGGCACAAGCGCAGCAACCACAGTCACCACAACCCCAGCAGCCATCTCAACAGCCACAGCAGCAAGCTCAACCGCAATGGCAACAATCGCAGTCACCACAACCCCAGCAGCCACCTCAACAGCCACAGCAGCAAGCTCCACAATGGCAGCAGGCGCAAGCGCAGCAACCACAGTCACCACAACCCCAGCAGCCATCTCAACAGCCACAACTGGCAGAGCTGCAAGCATCGTCCGGATGGCAACAACAGGCGCAGCCTCAACAACCACAACAACAACCGCAGCAACCGCAAGTGCCCCAAGAAAAACCACAATGGCAGCAGCAGCAGCCTACAGAATATAAACCATATCGACCAGACGGCGCTTCAAACACTCCCCCGCCTCAAAATGCGGGTAGACCTTCTCCAAGCCATCAATCGCCGCCGCCGAGCTACCAGGCATACGAACCCCAGAGTACTCCACAGCAATACACATACAGTGGACAGTCATTCCCACCACCGCCCCCTGGCGCTCCCCCGAATAAACCCAACGAGCCCCAAACTCAACAGAGCCAGCAGGGTCAGCAGCAGGGCCAGCAAGGCCAAGCACCCTACTTCCCGCCTCCACCAACTCAGGAAGGTTCTCAATACCAGACACGTTGTGTTGAGGATCACGAAGGTACCCGTGGTGGTGGTGATCTTGACAGAGGCTTCGCTCTCCCTCGTCGTTTCAAGAAGGATGATCTGATGCAGTATAGCAACAATTTCCGTGGCCAACTGGCCGGTCAGATCCATCAATACCAGGACCGTCTCACCACACTTGGACGACCACAGGCGCAGGCGCGGGGCAACATGTCTTGCCAGATTGTACGCAGCTGTTCAAAATGGAGTCACGGTAGCGACACAGAGCACTCGATTGCTGATGCCTATTCGGCTATCATTCGCAACAGTGAGCACTGTGTTTACATCGAGAACCAGTTCTTCATCACCGCTACAAGCGACTCTCAGAAGCCCGTCAAGAACAAGATCGGTGCTGCGATTGTGGAGCGTATCTTGCGTGCGGCTCGTGCGGGCCAGAAGTACAAGATTATCGTTGTGATTCCGTGCGTGCCCTGTTTTGCTGGAGACTTGAGCGATGAATCCACCTTGGGCACTCGTGCCATCATGGAGTTCCAGTACAACTCCATCAACCGCGGTGGAAACAGCATCATGGAGCTGATTGCCAAGGAAGGGTACAATCCTATGGAATATATCCGTTTCTACAATCTCCGTAATTACGATCGCATCAATCTCAGTGGTCCGTTGGCGGACGCTGAGCAGAGAAGCGGTGTTAATTACGAAGAGGCGCGGAAAGAGCAGGACGTGAAAACTGGTGGACAAAGTGGCTATGGTCCGGGTGCTCCTCGGAGTGCGTTTGACCCGTCAGCTCCGTTCCAGCAGTATCAGAATGCTGCCCAGCAAGTGTCTGGCAAGCCATCGTCTGGTCAGTGGGATAGCGTGAGCTCATGCTATATGTTAAATGGAGAGGATCTTCGCAAGGTGCCGTGGGATGGTCCTGCTGAAGCTGAAATTGATGCATTTGTTACCGAGGAGCTATATGTCCACTCCAAGGTATGTCCTTTCCCCTTCTTTCTTTGGACCAGACTAATAGGAGTAGGTTATGATTGCCGATGACAGAATCGTCATTTGCGGATCCGCAAACATTAACGACCGGTCCCAGTTGGGCGATCACGACTCAGAGATTGCAGTGATCATCGAAGACTACACACCAATCTCCTCCACGATGAACGGCAAACCCTGGACCGCGAGCCGCTTCGCAGCATCTCTGCGCCGACAGCTATTCCGCAAGCACCTTGGCCTCCTTCCACCCCAAGACCCCCAACGTCCAGACGCCAACTACGAGCCAGTTGGTGTCGCCAACGACGCCGACTTGGACTCACCTGAAAGCCAACTTGTTGCCGATCCGTTGGCCGATCCTCTCCACAGCGTCTGGAACACCCGCGCACGTACTAACACCGAAGCCTTCCGAAAGGTCTTCCATTCCGTTCCCGACGATTCGGTTCGCGACTGGGCTACTTATAAGGAGTTCTATGGGTACTACTTCCACAAGGCGGATAAGCAGGCCTATGGAGAAGCAAAGGATGCCGCGCCGGCTAGGTACAGGTATGGACATGTCGTGCGGGACAACTTCCCTCCTGGCCCTGAGGGCGTCAAGCAAGTCAAGGAACTGCTTAGTCAGGTGAAGGGAACATTGGTTGAGATGCCGTTGATGTTTTTGATCCAAGAGGATGTTGCGAAGGAGGGGTTGACGTTGAATGAAGTGACGGAGCCGATCTATACTTGATCTGTTCACATTCTGGATATTATTTTGATTGTATAGTTGACATCTTGGAGTGATTGAAGTTTATTTGGAGACTGTCTTGGCTTTTCTAGAATCCCGCATGTTGTAAGATGTTGTCCCCGAGAACAATATCAAGCGGGTGACTGCAGATGATTGGCGTGCCAATCTTTTTCAGTCACTGTCTGTAGATCGACTGTTCTAGGTACAGAATTATTAGCAGGAACAGAAGATAGTAGATAAACAAATGTCAGCTACTCTGAGAGTTCCTGCCACTGTTGTGTATAACTGAGCTGTTTTCTGGCGAGTTCCGTTCGGTTGCCGCCGCTTTTATGAGGGCATGTGAGTGCTCAGTACAATGGCTGACAGCAGCACGGTGGGTCTCTTGCATCCATTTCACGGCTTGGGTGTGGCATTGATGCTGTTGGTTGCAACTGCACTATTCGCTAAAAGCGGGTGGCAGTGGTGTGGATTTTACTATATCATGGCGCTGGCATAGAAAAATATCCGAGAAAAAAGGCCAAGGAAAGAAGGAATCGCGCAACCAGTAAGAGTGTTGGGCTTCAACTAAATTGAACTCAAAAAGAAGCAGTGAAGGTGATGGCTAGTGTTTGCTTTGTAGTGCAGGGAAGGGAGCTAGTGAGCATCACGGTGGAAGGAGGTTGTCGGGATTCTTATAGAATTCGCGCAAAAGCAATTGCAGGGAAGATAGCCATTTCACCCCCTCCTGAAATAGAACCTGGGAGTGTTGCTGCATGCTAAGAGGCCATGGTTTGCTTGGTGGAAACAAAACCACGCGGGACTATCCTAAATCTGGGCCTAATCTAGGAAACGGCTCGGCCAGCGGATTGTCGGCGTGGTAACAAGGTCGTTGGCCGTGCAAATTAACATACATGATGCCAAGACCAGTGGTGGTTAGCAGGCTGCTTTAAAACAGCGTCAAGCGCTGCCATTTTGGGCCGCCTGCTAACCGTCACATCGTTAAATTGAGTTATCTATGACACAGCTTACTGTTTGCCCACCCTTCTCCCAAACCTGTTATCCAAAACAAATGCTATATTCTCGGCTTTTAACGACTTTGAAGAAAGCCCTTTGTCAAGTACTGCTAATTCAAGGACTAGGGCACTCGAACAAAGTGACCCACTTGCATGTTAAGAACAATATCAACGCATTCACACCTGCATATTTCCTGCATGTTTATATTGTTGTATGCTAACCGAGTATGGCCACTCTAGATTGTCTCTGCACGTTGCAGACGAAATGTTCTATGGGTTGGTCTGCAGACAATCAATCGAAGACTGCTTACTATTGTACTCCATTTGATTCTTCCTCGAGAGTAGGAAACATGCCGTCTCGACTCCTCTGCATGCTCAGCTCGACTCGACATAAAACCCCCTCGACTCCCTCCAACCAACTCAACCTCCTCTCTGCACCAACGCACTCAATCCTCTGCTACAAAACACTCTACTCTACTACATCTTAAGCTCCACGCTTAACAATCTACTCCACCATCGAAATGTCTCCCATGACCATTGCTAAGATCCCTGTCGTTGCCAAGGGTGAGTCTTCTCTCTTCCCATACTTCCCCACGATTATATACTAACATGTATGATAGCTTCCCCCGGCGGTGGCTGCGTTATCATGTAAACGCGCCCTATCTGCTGTGCCCGTGGCTCGATGGATCCTACGATTCGATAATGCCTTCGACCTGGCAAGAATACCCCCGCCTTTACTTGAGGTCTCGCACCATGATCTGCCCGTTTCCTTTTTGGCGACGAGACGCTTTATATACACGACTCCTGGGATGATTTGGCTCCGTTCAACATTTCTCCACTTCTATGCTTCCGCTGATATCATACGATACTCTGGCCGCGATACCTGATCAACTCGACAACGACAATCATGAATACAATATTAGATGGAACGGAGTGATGTTGAGCTGGGCTGAGTTGACCGTGTTGCCACACCCAGGAACAACTACATAGAAAGAGAAACAAAGACTGCTGGGCAGTTATCCTTTTTTGTACTCTACAGGGTCTCGGTTCTGGTGCATGTGGTTATTGGATTGGGGGTTTATCTTGCGGCTTTTTTTTTATACCGTTTCATAGGGTGTTCCATTTACTGTCTGTTTCTTGTTCTCGTGAATATATCCTGCTAGCTAGCAGGATATACTTTGTAGGATGCGACCTAGTATAATATCCGTTACAGCGATGTAAGAATGATTAGTACCATTAACCAAACAAACACGGTATGCCAGTAAGCTCATATGTACAAGAAGTCACTATTTACGGCGCGGTCTCTTCCCGGATAGCACCAGCCTGCGCAATATCATCCGCGCTCGGCTCCTGCAACTCTTTATCAGAAAGCACAAACGCATCACCCACTGCATCCTCAACTTGATCCAGCGTAAGTGACACAACTCCCACGGAACGAGCCATCCCAACTTCAACCATATCCTCGCCCACAGCAGCCTGGATGCGCCCTTCGCCGCCGTGGTCTGTCAAGTCGGCCTCGAAGGCGTGGCAGAGGGATTTGAGAGGTTCACGGACGCGATTGCGGAAGTAGATGTATGTCTTTTCGAGTTGAAGGCGTTCGCGGAATTTCGGAGAGGAGACAAGGATATAGTAGAGACTTAGGGCAGCATGGATGGAGGGTGTGAGGGTTTGGGAGAATTTGATCCATGATGCGACGATTTCGGAGGAGACGTTGAGGAAGAGGTGGGTGGAGTTGAAGAGGAGGGGGAAGAGGGCGGAAAAGTAGTGTGGGTTTTGAAATATGCTGGATTCGGGGGTTTTCTCTGTGGTGGCCAGGATCTCGTCTTTGAGCCATCCGACAGCGCTGTCTTTGGCGGTTTGGAGGGTATCATCCTCCAAGACTTTGCGGATCAATTTAAAACGGGTTATTTCGGACGGGTGGCTATGAATGATAATGGATGGTATCCGTCGTAACGTGCTGTAGTTCTGGCGCGCTGTACAGGCCGTGAGCTCTAGAACAAAGTTGTTGAACTCCGCTTCGTTAGACGGGTCACCTATGGCATTTTCCATGGAGAACACCGTCAGTGTCAGCAGAGAGTCTAGAAGTGGCTGAGGTTGCCCGAAAGCTATCTCATCTGGAGTTTTGAAGCCCCCAACGAAGTTTGAGAACAGTTGGGCCAGATCAGGGAAGACCGCAATTGGAATGACCTGTCCTGACGAATACAGCTCTGCCATCGCAGCGCGCGCAGCCAGCAACAACAAAGAACCGTGTCGTTCGAGCGGGATATCTTCGGGGTCCTTGGGTGGTTCGTCAAAGTCTAACGGCGGAGGATGGCTGTTGGACGGCTGCGAAACAATCGAAAGGAGTTGCCTGTCATCTAAACCAAAGTCTCGAGACAGAGCCTGTAAAGTGAGCAGGGGATTTCAAAAGGGACAAACATTGAGCGTGGAACCTACAGTAATCTTCGCCATGATCAAATCTCTTTCTCTGAGATGCTTAGTAGAAGCGTAAACGTCTGTCTGCGACTCTCTTCCTGGTATACGCAAGTTCGGGCGTAGCTTTTCTTGCAACCTAATGGCCCACGACATCCCTGGATCCATAGGACTTGAGAAACTCAAGAGGTAAGACTTGAGCACTTCAATGAGACCAAATTGCAAAAATTTCCTGACAAGTATAGGTTCGTTATTACTCGAAGGCGCAGAAGATTGTACTTCGGCTTCGGGATCGGGTGCAGAGGCTTCTGAAACTCGCAAAATGCTCGATTCGCTGGCTGCTCTCGGCGGAGGCGCGGGCCTCTTCGAAGGAGCGACGTCTCTAAAAAACTCCAGAAGCGCAATTGTGGTCTCGTTCGTTGGCATCAGGGTATATGCCTCCAATGCTGCCTGAAGGGACGTGGCGATAAACCGGCTTGGAGACTTAGTCTGGATGCGATGATGGAGTACCGATAGCATGGCCATAAGACAGTTGAACTTTAAGATATGCCGTGGAAGACCTTCATCTGTCTCCTGTGTTTCGTGTGAGCTACTCCCCTCCCCGGCATCCTCATTGCCTTCCTCTTCATCCTCATCATCAGGCTGTAGTTTCATCAAGGCATCTGAAACGCGCAGGATGACTTCTCTCGGATTTCCCAGACGAGCGATATCCTGTAGACATTCGGAGGATTGCGGCAGCATGGGCAGGAGCAGTTGTACCAAGTCCCAGCCGATATTTGTGGTCAAAGTCTCATCTTGGAGAAGTTTATGGAGGGTGGGTAGGCGAGCGGGGGTCAGTTGGTACTCGAGAATGGTGAGATAGGTGAGGTAGTCGGTGGCTGGTGGCAGGGCCACGATAAGAGGGTCTTCATTGTCGGTCATTACGATGATGTTATCCTTCTAGAATGTAGGAATTCGATTGGAAAGAAAACTGGGGGAGATGCAGGCCAGGGGAGAGAGAGAAGAGGTAGAGAGCCTCACAGCCTCGATGCGGGACGGGCCACGCGTGCACATGACATGACATCATTGATCGCCAGATACTTAGAAGGACGAGATTACGAGAACGCCCATTATTGTACCTATTACAGTGTACAGAATAGATATGCTAATGATCCATATACATAGCGATCTCAGGAGCCAGTATAATCCACCATTGATTGATTAACTCCAGCCCAAAAACCACAGCTTCGACTATGATAGAAATGAGGTCTCCACTCTAGATCCAAAGCCTGCCACCGTAAGCCAAAGTATTCTCTTGCCATTATGCTATAGCCAGTTGCACCCCAGTCAATGACTCCAGTTATGACATTCTCGTCCACCATAATGTTGCTTTGGTGTAGGTCATCGTGCGTGAACAATCTTCTTTCACCCCTCGCCATGTTCCTCCGAGACAGGAATTCTTTCTGCCAGAGTTTCATCCTCTTTGGTGGGATTCCCGTTGGGTCTGGGGTTATAGAGAGCCTGCATCACCTCTTGGTTGAACTCCTTGCTGGTCAAAACGGTTCCATACTGACGAGGCTCCGGGATCCCATGAATGCTTGAAGAAGATATCTTCGCATTGTCCACCATCAATAGATCCGAAACATGGCTCCTCAGTTTTGCGCCACTCCTGTATGAAGCATTGGAGTTGCTGGACTATAGATCTCTTGGCATCTTTTGGTAAATCTTCCCAGCTTTTTTCAAGGGCAACCCCTGGAACTTTTACCATCAAGATGAACCCAATGTCTTCAATCATGTAGGCAGTGAAGATCTGGGGAATAGGGACCAATTTTCCTTTCCTGAGAAGGCAGAGACCATCCACTTCTCCCATGTGAACCGTATACCCGACTTTCAATATAGTTGGAGGGTTAATCTCTAGAATCTTGCAGCCGCCCATGCTGTAAGGACAAGCCTCTCGCATTCTGAATCTCATCTCGCGAGATAGTCGGGAAAGACTGGTGTCTCATTGAGAGAGCAAAGCATACATTCACAATAGACAAGAGAATGTAAAAGAGCTGGTCAACAACGCCCCATTTGGAGGGGTTTCAGAGGGTTAGTAGGTTATGTTTTGATCGAGGAGACCCCCTCATCCATTGTGACCGCGCAAACGCTGCTGCAGAGGATCATTGCTTGGATCGAGCGAGATGAGACTTCGAACTTAGCTGTCACAGTCACATCAGTCCTTCGAGGATCAAGATTCATCGATTGGCTGTGCTTCTTTCTCTGCCTGGAAGCGATTTGTTGAGAGGGGAGATATGTACATGCATAAGATTAGATAATAAAGTTACATTAATATGCTATGTGTATAGTCTACCTCTGCTGGTGAGGGATGAGCATCAGAGTGGGAAAGAAAAAGCCTGAATATCCCTGTCGTCAATTGAAGATATAGAGATTAATACCATAATCACATGACCAGAGCGAGTATCACAAGCGCATCATAGCCAGTCTCAGCCTTATGTGTGGATATGTCCTTATCCAGACATTGGATCGGCCATAAAGATGCATGTTGTGGTGTCTGCCGGGAGCCCTTCCGCAGTACGGAAGAAACATGATCATTCAAGACTCAACCACGGTCAGCCCTGTAGATACATACTCCATTGAGCGTATCAATCAGTAGTATGGATATCAATCTCGGATTCAGAATGACAGTGATCGCAATGTCCTTTGGATGGAACTTGTTTTTCTGCAAGTATCGGTTAAGTGCCGATGTGACGGTGCCTTGCCTGGCCAGTCTCCATCCGCGCAGTGCCGAAGTTCCTTTTTCTTGTTTTCCCCTTTCCCCCCTTCAATTTTTTCTCTTCCTACTAGTCCTGCCCTCTGAGCGCATTCTATATGACTACTTTGCTTTAATTTCCTAATTCTTTTGCTTTTTCCCCGATTCAGCGATCACCTTTTTCTCTTTTTTCTTTCCTTTGTCCTCTTTTTAAAGCGGTCTCGCTCCCTTGCCGTTGTCGTTGGCCATCCGATAAACCCGCGCAAGTCTTTTGGTTGAGAAACACAGGGAGAATCAGAAGTCAGCTTTGACGGCGGTTGATTTCAGTTAACGAGTCCCCGGAGCATCTGCCGTAAACCACCAATTGTCGTACTCGTCCCAGCGTGACTTCCCAGCGACTCTCGTATTGTCCGTTTCAGGGGAAACCACGACCTTGGCAGCTAGAAACGAAGACAGAAAGAGAAGGAAGACCAACAAACGAGGTCAAGAAGGAAAGAGAAGGAAGGAAAGGACCGTAAATATCGATGATAAAATGACTACTACCGAAATGCAGTCCTTCTATACTCCCTCGACCTCTACGCACATCTCCTCCCACGCCCCGGCTGCCGTCGACGAACTGATAAATAAATACTCCTCGACCATGTCGACTACTACCAGCGCACCTTCCGCACCGCAGCCCCATCGAGGCCTGTTGGGTCGTGCCGTCGATCGCATCCACCTGGAATATTACCGGTACGAGGTGACTTTCGGGATCTACGTCCTGACACCCGGCGAGAAACTGGCCGCCAACACCTTTGTCATGGTATTCATGACTCTTCTTCTCTGGGCATTACTTCTCTACTTTCCTGCATTGCTCTACAACAAGCTTAGTCGTCTCGTGTGGTTGTTGACGGGTCACAGCGGCGAGGAGATGGGGGCCGTTCTGGGCATTCTCGATACGCGTACTGGTGCCACATCGCCGGCGTTTTCGAGCCCGACATCTTAACCACTAGCTGCCGGGCTGCATGCGATAATTCTTTGTACGCGAACTGAGCTCAGACCTGGTGAGCAAGGCCAATTCCACCGTCTCTAGGGTGACAAATTAACGTAATGTCAGGTTATCATTTGATGCTTGATACGGAGTTTATACGGCGTTGGCTTTCGATTTTGGTGTTTTCCATGATGCCTATTAGCGACGTGATGTCGCTCACAAATATAATGAACTGAACGAGATAGGACTTTATTTTCATTTTAATTGCAGCATGGGTATGCATACGGGATTCATGTTGACATTTTTTTTCTTTTCAAGATACTTCTGCTTGGGGGTTTGTTTTTTTTTTTTTTTTCTGGGTACGGACCGGACAGAGATCTCATGTATTAATTTTCTGTCGCCTTTTCTCTCTTGTATTGATTGATGCTCAATGCCCGCATACTACCAGCTGCACAGGGCGACAGTTCGCCGAATGGAGTATGTCAAGATCAAGTCGTTAATTGTAATACTAATGGCATGGCTATCCAGAAGACTCATCCTTTTCGTATTAGTAGCATCCTATGATCCTTAGACTCATAAGTACATCGGTTATGTTGCTCTTTTTGACGTTGTCCGTATGCGAACTAGAGGGACAGCCACACCAGCGGCCGCTAAAACACAGCAAAGTACGGTGTGGAGAGCAGCGGCTAAGACAACAAGATTGCTGCCCAGTGGATGCCATCGTGGCTGTTCTCTGCCCTACTTATATGTTGTTGTTTTGCATTCTCCAAAACGCGCAAGAGCCGCGTGCGCAGCGCCAAAAATAAACCGACCATCAGTCAGCAACATTTACAGTCCAACCACGTTGTTTTTCTTCATTGCTGTATGACCTGTTCTTACTTATTCTGGCCATCACATTCTCTCTTTCTCTCCTTTGGCTAAGAATCAGATATTTTCGTTTTTTCCCTCGGTTCGGGCGGTGTTCCTGAATGATCCTTGGTCGGGCCCAAATTCTAGGGAGACCGTCACTAGTTTCATCTTTCTCCTGTGACCGAACGTGGGCTATTATTGCCTGCATCGCTTAACAGCAGTACTTTTGCAACCGAGACATACTATTCAATCACTTTCGAAGCCATCCTGAGGGAATAATACAGCATCTGGTCCCTTTCCGGTTTATCATTCCCCCTTCAACCAACAGAGCACAAGCAGACAGCAAAAACAAAAAAAGAAAAAAGTTACCCCTGTCGCTTCAGGCAGCCCATCACAATGGCAGGCAACGAATACTACAACACAAATTACTATGGGAATCCTCCCAGATATGATGATTTATCCGCCGACCACGACTCCTTCAGACGACAAGCAGCAACCCCGGCCTCACATGCCTCCCATGTGTCCCCTTTCGAGACCTCCGATAGCGATCTCCGACACCCTGAGCATAGTCACCAGATGTTGGCTTCAGATCCGAGCGCATATCCGGCAGCTGCACGAACAAATGAACACGATTACTACTCTGAGAATATCCCACTGAATGAACACGAACAAGGACATTATGCGAATGGTCCGCCGCCAGAGTGGATGCGACAACCCACCCATTACCCTCCATCGCCTGAGATGATGGAAGTACCAATTGATCCGGAGGGGAAGAGAAAGAAGAAGAAGGGATTCTTTAAGAAGAAGCTGCCATGGGTGACTTATCTCTTGACAATAGTCCAGATTGTGGTGTTCATCGTGGAGTTGGTGAAGAATGGTATGTGCGACTTAAATCAACCCATGAGTTGTACTGAACTAATCGGCGATGTATAGCTCAATTCACAGGATCGCCCATCGAAACAAAACCCTCGTTTAACCCGATGATCGGACCCTCACCGTATGTACAGATCTACATGGGAGCGCGGTACGCACCATGTATGAAGAACATCGCCGGTGTGCAGAATTCCACCCAGACCATCGCTTGGAATTGCCCCAACAGCACAGTCGCCAATTCAATGGACTCCAGCAACCAATGCTCATTGTCCGAGGTGTGCGGTTTTGACGGAGTTCCAAACCCCGTTCCTGGAGGGTCTCTCGATGATAAGCCAGAACCCAACCAATGGTACCGATTTATTATTCCCATGTTCCTGCACGGAGGATTCGTTCACATCGGTTTCAACATGATTGTACAATTGACGATGGGAGTGGACATGGAGCGCATCATCGGTTGGTGGCGATATGGCCTGGTCTACATTGCAAGTGGTATCTTTGGTTTCGTGCTGGGTGGAAACTACGCGGGTCAAGCCAACGTTTCGACCGGTTGCTCTGGCGCTCTCTTTGGTATTTTGGCTCTGTTCATTTTGGATCTGCTGTACAGCTGGAAAGAACGTCCATCGCCATTCGTCGAACTGGTCATCATGATCCTGGGTGTGGGTATCTCTTTCGTCCTGGGACTGCTTCCAGGATTGGACAACTTCTCCCATATTGGAGGTTTCATCATGGGTCTTGCTCTTGGAATCTGTGTCATGAGATCCCCCAATGCCCTCCGCGAACGTATCGGTCTGGCCCGCAACCCGTATGTCGCTATGAGCGGTGGTGCCGGAACTGCTCCGGACGACAACAAGGCCACCACTCCTGGTCCCAGCTTCGTGGACTATTTCAAAGGTCGTCGGGGATTAAATGATCAGCACTCTTCGCTGAATCCTCTCAACTTTTTCAAAGGCCGCAAGCCACTATGGTGGGCATGGTGGTTGGTGCGAGCTGGCGCTCTGGTCGCGGTGCTGATTGGGTTCATCTTGTTGATCGTCAACTTCTACAAATACACTACGTCGAATTGCGACTGGTGCTACCGGTTGAGTTGTCTGGTAAGTATCATCTACCCATATTTATCTAGTCTGGACTGTTTCTAATTCGCTTCTTATAGCCGGTCAAAAACTGGTGTGAACAAGACCAGTTGAATTTTCAGAACACTACGACGAGCAACTAAATGTTTTCTTCTATTTTTTTATTGTTTTATGTCTTTTGATTTTGCAACCCGTGGATTTGGACAACTTCTCATGATGAAATCTTTGCACATTTTGATGCTATGAGTCGAGATATGGCATTTTGGTGGCGTTGAATGAGATATCAATGGTGGATTTTTGAGATATCCCATTATTGTTCTCTATCTATATACTATACTCATCTACTCTCCATGTCTACTGTTTATCTATCTTCTTGCTAGAAAGAGTACATATAGTCCTACTTGTATAGAAGGCTGAGTAACCAGTGGCTGTGCCGTGCGATTTCTGTAGCACTTGCCGTATTTTACACGTTGCAGTGATGATCGCCAGGCGGTGCACGTAATGACGGTACAGGCCCGCTTGCACAGCCCTATCGACATGCGATGCTCCGGCTTCATCTTTGCGAATCCCCTTCGTTCGTTTCGCGGTTGCCTCGTTCTGGCAGTTGTTTATATCCATCTGAGATATTACGCGGCTTCAATAACGGCTCCCTTCTCGCCTCAACCAGCCCCCCAATCCGAAGATCCCACAATACACTTGAAACGCTCTCCGTCCGTTGCCCAATCCGCCGGAAATGCAACTGTCCCCCGTCGCGATGCCCACGATCCACGTTTAATCAAATCCAGCTAATCATTCTTCTTTCATCCAAAAACCATCCGATTATCCCTTTTCCTACTCTTCCACGATGGCGACATTAGCCGGGTCTCCGCCATCGTCCCCTTCGTTGCCCAAACGCCGACCTAAAGCCTGGGCGCTGCGATGTGAACGATACTGCTGTGCGGCGCTGTCGTCGTTTCCGCTGGCATTTGTGTATAGTTTGACGACATGGGCGGTATATGTCGAGGCTAGTATTGGGTTTAGGCCGTCGTCGAATAAGTGGATTGGTAAGTTTTGTTGATCTGGTGATAAGTGGCAGGGTGATGAGCATGCTAACAGTGTGCTGCTTGCTGTAGGCGTACCGACCTCGCTTCTCGGAATCCTCCTCTACATCTGCCTCAACGCATCGTATTCGGTTGCTGTATTCACAAACCCCGGAACAACCATGACGAGCAATTCGCGCGGACGACATGAATACAGTGTCTTGCCTGTTACCGAGCTTCCCGAGTATACGGCGTACACGGTCAGTTCAACGGGCTCGTCGCGATTCTGCAAGAAATGCCAGACTCCGAAGCCGGATCGTGCGCATCACTGCTCCACGTGCAAGCGGTGCGTTTTGAAGATGGACCATCATTGTCCGTGGTTGGCGACATGTGTGGGGTTGCATAATTACAAGGCGTTCTTGCTGTTTTTGATTTACACGTCGTTGTTTTGCTGGGTGGACTTCGCGGTTGCGGTGGCGTGGACTTGGTCGGAGGTTTTTGGGGATACGCAGAATATGGAGGCTATTTTGCCGGTGAATGTGATTTTGCTGGCGATTCTGGGTGGGGTGATTGGGCTTGTGTTGACGGGGTTTACGGGGTGGCATATTAGTTTGGCGGTTCGGGGTATGACGACTATTGAGTGTCTGGAGAAGACGCGGTATGTGTCTCCTCTGCAGAAGGCATTGGATCGTCATCGGTACGAGCATGTATTGGGTGCTAGTCCGAACAACCATAGTCACGAGTCTGGATTTGGTCCTGAGGGTCTCGGTCATCGTCTACAAGACTACGGGCACCAGATCCTCGATGCGCACGCGAATGCGATTCCAGGCGTCACCCGACCCGAGGAGGGAGAGGAACAAACGCCAGACCCATCGATTTATTCTGGCTCTACTGGGGTCCCGATGGATAACCTCTCCCCTGCGCAGCAGGCTCTAACCCGTTCCTACGCCGACTTTGAACGACAGCGCGAAAACGATCGCTACCAGGAATACTTGAACGAAGAAGACAGCCAAAAAGTACCAAGAGCATTCGACCTAGGCTGGCGGCGAAACCTCCTCCATCTCTTCGGCGACCGGCCTCTTTTCTGGGCCGTGCCAGTATGCAACACCACCGGCGATGGCTGGCATTGGGAACCAAGTCCTAGATTCCTCGAAGCCCGCGACGGCATCCGCCAGCAGCGCGAACAAGACCAGATTGAGCAACAGAAATACCAACGCGATCTGTATCTGCGGAACATGAACAACAGTCAGAGCTGGGTGGGTGGAAGTGGAACAATGCCAGAAGAGCCTGAACGACCTGCTACGGGGGTATCGATGAAGACGCTGGCTCCTCTGTCGCCTCGTCCGAGACCGGGGGATAGCGATTATGACGAAGACATTGAGGGGGAGGATCACCATCTGCTGAATCGGGATAGCAATAATGTGCCTGGTGGAGGTGCGCGGTATCCGGGGCGGCCGCCGAAGAATACGCCGAAACGGTATCGACAGAGTAATAGTGCGTCTGATGAATGGCGGGATTGGGAATGATGTATTTATTTGATTTCATCTTGTATGTTTTTATACCTAGTTATGCATAGCATGGAGTATTGTTGGCTGTACTTTTGTCTCACTTCTATCTCACTTCCAAAAACGTCATCCGCAACTGCGACTTGGCCTTATCTACTCTGAAACCACTTCAACTCTATTTCGACTTTTCAACAACCACCACTCTTTCATTCGAAATAAAACAAACAAAAAAAAAATGTCCTCCTCAACCCGCCGCCTCCTCAAAGAAACAACCGACCTCCAAAAAAACCCCTCCCCCCATTTCACCGCGTCCCCCATATCCGACACCTCCCTCCACGACTGGCACTTCACGCTAACCGGCCCACCACCCCCCTCCCCCTTCAGCACAGGAATCTACCACGGCCGCATAACCTTCCCACCAACCTATCCCCTCCGGCCCCCCAGTTTCCGCTTCCTAACACCCACGGGCCGCTTCGAAGTCAACCGCGAGATCTGCCTAAGTATCTCGGGGCACCATGAGGAATCTTGGCAGCCAGCTTGGGGAGTGAGGACGGCATTGTTGGCGATTCGGAGTTATATGGATGTTGATGCGAAGGGGCAGGTTGGCGGGTTGGAGATGGGGGATGCTGGGAGACAAGAGTTGGCGGGGGAGAGTCGTGGGTGGAGGTGTGGGGTTGAGGGGTGTAATGGGGGGAGGACGAATGAGGAGGTTTTGAGAGAGTGGAGGGAGGGAGTTTGTAGGGAGAGGGGGGTTGTTGATGAGGAGAGTGGTCAGGGTGGTGGTGATGGGGATGCGTCTGGGTCTGGGGAAGGTGAAGAGCAGAAGCAGCAGGAAAATCAACAGGAGATTCAGGAGGGCGATGCTGTGCAGTTGACCAATGCGCCGGTAGCAGAACCAGCACCTGTGCCGGAGGAACCACGAGAGTCATCTAGAGAATCCCAGCATCAACCGCAACCACAACCACAACCACAACCGCAGCAGCAGCAACAACCAATACTCTCTTCTGTGCCACAACACCAACCTCAGCCCCAACCTCGACCCCAAACCCAACTTCAATTTCAACCCCAACCAGTGCCAACAACGACAACAACAACGGCGGCGGCGACAGCAGCGCAAGACAGCCCCTGGCTAGACCGCGCGATTATCGGTGTCCTCGTCGCATTGATCGTTACGATCATGCGGAGTGTATTCAGGGACGAGAGCGAAGACCTGTAATGGCTTATCTCGGGTTACTTGGGATTGGATTGGATTGGCGATGGCGTTGGTGGATTTACATGGCGTTTTTTTTTTTTTTTTTGTTTCTATTCTACCTCTAGAGAATCAAAGCAGTGAAGCATTCAATGATATATAATTCCCTACACCTGACGGTACTGTCTAATGAACTGCTCCGCCGTGCCATCTGCCAGAACACATGAAGCCGCAATGTGATCCAACGACAGCCATTCATCCCCCATAAGCATAATCATCATAATGTTCCAACACACCGGTCCTACGCAACTCCGCAAGAGAAGTGAGAAACACCCCTCCTCTGCAACCTTTCCAGCCCTTCAGCAACAGACACTCGCACCTGACCCCGGGAATCAAAGCTTTCCAACATAGATCTTGCCAACCGCCTCCCACACTCCCCAAGGGCCTTCTCAAAAGCCAGAAATCGATATACAGGATGTCGGTTCCCTGTTTTTCCAATCCAGGTGTCCGGTCATCACCAAGAAAGGTTTTCTATTGACTTCAAATGACTATATATCTCGAAGTCTCTATGACGAGGGTGGGTATTTAATGGTCCTTGTTTTGTATAATATACAACTGGTTTCTTGGAAAAGACTCCGTACGGATGTGCGATGTTCTTGCCCCCTTATTACATGAATTAGTATACCACTTTTGGATGGCTCGAATATAGAAGAATGCAGCGCCACTTACGGGGTACCCATGGACACCCATAAGACATGCCATTCTCATTCAACGAAAAAGAAACAGTATCAGCACCCATGACTGGTATACCATTTCTCGCACCATTTGCCTGGCGTCCAATTGGTTTGCGAGCTAGGCTCACTATATCAGCAAGCATTGGCTTGACCAGGAACTAATGAGCAATATCAATGTGCACTTTATCATCGCCTTTAATCTCAAATTTCCCAGGGTCGTGGTGGGCGTCTTCTTTCTCGGTAAGCGTGCTTTCCACTCGAGAGGGCTTTGGAACAACATGACCGGGGTGGTATCACGGCCATTGTACTAGTGCGTGTAGGTGCAGTATTCGCACGAAGGGTACAATACACTTTGCGAGCGCAAGGGCTTCGTCTCCCATCTCTGGACTCGCCTCTTTAACTGTCCCCTTCTGCTGCTGGACCTTGCTATCTTCTTGCCTCCCCTTTAGCCTTAGTTTCAGTGTCCCTTGTGGCGTCATGTTGCTCCTTGGCTGTCAACTGTCACATCCAAGTAAATTTCCATGATTTCGCACCTCCCAGTTAAGTCTTCTTGATACCTGTGGCTGTGGTAACTAGAGATGGTATTGTGCTTGGGTAAAAGTTGGATAGGGGCTGGTGCTGGAGAGCTGTGCTCAGAAGGATAGTGATGAAGGTTGATCGGCAATGACGGGGGAAGTTTATATAGGCAGTGACAGTGAAAGGGATCTCTCTTTCTTGGGAAGTGAAGTGCATCCATTGAATTCAGTCGCCCTAATATCGATAGTTTCTCTGTGGCATGCTTTTATTACAGTTATGCATTCATTTGCTTGCTATCTGAATATGCACAAGATGGGTATCTATATACAGTAACATGGAAACATTGCATGGAAGTTGGACATCGCACACATATTCAAAACTTGCTCTCTTTCTAAACCGGAGAAAAGCAGACATAAATAAAAACTCATAACTCCGGTTGGGCAATCCAGTCCCACCATCCGTGTACCTGTGGGTAACTGTCGAATATTAGGCGTTTCTCATATAGAGAGTGTCTATAATTAAGTGTAAAGAAAAAGGTCATGGGTATAGAAGGTCGTGACTGGCATCAAGGGTCTAGAAAGGAGAAGTGTTTTGAAGGACTCATTGGGTAGCCGGGGGTGATTCGCCTTCAAAAGGTGACGACGGGTTCGACTGTTTCTCGCGGACCCAGGGCAGAATGTTTTCTTGAACGGAGCGGAAGCGAGTTCGGGCGGTTGGCGCGGTGATGTCGTCGGTGAAGGGAACTCCTCCCTGGACCCGACCTTCGCGCCAAGCTTCCTTTTCGCGACGGAGGTCACTTTGGACCCATGGGATGGTGATGCAGGTCCAGACTGCAGCCCATACGAATGGTAGAGTCCATCCCAGCTATGCATCATTAGTACGTTTGCGGCCCACATGAGGGAAAGAAGAAGAAGAAAAAAAAAAAAAAACTCACGGTGTAAGCAATCGGCCTGGGTGTAGTGAAGATGATTGCAGTGATGGCAGCTGCAAAGATGACGGAGCCACCACCCCAGAAGCAGTTCATTTCAAACAACATTCGTCGGAAGTACGGGCTAGACAGGTATCGTGTTCGCAAGGCGTATCGGTATACTTGGCCACCACCTCCGTCGACGGCGACTACATCTTCGATAAGAACATATAAAGCGGTTGGCATCACTGAACCTTTCGGTGTGGAAGAAATGCGGAACGGGGCTTTGTAGCCACAGGCGCGAAGGACGTCGAGGGATAGGTGGACGCCACCGAAGTAGAACATGACGGTTGGTAGGACCATAGCAACGAGACGGACTATCCATTGATATGAGCATGATGCCAAGCGGGTAGATGTTCGAGAGCAAGCTTACCGTATGGTTCCTCAGGTACTGTCCCACTGCAGATCCGTTAGCCGCTGATCTGCGTCTTTATCCAAGTAATACCTTACACTATGAGTTCAACCGCGAGGATCAACCAAACAATGGTGAAGTTAATCTGGAAGAAATCCAACTGCAATTGAGAATCCTAGTGTCAACTGTTGTGTCCTGCTTTGTCCATTCCGAAAGTTGTTAAGCGTACCCATGATGACCTGGCGTTCAGCGGCCGTGCGCGAGAATTTTTCCGGAACAAATTGTAAAGTCGATAAAAGTACTCGAACACGGAGACACCTCCTAACGACGCGGTGACAATGGAGAAAACTGGAGAAGAGCACCGGAAACGTTAGCGACAATGACCGGCAAGTAAACGGCGAATTCAAAACATACCGACATTGTGCGACAGATCCGTAGCATACCACAGCGCCCAGTAAAGCGCCAGCGGCTGACCCAAAGTATCGATGATGAAGATCGTCCAGAAGATGGCAATGGACTTCTTCCGGTCTCGCAGCGAGTATGGGAGTGGAGGAGGCTCGGAGGGGATCGAAGAGGCGGTTCCTTCTTCCATGAGTGTGGCGATAGATAGTTCTGGTTGTTTATTTGGGTATAGTAGCGGCGGGACGAGAGGATGGAAGAGAGGACAGGTCAAATGGCAAACTTCATGGCGTGAACAGGAACAAAAGACTGGAAAGAAAATCCCCGAGACGCAAGAATGAGCGCAATTGATAGTTATGAAAGAAAGACGGAGTCCTTTGCCGGAAGCTGACGGAGGCAAACGATCTTCCCCTTTTAGCGGCTCGGTTTCCCGATCGGGCCTAACACTGATGTAAAGCCGGTGATGTCATTTTCTGGATCCGGTTGTTTTGGACTCTCGGTAGTTGTATATATAGAGTATCAGTGGTCAATGCAGTAGAAACAAGAATGCTGTGCAGAGGGGGAACGTAATCGTCGTGGCATGGTTGTGGGCTGTACAATAAGCTGCGTGCATAATATCATGCATGTGATTATACACAGGCACAATTCGAGGTTAATTCAACGAGACTCGAGTCATTGCAACGGACATTGTGCTTTAACTATATAGGGCAGCATATAATAGTTAGTAGTCTATGGTCGTCTGGTCAGCAGCAGATTCAAGACACTCGGATCTCTTAGTATAATAAATGCCTGTAATAAGGAGGTAACCACCATTGGTCAAGTGCATAAATCCTCGCCATCTAGATGTAGTATTTGTACCTTGCAATCAGATGAACGTCAAGGGTTGACGAAAGCAGTGTGAAGCAACTTCCTTGATGCCTAAATACACAGGCAATAATATTGTCACGTGCAGCTCTATTGCGGCAATGAAACCTCGTCGGTTCGAATCGCGCCTTTCGCCATCGCAAATTTTTCAATTTTCCACCATCGCCAGCATTGAAGATGATATAGATAGCAGCACTCCTACCCGTCTTGTTTTTTATTTTATTTTTTATTTTGGTTATAGATGACCATGGATAAAATATGGCCCCCAGCCTGCAAGAACTGATTGACTACTTATTGGCAGAGATTGCTCTCTGTGGTGACCAAGGTGGGTTTTTTTTTTCTTTTTTTTAGTATGCTGCAAGCCTCCTGCAGGATGTAAATCTTTTAGAACTGTCTGATTTTGTATCCACCGGCCCCCAAAGGCCCTCCTTTGATATTTCGCCTTGCCTGTGCTATAAATGATAGAAATAACCATGGCTAACAAACACTAGGGGCCTGTCTACCTGATATTCTGAATTTCACCATCGCATTCTATGCAAAAGGAGCGCAGGATGCAAGTCACAAGACACATACTGTTGACCGTCGCTTCCAGGCCAAAGTTTGGTCCTGGCTGACGAGGCATCCAGAAGTCTCCGTGGGCAAGAACCGCGTGGGGAACCACTTAACCTTTGATGATGCAGAACGTCTCACCCAAAATGTAGATGCGGATGGAACAAAGGATCATGCACCTCGGGTCTTCGTTACGGAGGAGAGAACCTGGCTTGCAGTTGCCGGTCATGAACCAGACGAGACCAAGATCTTACCTACGGAGTTTGCCCTTCTATCTATTATTGCGTCCAGCAAATCCAGTGGTGTTGTCCAGACAGAATTGGTGAGACTCAGTGGCCAGGATAAACGGTCAGTACCGAAGCGGACAGATAGATTGCAGACCAAAGGATACATTCAGAAACGGCCCTTTCAGTTCAAGTCTATCCGGACAAGTTTGTGTATTTTGCCGAAATTCTCAAAAACAGAGTACATGGCCGAAGCACCGACAAGCCGGGGAGCTGAAGCAACGGATCGCGTTATCGACTTCGATGTCTTCACTGATAAACTTTTCGAAATTCTCAAACAACACGGAATCATTGCTCGCGAGGACCTCAAAAAAATCCTGGGTTTCTCTGACCGGTGGCGCTGGAAGGTGCTTTCCCGTGCACTGCGCAAGTTTGAACGCATTGGCGTCTTGAAACGGGTCAAGGCGATGTCACAATACAAAGACACGATGAATAATTCATATCCATGCGTAAAGCTTCTACGAGAACCCTCAGAAAAAGACCTTGAACTGTTCCACCTTTTTAGCCGGAACCTTATGGGACAAAAAGAGGAAGATGCGGACGAGCCAGACGATGATCTGGAAGACGAAACAGGAAGGAATTCAACCAACGAAGGCACGCTTGGCATCATCAAACGCGAAGACAATGTCGAGGAATCTGGCCGGGTTTTGCCTGTTTGGACGCCGGATCGCAATCTACACCATATGATCTTCAACGTTATTGACGCAGCAGGGGCAAATGGCATCAACAATTATGTAAGCCCGATTATCACCTCGCTTTTCTCTTCACGAAAGACATAACTAATAGGCAGTAGGGCATTGTCCGAACTTGCTTCGGGGGCTTCTTCCGTAGACCCCTAGAGAACGCATTGGGCCGTCTTGTTGAATGTTGGCAGCTCTCGCAACCTGCACATCTGCGCCATTTGGCTATCGTCAGAGACACAGTTCTTCACCGGACCCAAGCCATGTACCTCTACTACTCCGCCACAACCTACAGAAACCTTGTAGAGGCAGGAGATGCAGCTTGGGAGGCTGTTGAATACTCCCCTAAGAATGTGAGTGGGCGTATACCGCCCGTCGATGTGGTCCCCCGGTTGGATGAATACGGGTTCCCTTTGACGGGTCCTTCAAAGGAACTACTCAAAAAAGGCAATGCTAGCCTTCTAGAATGCATGGCCGTTTGCAAACCGGAAGATTACAATCGTTCATTTAGCGATCCTGTTGCTGTGCAATTGGAAGACGGCAGCTATGCATTTCAGATTGGAACCCAGAAACGACCGGCGAACGTGCCTTTAGAGGGAGATAGCCGGCCTAGTGCCCCCCGCGGACGTCCCAAAAAGGAACCAAAGCAAGAGATCCAGGAGGACGTCAATATGGATAAAGCCAGAGCCGATAACGAAAACGAAGAGGTGGAGGCCGTCCAGCCCAAACGTCCAAAGAAATCAAGAACCAAAGCAGACCGCTTCAAGGGCATGTCCGAGAAAGAGAAGCTCGAGGCTTTGGGTATGGACGAGACATGGACCGAGTATAATATTCTTTTGATGGGGCGTCCGAACCCCGGGGTGTATGCCACGCCACGCGGTCGACGGAGGCCGGTTGGTAAAGCTCGAGGACGTCCACGAACCAGTCAACTTGTCATTTTCAAGTCGCCAAAGCTGGTGTCGCTTCCCTGGTTTGTGAAAGAGGCCGAGGCTGAGGCTAGGGAAGAAAACGAAGAGAATGCATTTCCTGAGACTCCTTCCCGGCCACGCAGCGGAGGAACTCCTATTGCGACACCGGCTACCAATGGTCCCGTAATTGCGGACCCTGCCACGCCTAGCATTACTTCGAGAGGAGTCAAGAGGACTTTCCATGAAGGTCAGTCTGTAGATGGAGAACTATCACCTGCAACTACAACACGAAGGGGACGACCACCAAAGCAAAAACGCAGGAATCACGTGGAAGATATGGACATGCAAGATGCTTTGGTGTCTACGCCACAGAATCAACCTGCCCCTAGCAACCATGACATCGGTACAGCTGAACATCCAACTAAACGCAAACGCTTACCATCCCCTGTCGAGCCTGAACGAGGTGTCATAGAAGTGCAAGAACCGAGTCGATCTGCTGGAAACGAGACCAGTAGGAGACAGCCAAAGAAACCACGACATGAAGCTGAACTTGTCCAAAATGGAAACGTCGCTGCTGCTCGGATACCAAAAACGCCTCAACCCTCGAGTCAATTAGAACCACCGTTTGGTGACGAGAGAGGTCGCGAGGAACGACAGGCTCCGGCAAATGAAGCACAACTGAATGGCGCTACGGTCGTTGACCCTGATGGATCTTTGGATGATCAGCTAGCTGATACCGGAGCGGAGCCCGCTCGCAAAAAGCGAAACAAAAAAGGCCGCACGGATACAGGCGGCTCCGTGGCAGTCTTACGGAAGAAGATTCTCTCAGAAATTGTCGACAAGGCTGGAGGAGCTTATCCAATGGGCAGCGAACTCTGGTATCCATTTGCAACCGCATGGATGAAGACAAAGTACAGAGAAAAGCCTGATATGCGCACTCTTCGGACCTCGGTCAAACACTTGGTTGACGCAGGCAAGCTCCGTCAACTAACCTTCAGTGGCCGCGATGATAAAGGCGTGATGATCACGAAGAGTATCATCACAAATCCCGACCTCCCGCCAGGTCACCACACGGTCAGGGACATGCAGCAGAAAATGCTTTCAGCAGGAACGCGGTTTTACTTCCCCCCAAATAGCGAGATTCATCCGGATATAATCAAGGGCAGCAACGGGTTGATCAAACGTGAACATAGACCAATCACCCAGATCCCGGTTGAGACTGGTTTAACGGTGCAACTGCAGCAAAAGCCAAGTTACGTCTTGGCGAGGGAAAGAAAGATCCAAAGACAGTTTTGGGAAATGTTCGAGAACGAACTTGTTGAAACCAACGAGCCTAGGGCTGGCCGGTTGATGACAATTCGCCGTCCAGGACACGGTCCAAACAACATGACTTCGATCGCTAAGCCCGGTAGCATGGCCGCCGGTGAAGGTATTTTGAGGAGAGCCGGTGAAATTAAGAGACTCCGGACTGCTGTCTCGTGCTTGCCGCCTTATGCTATATTCATGAACGCCACGCAGACATTCCACGCAGCCAGTGGAACATTTGGGACTGATTCTGGCATTGCAGCTCGCCGGCCGGTGCTGCGAAAGAAACCACCTCTCCCGCATATTCATTATACTATGTTCATGAATCCAAAACAGGTGTTCAATGTAGCCACGGGGACATTCGGGACATACGCAGGCGCTGCACCTCGTCGTGGAAGACGGATATATGACCCACCGGACACACTCGATGCTTTACTTGCTCAAAGAGAACCGCATGTCATGGAGACGGCAGAAATCGCAAATCCGACCGACCAATTCTTCAAAGAAAACGAGGACCTTCTTAGATGGGAGCTCGAGAATGAGGACCTCTTCAATGAGAAGCGTGATCATCTCGAGTACATCAACCAAACCGTTCCATCGTCCTTCGATAATAAACCGATCAAGCGCAACATCCGATTCGATGCCGACCGACGAGCAGAACGGACGGTTCTACGCGAGCGCGAGCCCGTGGCTACAAGACAGGCTACGAGACAGGTTACAAAACAGGTCACGAAACCGCCTTTAAGGCAGCCTACAAGACAGGCGACTCGAGCCCCGCCGGAACGTCGCCTGGAGAAACTGAACGACCTATCGACACCGGGCTCCCACAAGGCGTCCCCCAAGCAGCCCATCCGCAGGAACCGTATAGTGCACACGCTTCCGCCTGAGTTCGTACAAAGGATGATTGCGTCGATCGTAGCCGTCCGCGTACTAGCAGGTGGCTTGGAAGCGAAGAACGTCGACTGGCCACTCGTTGCCAAATGTTTCCCGAAACACGAGGGACTGTTCATTCACGAACGCGGAAAATCTATTCTAAGCAGAAACAGATTGCAAGTCGCCAAGATGCAGAGCGATTTCCAAGAGCGGTTCATCGAGGCCTACGCCAATGATAAAGTCCCGCAAATCGACTACGAGAACTTGGACGGGTATGACTGGGTGGGAGTAGTAGACTGGGCACAAGCACAGCTGGACATCCCATCGACAGAGAAACTGCCCAACCTCCCTGCAACCAAGGCCCAATTCGACGGTGTCTTCGAACTCCGCGAGGAACCACCTCCGTCCCTCGACGAAGTCTACCACGGCATCAACTCGGTAACCCTGAACCGCAAACGTACTCTCATCGCCGGAGTCCCCTTTGCCGAACCTCTGCGCCCTAAACACAAACAAAAGTACCCTACAACCCCGAGCATGCGCAAAACAAATCTCGACCGTCTCGAAGTCGCCAAATCATGGATCCGTGCCAACATCGTCACCCCGCAGGAATCCTACGACGCTACTGAAGCTCGCAAGTCTCTCGAACGGTTCGGCGAACCGCTAATCCAGAATGCCGTCCAGGCACTTATGACAGAGCGCGTGATTATGATGGGTAACGGTGGACGCGTCACGCCAGGCCGGAATTACGATATCACAGAGGTGTTTGTTACGACGTTGCGACGGCGGGCCATTGAAAGTAGTCAGTTGCGACGGGCCGCGGAGTTCAAGTTCACGATTCTTGACCCAGCGCTACGTGAACAGGGGAGCTTGGAGGTAGACTATACCGCCGACGACGGCGACATACTAGCCCTGATCAACCTCGCGGCGCATCGCAAAATCATCCTCAAGCCTCGCAATCCACCACGCGAGAAATTCGGTCTCACAGACGGCGGCTACTTAACCCGTCTAATCGACAAGCAGAAAATGCGCTTCAGTATACAAATCACCTCCGCCAAAGACAATTATCCGTTCGGAAACCCCATCGGACCCCAAATGTCCTCGACACCCCCACCAACAGTCGCCGTATCCCCCTCTGACAAAATCCCCAAGATACCCGTCTGGCTTGACATTCACGGTAACTTCTTCAAGTTACTTTGGGATCTTGTTGCGGGTGCTGTGGTGGGTTGTGTTGCGACGAGGCCGGGGATCAGCGCGGCGGGTGTGGCGAGTATGATGAGGCCGACTGTTGGGCCGTGGGAGGTGCAAGTTATGTTGGAGTGGTTGGAAGGGGTTGGTATTGTTGCGTGGCCAGATAGGGGTGGTGGTAATAGTGTATATCGGGGTGAGAGGCATGAGCAGCCTGGGTGGGTTGTTGGAGAGTGGTGGTGGATGGTGACAGGGAGTTAGGGGCTTGTATTATATTTATGATATTGTATTATATTGGTTGAATTGCTATCTGCATTATGCCATGAATACAGCAGGGCTACTTCGTACATAGTAGTGCTTTGCTATGTCCATCCATCCTAGTCCATCCTACAGCACGTCCACCCACTCAAGGCAGAATGAACAAGTTGCAGAAAAGCAAAAATTGGCCCTATGGCAAATGGAAGTGATAACAATACAGTAGTAGTTGCTGTTATTTATGCAGTGAGATTACTTACCTGGTGTCACGGCGCTCTACTAGGATAATGGAACATCCAACTCATGGGTTCTACCTAGGTAGCTATCGACGAGAATAATCAACATGAGGAAGGAAGAAAGGAGGTAACGCCGTATTTAACATGGAAGCAAACAACTGCATCTCACGTGACAGCCAGCCAACGTGACCAGGCCGTTACACCTGGCAGAGGAAGAGGGTTCAATCTCACTACTATTCAGGGTTCAATACTTAAAAAGCTCTTTGTAATTTGAAAATTTTGTACTTTATCACTCTCCCTTCTATACTGGAAAGCGAGTATTACAGTGTGATATTTCTGTTTTAGCCTGTATGAGGGTCCAGTTTCAATCCTTTAATGAGGGATGCTTTAGACCAATGAACCTTGAAGCTACATTTCCTTTAAAACATCACCTAACTCACCTCATGCTCACCCTTCCATCCACTATCCAGCTTGATGTTTGTACCCTGTGTACATCATAAGCTGACCCGCATCAACAATGTCCGCATGGCCGTTTAGCCCAGCCACCACCCGAAGGACTGCTACACAACGGACCATTCAGAAATTGTCCGAGAAGAATGGCAGCGCTTGCAATACCACGTTTACGACGACCTCTTCCAAAGCTGACACACACCAGAGAACGGCTTTTTCTGCCGCGATGAGAACATATATTTGATTTGCCCAGAACTACGCTTCCCTCGAGACCTGGTGAAGACACATCCACTTGATAGCAAGCACGTCTAGTTCAGCAAATCGGAATACCACGGAGAACAAAAAGCCAGCGAATTCCACTGGTAGTACAAGGATAAAGGAGGAACACAACACATGGGCTTGGTTTAACGAGATTAGGACAAAACAATCACAGCATATCATATGACGGACGTTGTTCGTTTCCTGTCATGTTATCATTTTGCTGTTATATTGAAAGAGCATCCAGCGCATGCCAACGGAAAAACTAACACCTTCCACGCTACTATACAACTTACCGAGGATTGCAACCCTGTGATTACCCTCCTATCCGCGCAAGCTTTGCGGAAAAAGCATATGGTTCGGGAATCCTAAGTCTAATGATGGACGGAGCTCAAGAAAGCCAGTTGGGGACATGCATGTTTTCATTGATCTGCAGGTGCAAGACAAAATAATTGCATACGATAACTGCAAACGAGAAAAGAACCATTTCATGGGGTGCTGAAAATTCCGAGATTAACAGACCCAACAATGATCATCATAAAGCTCCCCTGCCGTATCTCGGTGCTCCGGATCCCAATGAATCATCCTCTTTGCGAACTCAAGAAACAATCGTTTATCTTCACACTGCAGAAATGGTGTTAGATTAGAGAAGTTTTACTCCTCCGAGGGGATCAAATGTGGAAATCTGAAAATTTCTGATCCGTCAAGCATCTTATCTGAAGTGTTACACCAGTATAGCATACCCTCGTCTGAAAAGAACATAGAGCAGATACCCTTATCAGCTTTCACCAAGAACTGCAGGGGAGTTGGACCGAGAAGCCGTATCATCTAAGCCAGGTGAACAGCTCGAGAGTATTCATCGCTTCCACAAAGCTTTCCGTCAAAAGGTATAGTCTCTGTCCGGTGTTCCCAAAGCCATAATTCTTCTGGCATCTGTGTATACCGTTTGCTAAGGTCTCTTACCACAAGACCCAAATTTCAAATATCAGCACTATAAGACCCAACCCGCCTCCAGCGCGCAAAAATACAACGGCAGAATATTATGGCTGTGCGGAACTGGGACATTTTCAAAGACAGTAGCACTGAAGTCGCTGGTTTTCATCTGCCCTGTTTCCTTCTTTAGAGGACTGAAGTCAGGACGTGAATTGATGACAGGATAGCCAACACACATTTTTTATTGAGGGACGGTCGGTTTGCTGATAATAGAGGTGAATTTCAAGAATGGCAGGATTCTCGATCGCGATCAACAATACGAACATGTGCCTGACCCTGGTGACCTGATCTCAGTCCAATCTGAGAGACATGTTGGAATATGGGCAGATTTCTGTTCACATTCGGCGTTATTCGTAATTTTGAGGGTTATATATCTGTTAGATCGCCAAAACCAGCTTCATGGATTATCAGTTACGGTATCAATGGGAATGTCAGGCCAAGCGAACCGACAAATGTCTTTTGCGAGCTAGCTTACATTTGAAACGATGCAGAATCGCTCTGAGACTACCTCGCAAATACGAGCAGAGCAGTACTTCTTCAGGTCATAGTAGGCATACTGGTCGTCCTCTGAGGCAGAGAAACAAGTGGCTTGGCGCAGTCTTGGCCCTGATCTGGATGTATGTGGGCTAAGTCTAAGAAGCTTTGAAAGAGATGGCTGATAGCGCGACATTGAAGCATATTCAGTGGAGATTTCATTGAGTAAATTGAAGCTATAAGTGCTTAGAGCCGCGTGATCCCAGATGATGACATTGTTCCATGCAATTGAACAATTATATGATCATATTGTGGAACAACTCCTCAGTGGCGAACCCCCCCCTACCTTCTGAGCGAGTTCCCGCATTGCGGAAAACTCGAATCTTATATTTAACTACACGCGGAATCGATTGATACTACTTTCAACGCTGTTCTCCCCAGTTGTCGCTGACAATGGGGGGTGCAAAGAAGAAAGGGGTGGTTGGAGCCGCATCTCCGTGGCCTAACCACTCATACAATCACAAAGACCACGACCAATGCGCCCATGCAGCTGCCATTCTCACAGAAACAGCAGAGCTGAAGCAAGTCGCTGACCGGACCCAGGGGCTCCCCCCCAGGGATCTATTCATCCGGTTTATGAGTTCAGTTGAAGATCTTGCAGCAAAGGTGCGCGACCGCGCCAGCAACAATGGTAGTGAAGACCATGATGGCCAGAAAGAGGTGCTCCAACAAATCCAAAATATGTTAAATAAATAGACGGACGAGATGAAAACTCTACAGTACTCAATGCAGCCCCCCAAAGTAACCAGCAGCCCCCCAGCGTCTAGTCCATCTGGCTACGCAAAATCATATCGAGACGCGGCTCTAGCTAATCACCTGACATCAACAAAATCTTCTTTGGTCTCAGGCTGGATGCAGGGCAATACCAATGGATCTGTTGGCACAAACAAGACACTGAGCACTTCTCCAAGCAGCCCAGCAACCCCATTTCCACTGAAAACAGACCTGGAGATCCATATCCGAGGCACTGATCACCAAATAATCGACCCGTTGCGCCACCAGAAGGAGGCCAGGGTTGTGGAGCGAGCAAACCGCGCCATTAAAGAATCTAATAATGCTATAATTGCACACCGGTCAGTCTCTACAGGCCGCATTCTTCCCAGCGGGGATATTATCCTCCGTGCAGAGAGCCTAGAAGATGTGGAACAACTAGCCAGAGCAGCAAAAGATTGGTGCCTCGCCTTTGGAGATAATGCAACCATCAAAAGAAGATCCTACCGTGTTGTTATGAATGGTGTCAACTGCCAGCTTGATCTAGCAGCTGCCCCAGCCCGCATTAAGGCTGATAACTTAGGACGCCTGGCTTCTGCCCCCACGGCGATCACGTATACTGGATGGCTTCTTGGCCCTCGACATACTGCAGAACATAAACCAGAAACATCGAAGCTGATTGTTGAGTTTGATAACGACCGAGCGGCCAATATCGCCATACTGCTAGGCCTAGCACTCAATGGCCGCGATCACCCATGTGAATTCTACGACCAAACTCATCGGATTCAGCAGTGCTTCAACTGCCAAGCATATGGCCACATAGCCCGAAACTGCAAGCGACCTACCTCATGCGCATACTGCGCGCAAAATCACTCCTCTCAGGACTGTCCTACAGCAAGAGACCGTGCCAAGGCCCTGTGTGCAGTCTGCCAAAAACAAAACACTAAGCAAAGTGAGAAGACCTTAGAGGATCACTTTGCCTTTGACCGCAGCTGTCCAGCTCGTGTGGAACGAGTGGAGATTGCACGTCATAACAGAGTAAATGGACGTGGATGGTATGAGAGTGCTCCAGTCTCTCTTGGCTCTGTAGGCCTCTCAGGGGAGGAACAAGGCCAAGACCCCACCCCTGCAGAAGCTGCAGAGCACCACACTCAACGCCGCGGCCCAGGCCGACCCAGAAAGAGCAATAAAAGACCTCGCACAGAAGATGAACTTGAACTAAACAGCGTTATGGCGGATACCCAACCAGAAGATGAGATGAACACCCAGACCCAGACTCTGCAGCTCAGGGAGGGCCCTCGCCAGCGGTCTAGAGCAAGAGCTCTTAGTGCCCCAAGTACTGACGCTGCTCCAAGAGTACTCAGACAGACTCGAAACCGACGCAAAAGCTATAATCAGCAGCATGGTCAAGAGTCTGATGATGAGCAAAGCCAGTATCACTCCAATGAAGCCCCAATGGAGGAAGAACTGTAATCAATGATGGATCTTAAACGAATTCGAATCCTGCAGGCCAACTGCTGGAAATCACGTGAGAAGGTGATGATACACCTCTTTGGTGAGAAAGAGGTGCGCGACCTAGAGATCCTGGCTATCCAGGAGCCCTATATCAACAGATACACAGACCAAGTGACCACATATTCACAAATGCTTGGAAACCGTTTTCACCTCCTGATCAAACCTACTAGCAAGGACACTAACGTGGCTAATATGCCACGGGTATGCTTCTTTGTTAGCAAGACGCTAGATCCGACGAAGTGGGTGATCCAGCATCATACTAAGGACCTGAGCACCTTGACCCTGCACACAAGAATAGGCCCCATACACATTCATAACGCATATAATCCTAGCCCTGCGACAGGCCAACCCAGCGTCATTAACACATTGAACAACGCGCTGGCTGAACACCCCGGCCAACAACATGTGGTAGTGGGCGATTTCAACCTCCATCATCCAATGTGGACCCGACTTGACTATGACCACCGCCATGAAGAAGCAGATGAACTGATCAGGATAGCTGAGAACCATGGCTTAGAACTGCTTACACCGCCAGGCACAATTACATATGAGAAGCACACAGGCAGGGGGCACCACCAGACTACAATTGACCTGGCATGGGGAACTACTGAGGTGACAGATCTCCTAGTGCGCTGCCAACACCGACGAGACTGGATGCATGCAGCAGATCATGTACCGATTCTCACAGAATTAGATATATCTGTGCAGAAGTCTCCAGAGAGGCTAAAGATGCAATGGCTAGAAGCTGACTGGGACATCTTCCTAAAGGCACTGGCTGCAAACCTCCAACCTATATACCCCCTAGCTACCACTGAGGAGATAGATGCCACAGTTGACCACCTGATTAAAAGCATCCAACACTCTGCAAAGAACACTGTTCCTGTATCCAGGATCACTCCATACTCTCGCCCAGGATATCTCCCAGAACTAAAGGGACTACGCAACAATGTTAACCGCACACGACGCTGGGCCGCTTCTGGCCAGGAGGAAGACATCAAGGCATTCCGTCAGGCCAAGCATACACTGGGCCGAGAAACTGCTAAACTGAGCCGAGACAATCACCGTGCCCACGTGGAGGATGCAACTGAATCAATAGAGGGCTTCTGGAAACTGGCCCGTTGGGCACGCCGCCGCCGAGGTGTCCAACCAACCTACACACCAACTCTCCACGCAGGGGACCAAACATATGACACTCCAGAAAGGAAAGCACAGGCACTGCGGGAGACACTATTTCCCCCGCCTCCTGAAGCAGATCTCTCAGACATCCCTGGTTATGAATACCCTGAACCACTACAGATGCCTGCCATTACAGAGAAAGAGGTCTGTCAGGCAGTCCGGCGGGCTGCACCAAACAAGGCTCCCGGCCCTGATGGGATACCAAATCTGACACTACATCGCGCTCTAGCCATCCCGGCCTTCCTGAGCCATCTCACTAATCTGTTTAATGCTTGCCTGCATTTGGGATACTGCCCAGAACACTTCCGAAAGTCAACTACAGTAGTATTGCGGAAGCCCGGGAAACCTGATTATGCAGACCCAAAGGCATACAGGCCCATTGCACTGCTTAACACAATTGGAAAAACATTAGAAGCAGTTATTGCAACCCGCATAAGCTATATGGTTGAAGCGCACAGTCTTCTACCACAGACCCATGTCGGTGGCCGCAGAGGGCGATCATGTGAGCATGCTATTCACCTCCTGCTGGAACGAGTCCATGCCTCCTGGCGTACTGGTGCACTGGTAGCCACACTGCTTACCCTGGATGTTAGTGGTGCATTTGACAACGCTGCACATAAACGCTTGATCCATAACCTCCGGAAACGAGGGATCCCAGTCAGTGCTGTCAACTGGATAGCAAGCTTCCTACGCCACCGCATCACAGATATTGTACTGATGGAGGGCGCAACGGGCCAGTTTACCACAGATACAGGCATACCCCAAGGCTCACCTCTCTCTCCAATTCTCTACCTGTTCTACAACGCAGATCTAATCGACCAAATACATGAGGCTTACCCCGGAAGAGCAATGGTCACCGGCTACATTGATGATATATGTATACTTGTCTGGAGCCGGGCTGCTGCGGCTAATTGTCGACGTCTTGAGCAAATACACAGAATAGCAGAACAATGGGAAGCTCAACACGCTTCTAAGTTTGCCCCAGCAAAATATGGCCTGATACATCTATGGCGAAAGGTCCGAGGCATTCCTAGACCCTTGGGCTCAACTAATGCTTCAGTCAAAGTGCAGGGGGTGGAGGTTAAGCCTGTGCCTACCCTTCGCTACCTTGGCGTCCAGCTAGACCAGCATCTCACTGGAATGAAACAAATTGAACACGCCCAAGTTAAAGCAACTGAAATGATAGCAGCGCTGTGCTCCATAGCAGGATCAACCTGGGGAATCACTCTATCCCATCTCCGCCAAATGTACACAGCCGTCCTATGGCCGCAGATCACATTTGCCAGTTCCACATGGTTCGTACGGGCTGGATGGGGCTTCAAGGCGGCAGAAAATGCGGCTAAGAAAACCTTGGAATCTATCCAGCACAAGGCCCTCTACAGGATAGCTGGCGCATTCAGAACAACCTCTCGAGCTGCTCTGGAGATATGTCTCAACATACCTCCTCCCATGATTGCATTGGAACGTGCAGCCAAAGAATCATACCTCCGAATTGCCACATCACCTCTTATGGCCACCCTTAGCGAGATACGACACTCTGGCCAACGACCAGTGCCAAGGAACGCAAGGGAACGACGCATGCGATGGGCCACCAGCCCAGACCATGACCCTCTAACATCACCATTAGAGCGATGGGAGCGACGAATCGCAATTTCTCAGGACAAGCTGGAGACTATACACCCACATGTGACCCCACCTTGGTGGTCAGGTCTGAAATCCCATGTAGCAGAAACTCGGGAAGCTGCTCTAACAGCTCACAATGCCACCTTACACAGCGGAGCCGACATTGTTGCGTACACAGATGGCAGCTTGACAGAACAGGGAGTTGGAGCAGCGGCAGTTTCACCTCTGGGGCGCCAGGCTGTCCACATTGGCTCCCCAGCTACCCACACAGTATATGCAGCGGAATTGCAGGGCATAAAAATGGCGCTTACCCAAATACACAATGCGGGTGGGCTAGCATCGCAATGTTCCCATCAGACCTATACAGCAATCATCTTTACAGACAACCAGGCGGCAATACAAGCGTGCTCAGCTCCAGGAAGGTCTTCTGGCCAATATATCCTGAGTGAAATTACACGCACTGCATCTCAACTACAGGAACGTGGCTGGGATATACGACTATATTGGCTCCCGGGTCATGAAGGCATCTACGGCAATGAGTGTGCTGATGCTCTTGCAAAAGAAGCTGCTAATTCCCCGGCACCCAATGGCGCGGAAGAGCTCACTCTCCTGGCCAGTACTCGAAGAAGCCTCCGCATAGAAGCAACCAGTGCATGGAAGACTGAGTGGGATGCTTCCACCCATGGGACCTCTCTCCGTCGCTTATGGAAAGAGCCTTCAAAGGCACCAATGCGGCTATACCAAGGCCTTCGGAGAGCCGCTACATCAGTTCTCATTCAAATGCAAACTGGAAAGATTGCGCTGGCTGGTTATCTTGGTACCTTCAAAGCTATGGAATCGACTGAATGCGCTTGCGGACGTGGCCTTCAAGACATACGTCATGTTCTCCTCCACTGTACCAACCAGGCAGGACCACGGACACGCCATCTTACACAGGGGTCAAGGCGGGAGCTGGATTACCGAGCTTACCTAACTCGTCCAGACCTGGTACCAAAGGCGGTGCGATTCATGCTTGAGACGGGTCTTCTAAGCCAGTTCCAGGCTCTACCAACCACATACCGAGTCACGACAACGGGCAGGGATCACCTGGTAGTATAGCGCAGCCAGGGTTGTGCGCTTGCAAAAGTAGGGATGGAAACGAGGCAGTATCCAACAAGCCCATGGGCCCTCGCGGCCACGGGAACAGCAGTACAAAAGCAGCAGCACGGGACATACAACATGCAGAATAACATATCAGGACAAGTGTAGAAAAGCGACAGTGTACATAGTGATTACCATCACGGTGGCTTACCCGGCCGCCCCGCAGGATCTGCCGCCACTCGGCCTACAGGGCTGACAGATGCGTGTATGAACTATAATAATAATAATAATAATGATCATATTGTGCTCTAGCTAGATGTTCTACTGTACAATGTATATATAGTCCAGCATGCAGGTTTCGCAAATACAGTTAAATGGTAATAGAAATGAAAAGAAAAACATGAGAAAGAGCAAAGAAAAGAGAAAAGAAAAGAAAAAAGAAAAAAAGCAATGAGTACAAGAAAAAAAAAATTTTTCTTTTTTGCAGAAACACAGATAAATGAGTAAAGGCAATGCAATAATGACTTGACGCCTGTATATGGTCCCACTGCATAAGGGTATCTCATCGCAAAAGATGACTGTAGTTACAATAGATAATGTTGAACAAGAGATGAGAAGGAAAATGTGGCAGAAATTAAATGTAAAACGTCGTCCATAACACCGGTCAAATGCGCAGGGAATCGAAAAGCGGCCTTCTAGCTTACTTTCGAGAAGGCATTAGCTTCCGACCCAGACTCTTGAATGTCATTTTGTGACTGTAGGGAAACATGTTAGCCAGGGAAAATTCACTATTGAGATATGAGGACAGGGAATCTCACCTCTCATCTTGCCCATCCCAGTTACGAGCCCGAGCACTCGTCTCGATGCCGCCCGAAGTCACGGGTCGGCTGGGAGGGTTGATGAACCGTCGAGATTGCTGTGAAGGTTAGTATCGTCTTCTTTTCCAGGGAAGCTAATTAGGGGCGCTAACCTCCCAGCGAGAATCCACATCCGCTTCATTGATAGAGCGAGAATCCGACGCCGCTCTGTCCTGAGTGTAACCGCTCTTCATGCTAGAGCCAATCGAATTTGATCTCCCAAGTGGCGAAGCACCAGACTGGAATGACCTTCTCGACGGCGAGTCCGAATATTCGCTGTTGGAATCTAAGCTCGCCAGGCTTTGAGTCTTGTCTGAGGCTGGCGGGTTTGCGACGCTATCAGAGTTCTGTAATACTTGACTGGTATTCGCCTGCTCGCGTTCTCGTAGTCGCTTTTGTTGTTGCTTCGAGGGTCGATTGTACGAGAACTTGTTCCCAAGAATGGCGGGCGCATGCGAGATCAAAGCCTTGATCACATCCTTCTTGAGACGCAAGGCGAGGTCGAGGTTGGACCAGGTCTTGTTGTGGTACTCGAGCACCGGTAACCGGAAAACAAAGTCGTGCAGGTCTTCAAGGTTGTGGTCACCTTTACCTTTGTAACTCAAACAGAGCACGACATCATGCACCTTGATATGGGCAAGCGTCATGTAATTTGACGCCCGAGACATCATCTGGGAAAGATCATCTGTTCCCTCCTTGGACTTGCTGTTCTTATCGCGCGAAAGGGTGAACTTCTTGCTCTTCTCTTCAATATCACCCGAGCTGGTCTGGGGCTTCTCGCCGTTCTTTGACAGAATGCGCATGCTGTCGGCAGACCTCTTTTTGGTTAATCCACCACTAGTCGATGGACGGGTGACTTGCCGAGTCATATCCGCGCCTAGTTTGTTGTTGTCCCGAATGAGCGGAGTTATTCCAAGACCCTTGCGCTGGTTCGAGCGGACACTTGGTGCTTTCTTGTCGTCGGATAAGGATAATGTAGCCTGAAGTCGAAGTTCAATATCTCCAGGGCCTCGAGTCCCTTGTTGATAGTCTGACGGGAAGTCTCCTTGGGTGTATGATGTCGACGATGGTTGCGGGCTTTCGTCATCGTCATCCGAATCGTCAATTGGCTGCATATTCTTTATCATCATAGGCGAGAAACCGCCGTTGTCGAATGCACTCGAACCGACATTGGGGAAAATATACTCGAAAACCTTCTGCCCAAGTTCATGTTCCAGCTGGACCTTGAGCGGGAACAATGACACCTCGAAGTCGTCCAGGACCGGAATACCGGCGACAGCTTCCAGCATATGCCATTTTACCCTGAGCATGGAATCCTCCGCTCCGTCAAGTTTGCGCGCTTGGTCGAGATACGGCACAATGATCTGGGGATATATGGCATCCGACAACAGGTTCAAACCATACAATCGTTCGATCGCGACCTCATTGTGGTTGGAGCCATCCGAATTATCAGTGCGGTCATACTCGGCATTCCGGAGTTGAATCTCGATCAACGGCTCCGACTGGTCCTTCATCAAATGCCAAACAACCTCGGAGGCAGATATGTTCCAACGCAGAATGCCATTCACTTCAGACATTGTCGGTTCGGCTCTTCTCTGTGATGAAGTAATGGCCTTCATCAGGAAGAACAGCTCGTCCTCGCATTTGGCGAGATCATCTTCAAGCGACAATCGATCATCCCAGCCTCTCTTGTCCAGGTGCTTGGCGTGGATCTCAAAATGTTCCTTGATCTCTTCGAGCTGCTGGATACGAAATTGAAGTTTGAACACCATCTCCGGGGCACCTCTGAGGTCGCTGAAGTCGGACGTGAGCATGATCTTTTCCAGGCGCTCATTTCTGACCTTCTCTAGGGGCTCGCTGTAGAGTAGCAGGTCAAGGACGATGATGTACATGGAATAATATTCGGCTGAGTCACAAATGGCGCGGATATGGGGAAAGTCGACGAAGATCTGATCCATTCTGGCTTCGTTTGCGGTCCGGTCGTTATGCGTGCTGGAATCACCCTTGGCCACCTCGTCGTTGTACTTCAAGCGAAGGTTGTTGTACTTGTCATACCTCAAGCTGGCCGAGGTCTTTTGCACAATCCGGGAAAAACCAAACGGATTCAACTCGAAGTCGAACATCGCCTCAAGTGTCAACCAAGGAGGCCATGCAGAACCAGGTGGATTGCCGTATTTGTTGCCAGCGTAGAACTGCAAGTGAGCCATCAGTTTCTTCTGCGTGGCCACAAAGAACTGTGCCCCATCCATTTCCAGAGAGAAACGACGCTGCACCAGACCAGATACATCGTCCAACACGCGCTCTTTATCCATGATAGACACGACCTTCAGCTGCATGCCCTTGGCAGCGACAAGCAAGACAGACTTCTGATTCTTTTCACTTTGGAGTTGGATCTGCGGCGCGATTAATCGCAAGTGGTAACTGTTTTGAGGCGTGAACTCAGGGGCAATGTTCGCAGTCGAGTCATCTCTCGAGCCTTTTCGTTTAGCAGCGTCGGGGGGATCAGCCTGATCGTCAGCGTACACATAGCGCTTCGCATCGCTGAGCAGTTGTTCAATACGCTCCTCAACACTCTCATCATCACCATCTTCGGCTTCAGGCTCGTCTTCTGACTTAGAGGGAGGCTTGGATGGATGTCCCGGTTTGTGCTTGCTCTGTTCGGCGACAATATCAAGGATGAATTTGACCGCCCTTCGCGACATGTAGTACACAAACCCTCGTCTCTGACTGACTTGGTGGCCATACCGCAGAATGATGTTCCTGAGCGCGTTATTCCACTTCAATTGTACGTTGTGGATAACGAAACGGTTGTTGAAGTCGCTGGCGAACTCATCGTGCGGAGAGGCATACAGTCCACCCAGATAAGACTCTTGGCTTTCGGTTGTTGACTCAGTATCGGTACCGTTTCGAGATGAATCCCCACTGGCGAGGTTTTCAGGTTTCTTTTGCGCTTCCTCCTTGGCAAGATGTCTTTCAAGACGAGTAAGCCCCCCAGAAAGGAAGTTCCGTCTCCTTGACAGTGACTCTGCCTGGCGAATATAAAGCTCATGTTGACTCTTCAGATCAGGATTATTGTCGACATCTCTTGCCATTCTAAGCTCGTGCTCGCCAATCGTACGATCGTAGTTCCGTATCTGTGACTCAACGGTGGCAAGGCGGTCTCGGATCAACTCCATCTGCACTCGACGAGGATCGTTGGTCTCAGACATGACGCATTCATGTGTCTGCTCATTTCCGAATTGACTATAGCCATCTTCCCCTGGCGCAATTTCTCCATGGTCTGTCTGGCGGAAGTATGTAAAACGCGGAGTAAAGGCCAAAGGTAGGATCTGTGTACGAGGGTTCGACTCTTGCGGCAAGATCCAGTCGAGCTCGACAAAGTCATCCATGTCAATCCAATCCAGGTTGTGATCAGGAATCGTGAAACGAGACAGGTCGACGGCGGCGACCGGCTGCTGGAAAGAGGATATGATATCGTCTCTGTTTTGCTCGATATCTTCGGCGTTCGTACCCTCAATTCTAGCCGAAACAGCTCGGAAATCCGCGGCCAAAAGGTCCAGCTGGGCTTGGTTGATCCGCATTGCAGTTGCCTTTGTCTCATTCGAAGGTCCCGTCGTAGCTTGTGTGTGAGTCTGTTCTCGTCTTTGGTGGATATCCAGCTTGAAGCTGTCCAGTCGAACTTTCAGACCTGTCGAGACTACCGCATCTTCGCCATAGTCCTCGCGATCCTTGTGTTTGTAAATGTGAGCAACAAACAATGGGGCAAAAAGTAGCTGGTATTTGACGGTGGCCAGGTGACGATTGAACTTCTTCGCCGCCTTGGTGATGCCCGGCCAGAGAGGACCTTGCCGAACAGGCAATGACATGACTCCAGAGAAGAGGGACCACCAACTGAAGAAGTGGGTAAAGAACCGTGGGGTCAAATGGACAGTGTTGTAACTTGCTGATGGTTGAACACCGTCCACTGACCAATCTCGACTCTCCGGGGCCACAACTGAGATATTGAGATGGATATAATCACTCCGGAAACCATTGTAAGCATCGTAGTTCTAAATGAAAAGAGAACTGTTAGCCACTCATACAGACTGTAACCAGAGAAGATGCAGTAACATACCGGCTCTGCCGACTGATCGACAAATTTGGGATTCTGGAGAACAACATCATAATGTGGCCTGAATTCACTCGACCGTTTGTCACCGTCAACGATGCGTTCGAAGACCAAGCCAGCACCCCATCTCACGTCGCCGGATAACTTCATCACGACCTTCTTGAAGTGAGCGGCATTCTTCAGGTCACTTGACGCCGAGATGCTCTCCAGATCCTGTGCCGACGCTTCAAAAGCATATCGCGCTTCATGGCTATAGTCTGGAATAGCCAAAACGTATTCGCCACTGGTAACACTCATGAACTCTGTCGGATTATCGCTGGTATGAATGTTCCATTTCACGTCCCTGCGCCAACACATTACGAAGCCAGCACCGAAGCCTGTCACAACATACGGATCTCGTGAACCCTTTAGTCGCAAATGGACGTCTCCGTCTTCCTTCCAGACAACTCGAAGTCGAGAATGGAAACTGAGTCTGATTTTATCCCAGAAACCCACCCTGTCGGATGGATCAATTTCGGGCTTGGTAAAGCCTTCGATAATCTTCATCATATCCTGAACTACAGGCTGGTAAGACATACCCCAGGAGATGCTTGTTGGGAGATTGGTGTTGATCTCAATTATCGGATTCGAATATGTCTTGACAGGCGAGACAGATCGCCAGACATCAATTTCGACTGGAGAGGTCATGGACCCGTCGGGAAGTGGACTCGAAGGCACAAGTTCCAACCTGACCTGTCTAGCCGACTTGTAGTCCCGGAACTCCTCCGCGATGACAAAATCGGTACGAAGCGACCAACTTGGCATCCTTGGAGGTTGGCCGGGACGCAGGGCCGGAATGTGAATCAAGTCTAACGGATAATCCCTTAAAGTAACGCGAGCTTCGCCCATGTCCAGCTGGATACTCATTGGAATAAGCAAGGCGTATTGCATCGACATAGGCATGCCCTTTCCAATCGCGTGAAGGAATTTCGGATAATCATCGAATGGGAATGAAGGCTTGTCGATGACCAGATTCACGTCACTTATGAGGGCTGACATGAGGCCGGGTCGGTTCGGAATGGCAAGAATAGGCTCTGTGTCCTTCGCGTCTTCAGGGGGCTCGTCGGCTCCAGTAAAGAGACTTCGAATCTCTCTGACCGAGATATCCTGGAAACGAAGCGCAGCGTCGATCTTCTTCTTCCAGTTTGTGGAATTGTGCTCCTGGAGTCGATACCACGCCTTCTCTGCCGATACTTTGGACTCAGAGGAAAGACAGGTTGAGCCCTCCGTATCGTAACGGAATTTCCTGCCTTTCCCATTAGAATCATCGTGGCCATCGGCACTCTTGCTTCTTCGTTTCTCTTCATTGGTGGTCCGCTCACTGCGAAGAGTCCGATGACTCGACTTCGCCCGCAGCCGCGACGAGCCGCGTTGCTGGTTTGATTCTTTGATTTTCTGGACCTTCAAATCGAATGCCTCTTCCCGAGCCAGGCGCTGACGTTGCTCAAGCAGACCGGTACGATAAATGCAACCGAGCTTCCATTCGAACGCATCATCCTCCAATTCAAAGAGCAAAGCTTTGCTGCGTAGCGATACTCTCGGGACCTTCTTTGGCTCCTCCGGCTCCCTGTCGGTTTCAAGCTCTGCAGGGTGACCTGTGAAACGGGGCCGGAGCTGTTTGATCGCTTTAGAGGTGTTGATTATGTTGTCGAAGATGCGATGCATCACCATGTGATGAGGAACGCCCACCCGGATGAAATCGGCCCACATATCTATAGACCTCTCTTCAATTAGGTTGGCTCCTTGCTTCAACTTGATCTTCCGTAAATCGATTCTGACATTGTTCATACTCCCAATCCGCGCCCAAATACCGCTCAGTTTGGGAGCCTCCGCATGCAGCCGCACTAATTGGGCTCTCAGAAAAGGAGCAGAAAGACGATGGGAGCCAGCCGTTACCCCATAGATCTGGAACATCATTTTGGGATCTGACGGCAAGGTAGCCTTAACTTGCACAACGGTAGCCCTCACATCAATTGAAGTAAGCTCATTCCTTGGACCTGGTGTGCGTGGTGGCGGCATAGGAGGGGCTGCGTTTTTGATATCTGGTGGAGGCTCCTTGTCAGGTTTGTCGGAAGGACCTTGTGTGAAAGCATCCTGGAGGACAGACATCGCAATTCCAAGGCAATAGAGTCGATAGAGGGAGTATTGAAGATAGACGCCCTTGATCATAGAATTGATATGGAAAATAGGACCCAGGCGGTCGCTCAACGTGCTCAGAGCGACCTCGAATCTCGGAAGGGAGAAGAAAGCCTCAGGCTCTAGGTAGTCGTCAGACTCGATGACGAAGCCTTCAAAGCCCCGAACATGAATCGCTAATCGCCTTCCATCGGCAGCGCCCTTCTGCATCTGTCTTGGAGGGGAGGTTGGAGGGAATCGGAACGGCGATTCATCACCGATCGTCGAATGACTGGGAGTTCGCCGCCTGGCGAGGCTAATGACGTTTTGTTCTGTCTTTTGAGCCCTGTAATCCGCAGTCCAAGATTGAAGTTGCAACGAGACACCGCGGGAAACGTCCGACACATCTTTGTCGACTCCAGCGATTTCCAGGCTAAAACCCGTGGCTTCAAATTGGAATCTAAGCAACCAAGGGGGCATGCGTCGTAAGACGCTGGGCTTGCGCTCTTCAGCCGGTGATGGCATCCTCTTCTTCGGGCGTAACACTGCGCTGAACTGCTCAATCACCTGGTGTATACCACGGTTCACTTCTCCGTTGACCATGTGCGCGGAACAAGCATTCAAGGACCCAGAAGCAATAACGCAAACTTCCGGAGACGCACTAAGGTGGACTTTGAATTCCATGTTCTCGGTTGTGAGCAAATTGTGTTTCACGCCGGACGGTGTCTGGTAGTATAGTTGATGCGAGGCGACACGGTATACTGACGCGAGAGCGTAATGAATACCTCCTTCAGATGAGTGGGATGATTCAATATCAAGTGAGATAGATGAGATGGATGAGATCAGTAGGTTATAGTCGTCATCCGAAGTAGCCCCCGAATCTATCCCAGCTGGGAGGACGAATCGAACAACGGGTTCGTGGACAGACAGCTTGATGCTCGCTTTTGGAAGTAGTCGCGATATGAGGTGGTGGTTATCCCTCTTCTTCCCGCGAGAAGGGGATGCCCGCCCCTGCACGAGTCCCAAAAGTCGAGAAACATGCTGTGGCTCGAGATCTAAGGAGGGGGATGTGATGACAAGATTTGCAAAAAGAATGTTTGTGTTTCGCTCGTCGGGGTTGTAGTTTTCAGTGGAGTTGACGGTCTTCGAGGGTAGTGTTGTTTTGATCGTCGTCGTGGCCATGGGTATGTACAGAATGTTGTCCGTTTCTCCAGAGCTGTCGTCCAAGCTGACCGAAAGTGAAATCGCGGCGAGAAGGGCCTGATGGGCGACATCGGTACGTTGGAAATACATGCGATGGGCGGGGCTCTTCTGGTCCATTCTATGCAGGTCAACGCCAATCTCATGAGAAACAATGTTGAGATACATGGGATTCTGGTCTGTTGAAAGGGCTTCGATTGACCGTGACAGTCTGAAAAAGCTTAGAGCAACCTGGATCTCCTGGATCCCACGCAATAGGGAACTGGCAAGCTCCTTCGAGCCCGCAACTGTTTGCACGATGGCATCATCCCGGCTTCCAGGTTTGTCTAGTTCCTCCACAAAATCGGCAAAGGACATCTCATTTTCGATGCCACTATCATTCATGGATCCTTTGACGGATCGCTTGAACTTCTTGATTCGCTGCATAAAGGAGGTCAAATCATCGAACGGGATATGCAAGCGCCCGATTTTGGCCGCGACGGAGGCATCCCGGAGCCCGTCAAGATCCCTATGGAGATGTCCATGGATGTTGAAGCCCACATGGTCCAAAAGCTCCGTTGGCTCTCCCCCGTCCACCGACAGTAAAACGTTATTTATGTTCATAATCCATTCGGCCGGGCGTTGTTCAAGGGAATTATCCTTCTTCCGACGGAACACTTTCCCTCTGTCCACCATTTTGCGCCGGGTATCGACAGCCAAGGAGACAGATCCCACCTGGACCTGACCCACATCTTGAATGCAAAGCGTGGAGTTGACAGCTACGACATCAACCAGGGCCAGCCAATGGATCTGTCGGTGCAGTCGCTTGACTTTCTCTTTGAGCTGTGTCAATGTTTTCCAGGTTTTGCTCCGCGACGCGTTTGAAGTGGCACCATTTGATTTTTGTTCACTCCGATCCTCCGGCGAGCTGGGAGACTCGGATTCATCGGAATAATGGTGTTCTGCACCCTTATTCTTCCCCTTCCCTTTGGACAGATCCAATGTCACTTTCAGGCCTGTCAAACGAACGCTTATCCACGTCGGTTGGGCGAATGATGGGGGATGTAAAGATAGCCCAAGGCCACGAATCTCGATCTGGACGCCATCTCTCGGGGCGTATGCGATGCGACGGAGGGAAAAGTAACCGATGCGCTGAATAGAGATACCCGTTGCGATCCGGACGATGGCGAATATGAAGAAGGAGGAAAGATAGAGCAGGAGGAATCCGACGAGAATCGTGGTCGGATTGAAGAGGGCAATCATCATGCCTCACGCGATCAGTAAAGGGGGGTGGAAGCTATACTGATCTATCGAATCCGGGAAGGACGAACGAAGCGCGCGAAAGAGGACAGATCATCGAGGTCGTCACGGTCGGTATGGTCTTCACAGGAGTCAATTCAGTATTTTGTGATAAATTCTGACAGTAAGAAAGGATTGTACACGTCGCCTGGAAAAAGTCGCCTCCCTCTTCACAAAAGAGGGCCTTTTCCAGGGACAACCGGGAATGGGCGGAGATGGTGGGCGGGTTATAATTAGAGATTAGTTAGGACCGGACGTGCGCACCGGCCTGGGGAGTGACAACGCTGATGACGGGAACAAAAAAGGAGCGTGACAGGAGGACGGACATGGCTGTTTGAGGGTATGAAGGGTCAGCATTCATCCATACGGCATAGAGGGAGGTAGAGTAGGATCGGGATCCAAAGGCCACTGATAGACAGCCGATCCGACGGGACGAACCATAGATCTGGCATGTCAAGTGAGAGACGTCAATTGACTAGATTATTCTAGAATATAAAAGGAGACAAAGAAGGAAGAGAGAAAAGAAAGAAGACCAGGGAGAACAAAAAGAGAGAGGAAGATCGGAGGTTGAGGGAGAGATGAGGCTCTTTACTCAAAACGGAAGTCCAGGGAGGCTCTTGGCGCTATGGACCAATAGAAGGCGGTTAAATAGATGTACAGAGTATAATTATGCAAGTAATGGAGAAAATCGATCAGTTCGATAGTACATATATAGTCATCAGTAGACTGAGTACATATCATGCAAAGGATTCTATACATCCTCCAATATAAATCTGCACTCCACACATATGTCTCCTATCACCATCCCTATGTACTGTTATGTACTTGTACTGCATATCTCTTGCATCACCTCCCGGAGCCGGTCCAACACTTTCTCCGACTCCTCTTTCCGGAGCATCACGTTGGACGACTCCAACGTCAGCACAATCTTCGTTGGCCTGGGATACACAATCAAGTACACTGTCTTGAACGGCGGGATTTTAAAATGCATATAGGGCAGTTTTCGACAGTGCAACTGGCCAATTTGTCGTTCCGGTTCGGGAATGAAGTTCTGGAACTTGACTACCGAACCGGGGAGGTCGACAGTAGGATCTCCCGGCACTTGGCTAAACATGTCCCTCCAACCAATAGTTTCAAAATCGATGCATTCCGCGTGTTGAGACTGGATAGTCCGAAGCAGATCGTATATGGAGCGTGATATCATGCTCCGCGGAACCCGCACCGGGATCACGTTGAAGCATGGACCGATTATGTCATCAATTCCGGGCAACGACAGGTTGCGGGTGTTGACAAACTGACCAAAGACGAGATCATCTGTGGTCCCAGTGTACTCTTGCAGGACAATTGCCCAGGCAGCTTTGATCACGGTGGCCATGGTTGTCCCAGCCGGGGGTGTGAGGAGAGGGATATCCACTTCAAAGGCTGTTCGTCGCTCGTCTGGTACTGGCACCTCTTGGACCGGAGCTGGTGTGATCTTCGAGCCTTCAAGAAGATCGTGCCAGAAATTCTTTGCAGCGGGTTTCCTCTGCCGGGAACACTCCCGGGCGTAATCGGAGTAATCGGACACAACGTGGATGTCCCGGCCGTCGTAAGCAGCCCAAAGGTCAGAAAACAATCTTGGAAGGCAAACCGCATCGTATTGGGCATGGAGAATTCGAAAATGCAAGATAAAATGCTCTGGTGCGTCTTGGATTAGTTTAAACTCTAGCCTGGGCTCGTCCGCGCGATATGGCTGGTGCAGATCGGCCTCGTGGTATGCCAGAGCATAGTTCAGCGCGTCCTGATCAGTTAAAGTGTGGATAGAAAAGGAAACGTCTACATGGCGCAGGACAACCTGGAGTATTTTGTCGCGGAATGGGACAAATACAGAACGCAAAATGGTATGGTTTGTGACAAGGGATTGGCACGCGCTATGGAGCCGATCTGCATCAACAGGGCCTGTTAATTCAAATAGGTGGTAGTCAAGTTCGGGCCAGGCCGCCATGTACTCCTGCTCATCATGTGTCGGAAGAACATCCTCGATGTTCTCAGCGTCCTGGGACGCTGGGAGATTGGCGAGAAGGTCAGTTCGTAAGTTTTCGAATGGGTCCGTGGTCACATCGCTGAATATTGGAGCTGCACTGTCATTGGTGCTTCGATGGCACAACGCAAGCGTGGACAGGGATGGCTGCCGGAGCACATCAGCCACGGTAATGTGCAAGCCTCTCTTACGGACTTGCGTCACTAACTGGCGGGCAAGGATTGAGTTGCCCCCAAGGTCCAAGAAGTTGGCCTGCATCCCAATGGTGTTAGGCGGGAGAGCAAGCACCTCAGCGCAAATTCGTTGGAGGATTATCTCCTGTTCCGTAGTAGGGGCTTGGTGGGCAGCTTCGTTATAAGTGTACGCGAGGAGATCTTTACGGCATAGCTTTGATGCTTTCTCGCGCAGCAATTGTCGATGCAGCTTGCCAGTAGGCGTCCGTGGAAGAGCGGCAGTTGCAACGATGGCTGATGGAACCATAAAACTGGGAAGAACTTTTCTGAGGTTCAACAAGGTTGTTTGTGCCTTTTGGCGGAATTCTTTGCTAGGAGGGACGAAAAGGCTTTCGACTCGGTTGTGATATTGCAGCAATGGCCTAGGTTTTTCAACAGGCGCAAATACAACCAGCATGGGATCGCGCTGTGGGTCGTCGGAAGGTACGACTGCCTCTACCATGACTGGCTCTTTCACATCGTCGAATTGTGTATGCAAATGGTGTTCAATCTCAGAAAGCTCAACACGTTGGCCTCGGATCTTAATCCGTGTTCCCTTACGACCAAGCAGGTGTAGTCCACCGTCTTTCGGAGTGTATCTGACAAGATCACCAGTCCTCAGGAACCGACCACGACCATCTGGACGGACTTGCTTAAGCCAAGCGGGATCCTCCAGAAATGTCATACGATTCTGCTCCTCGTTATCTATGTACCCCTTGCTCACACAGGGCCCTTCGAAGAGCATCTCCCCTTCAGCGCCAATGGGCATGAGGATATTTGGATCGTGACGACTGACAACCCAAGGCGTGGCGCAGAACGGTCGGTTAAATCTGCGAATATCGCAGCTAGGGTCATTGCGACCGGCAAACATACCACCTTTGGCGTTCTCGGACAGTCCATATAGCGACAGGAGGGAGATGCCACTTCGTTGCCATTTTGTTACCTCGGCTGTATCCATAGGTTCACCTACGGTGATCAAGGTCTGCAGTCCAGGGATATCTGCGGGTTCCAGAAGACGAAGAACAGATGGTGTTAGCTTGGCCCAGTTCGCATTGAGCTCACGGATTATGCCGGCCAAATCGTTCTGCAACTGGTCCTCAGAAGGTAGGCAGACACATGCGCCCTTGGTAAGGGGAGCGATCTGGTCTGTCAGACTGATAATAAACGCATGAGAGGCGAATTGGAACACACGCGATTGAGATGTCAAACCGGATTGTTCACAATAAGCATCAAGGCCGCTGCAAAATGCCGTGTGATCCATCACAAATCCCTTGGGCTCGCCTGTGGAGCCGGACGTGAATCCAGCATATAAACTATTGTGAGGTCGGACTGTCTCGGTTTGTGAATAGGCTGTGGTGGAAGTTTCATCCTGCTCTTGGATTCCGGGCACTATAAAAACCGGGGCATCAAGCCCTCCCACAACTGCAGCATGTTTTGGCGATACCAACAGCACCCGCAGTTGAGCCTTGCGGCACATCAAGGCCAGACGCTGCACTGGTTGCGAGACATCCATCAAGGTCAAAGCTCCCCCGGCCTTCATCACAGCCAAGATCGCGACGGTCATCCACATAGACTTCTCCATGAGCAGTCCAACAAATCGATCCGGCCCTACTCCGGCTTCAACCAACCGATTGGCTAACCTGGATGCTTGTGCATCCAATTCGGCGTACGTGAGCGTGCCATCCCAAGCACAGACTGCGGGGGCTGATGGCTGTTCTTCACAGCGTTGCTCAATGAGACGGTGGCAGAGTGTCTTATTGCGTCCAGGTGCTGTCGCTGTGTTCCAGTGGAGAATCTTTTCCAGTCCTTCGGGACATGTCGCTTGGAGCTCAGCGAGAGCCATTTTGGGGCTCTGTATGATGCGGGTAAAGGCGTGGCGTAGTTGAAATAGCATCATTTCCACTATCTCTCGCATAAGAAGCCTGCTATCGAATATGGCTTGAACCTGGATTTCCTCTTTTCGAATTCGACAGCCTATTGAGAGTGGGTACGGAATATCGTGCACGTTAATGCTTTCGTCGCCATCATTTCGAAAAAACAAAACATTCTGGAACCCGTCCAGTTTCGTGTCAAAATCGCTTATGACGTTTTCCGCCTGGTTCAATGCTGTGGTGGTTGGTTCCTCGCGTTGAAGCCTCAGAGGGCATGGCCGCACAGCCGATTGCGGCTGCGCGAGACCAAACAGAACATCATCCGAGTCTGTATAACTGGCCAGCACCGTTCCCCAGGCCACTGTTAAACTAGGAACCGTGCTGGCCGCACCATCATCATTCCTGTTATGTGCGACTGTCAGGTCGATCCTCTCTGTCGTCGAAACTTTGTAGCCATCATGCGGCAATTTCGGAAACGTTGACGGCTCGAAATCTTTCAAATAGATCATTTTTCGCAATGCTTCGTCCTCCCTTTCCGTTTTGATAAATGTCAGTCTTTCTTTCTGGCGTACAGAATGTATTTGTATTTGTACATGCTGGTGTCACGTTTACATCCAGTTTCAGGACGCGATCCTTGTATGTTCTGACGCTGGTGTACTACAGAGCTGTCCGATACGTTAATGCCGGTGCGCCGGAATTGGAGTTTGACAAGGTCCCGCCCTGTTGCTCCTCAGTATCACTACTACTGTAAGGCCTCGTAATAGTAGTATGTTTCTGTGTAATCCACGGTGCATCTTGCTTGCAGGAATACATAAATTACGCGGTGACACCCCGGGATGCTAGTACCTTGTGTACTTCCCAGACACGCCATAGTTGATTGCTATTCTACTGATTACGGACTAGGCTGTACATTATACTATCCTTCAAGACGTGTTAAGAAAGAGGACGAGTCTAGTAGACCCCGGCATAGCAGAAGCAGAATATTCACGCTGGGCAGTCGCATACTCAAAGCACTAAAGGATAGCTACATCTACCAGACTCTGCTATACGAACAAAATCCCCAATCTGCACAAACAAAACGATCAGATATTAGCACCCCTCCGCCCAGTAAGAACCCTATCATTCGCCGTCTCACCCCTCAAGATACCAAACTTAGCCTTAATCCAATACTCACTCGTCAAAACACCCTCCTCGCCAGCTATCGGCAAACCTGATGATCCAAGCAAGGGGACGATCGGCGCCTGGTTCTCCGGGCGCATCAAGAAAGCCAAACTATACCGCTCATTCATACCCTTGCCAGGCAGCGAAGCGACACGGTGCAAGACACTGCGGAATAATCCACGGGTCCAGAGACTCATCGCATCCCCAAGATTGACCACGGCGTGGTTCTGCTTGGGCATGATGTATAGCCAGTCATCACATCCATCTGGCTTGATCTGTAGGCCCGGAGAATCAGCAAAGAGCATGGTCAGAGAACCTAGATCAGTGTGTGGTGTCTGGGGGACGCGGAACTCCGAGTCTCCTTCGCTGGAGGGGGCGTATTTGAGCAAGCGGAGGATATCCGGGGCTGGAGTGTCGGGTCTGTGAAATTTCTCGAAGGAGTGCGAGTCGGGAAGGTCAAGGGAATCGGATAGGGAGCCGAAGATGTATCGGGCAATTTCGAGGCAGGTGAGGGTGAAGTTGCGGAGGAGAGGCATGTTGGTGTCTAGGACTGAGGGGTAGGAGAATGGGTTGAATGCCAGGATTCCGTTTCGAGGGACCTGTAGTGTTGTTAGCTGACGGAACAAATATAGGGCAAGGTTGGACGAACAGTATAGCTCTCAAATCCATCACGCTCGCCTTTGATTCCCCCGATGTTACGCCTGATGGGCTTGTATCTGGAATCATATTAGCGGCAGTAACAGGTAATGTACTGAGAGAGGAACAGACCCGTTGAGCTTCAACTCTCCAATTTTGTCAACATCATATCGCAACTTCTCCTCCAAGTCGAGATCGAACAAAGACCGGCTCAGACTATAGATGCCCTCAGTCAAATTGGTAAGGCCGAATTCATTCTGATCCTCGCTAAAATCTAGGTAAAAGATGCCGTCCTCTGCGGCAGCAGCATACAGCTTCTCTTTTTCTTCGATGGAGCCTCTGCAGAGATCGTGAAGACGGATTGTCTTGATAGGGGCAATCAGCGAGGGTGCAACATCGAGCTTCATTGTGAAAGTTCCACTGAAAAGATAGAATTAGAGTTGATAGAATTAGTTCGATGAAAATATATATAGCCCTATATAGTAGTCTGCTGTGTGATACCACTGATACCCTAAGGCAAGGATAGACTATTGCATTCCAATATTGTAGATGAAACTGCAAGCGTCACTGCTCTTTTCGGTTTCACCTCCATTTACCTGGCGTTTTGAAAATGGGAAGGAATATCAATATTGCTATGCCTTTATCTCGGGTATGCGCATAGCGAATTGTAGCCTCGGCCGGTGCGGAAACTACAAGGGGTATACAGAGTACCTAGTTGTACATGCAACCTACGTCAGCTACATCTCACCACTGCTTCAAACCAAAGAAGGTGTAGTTTGTATACACAATCATGGTATTATAAGTATGCTATAGCTTTTTTATCACCTTACACTACTATAGCGCACGCTCGCGGCGATCATAGTGATCCCGGCATTCCTTCAGTTCGTGGATTGTCCACACATTCAGTTCCACATAAACACCGATCTTCTCCTTAATAAAATATCGTACCGGCATCAACCAACCGGAAACCGCGACATCGATGTAGTCGAGATTTTTTTTTTTTTTTTGCCTGGTTCTTGTAGCGAAAAAGAAGCACTGGACTAAAAGTCGGTCCCCATCCTTTGCAGATATTGCTTGCTTGTGCCCCGCACTAACATGCCATGTTGGGCAACTTTGATAGCTTTGCCACCCAGCCGGAGATGCTTGCGCAGCCATGGGTCAAATAGCTTGCTCGTTGCAGGCCCTAGGCCGATATTGTCCTTGTGGTGTTGGCCGTTGTTGTTGTCGTCGTCGCTGCTGCCGTCGTCGGCAACCCATTGGATATAGTCCGCTATGTTGACATGAGGGTGCTTGGGCTTCATCGTGGGCCGCAGCGGCATGACCAGTGTCCGAGGTCCCTTGTTAATTGCAGCTTGCTTTATCCGGAGAAGGATTGCCTCTGCTATCCTTTTCTAGCGACTTTCCGGTCGGAGGAAGACTAACACTGTTGATAGAGCATTCGGTGGATATTTGGATCGACTAGTTGCAGCATCCTTCTGCTGCTCTGGGGTAAGGATGAGTGTCTCTAGCAGCAGACCTTCTCTAGAAAAACATTGCTGCACCCCACGTGCAAGGACCGTATCAAAGGCACTGTTTGGAAGGATATTCAGCACTTTACGGCTCTGGAAGACCACTTTACCAGGGTGAATGGTAGTGACTTCTGGTCAAAAGAACGGAGTAGAGCCGCAATAGAAAGGGCTGGAAAATCTGGATTAAAGAATATTGAGGAATAAATTCTGGTCATACATGATGCAGTGGATGGTCTGATTCATCGAATTCCTTGGCAATGTCAGGGCGGTCTCGCACGGTATAGATGTGGAAAGGCGGTTGCCCCGAGGTGCGTCCATGGATGTGGCAGTCTTGATTATGGCGTGGAATGGTGGGAAAGGGAAGCGAGGATATTTAAACCCATCACTGTTCGCTTATGCGCTCCGAGGCAGATCGACTATATTCAGCTTTATTAAACCAGCACCATAGTACATCACTATCTTCAAGCAAGTCGACTATTCAAGTCATTCAAGATAGTTTACCCGACTTGTATATGCTTTCACCTCTTACTAGACTCTTTAGTGAGAAGCTGAGCTGTGAATATACAGCAGCAAGGACCGATAGGGCTATAATATCTTGGACCGACAAAACATCGCGACTCGTATTGCGTCACACTGGATCTTCATACCGACATCTGCATTGTTATTGCTTAGAATACACAACAGCAGTCAATTCTGTAGTCACATTACACCATGCACTATATTATCAGAATGTATATAAATATGGCCACGAATAGTTGCTAATTTAAAAGGCTTTCTCTCCCTTCATGATCTGCTGGAATCAAACACTACATGGTCTTTAAACTCCATCCGGGAAGATCTACTCCGTGACGATCGACGCAACCATGTGCCGATCCATTACATCTTTAGTGCCCCCTTCTTTCGTGCGCCATCTGCCAACTTCAGTTCAATAGCGATACGGATCTATATGGCGTGGAAGAATCATGGGTGTAGTATTCCCTGATAGATTGCGAAATGTCTCGGGAAGATATTGACATATCCGGATCTTTTTCTTACAAAGCTACATTACCGGTTTCGAATACAATAAATGCATGAATTTGTGTTCTTGCAACATTGCACCAATCAGCTTAAGGGATCAGATCTCGGATGCCCGATAAAGTTGGCAAGCATGTGGGGTATCCACAGTCCCGGAAGTGGGACCGAGAAGTCGTAATACAGCTTGTAATTTAATATACTATCAGCAAATTGCATTCGAAAACGTGGAGGATCATGTGATTGTTGCTGCGGCTGAAATTTTGCTCATTTCTTCAGCTTGTCTTCATTTTCTTCATTTTTTCATTTTGCTTCAACATCTCGACTTGAACCTCACAGTAATCATGGCGCTCGATCACGGTGGAAAGATTCCTTGGGGCTATCGTTGGCGCTCCTCCCGATGGCTGATATTATCGACAATGACTGTTGCATTGTTTGCAGGTAAGATCCTCATATGGTAGTGCTGGGATGTTTCACTAATCGCGGAATAAAGAGACATTCCTATTTGGATTTTTAGTTCCCATACTAAGCTATATGCTGGAAGGCCGTTTGCATCTTGACCCCTCCAGAACGCAACCTCTTACCTCGTCTTTGTTTACTGTCCATGGATTCTTTGGTCTCGTCTCTGCTCCGATTATAGCACATTTTGCCGATAAGTCACCGAATCGGAAAATACCTCTCTTGATTGCTCTGGCGGGATGTTTTGTGGGCACTCTCATGATTGCATTGACTCACTCGCGTATGTCGCCGTCTTCCCTTTTAACAACAACAACAATGGTTTCTTGCGCTGACAATATTGACAGTCGTAATCCTTTTTATTGGACGCGTTTTCCAAGCAATTTCGGGGTCAGCAGCATGGGTGGTCGGCTTTGCTGTGATGTCGGATACAGTTCCCGTTCATGATCTGGGTAAAACCATGGGAATTGCCATGTCATTCGTGACTGCCGGTATTGTTGGAGGTCCCATGGTTGGCGGTACCATGTTCCAGCTGTTTGGGTACTGGCCAGCATGGTCAGTTCCACTCACTATACTGGTGCTCGACATCATCGCCCGTCTGATCATGATTGAACCGCGCACTCTGCAGCCTTCTCCATCATATTCTGGAAAGTCTAATAGTACTCCTGGAGAGACAACAAGCTTGCTTTCGGGGGATTCTCTCAGTAACGTGCAAGATGTTCACGAGAATGTTGATGATGAGACTGCTCTGAAACCACCTAGTACCCCTCGTGGATTCTATCGCGTTATGCTCCGTGAACCGCGCGTGTGGACCGGGTTAGCAAGTTTATTGATGACTTCTAGCCTCATGTCCAGCTTCAATAACACGCTCCCCGCACACCTCCGGGATGCCTTTGGTTGGGGAAGTTTGCCAGTTGGAATGATGTTCCTCTGCTTGCAGGCCCCGTCAATGGTTCTGGGAGGTCCGTTTGGAATTATCCGGGATCGCTGTGGCTTGCGCATCCCAAATGCTATCGGCTGGTTTTTATCAGCTCCTCTACTCTGGCTATTGGGTATTGCAGGGAATCCTAATATCCCGTGGGCTGGTGATGTTGCTCATGGAAAGACTTTATTTACCTGCTGTATGGTTGGATTGGGCATATCCTTAATCCTTGTCCGTGGTGCAGGTTCTATTCAATTGACATGTAAGATCCCTCCTCATAAGGTATCTAACAACAAATTTCTAACCCATCGTTGTATTACAGGCGTGGTACGAGAACTGCAAGCCAAAGATCCCCTTATATTTGGATATCAGGGTGGCAGCTCGCGCGTCTTTTCCACGGCCGAAGTTGTTTATAGTCTTGGAATGACAATTGGGCCTATGATATCCGGTTTACTTTTTGAGAAAGTGGGCTATCATTTAATGAACGTCGTCTTTGGTAAGCATAGCCCTGAGTTACATTCATTGTCTCCTGCTAATGTCGATAGCTATTACATGTGTTGTAATGGCCAGCCTTTCCTTTACATGGCTTGACGGTAAACCTGAGCCTCCAGTCTCCGAGTCTGAAGCTTAATTTACTGTATATAAAGAGTAAATCATCAATAGTAGAACGAGTGCCAAAAGCTGGTTGGAATAATATTACACACTATACCCATATCTACGTTTTTGATTGACATCCCTCTTCCCATATCAAGTATCCTTTTTACATCATATTCTGTATTTTTCGGGGGGGAAAGTCGATGGTTCTGAATACGCAACTATGTCCAGCGGCATCCCCGAGAACAAGACAGCCCTAACGCCAAATGATCTACGGGCCTGTAAGAGCAATATATTACGTTATAACGCAAATTTGATATGATGATCTGTGTTACTTCAGGGCCTACCTTGATCAAAGTCTCGGTTTAGTTTGAACATTATTACGTACATCATCGCGAACCTGCAGGTTGATCTTCATTGCAGTGACAGGGAAAATTCTTATGGAAGGCCTGGACTTGCTATATGCATAGGTAAGACGTCATTGTGCTAATATGTGGTACTCTATTGCGCATAGTAAGCATGCATGCATTATTAATTCGTACACTACACGCGCCAGCCCAAAATAAACGATTCGTAATATATGAGCGATGCCAAGCAAGTATCTAACAAACAAATAACATTACAACGATGATCAATTCTCACAAACAACGGATGTGATCCACGAAGCCCCTTCACTAACCGCACACAGCCTACCAGGGCTGCATCGCCAAGTTCCCAGTCCCACAAACTGTCCATTTACAGCATGATACGTCCCGACCTTATGGCATGATATCGACTGTCCCGATCCGAGAATCACGTCGTACAAGGGCTGGTTGACTTTACGCTGTACGACGTACAGAGTTAACCCCGGTCTCAGCTGGGCGTCTCGCAAGTCCTCTAGTTTTGCCTGCCAGTCTGTGTGGCTGAGCTGATCGCCAAACTGAATGCCGTCACCTTTTCCGCTTCGAATTGGTTTTAGGATGTATTCGTCTTTCAGTTGTTTTGATACACGGGACCGGTCGATCAGGTCCTCGAGTTCCGGTGATCCCGGGAGGATTGTGTGTGCGATGCCATTCTCGAGACGCACAGCCTGCTCAGCTGAGAGGATTTTTCTCGTCACCAATGAGTCTAGCTCTTGTAGGACGATTCCAAGCATCCTCTTGTCATGTGTGAGGAGAATTGCCCGCATATCATTGAAACACCGGAGACTGATCTGCCGCTTCATCTCAGGCGATAGTGCGTGGAGCTCGTGTTGATGAAGCTCCAGGCCGAGTTGGTGGATTTCTTCAATTCTTTCCCCATGGCGAGAAGGTTGGTCTGGAATAAGGCAGTACAGTTTGTATCCATTATGTCCCTCCCGGTTAGGGATTACTCGGAGACTGTCTGGAGTAATCAATCGTGCCTTAATACCGAGACGGTGACAGAATTCAACAAACATGTGAATGTCAATGCCACGCTCTTCGCCTTTCACGATGTGCAGTGGTCGCCTGCGATCGAATTGCCCCAGCAGTCCTCTGATAATCTTGAAAAGAGTTAGCTTTCTGTATAGGCAATGGAAAGCTAGTTCTACCTACCGTTCCTGGGTCTGCTGCATTGACCAGTCCTCTCTGCTCGAGATCGAATATCGAGTATGCTTCTTGACCAAACGCGGCGTGCATATAGCCATTCCAGCAGAAACGAGCATTAATCTCGCAAATGCGGAAGTTTTCACTGCCCAGATCCGCTTCGTGTTCCAGGAGAAAATCCGGTCTCCAAGATCCTTGACACTCTTTGTACGGTCGTAGTAGTTTGTTCTGGTGCAACCACTATAATTGAAAAGTCAGATACAGATTCCTAATAAAGCGGCTCAGAGTAAACCACTCACACGTAGGAGGTCCTCTTCCTCAGACTTCAAGGGCATTTGTTTCGAAAGCCGTGCCCCTTCTTCCGTCCACCAACGCTCAATGATATCCTCGATGGCAAGAGACAGAGCTTCGTGTAACTGGCTCAGTTGATCCAGATGCTGCTTCGTCACCAAGACAGGATGGGGACAGGCAGAGTCGAGTGATCCATTTGGCCATAAGGAAGACCAACTTTTTAGCTTGGACACATATCTGTCCCGATTATCCTTGTGGATGCTGGCATCAACGGTCTCTGCTGAAAGAGGGAAATAGTCCTTTTCCTGTGGGGCCAGACAAATTTGTTGGAGTTGGTGGTTGACTTCAGGCTTTCTCATATTGACTGGTATATCCTTTGTTGTAAAGAGAGATTGAGCAAGCCATGTCCAGGAGGGCTATTTATATGTCCCTATACCAGACTATACAGGGGTAGTACACCAAAGAATCTAATTTCTTTGTCGGTAATTAAAATTTTGTATTAGGGTATTGTAAATTTTGTTCTTGCCTAAGTCCTATTGCACAATATCCTAACAGACGTGCGTGGCTAAAGGATACCTGCACATCATGACAAGCCGGCCGGGCAGAATGGCGTTGCATCCCATCGCACCCGCCGTAGATGTCGACGAGGATCTCTCACTTCATTCCTAGCATGTAGCCATCGTCTGTTGTCCATGATGATAACCGATCCCCGTGGAAGACTCTGCGGCGTCAGATGAAGAGTCTGCTCCTCCGCATTCTCACCAGAAAGAACGCCTTTCAACTCCTCCAACGCCTTGGCGGCATTTTCTGTCAGGGGTTCGGTGATATCGTCTCGAAAACGCAATTGACTGCAGCCTGGATACACCGCAAGCATATTACCCCTGATATGCTTCTTTCCATCTTCCTTGATAAATTCTGGAGGCACTGTAATCCGATAATCATGGCTTGAAAGCCCTTCCTGCGCAAACGGGGAAAGCAAACGCAGGAGATGATCCACTTTCAACACCGACAGCGTTCCACCGCCGCATCGATCAGGCTGCAGGACCTGCAGGGCAAAGTACCGCGGTGGACTGTCTTCGTAGCTACAGTCCGTGTGCCACTCAAACTCCTGCATAGTCTCTGATCGGGCCTGACGGCCGTAACTTTGAAAGCTCTCCGGACTGGGACGGACGTCCCAGAACCAGCCTCGTTCCGCGCTATGGGTTATGGGCAAACCGTGATTATGATACTTGTGGAGGTTGAAGATCAGGGTCTGGAGAAAATGGCTGTCGTCATCTGCGAAGCCGAGATGGAATTGGAGCATTCCCTTGTCTTGGAGGGTTTGGTTGACGGTGCTCAGATGCTTGGCTTGAGTGGCATACTCTAGGCTTGAGACGTTGATAAATGGAACTAGATTAGAGATCATTTGACTTCCTGTTTATCAATTAGTCAGTATGTCAATGTATATGAATCTGCAAAGTCTCTGGTCTCGATGAACTTACTGATAGGAGCATTAACGCTCTTTGCAGCCCGAACACCGGATGTAAAGAGGGAGCGAGCAAGCCGCTGCATCTTATCATAAAGCACTTGAGCTGGGAGGAAATGCAGTTGTATTACTTGTTCCCAACAGGAATGTTCTATGTGATGGTTATTTAAATACAGTTGCCATGCATGGCCTCATATGATACTTGACTACCCATCACTCAATATACAGGCCAGATCCCTGTTTCCTTGGCCATAATGTCGCCATGTCTACTCTATTGCTAGCTGCAGCTGAACATACACGTATAGTCGGTGTCATTCGACCGTATTCTGTGTGACATAGATGCCATATTTGATCTCCGCTAGTAATCAACCCAATTCGATATGGCGGTAGCTATCGATCCTCAAGTGTAGATCTATCCAGCTGAACAGCATCGGGCATCACAAATGTGATATTTGACAAATCCCTCGAAAAAGCAAAATAGAACGTATATCCCTGGGCAGCTATATGTTTATGCATATGGACATATATATGTAGCCTTGGATTTCCATCTTAGCTGGTCGACATTCAACCTTCTGCAACACGATGAAACGCGTCCTCGATGCTGCCTCCCGGGGCAACAGGCTAAAGATCATCCTCGTAACCTCCTGTATCGCATGCTTATTATGGATATCCCTATACTATCATCCCACGCGGCCGTTCGGGATTCCTCAATTGACGCGTCGCTCATCCCGAGCACAGTCTCCCTGGGATGAGCCCTTCGTCCTCGAGGAATTCCTACTCACCGTCCCAGACCCCGCAAAAACCCGAGAATGGAGCATCTACTATACCTCCCAGCCGCATTACCTGAGCCTCGGCCTTCCGCAAGGTCTCTGGACCCAGGACAAATGGCGCGAATTTGGCGTTGACGCGTCTATCAAAGAGTACCCCGTCGACAAGCCTAGCTACCCCTTCACCGTGCCCAAGCACAGTCGTCTTGCCCTCCTCGACCAAGATGCTGGAGGACGCATGCTCTATGAGGCGAGTCTAGTCGAGAACTCCACGGATATGAATCCGCTCACTGGGGAAGCCGTGATCGTGCCCCCGTTTTTGAGCTTTTCGCCAAGCTGCAACCTCAACGCATCTGTGGTGTATGCAAACTTTGGGACCGAAGAGGATTTTGAAGATCTAGCCCGCGCAAACATCAGTGTCACTGAAAAACTGGTTCTTATCAAGGCCGGCAAGGCACAAGGTCTCCTTCTCAGTGATAATACACTCAAAACGGGCCTTGCGGGGTATATCATCTACCCAGATCCCCAGCAGGATGGCGAATCTACTGAAGACAACGGTTATCTGCCGTACCCAGATGGCCCAGCTCGAGCGCCATCAAGCGTCTTTCGGCAGAGTGGACCTCACACCTGTAATTATTTTCTATCCGTGTTGACTTGAGAGACTCCTCTGACAGAATCAGATTCGAATGCATCATCCGCCGGTCCAGTGCCAGTACTGCCCATCTCATACGCAGACGCAATCCCGATCTTGCAAGCTCTCAACGACTACGGCCCGCGAGCTGACGAATTAGGAGACTCGTGGAAGGGCGGCCGACTGGGCTACCGTGGTGTCGAATATAATGTGGGACCCACACCGTCCAATATTGTCCTGAACATGCACATCGAGATGGAAGAGAGCCAGGCCATAGCTTACGACGTGATTGGCACCATCAAAGGTGAAATTGAAGACGAAGTAGTGATCATCGGCAACCACCGCGATGCATGGGGTGCTGGTGCTGCAGACCCAAATAGCGGTTCCGCAATCCTGAACGAGCTTGTCCGTGGCTTCGGCCTAGCCGTCCAGCTTGGCTGGCGGCCCGCCCGGACCCTTATATTCATTAGTTGGGACGGCCACGAGATGGGTTTTTGGGGCTCCATGCCGTGGGTACAGGAGAACCTTCCGTGGCTGTCCAACCGAACAGTAGCCTACGTGGAAGCACCAAATGCCGTCTCAGGTCGGCAATATTTTACCAAAGCCAGTCCTCTCCTAGGCTCACTATTCCGTGAAGTCACATCTCAGATCCCATCTCCCAATCAGACCATTCCAGGCCAATCGGTGCTAGACCTCTGGGGTGGCTCGTTGGGGCCACAGGGCGGCAGTGACGCCTCGATGTTTGTGCACGAATGCATCACCACAGGTGATTTTGGCTTCGAGCAGGGACACTACGATCCTGTGTTTCATTGGCATAGCAGCTTCGACACGGTGGCCTGGATGGACAAATTTGGAGATCCCGGGTTTCAGTATCACATGGCGGCCGCGCGGGTTTGGGCTTTGCTCGCGGCACGACTGGTAGAAAGTCCCGTGCATCCGTTCAATGTGACCGAGTACGCAGTCACAATGCGCCAGTATATCAGCCTTATTGAGGAGCAAGCGGACGAAACTTTGGGGTCTAGGCTCAGTTTTGAACCATTATACAATGGGTTGTCACATCTTCATTCTGCCGCTGTGAGGTTTGATGGATTCGCCGCGGAGCTTCGGGAATTGGGAAGTACGGCTTTCGACCACAGAGTGAAAATTGTAAATGCCAAGTACCGCATGTTTGAGCGTCAATTCTACAATGCAGAGGGCAACGGGGTGAAGCAGAGTAACAAGAACATCATCTTCCAGGATAGCTCGTACAAGGTCAATCGGCCTGGGTTTCCGGGGTTGGCAAACAGCGTCGAGTCGCGGGATTTGGATGAGGCTGAGGTGAGTGAGTCCGCAAATCGGGAATATATCAGTGCTAATATGAAATTAGGAATGGTTGGGTGTCATTCAATCCAAGATAGAGAATGCAATCAACCTTTTGGAGGGGTAGTGGTCATTGACTGTCAAAACATTATTCATGTTCTGCATCTATTATCGTACATCTAGTCATTGTTAATCACCGCCGTCATCAATGCATTATACACCTGCAAGTTTTTGCTACACCCATTCCGACAGACAAGATAATAACCATCATATCCAAGTTCTTAATGTATCAATGTCCATCTAAGTAACCCCCGGTTTTGACACACCCTCCGACCCAACAGCCTTGGCCTTCTCGAGTTCTTGAATCTTCTCGTCAAGAAGTGCGACTTCCGCCTCAATGCTTAACAGCTTCTCACTCAACATTCCCCGGTAATCGTCATCCGAAAGCGACCTCAAAGGAACCCACTTCGAGTCCGCCAGCCGCTGGAGAAACGGTTTTGATGGAGCATCTGCCTGCTCCATCTGCCATGCGTCGATTGTGTTGAAGGTACTTTGGCCGACAAAGCCTAGTAGTGAAAATACGATGATTCCTGGGAGTAGACGGCCTCCTGTTGATTCTCTATCAGCCTCTCGTTTCAATGAGAGCTACTATTCTGGGAGCTTACCCATCAGTCTAGTCACTCCTCCTCCGGCAATCCCGCCGGAAAGAGCGCTGACATATGACCGTTGTTTCGGGGTGGCCTGATCTTCATAGTGCATGTTTAGGATATTGTTCCTCAGCCCTGTTAGGTTTTAGTAGTTGTTCAGACAACAAATATGGAAAAGATACTCACACCAGAACGTAGTCCCGCAGGCAAACCAATGGATACCACATGAAATAGAATGAATCACTGGATGGGGAGATCGGATGACACCAGCAACGCCTCCATAGACAAGACCAGCAGAGCCTACACGAATAAGCATGATCTCCGTATATAGATAGGCCTCCTGGAATTGCTAGGATGGAGGGACGAGAACTAACCACTCACGGCTCCCACTTTTAACGACGACAACAAAGCATCTTCAAGGTTGGTATTCTGATTCTGCTTTCCACTCATCTTGTGATTGTTGGATCACATCCCCTGTCGATGTCATCTGTTCTTTACTGGACGTTGGAGTCGATTTTGGTGATATATGATAAGGATCGATCGGATAAATGGTTGACCCGAGTAGCGAGGTCAAGAGATTCTTATAGTCGATGTGTGCGCACATATTGTAGATTAAGCACTCAATCAGCTGCGTATGCGCACATACGTTCGTTAGGCAATATATCTCTACCTTCAACTAGTTATCTACATATAGACCTCGTTTAGTCCGGAATAATCGACCCCCGATTTCCCTTTTGAGCTACGATCCGAGAGACCCCGTTTCATTGGTTATGAGCCCGGGCCTGCCCAAGATATTTGGATATATCAACGTCTAACCAGCGTGAGGCATCCTGGGGGTTCTATAGTCGCTTAACATCGTCTATAGACCGATCGATACGATTCCGACTACGTGTTTCGCCCTCGATTAGTTCCCTACACGATTACTGGCCGATAATCTGCTCAGCGGAGCCAATTGGGTTGTGAGAGAAGTCATAATGGTAGAAACTAGCAGCAAGAACAAGGAGATGTCTGAGAAAGATGTGCCTTTACCTAGCTCACCGGACAGAGAGCTAGTGGAAGGGAACGCGATCAAAATATACCCTTTCTCGATTGACAAGCTGTGTGAGGATAACGCTCGCTATTGGTTCCATGCCATGGAGAAGCAGTTGAGACTTCAATACTGTTGGCAAACGATCAAGTATTACGATGACGTTGGGGACCGCGAATATACTGCTGTTTTAGGACGCAATGAGAAGTGGTTCCGTGCCGATCTAAAGGCAGATGCCATCATTGAGCAAGGATTGAATCCCCAGACGGTTCTTGAGGTTAAATTGCAGCCAAATTCGGGTCGAAAATGGGAGTATCTCAAGCAGAGGTTTCTGAAATCATCCAACACCAGGAAAGCCATGAAACTGATGCGGATGGCGAATTGGACCTGGGATGAGCAGAAGACAGATGAAATTGGTGCATTTAGGGAAGTTATGGAGATGGCGCAGGAGTTCATAGAAATGAATGGATCCACAACTGTTGAAGTTAAAGAGTTGGCCCTGTTATGGTATCTCCGCGGCTTGGGGAATAAATACGCCACTCTGCGTGATATGTTGATGGGATCGGACGCCAAATTAACCCCTGAATATGTGCTAAGCCGAGTTGAAAACACCATGCAAATGCGAAGCGAATCGACCGAGAAGGCATCAAGAATTCAAAAGAAAGGCGCAAAATGTTTCGCTTGTGGGAAAACTGGACATCGTGCGAAGAATTGTCGGAGCAAGCGTGATGATCACGATGCTAGCACTGATGATGACAAGCGCCAAGATAGTCGAGGTGGCCGAGACGGCCGAAATAAGAAGCCCAATCGATTCTCCAAGCAGAAAGGGAAGTCTGCAAAGGAAGGAGGTAGCACGGCTCGCAATTATGACAATGATGATGATGATGGGCAGTATACGAGCGAATATGGTGCTCGTGCCCTAGAGACAATGTTTGATATAGCACTTGATGAGGTGACGTTGGAGAAAGGAAGACCAACAAGTGAATGCGTCACTGAGCTCGCTAAGTGGCCGAATGAGGTGGCTGGATTAAGCGAGGAAGCAACTGTGTGTGCCACTGAATGTGCAGATGGCTGTGTGGAAGAAAACAGTGACATGCAAGATGATTTCATATGTGAAGAAGTCCGAATCCATGGAGAGCAAGATGCTAGTACAACAGCTGTCGAGGACATGCAAGCTGGCCCCATTACTGAACTTAAGGATGAGAGAGCCAAATATATCGTTGAAGGAGCTCACCGAGCGAGTATGGATCCATCAAAGTGGTGCTTTGATAGCGGTGCTACAAGCATGTGCACTGGCAACCGAGGCATATTTGAATTCCTGGATGAGAGTAGCTGTGGTCATTTGACCATTGCTAGCGGCACCAAGATGTCCATCATGGGGCGTGGTATTGTTCAATTCGACCTGCCAGATGGCTCAACGGCCAGGTTAGGCAGGGTAGTGTACGTGCCGGGTCTAGCAGAGAACCTATTATCACTAGAGGCCCTACATATGGCTGGATTTGAATCAATCGGTTCGAAAAGAGGCTACGTGATCAGGAAGAATGGGAAAGTGGTCGCCCGAGGAAAGCGAGAAGGGTGGACTACATACCTGCACTCAGTTAAGCATGTCAATGCATTATTTCTCGGTCCAAAGGAAGCGAAAAGACAGCAATACGCCCGAATGGCCCTGTCTGCAAATGAACAGACGCGAAGGAAGCAGGAGCTGATTCACCGCCGCCTAGGCCATGCAGGAAGAAGTCGATTTAACACCTGCCTTGAATATATGGAGCTGGATGAGCTGAAAGTGGGCAAACAAGATCAGCTACTTCATGATAACTGCGAAGTGTGTGCTAAGGCCAAAAAGGTGAAAAAGCAGAGCCATGCACCAGTTCCCAGGGCTAAGAAGCCACTTCAACGTGTGTACATGGATTTCTGGGGTCCAAATCGCGATAGTATGGGGCCGGAAAGATATTACCTGTCATTGGTTGATGATTGTACGCGATATTCATGGATCTTTATCAAGACAGACCGAAGAGCTGAGAGTGTCATACACACACTGGATAGTTGGCTGCGTCAGGTTGAAAGGCAGTCAGGAAGAGTACTATTGGTCATTCGTACCGATAATGCAGCTGAGTTCACGGCATTGAGACCATGGGCAGAGCTCAAAGGGATTGAGCTTGAATTCATTGAGGCTGAAACACCTGCACAGAATGGTGTAGCGGAGCGATATAATCGTGTTATCATGGATATAGCGCGTGCTCTGTTGATTGACACCGGTATTAGCAAGCGATATTGGAAGTACGCTGTTGTCACGGCTAATTATCTGAGAAACCGGACGGTACTGGCAAAGCACAATGGCCAAAAAGATGAGAAAACGCCATATGAGCTATGGCATGGATATAGGCCTGATTTGACCCATCTTCGTGCTTGGGGCTGTCGAGTACTTTTTTACCATAAGCCAGAAAGCAAGCTGGAAAGCAGAGCAATGGAGGGTACTTTCTTGATGTATGGGAAGAGCAACAAGCAGTATTTGGTGCTGCCAAGGGGTAGTAGCGACCTTAAGCTAGTCACGAACCCCGAGTTTCGAGAGCGGGAGAACGGCTATTTGAGTGAATTCAATAAGGCCGATGTGAGAAGCCTGCCAACTAGCCTACCGACTGGCACTGTTTTACCTGCCAGACCACCTACCGAAGCGCCTGCTCAAGAACCCACTCATATACCCACTGAGGTGCCTGCTAGTGCAGAACCGCCAGTTAATGAGTCCTTGCATACCGATAAGCCGATGATTGATACAACACCAGAGCCGCCGAACTCGTTGTCGAACAGAGAGGATGGAGAGAAGGAAAGAGATAATTCTTCATCAACTGGAGGCACAACGGATAAGCCATCGAAACCATTCGAAGTCCAGCCTGAAGGGGAGGCAGAGCAGAGAGCTCCTAAGAAGCCTGATGAGATACGCGAGGTCCCGCGTGCAGATGAAACCCCACCAGAGGCAGAAGAGATGCCTGTGAATACTGGCCAAGAGAGCATGCCAGATAAGCCACCCGGGCGACGCTCAGAACGCGTTCGCCAGCCATCAGAGCGAATGATGGAGAGCCACCAAACAGAGCAGACCTATGGCCGCAAGCGCAAAGCTGAAGGGGAGGACACTGGGAATAGTGATCGTCCAGCTCAGCGCATGCGGGCTCATTTGGCTAGGCTAGCAGTAGCTGTGGAGCTATTGCAGATCGATAGAGAACATGAAATTACAGAGAAGGCATGTGTTACATGTGAGAAAGCTGGAATCCGCATACCAAGATCGTACAGTGAAGCCGTCAATGATCCGACATATGGCTCGAAATGGAAGGAAGCGATTCACAAAGAGCTGAACACCTTGATAAGCTTCGACACATGGGAATTGATACCCCGAAAAGAAGCCGAAGGAACAATTTCATCAACTAGATGGGTGTTTGATGTGAAGTTAGGCCCAGATGGCCGAATTGACCGCTTCAAAGCCAGACTGGTTGCCAGGGGGAATGAGCAATCAGATGATGATTTCGACGAAACATTTGCACCAGTTTTTCGGATAGATAGCTTACGAATCTTAGTGGCTATAGCAGCCCGACTAGGTTTGTTGGCACATATGCTTGATGCCAATAATGCATTCGCTGGATCCGACCTCGACAAGCCTAATTGCATGGAAATCCCGGAAGGATTACAGGACTTTGATCCGGAGGTTACTAGCACTAGAGGCCTAGTTTTGGAACTGAAGAAGTCGCTATATGGCCTTCGCCAGTCCGCTAATTTATGGCATCGAAAGATTAGCGATTTCCTGAAGAAGATAGGTTTTAGGCCGATTACCGCTGACCCCAGTGTATTCATTAATGACAGGGGTATGATCATCGCTGTGTATGTGGACGACATAGTGATATTTGGCAAGGATGCCAAAGATATCGATGCAGTGAAGCAGAAGCTCAAGAAGTTCCATCCAATGACTGATTCAGGATTGGTCAAGAAGCTGTTGGGCATTCGTTTCACATGGGGAAAAGATAGGTCTATTCAACTGGACCAGGAGTCCTATGCGCGACAAATTCTGGAGGAATTTGGCATGGCTGACTGCAAGCCTGCAATCACACCTATTGGCCCAAGTGTTAAGTTGGAGGCGCCGGATAGCTCACTGCTTGGACGAGCCGAACATAAGCTATTTCGGAGATTAATTGGGCGGTTGATTTTCTTGGTGATAGCCACGCGGCCGGACATTGCTTTTGCAGTGAATCAACTGTCTCAATACCTCGCGGAGCCAAGGAAGGTCCATTTGGCAGCGGCCAAACACGTGCTTCGATATGTCAAGGGCACTATAGGCTGTAGCCTGACGTTTAGTGCAAAGGGGAGACCGAAAGGATTATATGCATATGCTGATTCCGCGTATGCTAATTCAGCGAAGAATCGGTCAACCACTGGTTTCATTTTCTTTATTGATGGCACGCCAATCACCTGGACGAGCAGGAAACAATCGGTTACTGCACAGAGCTCGACAGAAGCTGAATATATGGCCGTATCGGAGGCAGCCAAACAAGCGGTTTGGATTAGACATTTCCTATACGCTATAGGAAAGGGATCCGTCTATCGTGGCACTCCGACCACCATCTATGAGGACAACCAGGGTGCTATAAAGATTGCTGACAACCCGGTTAATCACCCGAAGACGAAGCATATAGCCGTACGATATCATGCCATCCGGGACCACATAGGCAATGGAGAGATCCGCCTCGAGCATCTCCCTACGGACAAAATGATTGCCGATGGCTTGACAAAGGCTACCAACCATGCTAGCCAAGGACGGTTGGTTGATGACCTGGGTATCGCTTAATCAAGCGAGAAAGGAATTCAACATCTAGGAGAAGTTGAAGCGTGCGTCCAACCGCCGCTTATCAAATTGCCAGATATATTGTTTTTGATCGATTTGAATACGCGACGATTGTACGAAGGGGAGTGATAAGGATCGATCGGATAAATGGTTGACCCGAGTAGCGAGGTCAAGAGATTCTTATAGTCGATGTGTGCGCACATATTGTAGATTAAGCACTCAATCAGCTGCGTATGCGCACATACGTTCGTTAGGCAATATATCTCTACCTTCAACTAGTTATCTACATATAGACCTCGTTTAGTCCGGAATAATCGACCCCCGATTTCCCTTTTGAGCTACGATCCGAGAGACCCCGTTTCAATATAAAAAGTGCACGTGATATCACGTGCCATTAGTAAGACTTTGGGTTTGGCAGGCATGTTGGGTACTTTACATTTTCGGGGGAGGGGAAAGAAAGAGAATAAAGATGAAGAAGTTTTCTTTTTTGGTGCTGCCAATCAGAAATACATATTTAAAATAAATAAAAAAGATATTATATAGTCTAAGCCAGGAGGTTATGGTTCACAGTGCAGCAGTCCTATTATGCTACCTCCGGTTCGCTAAATGCAAGACGCAGAATAAAACATTGGGTTGAGCAGGATTCAAACAGCATGTCATGTAAGGCCAATAAGGCTCTCTAATCTGTCAGTTCTTGTTTATAAGCATGCATATGTCCTTTGATGTATCTATCAACTGCCGTACATTTTCTCTGGTGTTCCTATGTCGGTTAAATGGCCCGTCATTGGTGAGCACCACACATGGACCGCGCCAACAACTGGTATTCTGTGCCTCAAACAGAGACATATAGAATAATATACAGAGTATCAATAATTGTTTTTCATTTCCTCTATACTAAAGAGCTGGTATACAACTCAAGCCCTATCGCACCAACCGTAACAACATGCATTCAAAAATTATACCCGGCTTACATAATCAGTCAACCAATCTGCACCCCTCTGTCTGCCTTCGTCCAACTTTCTCTACTTTTCCTTTGCTTTGCGCATCGTCGTCTTTCCAAATCTCACCAGAACTTCACTTTCTGAAATCATTTAAGTCGTCTTCCTACTCGGGAGTCGCTTTTTACACTAGTTTTAACCCTCTTGCGTCTGAACGAGACGCGCACAAAGAATCTCCGGCGCAGTCCAGATTCCCATCCAACAGCTACAAATATGGGTACGTCTATCCCACTCTGTCTAGACAAGTATGCGAGGAATGGACTGTATTGACTGGTTTGGTTATAGCGCCTCCCAAGCAGAAGGCCCAAAAGATGTCCATAGGGACTTTCTTGGCCGATGAGAGTAAGTGAGAAAAAAAAAAAAGTTTCCCGCGAGACTGAATGAGACTGAATTTCGGTGCTGACTATTTTAGCCCTTGGCTCTTGGGCCGATGAAATGGACGATCTCCCTTTGCCTAGTAAGTCACATCCACAGCGATTTATTGAAATGTGATGATAGTTGCTGACAAGTGATAATCTCCAGCCTGTATGTTTGATCCGCTCCTATCCCCACCTCTTATCTTTCGTTGAAAGTTCTGATCTAAATGGTTTATATAGCTGTTCCGTCCATGGGCACTCGCCCGGCTCCGTCTGCGTCTGCTACGGGTTTCAATGGCTATTCTGGTATGAGACTTTCCCACCCCCATGAGACGGCATTGGCTGACGATAATAAAATTTTGAATAGATCGCCCTTTCGCGATTAGAGAGCCTCTTCCTCTTCCTACTCAGCCTCCGTACACCGCACACATCGGCAACCTTTCCTTCGATGCGGCCTCCGCCGATGTTGAGGAACTCTTCGCGGGTTGCGATGTGACCAACGTCCGTATTGTGGAGGATAAATTGACAAAGAGCCCTAAGGGATTTGGCTACGTCGAATTCGACACCGTCGATGGTTTGAAGAAGGCTTTGGACCTTTCTGGTGCTAATCTCCAGGGCAGATCGATCCGAGTTAGCATTGCGGAGCCTCGTATGTATCTTCGGTTTGCTTTTTTTTTAAGAATATTTGCATACTGACAGCACGGACAGCCAAGGAACGTGATGTCAAGGAGTTTGACTGGACCCGCAGGGGCCCTCTCCCCGCCCCAGAGCCTGCTCAACGCCGTGTTCCTGACCGCTCCACATTTGGACGCGCCTTGGACAACACTTCCGACGCTGGCAGCGACCGTCCATCCCGCCGCAACTTTGAATCTGACGGCAAGCCTCGCGACTTCGGCAACTGGGAGCGCAAGGGCCCTCTTTCTCCCGTTGGTGGTGCTCCTGCACCTAGGGAGGGCGGTCGTCGAAGCTCGCCCGCCCCCGCCTGGGGCGAAGGACGCTCTCAGGAGGGCTCCAGACCCCCGCGCCGTGAACTCCAGGAACGTACCCCCACTGCGGCCGAACTTGACAACTCGTGGAGATCGAAGATGCGGCCCGACGCGCAAACCAGCAACCCCCCCTCGCCTGCTGCTGCTCCTGCATCTCCCGCTGCTGCTCCTGCGGCCCCTGCGGCCCCTGCCGGTCGTCCCAGGTTGAACCTTCAGAAGCGTACCGTTACGCAGGAAGTCCTCAGCCCCGCTTCCGGCACCGAATCGAAGGCAAGTCCATTTGGTGGTGCGAAGCCAATCGATACTGCTACTCGCGAGAAGCAGGTGGAGGAGCGCCGCCAAGTTACGCTTCGCCAGAAGAAGGAAGCCGATGACAAGACCAAGGCGGAGAAGGCGGAGAAGGCGGAGAAGCAGCGCGCTGCAAAGGAGCAGGCTAAGGCTGAGAAGCCCGAATCGAACGAAAAGGACTCTGGCGACGTGCCCCAGGGTGGGAAAAGCTTTGACATCCTCCGACGTGCCGGTGAGGAGGAGAGTGATATGACCGCTGACCAGGAGCCCGCGGAGGAAGCTGCCAAGGCCACTTCTGCATCGCAGGAGGCTCCTGCCGCTCAATCCAACGGCAACTGGAGAAACGGACCGGTCGAGGCCGAAGCTGGTGGTGACGACGAGGGCTGGAGCACCGTTAGCACGCGGCAGCGCAGTAACCGCCGTGGAGGTCGCGCACATGCATAGATCTATTCATTTCCTTGACTTTTTCGATACCCTGAACAGTGTCGCCATTTTATTCCAGAACGCGGAGAAAATACTTTGACTATTTTCTTTTATCGTCCGGGGTGCTTCTTCCGAAAAACTCTTGCTATCTGCGATGGCAGAGAAGTTTTGGTTAATGTTGGTGGCTATTTGTTCAAATTTCCGATCATCTGCGCTCTTCTCTGATTCTCCGACCTTGTCTTGGTTCACGATTCTCTTGCTGGGCTGGGGATGATTTTAATCCTTTGCTACAGTTCCGGGCACGTCGAAAAGTTTCTCATTTATTCTCTTTTGTGTTTGAGTGTTCTGATCCTAGCTCTCTCGATGTTGTGTATGCACTTGACGACCATTATGGCCGATGTGAAGGAGGGACTCGTATTCTATGTTGTGTTATGAGATTTCGTCCGTTTTACAGCTGTCAATCTATCTCCTTGTCTTTTTTTTTTTTTGTTTGTTTCCTTTTCGGTTGTCTGTCTTGTCATGTTCGGGATGGGAGATGGCGTGTGGAGTCCTAATTGTTCTTGTTCCATGTCCTTCCTGTTGACGAGACAGCATGCAATAAATGTTACCGTTTCTATTCTGCTTTACATAGAGTAAATTTAACGTGTGCACAAGTTCTGCATCGTGATCGCTGCAGGGCTACTATGTACCATGTACAGACGGATCGACAGATATACCGAATTAGGCTGAAGACCTGAAAGATTAGTCATCTATCAGCATTCAGCTCTCTTTCACATGGCATATAAACATTAGAAAGAGGAGTAAAAGTATAGATACTTGAAGGCAACAATATCCGGCTACTTCGCCGACAAAGGCACATCCCGTAAATCCCCCTTCATCATCGGCCTGGTCTCCCTCGCTGGCTCAACGGTGATGTTCTGGTCCGCCCGTACCATCGCATGGGTCCTGCAGGGTTTATCGGCTACAGTGGTGTGGACAGTTGGGCTTGCGCTTGTTGTTGATACGGTGGGGAAGGAGCAGGTTGGGGGTGCGATGGGGTGGGTTAGTATGGGGATGACGGTGGGGACGGTGTTTGGGCCGTTTATGGGTGGGATTTTGTGAGTTTTCATCGTAACTGATAAATGGGTTAGGAGCGGAAGAAATGGATTGGCTAATGGGAACAGATTGTCTCGCGTGGGCTATCATGCTGTGTTCGCAGTTGCACTTGCGTTGGTAGGGATTGATATTCTGCTGAGATTGATGATGATTGAGCAGAGGAGTGCGAGGAAGTGGATTCAACCACAGTTGGTGGCAGAGACGGACGCATTAATTGAAGCTGGTTCCCAGTATGAATCTTCTGGAGATGATGCACCATCACCATCTGCGTCTTGCGATGCTGTCCTGCCTGAATCTCAGGGCGAGCCCGTGGGTGTCAAACCATCACCGTTGCCAGGAATGGTGCGCCTGATGTGCTCGGGCAATTTGCTTCTCGTTTTCGCAGCGATAGTCGTGAATGCCAGTTTTTATGCGTCGTTCGACTCGGCATGTCTTGTTTCTGATAGTTTGTGTATCGCCTCTGACATCTCAGGTCGTAAATGGCGCCAATTCCAGGTTAGTGATCTTCACAAGGCTCTCATCTAGGCGATATTGCAGGCGATTGGAAGTGATAGTATCCACCAACCGCGCGTATGCGGAGGCTGGGTTTCAGATTGCAGCAACGCTTGTTCCGCGACATATGTGAAGCACGATCGGGGTCAGATAAACTTAATCGAGGGAGAATATATTCTGCAAGGGGTATTTCGGGGACAAAGGGTCTAGTCCTTTGTTGGTGGTTGGCGTGGCTGGGTTGCGTGGTAATAGGAATATACACAGGACCGATGTCGATATATATTGTCGGGACTTTCGCAGGGAGAGCAATACTGGTATCCCTACGGAATACGAACTATAAGGCTATGATGCTGCAGAATGAGTACAATACTGTCAAATGACTCGTCACATAAGCATCGTATAGATGCATTATCATACAGTAGCAGCAACGGCGCGATCCACACGTGCCGGACATTTCTTTTTACTAGTAAAGGCTATAATGAATAGCTATAAAGAATGGAAGATTAAGGAACAATTCAGGAGACTGTCTCATAAAATAATAATATATGTCTACAAGAATAGCAGCACTATTATTATGCCCACCAGACCCGCCATCTCCATCCCCGACGGTGCTCTTGTCAGCCTCCCCGGGCTGTCAAACATCCTTACATCTTCCCTTTCTTCCCTTCTTTTCCTCTCTGGTTCCCTCTTCGCTGTTATTCTGAAATAGCGTCCAGCCTTCAAATACTAATCCAACCTCCATCCCACCGGCAGTAACCAGGGCCGTTCCGTGGTTCTGCCCGACCAAGAATCCTTTTAATTCTCTCCCCCTCCGCAGCAGAACAACCATGTCAACCACGACAACCACGACAACCACGACCACCACTGCCCTTAATACGATGCTTATCGGCATGCCTACTGATATCGCAACTTCTGAGAAGCATTGTGGTCACGAGGGAGTCCTGTCGCAAGGCGAAATGGCGGCCGAAGAGGCCCAGCGGAGAATCAAGGAGTTGGAAGCACAGGTTCAATTTCTCAAATTGCAAAACACGGGGTCGGGTGAGTCCAAGCCTCTCCTTAATCCTATCTATAACCATATTCATGCAGGTTGGACAGTCGAAAAACTCGCCGAGTACGACGAAGAAGTCCGCCGTCTACGCTCCCAAGCCAGCGCCTACACACCGCGAACATCGCGATCCTCTCGATCATCCGAGGACATGGATAAATCGCTATCACCAACTCAACTCCCAGCGTCCAATGGCCCCGAACAGCCACAACCGCAGCAACCGCAACAACAAAGCCGTTTTACCGCGCTAACGTCCTTCTTCCCGTACGGTCGTCGTCTTAGCGCTACACCTACGCCTCCACCTCCACCAGCCTCAGCGCCACCACAGACCCAATCCCATGTTATCCCCCCGCATCCCGCCCCCGATCCTGAAGAAACAATCCAATTGCAGAACGCGCTCAGTCGGGAACAAAACTTGCGCAAGGCGGCGGAGAACCAATTGTCGCAGGCGGCTACGGAACTGGAGGATTTGACGGCACAATTGTTCAGTCAGGCGAATGAAATGGTAGCACAAGAGCGGAAAGCACGCGCACGATTGGAGGAACGGGTTGCGGTGTTGGAACGGAGAGATGTCGAGAAGCGGACACGGCTTGATCGGTTGGAGAAGGCGATGCAGAGGGTGGAGAGGCTGAGGGCTATGGTCGGATAGGTCTCTCTCCCTCTCTCTCTCCCTCTCTCTCTTTGCCCCTCTCTACTTTCTTTTCTCTCTTTGACATGCCCCAGTTTGCATTGGTTGCACCGATTACATATATACCCCTTGCGTTTATTTTTCTCGACATGGGACATGAAACCAGATTGTTTTGATGGGTCACGGCGCGATGAACGATACGATCAGCATATTCATGGAACAGGCGCATCGTGTTTATTGTTTTATCTAATTTGCGTTGGTTTTCTGGCTTTGCACTTTGTTACTGGCGCAGGTTGTGGTTTCGGCATACTTTGATATTTGGTATTTGCTTACATGTATACTACACCCAGTTTGATTCCCATTGATTGAATTATCTCTCTTGATCTACAAGTATATAGTACAGACAATCTATTCATCAATTTATATATAATGCTCTGATATGCACCATTTTTTGACAGATCACGGGACCCCACCTGACCCCGGATTCTGATAAGAGACGTTGGTTTCTATCGTACCCTTCTCCATCCGTCATCGTTTCCATCTTACAGAATATAACTTGCAGCCATCATGCAGCACGACTTTAAGATCGGCATGGCCATTATAGGCAGCGGTATGTGTCTCAAACAGAGAGAAAACCAGAGAAACATAAATAAACCAATGCTAATACATATATCAGGGAACTTCGCCCGCGAGGAACACCTGGTACGCAGCACGCATTCAAAGCCAGACCTCGTGTGCTCTTTACATCTAACGAGGCCATAACCAGCCATCTATCATAGACTCCAGTGGCTGGGGTTGTGTCCTCAAAGCCGTCTACTCCCGCTCTCTGCAATCAGCCGAGAAACTAGCCAAGGATATCCCAGCTACAGTGGAGAAGACAAAAAGAGGATATGGAAAAGTTCCAGATGTCGACATTTACTCTGATGACTCGGGCCCGGGGAAGGGGTATGAGGACTTGCTTGCCCGTGATGATATTATGGCTGTGACCATTGCGTATGTCTCATCTTTGAGCGTCTTAAACAGTCGCTAATCTGCTAAAGTCTCCCGATTACAATCCAGCCGGAGTATATTCGATTGGCTATTCAGGCGGGAAAACATGTTTTCTCCGAGAAACCTATTGCCAAAGACGTTGCTACGGCGATTGAATTGATAAGATGGTATCGCTCCCAAACAGGCCCTGATCGGAAGATTCTATGGGCTGTGGGAGAGAACTGGCGATGGATGGACAAATACAAGAAAACGGCGGCTGAGGTCGGGCTCCATGGAGCTCTGGACAGCTTCCGGGTGAAGGTGCACAGCATGATAAAGCCCGACTCCAAATACCATAGTAAGTTTGAACCACTTCTCGCTTGGGCAAAGTTGATAATAACAACATCGCAGAAACGGAATGGCGCAGAAATTCCGACTACCAAGGCGGATTCCTCCTAGATGGCGGCGTCCATGTTATTGCCGCTATACGCCTAATCCTAGATGAAACTGCCTGTGCTCATCCCCTGACTGAGGTTTCAGCACAGTGCAGTCTGCAACAATCACATCTTGCACCCATTGATACAATTGAAGCGACCTTGAGGACCAAAAACGGAACACAAGGGATCTTATCATTGTCGTATGGATCGAAGTCGAACGACCAGATCTATGAATTCAATAATGGCTCGAGTTCAATCACGCTTGATGGTGATACTCTCACAAATCAAGGAGAAATCGCTTTCAGCGGCCGGGGTGTCACAAGTGAGATCCGTATCTTTGCCAGCTCGATTCTGGAGAGGAGCGGAGTGGTGTACCAACAAATGTCACCCGAGGAGGCGTTGGCAGACTTGGAAGTCATGGAGAAAATGATCCAAAGCAGCGAACATGGCGGCGAGAAGATGGCATTAGAGTATCAAGTTTGGCATGACAGAAACACTTCATAGATAGATGATGTATGCATTCCCAAAATGGAAATTAACCAATCACGTGCTTCAACAGGGCTTCCCGCCCCAGCCCTAGAATCCCGATCGGGAAAAGGCATCGCTTAGCGAGCCACTAGCGTGGCGGGCCACTCAGACTCGCTCCAACTGGGCTCGGCCAAACCTCCCGCGCGAAATTTTGAGGAAGATTTCGAACCGTCACGACAACTCTCGAACGCCCAGCCAGCGAGACCCTACAACACCGGCAAGGTATGTTCTTTTTTATGTGAATTGGGATAGAGGGAAATTCTAATATCTTGAAAGATGGTCCTCGCAAAGAAGCACGTCCCTATCGTCAAGAAGCGTATGTGATTCTGAATTCCTGCCCGAGCACATTTCGATTTCAGTCTATCGGTTTTTTTGTCCATCGGAGTCCATCGGTTTAGGGGAGAAAAACCGATTTGAGTACGGGATTATGGGGTTACGATGGAATGCAGAATTTGCGTTCAATTCCAGGCGGGGTGGAAAGACATGAGCGACATGGACAATCGATAGCTGGACGATCACACACGAAAACACGACCGATAACTGACAATCCATAGGCACCAAGACCTTCTGGCGCCACCAGTCCGACCGCTTCAAGTGTGTCCCTTCGTCATGGCGCAAGCCCAAGGGTATCGACAACCGCGTCCGTAGACGCTTCAAGAGCAACCTTCCGATGCCCTCGGTACGATTCACCCGGGAAAATCCTTGCGGACAATCGAACACGAATACTGATATGTGATGTGATGGAACAGATCGGATACGGCTCCAACAAGAAGACCAAGCACATGATGCCCTCTGGCCACAAGGCCTTCCTCGTCCACAACCCCCGGGACGTTGAGCTTCTGCTCATGCACAACCGCACCTACGCCGCTGAGTATGGCCGCCCGTCCAAACTGTCTTGCTTCCGCAAGTTCGACAATTGCTAATACTAATACCGCTATAGGATCGCTCACGCCGTCTCCTCCCGCAAGCGTGTCGACATCCTCACCAAGGCCAAGGCTCTCGGTGTCAAGGTCACCAACCCCAAGGGCCGTGTCACCACTGAGGCTTAAATTATTCCCCTGTGACGAACGACAAAATGAAAAATTAGAAAAGCGCGAGAAAGAGAAAAAGGAAAGCGGTTTCCGGGACGGATCACACGGGTCGCTAGTGATAAAGGGTACTGGTCGGGTGTTTTTTTATCTCAATCTATTTTTTCCATTTTTGTACGGTCATGTGGAAGCCAAATATCCATTTCTCTTTCTTTTTCTCGTGTGAGATACATCCAGTCTGGTATGGCATGACGTCCAACTTAAAGCATGATGACCGGTACGGCGCGACAAAGGAATGGAAAAGTCAATCGGATCTTGATATCAAGAGATACGTCTGTCCGCTGCGGTACTTGCTGCTAGATCTATATGCGTAGCTATCTATCTATACGATCCGCGCAAAGCCTGTCTATCCCTTCCACTGACCATGACTCGAAATCACGAATAGTGATAATAGAAATCCCAAGCCTTCACAAGCTTCCCTTTCTTTATATCCTCCAACTCCACCAGCTGTTCTGTCATCCCAACATCCATGGCGAGCCAGTCATTATGCCTCAACATGACAGGCCCATGATGAAACGTCTGCGCGCGATCAAAATCCATACCACCCGACCCATCTCTTAAACCATCATATTCCGAGGTACGGATCACCTTGACACACATGCACACTATGTATCTTGCGTTAGATTTTTAGAAGAGCCACACCCGGTATTTGGTGTAGTTGCCGAGCTCTATTTGGCAGATTTTGGGGGGGGGGGGGAGAGGTGCTTTCCACGAGAATGGCGTTTGGGGGCTGCTTGTCTTCTAGGAAAGGCTTTGAGATGCGGTGCCCATGTAAAATGGTTGGGGTTGATTTGGGTGATTATGCTTAGGAGTTCGGGGACGATTCCTTGGTCACATAGGCCTCTTTCCTTGAAGCGGGTATATGCTGCACTTTCGCATTTGACGGGGTCTGTCTCGAGGCTTGAGGGCCGTTGGTCGTGTTCTGCTGGGGTGTGGTACTGGGACATTTTAATTTATGATCAATCAAGCCGGGAGGGGGGATTGAGAGTATACAAACGTGCCACTTCGAAGATAGATGGAGTCTCGTTCAGTAGGACTTGAAAAAACAGAATGCATCTGACTCTTTAGAAGTTTGAAAAATTTACTCTTATCCATGCTTAGCTCCATCTCAGGCGCCTAGAGAGATGTATATAATGATCAAAGAAAGCTGAATCAGGTGATTATACAGCCGTATATATAATTACCACCATCAAGGTGTAGATCAATAGCATCACCCAATAGCCATGTCTTTCGACGAAGGAACTTGTGCTCAAATACCCGGTGAGAGTCTCGTACCGGACACGGCTTTCTTCGAGCCCGCACTTCACGAGCCAACTAGACCGAACCGTGCTCCTGGTGATATCAAGCCCTCGTAGGAATGGCAAATGAGGCACCGAAAGGGTACTGATTCAGAGCAAACTGGGTTTAAAAAGGTTCTGGCTCAAGTCAACTATTACATGGAGCAGAACGATACTCGCTACGGCTTCGTGCTTACCAATGTCAAGCTTGTCGCCATCCGCCAGACTGCGTACGGTAGTGAAGAAGAACCGCAGCTGACTATTTTGCTTGCTCTTTGGTATCTCAGGATGTTGGCGTCTGATAATGACAACTGGAGGCTGGAATGATTTGATAGAGACCACCGCATGGATATTTCTTGTCCTTGCTGTGTGTTAGCAACGTTCATATTGTTCTGTCACAATTCTGGTTTTAGAGAAGTACCTATTAAGGTTGATGCATGAAGTTTTGATTCAAGTTTTATGTGATTTCTCTTATTTCTGGATTGGATATGTATTAGGAATGAAATATGTGTATCGTTCAATTCATCATCACATCAAAATATCTATGGATATCTCTATATCTGCAACGCAAAACTTTTGTATTTAAGCAAATCAGAATTCAACCGAAAATCAAGTCTCCGGTAACCCCTCCTTCTCGACATCAACCATCCCAACTCCCCTGATAAGACTAGGCACGCCCTGTTTCCCCTTGACTACCCCATCCTTCCCACCCTGCCCCTTAGGCTCATCATCTAAACTCTCAGGCACAACCCCATACCCAAAAACAACCTCCTCACTCTCCGGCCCAAACACCCAATCCGGAGCCTCCTGCGGCCCTTCAGATCCACCAGGCGGAAGAGCCCAGGATGGCATCTTAGAACGGTATTTCCAGTCGCCCTCGAGATCAGCGTATGCGACTGCATGCAGGAAGATACCGAGTTCGTGGACGCCAGGATCACTGTATAGTTCTGTTCCACAGATTTCGCAGGTTCTGCCGGAGAGCATTTCGCCTTTGCGGCGGAGGTATTTTATCGATGCTTCTTCGTGTTCGCGGGTCATAATCTCGTTGACTAACTTGGGATCTGTGCCTGGTGGGAGGTCTGGCGCGGCGGTGAGATGCGTGCGGTATGAGTAGACTGTGTCTGGGAGTTCTGTCTTGCCCATGGTGGACAAGCGGTCGATGATCTCGCCGTCGCGGTCAGCGGAGGACTCATTCTTGCCGAGATTGGGCCCGAAGACGCGGCGGTTGGAGTAGATGGGGTCGTTGGTGATGGGGTAGCCGAGGAATTGTAGGTGGACGCGGATTTGGTGTGTGCGGCCGGTGAGCGGGAGGCAGTGGACGATACTATAGCCTTCGTCTTCGTTGGAGAGGGCCGGTGGTGGTGTCGCTGCACGTTCACCATTTGCCTTGTCGACAACCGTCTGGACAGGTTGAGGGGGGTAGTACGCGAGTCGACGGAACTTGGTCTTCGCCTCTTTACCCGTCGCACGAACACGATTCAACCCCAGCTTCGGACTAACCTGCATAACCGGCTGATCGCAAATGACCACCCCATCAGGGAATTTCCCCTTCACACGAGCCACATACTCTTTCTGTACAGTTCGCTGCTTCAACTTGTCTGCCATCACCTCCGCACCCTTGGGGTGTTTCCCAATGAACATGACTCCCGACGTAAGTCTGTCCAGACGATTGCACGGCCTAGGGAGGAAATGCGGACTGCGCTGGGCGCGCATGATCTCGACGACGGTGTTGTAGTGATACCGTCCCGCAGAGTGCACAGGGACTCCTGCAGGCTTGTCGATCACGATCATGTCATCGTTTTCGTGGATGATCCCGATCTCGTTGGCGGTTACGGGAGGTTCGTGCCGGTGGAGAGTGTGCGAGATCACCTGGCCGTTCTTAATAACCGTGTTGGGGCCGGCGACTTGGCCGTTGACCGTCACAGATCCCTTCTCCAGTGCTTCTCTCTATCACCAATAAGTACCATCCTCAAAGCAAAGGTTGTAAACAGGAGCATACATAATACTCCGGCCTCCGATCCCTAAACTCCGACGTAAAAATCTCCACCAACGTCCTCCCCCGCCATCTCTCCTTGCAGTAAGTATTATACGTATAATGATACGGTTGAACCCTCCGCAGTCCACCCTCGTAGTAATACGGTGCCGGCCACGGATCACATGGCGTGATAGCCACCTTGGGCGGTTCCTGAACAGGGTCGGCGGGAGGGGCTTTGAGGTTTACGTCGACGGGTGTGAGCGACATGGTTGTCGGGGGGAGTTTACCTCGCCGGGCGAGGTACGCGAGGATTCGGGGGGATGGCGTTATGGTGTTTGTTTTCGTCAAAGAGACGAGATAGGGGGGTTGTGCGACGAATGTTAAGGCCGTGTCTAGTGGGGTTTGCGAAAGTATTTTTCGAGGATATTGAAAATTTGTTTTGCCTGAGGCATTATATTTATGTAAGCGGAGATAAGCCTCGGTTCGGGTTTCCCGCGTGCCGCATTCATTCGAGGTACATAAACGATACTGGGCGTTTGATATCGCAATTGCTCTATCATATATTCTGCAATGGCCCCCAAAGAGCTAACACTGAAGAAGGCGCGCAGCCGCGCAGACTATGCCTTTCACCAGGAATACCGGACCCGATGGTATCTCCCCTTACCCTCTTATACTCGGATATACTTCCAGTGCTTGTATGCTAATCGGTACAGGTTCGACAACGACATGTACGCGCATCTCAACAACACTGTCTATACGATGCTCTTCGATTCCATAATCAACACGTACTTAATCAGCCACTGCGGGATGGATCCGTTTACCGTCAACAAAAACGACTCACCAGGGCCGGCGATGAAGCAGATTGCCATCATCGCAACCTCATACTGTGACTATTTTGCGTCTGTTGCGTTCCCAGATGTGCTTGAGTTGGGGTTGCGCGTGGAGAGACTGGGAAAGTCGAGTGTCACATATGAAGTTGGTGTGTTCCGGAAGGGGGAGGAAGATGTGAAAGTTGTCGGGGGCTATACGCATGTCTTCGTGGAGAGGGAGGCGATGAGGCCTGCAGCAGAGGGAATGGAGGGGGCTGTACGGAAGGGACTGGAGGGACTGATTAAGGAACCCAAGGCGAAGTTGTGAACCACTTGTACATAAGAGCAGAGATGATTATATTAATGACCAGTACCAGACCGTCCTAACTCTATACAAAACAGCGAAAAAAACAACACCAACGCTGAAGGAAGCAACTTTTAAACAGTTCTATAACGTAAAATCCAAAACGCCCTCGCTAGGAACTTTTTATACAATGGCAATGTGTCAAAACAGAGTGAGGCAACCAGACAATATGAAAGAACAAAAAGGAAAAGACAAAAGAAACTCCCGCTGAACACCTTGCGACGGGTATAATGCGGATAAATCGAGGTCGGTGACTCAATCGCTGGCAAAAGCTGATATCAAGATGCTGAACCTGAGGAAACGCCAGTTTGCAGAGTAAAATAAGGTTATGTCGATCAATTCAATTTCGACGGTACGATGCTGCTGCACCGCGAGACATTCGAGCTCTCCGGCTCGTAAACACGACGCATGGTATTGGCCTCAGTATCAAAGGACCACTTCACGTACGGTCCAGGCAGGAAACACCCCTTGGCATCCCAACCAGCGACCCAAGTGTATCCGTCATCGAGACGGAAGAACAGGCGCCTGACCAGCGCAGCGCCCTCTTCAAGGGAGACATAGTACCAGCGACATCGCTCTTCCATCTCATCTTCAAAGATGTAGCGGTGCAGGATGCGGCAGTAGATCAGTGGCACGGGCACCTTCTCGTCGTACTTGTTGCCGTCGCGGTAGATTAGATGCCAGCCGCGGCCGGGGATGTATTTGTAGATACCAGGCACTGGGGACTCCCAGTGCTCCTCGCGATGGATGGAACCGTTGATGCGCTCACCGCGCTGGAACCAGTAGACGGGGCAGAGGACGGTTCGAAGACAGAGAAAGAGGTTTGGAGACATGATCGTAGTAGAGGATCGGGAGGAATGAGGAGTATTAGGTGAAATCAAAGAAAAGCAATGCTGAAGAACTTTTGACGCTTAACCGCAGATAACTTTTGGCGCAAAAAAACAAAACAGAAACGCGCAGGCCAAAAAAAAAAAAAAAAAACCTGAGAAGCGTGTGTTATAAAAAGGCATCCATGGTGAGAAAGAGAAGGAATTCAAATATAAATCCGTTGGTAGTAAAAGGAATGCGAGAGAGTAACCGTGTCTGCCTGTCGCAATCCAGACAACAACCACACAACCAAGACAATGCGGTGTGCGCCAAGGGCCGGAGAATAAGGAGGAAATCGATAGATCGAGAACAATTTGCACTATCAGAGCCGAGAATGAGCCCAGATTGCACTCAGTCACACGGGAACTCGACAAGATAGCCTGCAAGGTAGCAAAGCGCAATGCAGGAGTCCGGCGGTGGTTGAGTGAGGCCTCAGAGAACACGCATGGGAGCCACGAGGGAGCTGAATGGACGGAGATAGACAGACATGATAGCGAAAAAGAAATATGCAGGAAAGAAGAAAGAAGAAAAAGGAGAGGGAAACGAAAGAAGTGGGTGAAAGCGAGAAAAAAAAAATTTGGCGGTCTGACGAGAACAGACCAGATGAAGTCACGGGCGAGTCTAGGCAGTTTCAGGATTCTGCCCTATCCGGTTGGTGCAGTTACAGCGTCACAATTGTGCTATTATTATTACATATAAGTACATCCAAATATGCAAGGCATATTTGTTATCAATCAGAGTCAATCGCGCAATCCCGTGGTCATCTCTATGGCCATCTCTCTGGGCCCTAGTGGTTATGGCGAGGCTCTCCCCCCTGCGCTAATCGCTGATACTTGACAGCCTCGCGCAACACCATTCCCTCATTCAGCTGCGCCGTCTCTTTCCGGAACATCTCCTGCCACGGTGTCTGACTCTCGGGGTTATCGTACCCCCCTCGTATCGACAATTCTTCCCTCCGCTGTCGCAATTCATCTTCCGACACCGACAGGATGTCCACGCGGCGCTTATTTAGATCGACACGCAGCCGGTCGCCGTCACGCAGCAGTGCCAGATTTCCTCCCGCAGCAGCCTCGGGACTGGCGTTGAGAATTGACGGTGACCCCGAGGTTCCCGACTGTCGTCCATCGCCGATACATGGCAGGGAGTGTACACCCTGTCGCAATAGACGACCTGGTGGGTGCATGTTGACCACTTCTGCGGCACCAGGATAACCCAGCGGTCCTGCGCCACGCATAACCAGGACGCTGTATTCGTTGATCGGAGTAGAGGGGTCTTCGAGACGGTGGTGGTAATCCTCAGGACCGTCGAAGACGACTACGGTACCCTCAAAGGCATTGGGGTCGTTCGGGTTCTCGAGGAACTTTTCGCGAAATTCTTGCGAGATAACGCAAGTTTTCATGATTGCCGAATCGAACAGGTTACCCTGCAGATGCACGAAGCCTGCATCAGCGACCAGAGGATCCTGGTAAGCGCGGATCATGCGCCGGTCCCAGCTGTGCCGACCGCCGACGTTATCAATGACTGTGCGACCATTGCAGGTCAGCACACCGGCGTGCAGCTTGCCTGCATCCAGTAATTCTGCCATGATAGCAGGGAGGCCTCCTGCACGATAGTATTCCTCGCCCAGCAGCTCGCCCGCAGGCTGCATGTTGAGTAGTAGTGGGATATGGAAACCGAGTCGATCCCAGTCGTCTAGCGATATGTCGACCCCGATATGTTTTGCGATCGCGTTGATATGGATTGGTGCGTTGGTGCTGCCGCCAATGGCCGTGTTGACTACGATGGTATTCTCGAAGGCCTCACGGGTCATGATGTCGCTGGGTTTGCGGTCTGCGTGAACCATCTCAACGATCCGTAGACCGGTTTCATACGCACATTGCGCTCGTTCGCGATATGGTGCTGGGATTGCAGCTGATTCGGGAAGTGCCATACCCAGTGCTTCGGCCAACGCATTCATCGTCGATGCCGTACCCATAGTGTTGCAATGACCAACTGACGGTGCACTGTCTGAGTTAGCATACACTTCAACACATTGAACACGCAGCATACCCTTTAGAAACATAATCGATAAACTCCTCCTTATTAATCTCCCCAGCAGCATACATCTCCCTCCCCTTCCAAAGTACCATGCCGGACCCAGCCAGTTCACTCTTCACGTAGCCATTCATCATAGGCCCAACATTCAAACAAATCGCCGGAATATTCTGTCCAATTAGCCATCACCCCCCCTCCATAGCAGAACACACCCAAAGAGAAAAAACTCACCACAGTCCCCGCCGCCATCAACGCCGCCGGTGTCGTCTTATCGCATCCCGTCAACAACACAACCCCATCCAACGGATACCCATACAACAACTCCACAAGCCCCAAATACATCAAATTCCGATCCAAACACGCCGTCGGCCGTCTCGAACTCTCCTGAATCGGATGCGTCGGGAACTCCATTGCAATACCCCCCGCACTCCGAATCCCCTCTCTCACTCTTTTCGCCAGCTCCAAATGGTACCGGTTACAAGGGCTGAGGTCGGAGCCGGACTGCGCAATTCCGATCACGGGTTTGTTGGAGGTCATGAGTTCGTCGCGGGTCATGCCGTAGTTTAGGTAGCGCTCGATGTAGAGGGCTGTCATGCCCGGGTTGTCGTTGTTGTCGAACCATTGAGAGGAGCGAAAGCGTTTTGTTGGGGCTTGGGTTGCTTGTTTTGTGACGGAGGATAGGGTCTTTTCGAGGTCGCGGGTGCGTTGGCGCAGGGCGAGGAGTTCGGATTCGCAGTCTTCGATGTTGATGGGGGTGTTGATGTTGCTGCAGGAGCAGCCTTCGCATGTGGTTTTAGTTGCGCATGTCATTTTGACTGCGCTTGTATAGGAGGAGAGGGAAAAGGAAAGTCAAGTGCAAAGCAATTGAACACTCAAATCAATTACAGAAGAAAGGCGCAAGTGAGATTAAATATGGCGTCCTCGCAGTCGGACAGTCTCCGGGCACTACCCCACGTACAATGGCTGAACCGAGACAGAAGACCAAATTGAGGGATTTACTCTGCAGACACGAGAAAGTAGTCAATCACAGCCCAACAAAAACCAAGCAGGAAAAAGGAACCCGAAAACCACAACAGCCTGAAATGCCCCGACTTCCCCCACATTCCCCACGCCGGAGTTTACCCGCACCCGGCAAAATCGGACCTGGGCCGGAAAGTAGCAAGCCGAGCCTGTAGAGGTACTCGGGCAGGTTTAGATCCGACTCTTCAATTTGATGTCCTCAAAGGGCAAACCCAGATACCTCCACATATAATGGAATCGATCACTCCCAAAGAACGGTTCCTCTTGTCCCTGTGCATTTTTCACCCAGAACCACGGACACCCGAAAGCACCCTGCTCTTTCACCACTTTCTCCGTCACAGCTGTTAATTCTGCTTTAATTTCGGGGTTGGAGGCTCCGGTGAGGATATCCTGGACTTTTTCCTCGGGGAAGACGCGACGGAGTGCCGTGGTGAGATGCTCAGGCTTGGAGATGTCGAGTTGGCGCTTCCACATGGTCTCAAGGCAGGCGAGGTAGGCGGCTTCATAGTCGGATTTCGGCGTTGATTTTTTGACGTAGGTTAATGCTCGTTGGGGCTATCGATTAATGTCAGTCACTTGATCTGGCAGCTGAAGGATCGCTGCATACCAGAAGAGAGAGAATTGGAAACCACGGAGGAACCTCGAACTGATTCCCGAAATACTCCTGCGCTCGCTTGCCGTCGTACTTGGCATGTTCGGCTTTTGCAGGGAGAGTCCACGGGGGTTTGTTGCCACTACCGACATTGATTCCTCCAAGAAAGACGGGGATAAACCTACATAATTAATTATGGTCATCCCATTATATAACTTGGGGAAAAGCGTACTCGATCTCCACCCCCAAGTCCGTTAAAGCAGCGGCGTTCCTCTGCAGGTAGGTAAATGCATGATAGCTATAAGGCGAAACGCAATCAAGATAGCACGTAATTTTCTTGTCCATTTTGTCTGATGAACTGAAGAGGATTGTTTGAGGATATGTGGGGGGTTTAATACTTGAGGTGCCGATGCGGAGGACTGATATGCCGAGGCATTGTCGGAGATTGATAAGATAAGATCTTGCCTACATTCCATAGTAGAATAACAGTAATATTACTGTTGGAGGTTATAGACCTAATATTGAATGCCCTATGTATGTCTACGCTTCAATAAGTCACCGTTCACCATTCAATGAACCAACCGAGTATCGCAAAATGCCGAGGTATCCATATTCAAATCACCGAGCTCGGGTCGGCTTCCAAAAACTCGATTCCTGAGGTTTCATTCTTCATTTACGAATGCAATTGGAAACAGAAAAGGGGCACAAGATCAAGACATGTGATAATTGTTAGACATGTTGGACCTGCCTATACGAATAATTTCCTGGAGATTCTGTAGAATCGCAGACGGGTCTGCTTCAAGCGCCGACGAAAATGCATATGGAGACCCGTTCAAGTAAATATTCCCTGAAGGGAATCCAACCGACTCATTTTCAACATCTGCCTCCGAAAACATATCATCCAATATTGGACGTGAGATCGTAGCCGTTTGGTTCTGGCTAGTCCTCGCCAGAAGCTGAAGTACAACCCTGCTCTGCAGGAGAATGACCTGTCGAAGTCTCGATCTTTGAAACGATCGAGGTCCGCTGCTCGTGTCATTTGTCTCCCCCCAAGAACAACGGCGACAGTCATCTACTGCTGCTGTCAATAGCCGGTCAAAATGTGCCGGAGTGGCGGTGGTCTGGAACAGCTCTAGCATCATCCCAGCGATGGGCCATGCCTGCGATAACACCTCTAGCATTTCGAGGCTTGCATCGAGCTTAAGTCTGATTGCATGTAAGAGGGAAGGTATCGATGCTTCCATTTGGTGTTGTAAGGTTACGAAGGAGACGACCGCGTGGCATATTCTAAGCGCTATTAGTTCGACCTGAATACCAATGGCACAAGGATATCCTGAACGGACATGAAAGAAGGGGCATATTGAAGCTGTCCATGAGAGTACAGAGTCTCCATAATTGATATAACAGTTGATGCAGCATGGAATGATGATTTCTGAGCTTCATTGGAGGAGTCCGGTTCCTGCAGCAGTTGCAATTGACATACGAGCGTGCTGGATACCGTTCAGCATGCCGTCCTTCGATTTTCGACGAGGATAGATTCAAACTCACTAGAAAGCAGAAAATAGAACACCTGACAAGAACGTATGCCTGGATTGTCTCCATTGTAGCTCTAGAGGACAAGAAGCAAGCCATTCACTCAATCCCAGTTCGCACCGAGCAGCTTCAGCGCGTCTATTCTCTTGCGACGACCTCGACGATAGCTTGAGACATAGCCCCAGGTCCATAAGTTGACAAAGCTTGACATATTCAATGAAGAACCGAGCTCGGGTCTTGTCAGATGGGTACTCGATTTGCAATTGCTCATCGCGCTCGATGAAGTCATTTTCAGTCAGTGGATCCACCGTGAAATCGCTTAAATCGATATGCAGTGGCCGGCCAAAAGCGGCTGCTACGGATCGATCACGCGTATATAGCGTCCACCAGATCCGTTTTCGCAGGCTTTTTTCTGAATGATTGAGATCCGTATATCTCTCCCTATGTTATGGTCAGAAATCATCAATAGTACACACACACACACACACACACACACACACACACACACACACACACACACACACACACACACAGAGAGAGAGAGAGAGAGAGAGAATACTTGCCTATCATGGAATCCATATGCCTGTGCTAAAGCAGTCCCGAGTCGACTCCAATAGAAAATACCACACTCTGTAAGGTCTGGGTTGGTCAACATGGATCCCTTAAGTTCCACGAGAAAAAAACATACCATCAGGACCATCCCAATATATCCCCAGCAATATGACAGCCTGGAGAATAGTCACCGGGTCCTTCTCATACCCCGCATCATAAAGTGCCTTCGTCTTTCTGTAGAACACGCGGGGCGAAATACTCCGATCATCCGAGCTCTGCTGGTTCACCGTGAACCTGGCAGCGACCATTAACATTGCCTGGAGTAGCAGAATAGGTGGACCTGCTTCATCTGGGCTGTGATATTTGCGCATAAAGTCTTGTCTGTTGACCACGGGTAGGATTGGTGCTATCCACTCGAAGAAGATCTTAACCAGTGCATAGCAGACATCTTTTGGTGGAAGATTAAACGCCTCCCGTCGGTTGAGAATTTCTAGTTCGAGGGGATCGAAACCAGCTGGATGTGATGGGATGCTTGGTGGTGCCATTGAGAATGGCTCGAGGAGGATTAATTGGAGAGGTAATAGTATTAAAGTTATCTTATGTAGATGTGATGGAGGCGATATCACATGACCTCCTATAGAGGACAAATCAGGGTATCTATTTAGGAGGATATCTAACATATACTGGTGTTCACTATTCTCTATCTGACTTCCCATATGATCCTAATCCTGGAAACATAAAACAATCCCTTTTTTATCATCCAATAACGCATATACTGGCATAAGTGTCATTAAACCCTGAAACAAAAACAAAAGAAAGGACAAAACGCCGGTAATGCCAGAGAGGAGTGAAAAGTATTCGAAATGCCATGCCAATGCAATTACTGCGTTGCACACTGCGCTGTCGTAGGCTCATCATCGTCGTCGTCTTCCCAGGCAGATCCCCCTTGGGGATCATTGCTACCGAACTGTTCCATGTTCCCCTTGGGGTCATAATCGACATCATCCACCGGGTTAGCCTCAATGCGCGGCCCCGGCTTGGGAAGCATTTCCCGGAGCTTCTCCAACACAGCCGGGCTGGGGCTCCACTTGGCGTCTGGGAACTGAACATTGACCACCAGGTACAGATCTCCACGGGCGTCGCTGCGCTTGATCGGCATACCCTCGCCGGGGACCTTGAGGACCTGGCCGGGCGAGAGAACATTACCTGGAGTCTTGGGATGACTGATCTCAATACCGCGACCATCGAGGTGCTTGACTACAACGCGAGAGAAGCCCGTGAGTGCCTCAGCCAAGGTCACGTCGATGGTGGTGGTCAGATCAGCGCCGGCACGTTGGAAAGTCGGGTGTTCAGGTTCGACGATGTAGAAGATGATATCACCAGGTTCTTGATCCGGCTTCTGGTCGGCTTCGCCTTCCAAGATGATTTTGTCTCCCTCTCTGTTAAAGTCAGTATTGGCCAACCTTTGCTCATACAGATGCTACCCACCTGGCACCACGAGGGATCCAAATCTCCAACATCTTCTTCTCCTCTGTCGTTTTCTTCCCTTTACACTTCTTACACTTGTCCTTGGGGCTGAAGTAGCTGCCCACTCCACTGCAAGTGGTACAAGGCACAGATGACTGCGTAAGGAACCCGCCCATCTGTTGCAACACCTCTCTGAAACCTATCCAGCATTAACAATCTTCTTTTGCTCACCAATAAAGAGACATACCATGTCCATCGCATGTGCCGCACTTCTTCGCCGTCGCCCTCTCCTTCCCACCCTTGCCATGACACAAACTACAAAGGACATTCTTCGTGCTCGCAAACCGCACCGTCTTGCCCTTGTACAAGTCCTCCAAGTTTACTTCATACTTTTGTTCCTCATTCGGCGTCCGTCTCGGTTTTTGGCGCTGTCCCCCCGGCATACCTCCCATGCCTCCCATCCCGGGCATACCGCCCATACCGCCCATACCCCCCATACCAAACATCTGCTCAAGGATATCGTCCAAGTCAGGACCGGCTCCCATCCCGGGTTCACCTGATCCATTGAACGCGGACATGCCGTGAGTATCGTAGAGGTGTCGCTTGTCGTCATCGTAAAGGATATCGTAGGCTTCTTGGACAGCTTTGAACTTGATTTCTGCTTCCTCACGCTCGGCTTCAGGGACTTTGTCGGGGTGACTGGCGAGAGCGGACTATTGAGTTCAATCAGATTTGACCTTGTGTGACCTTTTCGTCAATATTCTTACCTTGCGATAGGCCTTCCGGACGTCTTCCTTGTTTGCGTCGCGGGTGATGCTTAGGACCTCTGCGCAGTGGATTAGCGTCACTGTCAACATCGTTCAGTGTGTGAGATATACCGTAGAGGTCAAATTCTTCAGCCACTAAAAGGTATAATGTCAGTAAAGCATCAAAATGTAGGCCCGCGACTGGGCAATCACATACTGGTTAACGCGGGGAAAGCCCAATCTCAGCAAACTACCACAGTATGAATATCTCTCAAAAACCAAAGAATAAACTGAATCCCCCAAGAACAGAGGATCACAGAGAAAAGAAGAAATGTAAAGAGACTAAGCAAAAAAGCAAACTGGTACAGGGAGAAGTGGTTGTTTCTCGTCGGGCCCCGAGATTTTTATTTTCTTTAATTTTTAGTTTTTCCGCCTTTTTCTGCTGATCCTCCACATTTCTATCGGACGTTAACCTCCCCTCTTCCCCTCAATTGGACTTGTATATTATTGTATTATTATCTCTCTAGAACCCCCATGAGACGTCCTTCCTCCGGGCTACTTGCGCGCCACTCATGGATCTGCACCGGGTGCAGAGCCAGAGCTAGAGCCAGCTACTCCTCCGTCGCAAATCTTAGCAAATCCAAGAACCTCTCTCAGACGCCCGCCAGAACTCGTTTTGCGCCATCGCCTACCGGTTACCTTCATCTAGGTTCCCTGCGGACTGCATTATTCAACTATCTCCTTGCAAAACGGACCGGGGGACAGTTTTTGCTGCGGATTGAGGATACGGATCAGGTATGCGGCCTGCAATTGCAGGAGTTCAGATACTGACGTGCGGTGTTGTAGAAACGGACAATTCCTGATGCGGAACAGCGGTTATATGAGGACTTACAGTGGGCTGGATTGAATTGGGATGAAGGTGGGTTTGATGCTAGTGCGGTGGAATGAAGCATATTAATGCGGACGACAGGTCCGACGGTTGGAGGCCCTTACGGTCCGTATAGACAGGTAAGTTTTGGTCCGGGATTGCTGCGGAGTAGTGCTAATTTTGTTATGCTATGCTCAGTCCGAACGAACATCCATCTATCGCATCCACGCCCACGACCTAGTCTCCAACGGCCATGCCTACCGCTGCTTTTGCTCCTCAGAACGTCTCGACTCCCTTGCCAGGCACCGCAATGCAGCCGGTCTATCCGCAGGATACGACAGACAATGCGCCGATATCCCCGCATCTGAATCCGAGGACCGGGCATCCAAAAATGAGACACATGTGGTTCGATTGCGGGCAAACGATTACCCCATGTTCAACGACTTAGTCTACGGCAAGACAGGACAGAACCGCCCGAAAAGCAAATTGGATATGATCGAGCGTGTCTGGGATGATCCGATTTTGGTCAAGTCGGACGGTCACCCTACGTATCACCTTGCGAATGTGGTGGATGACCATCTCATGGACATTACCCATGTCATCCGCGGCACGGAATGGATGCCCTCCACGCCCATGCATGTCGCACTGTACAACGCCTTTAACTGGACGCCTCCAAGCTTCGGCCACGTTCCCCTTCTAGTCGACAAGGCAGGACAGAAACTCAGCAAGCGGAATGCTGATATCGACCTGTCATCGTTCAAGGACAAGCAGGGTCTCTTCCCGGAGACACTGGTCAACTTTGCTGCACTCCTGGGCTGGTCTCATACCCAAAAGTCGGACGTTTTCAACCTTGAGGAATTGGAGCAAATCGTATGTCCCCTTAATCCCTACAGTTCTAATCGGCAAAACTAACTGCTCAGTTTAACCTCAAAATCACCCGCGGCAACACCACCGTCGCCTTTGAGAAGCTCTGGTTTCTCCAAAAAGCACACGCCCAACGAGCCGCCGCAACCAACAGCCCTACCTTCCAAGACATGATAACCCGCCTCTCCAATCTCGTTCAAGAAACCATACCTGCCGAACAACTGTACTCCCCCCTCAAACAACCTGCCCAGATCAAATCCCATTACTGACAACAACCAGAAAACCAATCCTCCAATCCTGCAGCATTCCTGACTACATAACTCCGATTCTCCACGCCGACGCAAAATCCTACACCACAGCCTCTGAGTTTCTACAACGCAACGCAACATTCTTCACAACAACTCTTACCAGACAACCTTACACCCCAACGCCTGCCAACGAAAAAGAACCGATCTCAATAAACGCCCTGCACACCGCTGCCGCAGCGTTATCCCTCGTCCCAGACGCTCATTGGACGGTCGACACACACCGCGCAAATATCTCGTCGTATGATGGGTGTAGCGCTATCTCTACTTCAGCAAACAAAGAACAGCTGCAACCGGAAGATGTCGAAAAAGCGCGCGTCACAGCCGACAAACGCTTCAAGAAAGAATTATATCATTACCTCAGGTGGGCACTTTCGGGTGGTGCGCCTGGGCCGGGGATTCCGGAGACGATGGCGATTTTGGGCCGTCAGGAGTCTGTCAGGAGGTTGGATGAGGGGAGGATGTTGACTGCTCAGTTAACGGAGGGAGAAGAGACTGAGAAGGGCGAGGGTGATGAGGGGAAGGATCAGGATAAGGCGTGGATGGGGTCACTTGCGCCGAAATAGAATAGATAGATCATTTATATGTCTACAATCCAAGGGTTACTTGAGACTACTTGACGCAGTGGACGAGAGCAAACAAAAAAGAGTTCGATAAAGTACGCTGCGCTGATATCTAAACAAATAAAAAGCATAACATGCCGTCCCATTCATACAATGACAAATACTCAAACCAAAAAAGCACCCTGAAAAGGAAGAGAAAAATAAACTGAATAGACAAAAGCCAACCCAAACATAGAAAAGAATAATACAAGAAACCAGAAAAGTCCCTCTATTATCTGTCGGTCCCATACTATTGCAATGCAATGGCCGAGAGACAGGTAGTTCGCACACGCAGTATTGTATGGTGCGCGATTCTGTACAATTAGCTGAAGGACAGCATATGGTCGCTAATGAAGTTTTTTTTGCCCAAAAAAATATAAAAGAAAAAAGAAGCGCTTGCTTGTAGTCGTCCGGGTTGGAGCAGTTGAACCTCAACCATTCGCATAGCGCGAGGATGTCAAATCCGATTAATAGCAGTCAAGGATCATGAGAGTCGTCATTATTGTCGAGTAATCTCGTGGTCGTAGGCTTTAAACTTGGAAGAAAGACGAGCAATCAATAAGGTTCCATATCATCGGTCCACTCATCATCCGCTCGAAGCATATGGTTGTCATAAGCGGCAACATGCTCATCTGGACTGACGCTCCGAATGCCCTTCGCCTTCTTACTAGCCAACTCTTCAGGAGCAAAGCGCTTCCCATGGGCAGCACGAAGCTTGGCATAGTACACCTCGCTGGCATCAGGCTCAGACTCCGACCCGTCATCATCACCAAAAGTCTCCCAGTTTTCTGAGCCACCAGAGTTTCCAGTGATTACTGTCGATGAATTCGAGACTTGTCTAGGTGCCGGTGGAGGAGGTGCGTGCGACAAATAAGGATTTGGTCGAGGATATCCTTGCATGGACGAGTTGAGGGACAATGATGAGTGAGTTGAATGGGTGGATTGAGAGAAAGCAGTTGACCTTTGAGACTGAGAGAGACTGGAGGAGCTGATGAATGAATTCTGGTTGGGGTCGTAGTCGTCAGGACTGACTGGCCGTACAAAGCTGTTGGACAGGGCACTATTACACCGTGGAGGCTCAAACAAACTACCTCCTTCACCACGTGTTCCAGCAGTAAGTGCCCTCATCCTTGGTGGAGGCATGCGAGTCGACGGGAATTTGCCATTCAACGTGCTCGAGGAATAGTTACCTGGGCCTACACGGCGATCAGGTGTGTTGTTGCCCTGGGGCATATTGCTTAGAGGTACACGAGCAGGGATCTTGGAGGGCGACTTGGCGCCAGCACCTCGCGCCGCTCCGATGGTATTGTATTTCGTTTGACCGCCTGTTGGTGTCTTCGTAGCCGACCGTGGAGGAGGAGGTCCTCTCATGGAGCTTCCAGGACGGGACATCGGCTGATTCGCCATTGAGCTGGCCGGGCGAGACGACGGTTGCGGTCGCGCGCTAGCTCTGGAAGCACTGGGTGGCGGCCCAGAAGGTGTCTTGGAACGCGGTGGTGGTTGCTTCGCAGGGGCTGGCGTGAGTTCGTCGAGATAGCTCTCCCCATGGACAAGGAAGGGTCGTCCATATTCATCCTGGAACATTTCCAGTTCTTTTCTCAGGTCTGCTTCCACCTTGGGCAGTTCCTTTGCGATCCTCTTGCGCATCTTCTCTTCACGCAACAACTTACCCGGATCACGCCTCTCTCCCTTGTTTCCGCGAGCCATCAAGCGGGAGGCATCCTGACTCGAAGCTTGCAATGCATCGCGTTCTTGTAGCAGACTGCGATGCTTATCGATAAGTTGCAGAACAGGAGCACGTTGTTCCTTCAAAGCCTCCAATCGTGATATTTCAGCCTCGTGAGCCTCCAAGAGAGCATCACTGGAAACATCGGAGAAAGCGGGCGTGAAGTCAAGCATCTCTTCTTCTGAGAAGTAGAGGCTGTCCCAGAGTTCCTGCAGTCGACAACGAGCATCCTCAACGAAAAGATGAAGATTCTGACCCTTGAGTTCATTGAGACGGTCTAGTTCTTCTTCGAATTCGTTAATCGTTCTAAGACCGCAGCCGCGGTTTGCATTCAGGAAAGCTTTCCGGTCAGCCTCCTCGACGCCGAACCGGTCCCAGAGGCTGTCCACCGCGGTGCGCAGTTCGTTCAACCTGCGCTCACGGTTTTGCTTTTCATCCAAGAGCTTTTCACGTTTCTCAGCCAGGCTAGACAAATCGGACTCGTGCAGACCCAGCTGTTCAGGGGAGTCGCGATAGAACTTGAGAATATTAGAATCAGTTTGCACCTGGGGAGTTCCCAGCTCAGCCCAGAGCTTAATGATTTCCTCGCAGGTAGTTTGGACAAATTCAAGCCGCCGGTAGTATTCTTCGTAAACTCTCGTGAATTCATTATCCAATGCAGTAACATAAGTCGGGGAAAGGTCGAAACTAGGAGGAACGGAAGATCCGGGTGCCGTTGGAGGGAGTTCGATGGAGACAAACGACGATTCGAGATGGGACGCGTACGATTCGAGGGCCTCGACCAGTTCTGTTTCTATTAGCAATCATTCCTCGGGGCATAATTCAAAACCACTCACTCTTGACCTGCTCGAAGCGTTCTGCGTGCAGCTTGCTGATAGCATTATGTTTCTCGCGCAAAGACACCAAGCAGCGGTTCAGCGGATACGTGACCTGCAACTCATCACGATCCAGATGAAACTGGCCATTGGCCCTTTCATCCGCTAATGATCGTTCCATTTGTTGCATCGCGGTTATCAGGCTGTATGCCTCTTCTTCCATTTCCGCTTTCTCACTGTCACAGTCTTAGCAGCTCGTTCAGAAATTTCGCGCGTCATAAGTAACTTACTTATCCACAAGGTTGAGATGGTTGTTTAACGTTTCCGACAAAGCATTGAAGAGCTGCACATAATCATGTCAGTGTCAATATCTCGCACGCGACAAACCGCGACAACCAACCTCTGCCTCGCGCGAGTCCCGTTCATGACCTGGAACCCCAATATCGTCAAACACGCCATGCAGCTGAGAAACAATATTATTGACCTGAGTGGTCAAGTAACTCGTATCGACGGTCATTTTGCGTTATGACGTCCCCAAGACAGGGGGAGGGGTGGTAGAACGAGCGTTGGTTGTGCTTTTTTAAATTTTTTTTTTGCGATACCCCCAGGGTACCCTTGTTGAAACAAAATAAACCCCCAGTCGAAGAATCAATAAATTCGTCTTTTTGTTGGCGACAGTCGTCTGGCAGTCTAGCCGCGACGGGGAAGCGAAGGATAGGACCTAAACAGGCCGGGGGGATCGATGTCACGGAGCGCGCGCAAGAAACCGAAAGTTCAAAACACAGTGCAGCGGAGTAATATTCTCACCTGCAGCGGTGTATGTAAGTGAGCCCGGGGACAGCCGGCGCAAATCATGCAAGGAAGAAAAGCGATAGAAAGTGGAATCGAAGTGATAGACAGAGAGGAGGTGAGGCTCTAGAGGGGAAACGAGGGAATAATAACCTGCGCACTTGCCGCTTCCGGGTCACTGTTTGGGGGGGGCTGATGTCGCTAGGGTAACGGCTGAGTCATCAGTGTTACCGCTTAGTTCTGCCGGATTATGGTCACCGCCTTTACCTATCTCGATAACGACTTGAATAGCTTCATCCATCGTCATCCATTCCATCAAGATACCCAAGAATACTTTAATTCAAAACAGGGAGATACATTCTCCCTAAGAATCTGCCATTATGGACACAGCACAAAAATCATGGGGTACGATCACCTAACCAGACACCCCTCTAACCAAACAAAACAGCCCACTTCAAATGATGCCGGCTAATCAAGTACAACAGAACTCGAAAACACCATCTCCCTCTTCGACCCCACCCGCGACGCCCTCTACCAATACGATGAAGAAACCCACAAGTCCCTCAATGCCGCCCGCCCCTGGGCCAAAGACCCGCACTATTTTAAACACATCCGCATCTCCGCCGTCGCCCTCCTAAAGATGACCATGCACGCGCGCTCCGGCGGCTCCCTTGAGGTCATGGGCTTGATGCAGGGGTATATCCTGCCCAACACATTTGTGGTGACAGATGCGTTCCGGTTACCGGTTGAGGGGACAGAGACTCGTGTTAACGCGCAGGAAGAGGCGAATGAGTATATGGTGGGGTATTTGCAGTCGTGTAGGGATGCGGGGAGGATGGAGAATGCGGTGGGGTGGTATCATAGTCATCCGGGGTATGGGTGTTGGTTATCGGGGATTGATGTGATGACGCAGGGTATGCAGCAGTTGAGCGGGCCATTCGTTGCCGTGGTCATCGATCCAGAACGAACTATTTCGGCGGGCAAGGTCGATATCGGTGCGTTCCGGACGTTTCCTAAGGACTATACGCCGCCGAAGACTGGGGATGAGGATGATGAGTATCAGGCTATTCCGTTAAATAAAGTGGAGGACTTTGGCGCGCACGCTGCGCAGTACTATGGGCTTGAAGTGTCACACTTTAAGAGCACGCTTGATACAGAGCTTCTTTCACTACTGTGGAACAAATACTGGGTCGCTACGCTGAGCCAGAGTCCCCTCTTCACCACCCACGACTACGGAAGTAAGCAGATGATGGATTTGAGTCAGAAGGTCAAGCGGGCCGCGAAGGGGATCGAGAACAGTGGATCGAGAGGCGGGGTTAGTTCGAGTCAAGACCAACAGTTGGATAAGGTTGTTAGGGATGGTCAGCGGATTGTCTCAGAGGAAGTGAAGGGTTTGTTAGCCGCTGAGGTGAAGATGAAGCTCTTCCAAGGAGTTGGGGAGAAGCCGACGAAGACAGAGACTTGATTACATGGACTTGAGTCTAATCGGAATGAGATATGAGAATTATTACTAGCTAAATGACATGAAAATTCTTTTCGCTCACAAATCTGGATTTTGATATAATTATATGCTGCTTCTTCAAACTATGTCTACACTATTCCATAGAGAATAGTGCAATTGTCAGAATATAGTAATATTCACAGCCCTAATTCATTTATATTAACCAAAGTAGAGTACCAAAAAGACCGGGATATAATAAATCATGAGACCTGATAGACAGACACAGACAATAAAAGAAACGCTAGCAAAGTAGCATATGTCATGACGAGATCGTAATCGGAAAAGAAACCCATAAGATCCACAAGGACAGACGAAAGTAAACCAATGACACAGTTTGTACAAGATAGGAGTGATATATGCAGGGATATCAAAAGAGGTATATGTCCAATCCCGCGGGATATCAAGCGATGTCCAAACAACAAAAAGAAAAAGAAAAGATAGCACAAAAGGATCGGCACAATTCTGAAAGGATAGGGGTATATAAACGAAGCCCTTAAGACACATTAGTATGTAGCAATCATCTAACCCAATCATTGGTCACATGAAGCCATTGTAGGCTGCAAAGAGACAACATATTCGTGTCAATCATTGACGACTGTTTTAGCCTCGGGGTAAATAAACAATCAGTTCGGATTTAATTGGAAGAAAAGGAATGTCATGCATAGAATGGTAGTCCAACTCTGTGGGGAATCATCAATCATTGATGGATGTTGCCTGTCCACTTGCAATCGGTGTTCGACAGCAGCTGAGACAGTAAGTAACCAGAAACGGAAACAATTACCGACCTGAATCAAGATCATCGTGGGCCATATCGAAAATGGACACCACGAGACCAGGGCCGAGCTGAAGAACGTGGAGCGTTTGTCATGGCAGCGGGCCAATATGGGGCGCGCCGACGACTATGGATCGGCGATTCGAAAAATAACGCCGGAAATACCGAGCGAATGACCATCTTCAATGCGACAAGCCATTCTTACTTCCCTGCAGGGCTGGGACAATAGTCGCCGATCGCCTCTCCGACTAAGCGCCTAGAATTCTCGCCCACCACCAATCACAGCCGCTAAATACTTCGGACACACGCGATAGGCTGATCGAGATCAATATTGTCTCGGCTTGCCGTGGGATGTGGCGGTAACCTCGGCGATTCCATAGCAAATACAGCGTGTTGACAGGCCGAAGAGAACGCGGCATAGCATCCTTAATAAAGCTCTCGTGGGATATAACCGCATTGATCGCTTTACAGGAACCCGGACTCAGACAATAGTCTACGAAAGACAAAGCGCCAAGGGTTAGTCTCTAGTATCCTTTCAACGAATCGGAGCTTATAAACGAGGAATAGAAAATTTCCGTAAAGAGGTGTGGATATCGCTCAGCGAATTAAAACCTCTCAGTATCTTTGAATGAAAAAAGAAAGGGGGAGAAAGCAACAGAAAAGTAGGGTGTCGATCACCGGCCTGGCAGGGCCATGCTGGCGATGATCAGGCTACCCATGTCTCTACCACCAATAGTAACGTACCTTGCGATCTTCTCGTCCTCACGCTCTCGAGGTTCCAGCTCGAGACTCCGATCGTACATATCATGCACATCACCCGCCGCTTGTAAATTACTAAGGATGTAGTCCTGTAGCTCAGGGACTGGCTGCAGCAGATACGGGATGTTTTGATATTGTTGAATGTCCCGGATGACTTCAGCTGTCTTGGCGCGCTTGTTGAAGTTGATCAATTCCGAAGGCGTGAGAGATGGAATACCATCCTCAATGAAAGTCAAATCGGTCAAGTACACACCAAAGAACGGAATGCAGGGCGGATTCGCGAGGTGCAGTGTCTCACGGTACTCGCCAAAGTTCTTTGTGCTTGCCATGAGTCTGCGCATCTGTTCGAGAACAGCCGATGTGCGGCCGCTGACCTGGGACCATGTCCGACCAAGACGATGGATAGGGGCCGTGCCGAGAGCAGAGATAATAGAGGTCAGCGTGGAGAAGTTGTTGAATTGACGACATTTCTAGAAATCTGTCAGCAAGCATATACCAGCAAGCGGGAGAAGGAAAGCTAATACATCTGCAACGGTGATGAAGTGCTTGATTACCACCACACGCTTTTTGACATCAGTCTGTGTAAGAATCATCTCTGCCACCCAGTTGGTCAACTGATTCGAATGAAGAATCAGAGACTTGACATTAGCAGCAGGCTCAGCCTCATTGGTTGCAATTTTCTTCTGCCACGTCTTGTTCAGACACTCAGTCGGCCGGATCTTGGAGTAAAGACGCGACTCGATGATAGTGAGCTGACGAGCAAATTCTGTAGGGTCGATGTCCAGGAACTTCAGCTTCTTCATGTTCTTGGGGATAATCGGAGTCGGGGCAGCGGTGGCCTGTGTCGGGACCAACCGCTTTGCAGTGGTATCCTGACCACGCAAGCGCTGTTCGATAACCGACATCAGCTGAGGCGAACCGGGGGTCTTAGTCGTGGTAATGGAATCTTTCGTAAAGGCGTGAACACGGCGGAGGATGTCCATGTTGAAGTCGTCATTCGGTTCCGTCCAGAAATGCTCGAACCAGCTCTTCATGATGTTGACCACACGGAAGCGAATTGGCTTCTGCTTTCTATCGACCCAAAGCTGCATCTCCTCATCGTTCAAACCAAATGGGGGCTGGATATTGAACCGCTGCATCACCATCTCGAAAAGCTCGGAAGCAGATGTAAAGGATCGGTAGGTGAGAAGGAATGTGTTGTTGAATGATGCGTCCAGCTTGTCATGACGAGTCAGATGCTCGACCAGCCCAGCCAGAGTTCCGCACTTCAATGTTGGCACATCGTTCTTGGTGTCGTAGAATACTTCACCCTCGTGGTCTATCTTCAAAAACCAAGGAGTTTCTTCTGGTGCGCTGGCGGGCTCGCGAATCGGTTCACGAGGGATCGCGGCCGGCGGAGCTTGGCCAAAGAATCTCTGGGCCTTGTCCCTATTGCGCCGCACCTTCTCAGAGCCATCTTCGACCGAAAACGCCGGTTGGTGGGCATTGGCCTGCGAGTTGGCCCGGCTGCGCATGCCGTTGCCCCTGAAGGGCTCATGCTCGCCACCCAAGCGACTGTCGCTGCGGAGGGTTGAAGTCGGCTCGGGAACCTGCTCGAGAAGCAGCGACAGCGAGAACCCAATCTGCGAAACAAAGTTTTCGAGTTGTCTGGAAATGCTCCGGACAGCAGTCAAGCGGTCCTCCAGCGAATCACCGCGCAACTCTGCCCACTCATCACCAAGCGGTGCGGATACGGCTTGGCAGCTCAGAACGAAATCCGCAATCGCGTCGTAAACTCTTTGCTTCTGCAAGCTAAAGTCGACCAACTGCGGATTGCTCTGATAGCTAGAGCCCAAGGGCGCCAAGTTAATCGACTCAACTGCAGAGAGCCAGGGACGGAATTGCTCCACAACCTTGATTGCGGCGGCAGCGACTGATTCGCCGATGGATCGCTGCTCTGTGGCAGTCACGACCTTCCTCTGGTTGAGAGACAATCGCTCCTCAAGTCGACGGATGCTGCCAACAAAAGACCGGCGGAGGATGTCAATATGGTCCAGGTGCGCCGTGTCAAGGGACACGGATGGCTCCACTCGAGCATCACCGCCATCCTGGTCCAAGAAGGAGGTAGGACCGAACTCGCTCGCAGAAACTCCGTTGTTCTGCCAAAAGCCGCCGGAGCTAGTGCCTATCATAAAACCAGGAACAATGCGATTGATCGAGTCTCCCCGCTGCTGTCGTGCAACGTCCACATACCCGTAAACACCATGCAGGACACCGTCAGCCTCCTGGAGGCATTTGTTAACGGAGTCTGGGCCAGGCCAATCAGCCGCCGCAATATGTGACGAGAGGACCAGTTTGGAGAATTTGGACATCATATCCCGGAAGTGAGGGTACAAGGCCTTATTCGTCGATATAATTGACGGGTTCCCCGAGTGGTTGTCCGTGGTGTCCGATCCTGCGGCGAGCAGCATGCGAAGGTGGTCCGATATATCTTCAGCTCGTCTCACGTACTCGGAGCGGTCGCCATTGATGAGTACTTGCCGATAGGCGTCGATGGCGTGACGCATGTTATCAACCAGTAGCGGCCAGGTGAGGTGCGAATACCCGTCATCCGCGAAGCGCGGTCGAGCGTCGACCGAAATCGTGGGTCGAGGGAACTGGTCCAGGCCAGAGAAGTTGTTGGTGGAGGTCGCGATACCATAACCTTTCTGGGGGCTGTTACGACTGGCACCATTGATGGATTTGGCGGCCGACGGAGGATGTAACGAGTCCATGGATGTGGCAGGAGATACACCATCAATGAAAGAACGGCGTCTGCGTGACATGGAGTCATGGGAGGCCAGCAACAAAGACTCTCCCTCTGCCTCAGACGCAGAACCATCATAATCATCCTCATCACGCTCAAAACCACGCGCCATCATCTCTGGCGGCGGACGGGACTGGTCGGGCACAGAGAAGTTCGTGCGGTCGCGCGGGCCGGAGTCGTCGGTCACCATAGGATTCTCAAATGGCAGCTCCATGGTACTGTAGCCAGTAAGAGTGTTGAAGTAGAACAGACGACCATCGGGGGTGGCCTGAGGAATCCAGAAGGCGGCCTCTTCCTGCTCGCTGGAAGCACCACCAACAACACCCTCAATAGGCAAAATTGGCTGTGAATCGCGCGGATTTCCGGTTGAGTCGACGTCGTCCTCGTCTTGGTCCTCGTCGGCCTCCTCCACGCCAGATTCGGTGGCGCTCATGTCTGCTTCTTCGTGGATGGGCGGGTTTTCGTCATTCACCTCACTCATCTCGCTTTCGACGGTGCAGTAATTGCTAGGAAACCAGCCTCGAACCTTGTTGTTGATGACACCGTCCCACCAGCCGGTTTCGAGCTGGTTGAGAACCTGGATGATATCGCCTCGTTGGAAACTAAGACTGGTGTGGTCGTCTGCATCATAATCGTACATGGCCCGCACGAACAGAGGCGGTGGGGGTTCTGGGCTAGGCGAAAAGCCCCGAGCATTTGTGTACTTCATTCTGTCAATGGTGGTTCTCTTTCTTGGAGACTATGGTAGGAGGATTAATCGGGTGGGGGGGGATGTAAACTGCGCGAAAGTGATGAAGAGTCGAAAAATGGTCGCATAAGCAGAATATCAGCCGCGGCAATCAATGCGCAGATCTACCGGGCGTCTGCCATCGGTCTGTGTGTGAGTGTGGATGGTGTGGGTGTGTCCGTGTCACGGCGATGGAGAGAGAGAACGGTTCCTTTTGTTGAATGGCAGCTGACCGACTTTCCTCAGCGCTCCTCGTGGATCAACCAGATTGGACGAATTCAGAGAGGCGTGTGTAGCATTGCTCAAAAGAGGATATCAGCTGAGAGGGCGGATGAAAGGATTCAATAGAAGGGAAGTCAGTTCAGGGTTCGATTTTAGGGGGAGGTCAGTGAGGCTATCGCGAGTTGAAGAGGTGGTGGCACGCTACAGCTAGTGCCAGACGGAAGAATATCGCGTAGGCAAAAGAGTGAAGAATGAAAGAAAGAAAGAAAGAAAAAAAGAAATGAGATTAGAAGAAGAAAAGAAGAATAAGAGAAAAAACGAAAGTCAGAAAGAGAGAAGGGTGGATGCGAAAGTAGAGTGGTGGTGGTGGTGGTGGTGGAGAGTGAGAGGTGGTCAACGCTGAAGGGGGGAAATAAAACAGGAGGTGGGATGACGGTATCGGTATTACACTTCTGTACTGTGTACATAGTACAAGAACACCGGAAATATTGGATGAAAAAGAAGAAAACTGTCTCATATCCCAGTCAATAATTACTTCCACTTCTAATAAGCCCTGCCTCTGTAAAAATCATTATATCTTCTCTGCGCGCCTAATACGGTATTAACAATACATCATTACCAACATTCAACCCGCACGAGTGGTTTCTTCTTACTAACCTCACTGTGATTTGATCTCGCCTCGATGGAATCCAATTGAAACCCACCGGATGCGCTTCCCCGAGCACTAATTCTCTACTTGGAGCGCGTCAATAATCCCTGGGAAACTTCTCCATAGGGCTTTTATATGAGTCGAATACAGAATACAGAATAGGGGTGTGTAATACCGGTCCATGGCCCGTCCGCTGACGGAGCATCCCGCACGGTTTGTGATTGGGCAGCTTGGTACGGAATACGTCGAATATTACCAGTTGACCACAATAAACATCCTATTTGGTCAGAGGGGACAAATTGCTCTATTACTGTCGGGAATAGAGTGCCTACAAGTACTCTGTACGTGGAATATGACTTCAATGGCCATCTATCACATCTCCATCAGATCTATCCAAGTACAGGGTGCTTGTGCACGCATCCGGCCTTGACTCGACACAAGTACATATGCGCATGCATGTACCTAATGCATCTGCCGGAAGAAACACGTCGGACCAAATCGTCGGGATCAATTCGAACATATGATCACCCGCCGTTGATTCTACTGTTACTGTTACGCCACCTAGCCAAACTATCAAAGATCAAAACCGCCAATGGGACCGAGTGCTTGTTCGTAGATCATTCAGGGGACGCTGTTGACTCGCCCAGTCCAGTACCTGCTCCGATACACTCTGCGCTAAAACATACAGTATACACCCATTCGGGTCAATTCTCCTTTTCTTGTCTTGGTGTCTGTCGTCATATCGGAAACGGACACTTCCCTCTTTAGAGTTCTTGCAGGTACGTCTTTGTCGTACGAGTACTGCGTACATACGTCGGAGCTATCGATTCGCATCATTTGCATCACGCATCACAGACCACATCCAGATCACAGGCATAGAGCATTGTCCAACCTGGGGCCGTGGACGAGTCAGAACTGCTCCATTCGTCCTTTTGTCCGCAGTCTGGACTCTGTCGGAAATGCACCTGTCTCTGCTTGTGTTTCAATGTCCGCCCCGTTTCCGGTTTCTCACGCGCGCGCTTGCGTATTGAATAGCTTGGCTCCATTCTGACATCATGCCTTTGTGATAGCCCTACTCAGGCGTATTCAATGGTCACGGCGCTGATGTTGAATGATGGTGATATTTCGGCTGGTGTCCTAATGTCCCAGAGTAAAGTCTATATTTTGAATATCCTCTTTAACTCATTATTCAGGGTTTTTGATCCCAACTTTTCATCGTCATGTCGTGTTACTTATATTATTGCTATGTCATCTCTGATCGTTTGTTAGACCGTTATGGCTATTTTTGCGTAACGCGAATAACTTTATGGTTTTCAATCGACAGTCCATACGATAGTTTTACGCTGCAGGTTGTCTTTGTGCTTAAGTAACACCAATCCTACAACGAAAGAGAGATTGCGTCACGAGGAACAGCAGGACGCCATGATTTGCTTGCAGGAGGATATCGTTAATAAGCTTGGCATAATTTCAGTCTGCTGTTTCTAGATCATCGCGGAATTCATGAATCATTGCAAGCGCCAAGCATATGTCTGGAATGGTCTGGCCCTATCTGAGCCTGTTATTGTGAGACTGCTAATTGATCAAATGAGATCGCGTCTGGTTCAGAATATAACTATCTCAGCGACCTAGGCATCATCACGAGTCAATAGTGTATTTCGTTTCGGTATGTACTCTTGATTATGTATAACTCCCATATATATATATATATCTTACCCTGCATATTTCAATCTCCTAGTGGCTCCAAAAAGCCACCATGCAACGTCAGTAAATACGTTCTACAGAGAAACTATTCTCTTCGAGGGAACCGAGGCTACTATTTAAAGAAAAAAAGCTTAGTACCTTCAATAAGCTACAGAGACCCTTGGAACCGGCGAATTCAACCAGAGCATGGCTACTATACCCCTGGATATCGTAGGGAAAGATACGCTTCTCAACTCAACATGTCCAAATAACCTTCCAACCCGTGGCTATACCCACAATATACCCAGGCACAAAATTCTTTTACAATGACAGAAGCATCTCATCTTATCAAGATAAACCACGTGATTCTCCACTACAATGCCTACCAGCTAAATATAGTCCCACCAGCCACCGCACTATTCCCAATAGGGCATGTTTATTGAGGCGCAGTGGAGCGGCATGCGAAACGGCCGCGTAGCCCAACCACTGCCTGCCATAAATACATAAGTAAAACTTCAGCCCTACCATCTATTTTATTTTGTTTCTTTCTTCAAGGTTCTGACAAACGCAAGAAACTCAATATGGCTCCTTTGTCGGAATCAGCGCTGACAAACCACTTGCTCAAGCGCGATCTCACTGTCAACCATACCCAAGCCGTCACTCTAGGGGTGATGGCTGCCTATGTCGTCGCAATCGCGCTGCTTTGGAACTTGCCGTATGTGCGCTGGACTTTGTGGCCTTTTAAGGTGAGCACCATTGGTCTCTCTGTTTAACTATGCGAAATACTAATATCACAGATGCTGGTCATCGCGTTCCACGAATTTGGCCACGCCATAACCGCCTGCTGTACCGGCGGCCGAGTCAAGTCCATCTCCCTCGATCCCCACGAAGGCGGAGTCACCCACATGCAAGGTGGAATATCTGCAGTCACACTCCCTGCCGGCTACCTCGGCTCTTCAATTATCGGTGCATTGTTGATTTTTGCCGGTTTCGATATCGTCGCGAGCAAGGTCGCTAGTATCGTCTTGGGCGTCTGTTTTCTGCTCACGCTTTGGTGGGCGCGGAGGGACTGGTTGACCATTGTTACTGTATTGCTCGCGGTCGGGTTGTTGGTGGCTTGTTGGTTTATTGCGCATGGAGAGGCGTTGAGATGGGTGGTGGTAAGCACCTCCCCCCCTGGCTAGCGAAGAGCGGGTAACTAATGAACTGCAGCTCTTCATCGGCGTCATGTCAGCACTTTACAGCGTATGGGATATCTGCGATGATCTCATCATTCGCAAAGTCAATACCTCGGACGCCAGCGTCTTCGCTGAGAGATACGGTGGCTCGTCTCGGTGCTGGGGTATTATCTGGTCGTTCATTTCCCTGGCTTTCATGGCCGTTGGTATTATTGCCGGCATAGCTGCTTTCCCGCAGTCCTTCAGCGAGCAGCAGGCTGCTTCACAAAAATTTATTCCTACACGGTGATTATGCTGAATGCTTGTTTGATAATGATTTCACGAGAAGTTTATAGTTATGGATCATGTTTCGTCTTGATTCTGATATCAAGTCTGTTTACTGTAATGTATCAATCCAAAACGTGACTCGATGAGAGTATCTATATACATTTATCAAGGACTTTTGTAGAGCGCAACAAACATCTATCATATGATGATGCTTTGGTCTTAGCAGGATACCCATCTACTCTACCAACAGTCTCACCGAGCCGTATGATGGACATTGCAAGTCTGGATCTGTGTATGATCACACAAGTTCACGACAGCTAACCAGACCCTAAAAACCACCATAATCATCTACAACTCAACCGGCACTTCAACAACCTTATCCCTAACATAATCCACAAACCCCTTCCCAAACCCATCCAATCGACTCGAACTACTAACCCCTCTTCCCAAAATCCCATAGATCACAAAATGCACCGCCCTTATACCCTCAAACTCAACCCTCTCAATAAAAAAACTCTCCTCCCAGTCCTCCCCGATGAGTTCCCTCATCCGCTCCTTCGTCATGTACGATCGCAGCCACGGCCAGTGAGCAGGACTTCTGGGGAAGAGCCCGACATTTAGGTTTCCGCCTTTGTCGCCGGAGCGGCCGAGGACGATGTCGCCTAGGCGGAGGGGCTTGGTTGGGCCGTTGAAGAATTGTGGGGTTTCCGGGTCATAATTGTCACGGATGGTGGGGGGAGAGGAGTATTGAGAGGGATGGCCGGTGGGATAGGATTGGATGGTATTGATGCCCGGCTCGTAGCTGACAAGGTTAATTGTCTCACGGATTGAAGATTGGTTGATAAGGGCTGGGTAATAAGCTAGGAAAGGCCGGGGGATGGCAGTGCGGAAGTCCATGGATGAGTGGAAGCCTGTTGGTCAGTTGTGTCCGTGCATCGGGGAGTTGAGAGGGCATACCGGAGAAGTGCTTTAGGGATATATCCCTCATGACCTTTGAAATTGCCAGTACTGAGGTCTCAGAGCGAGAGGTGACGAATATCCGAAGATAGGTGGTGCTCGCTGTTTGAGACACTGGGTTTTGTGCTGGGACTCCGATTCTAGTAGAGTCTCAGTGATTAAGGGCTATAGAAATTGGGACAGGGCGAAGTTACCGTTGAAATTCCAGTGTCTCAAGGTTGTTCTTAACGTTCTCCGGGAGAAAATGGCGGATCTGCTTTTCGAGAAGATCCCACTTCTCCGCCGTCGCATATCCAGTTGCGTTCAGTAGGAGCTGGGCTTCATATCCTCCATGATAGAAGACTGCGAGCTTCGTGGTTGGGGGTGGTGGTGATCCTCGAATGCCAGATACATGCACCCTACCTTCTGTTAGCACCGGAGCAAAAGTGAGAAGCAGCATCACCTACCTATCTTTGCCCGCATCCTCGACGACAATGCCACCAATATAGGCACTCACATCACTGTTAAGATACGTGTTCCCTTGCAGCTCGTACAAAAACTGACAGCGAACCGTATCAACATTAACCATACCCTGCGTATCCGGATGCTTAGTGACAACACAGCTCCCATCCGCAGCAATCTCGACAATAGGGAAACCCGGAGCAACAAGGTTATCCAACGAATAACTGTCAAACCCCGCGAAGTTGCCTCCAGTCACATACGCGGAGCATTCAATCAAATGCCCGGCAATAAGCGATCCCGCAAGCCGGTCATAATCCGTTTCGGACCAGTTATGCCAGAACCAAGCTGCGGCAATCACTGGGCTAGCATCGGCTACACGGCCGCATATGACAATATCAGCTCCGCGGCGCAAACCATCCACGATACCACGAGCACCTAGGTATGCGTGTGCGGAGACCATGGGGACTGGTTTCAAATCAGGGGTATTCAGAAAAGCATATGTGAGCTCGGACGGGACTGCAGAAGGGTTGCTGGAGTCCAGATGCTGGAGTTCTTCTTTGGTGGAAGGCATATTGGGACCGACAATAGGATAAAGGTCATCGCCGGACAGGTATGCAACGCGCAGACCAAGGCACCTCTCCTTGACCAGAGCCTGAGTTTTCAATGCAAGTGCTTTGGGATCCAAAGCACCGCCATTGATTACCACTCTAATGCGCTTCTGCTCGATGACTTCAATCGTTTGCTGGAGACCTTCCCAGGCAGTTTCTTCGTATCCAAGATGTTTTCCATCCCTCCATGCCTGGGCGTTGTTGGCCAGATTGACCTCTGCACATCGCTTTAGCCCCAGCAGCGCATATACAAGTTCCGAGATTGCGCATATTTACCTGCGAGATAATCACCTGTGATAAAGTCGACGTCCCCCAATGTTGCCTGCCGGTACATTTCTTCCGCTGGATCGCCTGTACTTGCTTAGTACTAGAAAAGTAGTCGGAAACGGGATAATACGTTTACTCACCATGATAACCAGAGCAGTTGGCGACCCTTACTGGGCGAATGTTAGTGCTAGACTGCGACATGTTGTGTCGTCTGATTTAGGTTATTGATTGTGATGTAGACTAATCTGATCTAAGGATCCTTCGGCTACTTATAAATCGGGGACCGAGGCTCCTGCTCCATACAGAACGGTCAGAGAGTTGAGGCCTCACGGACCACGGAACACAAACTCCACGGGGCCGTGGAATCACGTTCTCCGAATTATGTTTACCCATAACTTTGCCCATCTATAAGAGGGATTATAACTCATCGACTTAGTCAACTTCATCAGTTTCAATGGACTGCCTTCTGTAAATCAATATGCACCGAGCAATTCACGAAATCATCCCCGGAGACGAGATCTATGGTCCCGGAACCTTTATCGACAAGAACCCCCTGCCGGTCCCTGGAGACGCTCGTCGGGTATTCGAACTCCTCGCCTCACGAACCCCTGGTTTCACCAAGGACAGAACAGTATGGAACACCGTTCAATTCGAAGGTCGTCCGGATCCCATGATCCCAGGACCGATCAAAGCTCCCGTTGTGGCGGCCGCTTTGCACGGTATGGCCGGCCTGGTGGCGAATGAACTGCTCGAGCTTCGCGATGGGAAACGGATAACCGAAAATAATGTGAAAATTGATACCGACCATGCTGGGATCTGGCTCGGGTCTGTGTTCACGACGTACATTAATGGGTTCGACCTCATGGCCCTGGAAGCATCGAAGAAGATGGACAGTTTATTTGAGCGGGACTTCGATCACGGTTTTGGCAAGGGTATTTCGAGCCGAGCGACGGCAATCTACCAGACCAAAGATCCCCGCGTCTGGTACCAGCTACACGGGTCATTGGATGCAAACACGGCCCTTCGAACGATGGGTATTAACCCTGACGTCGCCTTCGACTCACCCCAGGGGTACTACGACTACATCCAAGAGCACATTCGCCAATGGAGCCCCGACGAGCTCGAGATGCACAATGTACGCCACGGCCTCTGCGGAAGCATCTGTTACTCGCCAGAAGGGTGGAGGAAAACCGAGTTTGGAAAGCGGCTGGCAGAACATCCGTTGGTGAATGTTTCTCAGGAGACATATGCGAGTCCGACGCCTCCTGTGCCGCTGCCATTGCCAAATGGTGATCGGAGACCGCTGGCGGGTGTTAAAGTGCTAGAGATGGTGCGCATCATCGCAGGTCCGCAGTGTGGGTGCATACTTGCGTCTTACGGGGCGGATGTGATCAGAGTGAACAGTAGCAGACTTGCAGATCTCAACGTACGCCCCGCTCCCACTTCCTTTATGTCTTTAGTAGCTAACGCTGTCAACAGGTACTGCAACTCACCCTCAACGCCGGAAAACGCACCATAGACCTCGACATCACCAACCCTTCCGACATGACCCACCTCCTCGACCTAGTCTCCGAAGCCGACATCTTCCTCCAAGGCTTCCGCCCAGGCACCCTCAACCGCAAAGGCCTAGACCTTAAGAACATGCTCGAAATCGCCGCAAAGCGCAACAAAGGAATAATCTACATTGACGAGAACTGCTATGGTCCTAATGGGCCTTTCCACGAGCGTCCCGGATGGCAGCAGATTGGCGACGCTGCGTCGGGTAGTTCGTATGTTATGGGGAGGTCGCAGGGGTATGAGGAGGGGAAGAGTGTGTTGCCGCCGCTGCCGATTTCTGATATGGTGACTGGACTGGTGGGTGCGTTGGCGGGGATGATTGCGTTGAGGGAGCGTGCTGTAAAAGGCGGATCGTACAATGTTGTCAGCTCGTTGGTTGCTGCCGATACGATTGCATTGGAGAAAGAGGTTGGATTGTATCCTCCTGAGGTGGTGAAAGAGACAAATGAGCGGTGCGGGTTCAAGGAGATCACGCCAGATCAGTATGTCTCGGAGGTCTTGGTTAATGTGGTTTTGGGATGGAAGAAGGGGCTACCAGGGTATTTGGATGAGAATTCATCGTTGATGACGACATTTGAGGAGGGGCCCTGGGGAAAGCAGACATTGCTAAAACCTGTTGTGAGGCTTGGGGATGAAGAGGCCACGCCAAAGTGGACAAGTCCGCCAGTGCCGCATTGTTATCATGATCGATGTATCAGTTGGTTATAAATCGGCAACTGCTAACCATTGAGATCCTAAATCAACTGCAAATATTCAATCAAATGCTACCTGTCCTTTTGCCTCTTTGAGAAGTAGGTGTGCATCTGAGCAATCACAGATCGATCACGACTGATAGACACGAAGCTAAAGAAATCGGATCCACAGATCTGGTTCGGGCATCTTCAAGCCCTGGATCTGGACCATTTATCCACCAGTAGAAGTACACTAGCACTGCAGGAATCCAATAGACCATGAATAATGGTAAACATTCCAAGTTCCCGGAAAGACCGATGCGATAGCATAGACAACTATGTAAGAGAGCAGGAACTTTTCTGGGTTAAACCACTATATACTACCCATCTGGTCGTAGAATCATGTTCCATATAAACCGTGAGGTAAACCCCGACGGCATGACCGGCCAACCCTCGTTGCTCCCCTAACCGTCTAGCCTGGAGTGGAACAACAACGAGAAGATATGTAACTGGCCCGCAAACTCGACGTGCAAGGATGTCATGCAGGAGACTCTGAATACTGCAGAGGAAGCGTTGCCACCGGCCAATGGGGAGAAGGAGGAAGGGGTTGATTGTGTGGAGGCGAAAGAGAAACAGGGTTGCGAGTCTGAGCTTGAGTGTATTTATGCGAATCCGAAGGATGAGGGGTCTCATATTCGGTGTACTAGTGGGACTGCGTATGTTGTGAAGTGTGAGAGTGGGTTGTCGTATAGTAATGCGATTAAGGCTTTGAATGATTCTGGAATTCCGATGGACATGAGATGCGACATGTTCTTATTAATGATAGGTTGCCATATTGGCATACATACAGTCATTCAGGAGTAATTAGTATCCATTATTCGTCCACATGCTATCCATTCAAATCCTGCCAGTTCCAGAACGGAGACATCGACCATTGCCAATTCACAGCCAAATCATCCAGAGCCCCAAAATCCCCGTTCTCAAAGGCTTCATTCGCAAAGTTGCCTGCGGGGTCGTCACTTGTAAAGCCTGCTGTAGGAGCTGTGGTGTCCATATGGCCACTTATACCCTTGCCTTTATCCCTCCTATTACTGTCATTCTGAGCCCGGGCAAGATACCGCACAGCGGCATCCTGTAAGTCAGAGCATACGCCCAGAATATATTCAACATAAGTACCAGGTTCCCGGGACGAGACATCAGACAGAAAGTCGACTGTCTGACGAACCGCGGAAAGATCCGCTTGAGCATGTTGGTGATCCGGGTAAACCATTATGTGCAGGGTTAGTGCCACTGAAGCTGTTGCAGGGAAGTAAAGCACATTCCTATTGACGCATTAATTGGGGTTACTGGTTGCTATATGGGCCATTAGCGACTTACCACTCATATGTAGATCCTAGCAAGCGAATATGCTTTAGTAACTCGACAGCAGACCGTGCGGATTCAAGTGACTGCGCAATAGTCAAATCGATCTCTTCTCCAGCGCCTTGCCTGGCTGGTACCTCAGTTTGATCTCTCAGCATACACACTTGATGAAGGTTGGCATAGCAGAAATGGTATGTAAGGTGTAATCGCAGGAGATGCTGTAGGAAATAATCAGGTGCACAATCGAATGTGCGCTGGGGCTGGAGGGTAAGGGGAATCGAATCTCTCCATTCCTGGAGCTCTCTTTCGCAGGACTTCACAGCTTCTATAACGTTCGCTCGAGGTTGCCGATGTACGGCTACCGTGTAAAGGCTCCTATAAAGACGCCGTTGAATCAAGGAGAACTGCGCAAGTAGACGGAATAAGTTGATCTCAATTCCCTCAAGACATACAACACCCTTTTGGTCAAGAGAGACCTCAGCCGGCAAAGGCGTGTCATGATCCTCCAAGTCCTGAATCGGCGGACGACCCACTCGAAGAGAGATATCTGCGTCTAAAATGAATGCAATCCAGTACGTCCTGCGCCGTTCCTCAATCTGCGACGCCGTCAGTCGTAAGATGTTATTCCTGTGCAGTCCAATGGAATGTGACAGACGCATCGCGGCAGCAGCAAACATAAAAAGTGCTTGCGAGCTTGGTGTGCCCTGGAAGAAAAGAGCTAGCCCAAGTATTCCCTGGACAGCAAGGAGATCTGTATTGCGCATGAAGAGTTCGGTCACGGCATTCATCGCGTTGCGGACGTGTCCGAAGCATAATTGCCAGTTATCGCTTGCATCTGAAGATGCGTGGGCTCTTTCTCTGTATGAAAAGGCCAGGACTATATTGAGTGACACCCACCATGAAGGACTGTCGTCGGGGTTCCAGGAAAACTGTCTCTCGAGTAGACTCTTAAAGGATTGTTCGTCGAATAGTGGGATGGCTTTATTGAAGGTTGCGAAAAATTCCTCTACCAGCTGTACTGTTGTTTGTTTGGGTCGTAATGACTGAAAAGAGCGCTGGTCGAAACCATCTTGTAATGTGCGAGGGATCCAGCTTGTCAGCTGCCATCGACTAGCATTCCGTTGTGTTGCTGTGCGCCATGCCGCTGTCCAATTCTTGCTTTCCTGTTCGCCAGCTTCACGAGTGGAAGAAGGTGCGCAGAATCCGGAAGATGCTCCTAAACTGTGTCAGCCTCGGCAGCATTTCTAAGACCCTGGAGGAGTAACCAACCGAAAAATCGCATTCTACCATCATTTGATTCCACAACGCTTGAGGCTTGATCAATTCCATCGCCATCCGGGCTACTAGAGCCGCAGGTATTTCCCGTAGCATCATTACTGTTACCATCCATGACAGTCGCAGCGGTATTTATTGAGGCCAGCACATCCGCATTCTGCTGAGCTTCATGTCCCAAGCGAATCTGTTGCTGCAATTGCTGCTCCAAGCTTTTGACCCGGCGCTCTAGTTCTTCGGTATACGCTCTGCAAACAAGTGTTAGCTCTGACACCTTGTAAAATTAACGGCAAGTCATACGGGCCCGAGCGACTTGGCTGCCTCACGGCATCCTGAAAAGTGCAAGATAGGTTGAATGTATTACATGACGAACAAATAGGCCGTTTCCCATCGCATTTCACTTTCTTTCGCCGACATGTATTGCATGCCTAAGTGTATCGAACTGGGTTAGAAGAATGAAACACCGGCGGATGACAACACCCACCTTGGCCCAGCGGAGTATTCTGTTATCGGACTGCGTCCCCATGGCTTTCGTAGAGTGATAGTGCTTTGCAATTGGTGTTATGTGGTCACATTCTGACAATCGGTCGGTTCGGTTCGGGAAGGAAAGAAACTGTGGATCCGCGGTTCCGAAAATGGAAAATAGTCAATTCTTCACTTCATCTCATTAATCCATAATTTACAAAAGATGTTCCCCGATTGTTCCCCAGGTCTGTACAGCACCAGGAATTGGCAGGCTACAAATCTTCTTCCAGTCAGGATTTCCTCCGAGCGGCAGTCCAAATACCAATTGATATACATACAACTGGCATCGGACGCGCCGGCGACGCTCAAAAGCCGGTATAAACTTTCCTTTGTCAGATGGATTGAATAACCTATAGGTGGACACTCTTCAATCTGTTCCATTAGGGTGCTCTTGTTAGTCGGTCCTCGAGCTTGAATGGTTAACGGTGGTACTCTTGATGAAGATCTGGCTGAGGGCCTCGGGGCTTGAGGCCTGCCAGTCAGTCGCAAGACTGAAGCTGAGGCAAAAGAGAAAGAGAGAAAGACAAACAGTAGTCACTGCCAGGCTTTGGCTAAATCTAGCGTATTGATTCTTGATGTGAATACCATGTTTTACTATATCTGTTCAATGCCGTCAGTCTTCTAGCTAGGGCTGTATACAATTCCGTCTCTGTATTCATCACATGACCTGTACCACGACCTCGCTTTCTTTTCTTCTTTCTTTTCTCCCCCAAGCACACTCGGTTGCGCACACACCATCACTTATGAATGATCTGTCTTTATGAAACCCATCAGATAAACTGTCTTGAGAATGAGTCGTTTCCAGAGGATTTACTGGGATTTTGAGCCAAATTAGGAGTATTGTCGGGGAGGCTACCACCCTGTACACCTGAATGATGTCTTCAATGGGAGATACGATGTCACCGCGAAATTGGAATATGGCAGTCACTCAACAGTTTGGCAAGTAAAGGATCTGGTGTAAGTTTCCTCTCACTCTTCCCTTTGGATATTCTCTTTTCCAAACATAAGATAACTGATACCTTGTTCTAGGCTTTTGCGAAAGGTCACGCTGAAAATACTAAAAGCGGATGCCTCAAGAAACAGCCATGGATTTTTAATAATGTCTCATCTACCTCATTCAACCTCAGATCACCTGGGAAAGGAGCATGTTCTCGAGCTACTGGATCACTTTGAACATTCTGGTCCAAATGGAGCTCACTTGTGCCTTGTGTTCCCTTTCATGGTATTTGATGGCGTTGACATGACAGCCAATATGAAACCCGCTATCCAGGATACATGCAAGCCGTCTTTGAATAGCTATTATTGGGCCGTGACTTCCTTCACTCGCAGGGCATCATCCATTGTGGTAAGTTGGCGTTTGAAGAGAATTGAAGAGTGCATTCTGTTGACTTTGTGTAGATTTACTTCCCGCAAATATCATGTTTTCAGTAGCTGGAATTACAGAAAGTGAAATTACTTTGTAACTCGCTGTATTCTGCTTTGTCAAATGGCCCAATGGAGTACAGGCCGATGACAGTGCCCCTGAGTATTTAATTAATCCGCAAAGATACATCCTAAGGTTAGGGTATTACAGCATCCAGATCTAATCTTAGAAATTGTCGACCGCTTGAAAAAATAATACTTAAACTCCTTAGATACACCGTCCGCTTGTCCAATTTATGGGCTCGCTTTCCTCTTATCTTTGAGGAGCTAGCTTGGATCACTCATTGTGTACTTTCCATTTAGTGTAAATTGCAGTAAATTTTTACAAGGATGGCACATATAAACCTAGTCTTTTAAAAGTTTGCCATATTCTTCACGGATGAAGCGCCAATCACCGTTTCTGAAAGCTCCTGAGTTGGTGCTTTGAACTTCGAAATGATATGAATTTTGTTCTCGACAGGTAAATCGAATAAGGCAAACAATTTTTTGTTTTTGAGCACTTGGGGGATCGGTCGATGATGGATTATGTTTATTACTTGAGTATAATGAGACGTGACACTCAGTCTAGAGCACACAGCACATCCCTTATCTCTTCTTAGAGCTCTCTATCGCAGTCGTATCGACACCAATGGTGACGTATCCAACCATCCCCTTGGTGACATCCTCGCCATCCACAGGCTCCACAGATATGACAGGGTTGTATCCACCATCAAGTCCCTGCGAGAAAACCGAGTCGATGGCGTTGGTAGTCCGGTTTATTTCTGTGTGCGAGACGTAGGGTTCCAAGGCCATGATCTTGCGCTCGAGTGCTTCGTCGAAGTAGAGCTGACCAGTGCTAATTGTATCGCCATGGGCTATAGTGCCGTTTCCGCGGAGAGACCAGTCGCTGTGGACTTGGACGTGGATGTGGATGGCGCGTTCGACGTAGAAGCCTATTCAGGTTAGAAAACTCTTCAACATTTGGAAAAGTAGATTGGGCGTACCAGGGAAGACGGTCTTCATCTCTATCATGCCGTTTTTGTCAGTGGGCCACATTCCGCGCAAGAAGGTGGTGTCATCCGTGTGCAAATCCGTTGAACCCATCCCATAGTCCGAAACATTCAGCTGCTTCAACAGCGTCTCGAATGGCGTGTTAGGTGACAATCCAGTGAAACTCGAGTAACTTCCGGTAGCATTGCAATGCCAGAAGTCAACCAGAACGCCCTCAAGCGGCTCGCAAGTCGCCATGTCAAGCACACCCACATCCAGCCACAAAGGAACACCAGACTGGTCCTCGGTCATATCCTGACGCAGAGTCTGGGACTCTGGCCACCAGTAGGGGCCCTCTGTCACTTCGGGGGCAAGCACGCAGGTCTCATTCTGAATGGTTTGGTAATAAGGTGCTTCCGTGGTGATTTGGAAGGTCGAATTGCCGCTGCTGGAACGCTTGGCGAGGTTCCGCTTCCAGCGCTTCTCGTTGAACCGGGCTACCTTGTCAGAGCATTTGGAAGATAGGTCGGCGCGGCGGGCCATCTCTGCGCGGGGGATGTGAGCGTGAGGGCCGGGGTGGGCAACCGCTGCGCAGGCGAGAGTCGTTGCAGTGAGGAGAGTGGAAAGCTGCATGGTGGGAGTGGCGGTGGTGCTGCTACTGCTGCTGTTGATAGACGCAAGAGGAGATAATCAGAAAGCCCTTTTATAGACAATTTCCCATCCTCTGTGTAGTAATCTTAGCCATCTTGTTCGCCGAAATTTTCCCCTTATGGGGAGGGACTTGCGTAGACTGCTGCGAATTTTTGTGGGACTACAAGCCATCTGAAACGGCAAGGTTGCGATAAGGCTCGGGAGAGGACTACAAGTTACTTGACCGGAGTAATGCGACAAGCTTTAGTGGCTCGGCATTGTACAGGTAGACCCAGAATGCCAATTCCTGGGGCGGGGAGGACCGAATAGATGCAGAACGCTGAGGAACGGAGAGTATCAGATTCCGGAATGAGAGCAGGTATAAGCCGGCAAATAGCAAAACTTGAAGAGTGCTCGTGCCTGAAAATCCTACAACTCAAGACTCAATAAGTACGGAGTACAATAGAAAAATCCGTCTGGTGTATAGGAATGTTCTGCCCCATGTTGGGGTTGCAAATCCCTGGACGGAAGACGGAGTCCGGGACTTCTTGTTACTTCCGCTTACAAAGCACGATGTCACCCCTAAAGAATTACCGAATATTCGCCAATATATTTCCCTCTAGAATACAAATGATTACCCAGAGAAGCCCAACAAAATGCGGCTGGGTGCTCAATCACCAATTATTGTCTCATTAACGGTACCAGCTTTGATTTCCCAGTGCCCGGCAGAGAGGGCCTCAACTACCTTTGAAATGCCTTCAGCTTCAGGCCGTTCTCGATACTACCTGGTCGCTCAGGCAGTAATTCGTTCAATTTAATGTTGTTGTAATGCCTGCTATAGCCGTAGATATGACAAGATTGCGAATGACAGGGGGAATCTCTGAATGAGCGCACCTTGGCTTCAAGTTCACAGAGACTGATTCCCAGGAATGGAGTAGTGGGCTTTGGTGAAAGGAGACCGTTCGAATTCATTTCCATTAAGAGATTACCAAGCGATGCTGCATTGCAAGCATGGCAATTACTATGGAGAAGGTCTTCTTTCTTTTGGTGAAGTGAGCCAAAGATGTTGCCAATGGCACTCTGCCGCTGGTCATCCATGGTATCTTACAAGCATTATCAGTCAGTTTTCAATAAATCCAATGGTCTCATCTGGAATCCATACCAATTATTTTTTCTGGGATTGGCAGTCCCAAGCTCGTAATCGATCTGTCGCTTTGTTCCATTGCAGTCAGGGTTGCTTTTTGGAACAGGTCATGAGCCCGGAAGGCCCATGAGATCCACAGCCACAGAAGCAAATCTCGACAGTGCGATGTAGGTAAGTTTTTCTGCAGTTGGTCGATCCAAATACCCTTAAATATGCCCATTATATCAAGGCATCCGTAATAGTCTGCCAAAACAGCGACCTTGGAGAGCAATTCCAGGTTCAGTTTGCGCGGTATGGCATTGAGTCGACAGTGAATAATCTTCATAAAAACAATAAAGGCCCCAATGTCCCAACTGTCTACTTTGATCTCCACCGACCCTTTGGTGGCAAAGGTGAAACTCTTTCCATCCTCCAGACAGAGTTTTTTTGAACACAGGCGAGGCGAGCATCAAATGCTTTGCGGAAACTTGGATGCGGTACTCATATTTTGCTGTTTCGTTCGTAGTCTCTGATTCCTGCGCTATTTTATGTCTTGCTCGTTGTCACTCCAGACTGCAAAAGGGGCATTGGCATTTTGGAGTATTATGGTCACTTCGTCCATCGTAGACTTTGAATAACGACAGAGGTCGGATTGGTTCATGAGTAGAAAAACGAGGAAAGTAAGGACCGAAGGGGTCTAGCAGAAAATTTCTGGTTCTTTGAGCCTGTCATGTGACGACAATAGCAGACTCTGCTTGGTTTGACCTCTTGTTTGCATGCTACATTTGTGAATATTGGACATAATTATAGCAGCAATGCAAATAAAGAAAGCAGAAGACTCCAAGGATAGCAAAGAATTTTCTTTTCTACTATATATATCCCGTTCGACCTTGGATTACCCGGGAAAGAAGCATGTCATTGAGCTTCTGGATCACTTCGAGCACATCGATTCAAATGGAAACCATTTGTGTATTGTCCTCCTTCTCATGGTTTCTGATGCTGAGGTCGGGGATTTTTTTTAACCCGCCACTTGAGCCAGGCTATATACAAATTGTCTCCAAGCAAGTCTTATTGGGCCTTGGTTTCCTTCATGCTATAGATATCATTCATGTGACGGCCTGGTCATGTTGGCTGGCTGTCATGTGAGATGCAGTTGTTTGCTTCCTTGTTAAATACGGCGTCACCTCCTTTCTTCCTTCTTCATGTTGATTATTCTCGTCGATAGCTACCTAGGTAGAACCCATGAGTTGGATGTTCCATTATCCTAGTAGAGCGCCGTGACAATTCATGGCGGTAAGTCGGCTCCTCATGGAATCCTAGTGTAAAGTGCTGATTGGATAGATCTACATCTTAGAAACATCCTGCTTTTATTCTCTAGCAATAAACACAGCAAAGTCTCCTTGGAATTTGGCAAATGGTGTCCTGTCAAATGGCTTGAAGGGGTGCAGGGTGATGATAGTGCTCCGAGATATTTGATTACTTTACAAAGAAAGGAGGACCAACTAGAAGATGCACACTACTCACCGCTGGACCTGGGGCGCTGGTATTGACATCCGGGCCTTGGATGCCCTGGCAGGCTGAGCCCTGCACCAGACTCAGCTCCATCCCGTCTGGTCTGGTGTGTAAAGGTAATCTATTTTGCAACGAACGAACCAATGTTCCCTGTAGTGAAATGGGGTCTGGACGAGAAAGTTGACCAAGATTATTGGTATTATATTAATCCCATCTTCAAGATTGATAAGCCGGTGCATGAGAGCTTCCCAAAATTCTTGTAGGGAAAGTTACCTGACTTCGGTTCCCGAGGTATTCAGCGTCTTGCATCTTTCCCCTTGTTGATGCTAGGGCAAGACCCTCAGGAATGGATTCCACCACCAAACTACTCGAGCATCCATTCTTGGTGGAAAATCCAGTTGAGTGATGAAACCTGGCTGTTTTCTCTGTGCAAGGGATATCGCTGGGCGCCTGGTATCTGTTGCTTGTGCCGTTTTGCTCTAGGTGAAGTCGAGATTACATAGGTAAAATGGATATGATGCAATCTCATCTGCTTCGTGTAGTTATCACAATAGCGCTATACGAAGCACTCCGTTATACTCATATCACCTTACAAGACGATCACATAACAACTAAAGAGGTACTTATTTTATTTACTTAAACTCTTTCTTTTCATCTCACAGTACTCCACTTTCTACAAACAACTTCACCCACCATAACGCCACCTAGCACGACTATACCAGACGATCTAAAAGAAATTGTAAGAGAAGCTCTTATCAAAATAAACAACCCCACTCTTCATAATCTGAGTAGACGGCATGGGTGAGAATGACGGCCGCCACGGTTGAGGTGGGGCTGTGATGTCTTCTGGTTGATTGATTAGATCCATAAGGCCAGAACCTTATCTACAGTGCCGATATGCCCGCATCAATTTGGTCAAGGCACAAAACTAATTCAAAGTACAAAGAATACTGCTCCAACAAAAGAATACCACATGACACCACAACCCTGCTGCGGCAACTAATATAACTCGAACTTGTTTGTGATTACGTAATCCGCGGATTGGGGGGATCACCGCCGCGGCATTTCAAGCGCAAAGTCCCGGACTCCCGGACTCCCGGCCACGACAACCCGACTGCTATGAATTCCGGCGATTGCTGAATTGGTCTAGAAGATAATGATAACCGGACAGGACAAGCCCGAATAGTGGCTGTGGCAGAGGGGACGCGCCTCTTCAACTCTACAAGTAAAGCCTCAGCTTGAACTCTTTAGCCCCCAGAGTTAGGCGCTGGGCTGTCAATTAGCAGGTCTACGTGCTGACCACTAATCTGTGGTTTTCCAGGAACTAGTCCAAAGTAAGCTTAAAATGATGGTGATAATGCGGCCTCGTCACACCTAATATAAATTGGGCGTAACTAACCGAGTTTGATTAGCTCAGACAGGCGCTTGATGGATTATTGACTTTTTCTTTTCTTTGCCCGTCTGTCTCTTATTATTACTATTCAGGATCGTCTTCGTTGCAATTCTCTCTCTTCCATGACTTCTTGCTGGGCCTACTCACAACTTCATGGCTGACTGATGAGTACGTATTCAGCCGAGAATGCAAATAACAAGCCACAGGACCCTTTTGGCTATCGCCTTGTTTCTCCTCCAAGCGGTCGACCTCACCTCCGCAACTCTCTGTTACAACCCCGATGGCTCAGTATCCAACGATGTTCCCTGCAACAGCACCGCCTCCGTCAGCGTATGTTGTACGCAAGGCTTCATCTGCACAGCGAATATGCTCTGCCAACCACAAGGGTGGTACGACAACACAACTGGGAATCCTTTACAGCTTATTCGCGGGACATGCACAGATAAGACTTGGTCTTCGAATAAGTGCCCGGGGTATTGTGTGGCTGGTGAGTCTGTCAAGGAATAAATTGAATTTAGTTCTGCGGATGATTTGGAGGAATCCGGTGTGCTGACATGGTTGGCTCCTAAAGAAAGCGTGACCGGCGGCGAATGGGTTATGCGCTGCGGCAGAAACTCGACTTCATACTGCTGCTCGGCCGACGACTGCTGCAGCGATTCGAGCGTTGATCGGTTGACTTTGCCTGATCCTGATATGACTGCAACAGCTGGGATAGCCCCGACGACGACTGCGACAACGGCATCGGCATCCATGCAAACTAGATCATCTGCTACGACTTCGGAAACCCCCACTTCAACTGCGTCGAATGATAGTACTACCAGCGGGTCAAATTCGAAAACAGTTGGTATCGGCGTGGGTGTTGGTGTTGGTGCAGGAGTGGTAGTCATCCTGGGGAGTCTCGCTGGGTTGATATTTTGGCGACGAGGGAAGACGAAAAAAGCAGATGCTGCGTATATTGCTTCTTTGCCACAGCAGTCGCAACGACCGGGATTCTTCCCACAGGAACTGGACTCGACTGGTTCACACAAGATGGAACATCCTCAAGAACTGGACTCAACAAATTCACCAGGATACGCGCATAGAAACCGGCCAATATTTGAAGTACAGTGATAGCGGTCAAGTCCTAAGCTACCGAATCTATCAAATGGGTTAAAAGCCCGACCAGGAAAATGCAGCATAACTGGCCAACACCAACATGAAACTTTATGGGCTTGGACTGGCCGATTCTTTGCAACGGGCGGTCCCAATATTGTTACTGTGCATATCTTGATGAAAATACCGACCTTGGCCCCGAAACCCATGGAGCCATGCACCATACATACAGGTGTGCATTTTGGGGGGGGGGGGCGGTTAAAGCTGAGGAGCCTGTGGAGAAATGGTTTCTTGAACAGGTAAAATCCCTGTGTTAGACTTACGGGGTATCTCTATACGCCTAGGGAAGTTAAAGGCGCTGCCCTGTACTTCTAAGTAATGAATCTAGAGCTTTAGTCAACTCTCCTCCGTACTCAGTTGCCTTCTTGGATTAAAGCATTACCAGATATGCATCTTGACATGCTTCCTTGGGTATTAATGCGCCCCATCTTCCTCATTGCCTGAAGCGCTTCGCGCCCTCTATGGCCAGCAATATTACCCTTTAGAGCTGCATGATGACAACCTTGCTATTCTTTGGTTCGTCCGCAGCTGCAGTTAATTCTTTAGAATTCCCCTGTCCACTGATTCCCATGACTTTTCTGTCTAATCAACCCAATTCACTTCATTATGTGGCATGGCACTAGCCAGAAGAGTGTCGCACTCCGTGTAATTATTGTCGTGTTGGACGTTAATATGACCCAGAAAAGCAGAAAAATACGTCACCTACCTTGAGCATGTTGAAGATGATCTATGCTCATAGGGAGTTGTATCATTGAGAGATACAGCGAGCAAACAATAGGCTAAAATGTTCAACCGTATAAACAGACCTAACACGGCAAACAGCATAACAGTGTAACTATTAGGGTTCCAGCTCATCTTGCCAACATTAATTATACACATATTATGCATATTCTCCCAATATGCTGGCTGACATCACCAGAAAGTCATCTGACATCCCAAAAAGGCAGGTCAAGAATCACGCACAATCACGTGCGACTCCACCACACCAGCCAATCACAAACAACCTCTCCAGAACCCAAAAACGACCCGCTCCGAGCCTCCGAGACCTCCGTCCGTTTACTCCGTTCTTGTATCGCGCACTAAGGAATCCTTTTGCGCACGCTCGGCCAGGTTACGTTTTTTAGCTAAAAGCGGTGACGCCGCGGGGTTTTTTGGTTTTCTCAACGCGTCCAGCCCTCTTATTTTACTTGTTTTTGTTCTTACTAAACTCCGTTCTTCGAGAAGGAAAAAGTCGGGACGATCCACTCTCCCGGACCATGCAGCGGTCCGTCCCAGGGCAACGTTGACTGCATACATGTAGGTAAGTGAATAGAATAGAATCGAAGGGGTACCAGATGGGGACGGAGGGGAATGGTGGGTGATGGCTATGGCATACCGCCATCGTGCAGGGTTCAGTTAATATAAGTCTTTTGCACTGGTCTACGGATATAGAGTATCCATGGTACTCTAGGCATGTCTTAAGCGCACAAAGTACTTGTTATCCACCGTCAACTCAGGAACCCTTTCCGCGGCCCCGTTCCGCAAACTAAAAACCAGTATTATCCCAGTTATGAATGAATAATACGTGGACATAAGACCGAGCCTGAATCCACACATGTCAACGACAACTTCGAGTCGGTGAGGCCCGGCTATTACTTATGCCTTGCCCTATGGCTGGCCGGCCTGCTCTGCTTTGGACCTAGGTCAGTTGGTGGATGTATTGACCGCTTTTTGTGCGTGTAGTTATGTACCGTTACGAACACTCGTATGTATGGTACGTAACAGCCACTGGCGGCGTATGGTATGTAATGGTATGATACGGCTAATTATCCCTTTGTTTGTTTGGGAGTTTAAGCTCCCTTTTCGCGTGTCGCTAGGACGAGGTTTTTTGTTTTGATCGTTTACAATTGTAGTCGTTAGAGTAAGGCTATGATAATTGTGATAACAATTGAATCTCCACTGTGCTCTTGATAAAAGAACCATGGGACTTATCCGGGGTGACGGGTCTGTTCCATGGTTCTGCTATAAATCGCACCGTACAAGTAACATGCACACCGTAGAAAATGCTTCATACGCGTGGAAGGCAGACCACTCAATGGAATGCGAAGATCCGTTCTCGAATCTCGAATTGCGTGAAGAATCCGCATATTCGTGAATAAGTCTTAATACTAACCCGTACAGAAATACTCGTACGCCCAATAATCAGACTCATCAACCTTGTTCTACGAACGGAATAATCAACCCAGCCCGGCTACTCAATCGGATCACTCCCTCGTCTCAATAATACGCAGCCAGCCACTTTTCTACTTTCACTTCCAGGCTTCCATCCTTCCAGGAACACAACAATCGCAAGCAGAGTCAAAGAACCCCGCTACCCCTCGTGATTGGCCCAGAAAAATTCTCGAAGGCCGGGTGGAGATTTACCTGCGACAATCCGTCCGAGAAAGAAAAAGCAATGAAAAGGGGGAGGGGCCGTACCTTTTGCTTTTGCGAATGATAGAGTCTGGAGTAGATAGAGTGTACGAAGTACTTGTAGGTGACTCGTAGAGTTGCCCATGGATCTACGACGACTATCTTATCCCTTGTCTGTGAGGGGCAGTCAGTGGATTTTTTTTTTTTTTTAATGAGTGCGTTTATATACGGAGGGGCCGGTTTGTTAGCGATAGACAGGAGTCGGATGTATTCATACTTTCCGGTTTTTGGTAGCGATGCATTACCATGCATGTGGGCAATAGCCCACATGCCCCTCAATAATTAAACCGTCTCCCAGGAGTATGGAACGCCACATCAAACATCTAACACACGTTGATCAGCATTGGCAGCTCCATACAAATACAAATCTTCATAATTTGGTTACCCACTTGTTTACTATGTAGAGTGCCTGACTAAGATGAGAGGAAGTTCATTCCCGGAATTGAAGAAGCAAGGAAGTGGCAGGAACATGGTTCACGTTGCAGCATGGGGTGTTGTTTTGGTGTTGTTTCAGTTGTCGTTCTTTAGTTTCTCCATGTGTTCAATTCTGATTTACGGAATAGACAGTGCATATAAGCGGCCGGGTTATGATGTGCTTGTATGGTTGTTCATATGACCAGGGAATAGAGGCTTTGCATGGCACAAGTACAAGTACGAGTAGAGTGCATAAGACAGAAATATATATTCAACCAACACGGCGCAGAATCCGTGCATACTCCGGAACACATACCGTTGCGGCGGATATTCACCAAAAAGGTCTAGACTAACCGTGAGATTATTAGACTACAGCCTACGGAGCATGATACAAATGCACTTATCTACTCCGGACCGATTGAAATCCACTCCGGATACAGTACTATTACCACCACGGAGTCTCCGGACAGATACACCAATAAAAGAACAGAGACCACATCGGTGTACACACTCAGGTACATGTGCAGAATGTTGGGAATGAGATGCATAAATCAGCGACACATATTCTCCTAATAGTCGGTGGTTTTAAGTGAAGCAAGTGAAGCCCAGGGATAATGTCGGTGTATTGGGTTACCCAAGTAACTACCGTGTTGGACGGAATGGGGATAGATCCACCGCACAGACTGTATTTTGTTTTATCCGGTTTGCTGTACATGTGGATTTAGTATTGCTAGAGTATAAGAATTGTAGATTTCTGAGTATGATATCTAGATATACTTGTACATTGATGATGTATACAGATATGTTCTCTGTTTACAAGTACAACAGTGTGAAGTGCAAGTACAGACGTGTACAGAGAATCCCGTACCGCTCCATAAATAGCGGTACAAGTATCCCGTCAATGGGCAGCTGTGCAGCGTGCAGCTACATCATCCTGGACGAGATCACCCGCTAATCGAATTATTGATCGTGCGCGATGGTTATTCGCCGATGCAGTCCACTGAGCGCATGGGAAGAATACGTAAGATCGAGGGGCACCAGTCACGTCAATCTTAGTAAGCCCAGCACAGAGTACAGGTACGGCTGAATATGAAGATTGGTGCCGTGGCTATAAGCAAAGACAAATAGTAGAAGAAAAAGGAAAGAGACCAGTCACATACTTGCCACTAATAGAATCAACAACTTACTTGTGTCAAGTCTTATGAGTGGTGTACATGTACTCGTACGAGACAGATCTAATGAAAGGGAACTAACTCCATCGGGACTAGCGTATGGAAAGCCGGATCCGGTGAGCCCTAACTTTGTTTGTTTGTCGTTTGCATTCTTACAGATTAATGAGGAGTACCAGAGACAGGGGTAGTCCTTATAGAGTCTCTGCTATTTGAATGTAAATCTTAGTCTCTACTTGTATACTCGCGAAGTATAGCGTAGAGATACTTGTACAAGAACAAAACAGCACTCAATACTCGTACTGATATCTGATAGATAAGTACGGCCCCGCCGAACCAAGGTTGTGGTTCTGTCAGATGACACGCTAGAAAACAGGACCATTGAGTAAACATACCCACCTGACGAGGGGCAACGAGGGGCGCGAGGGGCCGAGGGGTTATGTTTTACTGTTCAGGCTTGGGTGAATAGTCCCTCACATCCTTACGTAGAGAAAGTCAAGAAGACATCCGAAGTATGAATACATCGAAATGATACATACAATACATACGTACGTATAAACGCGTCGGGATTGGCCATACACCACCGCGTATGTGGTAATCTTGGCAGCCCCTCGTCGTATGGTAACGAGTGTAACCGAGGGGACTCCACATCCGCCTCACTTGTTCGCGACCGCCCCGATCGTCGTCGCCCGAGGGACTCTTATAACCACTACCAAATACAGCACATCCACGCACACTGCCCACTTCCTCTCCCCCTCCAGGAATCATCTCCCACTTTTTTTTTCCCTCTTTTTTTTTTTCTTTTTCTCTCTTTTTATCTCATCAGCCCCCCCCCTTCTTTTCCTTTTTCCTTCTTCTTTCCTTCTCTTTTTCTCTTTTTCTCTAACCTCTGAAATACCACCTCTTCTCCCTCTCTTCTTCTCTCTCACATCCCCCCTCTTCTCTTCTCCCCTCCTCATCTCTTTTTTTCCCCCTTCCCTCACGCACACATCCCGCCGCAACATTATCCCCCCTCCCCGCGGCTTTACAAAGGATACCCCTCTCTACACTACGATAGAATTATTTTCTTTCCTGTTTCTACTATTTTACTGTTACTATTATCTCTGTCCGCCTGTGGCTGGGCTCTTTCTCTCTACCCCCTTTGGATTCAACCTCCTAGATAATACTACTGCTGTTGTGCCTTCCCCGCTCCCAAGGAATGATCAGGCTCCCTTCAGAACTTCTGTCGTCTTATCGTCTCCAGAACCGGTCTGAACTTACCGAGGGAACAATATCGCATCTTTCTCTGCAGTTCCGTCTACAGTTCACGCAATAACTGGTATTTCCCCACCATCGAAATGGCACCAAATGCTGCTCCGGCATCCAACTCGCCGGCGAAAAAGACATCCGCTCCAGAGAAGAAATACAAGTGCCAATTTTGCAATCGCGCATTCAGCAGAAGTGAACATCGCAGTAGACATGAGCGTTCTCGTAAGTCGCTGACCTTACACTACCTGGTTGACGAGAGCTAACAGTGCCGAAGACACAAAAGAAAGACCCTTCAAGTGCATGAAATGTCGCAGTACTTTCGTCCGTCGCGATCTCCTCCTCCGTCATGACCGTACTGTTCACGCCAAAGACGGTGGGGTTCCCTTGGTGGCTGAAGGGCGCAGGCGTGGTGGGAATAGTAACGCCGGGGTTCAGAAGTCCTCCCCTGCTCCGGCAGCTCCTTCCAAGCCCAACATCACCATTGATCCAACCACCCTGGAACAGCTTGAGGCAAGCAGCGATGGTATGGTCGACCTTGAAACTGCAGCCATGTTGATGACAGATTTCCAACATAAGGCCGCAGCTGCCGCAACGGGCCAGACCAACACGCCTACCGCCGGAACCGCGAGCGTTCCCTCCAACAACAATAACAACACTGCTGCCACCCAAGAACGCGCAGAATCCGACCGTTCGTTTTCGCCTGGTCGCGGCTCGATACTCGATCCCCCCGTGTCGTACCTGTCGAGCAACGCGACACTGCCGCAAATGCCTTGGGATTCGCTCGATGTTAAGCACCCCGCTTCGTCTATGGCTTCCAGCTTCGCAACCACCGACGCGATCGCAGACTCACATCAACCCTTGCCTGCCATGATGGACCGTCCCATGTCGCACATGGGTGGCGACATGCTCGGACCTTCGCTTATGAACACCCTGCCCGTGTCGGGTAACTCGACTCCGAACGCGCTGTCGCCGTTTCCCTCCATGACGGGTCCCATCAGCCCTGTCAATTATCGCAAGTCCCCTGGCCCTAGCCAAATGTTGACGCTGCCCAAGGCCCCGCAGGTCGCCAACGATATTGAGCGCAACATGTTGGTCGAGCGGATACGAAACGCTGACTCCCTCGGTGCATTGCCGATCGCGTTCCAGCTGCCCACGACGTTCGCCTTGAACAAGTACCTCTCTACTTACTTCAACCTGTACCACGCCCACCTGCCCTTCCTGCACCAAGAGTCGTTCAAGCCCACGTCCGTCTCGCCGCCGCTTCTGCTTGCTGTGCTCTCCATCGGTGCGCTGTATGCGTTTGAGCGCGAGGAGGCTTTCATGATGCACGTGGGATCGAAGATGCTGGTCACCCAATTCTTGCAGCACAAGGACAACTTTGACTCGCGGAAATGCCCTCTCTGGGCCATGCAGAGCACTCTCCTCAACATGGTTTTCGAGAGCTGGAGTGGTGATCCCAAGGGTCTTGAATGGACCTGCTCCATCAAGAGTCTGTTGGCCAACATGGTCTCGGGTAACCGCTATCAACTCAAGGTGCGGTGCGATGCGCGGGAAGGGGTTCCCACACGCGAAGAGTGGATTGATGACGAGTCGTGCCGTCGGACTTACTACGCCGTTTATATTTTCTTCGGTATGCTCACGCTGACTTACAACCACACCCCAGCGATGAGCTTCGATGAGTTCGATACCATGGAACTGCCGTCGTCGGAATCGCTTTGGAACTGGGAAGGCGGTGATGATGAGGCCTGGCGTCGCAACCTGGCTGCCAGCCAGTCACTCACTGTTCGCGAGGCCCACGACTGCCTCTTCCAGGGCGAGCAAACGCGCTATAGTGCCTTTGCGACTCGCGTGTTGATCAACGCCCTGTTCTTGCAGGTCTGGAACCACAAGAGGAGCTTCGAGGCTCTCCAGGATGTGGTCACCGAATTCAAGCTTCGCTTGGCTTTGGAGACATGGGAGAGCTCTCTGGACGTGTGTGAGCCCGAGACCGTCGTCGTACCCCTCAGCACCCCGCACAACTGCCATCCCTTGATCTTCAACTCGATGGCTGTCTATCGCAACACCCGCGCCCGTTTGGAAGTCGACTTGAAGTCGATCCAGGAAGCCATGCGCTACCACTCGTCCTACGAAGTTGCTGCCGCCATGACCGTCGCGCGCGACAAGGTTAAGCGGGGACAGGAAATGAACAAGGTCATCCAATCGTGCTTCGAATGTATCGAGATCGCCGCGGTCCAGGGCATCAACTGGGTAGCCAAGACGTCTGCGACCAACTGGAGTGTCGAGCATCCACTGTGTGGATTGGATCTGATGGTTATCCTAAGTCTCTGGCTCTACCGCCTGGAACATGACGAAGAGCCAGCGACTGAGGATGAGTTGGCCCTCTACAACAAAGTGCGCAACCTGTTTGACAATGAAGCCGTGGACTCCTTTGGTAAACTCAGCTCTACTGTGGCCCGTGTATGGGGTAACATCCTGGACGGTGTCGTAGTCTGGGGGTAAGTTTTCTATCTTTGTTCTTGTATATCGATTGGATGCTAACGAAAACAGAATCACAAAGCTCATGGGCGAGTCGTTCAAACTACATTCGCAAGCCTTGGTTGGCTACGAGGACTCGTTGCGCATTTCCAAGGATCAACCAATCCACCCGATGCCGGCCAAGTCGTTGGCCAGTGTTGGCACTGCTTACTAGTGCCTTTTTATTTTCTCTTTTCTTTCACTCGTTTCATGCATTTGGTCAATGATGGATTTGGATTCAGGGTAGGAAGCATTGGCATGTGGCGTCCGTTACGCTGTGTGCTGATATTCCTGCATTTACAACTTTTTGCTGCTTTCTGCTTTTGCTTGAGTTTATTCTGCAAGAACTCACAGGAGTCCGGTGTGGTCATTTTCTGTTTTCACCCCAAAGCAACAACCTCGACACCCGGCTGGTCCTGTGTGGTCTTTCCCCCTAGCACTTGACGGAGTTCCGTTGCTTTTTCTTCGATTTTGTTGACATTTACGCCCACTTAATTTCTAGTGCTTTCCTTCATCTATGCGCATCAGCATGTTTGTTGTATGTTGTGTTTTGTGCTTGTTGGTTTTGTTTGATTGATACCTTTTTGTTTTTCACTGTACATTTCATCTTCATTTCTCCTGGTGCATCTTTTCACACTTCAAACCACTCCTTTATACCACTTTAACTTACAATTTTTTGAACCATTTTGATTATTTAATGTGTTTTGTTCTGCTGGTTATGTTATGTGTTTATGCAGTCCCCGCAATGTGTTATGTTTTGTTTACTGTTATCTTATGCTTGTGCTTGTGCTTTTGGATTTGATTTGATTCTTGGTAATGTTTATGTTTATTTATCCTTTTCTCTTGATGCATGTTGTAGTACCTTGTACTATAGGTTAGTAATTGAAGCAATGAAAATATTCGCGGGGATACTCAAGTTCAATCACAATAGGCACTCTTATGTACGGAGCAGAGTGAGTATTAGACACTACGTAGAACTACTTTACAGGTATACAGATACTGAAGCTATGAGACTTAACAAACAGGAGTATCAAACCCCCTCGTCCACAGCAAACTCCCCATAATAACAACCAACAAACCCAACCCAACGCCAACACTAATCGTCCCATAGAAATACGCATACCTCCGCTTCCCCAACCCATTCAACTCAGCAACCCACGTACTAACCGTCGTCAACGACCCACAAAACCCATCCATAACCCCCTGCAACACCTGACAACTAACAACAACAGACGCACCAATGCCCCCGACATGCTGCAGATCATAACACATGCCCAGGATACCGGTTCCCAGGATATTCGCCGCAAACGTGCCTAACGGGAAACTAGGTAGTTTGGCGTTTAGGAACAGCGAGAGATAGAATCGGAGGAGACATCCTAGTGGCGCGAAAACGATCGCGAAGATCGCGGCTCCGCGCCAGGTTTCGGTCCCAGAGGCGTGACGGTCTGGTGGCCAGATAGCCATGAATACAGCCCCGAGCCAGCATCCCCAGCCCAGTACTACGATGACAGGGTCGAGGATGCGTCGTGTGAATCGGAATGGAAGGACAGGTGTGAACTGGTCACATGCAAGCGCTAGGTGCGCACCCGCGACCAGCGCGGCGAGGGATAGCGATACAGTAATGAGCAGGATCGCAATGAGCGCCATGAAACTGTACCCCCCGTTTCTCGAAACGGGGCCCGAGAACGGATCGCGAGACGGATCAGGTAGATCATTCGCAAGCGCGAGAAAAACGTCCCTGATGAACGAGGAGAAAGAAGTAAAGCAGCCACAGAAGCCGGTTGTCAGGCCGATGTATAACGGGATGGTTTTTTTAGCCGCTTTGTGCGCTTTCAACCGTTCATGCTCATTTATTGTCTCCTGGTTCTCGCCCCACTCTTCACGGAAGAGATTCTTATCTTCTAGGAAGAAGCCCATGAGTAGCGAGCCGCTTGCGTTCGCCCATAATACGCCTGTGACAATTGGCGCGCCCGTGTAGAAGGTTAGGGATTGGAGGCCGAGGCGGGCGAGGGTGCCGAAGATAGCGAAGAATATTAGGTAGGAGAGGGTGTAGAGGTGGGTGGAGGGGTGTTGGGAGAGTGGTTTGATGGTCTCTTTGGTCTTGGGTTGGAGTTCGAGTTCGGGTTCGGGAGGTTGGGGGGTGCGTTGGTGAGGTTCGGGTTCGATTGGAGGGGGCGCGGTGGATTCAGAAAGGGGAATGTCGGAATCTTCTTGTTTATGGTCATGGTCATAGTCGTGGGGTGGCATGTTGCCCGTGGACTTGTGTCCTGTAGCTTTGTAGAGGCATGAGGAGAAGTTGGAGAAAGAATTCAAGATTGATATGATTAGTCAGGCAGGCAATCGGGCGGTTCCGAAGATATCTGATAAGATAGAGAGTAAATAGATAGGGAGGGGTTAAATAGACCATTGATAGAGGATACAGAGTAATACTGAATATCCTGGTGCTTGTACAGTACAGCATAGCTGGACAGTAGTAAGCTGTAGACAAGGGATGCTGCACGTGTTCGTATAAAACCCCTCTCTCCCCAACTGCAGCTGTCCAACCTCACCTCTACAACTCACCACCACTTCTCCGCACTCTATACCATCGCTCTACTGATTCTCTCTCACTTTACAAAATGACCATCCATATCTCCAGTCATCCTTGCCTCCAGGCAAAGCTCTCCCAGTTGCGCTCCCACACCACTACCACCCGTGAAACCGGTAGTCTGGTCACCGAGATCTCCACCATCTTGGGCGTTGAAGCTCTAGCCAGCTTATCTGCTGTGCCGGGAAAGACAGTGAGCTAGCTCTACTTAGTTTGATTTTAATGAAGAAGCTAATAAATCAGGACAAAACCCCTCTTGGAATTGAATATGAAACCCGCGAAATCCCCACCAACCTGGCCATCGTCCCGATCCTCAGGTCGGGATTGGGCATGACCGATGGTATCCCCTCCTACCAAGCATACTTGTCTACGTTCAGGAGCTAATATGGAACAGCAATCAACTCTCTCCTCCCCAAACCCGTCCCAATTTACCACCTCGGCCTCTTTCGCGAACGCTCCACCCTCCAACCAGTCGAATACTATAACAACCTTCCCTACCACCGCGACACCTCCACCACAACCCCTACCCCCACAGCAACCAACACTGCCGCTGCGGAAACCGCCATCCTGCTGGACCCCGTCATCGCCACGGGCGCCACCGCCGAAGCGGCCATCCATCTGCTGCGGGAATGGGGCGTGGAAAGGGTCGTTATGATTAGTGTGCTTGCGTCGGAGGAAGGTGTTAAGAGGGTGCAAGAGAGCTGGGAGGGGGGTGTTGAGGTTTGGGTTGCCGGGGTTGATGTGAGGTGTGATGAGAAGGGGATGATTGTGCCGGGTTTGGGGGATATTGGGGATCGGTTGTTTGTTGCTGTTGGGAAGTGAGCGTACTGCATGGTGATGGGTTAGATTGATATGAATGATGAGCAACATAAGATATAATTTACTAGCTTGTTACACCGCTCTGTCTTTTGCTGTCTTTATGCCCTTGTCTGTTTTTCGACGTCTGTATTCTGCATTATGCCTTTTCCATTTGAGTATCAGAGCATTCGGTCCTAACTGCATGACTGACTGATGCCCGACTATATATGCATATGCCCCTTTATTGCTCGATATCCACACGGTGATGTCCTTGTGCTTTTTCTACTTTTCTGGGAGAAATTTGCCAATCTTACCATAACGATGGAATTCCTCCATGGATGTGCATGCTCAGTCGTCCACTTCCTCATGGACTGAGGGTGCTTCAACGCCATCGAGAAACTCTTCCACCTTGCCATAATTGTAGAGTCGCCCTGAATGATCTCACTCCGCAATTTTCTTGTCTCTCGTCGATCTAAAATGGTCGTCCCGTTATGTAGCTCCCGAGCGAGCGAGAGGTAGGGAAAGTGCAAGCGTAGTGAGAGCGCCCTGCTTGTGGCTGGCTCGAAACCAAGAACCTGTAGTCTGTATGTCTTGCCACGGATCATGTTCGGGCATATATTGGGAGAACAACGGCAGTTACCATCGAGATACAGCGCTAAACAACCTACAAAAGTCAGCTCCTCCAGGCCAATTTGATACTGGTATGATTGATACTTATATAGCCTCTTACCGAGTCTCTCTGCTATAAGCTCATTATATGATTGATTCTTTTTCACCAGGAAGGTCCATGGCGCCTTGAATTTGGACATGGTTTTACAGCTTGATCCCCGTCTCCAGTAGCGATTCACAAGGTCTGCACAATCCAGGTTTCGACTGCGGGATTCAATAAACCTAGATGTTCCGTTCCTGAAAACGCAACACGACGAGTTCAGTCTCGTTTGCGACTCCGGGATATTCTTTCGCTTTCCTAGGTGTGGAGGAATTAGCTATGGAAGAGAGTTTAAATAACCGGTAGGTCTCTTCCTCCTTGCTTGCCAGAAATATAACACACAGGAAGCACTGTCACTGTTGTTGTAAAGACACATGCTCTGAGGCCTGACCACGAGTATTGATTGCGTATCAAACAAAACTCGATATCTCAATCGTGGATATAACAACATAATTGGCCTACCTTAGTATGTTCTGATTGAGATAAAAACAGAATACAGGTAAAGCCACGTACCAAACTCATCAAAGGCTCTCTATCTGACTCCTCCCAGCAAGACTTGAAGAGATTTCATATCGCCCACCGTCAGTCATAATAAGGCCATAAACGTCAGAGTATTGGGCCAAGAGCTTCAGCATGCTGTGCCATGTCCTCAAAGATTGTAGCATAAAGATTGACTTCTGCAGACATTTACTACTACGTAGGTATCCAGGTGGGGATTGGATCCGAAGATATCCAAGCTTCGAGTGATTAACGTCAAATACAATGATAGTCCCTGTCTACCGGAAACAGACCTAACATAAAGTTAGCTCTTTTCCGAAGTTTCCCTAGCACATAATGGCCTCACATAGACATTGGATGCTGGTCGTCACTATTTGAATGGGATGCGAGAAGGGCAAACAAACGAATGAACCGCCTACTTTCTTAGGTGTCCGCTAGTTAGGCAAACGGTCAACTCAACAAAATGCAGCTTCACTTTTTTCTTTTTTCGCCCTTTCTTCTCTCTCTCTCATCCTCTTCTATTTTCTTTCTATGACTCTATCTTTCTATATCGACAGTGTGTCCACCATGCTTGCTTGGATCTCTGACTCCGGCGGCAAACAAGGGTTAATTGACGACAGACCTGTCCTCACCGAGAAACAGCTCACAGAAGTTACTGATATCGAATATGGACAGTAACATTTTTTAGCTTTGGCTCGCAGTCTGAGCAACGGCGATGGGGTTATGCTCAAGATTCGTTATGAACGAGTACTCCCCTGTGATACAATATGGTATTGATACTGACATATGCAAGTCTGAATCTCGATCACTTCAAAATGGGCGATCCTCAAGAGAGCCAAAGAAGAGCAAAGGCCAATTTCCTTGAAGAGGCCGAGTTGGTTGACGAAGTTGGAGAGTTTGGCCATGGTCCACCATACATCACCCATGTCAGCCAGCCGGCAGGCCCTTTTCACCTTACCCAGACGATAATATGCATTACATCATTATTCCATGCGTGCTGGGTGAGAATTTGTATGATATTCATATGAATCTCACAGATGACCAACTTGAGAGTAATCAACAGCAATCGCTTACGCATTTGAGTTCATTCTTGCCCTCTCCCTTCCCTTACACAGGAAGCTGTCTGGCGACGGGCAAGCGCTACTGCTCCATATAGCCGCTGACTTGCTTTACGACAGACACATGTGACAACGATGCTTTCTCTCTGTCCGAGCACCACCCTGACTTCCTATGGTATGATGAGGAAAATAACAGTGTACGTATATCTTGCGCTTTGGTTGTCTGAGCTCGTCGTGTAGATGTGCAGTTAATCAAGCTGGAAAATAGGATGTATCGCAAAGGACGAGTATAAGTCTCAAGTCTGAATTAATATTAAATACATCAAGAAATCAAAATAACAAGAGTCACCTGCACTCAAACACATAAAATCCACAAGAAAAGCAAAGTGTAAGAGTGTATATAAGAAGCAAATTAGAATAAAGGTGAGAAGGGCGCTCAAAGTATAATCATGTACACGTAGCAGTCGAGTTCATTCTCGGTGTGCTGGGTATGTCGAAGTCGAAGTCAAGTCGATGATGATGCAGAAGGTAAAAAAAAAAAAAAAAAAAGGGGGGGGGGGGGGACGATAAAAAAAATAATATATCACAATAAAATCAATCGCGAGGCAAAATCGATGCCGCAAGAAGAATCGAAGGTATCAATGCGCTTTCGCAGAAAGTAATGGCGAAGAGAATTGAAGTCTTATGAGCGCTCAAATAACGATGAAAATGCAGGGCAAGTCGAGCATTCGACCCAATCCACGGCTCGCATCAAGCCGCCATGGATATGCATAACCATGGAGTTGGTGGGCTAGTGTTATCCCAGCATGACCGCCGCAAAAGCCGTACATGTCAGCCCAATGGCCATCCCGATCCAAGGTGACTGGCCCAGTGTCCCTTCACTCCGTGCCTGCAGCGATTTTGTTGACGTTGTTTTCCCCAGGTCAAATGCATCTGTGGGTTGTGCGGCGGCGGCATCGACACCGGCTTCTTGGACGGATTCTGGTGATTGTTGGTGTTGGTACTGGTATTGATGTTGTTGTAGCTCGGGTAATGGCGCGGGAGGAGTAACATTTGGTACTGAAGGGGAGGGTTGAACTGCGGAAGGTTGTTGTGTTGCGAGGGCCACGGTGGGCACAAGGCAGAGAAGAACAGTGGACGGTCTCATTTCGTCGGGGTGCGATAGCGGCAGATAGAGGCGTTAAGGAAAAGTCGTCCGTTGTAGGGAACGGCTGGCGTTATTATTATTATATGGAACACTGGCTATGCAGCGGACTGAAGCGACGTCTTCCGGGGTAATCCTCCGTACAAGAGAAGGTTCAGGAGGCAGCACGTTTATACGGGAGGCAGTGTAGTGCAGGTGTAATGCAATGCGACAAGCCACGAGTCCCGACAGCAACACAGAAAAACGAACAGTAATCAGTAACACCAATCAGAAACACACCAGTAACGGCCAAGAAAATGAGGGTGGCAGAAGAGAAGAAACAAAGAAGATAAGAAGAAGAGGAAGAAGAAGAAGAGGAAGAAAGGCCCGCGAAACGAAGAGGAAAAACCCCGTACCGTGTCCACTGGTGAACAACCCGAGTCTCCTATTGGGCAATATTAGTCTTGGCGCAATATTTGACAGGCCAGAACCGCGTGGACTAACCCGTTTTAGGTCGGGAACTAGCGTATCCACACAAGCCCCTTAGTGGAGACTCAATTATATTTGGGGTTATTTTATTGGCCAAAATGTGCCGTGTCAGGGACTCGTGGCTGCGAGCCAAAGCTTATCCGGTGGCTGGACCCAATCAGAGACGGCTCATCGACCCTCGGCGTTTCCTTTTTTGGTAAATGCCCAGGGCATTATCTTACTGAACCCAGTATCTGTGGCTGATGATGTAACTTCAGAAAACCTGCATAAAATAATGTGGCTGTTAATGATGTTGATTGGCGCAATTAATAAGGCTGGTTGCTATGAGAGTTTCGGATCTGAGCTATATATAGTGATCGGCTGGTACAAGCACCTACAGCGGTTCATCGACAGGTACAGTACCATGTACTACTACGTGTGTAGAACACGAACTACAATTATGCGGTATGCAAATCCGACATACTGAAACTGCGTCACCAACAGGTGACATTTCAGGTCCCTGCTACTCCACACTTACAGAACACACCGGCATTTGTAACCATGCAACATCCAACCACCTGATTTATGCTGTTCTATGTACAAGTACGCAATCATAGTATCTTGGCCCAATCCGGTGTCACCGTAAACTTCCCACTCAACTGTCCCATCGCCCAAACTCTCTTCTCCTCCTCTTCCGACGCCTTGACCTCCTCCAGCGTCATCCCCGCCTGAGTTGGCGGGGTTGACAAGATAAGCGCCTCCTGCAAAAAGTCTACGTCTGTCGCTTTGTCCAGTTCGAAGCTTATTCCGCCCCAGTCCAATGTCACTTTGCCGGATGCGTGGACATTGAGTTTGCCCACGCGGCCGGCAGGGAGTTGTTGGTCGCTGGCGGTGACGAGTTTGGGGTGTTGGGTGGTGACGTCGGTGATGAGTTCGGGGTTGTTTGTGTCTTCGTGTTTAACGGTGGGTTCGGTAGGTTGAGGTTCGGGGTTGGTGGTGGGGGTGGGTTCGGTGGATGCTTCGCCTTCGCCGTCGGTGACAGAGGGAACGACAAGGTTCGGCGTCATGGGCGGGAACTGGACGAGGAATAGCTGCCCAGAAAGTTTGTCATCGATCTCCTCCTCCGGCTTCTCTTCCTCGCCCTCATTTTCTTCTGCCGCGGCCTCAGGCTTATCGCCCTCACCTTCCACAGTAGTAGGCTCTTCTGGCTGAGGCTCCTCCTTGGGCGGTTTGGGCTCCGTAATCAGAAGATGCTTGATCGCCACTAGATCCTGCTCATGGCGTTCGTATTCCTCAATATCCTCCTTAGTTCGTAGCAAGCTCTTCGGGTCCTTGGTGGGCGCTGGCGTCGGCGCCGGTGCCGGTGTCGCCTCTTTGCTCGTGGGTTCCTTGCTCAAGTTCCGTCGTACCTTGACCTTTTGCGCTGGAAGGAACTCATCATCCGCATCCGCAGCTGTATCATCTGCCGCGGTGGTAGGGACATCCTTCATAACCTGGTCGCCGTCTTCTGTAGGCTCCTCCTTCACGCGCACCTCTTCCACCTGGTCCTCCTGTGGCACGAACAGGGCATCATCATCATCATCCTCCTCGGCCTTGGCCTTAGCCTGCTGCCTTAGCTCTGCCGATTTGCCCGAGCTAGACTCCATGTTTACACTGACAACCCGCTCCGCATGCTCATGTCTCTCCACCCGAATCGGCCGTAGGCCTCTCTCATCGACATCATCCACCATCGCCATCTTCCCCTTCCCCTTCTTCGGCTCCTCATCAGCAACAAACCCCTCCTCATCACTATCCAAGTTAATCTGGTCAATATCCACCAAGTTCCCCGAATCACTCTCATCTGACGACACATCCCGACTCGCCGCCGCACTCCCAATATCAATAACAGACCTCGTCCGACTCCGATGCCCCATCGACGACGCCCGCGAATCCCCCCTCCCTCCATCACCCCCAAAGCGTCCACCCCTACCCCGTCTCCCACCCCCACCACCAGTTCCTGCCCCCAACGGCCCACCAACCCCCGCACCACCAACACCACCGCCTCGTCCGCGCCCAAATGGTCCCCCGCGCGAACCCCCCCGTCCGCGCTGGATAGCAGCAGCTTCCTTAAGTCTCTCGCGGTGCCGCTCCGCTTCGAGTCTCTCGATCGCCTCGCGTTCTTCCTTGCTTCGGCGACCGACAGCGCGCGGTTTATACTTTAATGTTGGTTTCGCGGGCTCGCCCGGCGCACCGTTGGGTCCGGGCGTTGCGGAGGTTCGGAGGGCAGGGGCTATGCTGCCTGTCGGAGTGCGTTTGTTGAGCGTCTGGAGGCGTTGGACGGGGGCGCGGGGTGGTGCTGCGTCGGCGGTTGTTCTGCCCGCGCTCGGGGCGGGGGTAGGTCGTGAAGCATTCGGTGCGGATGGATTCGGGTTTTCTGTTTGTGGACGTGATGAGGCAGATGCGCTTGCTGCCCCTCTACGGGGTGCGGCTTTTGGTGGCATGGTGTAGTGTGTTTGGTATTCGATGCTCGGTGATTGAGAAAAAAAAAGTTATGGCTGCATGGGTCAGATCGCCGGAACCACCACTTTCCCGTGAGACTAGTGAGATGACGTCTCTAGCAGAGAATCAGAGGTCTACAAGGGAAAAGGGATTATTGATTTTAAGAAAAGAGAAAAGCCTTGGGCAACATCGTTCCAAAGACAGTCGAGTCACATTTTCTTTTTTCTGGTTCCGACGGATAAAAGAAGCGCAAACGCGCGTGTAAGGCGGAAAAATGCAACTGCGGGGCAATTACGCTAGGCCTAATACAAGGACAAAAAAGTGCAAATCTAGATAAAAGTTGTGAAGAGATGAATAAAAATTATGCCTCTATATAATGTACCAAGCACAAGTACAAAGGATCTTTAGTCGATCTGGTTCCCAGAAAATTAGAGAATGCACAGAGTTCAATCATATGTCAATATATATTTCCTACTTGCTGCCACTACCTCACACAAGCTGTAGTATATGAGTTTTATCACTGGGCAGTGAAATATAAAACAGGAAGAAATTGGACTGCAATGTAGAAAGGGGGAACACAGACAGGGGCCAAGCGCATTTTCGTCAAGAGTGCATGTATGTATGGGAAGAGGATCGGGTGTGGGTAGACAGCAGAGGTAGACAGTAGATAGGAGTAACATCTCAAACGCCAAAAGAGAAAATCAGCGATAAACAACCCGCTCAAGTCGATCGCTAGAGTAAACGATGAATAAGTAAACTCAAATGCGCAGTGGGACGAGAACTGCTGGACGCGATAAGTGCATGGAGGAAAGGAGTGAAAAACCGCAAGTCAAGGTCCATTGACCGCGATGTGAAATGCGGATGGCAAGGATTCATCAAGGGGAGGATTCGAGAAGGAAGCGAGGGTCCATGCCAGATGTTCAAGGAGAGAAGATGATGCGACGGATGGCAATGCAAAGGAGAGACGTCAATGATAACAAGAAAATACAGGGAGTGTCGTGATGAGATCCAGTCAGTCCTATGGAGCAAGTCCTCTATCGCTTCCGCTTCTTGTTCTTGTCTGCCATTGAGGCAGAAACAGCAGTGATGGCGGCATGTGTCTCGCTCGCATCAGAGAAATCAATGGATTTCTTAACCGGGACGCCCATATGACGACCGTAACGGCCTTTGCGACCATTCCCTTCGTCCTCGCTGATGCACCCTTCGGCACCAATGCCAGCATCCTTGCATCGTCCGCAAGGGCGCTGACGATCACAACCCTTCTTACTCTTCCGACAGCGCTGGCACCGCGGCTTGGTCGACAAGTCTTCCTCATCGGCAGCGAGCTGATGCTGGAAGTTGACCGACGACATTGAGGTCTTGCGGGTTGGGGCAGGACTGACCATCCCGGGAGAGGCGGTGACAGTAGTGGTAACAGGGGCGATATTGGCCTTGTGGATGCCGTGGGTAGTAGACGACAGCTTCTTGCGAGGGTTGCTAGTAGAGGAAGTCTTGCCGCTCTTGGGGCGCGCGGTTGCCGACTTGGGTCCCCGGGACTTAGTGCTGTTGTTGTTTGAGGTCGTGCTGATGGCACGGGTCTTGGCTTTTTTGGCCTTGGGGACGTCATCATCCACCTCGCTCTTGATCAAACTGTCAGCAGGATCATCGTTCCGATAGTCATCCTCATCCCAGCTGGCATCCGAACTGTCAAAGCTGGGAAGGATATCGTCCAGACGTTTGTGGGTGCGTTTGGTGGTGCCTGGAGGTAGCATCGGGCTCGAGTCCAACCGCTGCCTCGACCGTGCGGGGAGTTCGTCATCGTCTTCGCTGAAGTCTTCCCCATCGCTGGTCGCGCCTGTAGAGGAAGCAGCATCCGCTGCACCACTGAAGGCATCATCCAAAGTCGACGTGGACGTGCGGCCATGGGAGAAGTTGGACGCATCGCCCAGACGAATCAGCTGCATTGCGACATCCTCGTCAGAGATACAGCTGGCAATCGTAGGATCTGGGGTGGGTAGGATGCCGGGCCCGTTGGTCCGGCCATTGCTAAATTGTCCCGACGATTGGGTGGTGGTCCGGTCGCGCAGGCGATGACCATGTTCCTGGACCATGGGAGTAGCATACGCATTTCGAGAGCTGTATGCTTGTTCATTGTGACCATAGCTCTGTGGCGATGGAAGGGGTGGATATGTATAGGGCCGCTGGGTGGGACGAGCGAAGGGCGAGCCAGCCCCCTCTTGACCGAGAGACTGACGCTGCGGCGAGATCGAGGATGTAGAGGTAGTTAGAGGCACCTGAGGGGGAGCGAACAAGGGCAATTCCTATAATTTCCATGTGGTTAGAGAAGCGAAGGAAAGAAGAGAGGGATTTACTATGAAACTCACCGAACTCTCAAATTTTGGCCGTTTCCGACGACCATCATGGAGGATATTCTCCATGCTGATGTCGGAACTGGCAAATATCTCTTTTTTGGTACCATTGGCAGACCCGTAGCCATCGTCGCTATCAGTATTATCGTCATCATAATCGTCTTGGACGCCGTTGGTGGAATTTCTGCCTTTGACCCCCGCCTTGGAGTGCTTGTTCTGGGAAGCGCTACGACGACTCCGGGATGAAGGCGACGTGCTGCGCTTCCTGGCTAGCCTCGAAGCAGGACGAGATGGTGGTTGAGCATGATCCGAGACATGCGTAGGCGGCATGACCGGCATCTGAAAAGGCTCCCCTAGACTAGGGCGTTTACGGGCCTCGACAGGATAGGAGCCATAGAAGCGCTCACTATAGCCCTCACCATATGCCTGGGCGGGGATCACCCGAACGTAGACTGTCATGTTATTTCTCAAATTCTCATACCTTGCGATGAGAGTGATGCCATTCTCATCCTCAAAGCTAACACCGCTCGCTTGCTTGTCGTAGATCCCATAGAAGTTCTTAACGGTTGTCACGATGGAGTCGGTAGTGTCATGTGGATAGATCTGCACTCGCATGGGTATCCGTGCTCGAACTTTGGACTCTTCATCAAGAAGCAGCTCAAAGGCGACGTTTTTAGGCACAGGTGTCATGTGGATCTGCTCTGGCGAAGCGGCGACATAGGAAGTAGATTCCTGAGGCCGTCCGTACTGAGCAGTTTGCATCGTTGAGGGAGAGAGGAAGGTCCGGACGAGGTATTAACGGCCGCAATTCAAATACTGTGTAAAGATAAAATGTGTTAATTAAACTTGTTCTGTGGTATATATGGATGAATGGATGGGTATGAGTGTGATGTGTGCGTGCGTGGGAAAGGAACCCGACGGCTGAGCGGGAGGGCAGGGAAGAGGGTGAATCCAATTCTACCTACCACAAAAAGAACCCAGAAAGGACTCTGATGGATAGATAGACCACCGGCGATTATTCTATTGAAGATACTCGATGGTAGGAAGGGGGATGGTGTCTGGACGAGGAGGAGTCGCTACAGCCGGGAGAAGCGACCAGAAAGGGAAAAATTGGCTTGAGAGAGAGGACCTGGGGCGAAGAGCGACGACCACAAGTTAGCACAATCGGTTCCAAAAGCATTCAATCCATCAGCCAGATGGATGAGAAGAAGCATAGAGAGGATATGGGATGATGACTGGTCAAATCCGACGCAGACAAGTGGTGTGCGTTGTGCCAGAGTGTGTTGGTGGGTGGTAGTGGGAGTGGGAGATGACGGAAGTGCAATGAGCGAATACGCACCTAATCACAAACCCAGTCTAGAAATTCCCAGTCGCACTCATCCAAGATAGACTCGAAGGGGAATAGCAATGAACTGTTGATGGGCGATTGTGTCGAGGTTGGTTGTTGAGGGGTGGGAGGAAGAGGGAAGAAAGACGAAGCGCTGGGAAATGGGTTTATATTATATGTCAGCGGTGGCATCACAGCAGGTGGTCAGAGCCGAAGCGACAAGTTCAGGGGGATAAAAGAAGAAGAACAACCATTTAAATTGCATTGGCTATAAAAAGGGAGAAATAGTTCTACTTACCAGATAATTGCTTTTGTAGAATGTAGAGATATTGGAGAAATCGATTGCGTTGATGTTTGGTGGTGGTAAGAGAGGAAGAGAAAGAGAGCGAGGGAACAAGACAGCAGAAATGGCCGATAAATGGTCGCACCTACTTTAAAAGTAAGTGCCAACGAGTCGCTGGTTGTAATATTATCCAAATGAACAAATCAAAGCTTGCGAATCCATCAGTCTCTTTCTCGACCAGAACTCGAATTACTGCATCGGGTTGTCTTTGTCGCATTTGCGCCGGAATCCATCTGGTCGCAAATCGGATGCGCATCCTGGTATATGGCCTACTGCCCATTAAATTTAGGCTTATTAGATGAGAGAGCCATTCTAAATTATGCGTATTTAAATTTTATCTGAGTTCTACACACATTGAGCGTCCTGGAGAGGGGAGAAACAACCCCATTTCATGATAGCGGATGGCGATGCTCGAGTTGGCGCAAATGGAGCAGACCACCCTTGGACTATTCATTTTGCGAATTCCGCATTTCATTCGAATCCCCTCTTATTCCATTGTTTCTCCTCTCCAGCAGATAGCAGCAGAACCCACAAATTCACAGATGCATGAGTGGCTGCGATGGACGGGTTTGGTTCCAGCGCGGCCACGTCGAATGGCGCCCAACGTCCCATGCGAGAAACCAAGGCCAATTATTGAACCCCAGTGCGGGTTGAAATAGGAGCAGTCATGCGAATCACTTTGTTAATTTGAGAACAGATCCTGTAGCTAGATAATAACGAAAAAGAGATATGTCTTCCCAGACCGATTGTTTGCGGGACTCCGAATCTCACCCATTTGATTTCCGGGGATGCGACGAAAGAGTCAAGAGGGGAAGCTACACTACTCTCTATTTCCGTAATTATCAAATGGACAGTGCTTTTCTATCCGGAAAATCATCTTGATGACTTTCCATCGGCTCAATGGCCACTGCACAAGTTTGCGACAGCGCCCGATGCGGTCTTCGTTTCGATGATCTGCGTCCAGACTCTTGGTCGCTTTCTGTTACCCCTCCTCGGCCACGATGGACAACAGGCAGGCAGACAGGCAGACACCCGGAATCTGACGACTAGTGACTAGCTAATTAATGACTCGTAGCGTCCCTTCGTACATGCGCAAGGATGCGCAATGTCTTTTGGGCACAAGTGACATCTTCCAGTACTTGTGCGATCTACCTGTTTGGGGCGGGGATGGGAAATCCCACACAGAACACCGAGCCCCGGCGAATATCTCCCGGGTCCTCGTTATGACCATGGGAAATCTCCAGATATGTCCCGGTAGAGGACAAAATCTAGAAAACCAGCAACTGCGATAGATACTTCATTGAGTGAGTGGCGACTCGAGACCGGTCGCAAGGGAGCAAGATAGCGCGACACGGTGCCTGCGGAAGAGAAAGGTAAAAACGGAAGCAAAAGAATCAAACGCCCCTCCGTTGAACAGCTGGCAGTCCATCCGATCAATGACAGTCCGCCCTGCTTTGTTTTGCGGTGGGGGAAGTATCTTGCGTGCATTGCAACCAGTCAGACAGGATTAGGACTGCTCATCACAAAGGTCATTGATTCATATCATCCGGAAATAAGCACATAGCAGTATTGAGTACGGAATAGAGTGATTCTTGCTTGTATGGCCGGGTAATTTGGTGTTGAAGAATTGAACTTTCCCCATCATAGTTCACCAGCGTCGCCTCATCATCCGAGGAATCATCATGACTGGTCGCCGAACTGGAGACAGACAACACACACACCGAAACTTTGCGCATCTTCGAATTGGGTGGAATGAAATGCGACACCTTTCCTGCGCAAGGCAGTTGTAATGTAAATTTCTTTCTTTTTCTTCAAAAGAATTCAAGATATTTAAAGAAAAGAACGAAGTGAACCCAAACGAAGAGGTTCCTTTTCTATTTTCTTCTCAAATTTCGGGGCCGAAGGACAAGCCAATGCGATTCATTATGGACAACCGCTAACACCCGGCGTCCCACTCAGAAAGAGCAAAGAGAGTGTGGCCATTTTGCGACAACGGGTGCAAACGGAGACCAGACAGCCGGCGAGCGTTGAAGAAAAAGAAAAAAAAGGAACGGACTCCCGTTGGAGACCATCCCTGCCCAGCAATTCATTTGCCAGCGGACTTTTAGACTCGAACCTTTCTGGAGAGATCTCATTTACCACCCAATATCGACTCTGCGATATGGCGTTTGCTCCGGTCTTGACGGCGAAATGCGGCCGTCGTGGGTCACGTGCTTTCGTGTTGAATTGGCGCTGATCGGGTATGATCCCGCGCGTCCGAACGAGTTTTGGTTCAACTCGATTTTCACCACCGTTTTGCGACAATAACCAGGAGAAAAAGACAAATCACAAATCGCATGCTCACAGCACATGTGATTACAATTTTAGCGATGTTTTTATGTTGTTGTGGTGGTGTTAACCGCTTCGATGGCGTTTGAAAGTGCCGGCGGGAGACGCGCTGCCTGACGTCATTTATTCCAACATTGCACAAACACTGCAAACATTCCCCAATCAGGATGAGTGACATAAGCATGCCACGGCAACGCCCAAAGCAGCTTAGCGCGGCCGTTGTTTACGGTAACGAAAGCGGTAAGAAGGCAAAAAGTAAGGGAAGCAGCTGCATTCATTCAGAGATGAAGGCCCCGATGGCAACCATAATAAACACCCCTTGAGCAGGTCTCGTCTTCATCGCCTCGTTCTTACTTCCTTCCATCCTGCTCTCCCTCCGGGCTTGGTGTTTAATGGTGCTGGGCTTCAATTGAATTGATTTCTCGTCTGATTCTTCCTGGCGCGGCCATTGTTTATTTAGTTTAACGAGGGAGAAAAACCAAGTCGCCTTCTGCAGCCAGACAAGTGTCTACCATTTCAAACATACTCTGCTGCACGCATCTTCACTATGGACGCAAAGGTACGTGGTTTCTCCCTTTTTTGGATATCCGACGGTTGATTGCCTGGTGTATGGTTAAGTGGTGCCTACCATGGCTCAACCACAATCGACGCGCATTTTCCCAAGTGACTCAACTTATTCATTTGAACTCGTCACGTTTTCCATATGCCACGATGAAACACGTGAAACTGACATACTTGTTCTAAAACTACAGCCGCAACGTATTCGCGTCCGCGGCGACGAGAACGCCCCGATGGCCTTCGCGGCCAACAAAACACTTCACCAGCGAAACAAATCTGCCACTGCTCTCGCCGGCACCTTTCAGAATGGACCGCCCAAGAATAATGGCCCTCGTCGTGCTGCGTTTGGGGACGTCAGCAATACTGCTAACCCGGTCCACGGAAGTCGCGATGGCGCCGCTTTGGCGGGCAAGAAACAGATCACCAAAGGCGCAGCAAATCCCACTGTGAAGATCCCCGAAAGAAAGTCTAATGTGCTGGCTCAGCCGCCTCAGCGTCCAACGTCCGTGTCGAACTTGAAGGGCATTCTCAACCAGCCAAAGGCTCAACAGAAGCTCCTTGAACCGGCTGGCAAACAGACAACCCTATCGCAACAGACCGCCAACACGCGTAAGACGCTGAACAAACGAGGAACTACCATTTTTAAGGACCCCGCCCAGTCCATGAACGAAATCAAGGACGAAGTTACTGCATCCAAGGAAACCAAACCCCACGCGTCAGACGTTAGCACGGAGGACATTTTGCGTCCGTCAACCGCACTGTCACTTGACGACAAGGAGGGAGAAGATAACGCGGCTCAAGTGCCGCTTGAAAATCTGCAGGAACACTATGACGCCGACGACTGTGCCGTTATGAAGTCAGACTCAATTGACGCTGAAGCGGAAACATCTTTTACGGCTGACGAAAATGATTGTAACGCACAAAAGCTCGAAGAGTCCAAGCTTCACGAGTCTCATGCAGTCGTGCACAGTCATCCCCATTCAGTGCCTCTACCGGAGCATGAACAGGAACCGGAAGAATACTGGAACGACGAAGAGGACGAGAATGAGGAGGATGATGGATATGTTACTGCGCGCTCTTATCGCTCCCGGGGAGACAACACTACCGGCGGAATAACTGCTGTACTTTTCCCCAAGTACAATCAACAAGTAAGGCGGGAATTGGCCCTAGCAAAGGAGATTGTCGAGGCCACCCGTCCGGAGGAGGATGTTGAAGATGAGTTCTGGGATACTAGCATGGTTGCTGAGTATAGTGACGAAATCTTCGACTTTATGAAGGAACAAGAGGTAAGCACTATCTTCAAAGGAGTCACATGTTTATGCACCCTTGCTAATCAATTCCCTTGAAAGCTTAAAATGCTTCCGAACGCCCATTACATGGACTACCAGGTTGAAATCCAATGGTCGATGCGGTCTATTCTCATGGATTGGCTGGTGCAGGTCCATCATCGCTTTGGGCTCCTTCCGGAAACCCTCTATTTGTGCGTCAATTACGTCGATCGTTTCCTATCCAGCAAGATCATCTCGTTGGACAGAATTCAGCTCGTGGGTGCAACTGCGCTGTTCATTGCAGCCAAGTACGAAGAAATCAACTGCCCATCTGTCTGGGAAGTTGTCTTTATGGTTGAGCAACGTTATACCGCGGAGAGGATTCTTGAGGCCGAGCGGTTGATGCTGTATGTGCTGCGGTTTGAGTTGGGGTGGCCTGGCCCTATGAGTTTCCTGCGGAGGATCAGCAAGGCCGACGACTATGACTTGGAAACTCGCACCATGGCCAAGTATTTTTTGGAACTCACCATCATGGATGAGCGGTTTGTCAGCAGCCCTCCAAGCTTCCTCGCTGCGGGCGCTCATTGTCTGGCGCGCTTGATGCTTGGCAAGGGAGACTGGTCTGCGGCTCATATCCATTACTCGGGTTATACCTATTCCCAACTCTTGCCTCTTGTCTCCGTGTTGTTGGAGTGCTGTGAGAACCCAGGCGGGCACCATGCCTTCATCTTCGAGAAATACGCAGACAAACGATACAAGCGAGCGTCCCTCTTCGTTCAGGCGGAAATGCAATATTTTCGCCTTCCTCAGGTATCAAGAGACAGTTCTGTCTACAAACGCAACGGGCTTTTTGGCGCCACACACTATTAGGAGTGTGTAATTTGCCCGCGGCTGGTTTATTTTATTTTTTATTTTTTAATGCCTTTTTTCTTTGTTTAAATTTTGATACCCCTTTCATTTTTCTACTGCACTCAACCTACCGATGATTTCCGTTTCTAACTCAGCGCTTCCTGCCTGTATCAGTCGGCTTCTGACAACATTCTCTGGCGCCTCGCAAGTGAGCAGTTGAAATATCTTGACCTTTGATCGGCTGGCTCGACTTGACAAAAAGACAAAAAGAACACGCGACATTGGCTAGTTTGAATATTAACTTCATCATCGCAATATGCCGTCTCTAACTTCCCTTTGACACCAAGTGGCGGCTGCATGTTTCGCCTATGTCTGGTATTGCTCGATTCGAATCTGAACTATGAGGACACGAGGAATATCATGGCGGGATAGTGAATCAGATTTGTATTGTTGTCATGGGTGAATCTTTTGTTACGAAGTACTGCTACACGCTTGTCGACCCGACTTTTCGAGTTATGGTCGAAGAACATTTTTGTATGAATCGATCAATCATGTTATGTTACTGGCATCCCTCATCTTTCCCCCATCCTCCGTTTCGTCTATTTGTTCTTACTACATTCGACCCGTCTCTATACATACTGCGCGCTCCCTTTAATATCGGTTATCCTCCCCCGTGTTGATTTCCCCCGTTTTGGACCGATGATTTCTGCTATTGTTGCTTATGGGTTGTTACTCGAAAGACTTATGCATGTTATGAAACCAATAAAGATAATGGTTATTTATTATTCTCGTTCCTTAACGGCTGCAGTAAGAACATGGCTGGAAGTCACGTGTCGGCGTTGATGAACTAGGGCTCTTTTGTTGACCTAGAATTTGGCAACGAAGTTCTTAGAGCAAACGTACCATGCTCCCTGAGCTGTTGGTGAAGCTCATATAGCGCAGTATTGGCTCCCAGTCTGGCGATGATACCGGGCTTAGGTGGCCCAACATGTTCATGAGTGTTGGGGAGTCTGGCCTTACGCCAGTTATTCAGGCTATTCACTCAGGGATTAAGGTCCATAATGTAACGATTGACCCGGAAGGCCTTGTCGTATGTGGTCCATTTAGTGTCAGCGTACTTGGGGGGGGGGCCGGTGGTTCCTTTCACTTTTTCTTGATTAAAAGCTCAGGACTTGGAGTCCTGTGGTTCAATCGGAACAACCCGACTATTAGGTGGATGTGAGAACTTCCGACGAAAATTTCCCCGAGATTGAACTTTCCATTTTCCCACCACCATATGGTATGTTTGTGGGATAAGTTGGCCCTTTCATTTTGAGTTTTTCGTAAAAATCTCGAAAGGCTTGTAGCTTTATTTTCCCCCTGTTGAAAACTCACGTTGGCTTCGACTTGCTCCAGAGATGTCTGAGAAATCGTAAAATTTAGTGAAAACCCAACTATATCAATAGTCCGAACCTCCGGGCCATGAAGAGGGGAAATGAGAGTGGGTGGACCAACATATGTCTGTTTTGGATAACCTGGATTTAGATGTCTAGCTCTAAATCCATCCAAAACCAATTCCAGATCATATCCATCCTCCTTGCTTCTGTGCTCTTCGTTCCGGGGCTTCCTGAAGCCCAGACTGGCCAGACACTGGAAAGCAATCATTTTCAAACTTTTGGGAAATCGGTCGCCATACTCTGTATGGCCATATAAACAGTAGATCTCATTGGAAGTCGTGCATAAGAAGCTTCTCCGGATCGTTTTGGTAGGGATACGAACCCAGACGCAATAGACATCGATGCATGATTGGAATCGCGTCCGTGAGAATCGGGGTCAATTCTGAGGGGAATATGCTCTGCATTAAGTCGGCAAGGTTCTGCTCTGACCAGGCTAAATGAGTTAGCTACATCCTAATCATCTAAAGTCCTTTATGAACTCGCATTTTGCTGAGTCTGTCTGGGTACAGCAAATATCGAACACTTGATCAAATCAGCATCTCTAATACTCGTCCTGCACTCTAGCTTGTTTTTTTTTTTTTTTTTTGGCATATCTCTAGAGCATATTATGTGGATAATAGCGAATGATATTCAGAAGAAATATAGAAAGAGGGCATGGTACTGCGGGTCTGGATCGGATGGGAATTATTTAAGCTCCTCGATCTTCTTCTGGCGTTCAATAGATGATTATGACTGGCCCATAGTTGCCCATTGTTGTCTCTACTCTTTTTTAGGGTCAGTGGTGAACCAGTGAGTCAGAAGTCGAAATCTAGGCAGTGCTTGCATTGACTGAGAGACTGAGAGACTGGGGGACTGAAAAATGGAAGGTCCTATCCAGAGTCCCGTGACTAATAGGGCACGCTAAACCCATAAACCGCCGTGATACAGCAATCAAGTACATGGTGAAGCTTCTATAATTTGGTCTCTATAGCTTCTAAAACAATCATTTTTATATATCGTGGAGGCTTCCAACCGCTTCGGGAGATTTACCATTCCGCTACACCAAAATGCATCCAACAATCACTGATCCAACCCATTAAACTCAGCCAAACGCTTCACTATCTCAATGACCTTCTCATCCGGACGATCAGAAGAAATAGTGGTGGTACTGGTACTACCACTGTTGGGATTGTCGATTCTCGCAGCCAGCATATCATCCAACACCATACGCAGACGGGAAACGAGGACTCCGATACGGGCCCATCCGCGTAGACGAAGCCAACCGTCGACGATTAGGCCGCGGCCTGCGGTGTCAAGGGTGATGGAGCCGCAGAAGAGGAGAAGGGCGTAGACGTTGAATGCTAGAGAATACAGTTAGAGAGCGGCTTATTTCGATGCCGAATAGGGTTTACTTACGAGTCAAGTCACGCATGAAAACCTTGCTTGTGGCCATCTTCGTGAAATAACTGATATAGGCGGCTGCGCCGGTGTAACCTTGGGCGGAGAAGAGGATGGAGCTCGGGTGTATGAAGACGCGACCATTCTCTTGGTTGAAGTACTTAATTGTTCGGGCGTCCGGGTCAAGTTCCACAGTACCTGTAACGGAACTGGCAAATTTCTTGTCTGGGAATGAAATTTGGGCAACTTGAGGGTGGAAGGAGCCTGCGATGAGCGCGCGGAGGAGGTTCGAGTTTTTGGAATTGCGGTTCAAGAGGGATGAAGTGTCGTTGTTACTGTTTTCAGAGTAATTGACGGGGAGGATTCCGGAGTCCTTTAGGGAGGTGAAGAATTGGGCTCTGTTGGACGAGATATCACGCAGTGTTTGATGGGAAAGGAAGTTAACTGAGCACCAGGATTGAGTCTGCCAGTAGCCATTGGTCTTTACGCGTTCAGACCACTGATGGTAAGCTGCAAAGTCTGTCAAAAGATCCCCATCCCCCCGTGAGAAGCTTGCTCTGGCGGCATTGGCTTCTTCGCGTTTCTCCCGCGGCGAGACAAAGGGGCTTTTTACTGTCAGGATAGAGGCAATGGTGACACAAGCGTCTATGCAACCAAAAATGGAACCATAGACCATGAGCTTCGCGCATCGCAAATCGGCAGGAATCAGTGACAAATAACGTCCAAGAGCCGTCAAACGGTCATGATCCAAAGCACCCACGCGATGCAAGAAGCCCAGCGCTCCCTCAACAGCAATGCTCTCCGGCGGTGTAATCGTGTTAAACAGGAAATTGGCAACATCATCAATGCCCTTCATTGCTTTGACTGATAGACAGAGCTGTTCCAACGGAACTCTGCGGATTTCAGGGTCAGGCCGCTGCGCCATGTTGGCCTCGGCTTTGCGCGTGTAAAGCTTGTAGCAGGTACCAGCCCTAACACGACCAGCACGTCCTCGCCGTTGCTTGCAAGCCGCTTGCGATGCCCATACCTCTTGGAGCCTGACCATGTTGTCCTTGGGATCGAAGCTGGTCTCCTTCACGCGGCCGGTGTCGATGACCGCTACAATATCCTCGATAGTGATGGATGTCTCTGCGACGTTGGTGGCTGCAATGACCTTGCGTTTTCCCTTGGGCGGAGCCAGGAAGACACGCCGCTGCTCTGCTGGAAGAAGAGACGCATGCAATGGTAGCGGATGTACACCGGGAAGTCTACTCACAGCGGCTAGACACCTGTCGATTTCAAGTGTACCCGGAAGGAAAATCAGGATTCCTCCGGCGTTATCTCCAAGCTGTCTATCAATGTACTGAACGGTGGCGGAAATCAATTCGTAGTTGATGCCCATGCCAACTTTACGAAGAACCTTGCCTAGCGAGTCGTCGTTTGTTATACCAACTGCTGAATCATCATCGAAGTCGCGCTCAGTCAGCTCCGACGAGAATCCAGTATCACGGACAATATCGTCCATATAGTAGTCTTCGACCGGGAACGTTCGCCCGGGAATGTTCACTAATCCAACATTTTGGCGTCCGCCAAAGTAGTTGATGAAGATATCCGCATCAAGAGTTGCACTCATCAAAATAACCTTGATATCCTTGCGGTAGCGAAGAACGTCCCTCAGAAGTGCCAAAAGGAAATCGGTATCAAGACTCCGTTCGTGAACTTCATCGACCACGACGTGTGTGATGTCTGCGAGAGAGCTTGCGACATTGCCATCTGGTCCACTGCCAGTTTGCATGCGGCGGAGCAAAACACCGGTGGTAACAAAGGTGATCTTGGTCGCTCCGGGTTTCATCTTGGATTCTCCTCGGATCACGTATCCAACTTCATCACCCACAGTGCCGCATCGCTCATCGCTTACTCGATCCGCAAGACCAAGAGCCGAAATCCTTCGAGGTTGCGTACAGATAATGCTAGCAGCAGCACCCAAGTCACGCTTGATCATGTCATCCAGCAAAAACTGGACAGATTGAGTACTCTTACCGCTACCTGTCTCACCAGAGACGATAGTCACCTGGTGAGTGTTCACAGCGTGTATGATGGCATCCTGTGTATTCCAGGCAGGGAGCGATTCTCGTTTTTGAAGCATCTCACGTTGGGCTTTGGTTGATCTTTTGGATTCCCACGCTTCTCGGATCGAAATGCTTTGCGGCGTGCCCGGTTGCCAGTCGACCCCTTTGCGTGACTTTCTTGACTGTCGAATTGGGAGCTCTGAGGTTCTCTCGGCAGTGGATGGAGATGCTGTGACTGTCGAGATGTCCCGTAGCTTCCCTGGGTTCTCGACAATCCCCGGTAATTGAGTCTCCAGCCAGTCCATGATATTGAATATCATTGGTTCTCCGACAAACATCTCCTCGGCATATTTTACTGCTTGACGAATCGCACTGAGCCGTATATAAGAAGGGATGCCCTTTGCCATAATGGATATGATCGGGGGCACAGAGGGATAATGGCCAGAAGGTCTCTGAAATCGAAAAGATACTGATCCCTCCAGACCTGGGGTTTCACTTTTGATCTCACAAACCTTGGGCGAAGACCGAACGTGGCGCTCTCCAAAGATGGCTTCCAAGGTGTCTTGTTCCTCTGCCCAGGAATCGTCATCCTCAGATGCGGGCTCAGAAGGGCCATTTGTTCCGTGCACCAATGTGTTTTGTAGGGATTCTGCTGTCGCAAGCTCGTCTCCCATCTTGCTATCCAACGTATATGAACAAAGATCAGCTGGATACCCAGCAGACGTGAGTCGTTTGACTTTACCCTCCCGTGCAAGGTCATCACTGGCTAGGCTTACACCAGCGGAATAACCTTCTGGTAGACACCATTGGGGAAGATCATCTTCTGGGACATATATTAGAAGCCATTCGAGCACTTCTTCACGGTCTTTGCATGCCATAGCTGCCTCTTCAACGTGGCTACGTCGGAAGCCCAGCTGCGCAAATTCCTCAACAATGACTTGCCGCTCTTTCTCGGGTATTTGCACGTTATAAGGATTCCAGATAGTATGTTGTCGCAGTAGCGCCTCGATCTCCCGTCGTACTTTACTTCCCATCTCGACCTTCGGTGCGTTTGACCAGAATCTCTTGCCCTGGGTTTGTCCACCGGAGGGCCCGAGTCCCAATTGCACTGTATTTTCTCTCTCTTTCGACTGCGCAGCTGCACGGTCCTTTCGCTTCCTTTCCATATCTACTGCTGCGCTTTCTCTTTCCTGCTTAGCCAAAAAGGGATCTGCTTCGTACATCCAAGATTTCCCTTCTTTTATATCCGCAGTTCTGAGATCCGAGAAGTCCTCTTTCCATAACTTTCTATAGTTAGGAGGCATCATCATGTGCAGATTCCGCATGTTGCAAACTCGATATAGCGCATATGTAGCAGCGAAATGGCGGGCTTCGAGTGCCGTCGGTTGGGCCGAGAGAGGTTTATGAGATCGAGGGAGCTCCATTGGAGGAAGGGTAATTATCTCTCGAGTCTTGAGGTCGACTTTCTTTAGAATAACGGTCGATGAAAATAACCCTTCCCGGTTTTTATTCTGCAGCGAAACAATGGCTCAATTAGTACTTGCTACTAGTAGGTGCAGGCAGGTCTATCAATTGCAACAATACCATGGTATACTCCGGTTTCTCCCACTTTTGTTTCTGACAATGCTCCGACAACATATTGACAGGCAGCTTCCCAGTCCATGATGCACCGCCGATGACCTCCTTCACTGAGGGTTTCTTCTGCTCTTGTGCTGGAGTTTGTTGCGCCTTTGCGCTTTCCGCCGTTCGCTCGGCCGTGGCTTTCGCTTGCTTCGTGCCGGGCTTGGGCCCTCCACGGGCGTCTCCCTTTTTCTTGGGGGGCATTATGCAGTATATTCAAAAGGATTGGTGTATATAATTATAAGTATATCCAAAATGACGCCCGTGGAGTGGACTATACAGGTGCTGGCCAAGGCAGAAAATGACGACTGTCCCCGATGAAAATGGCCGTCCGCGCTATGCCTTTTTGGGCGGCCGACTGCGGGGAGTCATAATGCTCTCCGCATAAGCAAGACTACAGAAATCTAGTTCTTAGCAACAGCTTGGAAAATTGATACTTCTTCCAATCAATTATCGCTGTATAACATTATTAATCAACATACTACTATTTCTAACGTCCAAGCACCTAGTTCTGAAGTGGAAAAGAGCGCGTGGACTACGGACGTCACGATGTCGCAACCCCAAAAAGCAGAGAAAAGAGATGCTTGTACGAACCGCTAGTGAGATTGATTGTAAACTGCTATACATGTGTCTACTTACTGATACTCTATCCTAAAGTTACAGAACTTCTCTCCCCCAGAAATAAGCAACAGAAGCACAAGGCCCCGCACGCATGGCACGATTACTTACAGAGCGAGAAACGTGCCCCCGGAGGCCCACGAGATGCTCTAGGCGCATACATCGAAAACCCCGAATCATTCTCCTCCAATGTCGCTGTATACCATAATCAGAATTTCGTGGCGATCCGTGATCGATACCCCAAATCCACGCTCCATCTCCTCCTTCTCCCGCGCGATCTCTCCAAAACCCGTCTCCACCCGTTCGATGCCTTTGACGACCCCAAGTTTCTGGACAATGTCAGGACGGAAGTGAAGAAAATTCGCACCCTAGCGGCGGCTGAATTGAGGAGAATGTACGGGAAGGAGTCTGCGCAGGAGAAGAGGAGAGACGATGCGCTTGATGCGGATCCTCCGCCGGATGAGTTGCCATCAGGGAGGGATTGGGAGAAGGAGGTTATGTGTGGGATACATTCAGGTCCGTCGATGAACCACTTGCATATTCATGTTATGTCTGTGGATCGGCATAGCGAGCGTATGAAGAGCAAGAAGCACTACAATAGTTTCTCTACGCCGTTTTTCGTTGATATTGATGATTTTCCTCTGCCAGAAGATGATTCAAGGAGACATTTTAAGAGACAAGGTTACCTACAATGGGACTATGTTTGCTGGCGCTGTGGAAGAAATTTTGGCAACAAGTTTGCTGAATTGAAGGGGCACTTGGAGGAGGAATTCAACGAATGGAAACGACAATGAACTAGCCGTTGGGGGACTTTTACTTCAATTAATAAATACATGGGAAGTATTATTCTTGATTGGTCTTAGCTGGTTAGTGACCCAACATAATCTATTACTGGGTACCACAACGGAAACTCTCAAGTAATCGTAAATATACACGTTTCGAATATAATATGCCAGCGGCCTTGCCCGACCGATCACATTCTCAGCGATCCATGGCCCGAGACCAGCTAGCCAACCCCGAGTCTCCCGGTCAAGACCATGTACCAAGGCCCTTTTCAGAACCGAGCGGTAGCCATGATCAGGAATCTCCTTCAACATTTTCTCTTGCGACACCATATTCCTCCTTCAACGCACTTTAGACACGAGTCTTAATAGAGCGCGCAGTACCCTTTACCTTCCGGGCCTCGGGGCGGTTGATGTGGTGAGCCGGGATCCAATCGGCGTTGTAAGTGGTGGCAGAGGAAACGGGACTAGCGGCGGCCTCAACGGGGGCGGCCTCTTCCTTCTTGGATGCACCGGATGACTTCTTGGAGAAGTCGGTCTTTCCAGACTTGCGTTTCTGGGGGAAGTACGGGGCGATCCAAACGGTGTAGAAAAAGTAGACGACACCAGCGAAACCGGTCAAGAGAACGAAGTAAAGGAAGAGGCTATTCATAGAAGTTAGCCTTGCATTTTACAACAGCCCTCAGTAACAAAATACTCACATGTGAGGGTCGAAGATGCTGGTTTCCGGCTCAACAACGCTGGCAGTTCCATTGTACGCGGAGACGGTGAAGAAACGTCCCTCAACATCAGACACAATAGAAGACAAGCTCAGCCTCAACTCCTGCGGGTGCATCTCGTTCACGAAACTGTAGCTCAATTCCTCCTTCTGACCAGCAGGAATCTCGACGCCGTATCGCGTGGTGGTCAAGTTGCGGATTATGGCGCTCTGCTCCTCGCCCGGAGTCGACAAAGTACCACCGATGAAGTTCAACGTCACAGGAGAGGATTCCTCATTGGTGACGGAGATAAGCGCCCGGGTCGGGTGGCCATTGATGAGCTTCACGCCGAAGATCTCAGCATCAGGGAAGGATGCCTGCGCCGAGACAGCCAGCTTTGGTGCTTCCACTTCTTCTCCAGCATTATCAGCAGCCTCCTAATTGAGTGGAGCTCATGTTAGCGAAACAATTGGCATTCAAAATGAGACAACCGGGGGTGAGCATACTGCCGCGAAGCTGGTGCCGATCAAAGCCTGGAGAGAGAGCAGAGCCAACGAGAGGAAACCGAAGCGAGCCATTGCAAAACAGAGCCGAAGCAAAGGACGAGGTACAAAAAGAAAAAGGACAGGAAGAAGGAAGAGAACCCAATGGGAAGAAGAGAGAAAGAGAGTCGGAGCTGTTCATGAAAGGGAATCTCGGACCTTTTTCTCCACGTAGGCGTTTAGATGTCTTAGTCAGCTGACTCCGAGCGCTGCGTGGGTATTTCCAAAACGGGACAGGAAGAAAATCGGGGAACCAAGAACCCGATATAAAAAGGAAGCGCCGAGAAAAGCGCTTTCACGTTGACGGCTTGTACATATATATTATTCATCCTACAACCGCCATCTCAGCCATCCTGTTTCCCTGATCCCTCCTCTTTCCGATACCTCTCCTACATCCCATATTGTTTGAACTACGATTGCCGTCCGTCTCCGCGAGCTAGTTTACCCCGGAAATCCAGCCTTACAACCATGGAAGTCTCGGCTTATTTCGAACGCTATCAGAAGATAGTGTCCATAGAACAGAGAAAGAATAATCTTATCGAGGTAGAGCTCCTGTTTTAACTTCAGTTTCAGCTGTCAGCTTTGTTTAATTCCGGCTCTCTGCTCAGGAACTTCTGCAACGCGTGACGGACCTCGAAGAAGCCTTTTCAAGAGAAAAACTCGATCATGAGCGGGAAATGCGCTTTAATCGAGACATCCAGATTCACGAAATCGAGTTGATGGATAAGTTATCGAGGGTCAAAACGATTATGGTGTGTTATTTTTTCGTCTTCTTCCTCGGCGAAGTCCAGTAGCTAATCAGGCTTATTTATTCCCGTCTAGGACCGTGAACCCTTTGTAGTTGTGCTACTCGACGGAGACGGTATTATATTCAGAGACGAGTTTCTACAACAAGGTGAACAAGGTGGACAAAATGCAGCGACGCAACTCTCATCGGCCTTACAAGCTTATGTCGAAGACAATTTCCCCGGCATATCCGCTCCGAAAATAATGACCAAGATATATGCGAATATGAAGGGATTAAGCGACATCTGTATGCGCGGGCATATAATAAACGAGCAGTCCATTCTTGACGATTTTGTTCGTGGCTTCAATGGATCTATCCCACTATTAGACCTGGTGGATACAGGAAAAGGGAAACCTTACGACAAAATAAAAGGTATGCAGCTTGGAAGTTGACCTCTCTTTTTATATTACTGAAATAGCGCTCGTTGCTGGAAGATCCTTTGTGATACGAAATGGCAATGTCCGCGACATGGCGATTCTCTCTTCTTTCGCCACTTCAGTTTATGGGCTAACTCACTGGCTTCCCTCAGAGATGCTCGACTTGTATATTTACAATTGCCATTGCCACCAGATCTTGATGGGATGCTCGCCCGAAGTCGGATATTTTGAGAAATTGGAAGATATACTAGCAGACAGGGATCTTATCGGACGAGTATCATTGATTGAAGGAATCACATTCGATAGGGATTTGGAATTATTAAAACCTTCCTACCGGGTCACTAATTTCCCAGACATCTTTCGAACTGCAAAGATTACCCCTACTTTGGCACCTTACAAGGCAGCTGTAACCGCAAAGCCTCGTTCCCTATTCACACCATCGCCAATCCAACACACAGTGCCCCTTTCGAGGACATCAACCAATACAACCTTGGCTAGTAATAGCACGCCTGTCACCGTGCCTACATCGTCTACGAATTCCGCAAATACACCTAGCACAGACGAGTTCCAGGTTGTGCGTCCAAAGGCGATCAATTCGACCCGCCCAAAGACAGTGGAACGAAATAGATACGGCCAACGCGTCGACCGGCTTGATTTCAAGAGCATTCCACGAGAAGACCTGAATCGCCTTAAGAAACTGAAACTCTGTAACTTTTACTATCTGCAAGGCGAATGCCCCAACGAGAACTGCCATCATGATCACACGCGCAAACTGAGCAAGAATGATTATTTCATATTGTCCGCCATTGCTCGCATGACTCCATGTCGCTTTGGACTGGAATGTGAAGATGCAGAGTGTATGTACGGACACCGCTGTCCGCAGAGCGAACCTGGCAAAAAAGATTGCTACTGGGGCTCGAGCTGTCGATTCGAACCGGAAACTCATGGAATTGATACAACTATCGTCAAACTGACTAAGGTTTAGTCATATGCTTGTGCAATGACCACTGCCATGGAATAAGATGCTATCTTTTTGTTTCACCCATGACGTCGTGTCTTCTCGACCCGCATCACTTGTATCATGCTCGAATATTTGCATATATTACATGTTCGTGTCCATATTCATATATCGTAGCTTGCATTCTGCCCATGGGCAACTGACATCCATGTGCTATAACTACCTTCAAAGATACAATATACATATTGTTTTCAAAGTTGTCGTAGATGTAGATCGATTGGAGAAGGTCAAAATAGAAGAAATTATATATGGTATCTCGAAAATAGCAAACCATAACAAACAGTTCCTGAAATCCACTGACCCGTAAGAATCAATATACGCAGCATACCCTGGGAACGAGGTCACAATGAAAATCGTATATATACCACAAAACCAACCCGCCTACGAATGAATTGTCGTCTGAAACATCCCCAACCGTCTCTCCCAGCCGAAACAGCCCTCATTCTCACAATCAAGATTGGAGTCATCTGTATCATCAACATGCGAGCATCTCACACCGTACTCTTTGATACAGCACGTAAATGGAACTGAGGACACAGGGCCCCAGCTCTGAGGATCTGTTATACCCTCAGCAGCAGCTTGTGACTTCCGTTCTTCGAGATCGCCCCATAGGATGAAGAGCTTTTCCTTTAATTCACGCAATGATGCCTTTTTCTTTCGTAGACTAATACGGAAAAGGTCAGTATTGCCTGCAGATATGACTAGTAGTGAATACTCACTCGACGGGATCTAAACCCAGTAGACACTCGGCATCTGGTCCGGAGACATAAAGGCGTATCCTCTCCTTGGGGACGCCTGGGCCTGGAGGGGTGGAGTTTTCGACGAGAAGACAGAATCGCCATTCCCACCTTGTGAAGCTTTTTGGGCCACTGGAAGTATCGAGTTCTTCACCATTAGACATAGCTAATCTACCGTTATCGGGCTCCTCGGGAACAGCGAAGTCTTCCAGATTGGGAGGGAAAAAGTCGACCACGCGGATATCCGATCGGTAGCAGATGTTTTGGAATGGAAGACGGTATTCGACGCCCTCAGGGGTCTTATATTCGTGAGATTCATTGGTCAAGATGTCCTCCAGTCGTTTGCATTTGATGGAAACATTCATGGCTTTAACTGTAATACACAATTTTTTAGCTCTTTCCCTTCAGGATCATCGAGACAGACGGGTTTGAGGGCTTACTATGCACGTTTAAGCGAGCTCTTTTGCTAATCTCAAGCGGATTCTGACCTTCTTCATTTTTCTTTTCCCGTTTTTTCTGCATTTTAGTCTGCTTGGCCTTCTTAGAGTTCGCAGGCTTTTCCGTATTTTCTTCCCGGGTATCTTCTTTGCTGTACTGTTGTGCCCAGTACTCCTTCCTGCGATCTAGTAATGCACGCGCTCGTTCGTCATTTGAAGGGTTCACTTTCGTGATGCAGACTTTTTCCGGGTAATGACGGTCAGTATGGATGCTGGCTTCCAAATTTTTATAGATACGGCCCCGTTTAATGTGCACATTGTTCAAGTGTACAAAATGGTTTTGTCGGATATTTACGCGAGCGAAGGCAGCATGCGGGTCCCAGAGCGTTATCCGAAGCGTCATCCGTCCCAAAGGCCCGTTTCGCTTCCTCTTCGGGCGTGGTGCTAAGTAGTTGAAGCTGTCTCCTTCACGGCCGTCGCCATCATCTGCCCCGTCATCTGACAAACTCTCATTAGAAGTGTAATCAGTGACATCGATGATCACCTTTTCACTATCATTGACGCTGATGTTGATTACTTCGCAGACGAGGATCACATATGTGCGCTCCTCGATGTCCTTGATAAGAGAAAACTGTTTTCCGCCAGGTTTTCGAGTGGGCACGGAAGCTTGAACCACTTGAGAGCTCTTGTAAGCCTCTACGGCACGCAGATGCCCGGTGGCATCAACCGAAGAGGCACGTTTCAGCAGCGCTAATGCATATTTCTTTTCCAAATGAGATGGTTCAAAAGGATCCGGGCCAGATATTGGTGCCGCTGTGGTTCTTGCGTCTAATTCTTGCCGGTAAATGGCCCACGGAACTGTCTCATGCTGGGAAGCAACTGCGATCGTCTTCCCGTTGAATGTCCTTACCTACGAGCAATGAGTCAGCACATGTAATATAAAAAAGGATCTGAGCATAGGTTTACCCGGAGATCTTGTAAGAGCACAACGTCATGCTCCTTGACCGGAGGTAGTGATGCTCGATCATCGTTGAAATACTTGATTTTCAGTCCGTCCCAAGAATGCCCGTTTTCCAGATTTGTGTCTTTCAAGGTAAATGTAATGCATACAGACGAACCGCCTGTTTTGAAGACATCTCCAAAGACATCGACAACAACCCCAATCACGTTCACGGAACCTCTGGAGTATAGGGCCGTGGTAATATCCACGTAGCCTGGCGGCACCATTGCTCACATTCGGAAAAGCTAGGACAATGACGCAAACGGCCAGGGATGCATTTAAAAGAGCATAAGAACACGCCCTTTCCTGACTAGATATTGGCAAATCGTAGTAAACACCCCGAGATACAGAGTAGTGTCCGCGAACAGGAATATCACGTGTAGCTTCCCGAACCAGGGTCAATTTGATCAACAATTATTGATCGAAGCCCATTTCACGATGTATCCAGCAAAACAGCAACACGACACTCTCAAATAAGTCTTCCCAGCGTTGTTGTCGTAGAAAGTGAGGACCTACCATATACGATCGACCAAAACGCGTTTGGCGTCAATCGCTTGGGCGGGTGTGGCGTCTACCGCAAGCAGCCAATCAGCGAGGATATATCCCGTGACCGGCGGAAATCCCACATGATTTTTTCCCCTCCTTTGAGCTCGCTTCAGCCCAGACAGAGAGAGACCTTCGCGTTTTCTTCCCCTGTCATCGCATACTTTTCTGTTGACCTTCCTTTTACTGGCTGGGTTAACTTGTTGCTTATTCTTTTACTTTCCCTACCACCCCTTCGTTTTACCAGTATTAAAAAGCTTTGTTTTCCACCCCTCTGTCCTAAGCAACCATGGCGGAGCGTTACATCCCCGAGCATCGTCGCACCCAGTTCAAGGCCAGAAACCAGTTCCGGCCCGAAGAACTTCGTCGTCGTCGTGAGGAACAGCAGGTTGAAATTCGGAAGCAAAAGAGAGAGGAGAACCTGTCTAAGAGGAGAGGTATCCAGACCCGGGATGGTGGAATTGGTGTTGGAGGCGGCGTGGCCGCCACTGAGAGCGACGATGAAGCCAGTGCCATCGAGAGTGAGGTATGTGCTATTTTTTTTTATACTTATTCTGGTGATCTTTTTCTCTTTTTGTCATATTGCTCTTATTTTCCAAAGGTCTTCGCGAGTTATTTACCATATTCCCCAACAACGGACTTTTTCACCGCCCTCTTGCTTTTTTTTCCCCTGCATATTCCAGTTTGTTCGCATCATAAAGGCACGCGATCATCCGAAGGATCCGTCGTGTCAGGCAAATATGTTTGTTTACAAGGTTAAATTAGCTAACACGATGTTTTATAGCTCAATGTGGAACTTCCGGAGATGGTCAAGGGTGTTTTCTCCAACCAGATTGAGTCACAGATTGCCTGCACAACCAAGTTCAGGAAGTTGCTCTCCAAGGAGCGCAACCCTCCCATCGAGCGTGTTATCGAGACAGGTGTCGTGAGCCGTTTCGTGGAATTCCTCCGGTCCGCGCATACTTTGGTTCAGTTCGAGGCTGCTTGGGCTTTGACCAACATTGCCTCCGGATCTGCCCAGCAGACCCAGGTTGTTATCGAAGCTGGTGCTGTGCCCATCTTCGTCGAGCTTCTCAGCAGCCCTGAACCCGATGTTAGGGAGCAAGCGGTTTGGGCATTGGGTAACATTGCTGGTGACAGCCCTCAATGCCGTGACTTCGTTCTTGGTGCCGGCGCCCTCCGTCCTTTGTTGACCCTCATCAGCGATGGCCGCAAGCTGAGCATGCTTCGCAATGCGACATGGACTCTGAGCAACTTCTGCCGTGGAAAGACACCGCAGCCCGACTGGAACACTGTGCGTATACCTACACCTTATGAGAATTTTCTCGTCTAAAAAAGAGAGTTTGATACTAACATTATATGTCTGCACAGATTGCCCCCGCCCTCCCCGTCCTTGCCAAACTCATTTACATGCTTGACGATGAAGTGTTGATCGACGCATGCTGGGCTATCTCCTACCTGTCTGATGGCGCCAACGACAAGATCCAGGCCGTTATCGAAGCTGGCATTCCTCGTCGCCTGGTGGAACTCCTCATGCACGCCTCTACCTCCGTCCAGACCCCCGCCCTCCGTTCCGTTGGTAACATTGTGACCGGTGACGATGTCCAGACCCAGGTGATCATCAACTGCGGCTCTCTCCCTGCCCTTCTCTCTCTCTTGAGCTCGACAAAGGATGGTATCCGCAAGGAGGCATGCTGGACCATTTCCAACGTGACCGCCGGTAACTCCAGCCAGATCCAGGCTGTCGTCGATGCTGGCATCATCCCCCCATTGATCAACTTGCTTGCCAACGGTGACTTCAAGACCCGCAAGGAAGCCTGCTGGGCCATCTCCAACGCCACCTCCGGTGGTCTGCAAAAGCCCGACCAGATTCGCTACCTTGTCTCTCAAGGATGCATCAAGCCCCTCTGCGACCTTCTTGCTTGCCCTGACAACAAGATCATCCAGGTTGCTCTCGACGGCTTGGAGAACATCCTCAAGGTTGGCGAGATGGACAAGGAAACTGCCCAGACTGGTGACGCCCATGTCAACCGCTATGCCCTGTTTATTGAAGAGGCAGGCGGTATGGAGAAGATCCACGATTGCCAGAACAACGCCAACGAGGAGATCTACATGAAGGCATACAACATCATCGAGAAGTACTTCTCTGATGAGGAGGAAGCTGGTGGTGATATTGATGAGATTGCTCCTCAACAGACACAAGCAGGGTTCACCCTTGGAACTGCTCAGCAACAGCCTGGCGGATTCAACTTTGCCAATGGCGGTGATTCGATGGATATGTAAAATTGGGATTCTCAATCGCAATTTAATTTCAACAACGTTCAACTCTTGCCGTTGACTTACTGCTTCCAGTTTGCTCTTTTTGCTAGATCCATTCTGGCGATGCCGCCATCTGAGAAGTTTCCTCAACCTCCGGATTTGTGGAGGCTCTGCGTGAGCATCTGACTGATGACAGGGATGGTTCCGCACATCCAGTCTCGGCATCTTTCTATACGTTATTCCTTTTCGTGGTCAACCCCCTGATTCTCTGCCCTGACTTTTGAGACCAATCTATAATTGCTTCCTTCGTCCCCATTATGCCATGAGATTGTCCCCCCCCCCCCCCCCTTACGACGATAGATTCGTGTATTATGCCCATCATGTATCTTCCCATTCCCCTCACCACGCCATCTGCCCCGTAGCATCATCCCTCATACACTGGCGTAATTGTTAGTTTCCCTAACCCCTTTGCTTTATTGGTCGTTGCGGTAGTCTGTTTTCTCGAGCCCTGGCGTCTGTTGTCCTCTGCCTTTTACTCGTTAAGGGACTGTTATTAGTGGCTGTCCCTGGAAGTTGTTTAGTTCGGTGTCTATGAAGCAAATAAATAAAAGTCCAAATGCTCCACGATAATTGCTTTAACTATCCATATATTTTACCATTTTTGTATACTTCGGTTTTCATGAAAGAGTAATAAGCAAGTCATCAACAAATTTAAGCAAATCCATGGATATATACAGGGAATCAGCCTACAATACCCCATACAAACACCCGTGAAAAAAATGATAAAAAAAAATAATAAACGAAATGTACCATTGAAGAGGGACGAGTAGAAGAAAAGTAAAAACATAAGTCATCAAGGACAGCTGTTTTGTGTGAAGGATACTGTTAGCAAAGAACTCGTGTATGACACCGAGCCAGGGCAGCTTACAGTCCAGTTGGGGAAGAGAAGGTTTTGATTGAAACGATCGCCCATAGACGAAAAAGTGAAAAAGGAAGGCATCAAGTGCTCGGTCTCATCCCCCCCGATCAATCACCCATAACCTCATCCTCATCCGGATCAGGAGCAGCGATGTTGTTGTCATCCTCGTCACCATTTTCTTGGTCTGCATTTTCATCTTCAACGAGCTCTTTCGCCCGCAGATCCTCCTCGTCGTCCTCCTCCATCTCATTACGTCCAGCAGCGCCGTCTTCCCCATCCTCTTCATCGTCTTCTATCCGTTCAGCAGATTTTTGCTCGTTAGAACCCGCGTTCTCGTTCTTAGCTTCGGCAGTGTCCTTGCTCTTCGCACTCCGAGACCCAGCACCACCCCTTGGCTTACGCTCACCAAGGAACGACAGAACCTCACGGTAGTTAGGACCCAGCCGGGACTTATGCTGCACCAATTTTTTCTTCAACTGCCCCTGCTGCGGCCCCGAAGCATCAATAATGCGGCCAATAATCGCTAGGACGATCTTGCCGGTCAACTCGCACAGACGCTGTTCAGCCAGGATAGTCGACCGCAGACGCTCGCTATCCGCCGATTCCTCATATTCATCAGCGTTAGACTCGTTCCCCTCCTCGTCAGAAGGCTCCTTCTCGACATCTTCGTCTGAGGTCGGCAGGTCGTCTTCGGCGGGTTCGAGGGGTTTGCGGATTTTCTTGGCATAGGTGCGTTCTGCTATCCCGTGGATCTTGGTGATGAGTTTCTGGGTGTCCGTGTTGATTTCGTGGACGAGGCCTTGGGTTTGGGTGAGAATGTCTTCGTCATTTTTGGCAGTTTGGCCGGCGTGTCGGAGGGTGCCGAATAGGGTTTGGAGGTCGAGGAGGGTTGTGGTTGCTGTGAAGCGGATGTCGTCTAGACTAGTGCTAGTGCGTTTCTGCATAATGGTGACGAGGGTTTCGGCGAATACTTCGCGGCTCTTTGCTAGGGCTTCGAAGTAGGCTGTTGTGAATGATACTTTCCCGCCATTCAGGGCGGTTGCTAATGATTGCACCTTCCACATAAAGAAGAACAGTAGGGTGCGGATACTGTTGACCACCAACTCAGTCTCAGCCTTTGCAGTGTCCTCGTCCTCTTGTTCGTGGAGACCACGCTTGGCAAGGTGGATGAGGATGTTGAAAGGTGCCTCCAGTGTAGATTTCTTCTTGCCCTTAGAACGAGAAGATGGTGCTGTTTCCAGTATTTGCGTGCAATCAGTTACGCTGGCAAGATTCGAGACTCTGTTGACTGTGTTGATAAGCTCAGTGAGGGTACCAGATGGAAGAGAACTCTCATCTTGAACTTCTTCATTCTGGGATAAGGTACTAAGTGCATCAATAATATCGTCCCACAGCTCCTGGACCTTGCTCTCCAGCGCTTCCTTCATGTCATCGGAGCTCTTTGCATGCAAGAACGTAACGCTGGCTTCAGTCAGGACATCTTGGTCGGAATGTGTGAGGAATTGCTTGTTGATGTCGTTAAGTAAAGCGGTATAGGCAGTAGCGTCCTTTTGCAGATCTTGGATCTTGTCGAGATCAACGAGGTGCTCTAGTCGCAAAACAGCCGAAGCAGCCTCTGGTACCGAACCGAATTTGTTCAGAAGCTGTGGAATGATCTGCGCAAGGCTGTGTGCAATCTCCTCTTGTAGCTCGGGTATTTTCTCGGTTAGCATCTTGACCTTCCGTCCTCTTTTGTCGATATCGGACTTGGAGACGTCAACGACCCGGAGTTTGACCGCGCAGCATAGAACCTCCAGCAAGATCACCTCTTGCCCTTCTTCCATCTTGTATAGGCTTCGCACCGTGCCGGCAGCATCATCGTCCGTTTCCTCTGCGATCTGCGAGTGGTCGTAGAGAAGGTAACCGGCCAAAGACTGCCACTGGGCCAGTTCTTCTAGGTGAGGATAAATGGCTTCGGTTGCGAGCACAGAGCGCGAATCTATCGAGGTACCTAATATTGCGTCTCGTGATGTTACCACAGGCCGATCTAGCTTCTGGTCGTTCTCCTGACTATCGTAGCTTTGAAGCATATCGACTAAGCACTTGAACTTGATCCATGAACGTTTCGGGGATGCAAAATCATCTTCATCCTCATCACCAAATAACTCATTGATCTCGTCACCGAGTTCTTCGGTGGTGGAATCGAACACATCATGGACATTTGCGACAAAGAAACGACCAGCTGCCTTCCGAACTCGGGGTTCTGTGTCAAACACGAGCCTGCCCACGACATCAACGTCATTAGGCTCAATCAGTCCGGCGTCCCGGATGAGATCAAGCAGTTCCACTGCTGACGCGCGCACCACGACATCCGCATCCTGCGCCGCCATTTCCACCATGCGCTGGCGGAAGCGTTCCGTAAACGAACGCAGACCAGCAATATTGTCTTTATTTTCGTAAAGAGTCCGCAACTGCTCGACAACCACGGCACGCGTCTGGGCAACTGGATCGGATAAGATCCAGCCCAAGTATCGCAGGAATTGGCCCTCAAAGAAGTATTCTCTGTAGTTGCGTATCCACTGTCCCAAGGCTGACATGCATTCGCAACGGATGCGTGGGTCGATATCCCGGTAACGATGGACGAAGACAATATTAACGCCGTCCTTGAGGAACTCGTCAACCATCTCAAGTTTCTTCTCACCCTCTTCAACGGACGTCTGTATGGCATCAACCCGTCCCTTATTCACTGATTTCTTCTTCTTTTCACTCTCAACCTGTTTGCGCGAAGTCGAAACGCTAGTCATTGTCTCACGGGCAACATCGCACAAGGTGTTCATGATTGCAAGGGAAATAACGGTCGAAGTGTGTCTGAAGGGACGGCATGACGACGTTGACAGAGCGGAAATCCAAATTTGAATGTTCTCGAACAGGTTCTCATCGCTGTATAGAACCGATGAGTGGTGCAATGTCTGGACCAGAGCGGCGAAAAACTCTTCCAAAACCGGCTGGAATGCCCTGAATTTCTTAGCCTTCGAGATTAGAGGATATTCCGAGATTCCAAGTTGATGGTATTGAGTCTGCAAATCGTCAATGCGCGTTGGTGCATTGTCAACATCTTCGACTTCGGATGTGTCAATCTCCAAGTCGGTTCCGGTGCACCTGAGCATGAAGTTGACCATATCGCGCATAGCAGTCGACTGATCGCGTTGGTAGCGGGAGAGCCAGTTCGCCGCAACCGTATCGGACGAGTTTCCTTTACCAAAGACCTCCGCTAATAGACAGTTAGTAAAGATACAACCCACACAATGTAAAAAAGCAGCATACCATATAAACCGCGCTCACCAGCAGCCAGACTGGGTCGCACCTTCGGCTTCCTGGGACGGGACACTGTCCGTTTCCCGTTAGCAGCAGCCGGCCGTAGTGCCAACTGGCCACCAATCCCATTACCAGCTACCTTGACCTTCTTTGTCGTCCGAGATTTTGCTTTCGTCTTCGGCGTGGTCGACGCTTTCTTGGTTGACTTCTTGCGCGCGGCGCGTCTCTTCTCACGGAGTTCCTCCTCGTCTGCATCCTCCTCGTTGCTTTCGGATTCCGACGCGTCGTCTACCTCTTGGTCTTCTTCTTCGCTGGCATCATCACCGTCTTCCCCGGCAGCATCACGCTTGCGCTTGGACCCGGTTCCATCGGTATAACTTTGGGAGAGTAACTCGGGCTTTCGCGTCGTTCGACCGGACTTTCTTCTGTCTGTTGCTTGCGTGGAGGTGGGTTCCTGGGTCATGTCCGCTTGGGAACTGGAGGGACGCGATTCATCCTCCATTTTCTAGGATCGCGAGACTGTCGTGCTATTTAATTCTAAAGGTACATATATCACTAACAGAAGCCACTTGTCAGTATTAACATCATTATCATTGAATTATATCATGTGTCTGAGTACCTTTTCTTTTCCTTCTCAAGGCAAACAACGCGACGCAAAGAACCGACTCGAGGTTCTACTGTACGCGCACTTCTTGTGACTCGATTGGTGATTGGAAAGAGAAGTAGTCAAGTGAAAGACTCTCAACAATGCTTAGAGTCAATTACTAACCCGAGTGTCAACAAATGACTCTGACGGCGGCGTCAAGGCGGGACTCTTCGAAGAGGGGAGATGCTTGCTTGGAGCGGGCTCCGCTGGGACGCGCATGGTGCCTGAGGCGTGATTAGGCGGCAGATCACGGGACTGTAAATTTACCCTGTACGATTGTACAATACAAGTGTAACGATGACTGATCATCTGACTTTGCCAAGTCCGCTTTGCCAAGGCCGGCCCTAAATAGTATGCGGAGAAGGACCTTCCGGAATCGGGAAAACCCCACGCCGATGCAGCAAAACCATGTTTCCCATTACGGCATGGAAAAGATCAAGACTCACAGCCAAGTCTTTAAAGCGTTTCACGGCCACAGTCGCATCCCCGCTTAGAGCAGGTTAATTTCTGTTTTGGACGCATTCTGGGCCACTCATTCACCGTCTGCTGAGTTTGTGTGTTGTGGAAGTGCGTTGTTCGGTCAGCGGTGCGAGGGCAAAAAAAAAGTGGCGCTCATGACGTCCTTTTATAACTGCAATTTGCTATTTCGGTTGATCCTCAATACTGAGCGTTATGTTGTTGCAGAACGAACTATATATTAGCCACGGCCCAATTCTTTCTTTCCTCAATTCTTTTTCCTCGAATTTTGCAAATACGATCTGATTTACCTGCGAACAAGTACCGAATTGATTTACCGCCCAGTATGCCGATAAAATCACCCTTCGAGACAGATGTTGCTAAGGCTGGGCATGGAGAGGTCATCCTGGACCTTCTTCCTCCATCGATACCGACTTTGACCACCTTAACCTACAAATACCCTCTCAAATTGCTTGCCCGTACACCGGGCTTCGTGCCTCGAACCTCCGCACAAACATGCCCTTCTCGACCGGTCCATCTATACCTTCTCACATACGGTGGCGGACTGCTCCCAGGGGACCACATCGATGTATCGATAACGTTGAAGGAGCGGACAAGGATGGTTGTCAGCACACCTCAAGGAAGCACCAAGATTTTTAAGACACAGCCCACGGCAAGCGTCAAAGGGCAACGGGGAACACCAGCGCACGTCGCAACAGATATGAGCCGACAGATGTTAGATGTCCGGATTGACAATGAAGCTGCCATTTGCTACCTACCGGATCCTGCAGTACCTTACAAAGACAGTCGCTACGAACAGGTCCAGACCTTCACCGTAGATGGGACGGCCCCAGATAGCAAGAGGGGCAGTCTATGTGTCCTAGATTGGGTGACGGAGGGCCGCAGCTCGAGAAACGAGACCTGGGATTTTCATTTCTGGAAAGGGAAGAATGAAGTATGGTCAGATGACGGATCTGGGTCGAAAAAACTGTTGCTGCGGGACTCGATCATCCTAGACGACGAGTGCGACGATGCAGAGCGAGATGCCGACAATAGCCATCCCAATCTGATTCGGGAACGCACTCATCCCCATGGTATTGTTGGGACGCTGATCCTGTATGGCCCCGTCTATGAAAAGCTCGCGTCTTTCATTTTGCACCGCTTTTCAACACAGCCGCGGATTGGAGCGCGCAATTGGTCAACATCTGTGTCAGCCAAGAGTGCCACAGAGTCGCATTCGAGTACGACCAACACGAATGTCACCTGGACGGCGGCCCGCGTAAGGGCAGGATTTACGCTGGTGAAGTTTGGGGCGGCTGACTTTGAAGCTGCTAAAACCTGGCTTGGTGACCTCCTGCGGGAGGAGGGTAGTGTGGTTGGGGAATTTGGGGAAGAGGCGTTGATTTGCTTATGATTGATGGGCTAGGGTTCTCTTCTTTCTTGTCTTTTTAATATTTTTTTTTTTCACTCTCCCGGATGGAGATGGAACTGGCTACGAGTGACGGAACTCATCATACCCCATGTCGTTTTAACATAGCATCAGACTCTATTGAGCAATGCATCGTTATCATATCTTTACCATCTATATACAAAAAACTAGTAAATCTGTACAGCCAAATCTAAGCAACTAGACCCAGTAATCACCACCAATCACCCACTTTAGGCGTCCACTCCTTCTTCGTCGCGCTCTGTAAATCATCAACGTTCAAAATATCCACACCCTCATGAACTAGAGCCCTCCAGATATGATTCCTCAAGCCTCGAGGCCAACTGGGTAATCCCCAATACCGCACCTTCAGCCCGCGACGGTGCGCACCACGAATCTGAGCCCGGATGGAGTCCATCTGCTGCGCAGTAAGGTGGAAGGGTCGCGGGAACCCAATTGTGTCCTTGAATGACGTGGAAGCGTAGAAGCTGCTTGTGTAGTTGAATGCATCGGGCGTGATATCGGATGATGTACCGGTGAGGCCCTGGCCGAGATTATTGCCGTCTTGGACGGCTTGTCTCTTCCTCTCCTTGGTGGTGCTATCCTCAGCCACAAAGTCAAGCGGCGCGTCGAAGAAAATGTCACGATAAGTCGAATTCGCCGTCACAAGATCAAACGGCGCATTCCCCGTCCCAACAACAGTAACAGGCCCATTGACAATCTTCTCCCCATTAAAATAAGTAAGATACCCCCGTTCCCTCAACGGCTTCAGCTCCTCAACCACACGAGGCCAAGTAAGCGCCCCATCCGTCTTAAAATCAACAAGCAAAATAAGCGTCTGCCTAGGATCCGTATCAAAAACCCCATTCCGCGGTTGATCGACGCTCTCATGAAAACCCGTAATCGGATTCTGCTGGTCGAGGATCTTCACTAGCGGATCGACGTACATGCTCCTCAGCGTGCGCTCGGGCGTGAGTGACGAGGTCGTGTGCCCGACGTAGAGGTCTTGGTGGTTGTTTTGGTCAATGAACCAGACATCTGCTTCGACGCCGATGCAGCCTGCTTGTAGAGCTGAGAAGAGGGGAACGCGCCGCCAGTAGTCATTGTGGGAGTGGCAGCCGACGGGGATGATGTCACGAGAGATGTCTGTTGGGTAATGCGATCCGGGTGCGTCTGTGTTGGGGTGGTGGTCTGGTTTCAGCCAGTTGGTGGCGGCGCGGTCGAATTCGTCGGGGAAGAACGAATAGGCGAGGCCAAAGAGGATTGATACGAATTGGACGATTCCCCTAAATCCATGTCTTATGTATTAGCCAAGGTTCGCATGTATTCTGGTAGAGGAGAGCTCACAGCATGACGAAGATACCTACGAGGAGGGACAGAAACCAGCGGAGTACTCTAAATTTCCCGACTCGTCTCCGCGGACGTTCAATCAACCGTTCAGAGGACTCAGAGGACGACAACAAAGGAAGAGCATCGTCAGTGTCAGATCCTGAGCTCTTGCCTCGTGAAGAAAATGGCGCGAAGATCCTTCTGACCCTCATCCATGGAGTCGATTGTCGGCCGGACCAGCGCAAATCTGATCTCTTCGGCTCGTCGCCCACAGGCGAATCCGTCATAAATGCCGATTTATCGAGTCCCGCAATGTCCTCGCAATCCTGAAAATCGCCTGTTTCTTGGATATTATTGGAAAACGTCGCGTGCGACAATGAGCTGCTGCTGGGGTTATCGGGAAAGACTGAACGGCGAGGCATCCCGGGCCATGATATTTAATGATGGCGTAGTGAGTCGTCGAGTCAGAGACTTCTCTCTGAACAATTCTTATATTTCATGTCTCTGCGAAAGAAGAGTCTCCCAGTCAAACAATCCCCTTGCTGAATGCTTCTCCATCTTCTCGGGTAGTCGGAGAGGCAAAAGGATTCGTCAACTCCCATGGATCAGTTGGAGGTTTCCGTTTATGGAAATGGCAGAGGAACAGCCAATGCATTCGAGCGCGTGCAAAGATTAGGGGTTTATATTGGTAGGTAAGAAATCTAGAACATGGATATGTAACTGGAGTACGAAGTAGTATACTCCGTAGTGCTGTAGCAATATGTCTTTTACAGCATGTTGTACGAACACTCAGAAGACACTATCAGACCAGAGCAAAAGAAAAGGCAATCTAGATGATTTTGATTATATTCCTGCTTATCAAATATTCTCTTCTCTAATGTTTTCCTATAAAGACGATGTTGAGAAATGGACTATGGATCCCTGTCCTTATCAGATACGATTAGATCTGCGACCGCAGAAAAAAAAAGAAAAGAAAAAAAAACCTTCCGACGTCAACGACCACTTAAGCACTCAACACCATAACCGCCAGAATGCCTCACAAGCACAAGAGACGCCAAAATGACAAATAGTAAGCTGCAATCTAATCCAGTCTATATCTGCGCATGCTTTTTACTAAAACGCATCCCACCTCCCGCAGCCTCCACGACCTCCCTCCGTCACTAGTCGCAAAACCTCTTCCAGCCCGAGACCCCAGCGCCAAATCCAAAGCCACCGGAAGAAAGAAGAAGGAGGAACAAGAAAAGCTAAAACGGAAATATGAAACCAAGCAGAAGGCCGGTCAAGATGATACCCCGCGAGCATTCCGTCACTTGATGCAAATCCAAGAACGCGCGAAGCAAAAGCAACAACCGGCCAGCACCAAGACAGACGGCGCAGAGGGCGGCAAGAAGAAGAGAAAGAGGGGCACAGAGGATAGGAAGGAAGAGTCGACACCGAAGAAGAAGTCTGGTGTGGCTGCTGCTGCTACTGCTACGGAAGCCACCGCACCCGCCACAAAGTCTGAATCCCAAGCCGGCCCGAAAATCCTCCCTGGTGAGAAATTGTCCGACTTCTCCGCACGAGTTGATCGCGAGATGCCGTTATCCCTGATGAAGCGGTCCGAAAAAGCCCCCGCAGGGGATAATCCCAAGGTTCGCGAACAGCGTCTGACCAAACACGACAAGCGTCTGCGCCGGCTGCAGGCACAATGGCGCGAGGATGATGTGAAGATCCGCGAGCGCGAACAGGAAGAGCGCGAGGAACGGGAGGCGGAAATGGAGGATCAGCTTGAATTGTGGAAGCAATGGGAGACCGAGGCTGGGAAGACCAAGGCGAAAAAGAAGGCTGAGGCACAGAAGAAAAAGAAGAAGAATAAGGGGAATGCCGCTGCCGGTGATGATAATTCGGACGACGACTTTGATGGTGCAGATCCTTGGGCTAAATTGAACAACCCGGAGCGCATGAATAGGCAGACAAACCCTCAGGATGTCGCGCAGGCGCCGCCGCAGTTGACGAAACCTAGAGAGATTTTTAAGGTCCGTGGTGGTGCCAAGGTCAATGTTGCCAACGTACCGACTGCTATGGGAAGTTTAAGGCGAAGAGAAGAACTGGCCGATGAGAGAAAGAATATCGTGGAGGAGTACAGACGACTTATGGCCGAGAAACGACAATAGCGCTTCCCCTACCTCTCATTTGTTTTGTTTTTGGGCGCATGTTCAGAAAAGTACATTTGCATCTCTTGATTTCTATGCAGGAGAGAAAAGTATTTATGCTGCTTTTTATATACAATGTACCTAATACCCCATAACACCAGGTCCCAAATTAAAAAAAGAGGATTTTTCTGCTATATCTAACAATCACAACACAATCCTTACTCTTGCTGCAAAGATTTAACATAATCTGCAGCCTTAGCTTTAATCTCCTCAACCATTTTCTCATTACCACCCTTCTCCTCGAAATCAAGCCACTTCTTGAAGAAGAACTTCGCCTGCTTGGCTCGGAGCTTCTTGCCCGTACCAGCCGCAACAGCGCCCTTCTGGATACCAAGAACACGCTCGAACAAGCGTCTCACCTGCTCAGCATCTCCGTTCTTGATCTCCAGATCCAAGAGGATGTTCCAGAGGTCGATCTTCTTGGGGAACGAGGACAGAAGACCTTCGAAGACGGTACGGCCACGCTCGATATCGCCGTTCTGAGAGCGGAATTCGAGTTGCCCGAATTTGGAGGTTGTCTCAACGTGAGTGTGGGAAGGAAGGGACTGGAGAGCGCGGGGAAGAAGGGCACGACCGCGGTCAGGGGCGGCCATCGAGTCGAAGAGGAAGGAAGCGTAGTTGACGAAAAACTTGGGGGTCGGGGAGATCTTCTTCTTGAGAGCGATCTGGAAGAGGTCTTCCGCTTTCTGTAGAGCAATTTTGTTAGAATTTGATACTTTGCAAACCAGATATACGGGATATCTTACCTCGATCTTCCCAGACTGGATGTAGATGCTGGTCATCCGTTCGTAGATCTCTTGGGTATCGTTGTACTGGCAAGCACGCTTGAAGACCTCGTCGAGGGTATCGTTGTCACCATAGGTGTTCTCCAAGTTCAGCAGTGCCACCCAGATATTCAGCTTCTCAGTGTCCTGTCCGATGGTAATGGTGCGAAGAGCCCGTTCGGCAATTTCCTTTGCCTTCTCAATTTCACCCAACTCCAGCTGGAACGCCATATATCTCAGCCACAAGAGCGACGAGTTAGGCTCACCAAGCAAAAGTCGTTCGTAGTCGGCCACAGACTGGGGTCCATTTGCGTCGAGTTCGCCGGTACGGTCAACCTGGATTTCGGGCTTGCGAGACTTTTTCTTCTTCCGGGAGCTGTCATCTTCGCCTTCGGAGTCGGATGCAGCTACCTCGTCTTCGTCGTTGTTGACGTTGCCGCTCCAGTCGAAGCCGCCATCTCCAAGACCGCCTGTCTTCTTCGACGGGGCGTCCTCCATTTCTTCGTCATCGTCTTCGCTCTCCTCGGAGTGAGAGCCCTCACTACCATCTTCAAGATTCACACCACCCATTGAGATATCATCTTCCTCGTCCTCGTCGCTTTCGTCGTCGCTTCCTTCCACCTCAGAACCGCCGAAGCCATTGAGACTCACGCCATCCTCAGAGTCGTCCTCTTCCTCTTCGCTGCTCTCAGCATCCTCAGCATCCTTAAAGTACGAAGCCTTCAGACCGAACGAGATCTTCTCCTTCGTGCGGTCAATCTTGAGGACTTTAGCCTTCACAACATCACCCTCCTCGTACAAAGACCGAGCATCCTCCACCCGCTTCTCAGCCATCTCGCTGCGGTGGCAAAGACCGCTGATTCTGGCGGAGTTGTCGACATCGATGAATGCACCAAATTCCTCGACCTTGCGGACTTTACCGGTGACGATCTGGCCAGGCTTAAGATCACGGAGCGTAACGGGGGCCTTATAGTTGGGGTCCAGGACGGAGTCCTTCAAACTGATTTGCAGTTTGTTCTGCTCGGGATCAACAAGAGTGACCCGACCCTTGACAAGATGGTCGACTTGGAAAGCCTCCTTCCACTCCTTAAGGTAAGAGTCGGACAGGTCAGAGATACGGACGTAAGCGGTAACGTCATGGCTCAATGCCACGAACAAACCGTTGTCTGCAACTCTGCGGATGAAACCACGAACAACGTCGTTCACCTTGAGTTCATTCATGGATGCGAGTTCACGGTCCTGGACCGGCAGTGACGAGCTGAGAACTCTCGATGGCCGGAGAGACAGAGAGACCCTCTTGTTAGCCTTGTCAACCCCGACAACACATGCACGGAGCACCTCGTTCTTGCGGTAAACGGTCGGGTTGGCTTTGTCGTAGTCATCGGCCATGTCGACCAAATTGACCGCTCCAACCACAATGTCGCTGAGCTGCATGATAACCTGCTTCTCGGTAGTCTTGGTGACTCTGCCTGGGACAACCATGCCCACAGAAAGATCGTCAAGCGAGAGCTTGTCAGAGCTCTTTCTAGCAGAAAGATCTAAACGGCCCTTTTCGGTGTCAACGGCTGTGACGTGAGCCTCAATAGCAGACCCGATGGGAAAATGCTTCTCGATGTCTGCCAAAAGCGACAGGTCGTCAGATGCATCCATCAAGCGCATTCTACCGCGTACGTTCGGCGACAGATTGATCCAGAGCGAGTCATCGGCAATGTTGTTGATGAAACCAAACCATGAAGAGCCAACTTGGACTTGCTGCAAGTTGAGGGGCTGAGGGTTGGCGGCTTGCAAAAAACTGGGCTTGACGGAGAGTTCGTATACGGGGTATTTGCCGGTACGGTGACTGACCGGGAGGAACTTGTGGTTCCGAGCGTCGTGAACACCGAGAATTCGGGCGGAGATAACTTCCTTCTGCCGGAAGTATCGCAATGGCTGCTTCCGGTCCTTGATGTCCTCCCACGTGTCGAAGACCTCGGAGACGTCAATACGACCCTGGATGTTTTCCGCGAGTTGAACATTAACCTGCGTTGCTTTGACCGACTGGACTTTGCACTTGACAATCCGACCGAATGTAAAGTCAGACATAGTTTGAAGACGCTCATCGACGGCGTTGGCAACGGCAACGTTGTCATCGGAAGGACGAGGCTCCTTCGCCTTCTTAGCGGTGGGCTTCTTGGGACCAGCGCTGGTCGCCTCATCCGGCCGCATGCTCAAAATGAATCTCCGGAAATCGGTGTCGATAGAGTGAACAGTCGCCGTAATGGTCTGAGAGACAGCCATGCCGAATTCAGGCTTGGTAACATTCTCCTCACTGACAAGACGCTTGGGTACCAATCCAACCAAGCCACCCAGCATCTCAACGAAGATACCATCAAAGGTGATATTCCGAATGAAACCGGTGATTTCGGTGCCTTCTTCGAGATCATCGAAATTCTCACGGAGACTGCCTTGCTTGGCAGCCTTCTTCAGACTAGCCTTGCTTGTAACTCTGATCAACCGGTGGGCTCGTTGGATGTCCAATACAAGAAGCTCATTGAGCTTCTGGCCAACACGAACCTTCGAAAGCAATGAGCTCTGCTTGGAGGTGGATCCGTCAGAGATATGGTGAAGGTCCAACCGAGCCACAAGACCAAACTCGTCAAGCTTGAGAAGGGCATCGTCACTGGACTTCTCAAAAACAGTACCCGTAACAAGCAATCCCGGGCGAATGTTTTCGAACGCCTTCTTGTAGGTTTCCGTGAATGTGGAGGGATCCTTGCACGATACTGTCAATCTGCCAAGAGACACATCTATACTCAAAGCATGAACGCTGAGCACCTGGCCCAATCGGAAATGCTGGGAAGGGTCCTTGATATAGGCTTCACTCATTTCAGAGACAGGGAGGAAAGCTCGGACGGAACCATAGAATTGAACAACAGCACCGTGGGGCTGAATGTTCACGATGGTTCCAGGAGACTGGCCGCCAGGGACGATATCCTTGTAGTCCTTCCAAATGGCAGACTCACTGTTCAACAGACTCTTCTTCAGAGTCAACCGGATCTGGCGTTTTTCCAGGTTGACGGACAGAATCCTAGCCGAGATAGTCATACCCTCACGGAATTTCTTTTCGGGAAATTGAAGGGCAGCATCCGCGAGATGCATGGACGGGACGAGACCCGTGACACCATCAGCCAGAGACACAATCAACCCATCAATTCCGTTAGGGCCAATCAAAAGCTTCACGATCTTTCCTTTCACGACAGCGCCAATAGTCACATCTTCGAGACGAAGGAATGGCTGGTCAATGATTTTGCGTTCGAACGAAAGCAGGTAGAGATTGTCAAGAGTATTATAGCCGACTACTCTTGCCTCGTGCGTAGTGCCGAGTTTGAACGGTCCTTTGTCAGCGGAGACGCTTTCTGTGTTGCCATCTGACAGACGTGAAATGTGAATGAATCCCGTGTGCTTTGTGGACCCAATTTTCACGTAGACACCAAGACCTGGGTCTACCTTCACGACTGTTGCCTCGGGCACAATTGCCGAGATAGTCGGCGCATCCTCAGACGATCCAGGTCCTTGGTCATCGGAGGAGAACTTGATGACATGATCGAGCAACGAGAACCCAACCTTGAATGGCTCTGATGCGGGGAAAGTACAGATAAGACGTCCCTTGACCTTTGCGCCAGTGCGGTATTTCTTCGTAAGGTCTTCCTTCAGCGAATTTCCTCCAGACTGGACCAAATCCACTGTTGCATCCAACATGCCCATGATCTTGCCCACCAGCCCGGTGGGTGTGACATCCATCAGAAGAATTTCAGCTGCGGTACCGGGAAGGAAAGAGTTAATCGTAGGCGCACTGCTGAGATAATGCGACTTGGTGATGGACCCCGTATTCCGGAGGTTGGCGGATAACTTGAAAACATTCCCGCTCGCATTCTGGCCAGTCACCATACACAAGAAAACCGCTCCTTCTTTGATGCTCGAGTACTCCAACTTGCGGTCAATCTCCTTGGAAGACATGAAACCCCTGACATCAGAACCCTCAATACCCAGATCCATGATCAGGCCGTGGTCTTCCACACTCACAACCGATGCTTGAACGGCAATGTTCTCGACGAGATCTGACTTGGACAGCCCGGAGTTCGCTTGCCTTGGGTCGACTGCAAGCTCGATGCGCTTCTTATTCCGAGAGCTGGGATCCGTCGGGTTGCTCCCGACAGATACAACGTGAGCCCGCAGGTATTGTCCCAGGTAGAAGTAATTCTTCAAATCCAAAGAGTCAGAGTCGGAGTCGGAATCGGAATCGTCATCATCATCGTTGTCGTCCTCGTTGAGAAGCTTCTCAATCTTCTGTTCCAATCCTTTCGAGACAGACGTCAAGGGGACATAGCCTGTAAGGTTATTGGGGAGCGAGAGAGCGATGTCGTGGGCATTAATACTCGAGACCTGACCCAAGACCATAGACCCAGGGACAATACGCTTTTCAAATTAGCTCTAATTATGGAACCGAGCATTGTTTCGCAGGCATACCTTGAAGTTCAATCCTTCAACTCGAACACCCTTCTTCTCAGAAGCTTCCTTGTCTGCCTTCTTCTTTGCCGCCTTAGTCTTGCGTTGCTTGCGAGGCTTCTTCGCAGCTGCGTCGTCTGCGTCACCCATGTCAACATCGTCATTTCCTTCATCGTCATCGTCATCGTCCTCGACATTTTGCGACTTCTTCGAACCCCTCTGCTCAAACAGAACGTCCTTCTGCGCTTGAATTTGAATCTGCTTGCGTTCAAGAGGCGTCAAGACGCTCGATCCACCACGAGGGAAAGCTGGTTCATCATCGCGCAGAACAGAAAGATCTGTTGGCTTCGAATCGTCCTCCGATTTCGACTTGGTATCGTCCGAATCGTTGGTCTTTTGCTTCTTGTTTTCCTTCTTGTCTGCTCCGAATCGTGCGCGCTTTTGGGTTGCTGCTTCCTCGGCAACATTGCCCTTGCGCTTGATGGGCGCCATTGATAATTCAAGTTTAGTAAATTCGAGACTCTAGCGCAGACTCTTTGAGCTGCTCCAGAGCTCCAATGTTGAGTAATTTAATGTACAGGCGCAAAGAAGCGTTCGAAGAGAAATGAGGAAAAAAAATGTTACCGCCCGCACATGAGACCCACATTGACATGCACGTGATCCTTATCGATAAGCGCTCTTCAAAATGAAGAATGGTCATGCCTCGAATAACTATACATCTGCATAACCGCCTTTCTCCATGTACCTCAATTCAATTCTCTTCTGTCCGTCTTTCTATGCTATGAAAAACCATACTTCGAGTACTCATAACAATGGATTTGGAATTGACCTAGAAAGTAGTATTATTGGCTTTGTAGACTCGGATCCGCGCCTCACTCAACGCGCCCATTTCGACAGAGATTGCCGTGTTAGAGGTACCTTTCAAATCTATCACTTTTTATGCTCTGTTCTGTATTTCGTAGACAAGATAGAAGGAGAATGAGTTGACAAATTAGGCTTAATTGGAACGGAAGTTCTGTCTCGGGCCAACATTCTCCCATACCCGTCTCATTACAGTACTTGCGCGAAGTTCGCGTCCGCACGCGATCCCACGCGAAAAAGGCCCGCCGGCACCCAATAATCTTGAGCTTCTCTCCTATTCACTCTTACCTCTATGATGCTCTTGAAGGTATTGCTATTCGCGACACACCATGTATACCGGCCATGATCTCCCTCAAGTCCCTCAATCTGAACCTGCCTTTCCTCCATCTTCGCAAGACCCCCCGTCCTCACCACCCTCGATAGCTTCTGATGTCGGCATCCGACGCAAACTAAAGAAACCGCCTCCGGTCACCCCTCGATCATTTCGAAAGTTCTTCACGCCTCGTTCGATCCTCAGCAGCGGAAGTAATGGAGGTGTGAAGACGAATCGTCAGGCATTGAAGACACTGAGCTCGCCGGCGATCAACCGCCTGGGTCCAGCCTTTGCAAGGACATCCAAGGCGACTGCCAGCCAATCAATTCCAAACGAACCAGCACCAACACCAGCACCTTCAGGTCTCACACGAACACCTAGCACGAAACGAAAACTCTCCTTTTCGTCCATCGGGTCGCCGCTCCAATCGTCGCCGTTGAGAAGAGTTCGGATCAGTGCACCGGTTCAGGAAGAAGAGATTGGTGTATCAGTCAAGGAATTGGAGGTTGGTGCTGAAGTGCAAGATAATGAGACGACGTCTGTCGTTGCGCAAGAGGATCCTCCCAAACCAATTTCTCCTATCCGTCGATCGCAGGCTTTACGAACATCTGGGGGGTTGTACATGCGAAGTGTGTTGGGACCAAGGACGAACCGAGTGACCATGAGAACCAATGCTGGGGCTGGTTAGTTAATCCCATATGCACGAATTAGGTATATCATTCTAACTGTGTTCCAGGTTGGCAAGATTTGACATCGGACTTCTATTCTCGCCCAGACGACATCCATGCGTGCGCCAACTACGCCGGCGATCGGCTCGCCCTTCCGTTATGCACTGCATCTTGCAATAGTGAGTATCTTATTGAGTAACCATTTAGGGCTCTTTAACTGACCCTATCAGCAAATTCCCTCGTTGCAGTCGGTTATGAAGAAGGGGGTGTCCGCTTGCTGGATTCTGCGAAAGACGACGAAGACGGATTCTCTAACGCATACCTTACATTCCGCCCTCACATGAACGCACTGATGGACCTCGAATTTTCCTCAGATGACATGTTATTGGCAACCGCTTCAGGGGACCAGACGGCACTGGTTATCGACATGGCCACACAGAAACCGATATACTGTTTATCGAACCACATCTCTTCGGTTAAACGAGTGCAATTTCAACCAGCTTCCAATAATAAAGTTCTTGCCACCTGCAGTCGTGATGGCAATGTCAACATCTGGGATTTGCGGTGCAAGGGCTTCGAGAAGCCCTCGTTGCAAGTTCAGTGCTCACTCGATTCCGACTCGGAATACCACGCCGCTCCCACGTCCAAAATGATTTACCCCCAAGTTCTGAATACAATCCATGGCGCCCATTCTGGGATGTCTCAAGGGTCTGCTTCCGACAAATCAGAACTTCAGCTTGGTCGTTCCGACATTACTGTGACCTCCCTCACGTTCCTTCCTCCAGGTCGCGAGAACCTTTTCGTCACGGCTTCAGAAGCCAACGCATCTGTCAGGTTGTGGGATATCCGTACTGCTCATAGCAACCGTCGTGGGCGTGGCGTCCTTCCTGTTTCTACTACTCAAGAGCCGGACAGTCATGTCAAGTACAGGCGCTTTGGACTTACCTCAATGACATTCAATGGAGATGGCTCGAGACTTTACACACTATGCCGGGATGGCACAGTTTATGCGCACTCGACATCACATCTCATTGTGGGACATGCACCCGAGCTCTCTCTGAACAACACTCGTCCACGGCGCTCAGGCGGCTCAGACAAGGGAGGCCTTGGTCCTCTGTACGGCTTCCGCCACCCACGTCTACAAGTCGCTTCTTTCTACCTGAAGGTCGGAGTCCGAAAAGCCATGGGCGACAAGTCAGAAATGCTAGCTGTCGGAAGCAGCGACAATTGCGCCGTCCTATTCCCCACCGACGAGCGTTTCCTCCATTCCTCCACCCAGAACGCAGATACCGAGGACTGCGACTCCCTTCCACCCACACCTCGTTTCTCCACCCCTCGCTCAAGTCTCCGTCGCAGTTCCTCCGGAACAGGTCCGTACGCAAAGTTGGAAGATACAGTGCCGATCTACCAATCCGGAACACCACTCATCGAAGGCCACAAAAAGGAAGTCTCCGGCGTGTCATGGACAGCAGACGGTGAACTGGTAACTGTCAGCGATGACTGCAGCGCCAGATGCTGGCGTGAAGGGTCTGATGCGCGTGACCTCCGTACAGGAGGTGAGACAGAGGGTAGACGGTGGCATTGCGGCTGGGCTGATACGAAAGATTCAAATGACGATGAAGATAATGAATAAACACAAATACCCCTAGAGATTGGGATCTCTTGTTTTGTTTCCGGGTGATTTGTTCTGACTAATTTCGGGTTCAGGTTTATACTTGTGAGCATTTGGGGCACTATGACATGATCTTATTCTATTTATTATTTAGCAAGGCGTTTAGTTATTTGTGGGAGTTTTGCGTTATTGTTCAAGCGGGATACATTGCATGTTGAAGGTACTCGATGCATAAGATGGAAATACATATACAGATATTTACTTAGTTTTGGTTCAATACATGAATATTGGAAACAATTATTGGTAGCCAAAATTCATAAGCTTGGTCTCGAGAGGCATAGTTTGTAGTGTTCACTGTTGTAGGGTTGAATTACTGCCAGCTCCAAAGTACGTACAGGCCTTGTATATCAAATTCGAATTTATACTCGCGAATAAAATTTCTTTTCTTATTAACCCTTCCATCTCTTCTATGGTCGCCTCTCCTAACCCACAGCATGATTAAAACAAAGTAATCATCGACCAAAAATAATGCACATTCACAGTCTCCCTCTCCTTAGTGGTGTCCATGTCCATCATCCTGTTGCGGCTCTGGGTCCAGCTTAATAATCGTATCAATACGCATAATGGAAATACAAGCCTCGACAGCACTCTTGAGCTGTTTGATCTTGCCCATGCTAGGTTCGAGCACACCAGCCTTGAGGCTGTCGTGGACCCGCCCCTTGGTCAAGTCGAGACCGTAGTTCTTGTAGGTCTTCTTCTTGGCGATGGCTTTCTCTTCCTCGTTGGCGTCGCCTTCCTGTACGCGCTGCGAGAGGGCGTGGCGGACACGGAGCTGGGCGACGAGTTCGGAGGAGTCCTTGGCTGCGTTGACAGCCAGGGTTTTGGGGACGACGAGGAGGGATTGGGCGAATTCGCCAATGGCGAGTTGCTCGCGAGAGCCCTGTGAGAATCTCTGTTAGCAACGTACATATAGAGGAATGGCCATTGTTATACGTACCACTGTGACGGCAAATTCTTCAAGGTAGATGTGAAGTGCTGTCTCGACGGCACCACCGCCAGGGACAATGCTGCCGCTCTCAAGAGTACGCTTGACGGCGCACAGGGAGTCGTGAACTGAACGCTCCATCTCGTCCAAGCTGAAGTCGTTAGGTCCACGGAGGATGATGGAAGCTGCTGTGTGAACCTTGGTTCCCTTCACAAGAATACACTCATCATCCGATACCCGTTCCTGGACAACTTCCTCTGCATGTCCCAAGTTGGATGCCTCGAACTTCTCATCTCCGTTGAGATCGGAAAGGGTGCTCACAAGAGTGGCACCGGTAGCTTTGGCTATCCGTCTAAGGTCCTCCTTTTTGCATCTCCGCACGGCCATGGCGCCCCGCTCGACAAAGAGCTTGAGAACCATATCATCGATACCCTTAGTGGTCATGACAACATTGGCTCCCGACTTGAGGATCATATCAACCCGCTCCAAGACGATACCAGATTCTCTCTCACGGATCTTTTCCAACTGATCGGGGTCATCCACAGTAATCTGAACACCAAGCTTCATCCGCTCCTTCTGCAGGTTCATATCCAAACAGGCAATCTTCGCATCGGTAACCCGGGTCGTCATGGCTTGGGAAGCAACAGTACAGTTGAGGGCGTAGCCGTTGACGAGGACCGATTCAGTCCCACTCTTTCCGTGTGCCTTGAGGAGGTTGACTGCCTTGACGGGGTATTTAATTTCGTTCTTCTGGTTCGTTGACTTGACCAAAAGCATGGCATCCACCACCATGTCTGCGAAGAAGCCAGAATCGGCCCCAATGATCTTGCTGGACATCGACGTCTTAGCAATACTAATTAAGCTGTCTCTTCCGAGGGCTTCGACCTTTGCGGTGATGTTCTCGTTCATGTACTTGACTGCTTCTCTGAGAGCTAACCGGTAGCCGTTGATGATAGTCGTAGGGTGTATCCGGTTCTTCATCAGCTCGTTCGCGCGTCGTAGAAGTTCGGCAGCGATAAGAACAACAGACGTAGTTCCATCCCCGACCTAGCCATCCAATTAGACTTATGTATCCAAGAAAACCATCTGTGGAAACCCACCTCCTTGTCCTGTTGCTGGGCCAGATCCACGAGGATCTTGCCAGCTGGATGCTCGATGTCGAGAAGACTGAGGATAGTCGCTCCGTCGTTGGTCACGGTAACATCCTAGAAGGGTTCCAGATGTCAGGAAAGACCCAAGATGTCCAATGTAGAGCCCGGGGCTCGAAGGTCCTTACCCCTATATCATCCACCATCATCTTGTCTAAGCCCGAGGGACCGAAAGAACTCTTGACGACATTTGCAATGGCCTGGGTTGCGAGTACTATCACAAGTCAATTCATCAATCGAGGAATTCAAGCATTATCATCGTCACTTACCGTTCTGCTCGCGGACATCCGCACCGGTGATTTTCTGTCCACCCAAGACTGTGCGAGTTGGTCAGTTTGATAGATTCGGAGCCAACACCTGGCGAAGTGAGAACTTACAGAGAGTGTCCGCATTCCGCGGTGCCTCGAAAATGCCTGCCATGACTGCGTAACAGGCGGAGAAAATGTGTTTAAAATAATATCAAAAGCTCCGACTGCTGGGACTTTTTAGGATTGCTCGACACTCAGTAGCCTCTGGTTCGTTGAGGCGTGCGGGTTGCGCTAAAAGTTCTGCCGGCCCCGGGCGGTGAAGTTTTTCGAGATGCATCCCACTTTTTGACGAGGGGAAGAGTCAACGCTCTGCCTTTGCGCTTTGTGACCCTTCAGCGACCCTCGTTTTCGTCCATATCTCTCATTCTCTCGCTCTCGAGAACCTCTTCGACACAATGGCTAGTGAGACTCCCGCTGATAACCCCGTCGCTACCAACCCTACCCTCCCTCACCGCACCGCCGATAACGCCGCTCCTCAGGGTGAAGTCTCCAAGAATGCTGCTAAGAAGGCTGCTAAGCTGGCCAAGCAGGCATCTGACAAGGCCGACAAGAATGTGAACAAGGGTATTGGAAAGTCGGAGGCTAAGAAGCCCACATCCAAGGCTCAGGGCAAGAAGAGCGATGGCCCTGCTTTGATCGGTATTGATGTGACTAAGGAGGAGGACTTCCCTGGATGGTATCAGCAGGTTCTCACCAAAGGTGACATGCTGGACTACTACAACGTCTCGGGATGCTTCGTTCTCAAGGTAGGATATCATGCGTCCAGTGGATTCCTTCTTTGCGCCGTACTGATATACTGCTAGCCCGCGTCGTACTGCATCTGGGAGGAAATCCAAAACTGGTTCAATGTACACATCAAGAAGATTGGCGTCAAGAACTGCTCGTTCCCGCTATTCGTCTCCGAGGATGTACTTGAAAAAGAGAAGGACCACATCGAGGGCTTTGCTGCTGAGGTCGCTTGGGTCACTCATGCGTATGAAATTTCTTCCTGCGTTTTGATTCCTTGATGCTTTCTACTTAATGGTTATACTGACAATATCTTTAAAGAGGTTCGACTCCTCTCGATAGGAAGATCGCCATCCGTCCCACATCGGAAACTGTCATGTACCCTTACTACGCTAAATGGATTCGCAGCCACCGTGACTTGCCTCTGAAGCTCAACCAGTGGAACTCCGTCGTCCGGTGGGAGTTCAAGCACCCTCAGCCTTTCCTCAGAACAAGAGAGTTCCTTTGGCAGGAAGGTCACACTGCTCACTTGACTCAAGAAGCTGCCGATGACGAAGTTCTGCACATCCTTGACCTTTACGCTCGTATCTATGAGGAACTCCTGGCTGTTCCTGTCGTCAAAGGTAAGAAGACCGAGAAGGAGAAGTTCGCTGGTGGTGCTTACACCACGACTGTTGAGGGTTATATCCCGTCCACCGGTCGTGGTATTCAGGGTGGTACTTCGCACGGTCTTGGCCAGAACTTCAGTAAGATGTTCAACATCACTGTTGAGGATCCTTCGGTCAAGGGTGACGAGAAGAAGCCTCCTCTCCACGTCTGGCAGAACTCGTGGGGTCTGTCGACCCGTACTCTGGGTGTCATGGTTATGATCCACAGTGACAACCGTGGCTTGGTTCTTCCTCCTCGCGTTGCTGAGACTCAGACCGTCGTTGTCCCTGTCGGTATCACCGCTAAGACCTCCGAGGAAGAGCGCCAGAAGCTCTACTCCGAAATCGACGGTCTTGTCACTGTCCTTACTGCTGCCGGCATCCGCACCGTCAGCGACATGCGTGAGGGTTACTCCCCTGGCTGGAAATTCAACGAATGGGAACTCCGCGGTGTCCCTCTCCGTATCGAGTTCGGTCCTGGTGAGTCCAAGGGTCACTTCGTTACTGCCGCCCGCCGTGACGTCCCCGGCAAGGACGGCAAGTCCTCGATCCCCATCCCCGAACTCTCCACCGCCGTCCCGGCCATGCTGGAAACCATCCAGAAGGACCTCTTCAACCGCGCAGACAACGAGTACCGCACCCACCGCAAGAGCATCACCAACTGGGATGAATTCGTTCCTGCCCTCAACGACAAAAATGTTTGTCTCATCCCTCATTGTCTCACTGAGGAGTGTGAGGACCAGATCAAGGATTTGAGTGCTCGCAAGCACGAGGAGGACTCCGGTGTTGCCCAGGACGCCAAGGCTCCCAGCATGGGCGCTAAGTCGCTGTGCATTCCTTTCGACCAGCCGGAGGGTATCGAGGCTGGTGTCACGAAGTGCACAAACCCTCACTGCAACCGTACGGCAGAGAAGTGGTGTCTGTTCGGCCGTAAGTGCCCCCTGTTCTCTTTTCTTCCAATCACTTTCTGCCTCTTCTGTTGGAAAATGGATAATGACTAACATTCACTACAGGCTCCTACTAAGCTATCTACCGCGTCGAAACCACACGCATACTTGTTGGGCCCTCTTCTGTTCATATTGCGGGTAGGGTTGTCATGGATCATATTTCCTTGGAAAGAGAATGAGAAAACCGGAGGCGTCAAAAAAATTGTTTTTCTGATGAGTTTGACGATGATGTGAGATGTGTTTGATACCTTATGGATTTACCAATGCAAGAAGCGGACTGTAACAAAACTATTTTTAGTATAATATTGTAAATTTTTATTCTTGTTGTAGTTTTGTAGTTTGATGTGATAGATGTAGGTGCAGATCACACTGGGATAAGTAGCCAAGCATGCAAGTATATATACAATATAGAAATGTTGAATCGCTGATTTTAAACAATTTGAAAGGAAAAAGAGAGTAAGTCCTGTGAATGATTGATGACAGTGGTTCTGACGAGATGGTATAGGAAAAGTCAAGAAGCGTGGTATGCAATGTATGCAAAGACAAAAAAGGAAAGGAATGAATTCCGTATAGATGCAAAAGGAAAGAAGCAAGGAGCGCTTATATGCATATGCAAAAACATAAAAATGAAAAATGAAAAATGAAAGACGAGAGTGTGTCAATGTGAAATCATGAGAAATGAAAATGGAGCCGGTATTACCCAGTCCATGAAAGATGCAAAAATCAATAAGTCTCCACGGAACGCATCTCGCGAGCCCAGGATCCACTGTTAGACGAGCAGGGAGAGATGACATTCCGAGTCGACGACATTTGCCAGTTCATCATTCTGTAGGCATTGCCCGAAGCCGCGCCATATTTCTGCTGACGAGGCTCCACAAGACCAGGACTAGGAAGATGAAGAACATCATCATCACTGTCATCGGAGAAGTAGCTGTTCCGGCCCTCGCTAGAGGATGCGGATGTTTGTGCACGGAGGCAGTAGACCGAAGGCACTGTGTAGGACGATGATCCGTGCGAAGAGAGCGTGTTCACCGATTGGGAGGGAGCTAGACTCTTGGAGATAGAAACTGAACGCTTCTTGTTAGAAACGCCAGGGGAGGTGGTTTGACATCGGAGAGGGATGTCTATATAGACTGAAGGCATCTCATTGCTGAGTTCCTGGGGTAGGTCTGGTGTGTCGAGGAGGGAAGGAGATGGTGGAGGAGCGTCCGTGTGTCTGCGTCGGCTGCCAGATGTAGAAACCCGGCCCAGGACTTTCGAAGGAACGCTCGTGGAAATGCTGGTGCGCGCATCAGAGCTTCTGCGGTGCTTCATGAAGGAAGCCGGTTTGAATTTAGAGAATTGGCTGTCCTTTCCGGAAGCGGAAGTCTTGGGAGGCTTAGGCACTCTGTCGAACGATTCCCGCCTTGGGGAGGGAGTGAAAGCTGGTCCCTGTTTGGGAACAGGAACGCGCTGAAAAGCTTCGTGGGAGTTGATTTCGCGAACAATTGCATCCTGCAATGTTTCGAAGGTAGGGTGAGGGCTGATGGCTTTGGTGGAGGTGTATGCTTGTCTGAACATGTCCATAATCTCCGCAACCTTTGGGTTCGCAGAGGGAAGAGGAGACATAGAGGTAGGTGTAGTCGATGGCAGAGGGCTGTTCATGACCTCAGCAATGCTAGGGTTCAATTTTATATCGTTACTGCTGGGAGTTGGGGGTTGGATGGCCCGGTGCGAAGCTTTGCCCTGTTTCCCGCGAGTGGCCAAATTGGTGTCAATCGAGAGATTCAGAGTGTTCTTTCGCGAAGGCGTAGGTCGGGCTGGCAGAGAATAGTTACGGGATGACGTCGGCGGACGCCGGTCCGTCGTGGATGGTGTTTCCCGATCCAGACTCGGTTCCTTCACGCTTTTTGCTGGGGTCGGCAGTGTTGGGCTGTCCGGGATGGGTGTGTTAATCCAGCTATCACCTTGCTTATAAGCTGGAGGAACACTCAGGTGTCCAGCAGGGCTAGGAGCAGGTCCCTTTGGCGGCGAGCCAGGCTGTTCAGTTGTCAAATTTGGTGCCGACCTCTGAGTCCGCAGGCGAGGTCTGTCACGTGCTTGGGTTCCCCTCGGGGATGTGACAGGCTGGGAAGTGTTCTGTGTGGCCGGATTTGCCGTTTTGTTCTCCTTCGGTCCAATATCCGAACGACCACTGCTGGCACGCTTGTGGCCCTTTGCGTTGGTTTTAGCAGAGCCACCCGAAACATTCCGAAATCGTATGCTTGTAGCTCGAGACCGAGGACGGAAATCGTCTTTGTTCTTTCCACCATTCCTGTCCATCACATCGTCTTGAGATAGAACCGAAATAAAGCGGGAGTAGATGCTTCGCTTGCGCGGAGGTTTTTGTTGTTGCAGAAACCGCGTCATGTTTCGTTCCGCGACATCTTCGTTATACGGAGACAGCGGTGATGTTTGGCCCGGTTGCTGTGCTTGCTGCCGCTGCGAGGAAGCAACAGCCTCTAAGAGGTCGACATGTCGAGGACTTTGTTGTGTTGTGCGTTGACTCGGAGCACGAGAAGGTACTTGCGATTTGGGAGAAATAGGGCGTTTTGGAGACATAGGACGTTTTTGCAGATTGCCTTGCAATTCTTGGAGTTGCTTTTCGATTCTCTCGAAGTGGCGGTCCACTTCTAACTGCGAATCCGATGGCTTGACAATCTTAATGTGAGGTGATAGAGGGCGAGTCTGTGTGCCTTGCAGCTCGGAGTGACTGTCAGTTGTACTAAGTCCAACGTCACACGTTGCAGCTCCCTGGCCAGGAGCCTGCAGCGGATATTTCTCCGCTAAGAAAAGTTTTCTAAAGGCGACCATGGTTGGTCTGAGGGTCTGAGAGAGTGGTGTTATCCAAAAGTATTGCGGATTGTTGAAGTGCGGAAAGCCGTTTGGGAAAGCGGGATATTTGAATATCAGGTGTGGGCTTTTTAGGTTAAGAAATGACGAAAACTCAGAAGCTTAAGCCGGGCGATTCGCGGTCTTTTCAAATGCAATGCAATGTCATAATCCTGTCAAATGTGGTCCGTGTTAACCGTTATACGTCGAGTGTCATTCGTGACAACAAAGACAAGAAAATAGTGAATTCAAAAGCCCGGGTCGAGAGGAGAGCTATCAGACTTTTTAACAAAGAGCAGAAAGAAATGACGAGTTTAATTTTCAAAACTATCTGCCTGGACCGGCTTCGTAGATCCAACAGTCGCATCTGGATCAGGGGGGCACAAATGAGGCTTGGGGGTTGGTCCGTCTTCCGTGATCCATTGTGATGGGATCACAGGCAAGAAAAAAAAAAAGAAAAGAAAGCCTGAAGGCCGAACCGACAGAGACAGACACTGAGAGGGGAAAAAGTGATGTACAGGCACATCAACTGTAAAGGTTAGTCTAGACGGCCCCTAGTGGCCGCGGAGCACACTTGACGAAGTACTCTAGACGGGAAATGCCCGAATTCACAAAGCTTATGCATGCATGTATTTTCTAATTCCGATGCTTCGAGGTCTGAAATCAGTGTGTGCTCCGACGAGTATTATTTTGAACACTCCCGATGGAACGTGCAGCCTGGCCCTAACGTCCTCACTGCCACTCCCGTACAGAGAGCACTGCTCCGTCGAGTATTGGGCAGTACCCAAAGGATGGATTACATGTGCACGGTCGTAACAACAGGGCTCCACTTTGGCACGCTACTATTGGATTCGATCTGCAGTTTTCATTCATCCAAAACCATCGCACAATATGACGGGAATCAGCAATGGTAGCGGTGCTCACTGGAGGAAGAATTCATACGACAAAAACTGCGTATCCCGTAATGAATTATCGGACAGCTCGTGATGGTGGCAAAAAGAAAAGAAACAAAGAAATGCGAGTCCACAAAAAGGGGTGAGTCCGTTCGGGACACTCCGCGTACTGGCACTCGGATTCTGTTGGAGAAGAAGCAAAAAGTAAAAATAAAAGAGAAAAAATCAAGTTGCGGGAAATTGCAATCTGGGGCCCACGAACTGCGTCGAAATGAAGAGCTCACGGATTGAACGTGCTATTGGCACAGCTAGACCATCATCGTCCCACAACAAAGAATTCGGTTGGCTATTTCGCGAGATGAACGTGCGCCCCAAGCTTGCTACCAAATTAGCGTTGGTGACTGCACCAGCGGCGTCTTTTCTTATTTGATCATTTCGAACGGTTGGCCCCTCAGCCTTTGTAAGAAGGAAGAGCCAAGAGGCTGGATTTCACTATGAGACCTATTTATTAACGGCGTTAGTGGTTGGTTGTGGTTCTTCTTGGGGACAATAAATGAAGACCAACATATGGGGCCGTCAGTTAACGGGGCAATTTCGGGAGAGTCCCTTCCTTCAACAGTCACGAGGGATTGCTTGTCTTTCTTTTGATACTGCAGTTATTGATCTTCAGCTATTCTTCATGACTAGCTTCCAAGCATCGTATTCCCGTTTATCACCGCTTTAGCATACTTCGAGTACAGCATGCAGAGCGAGGAAAGCAAGAAAAGCGATTGGACTTGGCGATCATCCCAACTGCCCGTCGCTCCAACATTTATCCGGGCCGGACGGAGTCCCGGGTCGTTTCCGCGGTAAAAATTACCGTAAACGCCACTGCCGATATCATCGGCTTTGTTCCCCTGAAACACTCACACGAGTCAATCCTCTTTACGACTTATCCACCCCATCTCAGTATTGAACTATTGATCAATCCTCCAGTCCGTCTGTTCCATACAGACGGGACGAACTGTTAGATTCCCGTCAATCCTACGGAGTACAGCCGGATACTAGTGGGACTGGGTATCCACAGAGAATCACCAGGAGTACAAAGTACGGGGCACCAGAATAGTATTAGTCCATATTCCCATTTGGGGATGGATAGTCAAGTCTGAAGATTGAAGTTTCCGGCGAGCTGACAGCCGTGACAGGATACTGGTCCGTTCATAGTGATGGGCTTTTATGCGAGTCAGTATACGCCTCACTCCTGTGACCGGCTGTCCCGAAAAGTCACCCTTTGCGATCACTTCCATGGGATGTGCAAAAACAAAATGCATATAATAAACGTTTCATTCGTACATTTTACCCATCATGAAGTCAAGTAAATTGGGCTCAAATCTTTTGAATTCTATTTGTGGATGCCGCAAATCCGGAATCTCGACCAACCGATCCTAATCGCCGCGCCTAATCATCGGGTCAGCTCTTGGGACTTAGTCTATATTGTACTAGAGCGAAGCAATGCTTGCTCTGATCTATTTACGATATCCGAAATCCCGGGACGTGCCCTGTCAGGTACGTACGCACTCCGTCCGTACTTTTATAAGACAAAGAAAAGGAGGATAAGCAGTCCCCCGGAAGACCGGATCAGTGCCAAATACCATTGATTTGGAGACTGATATTTCGGGCTCCATATCGTATGCTCTTTCTATATTTGGTTAGTGCAAATGTGACTTGGTCTTTGTCTATAGCGGCTATTATCACTGTTGACAGTGGCATACTCGAATTATTGTTCATAACGGCCTACTTTGAACTTTGTTAAAACTGTCTAGATATCGAGAACGAAAGGTGATGCAGATGTGACTCGCGTATCCGTATCCCTGTAGAGTATATCTTTGACATCTAACGCATGGCAGATCACGAACAGAGAGCACAGATAGTTTTACAGGGGTATCCTGCCCGGAACCATTATTGACAATAAATACTCCGTACGGAGCAAAGTACTTGTAGGGCCAACATGCTAAGAAAGATTATTGCGATACAAAGCATGGCGGGGTCGATTGGCACATCCCCCTTATTGATCTCATCCATCTTTGCCGTGAAAAATATATATAGCCAGACTGTTTGATCTACACATGGTCATCCCTCGGTAGTTGCATAGTGCCAGTACGTTTAAAAGTACTAGATTAGATTATGCGTACACATACATCATCTTTGCAAACTATTCCGTCAATCCCGTAAACCATAACAGACGTACATGCTGTCACCTGTCATATCCAGTTTACCCACTCCCGTCTTTCCCAGCCGAATGCACATGCAATAACTCCGTACCCATAAACATAATCCGCAACCAAACGCCGTAATTGACCTATTCCGCACGACCTTTATCCTTGCCAGACGTATCATCCTCCATCTCATCTCCCGATCCAGACACTCTCTTCCGCTTCTTCCCTTTGTCCATCGTAGCGGGGCTAAAGGGGCGCCCAGCCAACATAAAAGGCACAGGGCACAGTGACGACAAAGAAGGCAAAGAGAGACTAGGCGCCTGTGTCTGTGACTCGTTCGCTCTGGAGGCGTCTAGGCCATACGGCGTAGGGAATGTCGGAGTTCTGATAGGAAAGAAGAAATCTGGTCGGGAGAAAAGTTTGTCGTTAAGCGAAGTTGGGCCAAGGCCTTGGTCTACGACGCCAAAGAAGCATCTGAGACTGGTTATGTCGAGAACCACTGGCCCGTCCTCGGTCTGGCTGGGCTTGGAGTTGGGGGGTTGAGGGGATTGGGGTATCATCATGGATGTGAGGCTGGTGGCTGCGGAAACTGTGGCGGCGGAGGCTGTGGTAGCGCTTGGAGAGAAGTAATTCATGGTGGGAACTATTGTAGGGCGAGTGATTTGAGGACCAGAGATTGCTCCAGGGGCTGGAATGGCGCTGGGGAGGAAGGTGCTTGAAGAGCCAACGTTTGGAATTTGGGCAGTTGGAGAACTAGCAGGATTGGTGAGACATGGAAGGGGCAGGTTGAGAGACTGGTCAGCCCTTATAGGTGCCAACTTGACGCCTTCTGAAGTCTGACCAGCCTCCAATTTTATTGTTGGATTATTGACGGTCTTGGCAGCATTGATGTGACCAATTCTCTGATAATCAGCATCCAAAGAGACGTTGGAAGGTGCAAAATTGAAAGGTGCAACTCTTGAGGCACTAATGTTCGCGTTGGATGGACCAACGTTTGAAGACGGAGCACTGGGGCACCTGGCATTCGGATGTCCAGCGCCGGAAGGGCGAACACTGGCTTGCGAAGCACCTGTGTTAGAAAGATTAGTGTTCGAATGACCAGGGTTGAGAGGACCAGTCCCAGAGGTAGGCCGGCCAGAAGCTGAAGAGGCCTGCTTCGACGAACCAGCACTCTGATGACCAGCTTTCGGAGGACCAGTCTTGGAAATACCAGAACTAGAACAGCCAGGCTTTGGGTTACCAGCAGGCAAAGAAGCAGCGCTGGAAGAGCCGACATTGGAAGTTCCAGCTTTCGAAGCACTAGGCTGAGACGAACCATCAGTAGAGGAAGCACCCTTTGCCGAAGCAGCATTAAAAGCTTCATCCTCAGCATCGTCCTCAGCATCGTCCTCATCATACTCTTCATCATCGTATTTTTTGTTACAGTATTCTTCATCATCTTCGTACGCAGCGTCTTCATCAGCTGCAGCGGTAGCAGCCTCAGCTTCGGCAGCCTCCTTTCGACGACTAACAGCAAGCCCAAGAATGTTCGTGGGGCCAACGCTCTCACGGCGATCGTTGGACTTTTCCATGTAGTTATTGTAGACTGCGTCTTCGATAGCTCGTCTCAGCTCTCTAAAGCATTCGAGGGCTTCTTCACGGTTTAGTTGGAAATCGTTTCCGAGAAGGTTGAAGTCGATCTGGAGCAGTTAGTATATAACATAGGACACTGAGTATATGTACTTCTGATATTTGTTTGACAACAGAAACGCGTCTTATCGTCCTAAAAGTGACGGAAACGGGGATAGAGACTTACCTTCGTGTAGTTTGAGTGCTGAATGGCTCTCCAGAGAAAGACAAGGTTGTCATCGATAGTGACAGGATACACCGGAGGTGGCATGAGAGGTCCCTTCTTCTTCTGAGTTCTATAAAGTAAGGATCTGAGCCTCTCTTGGGTGTATTCGGACATCTCGAAGAGGAGGGAACAAGATCAAGGAAGTTAAAAATGTTATGAGCAAGAATATAAGGTGCGAGATCGTTGATGTGCGATTTAAAAAAATATTTATGTGTGTATGTGTGTGTTTTCATTCAGTGAAAGGGCTGCTGGTGTGCTGCCATTCACTGTTTTTTCCTTTAGGGTTGACCCAAACAAGGCAGAATTTGATGACATTATATTCTCATTATTTGACATTCCAACCATCAGAAGACTCTCACCCCATAGCCTGACGGATGAACCGCTCTGCGGACTCCTTGACTGCTTCTGCTAGAACCGTATGGGCTCCTCGAGCCGCATCCACCGCGCCGTCTATCAAAGCCTCATGCCCAGCACGCTGATCGTCATCGTTTAACGACGCCTTTGAACTATCACCCTTAAGCCAAAGTTCCGTAACCTCGTCCCGCCCAGGCATATACGCCACCACACAAGCAGATTGAATCGACCGGTGTTCTGCCGGGTCCGCATCCAGCATCAACTTTGGCCCTTCCTCGTCCTTCGTCAAATCATCAGAAACAAGAGCTGCCACACCACCCGCTACCAGGTCGAGGCAGTCGATGCGCGCGTCTGCGATAGCAGCAGATGCAGCCGTAATGCATCCAGCCAAAACGTTCATCATGCCCCAGGACGAATCGTGCGAGTCTGCCGCATCGCCCCACCAACGGTCATCCTCCGCTTCTAGCACCGTAATCGTGATATCCAGTCCACTCTTTGGCCATCGTTCAGCGATAATCACACCGCGCAGCGCAGTTTCCAAGTGTACACCGAGGTCACGTTCGCTCGTGTCGCGAATATGGCCCTTCCTCTTGCGGGCGGCAAATGGGGCGTATTTGACATGTGTTGTAAGAACGATATTCGGCGAGAATGTAGCAGATCGTGGGAGGGGTTTGGGACCGTGGACTGTGCAAGCCAGTTTAAGGGAAGACGATGGGGGAATCAAAGACTGAGGAGACGAGCGCGCAGCTGCGAGAGAGGCTGATGGTTCAAACTCAACATAGCTGGAGCCGGAGGCCGTAGGAATGATACCTGTTTTCAGGACTAGATTGGAGAAACTCGTTAGTATGGTGGCTTGGCTATTTCAATGGGAGGAATATAGATTCTCACATATCTTGCGCAGCTCGTTTGACTGCCTTTGACGTTTTGGTCTTTCTGTCGCAGCGCCTGATACGGATTTAATGGTAGAGGCAAAAACAGCAGGCCGCGTGCCGCTGGGCGGTCCATTGATTCTTCGTCTGTCCATATTGCAGTAATATATTTTAATCCACCAGGAGAGCTTTAGAACTGACGAGCAAAAGAAGTCGTCAAAGTCCATAAACGGAAATCCTGGAGGGCTGTTTGCATTGTTTGATTGGCACTAGGCGGTGAAGCGCTCTTTTTCTTCGCTTCGCTTGTTGATTTTTCTTCTTTCCCACTTTCACTCCTTTAAATACAGAGCCTCGACTTGCTTTCTGTCAATATTCCTTCTTATGATGCAGGAATTTGCTATTTTGATGATCTCTCAATCGATTCGGTACTAACAGATTGTAATGTGAGTCTTCCCCTCTTCTCCCCATGAACACTCCTGTCTGCATGATAGAAATCTATCCAAACTCTGTTCCGGCGACGCAAGATGAGCCATGAACAAAACATGCATCACCATCTGAAGACATTTCGAGCTTTTGCTTCATTGCACTCAATTGCTTTTCTGTGCACATTGCTAACGTGCTACCAGACAGTGTAGATATTGTAATCGCGTACAGCCCCGAGAGCTCTTGGACGGAAAAAGCAGATGGGTATGTTATTTCCCCCCTCTCTTTTCTCTCATTTTCCCCTACGAGTCGAGTCACCTTTCATGATGAAAAAAAATTTTCAGTTCTGCTTCTGCAAATCTATTGAAGATAACAAAATCTTACCAAACCTTCTGATCTCCTCGACTCTTCTCAATTGTCATTTGCCATTCGAGTTTTGAAAAAGAAACTAACAGCGAGATAGTATCCAGTGTGCTTGGTACCGGTCAGCTTAAAATTATCCAATAATCAAAAGGTAAGAGAGCACACGCTACTCAAAGCACAGCAGTGCGCTACACCCATTGCGTTCCTTTTTTATGATGACAACGAGTCAATCCATTCAATGATCTCTTAGGAGAACCGCCCCTCGAGCAAAGCACCGCGCTGCAATCCAGACAAGATGAAATTTGGCCCAGCGATCCATCCTCTTCCTCCCTCATACCATACCTATGGCTTCCTTTTGTTGGCTTCAGGGATGATTGGTTGTGGAGTGTTCGAGGTTGGGCTCAGTCGTTGTTGGCGCGTTTCGTCTTCGGCTGCTTTGTGGTTGTGGTCTGCTACGCTTGACTTGTGTCGATAACGCTTCTTCGGGTGCTTGTCCGTTTTGGGCGACATGTTGAGGGAGTGGAGTCGGCAGGGGAAGGGATGAATTACCCGGCTTGGCTGATTTGCCTCTTTTTTCTTTGGAAGATAACGAGGCATTCGTGCTCCCAGTTACGCTTCAACCTGTTACGTCTGGTAGCATGTGCTGACGTTACGTTTTATAGGGTTACCATTTGCTCTCGTTCAGAAGTAGCATACTAGTCAAGAGTTTTGAATGTCAATAAATAATTTTCTAAGTATTTCAATTGTATTCTCGCGTATGTACAGCAGAACAAAAGGCCCACCATCTTGGATATTGATCTAGTTCAACGTTCGTGTAGTCATCTCATCTAAGCATCATCGTAATCTTTGTATCCTTTTCGAATTTTTGATCTCTTTCTAATAGACCTTTTTTCTTCTTTAGGCTGAATCAAAAAACAGAAATTCACATCAGAACATAGAAGGAAAAAATAAGTTAAAGAAGCAATTATAAAGCACAAAGACCAGGAGCAATCCAGGGTCAAAAAAAGGTATAACAATCAGGTTGCTGTCGTAGCTCTCATCTCATAAGCATAAGCGGCGGGAATACGGGAGGGTAAGAAAGGGTCGTAAAATATTGTTCGATGTTTTATATTTTCTCCTCAGTTGGAGTTGTGGCACCGTTCCTCGACATGCTGTAGGGGGCCTATTGAAGAAGGGATGTTAGTCACTGATCACGGGTATATATAGAAAGAAGGAGTGGCATACCAAGACTCGCTTTGCGTTGCATACCCGCCATGCCAGATTGCGGACGTTTCCATCGGCCTGGACGACTTCAGGGGCCAATTCGATACCGAAGCTGTGGACTAGGTTAGCTTTGCTAGAACTGTCATAGAAAGGTAGAAAACTCACGTTTGGTGCACGGCAAAAACGACCCGCTTGGCGAATTTACCATCCCGTTCAACGAGACCGCCAAACGACTCGTCCACACCCTCAGGAGCAATCTCAGGATCTCGATCGAAACAGTTACGGACAATAGGCAAGAGAGCTGATTCCACCGATGTCTCGGCCAGAGCCGGGTTCTGCGAGAGCATGTCCTCCTCGTTGAACCGGCGGATCCGGATCTCGAATGGGCGAGAAATGGCCATGACATTGTGCTTGCCGTTGTGGTGGTACCGGAACTCAAAGACACCCTGCGTCCAGAAAAGCTTGTCTCCCGAGAAGACGACTTCACCCGTCGCATACTCACGGCCGTTCTCGTGACGCTGGACGTCGTCACTTGTGACAATTCCCTTCTCACATGTAGAGTTATCGTAATGGCCCTGGTTAATAGCTACCCAGCGACCCTGAGACGAGACACGGGTGACTTCGCGAGATGTGTTGTCAGTGACCCTGTAAAGGCCAATCCAGTCTTTCTTGTTGTGCTTGAGAGGAGCAGTCCACCTGATCTTAACCGGGGCACCGTATTCGAACACCAAGTTCTTGAGATCACCGCGACGGTCCAGTGGCATCCGGGCGTTGGCTCCTTCACGGCCGCTAGGTTGGTCAGGCTCATCGATAGACGAGGAGTTAGTACTTTCAACCTCCAGCGAATAGTCATGCAGGTCATAACCAGCCAAGTCAGCATCAATCCGCGTGATGGTCACACGTGCCGGGTACTTCTGGAACAGAGCAGTGGTGTCCTTGACAAACGTGTTGACACCGGCCGCAAGCTTAGGACGAGCAGATTCAAGAAGTTCTTCGACAAATTCAAACGATTCATCAAAGATCTTGTCGACACTTCCGTGCAGCTGCTGGAGAGAAGGAGGCAAGGATCGCTTCAAACTCTTTACCAGTCCAGCATCGCGACGCAGGCTCTGGCCATACAGCTTCTGCATGTGTGGGCGCTCTACAAACTGGATGAATGCCAAACTCAGGATGTGACTCAACAAAGCAAGGAAAGTGATGGCGGCGCTGTTAGTGATCAAGACCGCACCCCAGACGCCCGCAAGACCCAGCACACGCTCAGGGTTATTCAGGAAGCGATAGATTCCATCATAGGTTAATTTGGACGATGCATTGAAGAAGAAGTCACCATAAAACCAACCAAATTCCCCGAGCGATTCGTAGATGCTGACATTAGTCCAGACCTGCAAGGCGACGAGACCTGCACCCACGACGTGCCGCAGGAGAACCAGACCGTATCCCCAATCAGCAGGGAAGGTATAAAGCTTCCATACAGCAGCGATGAAGCTAGCGTAGCACATAATCATGCTCAGGTGGTAGGTGCCCTTCCACTGGCTCCAAGCCTCGTGCGGACTCTCGCCATACTTGACAAAATGCCGGGTCCACCCTTTACTATTAGATTGGCGGTTGAGCAAACATCCGATACCGATGGAAAACCAGATACGCCATACAGCCGCATTTGCGACAAAGAGGAACTGGTATCCTGGGCTTGAAGGTGTCAATACAGCCAGAGCGAATACGAGAAACTGTACGAGCATCACAGAGGCATCTGTGTTCCGGTGCAGATCCAAATTGTGGGGACCGAGCAGGTTGTGAACTGATTCCGGTGGGGCGCTGGGGTCCAATGGCGCTTGGGGCACAGATTCGTCGACAGAGGTTGGCGCAATGGGGGAGTCCGATCGGTGGGACGCAACTGCGGAGACCGAGTCCTGTTCAGTTGCGCGCTTGCGAGGCGGCGGTGGGTTGTACGTCCTGTCGATGTGAGGGTTCTCGACTAGGACCAGAAAGGCGAATTGTGCTGCATGGGCGATAATAGAGATGAACAGAACTTTGTAGCTCGCGGCCATCAATGAAATACCGTAGAAGCCAGCGTAGCCGACTGAATACATGGGGTGTGGGGCCATCTCGAAGACGCCGTCAAAGGTCAACTCTCCCTCGAGGAGGTAGAAGAAATCACCCCAGTACCAAGCATAGTCTTTTACCACACGATGGGCATCTAATTTGACCCAGAGGTTAAACAGGACCAAGACGATACCGGCAGACCAGCGGAGGGTGCTCATGAGAATACTCTCGCTGATGGGATGGTGACTACAAGCTATCGCAAAGAGGCAGTAAGATGTAAAGTCGCACATCAAGATCAAGTCCACCAGGCGTCTGAAGACAAGCCAAGTGTTGTACTCAATGGGAGCTTTGTCGAAGGAGTAATCGGCCCTGATTTTGGTCTCCAACTCTCGCTTGAAGAGGTCGTACAACTGAGGGTAAGGATTCTTGCCGGTCGCCGGGTTGACGAAGACCTTGGTCTTCTCCGCCCACCGGACCAAGGTGTTATGGTGCGACTGGTTGTGAAGGAGCCAACCTATCCCAACGTTGTAACCTGCACGCCAGAACAGGTAGACTGCGGCGAAGACAGGAACTCTGGCTCCTGCGGGGAGTTGCCAAAGAAGCAGGACATGTGCCCCAAGAATGGCCAATACAACCAAATCGGACAGGTTCTTTGGCTCTGAGGGCGACAGAAGCTGAGAAACCATGTCATGTGTCTCCGGAACCGTAAACACTGTGACACGTGATTCCAATTAGCAAGCGTGTTACTAGTGTAGCCACGCAAGGCATGGTTGAAGCCATACAACCATTCTAAAAGGTAGAATAAGAATATAACATACCAGTGCCACCCGGAGTTCTCCCAAAAGCCTTCCCAGTGTTTTCCTTGGGTTCTGCCTCCCCTGTGGCCGTTAGGGCTTCAGTGGTGGTAGCAGAGTTGGCTTGAGAGATGACGTTTCTCTCGCGGAGCCCATCATGTTCTTGATGGGTGCCTGTTGAAAGGCCACGATCCATAGCGGGTTAGAGCTGTGGAAGCAAGAGGCTTTTTTTTTTTTAAAAAAAAAAAAGACAAAATGAAAGTGTAAGTGAAGGGAAAGGAAGAAGAAGAAAAAGAAGGAGAAAAGGAAGAAGAGAGCAACAGAAGCATGTGACAGTTGGCTTTCAGGGTCCAATGAGAGGCCTGAGCTCCGAGATCATTGAATACCTTTCTCAACAAAACTAACTTGAGTTCTTGACAATACAAGAGAAGAACAGAAAAGAAAGAAAAGAAAGAGATATGAAATTCCAGCAAGCAATGAGAGGGTATTTATGATGAGGCTTTTCTTCGCTTCATTTCTCACACTCTAAGTCTCTGCCTCTAATAACGACTCTTGACTCTCCTCCTTCTCACTGTCTCCCTGGGGCTCGTTTCTCCGGTGGAGTCCCGTGCACGCTGGGGGGACGGAATTAGAGGCGGGAGTTGGCATTGACCAATGACGCGGACGGTCGGCGATTGGCCAGCGAATCAGGCCGAAGGAGACAGAACATGTATTGTCACGTCGTTTCAACCACAGCGTCACGGTTATTCCAGCAGTTACACCACTTTATGGTAATACACTAAACTAATATCGTGCAGTTCTCACAATTGACTTCACATTTACCACGGAATTGACTTGAATATGAACGACTCCCTTCATCCGAGTCGAATCTAAATACCCTCGACCATTCCTAAAATACATTACCATACCCGTACGTAGCGGTAACTGCGGATACCTCTCTGAACTTGCGCGGCTATTATTGGCCAATGGGTCTAGTACTAGCCGAGAGCAGGCTAACGCTGCACGTCGGAGGAGTCGCTCAATGCGTATCCGTAAAATAGTAGAAGGACTGAACTGGACTCATAGACGGTGCTCGAGCATGTCCTGAATAGATGAGATTATTGAGGGGTAGCTATTTAGTGTGTACGTATAATTATGCACAAAGTATGCGCTCAGTCAATCTTCCAATAATTTCAATTGAAGATGCATGAGGGAGAGGGGCCTGACACCCATTCCGAGAAGAGTTAGGGTGGCATTCTCCGGCATTGGCTGGAAGAGGAGCCGGTGACATCAGTACTTATTCTCGAGCGTTCCGTACTGTCCATGCCGTATTATTGTATAGAGATGAAATGCTAGCAGAAGAATGACATTATCCTCAGTGTACTCTGTAGAAGTAAACGATAAAGGCCTTAGTAGTATCAACTAATCCAGGCCCTAACTCGAGAATACCCCTCAATGCAGGCACATGCCAGGAACTTGATCCCGAAGAGGAACACGAGTACTACACGGCCAGAACGAGGGAAACCGGTTGCGTTGGGGCCACGGCCCAGTCGTGATATCACGGGATCTTCATCAGGATTCTGGTGCCAGAGCCCGGAGCTTATGTGGACAGTCAAAAATCATAACTAATAATGGTAATATTAATGAGAATATTAATGTCGGAATAACATTATTCAACTCTTTTCAACAAGGGAACAATGCACATGCTCAACTACCCTAGTCTAGCGCCATTGCACTGCGGATGATAGACAATCCAAGGAATACACCCTGGTCTGTCGCACAGCATTTCATGCAAATGATAATACATGTGCATTAAGGCGCCATTAACGGTGGTCATAGCAGCTGCATTATTAGAATGGCCCGGCATAGCAGAGTAACGTAGACTGTACGGAGTAGCAGGCATCTAGTATCTTATCGTGGCCTCCGACACCGCTCTCGTCCCCGCCAATTGCCACCGGACGTTTTGTCATCTCGAAAAATGCGGCGTGATGCTTATCAAGCACTCTTCGCCATCGTCTATCAAATCTGTCGACAGTAGCTATTGAGGTCTTTCTTTGTTGCTTCTTATCAAACCCGTGTCTCACTTGATTAACAACAGAAGAGTCAACAAAATGGCACCCTCATTCGAGGAGCCAACGGCTGAATACTTCGCAGCGCCGTCAAAGATGGCGCCGAATCTGGTGGCTCCCGAACCAGGTATGTCGCTTGGCAATAGTGTCTAGTGAAACTACTAACATAGAGCAGAACATTGTCCAGGCCCCGAGTCCGAAAAGGCAGGCCAAGGAGATGCCTGCGCCGGCTGCCCCAATCAATCTATCTGTGCTTCCGCGCCCAAAGGCCCCGATCCAGATATCCCGATCATCGCCGAACGTCTTTCGCAAATCCGACACAAGATCCTGGTCCTTTCTGGTAAAGGCGGTGTCGGAAAGTCGACCTTTTCTTCCCTCTTGGCCCATGCTTTTGCGGCAAATCCCGACTCGACTGTAGGAATTATGGATACCGACATCTGTGGACCGTCAGTTCCCAAGATGATGGGCGTTGAGGCGGAAACGATTCATGTCAGCAACGCGGGTTGGAGCCCAGTCTGGGTGACGGATAACCTGGGAGCTATGAGTGTGCAGTTCATGCTGCCTAACCGGGATGACGCGGTCATTTGGAGAGGCCCCAAGAAGAACGGGCTGATCAAACAGTTCCTGAAGGATGTGGACTGGGGCGAGTTGGATTATCTGATTGTGGATACGCCCCCAGGCACTTCAGACGAGCATCTGTCGGTGAACTCGCTTCTGAAGGAGTCTGGTGTTGACGGGGCTGTGGTGGTGACCACTCCCCAGGAGGTATCACTGCTGGATGTCCGCAAAGAAATTGACTTCTGTCGCAAAGCCGGCATCCGTGTTCTGGGATTGGTAGAGAATATGTCGGGATTTGTTTGCCCCAAGTGCACTCATGAGTCTCAGATTTACCGAGCCACCACCGGAGGCGGTCGACGACTCGCAAAGAAGATGGGCATTCCGTTTTTGGGGGCGGTTCCTTTGGACCCTCGGGTTGGCATGGCCTGTGATTATGGCGAGAGCTTTGTAGACAATTTCCCGGATAGCCCGGCGTCGCAGGCGATCAAACAGGTCGTGCGCTCAGTCGGTCGGCTGATCGGAGAGGACCCAGATCAGGTCTTGCCTGAAGCTATGGTTGAGTGATGAAGCCGTTATTGTTTCATTTTGTCGGCTTTCTTGGATGCATTTCAAGGCGTTTTTATTTCTTTTGCCGATTTTCCGATTCTGGCGTTTTTGGACATAGAACACATTTCTGATACCAGCGATCACTACTGCTACGAATGAATGGACATGCAACTGGAATTATCCAAGTTCAAATGAAACCAAGTCCAACGGCCGCTATATGGACCTGTCGATCACCTCCCGCAATCTGCCCCTTATGGAAGCATTGCAGCGTCCAGCAGAAGAGTAACTATCTTAGCAAGAATTATTCGATGTCGACTTTGAAATAGAATATCATTCATACATAAATAATTTCTACAATATGCTAGATTTATGGTGTTGCATTATTTGTGCATGAATCATGATCTACCGCTTGTTCTGAATCTGAAACAATAATGCCCCTATCATCTAACTGTCCCGTTGCAAAGCATCATCGTCAATTCTCCTCCTCCTCAAACATGTCAAATCGAGCTGTTGCAGCGCCGAGACCGGGACTGTTTCACCAGTATAGGTCCAAACCACCCTGATTGGCGCCATGGCTTCTGATTTCCCTTCGTTGACGCCGTCTGCGACACCCGGCGGCTGTCATTGCTGTAGTTTCAATCTCCGCAACAGGCATCGGCGACAATCCTCTGTATCAGAAAGATGACTACCGTTTCTTTTCTCTGACAGACAGTCGGGACTTACTGGATCTGTCTTCTCTAACTTTGCGGATCTGAGGAGGCCAAGGTGGGCCGTCTTGCTACACACTGTGCAAAACACTTGATATTGAAGGAGCAACAAGATATCTCCATTCTATTAAGTGGCTTTGGCTTACTATACTTATATTATAGCGTAGATTAACCAGGTGTATTGCTTGGTTTGTGCTCAATAGGGGTTTGTCTCCATTGTGGCTAAGTGAAATCTTTCCAGTCTTTTTTTTTTTTTTTCTTCCGCTCATTCTATTCATACAATGATTTGATTTACTATTTTCTTTCTTCTTTTTTCTCATTCATTTCTTGAAAAGGTGCTTGGTCGCCTCTTTACATTCTCTTTATACCTTTTGATATACACGGGTGTCCTAGTCTGGACTGGACCTCGTTGCCATTCCTTTCTGATATAGTTCCCTTTCTTCCGGAAAGAAAGGCTGGTTTTTTGCTTTTTTTTATTGTTCTTTTATTTCCTTTTTGCTTGCATATCTGGAGAAATATCGAGATTGATACAATGCAGTTCCTACAGTCCTTTGTGCTTGCCCTGCTTTTTAGCTGCGAGGCGCTCTCTGCACCCACACCAACTACAACTCGCTCGCGACTACAAGGCAGGTCCTTCAAAATTGGGCGAGTACGCCAAGGAGCCACCGTTCTGGACGGTGCTACTGCTCTGCAGAGATCTTACAGGAAGTATGGGATTGCGGCGGTGGACTTGGGCATTGATGATCTGTTGGATTTCAAGCCCTTGAGCTCCGGTAACAGCCAGACCAGCACAGACGATGACCAAACCGGAGAGGTCAGCGCTGTGTCTGTTCAGGGAGATGCTCAGTTTGTCTCCCCGGTTACAATTGGTGGCCAGACGATTGTCATGAACTTTGATACCGGCTCAGCAGATTTGTAGGTTTAGCCTATGCTTCTTTGGCTGCGCATAGGATAGATGGCTAACGAATTTGACACAGCTGGGTGATGAACACAGAGCTTCCATCTGATCAGACGAAAGGACACACCATTTATGACCCTTCGAAATCATCCACTTACAAAGAAATGAAGGATTACACCTTCAACATCACCTACGGCGACTCCTCATATGCATATGGCGGCGTGGGGCAAGATACAGTTGACATTGGCGGCGCAACGGCCACGGGGCAAGCAGTCGGTTTACCAACTGAAGTCTCCAGCTACTTTGTAGGGGACACTTACTCGAACGGTTTGGTGGGACTGGGTTTCTCAGTCCTCAACATGGTCCAGCCCGAACCTCAGAAAACCTTCTTTGACAACGTCGCGGACAGCTTGGATGAGCCTCTTTTTACCGCTCTCCTTAAAAGTGACGGCCAGGGTGAATACGAGTTTGGAACCATCGACCCCAACAAGTACTCGGGCCAGCTGATCAACGTGACCGTGGATCCGTCCGCTGGTTTCTGGCAATTCGACTCCAAGTTCTTCTCGGTTGGAAACGGACCTCTGGAGCAAGTCTCTACAGCACCTACATCGATTGTCGACTCTGGCACATCGCTGATGCTTATGAGTCCTGAAGTGGCTGCCGCTTACTACGCTCAGGTTGATCGCGCAGTATTTGCCAACAGTGCTGGAGGATGGATCTACCCTTGCAGCTCGGAGCTTCCAAACTTTTCGGTTGCGGTTGGGAATAGTTATATGGCGACAGTCCCGGGATCGTTAATCAACTTTGCAGGGGTGGGCCAGAATAGCACGACGGGTGAAGACCGTAAGTATTGCAGTCCCTTTTCGATGATTGACCATTAACTAACGTCTAATCTCACCTTAGTGTGCTACGGCGGTATCCAGTCTAACCAGGATACCTCATTGCAGATCCTTGGGGATGTGTTTATGAAGTCTATGTTTGTTGTCTTTGACAAGAGAGGGCCATCCGTTTCATTCGCGTCTCCTGTATGGGAAGAGTAGTCAGATTCTGGGTGGTTGTTGGATACTTCTGGCGTTGTGCATGTTATTCTATATCCATTGACTGCAGGTGAGAGACAATAAAAATAACACAAATACACGCATGATCGATTTCCTATAGCACTGTCTATGCAAATGTACTACTACTGGATGACTCATCCCCGCAACCCTAAGGAAAAAATCCTTGACCGCCCGCAGAAAAAGAGCGCCCCAAGGGAATTGTTTGCTTTGCAGTGTTGGAGAAGCCCATATCTATTCCACAATTTTATATCTTATCTCTTGAGATCCCATTATTTACGGGATCTCTTTTATAGTCCAAAACGATCTCTAAGCCAGTCGTAATCCTTGGACGCCGGGCAGCCGTCCGAACAACAACCCCGCGATTCGCTCGATCCCGCAGCAACACCACAACTGCCCCTCGTTTCCCGTTTTCCCTGCTTAACACATCGCCAACATTTTGCAGCAACCTCACAACCCGCTCATTCGCAAACATGGCCGTCAATTCAGCCCCCGAGACCTCCCTCCTCTCCCTCCTCTACCGGTCCTACCCCGCCGCCATCTCGCCTGATGCCACAGAGCCCGACCTCCTGCACGCGAGCCCCAAGATCTTCCCGCAAATCGAATTTTCCATCTCCGAGCACGCCGATATTAAGCAATGGCTGACAACAATCTCGGGCCTCCAGGGCGTTCTTACCCGTGATGACAAGGATGCCATTTCGCAGATCCTCTCGCAACTGAACGGACACTTAGCCTCGCGGACGACCCTGCTCGGTACCAAGCCCTCTGTCGCTGATATCTCCGCGTACGCCCTTCTGGGGCCCGTGGTAGAAAAATGGACCCCCGAGGAGCGCACGGGCGAGAAGGGATACCACCACATTGTGCGTCATGTGGATTTCGTGCAGAACAGCCGCCTGTTTGGATTGCAGATTCCCAATGAGGAGAAGGTTGGCATTGACTTGGATGATGTGCGCTTCTTCCCCAAGCCCGTCGACCCCAAGGAGGAGAAGGAGCGCAAGAAGAAGGAAAAGGCTGCTGCTCAGAACCCTGCTGCCACAGGCGAGGCGAAGACTGTTGTTGTCGGGCAGGGCAAGCCTGAGCAAGCCAAGGGTGAGGAGGCCGCTGGGGGTAAGAAGGAAAAGAAGGACAAGAAGGAGAAGAAGCCCAAGCCAGCCAAGGCTGCTCCCGCACCTGCTGCCCCGCCATCGCCTTCTATTATTGACCTGCGCATCGGTCACATCCTGCGCGCTGTTAACCACCCTAACGCCGACTCGCTCTTTGTCTCGACCATCGACTGCGGCGATGCCCCTGGCACCGAGAACACGTCGTTGGACGAAGCCACAGGCAAGACCGTGCGGACTGTGTGCTCTGGTCTGAACGGCCTGGTTCCTCTGGAGGAGATGCAAAACCGCAAGATCGTCGCCGTCTGCAATCTGAAGCCCGTGACCATGCGTGGCATCAAGTCCTGCGCTATGGTCCTCGCCGCCTCTCCCCGCGTCGCTGAAGGTGAGGACTCGCACGCCGGCCCCGTCGAGCTGGTCAGCCCGCCTCAGGATGCCCCGGCTGGTGAGCGTGTCACCTTTGACGGCTGGAGCGAGGGTGAACCTGAGAAGGTGCTCAACCCCAAGAAGAAGGTGTGGGAGACTTTCCAGCCTGGATTTACGACTACGGAGACCCTGGAGGTTGCGTTTGACAGCAGTGCTGTGCCGGTTGTGCAGGGCCAGGAGGGCAAGCCAGCTTTGGGCAAGCTGCTCACTGCGTCCGGTGGTCTTTGCAAGGCTAAGACCTTGAAGAATGCTGCTGTTCGGTAGAGCTGGTTATTGATTATTTTACGTGTTGAATGTTATACGAGGAATGGATCGCATTTCACTTTTAGTGTAAAAAGCAGCTTAGGACAAACATGTAGCTTGGTTTTCAATTCTTAATATCCCTTCGTTTCTAATTCACAAAAAAAAAATTTATTCCTTCCCGTTTCTATGTTGAAACTCCAGAGTGCCTCCAGTGCAACTGTCGCAATGATACTTTGGACCGGGGCTGTTCCGCCTCCGCCAAAAGCGGCGAAAACACCACCTGCGACTTCATCGGACTTCAACACCGGCTGCGACCAGCTCTACCTACGATTGATCAGCCTATATATAAGAGCTTCATGATTTCTAATTTTTATGTTCATCTTACTTGAATTACGATATTCTCAAGTCTCTTCAGTCATTCGCCTGATCCGCATCGGACGAGGCCACCCTCCAGGATCCCTGGATCGGATCTGGAGACCTTGACCTCTGGTGGCTCTTCGTTACTCTTACTTCTCTCCTTCCGCTTTACTCCTACTAGACGCATGCCCCCGCTAGCAACATGGACAGACACAAGGCCTTGATGAGCGGCTACCCAGCATATCCCCGCGGCCAGAGCAGCTACCGGTAAGCGTTGCAGATCACATTCTACCAATCCTTGGCAATAACCCGACTGACCGGTTCTTCCTGCTTAATAGGTTCCAACCGCGTCCACAAACAGCCCTGCGACGACGAAGACAGCTAATCAACCGACTCATCCTCCTCGGCGGCATCTCCCTGTTTATATCCATTCTCATCTTCCCATCATGGCGAGCCGCGATCCTCCCCACATTAACCCTGGGCCTCCTTTCCTCCGGCGAAGACTTTCAGCTCGAGACCGTTCGACACTATGATCTTTCTGCGGTGCAGGGATCAAGCACTGGTTGGGAGCATGGGGAGCGGGTGTTGATATGCACGCCACTTAGAGATGCAACTGCGCACTTGCCCATGTTCTTCTCGCATCTACGAAATTTCACCTACCCGCATAACCTAATCGACCTGGCATTCCTGGTTTCCGATTCTAAAGACGGGACACTTGATATGTTGTCAGAGATGTTGGAGGAAATGCAGACGGATCCGGATCCGGGGATGACATTTGGTGAGATCTCGGTGATCGAGAAGGATTTCGGACAGTTGGTGACGCAGGACTTTGAGAGTCGACATGGCTTTGCCGCGCAGGCTGGGAGGAGGAAGAGAATGGGGCAGGCGAGGAATTGGCTGTTGACTGCTACTTTGCGGCCGACGCATAGCTGGGTCTATTGGAGGGATGCGGATGTGGAGACTGCGCCGGCTACTATTATTGAGGATCTTATGAGGCATGATAAAGATGTTATTGTTCCTAGTAAGTTAGGTGGTCTGCTGTGTTCTTGGTAGGAGCTAACCAAAGTGTCAGATGTTTGGCGACCACTGCCTGACTGGCTGGGCGGAGAACAGCCGTATGATTTGAATTCCTGGCAGGAATCAGAAACGGCGCTGGCTCTGGCTGAGTCGTTAGATGAGGATGCAGTCATTGTGGAGGGTTATGCTGAGTATGCCACATGGCGGCCTCACCTTGCCTATCTACGCGATCCATTTGGCGATCCTGAAATGGAGATGGACCTCGATGGCATTGGCGGTGTCAGTATCTTGGCCAAGGCAAGGGTATTCCGCGCAGGCGTTCATTTCCCCGCCTTCAGTTTCGAAAGACATGCCGAGACGGAAGCATTTGGCAAGGTAGGCTTGCTCCAATTCATCAACTCATCGTGATGCTAACTCGGTTAGATGGCGCGCCAAATGGGCTTCTCAGTCATCGGACTTCCGCACTACACCATCTGGCATCTGTACGAACCAAGCGTCGATGATCTCAAACACATGGAAGAAATGACCCTCAAGCAAGAACAGCTCGAGAAAGAAAAGGAAGAAGAGGCTAGACAGGACGAGCGTGTGAACGCGGTATTCCAGGATTCCAAGTCGCAATGGGAAGTTGACAGCGCGGCTGTCCAAGATGCGGTTATAAAGGAGAAAAAGCAGGACTCGAATTCGAATAACGTTGAAGCTCAGAAGGGTTCTGAGGAGGGTTCTGCTGCTAGTCCGGTGAATAAGAGCCCTGGTGCTGAAAAGCAGTGAGCGAATGGTCTGGGGCAAAGACGCTCCAGCAGGCTGGACGTCTTCATCTGAGTTCAACTAGGCTTGTTACATTGTCGAGTGTCCTATTAATATTTCTATGGCTATAAGTTACGGTTACGTTCCTATAGCGATGAATCATTATTACTGTGTCAAGGCATTATTTCGCTATATGTATTCTTACTTATCTTTGTATAACTGGGGTCATTGTTCAAAGGAATAGGAATCTGGAGTTATCCATACACTCAAATTTGTCCGTATATAAGCAGTGGTCCGTGCATCCTGGTCCACCGGCGCGTCACCGCGTCAATTCAATTCTTTCACGTCCAGACCAGAACTCGACAATTCGCACTTTAACAATATCATATCAGTGCAATTCCAGAATGTCCACCCAAGCAGCCCGAAGCATCCCCTTCACACACACCACCCCCCAACAAGGCTTCAAACTCCTCGAACTCCCCCCAGAACTAGTCGAGCTGATCTCCTCGAATGAAGCACCAACGTACATCCCCCACCCTTCACCTTTTTTTTCCCGAATTAACCATCTGATAATAATAAAGACTCGAACTAAAATACCCTCCTCCCTCACAATCGCAATTTGAAACACAGTCCGAATCCGACGAAGCCCGCGACTACGTCCACTTCTGTACACCCGATAAAACCTACCAAATCCGACAAGTCCAGTCCTCGAATTCACTACATATCCTGCAACCGAGTACAAACACCGCTATTGTGGGAAATGCGAATGAAAATGATAACGATGGCGATGATGATATGGACATAGACTTGATGAACACGGAGACAGTGACATCGATTGCGAAATGCGGCTCGACGCTGGAACTGTTTATGCCCAAGGAAGGGTTCTCTGCAGTTCCGTTTCTGATGAAGACACTGAGTTTTTATCTGGGAGGTGAGGAGAGGGAGGAGGTGGATATGGATATGTTTGACGATGAGGACGGCGAATACGCGAGAAATGCGAGAAATGCGCTTTTCGCGGATATCCCCGTCTCCAAGGCGCAGTGTGAGCAGGGTTGGGTGGAGCTTTGTGCATTCGTATTTCGATCTAATGCCAGTGCAAATACACCCGGTTCCAATTGCTGGCGACCTTCTGCGACGGTCAAAGTTGATGTCTGGAAGAGAGTAATTGAGGGTGCAGTGTTGCAGGGGATCAACCTGGAGAAACAGTTCCTGGTCAATGATCTATGGAAATCAGTCCTCGATGATAATGGCGAGGAACCGTTCCCCCGCGGTCTTTTCGAGGCGGTTGTCAGGAGGGTTTGCGAGACTGATAGTACTGCTTCTGGAGCGGCTATGCAATGTGAGTTCTTTTCATTTCTGGGGAGAGCTAAGGTAACTGACAAGCACAGGGACGAACATTGAGAAACTCCGATGTATTGAATGGATCGGTGAGACATACCTAGAAGCCAAGGCGCCCATTGCGACGTCTGCTCTCGGGCGCAGCGAGTTTCTCAATGCCTGGAAAGATCATCTCCCGGAGTCGTGGAGGAGCGAAGTTGCGCTTTCCAAGTTACCTGTACGTGCTATTCATTTGTCCCTGTAATCCTTGCTAACTGGCGTAGGAGGGATCATATAAGCTCCCTGATCCGACGTCGATCTGTTTCGTGCACGAAGGCGATCGACAAAAGTTGAAGAAGAACCTATCGACAGATGCTAGCGCTGCTACTACGGCCAAAAAGTCCAGAAATTGGCATGAACTGTTCAAGAACCAGCGACGGCGATAGACAAAGAAAGCATAGCATCATGCTGTTCGAGCTTCTCTCGACAATCTAATGATAACGGCTATGCATGACAAAACGAAGTATCTCAACACCAAGCATATTTCTCATTCCAGAACCACTCAACATCATCACCCAATCCCTGTTCACCACCAATCCATCTCAAACTAGCGATACTGCTCTTCTCGCGATGAATAACCTCGGCAGTCGGATCCAACAAGGAAACAGCCTTTTGCATCAACGGAGCCGGATTCCAGAACTCAACTCTCGCCATTCCCCACTCATGCGCCTCGCGCTGAGCACGCCGTAGAATCGCCGCCATGGCTTCGATGGTGGCTTCCATCTGCGCCGGGGTCGTTGGTTCGTCGTAAACCCACCGCAAGATGAACAGGGTGTTTTCCTCGGGTGTTTCGCCAAAGTTCCTGTTCCAGGCGCAATACACACCAGCACCATCGTGGCCAACACCTTTGATCACCGGAGCGCCCTTCTCTGGACGAAGTCGTTCGGCATAAAACTCCTCACGAGCCCAGTGCCATGTGAAATGCTCAAAGTCAGGGTTGACAGCGACCTTTGCGCCAGGAGATTTGAGAGATGCAGCACGCAGGAACTCCCGCTCTTTCTTCACCACCTCCTCGCTGCACATAGCGTTACCGATCTCCTTCGCCGTCAAATCCCTAGTCCCCAGCAAATCAACCCCAGGCAACTCACGCTTAAACTCCCTCTCGTCAATGGGCACCAACTCAACATGCGCCGAGTCAAACGGCTCCCACCCAAACTGCCTATAAAACCTCTTCCCAATATCCGACCACAACACCGTAAAAAGCGCCTTCCCCCTCTTTTCGTTCCCCATTTGCCACGTCTCCAACTCAACCACCAACTCCTCCATCATCCTCTTCGCATACCCCATTCCGCGAAACTCCGGCCGACAATAAACACTGCCCACCCCATGCGTCGCCGTCTCCTCCACCTTCCCGTTATACGCCACAACAGCACCCTTTTTAAACGACTCGCACGAAGCGAAAATCGTCCGGTTATTAGGCTCCTGCGCGCGGTCAACTAAAATCCAGCATGTCAGATGGTTCCCAGTGAGTTGCTGCTGCTTGAGGTGATCTTCGCGCGCGATGTAGGCGGAGACTTCGAGGGGGCCTTTCCAGACTATGCTGTTGAGTTTGAGGACGGTGAGGCGCTCGGTGGGGGTTGCGGGGGCTAGGATCAGGGAGCGGGAGTCGCCGGGGGGGAGGGCGGTTTGGCTTGTGATTGCATTTACGTCTGTACTGGTGCCGTTTGTTATGGTGCTTGAGGGGATGAGGTTTGGGGGGTAGGAGACGTCAGCGGCGAAGACCATGATGATCGACGGTGCAGGTAGTAAAGAAATAGGGTAAGCAGGACAGAATAAGAAAATAATATTATATAAACCAAACAGTGGTACCCCTCTTCACAAGTAATAAAGTAGTCAACAAAACCGGTCTGGCGTTGTAGAAACCGAGAGCTTGACAGCTGACAAAAAAAAAAGTGTTAAAAACAGAAAGGAAACAACGGACCGGACCTTGGGAAATTCCCCCGGATATATATTCCCACTTATTTAAACAAGTCTCCGTACGGTACCCCGTATCTCCAACCGATCTCCATTTTCGCCTTCCCCTTCCTTGCCTTCCTCTGTCTTGACTCACCTTACCGTTGATTTCCTCCGAGGGAAAGCGATGACAAGCGATGATGATATCAACTGCAAGAAGCACAGGGTTATGCAGAGATTATGTACTGTAACTGTACGATGTACGGCGTAACTCTATCTGTTTACCGTCTAATGGGGGGCTCCGTTTTCTCCCATTATGAGAAATATCCATTGGTTGATTTTTATGTGTTAGGGCTTAAGCTAGAAAAGAACTTCTTCTGTTTACGAGAAAAAAAAAGAAGAAAAGGCGGGGTAAATACAAAAAATCGTGTCAGGTGGTGATAAGACGTGACGAGATAGGCAGGTACAATGGATTGGGAAGGTGATGATGACACTGCTGTAAGTACTACCATACAAGTAGGTCTGGCTGGACTCGACATCCCTCCAAGTATAAGGCCAGGCCTTGGACCTGATCTTCGTCCACGCAGGCAACTGGATCCATTCAACTACGTCCACGTGACCATTCCTTTGAAAACAACACTCCATGCCTATTTAATTACAGTATGCAGGTGACTCGGTCAATAACTCGTTGCCATTAATCATAAGAAAGCGAAAATACATATCAGACCAATGCGAAAGGAACGGATGCAACAAGGACATGACATCGCGCACCGCAAAACCACCACAAACGTACAGGCCAACAGACAGTGTATCTTTTTATTCTCTTTTTTTCGTTTGTTTTCTTTTTTTCGTTATGGTGTTTCCCTTCCTGCTGCACAGATATAAAGCCTTGTACAACCCGATTCATGCAATATTAATCCATTTCCTTGCGTTGTCAACACCTTGGCTCAAATTGCCCCAGTTGCACGGTAACCACACATGTAACAAATGTCTGGCCTCTCGATGAGCTCCCTGTGGTGCCAGCATCGTCAGCAACTCCGCCAAATCAAGGATTGTCCTCAGGCTCACATACTGTAATGCATGAAGAACACGAAACCACTTTTCTTTTTCCAGGACCAAAAGAACTCGAAAACCGGACAAATCAAGAAGCGAGAAATGCCAATGAAGGATGAGGGTGGTTCATATTATCGATTACGGACAGGACTCGAAAAAAACGACTTCTCTCTCCACTAGCGCGGCGCGGGTGTTGGCGATGCTGGCGACCTCGGTAGCTAGTAGTAGCTGCTAGATATTCAATTCGCTAGGATCATGTAGTTTGAGAGTGATCAACAAACGAGACAGGAGAAGTACAAATCGGAAATGGTATGAATGGGAGAAAAGAAAAGGGAGAAAAGAAATAAACAATGAACAATCACAGAAAAAATAACAATGGAAGAGAATATGAGAGATGATAATAGAGAGTAACCATAAGAGGGGGAGGGTTAGATGTTGAAGGAGGAAGGCAGCAAAGGAGCGTGAGGATCAATAGGGTAATAAAAAAGAGGAAGATAAAAGAGGAAGAAGGAAAGATATGAACCAGATCTCTATGTAATGCCATGCGAGTCCCAAAAATCGTCCGCTCCCCATTTTATAATAAGCGCGTCACTGTGTTGGACGACAATAACCTTTAATTTCCCTCATCCATCATGTATGTTCGATCATTGGTCACGCTAAATCAAGAATGAGATAAACATAAAAACGAGTATGAGTGAAAAGAGAAAGGAAAGGACAGAAAAAACATATTTGAATGAGGAACGGAGAGAAGAGAGATAGTTGAGAGAGATAAAAGGAAAAAGATAACATGTGCGGGGTAAAAAGTTAAGAAAATCAAGTTCGAGAGTGGTTGCAAAAGAGGAAACGACAAGAAACCATCAGAAAGCTCAGTAACAAACTGACTGAGAAGACATTCATGGCGGATGTTCTGAATCCACTGGTTCATTAAATTTCTGTCGTGCCTCTTCCACCCATAACTCTAGACGAAGCTCACCGGCTTCGACACGTCGTACCGGCACTGTTTTGGCACGGCCATTGGATACTCGGGGAGGCGGCTGTTGTGGCTCGCCATTTCCCAACTTGGAGACGGAATAGGGGGCCGTGCAGGAACGGAGGTGGACCTTGCCCGGCTCAGCAACAATCCATGTCTGTTCTTCTTTGGTTGTTCCTGCGGGAGGGAGTGCATCTTCTCGGACTTCGATGCAGACGGTAAAACTGAACTCATCATCTCGAGGCAGAGGGGTCAACCGCGCGCAGGCGGAAGCCAGCCTTGCGAGACAGGCACGAAATTGGGCCTCGAGATCGGGGGTGGGAGGCGAAGGAGCACCCCGATCGGAAACGGGAGTGCTGGGTTTGGAAGAGTCCTCTTCTCTGTCTTCAAAGGTGGTGTTCACCTCACCGGTGGGGACACGGGGGAACCCCGAGAGATCAAAGGCATATCGTTCCAGAGGCTGATTTGTGCGGAGGGAGGAGATGATGATACTGACAGCGGTGATGGTACCCTTTAAGATCTCGGTGCCGACCGCGATGGAAGCTTCATTGATATAGTCACAAACTTTGGGGTGGCGGGATTGCCGAACCGGATAGTTATAGGCCCGAACAGGTAAAAAGGTAGCTCGCGGATAAACCGATCGGAGGAAAAGGATCTGATGGATAGAAACGGTGAGGAAATTCGTAAAAGATGCCGCCAACGCAGATTGGTTGTTGGGCATCGATCTGGGTGCGGTGACCGGAGTAGAAAATGTTGTCATGGTGGTAGTAACGGAGTTGATGGTAGTGCTCTCACTGGCAATCGGCATTGCCATCGAAGGCTCTGGTGTCGTCGTTTCCACGGGAAGAACGGTTGTGACGGAGTCTCGAGAAATCTGAGTGCTGTTCCACCCGGAGGCTAATCATCGCTCTGCCTTCTTCTAGAACGATGGGTCAACCAGCTATTCTTTGGTCTTTTTCCTGGTGTCTCTTTCAAGAGAACATGTGTCGCGGAAGAGGGGTGGTGATAAACGGAAAATTTTCAACAAGGAAAAGAAAGAAACCAAGGAAAGCAGAAAAAAGTTTTTTTTTTTTAAAAAAAAAAAAAAAAACGCTGAAGAAGCAGATGGATGCAAATGAAAATAATGACAGAAAAAAGCGAGAGAAGACGATGAGGGAAAGACGATGAAGGTGGTGCTGGTGGGTAAAAGTGGGCGTGGATTGTGGTTGTGTGGAAAAAGACGGGCAGAAGGGGAGAGAGCGTAAGAGCGCAGAGAGGGGCGTTGGAAAAAAAAGATAAAAGCGACAGGACTCAACAACACAACCAGAGATTAACACATTCAAAATAAGAAAGAAGAGAAAGACAGAAGGAAAAGAAATTGTTGGTTTTTTAATCTTTTTTTTTCTTTTTTTTTTCAGATACAGATGAGGTGAGGTTCGGCCGGAGACTTGTGTGCAGACACCGGTTCCTGTAGTGGGAGGAACCAAAAAGGAAAGAGGGAAACACGTGATGCGAGACGCGGATAGACAAACGGATACAGTTGACCAGATGGGGGAAAAGAAAGAAAACAGACTTACGTAGGGTGGACGAGGAGAGGGGAAAACGCGACAGGCAGAACCTCAGAGCATGGATGGCGGTGGGATCGTGTCAATCAGTCCGAAAGTCGATAAAGTGAAGAGAGGAAAGAAGAGGAGGGAAGGGGAGGAAGAAAGTGAGGTTAGTAAGAAAACGAGAGAGTGTGAAGGCGGATAGCAAGAGAAGGTTGGATAAAGCGAGAGATCCGTCAACGGAGAAACACAGTCAATACTGATTGATTGATTGGATTGGTTTGATTTTTGATAGAGGGTATTTTTTTAATATTTTTTTCGGAGGGAGGAAGAAGAGGGAAAGTAGAGAGTGAGTGAGGAAGGGGAAAAAAAAAAAGAGAGAGACAAGAGATAGCCGCCAGACAGAAGACAGACAAGACAGCAGCAGAGGAAAAGAAGAGGGAAAAAAGAAAAGGAAAAGGAAAAGACGAGAAGAAGAAAGCGATGTAAAACGCCAATACTGTAAAATGACGACGAAAAAAAAAAAAAAGGAATTGATTATTTTTTCCTTTTCTGGGTCTTTTTGCTGGGGAAATTTTGGGTAAATTTTGATCGGAAGTTTTTGTTCCTGGCTTAACCACTGCAATCTGTCTGACAATGATTATTAATTATCTGTTGGAATCCTCCCCTCCTGCTTGTTTTTTCCTCTTACTATTCGTCTCTTTTTATAAGAAGCTTCATCAAAAATGAATTCAATATTGAATATTCTCCGTGAAAAAGAAAATCAAAAAGGGAGGACCAACAAGCAAAAGTGGGTGGCCGATAGGAGGCACTGATCAATCGGTACATACGGTATTGTTGTACTGCGTATTGTGGTTTGTATATTTGTGTATCAGTAACACATTAACACATCCATGTCTACGGCGTACAACAGAATGTTAATAAGAGAAGAACCATGGAAAAGAGCTTACCATAGTTTAAGGCTATATTCTAATCACTTCGAGCAGCTCTCAACAGGAGAACAGGAGGAGAACAGGAGGAGGACAGCAGCATGAAGAGTTGGTTGTCTGCATTACATACCGCGTGGTCGGCAGCCATAGCCGCAGCTCAGTACAACTGTACTTGTACAAGTACAGAGACAATCCATACGTATGCAAATCGGTATGAACAAATTACAACGGGCCATCACGTGGCACACCATGGGTTATGCAGGCTATATTTATCTTCATCGAGGAACAAATCCAAACCAGACGCTGCCTGTATTCTGTACTATGTAGAGCAGACAGGGTCATAACGTCCGATTTCAAATGCAAACCCTTTCCCCCCATATTTGAGGAGGTAATGAACACGTAGAGCAATGCTGTCATCTTGGACAAAATCTCAATCCCATTGACCGGTGTATGGATTGTTTGAGATCCGCCAGTGGCGGCGGCAAACCCAGTGAATCAATCACCTGTACCATAATTACTCCGTACCATACTGTATGTATCCCTCACCCCTCTCTACTATTCCCCTTCGGGTTAAACCCAACATCTTTCAGCTCAGGGTTTACATATGGTCATTAACCCCACCATATACCCATGAGGGACCAACAACAACACTTCATGATGAGATGATGCTGTATTCTACTCTTCTTTCCGGTGCAATTTGCAGTATTCAGTATGAATACCAGAGCATGGCAAAAGTACTGTACAGCTTCATTTCCAACAAATCATTCGCCCCTCTCGACGTCAACGTACTCCATACGGAGTACTGTATGCATTATTCCCGACGGAAGTGTCGTTTCTGAACCTTGTGGAATTTTTTATTGTAAAATTAAAGTGTACTCTGTACTTACAATTTAAAAAATTAATTGATGATTTCAGATCCGTCTCCACTGCCGAGAGTAGAGAATGACAATAGTAGCGTCCATAGTGTCTCTGTAGTACCTGCTTAGTCTCTCATTTTGACCCAGGATTCACTTCCGAGCAGATCAAAATAGCTACAGCGTACGTACATCTTGTTTATAATTAGCTTGATGGGTTGCTTGTAACACGTTATAATTCAATGTCTATGATGTTATATTGCTGATTATGTTCCCGTATACTCCGGGTTCATTGTGTATACTCCTGAATACAACAAATCCCTGTATGTATGTATTTGTAAAATGTAATTGTGTATGGTATATGTATGTTTATATGTATTTGTACTTGTATACACACCGCCTCCTGACCGCCTCCTTATTTCTGCCATCCCTGTTATTTTCTGCCCCTCCTCCAGCAGAAAAAAAGAAACGCGAGAATTCGCGGGCCAAAACCCCATCATTTCTTCCCTCCACCATACAGAAAGAGGAAAGAGACACACACAGGTTGGCTGGGTTTCTGATAGATTTGTTTCATTCCCTGTGTCAATTGCCTCACTTTCTCTTCTCTTCTCTTCTCTTCTTTTCTTTTTCTTCTTGTATGTTTTTTACTTGCTGACTGGTCAATTAATTATCCCACCCGTCATGGAGCAAGAGCTCCTTCCCCTCCTGGCTGATACCCAGTCACCGGTCGCCGATACCAGAAGAGCCGCGGAACTTCATTTGCTACGTCTCTATCCTAACGAGACCTTCCCTCTATCCCTTACTGCCATTGCCTCTTATGACTCCGTGCCCATCCATCTGCGCCAGTCCGCCCTCTCCGTCCTGCGCACTTTCATTGTCTCCGCCTGGTCCCCGCATCTCGACGAGTTCCGCGGCCAAGTCCTGATCGATGACGCCAATAAGACCCAGATCCGCCACATCTTGCTTGATCTTTGCACGACCGCAGATATCCCCGAACGCAAGGTCAAGTCATCCGCCAGTTACGCGGTCAGTAAGATCGCTAGCGCCGATTTCCCCGATCAGTGGCCGGAACTTCTCCCGTCCCTGCTTCAGATCCTCAATGACCCCGCCAGCTCCGCCGGCGCGGTGCACGGTGCCTTAAAGGTCCTGCACGATCTCGTCGATACTGGATTCAATGAGGAGCAGTTCTTCAATGTCGCCCGCGATCTTGTCTCGACTTTATTCCATGTTGCGACCAGTGAGTCCAGGAAGCCCATTCTACGGGCTCTGGCAATCTCCGTCTTCCGCTCATGCTTTGATACCCTGGAGATGGTCTTGGAGCAACACAAGACCGCTGTGAAGGACTTTATGGATGAGGTGCTGGGAGGATGGTCTCCATTCTTCACTTCAACCCTCAAGGCTCCGTTACCACAGGCGCCTACGGAGCAAGAAGAGCCCAAGGAAACCGCAGTTGCTTCAGAATGGCGGGGTGCCATTGCCTTGAAGCTACAGGTGGTCAAGGTATTTATGTCCTTCATTTGCTTCTCTGAAGGAGTTCAACTGACGAATACAATAGACATTGATGAAAATCCGAATGGTCTTCCCCGGCCTTCTAACCACGCAGAGCGCCATCTACTTCACCACCATCTGGACCGAACTTTCCAACATTCAGAATACCTATTCCGAATTCTACATTCTTGATGAAAGACAAGGTCGTTTGGAGGACGTGGACGGATTGCCTTACACTTTGGACTTCTTGGTTCTGGAGGAGCTGGATTTGCTGCAGGCTCTCTTGAAAGCCCCTCCGGTCAAGGCGGAACTTCAGCAGCAATTGCAAAACGCCGGTCAAGCGGCAACTACCAGCACATGGCTGCCAGAAATTCTGAAGCTGGCCAGCTCCTATGCTCAGATCACGTCTGAGGAAGAGGGACTTTGGGACATTGATGTGAATCTCTTCCTTTCCGAGGAGACGTCAGTTACTGCCAACTACACGCCACGTACCTGCAGCGGAGATTTGGTGATTAAACTGGGCGAGTGGCTGAAAAATACTTCAGTCGAAGGTCTCCTTGCCTACATTAACGTCCTCTTTGCTGATAACTCCTCCACGTATGTCGCTGCTCCTTTTTCTGGTTTATATTGTTCTAACATGGAGTAGATGGAAATCTCGCGAGGCGGCTCTGTTTATCACCAATCAACTACTTCGGGACTTCAGCGAAGTCGATCACCAGATCGCTCCCGAGCTGGCCAATGGCTTTAACAACTTTGTTCAATTCTCGCTTCAGCAAGAACAGGATTTTCTTCGAGCCCGGGGTTACATCGTGGCCGGTATCCTGGCCCGCGTTGCAGGCGAAGGGTTCCATCTTTCTGCGGCCTCGTACCTCGAAGCTACCCTGAAGGCCATCGTGGATGACCCGTCGGAAGTGGTCAAGGTTGCCTGTTTACGGACCTTACAGGATTTGGTTTCGGCCTTGCCCTCCAATGTGAGCGTGCCTTTCCAAATTCCGATTATTACGGCCGTATCCGAGTTTGTCTCCGCGCATGACTTGCGTGAGCTTACGGACAGTGACGATCTCAAGGTCACGCTGGCCGAGACGCTCCGTGATACCATCATGGTCAACACGAGCGTCGTTCTGTCATCGAGCGCTATTGACGTACTTTTCAACGTGGCCAGCAATGGAGCCACTAATTTCCAGCTGACCATGACCGTCACGGAAGCGTTCGAGGATATTGTCGACGATATTTCGGAGCAGGGTCCCGAAATCTTTGTTCACCTCTGCGAAAAGGTGCTGCCTTCCATTACGGGCGCCATTGATGTGGGTAATTTGACCCAGGAAAATGCTTTGACGAATTTTGCGACCGATCTTTTGCGTGCGTTGTCGGAGCGAGCCTTGGAGCCTCTACCTATGGGATTCGTTGAGACTGTTATGCCCAAGCTCACGCGGCTGTTACTAGACTCCACCGACGGCGAACTGATCCGGCCGGCCACGGAGGCGGTTCGTCATATCATGGCGCACGACTTTAACCAGTTTGTGATTTGGTGTGACCCGCAATCCGGAAAGGAAGCCGTTGAGGTGGCGTTGGTGATTATCGATCGGTTGCTGGGCCCTTCGGTGGATGACAACGCGGCCACAGAAGTCGGCCAACTGGCGGCCGAGCTGGTGGAGCGTGCGGGGTCCGAGCGACTGGGACCGTACCTTCCACAGCTTCTTCGGGCCGTCGCACAGCGACTGGCGACCGCCGAACAAGCCCAGTTCATTCAAAGCCTGATTCTTGTCTTTGCTCGACTTACGCTCATCAGTGCCCGCGAGGTGGTGGATTTCCTGGCGCAGGTCGACATTGGCGGGCAGAGTGGACTCCCCGTGGTCATCGGTAAATGGCTGGAGAATTCGGTCAACTTTGCTGGCTACGATGAGATCAAGCAGAACATCATCGCTTTGGCCCAGTTGTACAACCTGGAAGACCCACGGTTGTCGCAGGTGCAGGTCAAGGGTGATCTCATTATCCAGGACACTGGTCGCATCAAGACACGGTCGCAGGCACGTAAGAACCCAGACACATATACAACGGTGACGGCACCGTTGAAGATCGTCAAGGTGCTGGTGGAGGAGCTGGCTGCCGCATCAGGCAACAAAGAGATCGATGCTGCCACCGCCGCCGCCCTGGAGGAAGAAGACAGTGAGGAAGATGACGAATGGGAGGACATGCCCAGTAACGTTCTTGATCTCGGTCTGGGCGTCACCAAACAAGAGCTCATGTCGTTTGGCCAAGGCGGCACCGAGGGGGTGTTTGGCGTACGCAAGCGGGACGATGAAACCCAGGGCTTCCTGGGGGAATTCTTCCGACAAGCGTCAACTAAGGCAGGATTCCAGGAGCTCTTTGCGGCCTTGACCCCGGACGAGCAGGAGAAGCTTCGGAGTTTGGGTTGATTTACCATCGATCTTGATTTAATTTGCCTTATATCCTTGGCGTATTTTCGTTTGATTTTTTTTTTTTTCTCTGCAATGCAGTGATTTGGAAGCGTGTTTTTGAATGATTTGACGATGATCTATCATGCCTAGACATATGGAATGGAACGATGTATCCGACTGGCAGGATTTGGAAACGGACGGACAGGGATGAAGGAACGAATACATTAGAATTTTGTACGGCCAGTTTTCTTTTTTCTTTTTTGAGGGACAACGCTTAGACCTGTTGTCTCTGAGACTAGAAATATGTACTAAGATCCTACGGTGTTGGAGCCGGATTGACGGTTCCGCTGCAGGCTGTATGTATGCTTTTGCTGGCGCCTGTTGATTGCCACCTCAGAAAGAAAGCGTGCTCACACGGGTTTCAGGCATTGGTTCCTGGAGAGGAATACCCCTGGGTAGAAGCAGTACTTTGATCCTCGAGTTTATACCGGTGTTCTTTGTAGGGTATATTCCGCACTCCGTACAGTAGGGCCAAATATGCAAGACTAAACCATTAGCCCGGTAATTCTTTTGTCTCTCCAGCTTAAACTTTCGTTCCTTCCCTTCCTTCCTTTTTTTTTTTTTTCCTTTCTATTTCTGCTTCTGTTCCGCTTCTTTTGTTTCTTTGCGGTGCGAGGCTGCAGGTCAAATTCCCGAGACTGCGGGGTTACGATACGTACTTTATCTCAATACCTGTACGGAGTTACTTGTCCTCGGAGAATACTCATTCTCTACAGGATATAATTTACCGGGTGTAGTGAGTTGCTGTTATCAATCAGTAATTGGATGCGCTCAAGTAACTCATGTACAATCATGTATGTATACAAATACTTATATTGCTCCACATGTTATACTAGATGGATGTCCCCAATGAAATATGGTACAATACCACCCATGCGGGTGGCACACCGCCCATCAGCCAGACCCGGCATCCTCTCTCTTGGGTCGCATCCCTGCTTTTTTATTTTACTTTTTTACTTCTTACTTGCTTGTAGTATTATATTCTTGCTCAACACCGTGCTTTTCTCTCGTTTCTTTTTACTTTTTTTTACCTTCTGTCTTTTTCATTCGTTTGTCCTGCTGTCATCATCCAACCATCTCATCTCGCTTTCTCCAGTGGCTCGATTTGTTCGAGCATGTCCCAGCCCAATCCCAACGAACGGATCCAAGTGGATGTAAGATACACAACTATTTTTTCCCCTTGTCATGCAATGCCAGTTGAGAATAAAAAAGGCGCATCTAAGCAATCAAACAATATGAATTACGAAGATCAATGTTTTTGTTTTTTTTTTGTTATCTAGCTGCAGGAGCTGAGACGAAGAGATGGTGATGTTGATACTGACGTACAGAGTTGCTCCATGGCTGTACTATATTAATTGATTGATCCTTCTATTCTGTATTTGCTTTGCTGTTTTTATTCTATACTGGCTCGTATGTGTTCTGATCTGGTCTGTCTTGTTGCCGCTGATATATACACAACGCACATTGAAGCAAGAAGGGGGGAAAAGGTTACTGACAATTCCTCCCAGACAAGTGATGAAGATTCCGTATGCGACGCAGACTCCATCGTTGGCTCCACTCTCTCCATCACATCCTCCGTCCGTGACTACTACTACGAAAATGGTCGTCGATACCACGCCTACCGCCAGGGCCTATACCCCCTACCCAACGACGAAGAAGAACAGGACCGACTCGACTTCCTCCACCATCTCTTCCGCCTGCTAACAGGCGGCGACTTATATCGTGCCCCGATCACCCGTAACCGACGGCCAGGGCGCATTCTCGACATCGGCACGGGAACGGGCGTCTGGGCCCTGGAAATGGCAGAGGATTTCCCCGACGCTGAGGTCGTAGGGACGGATCTAAGTCCCATCCAGCCGAACTTTGTGCCACCGAATTGCCGGTTTTTTGTTGATGATGCGGAGAGTGATTGGACCTTTACGCAGGACGAGGCGTTTGATTATATCCATGTGCGAGCTTTGGGCGGGGGCATTGGGGACTGGAAGCAGTTTCTGCAGCAAGCGTATCGTCACCTGAAACCAGGAGGGTGGGTGGAGGTGCAGGAGTATGAGGCTTGGGTGTGGTCGGATGATGGGACGCATGAGCGGGCTGTGAAGCTTCAGGAGTGGCAGAAACTACTGGATAGCTCCAGTCAGATGTTTGGGAGGCGCATGAAAATAGCGCCTGCTCTTTCCAGGTGGATGAGGGAAACAGGGTATGCAAATGTAACGGATGACATTTACAAGGTGTGTAAACCAAAAACCATGTGTTGTTATCATTGCAGGTTTCTAATTGTACCAGTGTCCCGTCGGTTCATGGCCTAAAAACCCCCGATTGAAAGAGATCGGACGGGTGGGCAAGGTGACCTTATACGACGCCATCGAGCCTTATACGCTGGCTTTGTGGACACGGATTCTAGGTTATTCCTCGCAGGAAGCTCAGGAATGGGTGGACCAGGTTCGGGCGGAGTTGCTCGATACCTCGCTACATACCCATGTGATGTTCCATTTTGTATATGCGCAGCGGCCAATGGACGGGTGACTTTTGCTGCTTTCTCTTCTTTTGATATGAATTATGACCCCATTATTTTGATACATACAGTTTCAGCGATTTTGACTTGGGATACAGACCCCTTTTTTGGTTGCTGGTTGATTGTTGTTGCTCATACCCCCGGCTGGTGTCTGGTATAATTGAATCAATGCATCCATAGCTTATCATATATCCAGGATCTACACAGTAAGCTACCCCTGCAACGAATACCCAGCACCCTCCCCCGTCCCCATAGCCACCAAATTCGCCCTCATCCGCTCAGCCCTCTCACCCACCCCAAACGCTGCATCTTCTCGTTGCACCCACGCGCCAACCCCATGCTGCAACACTGCCGTCGCCCTCACCTTCTGATCCCCAGCAGCCTTCAACCCAACACTCCCATGCAACGTCAAACGCGTCTCGGCACCCCCAGCCGGCTTGCCGCTATACACCCCGCGATGCAGAATATTACTATTGTAAAACACTGCATCGCCTGGCTGCAGCTCCACAACCTTCTGTCCGGGTAGAGAGGGTTCGTAGGGCGCGGCATTACGCTCGGTCTCAGTGCGTACCCGGCGATGCGAACCTGGTACGACGACCAAAGAGGCATCGGGACACAGCGCAAGGTTATATTGCGCGTGCGATTGTCTGCCCTGTGGGGACTTGGCCTGAAGCAGACGTTCTTCTTCCTCCGCCGGTGCAGTCTCGGGAATATCATCTCTGTGCCAGCGCAGTTCAAAGTCCCTCGTTTCAGGCGCGACCAGCATATTAAACAACTCCATAACCAGCGCCTCCCCATCTCCTTTACCACCATCACCATCCGGTAAAAGCAATTCCTCCACAACACCCAACACCTTCTCCGAAAAATATACACCTGCAAACTCACTCCGCCCCTCAACCTCGGGATGCAGCAAATGCTGCACACCCCAGATGCCGCCCTCCTCCGCTGGCGGGGGGTCCTTTGGCCATGGTGGGAATTGTTTAGGGACGGTACGGAAGTGCGGCCATGAGCCGGTGCGGGCGAGACTTGCGGCACGGGAGGCGGTATTGCGGAGGTTGGTTATTTCGGTGGGGGCGAGGAGGGACGGAACGAGGACGTAGCCATCGCGTTGGAGGGAGGAGAGGTATTTGTTTGTCATTGTGGGTTTTCTTCTCTTGTGTGTTTTTATGGGTTTTGTGTACGGAGTAGATGTGGAATGTTGAGGTGGTTGGTATTGATGGTGGTGAGAATGAAGTCAGAGTGGGGTTTATTATATCTACGAGGCTGAAGGCTGAGAGGGGATGTAATTGTAACCCTGTTGAGGGGAATGGATGATCTGACAGTTGGATACTACTCTATGTGTGAATTATGTCTACTTGTGTGCCGTTGATAACCGATACTGCCAGTATCCAGAGCGCTCTGTCGCGTAGACATGCCCATAGCTACCAGTAACTGGATTACCCCGCGACATGGCGGGGTATCGCCCAAAATAGTGAATTAGTGATCCAGGGGTAATTCATACTCCTTTATATATCGTTAGTTATAAGAGTCAGTGACATTCATAATTAGCAGTATTATCATTGTCATATGCCGAAAACAATATGCTATAAATACTTACTGTCAATCAAGACCATCGCAATGACTCGAGTCCATCTAAATAGAGTAAGTGAGAGGTCATGACGATCCATGGATGAGCATCAATGTGTTCCTCATGGACAGATAGACAGGAGAAGCGCTTCCGTGGTTTAACTTGCCTCCTGAACCCTCATTTACGCGTACTTCTACAATCCGACTCCGCAGACTATGGATTCCTCAATACTCGATAGCTATGCTCTTATGACAGACTGCTATGTTCGCTGATAATGATCAACAAGCCGGATATTACCGTGTTAAATATAGATCAGGGACTGAGGGCACCCTGCCAAAAATAATTCGCAGATTGTCGATCGAAATAGGGGACTCGAGCTTTTTTATTTATTCAGTGACGCCCTCTCCCCAAAGTAATCTCTCTGGTCGATAGTTGTCATTCTATTTTTGATGTTCACTTGACTTTGTGTATGTACTGTATGTATATACAGCTGTATGTAATTTATGTAATTTATATACTGTATCAGTATGTACTGGTAACACGCGGTATGTAATACTCGTCTTAGTAGGGCTGCTGTTGATCTGATGATGTCTGTTTGTATTTTTCATTTGCAGATCGAGTCCTGTTAGTAGCGTTTCTCTTACATCGTCGTCTTTTGGCTCCTGCATACCTCCAATAATACAACTCATCTCCGATCGCATTCCCACGCCTACAGTCTACATACAGCTAAGCTTTTTAAGAACCGCAAAGAACAAAAACGATCATGGCCAACTCGGCCCTCAACGCCCTGCTCATTTTGGGCCTCTTGTTGGTCGTTCTCCCCGCACAGGTCCATGCTTTTGGCGCTGGCAGTATGTATTCACCTGCGACAAGTCAGTCCATAATAGCTGTGCTAATAATGCAGACATCGCTTCCATCTCCGCCGTCGAGGGCAAGAACTGGCGCCATGGTGATATTGAAGATGTGCTCAAGACCGTCGCCTTTATTAAAGGTCACGAGTGGACGTCGATTATGATCAAGAGGGTTTATTTTGGAAATTGGCTGAGAGACTAGTACGTCATTTTCAGCTGGTGCTGGGTTTTGAGCGTGCGATGAACTAACACGCCTAACAGCTCCCAGGCTATGGATGTCGGCACGCTTAAGAGTCTTCCCGGGGATACGATTCGGATTCTTGTTTGGATTCTGTCGTTCATGTCGTTCCGGTTTGCGACGGGCGAGTTTGAGGTTACGTCGGATAGGTTGGGGGTGTATCGCCCGGAGGAGCATATTGAGTGCGTCCCTACACTTCCTACAGATTAAAGATAGCGTCGCTGACTTTATCTGCCTACAGCAACCCCAAAGACTACGCCGATAACATGGATGCCCGCCAGTACGACAAGCGCCTCCGTCCTCCCGTGCGCCAAGTTGAACTTGACATCGACCCGAACACCGGAATGAAGAACTACATCGCCAACGAACGCGGTGACTGGGATACAAGCAGCGCCTACATCAAGCACAGCTTGTCTCGCAGTATCCACTATGGACGGCTCTATACCAGTTCTGGGCGCAAGGGAAACGAAGATGATCTTTCTGAGGCTCTGCGCTGCATGGGCCAGGCTCTCCATACCATGGAGGACTTTGGCGCGCACACGAATTACTGCGAGCTTGCACTGCGTGAGATGGGATTCCACAGTGTCTTTCCGCATACGGGTGTTCGCACTGAGATTAACCTCCATGGTCGTCGTGTCTTTCCGTTGGTGACTGGTACCTTTGGTATGGTAGATTTCTTCCACTCTGTGCTTGGAGAGGCAACCGATCATTTCACCCAGTCAGAAGTCAATGAGATGGATATTGCGCTGGGTGATGCGCAAACAAACTCGTCTGGTGGTTCCTTGGGTGCGTTCACAGGACTCCTGGGCAAGATCCCTGGGACCAGGGACCTCGTCTCTGAGGCTGAGAATCTCAAGCGTCAATCAGATATGCAGGAGACTTCCAACCGAAGCCGGGGTTCTCGTTCTGGTTACTCGACCCGGGATCTCGGTGCGACGAGCAGATCGGAGCCAACCCAACAATCTTCATCTGGTGGCGGCTCCTCGGTGCTGCCAGACTTTGACCCCAACAAAACAATCGCCCAGATCTACCCCATCCTCGCATTCCGGGACAATGTTGTGCGCAAACTCACCTCGATCATCGAGAAGATTCCCGGTCTCGAAGCTGCCGTGGAGAAGATCTCAGACACGCTCACTGTCTTCGTCATGTCCTTGCTGGCACCGTTCGTTCGCCCGCTCATCAGCGCCGCTTCCAACTCGCTCCAAACTGGCTCTGCGGGTGTCATCGATGCATCGGGCAAGCACCAGTACGAACCCTGGACCGACCCTATGTGCACTGACCCTACGCACTCACTCCTGTCCAAGGACCACTTCTCCAATATCCTGAACGAACCTGCCGGTCACGTTGCGGCCGCGATCGTGAAGTACGTCGCTCCTCGCGTCTTGTACGCCTGGGAACACCCCAACGTCTCTGAGCATGAGGTCATCCACGACTGTCTGAGTGCGTTCCACCACCCCGCTATCCGGAACATGCGCAACGATGCCCATCGCACCATGTTCGAGGCTGTGGAGTCGTGGGTTCACTCCCGGAAAGACAGAGGCAGGAGCCTGAACGATATCCTCAGCTCTGAGGGTGTGAAGTCCGGCAAGAACAATGGCGGACAGGTCGGTCACTCTCATGGATCTGGTGGCCATTCCCACGGATCTGGTGGGTTCCCTGTTATGGAAGGCCAGAATTCCGGTGTTCATCAGCAACAGCAGCAACATCAATCTAGTGGTGGTAGTGGTGGCTCCTCTATGCCCTGGGACTCGATCTCCAAACTTCCCATCCCGGGTATCTCGAACCTGAGCAAATTCTCAAACCTTATCCCGGGCGGATCGACCAGGGAAACGAAGAACGAGCCCTCATACTCCGGGTCCAGCAGCAGCCACACCCCGTCGCACACCTCCCACGGGCAGTCATCGTCGTACTATGGCTCGAGCGGTGGCCACCCCAGTTCCCACAGCTCGCACAGTGCTCATGGCCACAGCAGCCATCAGCACTCCGGCGGCCATTCACACAGTCACAATTCGGGACATAGCCATGAACACTCTCGCCACTCGCACTCCCGCCATCACGGTTCGGGCCATGGAGGTGGTTATGGCGGGTATGGTTACTAATTCTTTTTTCAGTAGTGCCGCGCCGTGCGTATCTCTTTACTTTTGCTTCTTGATTGATTGATGTTGGATGGCCTGATGAAATCTCTTTGGGTATTTTTGGATTTCTGATATTTGGTTTTTGCGATATATCTGGTACATAGGTCGATGAGGATGTTATGTTATGATATGTGCGGCTGAGTGATTTATGTTGGGTTAAATATGTTGGTTTGACGATGACATGAAATGACTGACTAGCATGTATACAGATATGATGATGGCCTGCATGCATGTATGTATGTATGTATGTATGTAGTTATAGCAAGTACAAGATACACGAGATATTCGCTAATAACTACATTCTGACTCTTATCCATTTCAACTTCAATCATTTTAAATTCATGCCTGGTACGATCCCACAAATCCAGGGTCAACAGCCAGTATCCCAACAACTTTTAATGCACTATAAGAAAATCGCTTTTAACAAGCCCGGCCGGGCTAGCTCAATCGGTAGAGCGTGAGACTCTTAATCTCAAGGTTGCGGGTTCGACCCCCGCGTTCGGCTTCTCTGAAGACGATCACGATTGATCACTTTTTTTTGCGCTTTGTCCTTGCGTTCTTGTGTCAAAGCTTTCGGTCTTCGTCTTTTCTTTTTTGTATTTTTCGTCTTATCTTTCATTTACTATTCTTGACGTAGGTGACTAGAATTTCATGTCAATAGTAAGTAGAGATGTGCTGGATTATGGGTTACTGCGGCGTATATATTTTTGAAAGTCCGTCAGCAACCACTGATCCCCACTGCCACCATGGAATTGGGACAGCGTCGTATATCGAAATCCTAATGAATGACCATATCCTATTTGCTATATATCAAGACTGCTAACCTATATACAGGCACAAAAACTTATATCAACTCGATGCGTGGCGTACAATATGCCATGATTACTCCCGACCCAGGGATCCGCCGTCTATCGTATACATCGTCGTAAATCATGAGGTGTCATAGACTAACAAAGAAAAGCAAAAATGCAAATAGAAATAAGTGAGACTAGAGCTTAGTTCCCTCCCGTGCGCTATCGCTAAGTCTCCGCGGTCGAAGACCCGGCCTGGATGTATTACTCGGTCCGGATATGGGCGAGGCGGATGTAGCAGATGCAGTGGACGAGCCCAGCTGTCCAGTCCTGGAGTCGTTCGTATCGTTGGTGCGTACGCTGGATGTTCGCTCTCCCTGGTGGAGACGCGGGTTCATGAGCCATTGCACTTGCATTCGCATGCTGTTGACAGCGGCGTTGGTATGTGCCATGTCCTCTTTGATTCGTAGACATTCATTCATGATTGCCATGCTGGCGCGTGCGTCAAGGTCGGTGATTGCGTGCGATAGCTGTCCGACCTCCTCTCGGAGGGATTCATGAAGGGAGAGGAGATAGGTTGTTGGGTTGTTGGACTGGGAGCCGTCATTGGATAACTCCTGTGAGTCGGACGATCCCGTTTGAACTTCAACCGGAAGATCTCTGTTAGTTTGCCCAGACGTAGCGCGAGAAGCGTCGACCAAGGTGGAGCGGATGTTGGCGAATCCGTCCTCGAAAATCTCGTTTCTTTGCTGTAGATGTCGCATAGTTAACTCAAGGGAGTTTAGTCGTGAGTTCTGAGTTTCAAAGTATGGCCCCATCGCGATCAACGGGCATGCCTGTTCATGCATGGCGGTATCGGCTCGTTTGATTTTGACAGGACATCCATATTTCGACGCCGTGCAGGAATGGATAGCATCTGGGCAGGCGCCGATATGCTCTCTCAAGTCCTTCTGCAATATCATGACTTGACAATGTGGACATATTGTTTCGAAACGCAGGCAATTATTGTTGAGGTGGTCCTAAAACCCGAAAAATCCCGTTAGTACTAGGTCCAAAAGGAGTTCGTTATAAAGTATGACACACCTCGTAATCTTGCTTCATAACTTCCTCCGCACAATGAGAGCACTGGAGAAGCTCATGCACGCATTTTCCATCCGAGTCGAGATCCTTTTTCCGAGTCTTCTTATCGCAAGTCTCACTTGGACAATCCAGAAGTTTGTAACCGCAATACTTGTCAACATGTGACTCGACGTGGCCTCTGGCCATGATCTCCGTACAACCCTCTCCTGAAAATGGACACTTCACTCGAAGGTCATCACACATGTTGATCAAAAGTCGAGGTACATCCGTGTAGACAGTTTGTGTCGGTGTGCGGCAAGTCGGACATGTAAAGTCATTTCTGCCAGAGGAGGAACTTGTAACGGCGGAACCCAGACATTTCTGACAAAACACATGGTCACATTGTAGGCGTACTGGGCGTATCAAGGCGCAGTGGCATATCGGACACATGAGATGGGTGTCATAACCGGAGACGTAGTCCAATGCACGGAGATCTACCATCTCGTCGTCGGTGCAGCTCGACTCCACCAGGAGGAGTTCTTCGAGATTCATGGTCACGGGTCCGGTGTTGAGATGTTAATCGAGTTTCCGAAATCCCGTGTGTTGCTCAGATAGAAGTTCGTCTGTTGTTGTGTAGTCGATATCTATATCGAAGGGGCGCCGAGGGCTGGTGGCGGAGGCCAACACAAGATTATAGACACCCAGAAGTACCCAAAACGAGGCATACAAGGCGTACTTCTGCAAGACCCCTGTTCGTGCAGCAACTTTGCAGTAAAGCGTCGTTGGTGAGTTAGTCGGGAAGATGGAGCATTTCCGGTCTCTTGCGGGGGGTTTTGGCGGCGGCGGAAGCGGAAGGCGGCAGATCAATCCCCGGCCAATCATCGCGGCTTTATCACTGTCGCTGGCACTGCATCATCTCCGGCGTCATCTTCACCATCTCATCTCCCCATTAGAATCGCCATTTATATCTGTTATTTGCTGCTTACTGCCCGAGGACATATTCCCTACACACGCTTGACTGATCGACGTGTACCTCCGCTTACGATCACCATCCCTTGTTGTTCCTGCATCGGAGCCTTACCGCGCACATCGCTGCCCAGTGCGATTCGAGCCATCACAAACCCACTTCCTCCTTCACCTGTCGCATACAGATAGTTCCTGCCAACTACGATACCGAGACTCCGCGATGACGAAGCCCTCCCAGCTCTTTCTCCTCGCAGATCACATCAAGCTTTCGCTTCTGGAACGACAACGAGCTATTTCGCTAAGCCTCGAGCCGAACAGTCAAGATGGAGAGATCTCCCGCTCATTAGGATCTCTACGAGAAGGAATCGAAGCATCGGAGGCAGAACAAAAACGGTTGGAGGAGACAGGTGATGAGGATGCCGCGGATTGGAAAGACCAACTCGATCAGTTGCGCATTCAATTCCGCGACTTGTCGGTCCAATTTCACGGCGAGGGTAGTGCTGGTGACACATTGAACTCACCCAATGACCCGGCCCTGGCTTCCGATTTTGCCAGGGCAAACAACACATCGCCAGATTTGAAACAGCCCGTTCCACAGCATCCACCTTCAAAAAACGTTCGATTCATGGCGGCGGGCGCAGATGAAGATGAGGATCCGAACCGTCGCAATTTATTCCAGCCGTACCGTGACTCGCCATCACCCCCGGGAGTCGACCAATCTGATATGGATAATCAGCAGGTACATGCGTACCACTCGCAGGTGCTTCGTGACCAGGACGACCAATTAGACCGCCTGGGGGAGTCGATTGGACGACAGCATCAATTGAGTATTCAGATTGGTGATGAGCTGGATGGGCATATCGCATTGTTGGATGAGGTCGACGAAGGCGTAGACAGGCATCAGACCCGGCTGGACCGTGCGAAAAAAGGGCTGGACAAAGTCCGGCGAAGTGCAGGAGACAATTGGAGTCTGATGACAATCGTCGGTCTGATTATCATTCTAATTATCCTGATTGTTATCTTGAAGTGAGTTCCGTATCTCGGACTCCTTGATACAAACTATGTTATGTGATTCTGGACGGGGGTACGGCGTTGAGAACTATTCGTTCATTGTGTTTATTAATTCCGAAGAGGCTCTGGGATATATAGGCGTTGGGACGTTATGCTGCTATGGTCATTTACTGATACACTCCTTACGACGCCACTGATACTCCGCTTTTACAAGGTCAATACATTGATATTACTTGATCGAGACTGTTTTTGCAGAAAACCGTAGATATTAAACCTCAGACTCCCAGGAAAAATGCCAGTCTGACCGACCCAGTAAGAACAGAACTATAATACAATAATAAAAAAACAATCACCCCCTAATCATTCAAATTCAAGGGCCATGGGCGCTTCTCGGAGAATCTTTTGTACGCTGCTGCAGCTTTTCCATGTTTTCGGCGTCGGTTTGGGTTTCTTCACGGTCCGCTTTGACCTGCGCATTGTTAGCATGTATTCTTTTATACCAACAGCCAATAGCATGTGTAAGAAGCACATACCGAAGCTTCACTGTTACTGGCCAATTCCTGCTTCCAGTGTGCTTTTCCCTCCTTCCGGTCTTTAGCCTGGTGTTCCTTTTCAGCTTCATAGATGTTGCTCAGATCATCGCGGTCTAGCATTTATTGTCAGAATCTCCTTTCTTTCTCGCTGTGCAATGGCGTCAGGTATTCGACTCACTAGTATCCGACTCCTTCAGCGAAAACCGCGCCGGAGAGGTGTGTAGGGCAGAGAGAGACGCGGGGACAGGTCGGAAAGTGAGACGAGGGCCGAGAGTTGCGCGAGTATAGGCGAGGAAAGACATGATGGTTGTTGGAATGTAGTAAAACCGTTAGATCTGCTTGGTGGCGTCTGGTCAGTTCTGGCTCTGCATAGATCATATGGATTGTTTTTGACATACCGACAAAGGTGTAGTTTCGTATGAATTTGTATGCACAGTAGTAGCAACAAGTGAGTCTCTGCGAGGAGTCAATTTAAAGTGAAAAAAAACAAGGTCAACCAGGAGAAAGTCGATTATTACGAATCATCGCCGTGGTGTCAAGCATGACGTCAGACATACTCAACCGCCGCCGGGCAGACGGAGTTGTTCGCCATTGAACGTCTATTTATATGCGATTTTCTTCCTTTTCGGTTATTATAGCTAACACTGTAAAGCGAGGCTTCAATTACACCTAGGCTACCCCTGTTTTCCCTTGAGGGTAAGTGAACTACGGCTTGTTGTTCTGCCGAAGGTTGAGGCCGCCCAGAGAGCATGACATCATCAGTCTATGACCGAGAACAACAGTGGGGGAAATGGACAGGGAGAGCATACACGGAGTGAATGGGTTTGATTGTCGCTTTACAATTGACTTGACCTGTTATATCTATGTCTGGGTTATTATGGGGTTGTAGGTGCCGTTGCTCATATCCTGAAGAGCGAATGTAGGATCTACGCCCGTCTCGTGGAATACCCAAGTTTATACCACAGGAAGATACAATTATGCATTAAGTATCACTAGTGCTGCTGCAATAAAAAGGACCTTGCATCCGGAGGCAGCTCATCATTTTGGATACTGCACCTCGTGCTCGGGATTTCTCTTTAGTGTTCATGCTTCCGTAGGGTGGACGATCCTTGCTGCTACATCGCCGGTTGGACATGGCTTCAACAACCGAGATCCATGGATGCTATCACACTGGGGGGAAATCAAGAGGAATATCAAATACCTCGACGGAGGCACTGAGAAGCCCCCCGCGTTTTACGAGCACCATAGCCTTGTCTTTTTGTTGTTGGCGGCTAGATATCTCCAAGGCTCTACAAGAGACCTGGGTTTATAAGACACTCGACGATTGGCTTCATACTACCAAGCCCTTCACCACCCGGAGCGCAGAATACTGTTGTGCTTTCACAGTAGGCCCTGGTACAAAAAAGCAGCAAACTACAATGGCTGCTACTTTCTTGATGGCGCCCAAACCGAGCCAATGTGAATATGCTGGAGACGAGAGCTTCATAACGGAGAACGGCCATAATGTAAAGTAGCTGCTGTTATCATTTAACATGAACGGCCTGTTCACAGAAGTTATGTCCAAAAGTATTCTATGCTCCATTATCCCGGGTCGACTTCCTGCGCCTGCAGCTTTCCAAGATGGCCGCGCATGCTGTACCGAGCAGCTAAAGAAGCATGGACGTCTTATCGTGCTCCATGAGCTTCCACTAAGGCAACAGTCTGCGCTGCAGATATGACCGAGCTTGATTTCAATGTGTCACGACTGGTACATTGGTCCCGAATGCTTCCCCTCTTTGTAGCACCTGGGATTCGGACAATATATGCTGGGAAGTACTCTGCGGAGAAGCTATGACCTGTAGCATTGAAAGAACACTGTAGAGGATTCCATCCCGGAATGTCATCCGTGACGGAAAGCCATCCGTAATAACGCCGTTGGTGGATTCTCGGTTGGACTACCCGAATACCCCACATGTATCTTATCTAGCGGAGCCGATCAACTTTGGTTAGTTTATGCGATTGCATGGTTCGTTATATTAAAGCTGTTGCGCGAGTAAAGTGTATCAAATTGTCTTCTCTCCTTCTTACATTCAAGTAGTCTACGGTACACTCGATAATGTTGCCCAGAACCTCTGCTAAGTTGCCAATTGCGCGCACATTGCGCTTGCGCTCAATTCAAGCACGAAGTGTCGCAACCGTGCCTTTTCGACTACCAGCGGCCAGAAACGAACCTAACGTGAGTACAATAATAGGGTCGGAGAGGGGGAGGAGAGCTAACCCGCACAGCTTGATTTTATCAAAGGATCACCCGAAAGAGCACAGCTGGAAAAATCCCTGAAATCCCTCAAGTCTCAATTACCCCTCGAAAGCCCATTCTTCGTCAACGGCAAAGCGCAGTCCGCTTCAAATACCATCGGACAACCAATTCCATCCGAGCACGCCACCACATTCACCAACTATCCGCTTGCGACTTCGGAGCAAATCAATGCATCGATTGAATCAGCCCTGGGTGCTAAAAAGGAATGGGAGAATACGCCTTTCGTCGATCGAGTTGCTATCTTTCAGCGAGCTGCGGAGCTTGTGACTGGAAAGTACCGATATGACCTTATCGCTGCGACGATGCTGGGACAGGGAAAGAATGTCTGGCAGGGAGAGATTGATGCTGCCGCTGAATTGGCAGATTTCTTCCGTTTGAACTGCAATCTGGCTGCTGAGTTGTTGGAGAAGCAGCCGGATCGTGGAAGTGAGGGGATGTGGACGTATGTTCCTTCAAACCATTCCCTTCAGTGACTATAAGGCCAATTGCTAATTCATCTAGACGAGTGGACTACCGACCCCTCGAAGGATTCGTCTACGCCATCTCGCCATTCAATTTCACAGCCATTGGAGGCAACCTGGTCTCCGCCCCCGCACTAATGGGCAATGTCGTGGTCTGGAAGCCTTCCCCATCCAACGTCTACGCCAGCACACTGGTCTACAAGATCCTGCTCGAAGCCGGCCTACCCCCCAACGTGATCCAGTTTGTCACCGGCGACGCCGAACAAATCACAAACACAGTCCTCTCCCACCACGAATTTGCAGGCCTGAACTTCACAGGCTCCTCGGACGTCTTCCGCTCGCTGTACAGCCAGGTCGGTCAGAACATCGGCAAGAAAGTCTACCGCGACTACCCCCGTCTGGTTGGCGAAACCAGCGGCAAGAACTTCCACCTCGTTCATCCGACGGCTGATGTCGATAGCGCTGTTTACCACACCATCAGGGGTGCATTCGAGTACCAAGGACAGAAGTGCTCGGCTACTTCGCGGCTGTATCTGCCTGAGTCGCGGGCTCAGGAGTTCCTGTCCAAGCTCAAGGAGCAAACAAAGACCATCACCATTGGATCTCCCGACAAGGACTTGGATGCGTTCATGGGGCCTGTCATCCACCGGGGCTCCTTTGAGAAGATTAAGAGCATTATCGACGCCAGCAACAAGGATTCGTCTCTGGAGCTGATCACGGGTGGAACTTACGATGACTCGACGGGCTTTTACGTGCACCCGACAGTGTACCGAGCCAACGACATCGACCACGAACTGTTCAACACAGAGATCTTCGGTCCAGTCCTGTCAGTATACGTCTACCCGGATAACCAGTGGTCGTCTACCCTGCAAAAGATTGACAAGAGTGGCGGTGGATTTGCCCTAACGGGAGCTGTCTTTGCGGCGGATCGGAAGGCCGTCCGAGAGGCCGAGGATACACTGCGGTATTCGGCAGGAAACTTCTATATCAGTGAGTTAATCTTTCCCCTCTTTGAACCAGTCCCTTCTGACATCTTTAGACTGTAAAACTACAGCCGCACTTATCGGACAGCAAACATTTGGTGGAAGCCGCGCCAGTGGAACAAACGACAAGGCCGGCAGTCCGAATGCGCTCTTGCGATTCACAAGTCCTCGGACGATTAAGGAGGAATTCTTCCCGCTTAATGGATACAAGTACCCTAGCAATGAGTAATTAGCATGTAGATAGCACAATTAGGTGTACATAGAAGCAACCATTAGCAATGCAATTGCCAGTCGTTTTATTGTATAGCTTCATTATATCTATATCGGGTAAAAGTTATACTATCACCAGCTAATGATTATCGCATCGCATAATCTAACCACATGTTACTCTTCCCGCTAACCAATTCGATCCTCTGCGTAGACAACGTTGCACCCCCGCCCGCATCGTGGAATGCATCGCATAGACTATCCTCCCACCGCAACTTGCGCCATGGCTATCATCACCCGGATACTGGAACCGAGCTAGCCTTTGTATATGGTGTGATCTAGCTAAACGTACATATAAAGACCTATCCCTCCCCCATCAAACACAGAACCAACAATTTATTCAATTTATTCCGACATATAGCCGCAATGCCCATTTCCAAATCCGCTCCCATCGCCATTATTGGCGCAGGTGTCTTCGGCCTATCTACCGCCCTTCAACTTGCCAGTGATGGGTATACGAATATCACTGTTTACGAAAAAGATGAACAGATCCCGCCTCGCTCGTCGGCCGGCTATGATCTTAATAAGATCGTGAGGGCTGAGTATGAGGATCCGTGGTATACTGAGTTGACCATCGTACGCCTTTCCTTTCATCTTATTGAAGCGTCATTATAGCTATGCTAACGCTGTATACATATAGAAAGCAATTGAAGCGTGGAAAACCCCCCTCTACGCACCTCACTACCACCAGACTGGGTTCCTGCATCTGGTCTCCGGCTCCGCGCCCCAGAAAGCAGTCGATACGCTTACGCGCTTTCTCGCGACAGTCCGCGACCATCCCAAATACAAAGGCCAGATCCAAGATGTCGCTACCCGCGAGGACATTCGCAACATCGCCTGGCAATACGATGGCCAATTCCCTGGCTGGAAAGGCTACTTCAACCGACAGGCCGGCTACGCCCATGCAGCCAATGCTCTGCTCGCGGTACATAAGGCTGCCGCCGCCAATGGTGTCAAATTTATTCTCGGCAAGAACCGCGGCTGGATCACCGAACTAATTCACGACTCCCAGACCAAAAAAGTAACAGCCCTCCGCACTCACTCCGGCACCACAATCCCAACAACCCTCACCATCGTCGCCACCGGCGCAGCAGCAGCAACCCTTATCCCCACCGCAGCATCCCAAATCGTTGCAAAATCCTGGTCCCTAGCACACATTCACCTGACCGACGACGAAACCTCCGCCCTGCGCAACATCCCCGTAACCTACGCCCGCGACCTGGGCTTCTTCTTTGAACCGGACCCGGTCACCAACTGGCTCAAGATCTGTCCCATGGGCGGGGGGTATGTCAACACCGATCCCGTGTCTGGACGATCGCTGCCGCCCAAGACTCTTGCCGAGAGCGATGTTTTGCCCGTTGAGGACGAGGGGCGGATTCGGCAGTTGTTGAAGGAGGCATTACCCGGGTTGGAGGGGAGGGAGCTTGTGGGGAAGAAGTTGTGCTGGTTTGCGGATACGAAGGATTCGGAGTTTGTGGTTGATTATGTGCCTGGAATGGAGGGGTCTGTTGTGATGTTGTCGGGGGATTCGGGGCATTTATTTAAGATGTTGCCGATTGCTGGGGAGTGGGTAAAAAGATTGGTAGAGGAGGGGGCCCAAGGGGTTGCTAGGTGGCGGTGGAAGGAGGGGAAGGGGCAGGATGATGGAAAGGGGGATGTCAGTTGGCGGCTTGGGGAGACGAGGGAGTTTGCAGATGTTAAGAAGTTGTCTAAGTTGTGATGCTTTCTCGCTTTATTTGGTCTGAGAGATTGTGTCTTTGACTCGTTTATGATAATGCTAGCTTCCAATTCATCTGTTCGATTATTGTTTGCCAATCGAAACCATTCTTGCTCTGGTCTTCTTCCACATTCAGATCCCGCGACTTCCAAATCGTCTCTGTAGCTTCACGTACCATAGGAATATTACTGATAGGCCATTGGTGCAAAAGAACAGAGAAGTAGTCAAGCACCTGTAAGCGATCCTCATCTGTAGTCGACAGACACCCTGCCAGAAACAGCGGCCACATAGGAAACAATTGTCTCTCCTGACCCTCATGAACCACCCGTCCAATCAGACCTAGCAAGCGGTCAAGTTGTTCTTGCAGCGCCGGCTGACATGGTGGAATATCACACGCCAATTGTAGAAACAGATCCGCCGCCATGCGGAAGCATTCAGCACACGTCGCCAGGTAGTCGCTAGCAGACGGATTCTCCTCAGTCAGCGAGTCTAGTTGGCTGCGGATGGACATGGCCTGGCATCGCAAGTCCTCCTCGCAGGTCAACGAACTGCGACCACTCTGGCGTAGATGCCGTTTCCGTTGAACTAGACGTGTTGTCTTGGCTATGATATCGAGTAAACTGAGTGAGCAGCCCATGTGCGGCTGAATTTTGTCACGGATATCCGAGCCGGGGTCAACGTCTAATCCTATTTCTGGAGGACATTGCAATGCTGACATATTTGCGTGTGAACCGTCATCAGCCTCGCGAGAACTCGTCGTCAAAAAGAAAACAGCCCGGAAACGAAAATAGCTATATACGAAAAAGAGAATCTGTGGGTCAAGGAGGTTGGCGAAACTATTGATGATAGCAAAGGCGCCTTGTGCATGTTGGACCCAGTCTGGTCGACAACCAGAAGCAATCTCTAAAGAGCACAGGATAACGCATGTCATGAGAGCCTCGTTGGCATAATGCAAATTGGCCAAGGACTTGCGGAGCAGACGAAGGGCCTGGGATTTGTACGATAAGGAGACTTTCTCATAATCGAGGTATGTCTCTGCGCGGCGGTCATTAGCGCTTAGTGAAAGCACGGCGTATAATAGCGGTCGTTGTCCGCAGCAGAGAGGGATAACTAGTGATCGAAAGTGGTTGCTTTGGTCATCTTGGAAAACTCGCACTTTGCAGATAACTTCTAAGTCTGCATCCAGTTAGTTGGTTTTCCTATCTTTCATCTAGTCACCATACAATATTGAAAAAGCTGTTTCTCCAGACTGCCACATCCTCCCAACAGGCTTATCGAAGGCCCAGGTCTGGGGGAGCCAATAAGATACCGAGAGTTATTGTCAACCTCGGACCTATCTTTCGATGACAGAGCATGCTCGGTAGAGAACAAGCTCATATCCCGAGACGAAATATTCAAAAAGTGCCATGGTAGATCTCCCCGACGTGACTTCCACCGAACATCGCCTATAACACGTCAGCCATGGACAAACACTAAGCATGTAACCTGCATACATCGGCTAATCTTGAATCGTAGCGAGATCGACTGCGATGGCTCAGTCAGATACGGACACACGACCCCTCGCACCAGACAGTTCTTGCAAGAAGGCCGCTCCTCTAGTTCAAGTGGTCAGTTTGGTTCAATATAGCCGACGCTAGCCAGGAACAGCTGTACCATCGCATCGACGCTTCCTACCTGTCATTTGTTAGAAGGGACTATCGATGCCGTGGATTGGACGTACTCTTGCAGGCCAAGCAACCGGTTCGACTGCGCAGCTTCATGGTGAACAATTGATATTATCTGATAGAGATTGATGTTGCCGGGAATGTAAGGGAAATGTGAACAGTGTTGCTGTGGAATTCCTTGACTTATCGCGGTCATGTGCGGGGTTGCACTAACCGAATCAGGTATCCTGATCTATACAGAGGTACTTGGCACTGATCCATCTTACTGCTTCTAGTCCTACTTTCTGTCTAGAATTCTCTGCCTAGATTAGATACAGATGGAATCTGACATCAAGATGTTCTCGTACTCTCATCATTTTCCTTATCAGGATATCAATTCCATCTCCAGATGACTCTAAACTCGGCGTAAGCTCCCGTATCGGAACCAGTCCCACCACCAAAGGAAGTTGTTATCAGTGACACTATGGAGTAGCGAGCCCCTTAGAGCCCGCCAGAAAGCGGACTTCTCCTCGGGAGCAAATCCGAAGCACAACTGGAGTCGGACTCCATCCCTGATACATCAGGGTTAATGTGATGATCACTGCTATCACGCGTACCCTAGTGCTGCAATGCAACGCCTTGTCGCTTAATCTAGTTCCCATATACCCCGCAGCATGTATGGGAACTATAGATTGAAAAGAGGCCTCCTCACCTGGCCATCTTGATTCCATCCATTGTCTATTCAACAACACGACAACATGCTCAAAAACAAAATTGCAGCTGCCTTTTCAGCTATGAGAAACCATGTATCAAGATTCCAAGTCCGTCGAGGTTCGACTGCATCCCCCTTGACCCCAGGAGCCAGTCTCCCGCACAAGACATCAAAGCCTTCAGCAATCGACCAAAAGACCAAACTGCCTGCCCATTCTATCATCCCGACCAACGTGTTACTACGCTCACTTCTGGTTACCACAATATCCTCCAACTGGATACTCCGCGTTCCGTCCTTGTCGATTCTAATGTTACTCGCGAAAGCAAAAGGTCCCCTGTTCAATGTGGACAGAAACCCGTTTATTCATGGCTTTCTGAAGAGGACTTTGTATGACCATTTCTGTGCGGGCGAGGTGGAAGGCCAAGTGAGAAATACTATACAACAGCTCAAAGATACAGGACTACGGGGTGTTATTTTGACATATGCCCGGGAGACTACCCGGGATGACCGTGTTGCAAAACGAAAGGAAGAGAGCAACGAAAAGATGGAAGCATTGGAAAAGGACGAAATGATCCAGGCCTGGACAGACGGCGTGCTGCAAACAATAGACATGATTGGCGAAGGTGACTACTTAGCACTCAAGTAAGCTTACCTTCTCCCCCTTTTCACTGTCGATGGCTAACAATAGTAGGTTGACTGGAGCCGGTCCCCAAGTCAATCAAGCCTTAACCACCAACACACCCCCACCACCCCAAATGATCGAAGCTCTCGACGAAATCTGCCACCGCGTCGTACAAAAGAATGCCCGGATCCTAATGGATGCTGAACAACGCGCCTTCCTCGACGGAATCTACTCGTGGACCATCGACCTGATGCGCAAGTACAATCGGGACGGCAAGGCAGTCGTGTACAACACCTATCAGGCTTATCTGAAAGCCACACCAGACGTTATTGCGGCACACATGCAGGCAGCCGGAAGCGAAGGTTTTATTCTCGGTTTGAAGTTGGTTCGCGGGGCGTACATGGGCTCAGACCCGAGGCATTTGATACATGATACAAAAGAGGAGACTGATACGGCGTATGATACTATCGTGAAGAATGTGCTGTCGAAACGGTTCAAGGGTTTTGGTGAGGAGAATGAAAAGGCGTTCCCGCCTACGGACCTTTTCCTGGCATCTCATAACTACAAAAGTGTCATGGCTGCTCATCACCTGCACCAGACTCGGATGAGCGCACAGCTCCCCACTGTCAAGGTGGAATATGGACAGTTAATGGGGATGGCCGATGGTGTGAGTTACGGGCTGTTGCAAGTCAAGGGCCACAATAATACGTCCCCGGGAGTCTACAAGTGCTTGACGTGGGGAAGTCTGGGAGAATGTCTGCAGTATCTTGTGAGACGGGCAATGGAGAACCAGGATGCAGTGGCGCGGACGGATTCGGAGCACCAAGCGTTGAAAGCGGAGGTGAAGAGGAGATTTCTTGGGGTTTTGCGTGGTTAGTGCTAGAGTAGATAGGAAATAGACTTGGACTAGCGCAGACGCTAAAACATGGTTAGTCTATCCGCGGACCCACATATAACCTTATCAGATTGTAGAATCTTCCCCGGATTATTTCAATCCTTCTGGTAACGATATGCCAATAGAAAGACTCCCCGGTGTGAACATTCTATCTCTATGAAGTCCCTTGATATGATGTATGACTTGAACCCCGTAAACTGTAACTTGCCACGTTAATTATAGGCGTTATACATGTATGTACTTCGTGGAGACACAAAGATATCAGTAGCAGTCGAGTAGGCTAAACTTTTATTCCATAATACTCCATTGATATCGGAGAAGGGCCAGCGGCAGAATCAGAAATCTACCACAACCATCAATCATCAATACCGCATCCAATTAGTTTGGACCAGCTATCGACCATTCAAGGTTGTTTGTACAGCTTTTGTTCGATGACTTAGTGATGTAAGTAGCGCCAAATGAGCTTCCCATTTAAAACTGACGATGCTCCGCCTGGCCGTTGAGATCAGGGAAACCAAGCGATGGAGTTGCAACCGAATCAAAGTCACGAGTGCTTTGTAGTGTTCTTCCATGGTGTCTATCTGATACCGCCCCAGGGCCACGCATGATCGCGGCCCTCCTTCCCATGGAACAGCCTTTCTCGACTCATGGAGGCTTCTTCCAATCCCTAGACTCGCCTCCTGTTTCGCAACCCGGATGGGCGTGTCCAAATGCTGTTTCCACCACTGCGCGGCCTCGAAGATAGTTGTGATATTTTCATAGAGCACGAGCACCAGCACTGCAAAGCCCGAGTCTGCATGCAACTACTACATCACGAAAGCATGATGCACTGTGACAGGATTCATTTGAGAAAACACAACTTTCTGTCCACTGTGTTTCAGTGCGTCTCTTTCAATAGTGCTGCAACTGTCGCAAGTATCTTTAACGCCAAGCATGTGCACTCGCAATCATCTTCGCTGGTGAGTTAGACGTGTTGCGAGGTTGCTAAACTGGAGGTGGGAAGTTATGTCGGAGTCGCAAATAGCTCCTGCGAGGACGGACTGGAAACTAAGGGTTGTAGGTCCATCGAGGATTCCAAAAACGAGGATTGCAGCCCCAGTTCATCAAAGCTCGGCTCATACCCCACTAGAGCTTTTTATCCTAGTCAGAGGCAGTAGACAGGCTGAATGCGAACAGAAATACCTACCTGTCATGATCCTGATCTCCACCGCCAAGCGGTTCCAGCGGCTGCGAAAAATAATCATCGCTGATTACCAAGGAACATTCGTCCAAGGATGAGGTACTCATGATTGGGAATTGTTCGTCAAATGGCAAATTTGCTGGTTCTAATTTGTCGTGCATTGACAGATCATCGTCGCAATTCCCGTTGATAAGAGGGACTGCACCCCCGCTTCCATCGCCCCCAGACTCGTTGGACAATGTCCGTTGTTTTGATGGAGTCTGTCCTTCTGCGTGGATGGAAATGGAAGGTCGTGGGGGCTGGGGATGCAGTGAAGGTCGTCGGCAGATGGTAGGCTCGTCCAGGTCGTTGAAGATCGGAGGCAGTGGTGCGTCCAATTAAATGAGGACTATGTGGAGTATCTACTCTCAGAGGACCAAGCAATTTATATGAATTTCTTTGATTGAATGTACAAGACCTCGCGGAAGAAACTTCTTCAGTCATATGATGAATACTGGCGACGTCTTCGCCAATACTTCGGCCTGTTCGCCCAGCGCCGCGTAACTGGCGAAGTCCATGAACAGATTTGACGAGTACGCTGGCCTCCTTGTCTGTGATAGTGCAGGACTAACATAGACAACAGTTTCTTGAGCGTGTATTCCCTGCTGAGCGCAAAATCCCCAGGCGTACGAAGAAGAAGAAGAAGAACACACTGGACATGGACGTCTTCCGCGTCACCTACCGACATCATTGGGTCCATTCAAGATATTTCCGTCACGGGAGCATGTTAATTCAATTTGCAACAGTCCAGCTCTGGTCCTCCATCACCGGCACTCGACCAGGCGTGCTACTTCCGCAGAGAACGTCAGTAGATAAGTCGTCCCTTGGCATTCATTCTTTACTAGAAGCCTCCCTGGAAAACCACCATTTCTCTAGTGAATTGACATTTTCATACCAGCTCAACCATGCCATCTGCTGAGCATTACATCAACTGCATGTTCCTTAGGCCATACACCAATGTTATCTGGCAAGTAACTCCACCAATCACCGAAATCACCTCCAATAGTGATGGTATTCAGCGCTTTCACATACTCCCAGTACTCCGGATACCAGCCGCACATTTCCCAGTCAAGAATACCTGTGACTGTCACTTGAGAATTTGATAGATCGCTCGTCCCAGTTGTTGTGTCGAGTGCTTTTTGAAAGGACGCCTCACCCCCATCTCGGTCCTTGGATCGCGGATTGATGGTTACCATGATGTTTCGAGGATGGAGATCACCATGGGTCATCACAATCTTATGGTTGGTGTCAATGTAAGATTTTATCATGGCTATTCCATCACACTCGGACTGTGTTGAATTTGAAACAAGGAATTGATTGAATTCGATTTCATTACTTATAGGTCCTGTTGCAATGTGAACGTGTCTTCGCGTGTCTTTACACCGACGAGGGTTGCCGCCACCAAGCACTGCATTGGCCTCTTCAGCTGGTGGAGCGGGAATGGACCTGAAGTCCTCGACAATAGCTCCCAGCTGCACTTTAATTGAGGTTTTCTGGTCTGTGTTCAAGAGTCTCCATTTGCTGTCCAAAGGCTCCCCAGGGAGTCGCGACATGAACAGGAAGATGCGCTTGCTGTCTGATTGTTGGAGAATGCCATGGATCTCCGGGATTGGAGTATCCGGCGCCTGCTGCTTAATATAATCCAGAGTGTGTATGTGATAAATATTGATGTCATACCCAACTTTCACAATGAGTTCTGAGTTGAAGCCCAACACCGCGGTTGATCCTAGGTTCCAGACGATCTCACAGGAAGCTAGTAGCCTGTTGAGTCCCCCAATAGTGGCGGATAAATCTGGATCGGTTTGACCAGAAATGAACCTGTCTTTACTGCTTGGAGCACAGTCTTTTTTAACGCTTGAACAACCTTCACATCTGCTGGGATTTGGAAACAATCCCTTACATTGGGAGAATCCATCGTCGGTTCAGTGTGTGAAGCATCTGATGCAGAGATTGCTGATTGCACAGCTTCATCACCGAATGCTTTCCGTAAAGCAGAGTATGTTTTGCGTTTTTGTTCTAGTAGAGCGGTCATATCCATTGATGGATATGCCTTAAATTTCGCGCTTATATCATTGAAAAGAAGTGCGTTTACCTTGGCGAAGGCATCTTCTTGCGCACTCTTCAGATGATCTGGCTCTTTCGAATTCGGTAATTTTTGTGTAAACATGATGGAGAATAAGTTCAACTGACTGTTTCAAAGGTTTAATCGAAATAAGGGAGGGTGAAGAAGAGAAAGCGGCGAAAGCGATGAGACGGTGAAAATGACGTCCTTAAATGGCAGGCGGTACTAATTACTGAACGGAGAAGGATGGGAAAGCCCACAGTGACAAGGAGTCGGGGTCGGAGGTGCGTGGTCGTCAAGACCAGATTTGGCCGTGGTTAGACCTGGCCGGCCCATTTGGCCCCAAATGGGGCAAAACCCAGCTCGCACGTGCTTTGCATAAGTTATCCCTCTTTTTTTGAAATCTTCGCTATATTAGCTTTACAAGAAGAACTAATCCCGAATCAGTATGGAAGGTAACATAGTTGCATTTGAGTTTATATAGTTACATCACATTGCTTAATTTGAACCTCATAATCAGTTAGCCATCTTGATCGCTTCTGAACCCTTCCTGATACCCGCTGGGTTGACTGCTGAGGTAAATCAGGCTCATTATTTGATTTGGATGAATGCGAATCATGGGATGAAACACTTGCTTGCCTCTTTCTTCCCCGAGTCTGCTGCTGTGAAGGCTGCATAGAGTTAGATGTAGGGTTCTGTTCCTCTGTATCACTAATTGGATTGATTCTATCCTCTATATCCTGTCCACCTTTCTCCTCTTGTGCCAATTCTATCTCGTCTCTTGTAGTGAGCTCTCAGGTGAAAGCAAGCTGCTCCTCTTCAAGATCAAATTTAACTGCGCACATAAAGAGCATTAGATCTTAAATAATTCTAGCAGACAAAGACCCTCAGCGGTAGTGGCAAATGTCGCGAGCAGAATTGAATAAACGCTCAACCCCTGAGCCAGTAGCTGGGACTGAGAGAATATCCCGAGCAAGGCTTGCAAGTACTGGATATTCATACTGATGATCTCTCCAGAACTGCTGAGGGGGAATTGAAACAGTACCTAGTTATAAGTTAGTTTCAATTAGAAGAAAGGGAAGAAAGAGGACTTACCTGTTTAAGATATTTACTAAGCTCGCTTTGCGAGCCTTGAGAGGTAGAACTTCGACCAAGAAGTGAATAGAGCTCATTAGTCTGAAGCAATTGGTTTTGGTTAAGTGAACTAGAACCATGAAGCCTATCCTGATATCTGTGACGGCTTGACATCGTGTCTACGACTCGACGCTGCGTCTACGACTAAGTATGACAAACGAATCGAACAAAGTCGACATGGATAGAACCATACCGTACGGTCATCTATAAATAACCCCTTCATCTGCTAGATAGAATTCCCCTCCTTTTCTTTCTTCGGATTCGATATTCTCGTGGATGGCTACTAGTTGGCTTAGATAGGAATATCAATTCGTTAATATCTACAAGCTACCGAGCCCGTGACAATAGCTTTTTAGAAGTATTGTTCGGTCTCGCAAGGCCATGCTCACCCAGTGATCATCCCAACACTCACCCTCGACTCTAAAGGCATCACCTCAGTCAGCTGCACCCAATTAATGCTCTAGGTCTACAGTAGAAAAAAAAAAAACAAAAACATACAACAGCCGGGATTCGCTGGTGGTCACCCACCCAACTACTAACCGGCCGGCGTGTGGCTTAAGTACGGCTGAGCGGACGGGAAGCCCTGTTTTCCACACCCTATGGTCGTATGTGATTAGATATAAGAAATAGTTATCCTCATAGATAATTATCCAACCTGTCAGCCCAAGTGATGGGTCCATGATATCCTCTCGTACAATAACAGACGAACATTGCTTTGACGCTCCAATTTTAAGGACGATCAACACATTCATCGACACTCGAACGCCTCGTCCGTGTCACCGGAGCCAGTTAGGTCAATCAACACCCTCGCTTAATCCACTCCGTCCCCACTTCCTTTTTTAGCTCGTCGGAGATACAACCGTGGTGTCGTTTAATTGAGGTGTTCCTCAGCTCTTGTCGTGTGACATTAGTTCAGCTGCCATCGCGGCCCATCACAAGGAAATATGAATGGCCAATATTGGATGTTCGGGCTCCATGCCAACGTACACCTGAGAATAAATGGGTCTGTCAAAGATTGACGGATCTTAGGCATCATATGGGGTTACTGGGAAGGAAGAATCATAAATAACGGCCTTGTTCCCGGTCAAATCGGTCGTTTCCAGTGCAACAGCTAATCCTTCCTTTCTGAGTACCTTGAGAAATAACACAATCAACCAATATGGGTGTAACTGAGACTCCTGAGAAGGGGCAGACCGAGATTCCTGACCAGGACACGATCGAGAAAGAGCTCAAACAGTCACAAAAATGTGAGCCAATCGTCTTTTCTCGCAGAACAACATAGTTAAACAGCTCTAGCAAACGAAAATGACACCCAAGCGATGTTCGACATCTACATCTACGATGAAACTTCCAAGACAGCCAAGATGGAAAAATTCGTCAACCTTGGAAGCATCAAGAACATCGAGGGCAAGGCTCTGAAGGACATCCGGAATATGCTTATTAGTCAGAATGCGTTGACATATAGACAGTAAGTGGTCTCCATCAGATCTTCAAGTATCTCTATTAACATATAGAAGGAAAGGAAGCTCGTTCTGCAACAAGGCTGGGGCTCAAGCAAACGAGGATCTGAGCTTTTCCGAGTACATGGAGTCTCTTGATCGCGGAGTGGAAACGTCGATCGATGACAAGGAAGAGAAGAAACCGAGCAATGAAGGCGATGAGGCTCAATCCGTATGCTGTCTTTCGATACCACATTGTGATCAATTTGTTAACAAGAACAGGCCAGCATATCTGGCACCCAGGGCGGTAAAAAAAACCCAAAGAAGGAAGTCTTCACTGTCTATCTCAAGTCTCGCAGACTCCCTACCGAGGTAGACGAGGCGACCAAGGAGTTCATGAAACAGAAGTTAGAACTCGAGCTCAGAGTACGCTACCCAATGTCCAAAGTTATCGCTCATCACTGATGATTGCTAGCAAGCGGAACTTGGAGTAACAGTCAAGCCCGAGCTCCTTACTAGCTCTTACAACCACAATAACTTCATGGCTTCAGCTGGCAGTGGCAAAGTGACGTGAGTCTTTTTATCTGATGACTGATCATGATACTTACCAGAGCAGCCATCCAGCCGATATGACACAGAGAGAATGGAATATAGTCATGCAGACCAACTCTCTGCTCAACGGTAGCTATGTTAGACAGCCCTCGGCCGGAGTCCCTAAAAAGGTCGAGCGTGCCATGTATCCAGGTATGCAGATCAAAGGATCAAGTTTGACATCAAACTAACCCAGCGACAGCCTTTCAACTGAAGCCCCGCCTGTTTCGTGACTACGAGGTGTCTCTCGATAGCAAAGATATCAAGCCACCTGAGGTATAGTGATAAATTTCAGGATTCACAGAAAGAAGCTGATGTGAAGTAGCAAATGCTGCGTATCCCTCGCTACAGGGTTGAGGATGATTCTTACGTCGAGGTGTCGGAGAACAAATCCTCTGGCGTCGGCTATCGCTTCAAGCTCTCTTTCTGAAATCGCCGCAGAAGTTGCTGTGTAAGTTCTTGAAGTCATTTTATGTTACTTTTACTAACAAAAATAGTGGAGGAGGAGCTTTTGGCTACAGTGCCGGTGCTAAGGCTTCATACAAAAACGAAGAAAAATCGGCAAACTCCACGACGAGCCGTAAGGATGAAAACCATATGACTATCACTTACAATGTCAGTTGCCCCGGAGAAGCGTTATATGAAACTGACTTGCTGGTTTAGTTCCCCCGTGTAGTTGTCCAGCTGGATGAAGACAGTCTAGAGCTTTCAGAAGAATGTGCGGCGGACCTGAAGCATGTGAAAGACAAGGCTTCCGTGGAGGCATTCAGAACTAAATACGGTAGGTCACAAAAGGTTACGTATCTTCCAATGACAATCCCAGAATCTAACATTTTACGAAGGTGCCTTCTTCGCATCTCGTGTAGAACTTGGAGGACGGCTTCACTCCTCAGAAAACTCAAAGGCGTTGGGCAGTGGATCCGTGGAGGAGAAGTCCAAGGCCATGAAAGTCGCCGCGAGTGTGTCGTTCTCTTCGCCGTACGTGCAGGCGGCTGCCAGTTCCAGCTATGGAAATTCCAGCACAAGCAAGGAAGAGAATACCTCGAGCTCTCTTAACAACAACATGACTTGGGAGGCTAAAGGAGGCGATACCTTATTGTGCAATAAGTAGGTTCTCGACAATATAGGTGCGCGATCGATGCTAATCTGTTGGATCACAGTCCCCCTGCCTGGTGTAGCACTGTGGCATCTTTCTACAACTGGCGCGTTGTCAAGGTATTAATCTCCTTAATTTGAAATCATTGAAGGCAACAGCTAATAAAACAACAGCAAGAGAACCTTCTCTCGATCGAAGAGCTCATTTCGAGGACAGATGGACATCAGGGTGTCAAAACCCTATTTGACAGCATCTTGCTCCCAGAGGGGAAGAAACCCGAGCCTCCCAAGGTGGCAAGTGATTCGCTTGTGGTCTGCTTCCTTGGTAAAGACTCTTACCAATACATGACCATGAGAGAGGATACGGGTCCTAATACTGCAATTGGCAAAGTCATCCCCAGTTCTGAAAGAAAACAGAGGCTCACAAATTCAAAGGTCAACATGTTGCGAACGAAGCCAGGACCAAAATACTTAACAACCTTTTAAGCGGGGACGGTATTGGTTACACCGGTTGTACCCCAGCCCAAGCCGCGTGGCTTCAAAGATAGATGTCGAAATGCTGTCGCCCGCTTGTGATGAGAGATGCGAGATATACCGGATCTCAAGACTTCCAAGTTCATGGATTGATCAATACCACGACTGGACATAAGAGGGTAAAAGTCTTCATTTCTAATGATAAAACTGGACTTTACTAACCAATTTCTTCTACCTCTTTAGCTCCAAAATGGCGCCACTTATAAGGTGTGGAATAAATTCGCAAAAGGATGGATCAAGGGTACCGACTCTTTGCCTGATTTCTATGACAATTCCTTCCTCCACGAAGAAGGCGATATGGGAGCTGCTTACATCAAGTTGCGGTCTGTCAAGCCATTTGAAGTGTCGGACGTTCTCGATCAAGAGGACGAAGTCTACATAGACATGTACGACGAAAGTGGAACGTTGCTTGGTCCAGTCAAGGAACTGCCAGGTGGTATGCTTGGTACGGACCGAAGCGGGGGTGCTAAGACGTTTGTCCTCCGCTTTCAGTAATGGTGACTCGTCTATGATTTTCAAGGGTCTTCCACAAGATCAACCAGAGATGATGCTAAATAAAAATCTGGCTAGTCAAGAATAAACAAGAACCATGGAAAAGTGTTGACTACTATGCTCGGTACGATGTCATAGGCACTGTTCGGAGTGAATAGAAGGAGAACTCTGATTCTAAATATCTATCTATCGTATGGCCTTTTTATACATATTCTGGCGGCCATCAACTAAGTGCAAAAGGGAAGGTCATTGCGAAGAAGACAAAAGGCGTGCGATGTACATACTATGAGTATGCACTAGTCTACAGCCTAAGGACGCTGGCTGCATAGCCGTAGTCCCCGACCCTATCATCATTAGGTTCGTGCAGTAGTAAGTCGGACGTTTTTAGGGTAGGCGGGAGGCTCAGGCTCTGATTTGTCAGTCGGAGCGGCCAACATATCAGGCATTCAGCATATACAGAAGTCAACAGATACATAGAATTCCTCAGCCAAAGACCTCCTGTGCTCCATCAGTGGACGCAAAGCTGCTGTCCTGTGGTCTCTGGGACAGACACAAATGCTCTCTAGTAGCATCATTGGCCATGGATGAAGTGCTTCCAGCTGTTGTCTTCACCGTCAGTGGATGCCTGCGTGTCTTTGCTGGGCATTCTTTTGGCTCACCATTAGGTCTGCAAATCGATGTTAAAGGATCTTCAACTAGCCCACCTGTTGCCGGACTACTCTCGCTATTGTGGTTCTTCTTGGAATCTTGGCAACCTCGGACCATTCAGGGTGCAGGTTCTTTAGTGGTCCTTGCCGCTTGACTGTCTGGCTGACAGATCAGCGTGATCTTGGAGATGGATGGGAATTGTGTTGCCCTTCCAGGTCTTGCCTGTGGATCATGACACAGAGAGAGAAAGCGGCCTGCAGGTATTTTCAGAGGTACAATAGGATGGGTTTGCTTGGAACTGGAGGTGGCACCTTCCCCATCATTGTCATCGGGTCTCTCATCTCTCTCATCCGTATTGGCACTTGGATTTTCGACCCCAAGGGTCCTGTATTGGAGGTTTTCAGTAATGTCCGCCTCGTCCATTGCATTCTCATCTTCATAGCTTGGGGCGGCCTTGCCTTTAGATCCCTTGACCCTTGACAGCCGTTTCCTCAGATTCGTCTCCAATGTTCAGTGTGCTATCCAAGACGCCCATTGAAGGCGACTGAGAGATCCGCGCGTATGAGTTGCTACATACTGGCGGTGACATTCTTGCACTGCTCTGGCGGCTAGTTGCTAAAGCCTCAACGTGATTTTCAGGCAAGCCCAGACTAGTGGTCACTGGAGGGTCAATCGTGTGTTAGGAAAATGTAACAAGCCACTGGTGAACCATGCCTACCTGGATACTCTTGCTCAGTTCCAACCTGTTCTGAGTTAGAATAACTGGCGGTCTTCATTGATGGAAACACCTGCTGATGCGACTTCTCCTGCGTGATGTCATCCACTTCAACAGCCGGTCCATGATGCACAATTTCACAACCATCCCTGTTATTGGTCTGTAGTTGTGTCGCCTCTACCACCGAATCTACATGTCTAAAATTAGTAAGCTATGAGGCGTGTCCACTGTAGGTCAAGCATACCAAATGTTGATGGCGCATTCCAGCTCGAAAATACATCCTTGACGTTCTTATCCTGGTGGCCACAGGTGTGTTTGTCTCTGGGCCCTTCTCAGACACTATTGAGCTGTTTTCCACCAGACAAGTGTCCTCAAACTCAATATCAAATTCATTGCGAACTGCCGTTGCACTCCCACTGGAGGACACCCTCAGATCTTGAGACTGTTGGGAGGTTCCTGGTGTAGCATTCTGGGTGGGAATGTTTGCCATCATGGGGGCACATGGTTTAAATGAAATGGGACTAGTCGGGGGTGACAGGCGTGCTGGAGCTGAAGGAACTTGGTATGGCTTCCAACAAGAAGTAGGAAAGACATGTGAGCAGAGTTTAGGTGGAGAAGGTTGATAGCAGAAGTTGATATTATCAAGGCTGATATTAATTGTTTGAAACGAACTTTAAGAGAATCGAAAATGAGAGGCAGAAAATGAAAAGGGAAGCAATGATGGTACAGGGAGAGTTAATACTCTCAGACAGAAAAATAGGATTTTATAGCCCAAAGCACAAATATCATGCAATAGACCTGGCACAATGGCACACAGCCCACAGACCACAAAATCCGTCGACCCGCATGCTGATCGGTGAAAATAAAAACAGTGACCCAGCCATTTACATCCATAATCACAAATTCACCTCGGTACACCCCTATCAATAAGTGGAAAATCCAACAGTAGAGATACACAATCAAACAACGCAGGATGCGCCGCGCACATAATTGCCTCTGAGAGTCAGCCCAAGTCGGGCTGCTAGCAGTACGAACGGTTCCGAACATCGCAGGATTGCAACAGAATATCTCAGCACGATTAATCCCGAATGTAACTAATCAGGCATATCAGTTTCCCACTTGAGGCAATCGGAAAACGCGCCAAATGGCCCATCAATTCTAGGCTTTGGCCGGGTGATGCAACAGGAACTCCCAAAGGCCTGCTGTCAGGAAGAGCGGCAAGAACGCGGCATTTCTGCCATTGGTGTTCAGATCCGGCTGCTTTGCAGAGGCAACACTTGCTGATGCTGGATGATTCGGAGCAAGCACCGCCGCCTAGCTGGACACAATCATGGGCCGGCCAGCAGAACTCCTTTGAATGGCGTTCCTTCAGGTCATAATGCGATGACCGCAGGATCACATTGTGTCATCCAGTAATATCAGTGATTCGTACCATGGAGGCGGTTTATGGCTGCCTGGCAGTTTCACAGGTGCATGTTCACGGTGAGGAGATGGAGGCGGAGCGGTCCTTGTTGTTGTGTGGTCATCTCCGATGGGTGGAGATGGTGAGAACCGGAACGGCCTGATCCGATGCACATGATGGGGAGCCGGAGGCGGTGTTGGTGAGGGAAGTAAAGGAAATGAGAAGAAGTGGACGTCAAGCGACGCACCAGCGATCTTATATAGTCGGTGGACGATGTGAAGGCGGAGACAGGCAGCAGTTCCCTTCATAGTATAGCATATTAGGCTAAACCTAATATAGTACACACTAAACCGCATCTAGTGTGCGAGACAGCAGCGCTAAACCCGAACGGGGGAGTTGCCGAGAACGGCGACGGTCTGGTAAATGCGAATTGTACATGATAATAACCTCACTAATGTTTTTAGAATTAAGATAGGAGGTTAGAACGAGCGATAAACCCAAAAAGGAAAGATCGTAATCTATTTCCAACAAAAGCCCTCCCATACATATAGCTGCATATTCCATTTCCACGCTTTGAACAGATATTAACTGATAAACCGACACAAAAAGCAAAAGCACTAAGTAGACTTCACCCCTGCAGCTATGAATTAGACTCAGAATTAGAAATGGCACTCTGAAGAGCGCTAGTCAAGTCAGCATGGAAAAGCGGCCGACTGATCCCCTCAATTATGGCCACCCCATGTGAACTGCGTCTGCGGTACGCCTTGCCATCGAATCCCTGGCCTGCCTTGATATTCTCCTTGGAGCTCTTCCAGTTTGACAGATTCTCACTCCCATGCACATCCCTTTCTGTAGCCTGTGGGTACTGCTTCATCTGCAGCCCAATCTCGGCATCTTCAGGCCCCGGTCGAAGAAAAGATTGATCCGTGATGGCAGTGGGGTCGCCGTCAATCTCCGCCACGTTAAAAATGGCCTTCCACTTGTGTACTCCATTCGGAGATTCCGGTGCCGGGAGCCCGAAGCCCGCCGCCGCTAGGGCTCGTTTTGTCCATCGACTGTTGATGTGGGCGAAATGCCATTGGACACGGTCTGGCGCGGCGTAGCGGTCGAGCTGGTTGCGGACGTCGATCAGGTTCTGCACGCATGTCACATCGACGTTATTCACTGAACAAAAATCGAGAATGACAGCTCGGAGAGTCGGCAACGGAGACAGGGCCAGGGCCTCTTGCTCCTTGGATTGCGCGTTTGTTGGGGCTGGGTCATTCCACGGTCGATCGCCCAAACTTCCCAATGTATTTGGATTCGTCTGACGGGTAGTCTTGAAGATATGCTTGACGAGGCTGTCTGTGTAATGGTTTGCGTTGGGGTAGTTGAACCCATCCGACAGTCTGTAGATGAAGATGCCCGGTGATGGCTGCTGTATCTTGACGTGAGGGTTGGAACCGTCCGCATGTGTGTTTGGCAGGTAGATGCTCCGTGGAGAGTTGCTTTCGTAGTGCAGCTTGGATAAATCCATTCCTTCATTCAGCGGATGATCGCCAACAACAGAATGAACCTGGACATGACCGAGAAATTCTCCGCGAGCCTTGGCGATTCGGAACAAGAGTACTGCCAGAGAAACGCAGATGGTGCAGTAGATTCCGATCTCGATGGTTGTGAATATAATGACAATAACACCCATAAGGAAGATAATTGCATCAATGGGAGACACACGCCAGAATTGATAGGTTGTACTAGGTGGCGTGACAAGATCCCCCACTGCATGGATAATCACAGCAGCCAAGGAGGATTTGGGAATATAATAGAACAAAGCCGGCAGCGCGTAGATGGCCAAAAGAACGACAACAGCGGTGATGACGCCAGCTAGAGGAGTGCGCACACCCGATTTCGCTTTGATGGCAGTGCGAGAGAACGAGCCCGTGGCGGGAAATCCACCCAGGAATGGTCCCAACAAGTTGGAAACCCCAATGGCAATGAATTCCTGCGATGGATCAATAGTGTAGTTATTGACGCGACCGAATGACTTGGAAATAGCAATGTGCTCTATAAGTAGAACAATTACTGCAGCAGGGAGTTCGCTGGCAAATGAGCCGATAATTTCCACATTAAGCTGAGGGACTCTTGCATGCTGAAAACCCCGAGGGACATCACCAAGCATCTTGAAAGCAGGGTTATCGTGACGGTGGAGATTCACTGCAGCGCTGATCATGGTATAAAATAAGATGATAAAGGCAGTGCGTAAGGTCGAAAGGAAAAAGAAAAACTTTGCCTTCTGAGGCATTTTCTGTGCTCCGTAATTACACGCTGAACGAATCCCGTATAACATTGCGAGAGCCGTAAGACCCATCGCAGCATCCATTTGCGATGTTGGCAGGTATTTCAGCGTGTCAACGATAACCTGATAGGTGGCTCCTCGAGTCGAGAAGCTTGCTGTTTCTCCAAGGACCGTCTTGACTTGACCAGCGCACACATTGATTGCCGATCCGGTCATGAATGCTGTGATCGCTGGCAGAGGGATGAAGTCGACAATGAATCCGAGGCGGAGGAAGCCGAGAACCGTCACGATTGCGCCGCAAATAATAGCAAGGGCCGAGGCAATGACTGGGGCATCCAATTCGGGATGCTTCTCTTGGGTGCTGATGATGATCGTGCCGACTAGAGTAGACATGACAGCCACGGGCTGCGCGACGTTAGCCTCTGGGGATCAGGATGGGCAATGGGGATCCACAAGCTTACTCCAATCGTGATGTCCTTGGAAGTTGCAAAAAACCAGTAGATCAGGACACCCATGAAGGATGAATACAGTCCATATTCTGGCGGCAGCTGGGCCAATTCGGCGTATGCCATTCCCTGAGGAATAACAACTACGCCGACGGTCACCCCTAGAAGACTCGATGTTAGCTTCGACGATAGGTCTCTTCGGCTTCCACGTACCAGCAATCAGGTCTCCGATAAGCCATTGTAGATTGTAATATACGATCCAGTGGAGGAAAGGGAAGAGGTTGTATAGATAGCGGCGGACTTGCAGGATCGTTGGCGTATGGGTGCGAATCCAGTCAGCTGCCGTCGGCTCAGGCTCGATATAGGCATAGGATTTGACTTCATCGCTCAAGGCAGGGTAAGTTTCTGGGATCAGGTCGATGCCCAACAATCTGGCCAGAGCATGGCCAACTTTAGTTGACATGCTTTCAGCCATAGCTGCAGCAAACTGTCAGTTTTTTCAAGGATGCGAGACCTCAATACCTAGAACTATCGGGCCTGGTGAAAAACAAAGTGGGAGGAAGAACAAAAAACAAACAAAAAAAAAAAACCCCCCCGAATAAAACATCGCAGTATTTATCCCAGCATTGAAAAATCTGGGAGTATATCCTCTCATCATTTAGGACCGAACCGAGCAGCAAACGTACGTCTGGCGTGATGTCGTGATTTTAGAGAATCAGTGCAAATAGGTCTACGATATAGGCCAGTCCATTAGTTACGAGTCGTAACCTCGATGGGAGCACGCTAGGGGGCATCGAGCGTCAATGGCCCGCACGGCATGGATAGGGCTGAATTGCCAATCTCAACCGACTCCAATAGTCAGTAGATTAAGAGTAGCTAACTATCACGCCATCTGCCTCAAGTAACGCTGTACGTATTGCTGGTCCACCCCAGGCTGCAGCGTTCCGTGAATAGTTCAGCCCTGTAGGGCTGGTGGGGACACCAACGCTTAGTTCCACTTCTACACTTATGCCAGTGGGCCAAGGAGATTATTTGTATCCAACAAGCACCGTTCAGCTGCAACAGAGCTGGCCAATGGGAGTGTTCCCAGTGCGTGTTGATCAACCAAACATTAGAGATAATAAAAGACCGGTTCGCCCACCCTAGGCTGCATAATTCCATGTTGGTCTAGAAGACATGTAGCTGCGCTTTCATCGCTTATAGCCTTCGCTTTCTCTATTTGAGCCATCAATAAAATGGCATCCAGGTCAAGTGGGATCTGTTGCTGATCTTCTTCAGGCGAATAGCAAGGAAGGCCATGCTCGTGAAACTGACCATAGCCTCGAAACCAGCCCGAATGCATAAATCTGCTTCCTTGTCCAATAGGGCACTGACCGTGTCCATGCGGGCAACATGTGCAACATAATCTTCTCCATATCTCTGTAGATTTTTGTGTAAGCCACTGGGCCACTTGTGCTGGTGTGTGGCTTTCTGTTCAAACGATCACTATTTCCCAAACAACAGTCACTTCACCGAACATACCGTCAACAGTGGCTCCCAAAGCGTGGCGCATTGGGTGAATAGCTGCGGTTTTCCAATAACCAGCATCATTCAATATTGTCTGAAAAGTAAGCTCATATGCTTTGGTGAGAGGATCTCCACTGACACCATGAGCTGTAACACTTTTGACAATGCATTGCTCCTGTGTCGCTTCCATCCACCAAAGTGGGAGCTCGTTTTGACCCAGTGGAATGCTCTGCTCAAATACTTCCTCTGGAGTGGTGAGCCCCTTCAGGGCTCTGTCTGCAAGTGCCATCTTTCGTGTCCAGATCGCTCAGGGAGCGGTCAGAGAGCAATCACATAAGCCCTTCTAAAAAGAGCGGGTATCCATAATAGGAAATTGTTGCTGAGTTGCGGAAATGTAATTCGCTTATTTACTTGTGTGCACTGAGAGCAAATTGTGAAGCTGCGCCAGTATGGCATGGATTCGATGATCATCTCTCATGGGAACGGAAACGAACACGGTTTCTATCTTTTTCCAGCAGCTAGAGGCGGACTATAGAGCAACAGGCATTGCTGGATGGTAGAAGAGAAAAAGACATTGTTGTGATTGCTGTGTGGGAAAAGGGCTTGGCTGGCGTGTACAGTGCAGAGGAGGTCGCATCTAAGCTAGAGTACTGACACAGGGGCAAATCGACGGAAAAGGACATGGCACCACCGTGACGAATACCTTGTGGAAGGGGGAGTTGCAGCTGATGAATATCGTATTCTTGCTATTTTCGAGGGTGGGGTCCTGACTGATTTTGGCTTTGAATGTCCTTTTTATAAGACTTCAGCAAGAATCCCCAGCGGATTTTCCCCAGAAATAAGATCGAACAACTAACTGGAGGATATTGAAGATTAAATCTATAATCACTCAGGCGCTTGCAATGATATGAAAGGGATAAGCTTGTGAAAGCAATAGTGGCAGGCCTCACATTTTCCCTATTCTTTTGTACAAACAGCAAGCAAGCAAATCATCGTGAAACCTTAGCCCCAGTCTGCCATCCATTATTTCGCCTGTCAAAACAGATAATTTCATCAGAATGAAATTCAGTCAACTGGTTTATCTAGACATAAGATCATAATCTCATATCGCCCAGATTCAATCTGTTTCTCTACACAGTGTCACGGGCTCGGAATAGTAGATACTAACGAACTGAATTCCTATCTAAGCTATTGTAGCCATCGACGAGAATATCGAATCTGGGGAGGAAAGAAGAAGAGGAATCCACCTACAGGAAGAAAGGGGTTTTATCCATGGGTTGTGTGGCTGCGCTAAGTGCTTTCTTTGTTTGCTTGCATGGCGGCGTTTGTTGATATCAGCCATCAGGGCAGCGTTGAGGCTCTGAGCCATCACACCGGGCCTAACAGGTCCCTCCAATTCCATGCTATCCCATCTGGGCAAGTGCACATTTGCTAGATCCCTGAAATGTTGGCATCACAGAGAATGAACAGGCCGATGAACAAGTAATAGGGGGAGCTAGTTCTGCCCCACCGACGAACCCCTCCTGCAAGATACGCCTGCGCCCACCGGACTTTGAAGGAGGAATCCTGGCGGCAATAACTGGGAGGATTGTTGACAAGCCGGAACCAACAGGGGCTCTTCAAGTATGAAATGGCAACTAAACATCACTTGGATGTATCTGGCATATGACAAGCTAACCCTGATAGCGGCTCTGGATTGCACTTGTGACCGGGCTTTGAGCAATGGATTTACATATGAGTGAATTTATTTCTCCTTTATGCTAATGGTTTATGATACGCTGATATCAATAATAGAAGAATTTGTTATGTTCTTTTCATTTATGATTCTTTATACTCTACTTATATAGCATGCTTATCCTAGGCCCTATCGAATACACAGTATTGTATTCCTTCTTGAATGTTCAATTTAGACGTCTGAATACCTCCTAGGCTCCTGGTTCGGATCTGGTTTGAATGCAATGTCGATTGGCTTTGGACGCCCTTGACCATCTGAAAACACCATCTCCGAATTCATAACGAGAATCCGAGTTACGAGCAGAGAAGATGAGACGAAAAGGTAGAACACAGTTGTTGAGTTTAATCTGATCAAATGTGTAACTTTCTATCCAATATTAGCCTTTCCATCGCCTCTGCGTCCAGATACAAAGCGATGTCGATGCCCCCATCTTCCACCCCAGGATCCATCACTTGAAGACAACCATCAATTTTGGGCATCACCGCGTGCACATATCGCGGCTGTTGTCCAGAACCCACAAAGTCCACCTGGTACACATGAAGCCGTAGCCAAGACGTTACCAATGTATGCTGCGTGCCCAGAAATGCCTGCCACAGTCGCTGGGGCGAGAACTCATAAGCGGCATCATGCAGCATGGTGCCCATCGCCTCAGGCGTGAAGCGCAACATTGTCTGCCGGATTTGACTCGCTGTTCTGCCCACGCTTGAAGAACAGGCGGAAATTCCTGATGTTTGGATATGCGTGAGGAACAGCGGCGACCCGATAAAGGAATCGGACAACGGGGGTGATACACGGCTTCGTGCTCCTAGAGTGAAGTTAAGAAAAACCTCGTCGGACGAGTCGCCATGACCACGGGCCCGGTTGATCGCTGCCCAGATATGAGCCAGCAGCGCGTCCAACCGGGATACATCCGGACGGCCATCTGTGCGGGCTTGCTTCTTGAGTAGACTGAGCTCGGGTCCTGGATAGTGCAATTGCGTGTATCGTACCGGGCGTGAAAAGTCCCATGTTATCCAAGGGCCGGAGGTGGAAGGCGATAACTCAACCTGCGCGAGAATCTCCTGCGGCGGCTTGGAATTCTCTGTCGTTGGGATCAAAAACGGCGGATATCCGGGGTCGCCAACGCGCCACCAGTCAAACCGGTGCAGAGGGAGCTGGCGAGCTGCGGAGACGCACATAGGGTTGGCTGCTGGTCCATCGATGTCTCCTGCAGCGCATGCATCTAGGAGTGTCGGATTGAATATGGGAGCACCCATTAGAGAGGATGTATTGATGGAATGGAACGATTCGCGACATTGCGCTGCCCAGTGATGGACAAACACCATCAGCGCCTGTGCATCAGCCAGGGGATGTGCCATTTTGATACCAATGCCATATCCGCCGTCATTGAACAGGTTGAGCTGGACCTGCATGGCGGGGAGACCTTCAAACTCGCATAGATCGTGCAATGGCAGCAACGTATCAGACAGGAACAGTTCCTGCGTGAATTCATCTCCCGCCCAGAGTCCATCTTTGGATGCGCGTTCTGAAGCGTCTGGCGCCAACGACTGCACCGGCACAGAGGCATGTCGGACAACGCTCCATTCGACGCCGGGATCCTTTTCGCCGCCATGAACGATGGTGAGCCGGTTGAAGCGTCCGGTGTGCGACCCCCCCTGTTGCACCGGTGCCCATTGCAGCTGGCCAGCCCAGTGCGGAAAGTCGCCGAGGGCATTCACCAACGACGAGCGCAGACGGCCGAGAAAATTTGGTTCGTCAATCCCGTCCGGAAGATGATCGAAGAGCCATATCGCACCCGTGGCGGAGAACCGAGCAACGGTGGCATCGAGAATAGAAAGTGGCGTTGAAATAAGTTGTGATGGACGAGATAAAGGGAAGAGACGAGTTTTACTGATTGCCTCCATGATGGCCGATGTCTGAATGAGATTACAATCTAGTGGTGCCTTTATATTTATCTACTTTTCTTGTTTTAGACTCGGAATGGCAACAAAGTACAATTCACAATGACTCATATTGATTCATATCCAATGCACGTATTATTGAATCCCTGAACCATGCTGGAGGGATTATTGGACATATGCATCATTAGATGTAGACGACGGATAAAGTGTGTTGCCGAAGCTGGTAGAATATGATATGGGTTGTCTCACTGAGAGGAGATATCTATCACTCCTGTCGAGGCAACACTCGCGCCAATAAGGACGGCTTCTCCCACAAAGTATGCATCCACGAGTCCCGATTCCAATCCAGCTCCTTATTCACCAATTCCAAATCATATCGAAACGATACCTTGGCCATGATGGTCTGCAGCTCCATCCACCCGAGACTATATCAACAGAATATCAGTCATTTCATCATCTTCAACATAGTAAAAATCCAGCAAATTGCTACCTTCGACCCATTCATGACCGCGTGCTCAGCGAGAATGGTTGACTGGCCTCGAGGTCGTCGGTTACATTCTCTTCCAACCATCGTTCTGGATTGAAATCCCACGGATTCTTGAAGTTGGCAGAGGACATGCTGGCCGCGAATGGGCTCGTAGACACAATGATCTATTGTTCAAATAATTAGCTCCTCTTCATTTATACAGGGACTACCAGATTTAAATAGACAGTGCGGACGGTGGCCGACGAGGAGAGGGTCAAAATGAAGAGAGGGCAATGTACGCCGACCAGATCAAAGTAATCCTGCATAGTATGTCATTTCAGTGGACAACTATGTATTCATATTTCAGATGAAAGGCAATACAATATAGACAAAAGAGAAGCAATGAGATTGACAGATTTCCCAGAAATAATATAAAAGAATCATACACTGCATAGTACTCCCCGGGAGTTCCCAGAAGGAAAAAAAAATAGACAAAAAAATATACCATGAAGAATCCAAACGTGTCAACGCGGAAGACGAATCGAAAGAGATGGTCGACCAACGACACATCAAATTGAAACAACACAATTTTAGTGCAAATGGTCGAAACTCGCGATTAACGAGCGACCCCCAAAAGACATCAATCAACTCCGCATCCAACCGGGATTTTCTCACAACAAACCAAACCCATCTGCCACAGAACCGGTGGCAGGAAAAGTAATGAGCAATCGTAGTCACCCATTTCCAATCCATATACATGAAACAAACAATCAAATCAAATAAAAAAAGGTATGCAAAGCAAAAGCAAGAATAGCAAAGTCAAAAAGGTCAACACATCCCAAAGCAATGTAGACGTATATCGTTTCCGCCTTTCTAGATATCTCCCAATGCAAAAGAAACAAAATCCACTCCGCCCAAGTAAAATAACCCAAGATCCAAAGAATATTTAGCAAAGAATCGTAAAATGGTGGCCAGCCAGAGAGCACAAGACAACTCCAAGCCAAGGATATATGTGCCCAGCACTGTCACACGCTCCAAGCATCATCGCGGTAATCCTCGAGGTCAAAAACAGACGGAAGAAAAAAAAAAAAAAAGGTTGCCAACCGGAAAAATAATAAGGTATCGCTGAGTTTGAGTAATGCAGCAAAATCGAAAGTCGCAGGCGCCGTCGCTCGCAGAAAGCCGAGATATCGCAGATAATCTAATGCGAAGAAAAGAGGTCGTCATCCGGAATAGAAGGGTGTATATACAATGAAACACTGTTTTATCTTTGTTCGTGAAAAACGAAGGCGAAAATAATCTGTCGGTCAAGTCGTGGTATAGTGAGACATTTATGTCGACTGAAACAAAATCAAGAAAACGAAAAACAAGACCCATGGTTGATGGAAACCCGATGATGCAGGAGGCGAGACAAGGGCAGGGTATGTCCCCGACAAAAAAAAAACCGGCTTGATGCTAGCATCTAGGACGATCTCACCACCGACGCTGGTTGTGCATCATGGATGGGGAGATGGAGGTGGGAGGGCTAGTCAAGGTCATTCCGGTGGCAGGATTGACGATCGGGATAACCTTGCGGGTCCTGGCGGAAGATGGCTGCTGGAAGTTCATCTGAGCGGGGTTACCAGTAACACCCGAGTGGACGTAGGAATTGGCGGAAGCAGGAGACAAGGAGATGGAAGGAGTGACCTGCTGCTGGACAGGCTGGATCTGGTGTTGGAGGGGGGAGGTGTCAGGAGAGCCGCTAGACAGCGACGAGCGGTCGGAAGATGCGGAGTGGATGGAATGCAGCTGCAAAACATGTGTCAATTATCTGTTCCACCAGTGCCCTTTGTTTGTGTCCCCTTAAAAGGGAGAAACCGTTCTCGACTAGAATTCAGGAAGGGAAGGGGGTGTGATCCCGAGCGGTGAAGCACATACATCATCCTCGGTCAGGAGACCCGGGCAAAACTCCAAGTCGTCATCCAAGTCAAAAGACCGCCCGGCTTCGAATCTAGCCCGGAAGGCAGACACTGCGGGAGCCTCAGCCAGTTCTCTCATGCTCTTGACTCCGCGGAACTGGCGCTGCTGAGTGTTCTGGGCAGCCATCTTAGGACCTCTCCGGGAGCGGCCTCCATGGTGGTTATTTTGCATGTGAGCGATGTGAGGGTGCTGATGCTGCTGGCCGTAGAAGAAGGTCGACATATTGACGATGTGTAAAGTGGTAAAGTGGTAGAGCGTTGAAGGCGAAGTACCGGGGAGAAGATACGGCGGAAGAACAACGTTAGAATATACGGAAAGATATTTGCAAGAAAAAGGAGAAGCGTTCGAGAAAATGAAAAATTAGAACAAAAAGAGATGATGGATAAGCGAAGGATGAAAAGGATGGAAATTCGAGGAAGTGAAAGAGTAAGAAAAGAGAAAGAGGGCGAGACGAAAGACAGCGTTGTGGGATGGAGATCGTACGAATTAAGAAGAAAATGGCGGGACCAACAGAAAAAGAAGCGAAAAAGAAAACGAGAAAGAGAGCGACAGAGCAAGAGGGGCTGCCGGTAATGTTGTTATTCTTTTCGGCTGAGGCGGAGTCGCCGGTGGATCCCAGCAAGGAATATGACCAGCATGTTACCATACCTTACCGTCACCCTCCTGTCTCCTCTGCCTGTCTTCCATCCTGATGTCTCCTTAAAAGCGGGTATGGTATTGTCATTTGATCACCACTCGTGTCTGCTGTGTGTTCTGCGCTAAGGTATTCAACCAGTTTTCGGAGTCAGATAGTAGCCAATCATGATTTAGGCAGCGGCTGCCTTTGTGGCAAGTTCATCATCGGGCTACCAATGGGGAAACCAACTGATGCAAAGTGGAGATATGGCGGCTATCTTAGTGGTAATTAATGACGTTGGTGGAGGCAGGACTTTTTCTAATCGAGGACTAGTCGCTGTCGGTCGATGCCCGCTAGCGTCAGCATCCATGTATTGTATTGTCATACAGGGTAGTTATCTTACGGCAGTTGACTATTTTGGTAGGTGCCTCGCCCCTGAAATGACGATGCTCTCCGTACTCCCTGTACTATGCACTAGCATTACTAGTCTGGATTGACTGTGGAGACGATAATACGACTGCAATATGAGCCTTATTACGGGAGACATGTCTTCAATAATCCTATCTGCACTTCGTTCTCTGTACGGAGTACGAAGTCCTTGTACTATGTAGGGTTGAGGTGTTGACCTGGTATGTCGCATTATTCCGAAGACCGGCATGCTTCCACGTATGCCCTGTCCACTGTACACTATGTAGGAGGGCAGTAAAAAGTGGCAGGGCAAACTGAATGGTACGCAAGTGGCTAGTACACCCCGCCGGACTCGTTCCAAATCATCGTGCCACTTGGCCCTCCACAGCCAATGACGGCGCTTGGATCAGCAGATCTCTGCACGCCTTGCAGCGCCTCCCTCTCAAAAGTAGAGTGGCGAGACTGCCAGGCATCTTAACCCTGTCAAATCAGGAACCGTTGCTGTTCAGGTGCGATCCGAATTCGGACATTTCTCAGCGTTAACGGAGGGCCGGTCTTCCCGGAGTGCTCTACAGATGCAGTTAAGGAGTTGCTTGGGTCACAATGTGCCCGGGTTGTCGAACCATTTCCCCAGACATTATGATCAACAGATGAAACAGGAGGAGACATCAACCATAGTACATAGTCTGTGGGCGAGGTAGCACCTTGGACAACCCCATTGTCACTACGGGGTGGTGCCATTTGCAATATGGAATGAGCCTGGAAAGGCTGGAAAGCAGAAATGGAGTCGATTCCGTCTGAAAATCCGTGTACTCTGATTGGACCGGAGGCCCGGTTACCAAAGCATCGCCTCATGCACAATCCTTCTCCTCCAAATCCTCTGGCATCTGGATGGAGCACACATGGCCCCATGATTCATGGCCACACAACGGTGGCGTTTTCGACAAGTTGTTCCTGGAGTGTCCTGCGCATGTCATCCGCTCATGTCACCGCTCTTTTGATGTTCGAAGATTGCCGGATTAGTTGAACTCAATCGTTGTCCCGTGATAGGGGTAGGAAGATCTATTCTTCCGCTATCGATCCTCCGTATTTGATATTACGGACAAGCCGACCCCTCGTTTAGGACGACATTCGATAAGGGGCATCCCGTATTCGATTACTATCATCAGGGTCCTTGACATTAGATACGTGCATAAAGCGCTAGACCAGTCCAATCACAACACCGCCACATGTATTGGATTCTGCAATACCCGTCTCAAGTAAATGTCTGTCTGTGAAGACGCATACATGAATCTTAATAGTCAAGCACTGCACAGATGCAAACCCCGCTGGCCTAGGCGTAAGGGTTAGTGTTTCAGAAAGCGCTCTGATGATGTATCTCCGCAGTTAGTACAGAGTACGCCGTAAAATGATACTGTAGCCGCCCGCAGCGAGATGTCGATGCAGTATGATTTTCTGCGGAGTATCCGCACTTCGTATTGTATGGCTTATGGCGTTGTCGCAATGGGGCCACATGGTTCGTTCTGGTACTCCGGTAATTTGGTGGGTTGATATGGCCCAGTTATGTATTCGTATTCGTACTCAGGGCCGGTTGGCTATATATATCCGGAGCGTCGTATGCAGTTCAACGTAGTCCGGAGTACACTGCAACGCATTTTCATTTCTCTATTCCACACTAGAAGCATAACATTTTACTCATTTTTTTTTTAAAAATATTTTTCCTTTCATCTTATGGGTCAGTGTTTCCGTCGATATTGCTGCTTTCATGTGTAGAGCCGCGTCAGTTTCATTTCCAAAACGGGACTACTTCCCCCCAATTGCAGTCAATGTAACCCGCAGTTCAATGTTTGAGTCGCCGAGTGAGATTATCTGAGTCCTCCTTCTCTCTCCTGCGTCGAACCTAAGTAGAAAACCGTAACGCCCCGTCGCCGAACTCAAAGACTCCGCATTGGGATCTACTTCCCCGACGCTTACTGTAGGCACTGCCCTCTCATCTTCCTGTCAATAAAGCAACCCCAAGATTGGACAACGTCAATGCAAGTTCCCTGTAGCTATCCTCAATGAACAAACATCCATTCAGCAAATCAAGGATTCTATTCTTAGTGTAGCCGCCGAATCTCCACACAAGAGCCAAGACGATTCGACTCGCCCTTTGTGAGAATTCGGCACAATGCAGTGCAGTAAAGCCCGAGACTGACGCTGACTATGCTAGCTGTGGAGAGCCGGTGGGGTTGTGGATACTAGAGGGCCTCGACTTGATGTTGTCTTTATTCGAGTAAACCAAGAATACTACATGCAAGTGGTGCGTGGCTTGATTATGTGGACAGGTTCGCAAACAGACTACAGTATATGTCGTATTCAGTTCAGTGTAACTAGAAAAAATACTTATTTTCTACAATCACAATTTGAGGAGAAAGCTACAACACACTGCCAACGTATAGGAAAGTAATCCGTGACAACAACATTGCCAGCGCACCATGAACTAGAACATTGTTTGATACCCCAAAAATAAAATTTGACCCCAGCCCTACGGAGCATTCTTCATTTCTCTATTTATATATTTTTTCGGAACGGGCGGTAATTATTGAAATCCATAAAGCATCTTGAGTCGTACAGATGGTTATTTGATGGCTGGGAGAACCGTGAAAGAAATGCATGTTACTTAAACGGGCTACACATGTGGGGTAATTGATAACGCTAAACCTTATCCCTGCAAAACGTGCCCCACAATACCATTTCCCATTTGGGGAATAGTATATTTATCTCAGAGCCTTGTGAGGCTTCCAAATCCCGTGGAAAACATATTTAGATGATCATGGTTGTCTGGTCCCGTATAATGTTAGATAGGATGGGAGAAATCATCCTTCATGAAGATTGGAGCTGATAGACCAGAGTATTCGTGGACGGTCCTCCGTGGCATGCCTTGATCATTAATATATCCTGAATCGATGAACTAGGCCACTCGAAATGAAAGAGAAGAGATTGGCGTGGTGGCTGTTCGAGACACAGATTAGGCCGGAATTCGAACCTGGCTATTTAATCCTTGATCCGTAATCACCAATCTGCTCATGCTTCACTTATCTAGGTGCTGCGTCTTGACCATCCTTGAAAGAAGCTCCTTGCAGTTCTTCTCACTATATTGCTCCCAAACCTCATAAAGAGACACCAGCTCCTGAGTACACTCAACAACAGCATGAATATCAACTTCGCTTTCAGCAAGCCAACCGATAAGTTTCTGAATTCGGGGCGGAGGACCACCGCCACTCTTATCACCCAGTGCTGTGAGCATATTCATACCACCGTCCCTCATAGCTCCAGCTAAAGCCGGTACTGCAGAGCCGTGAAAACCGGCTTGACTGGGCTTGAACACGACAGCAACGATAATGGCCATGACTGCGATGACATGAGGCGCGTGTAGTAATGGGAGGTCAGTGAGATAGTGGTCGTTGATTACAGACCATGCGAGGGCGACTTCGTCTGAGGTGAGGGCTAGTTCCCGTTGGAGTTCGGTGAGGGTTCGGTATGGATGATGCACGATCATCTGTGAGCTCATCTCAGATATCAGGAAGAATTCGCATTCTCCTACTTTGGAGACATCTGGGGCGATGAAGTCTATCAACAGTTAATGGCTGTTATTTTGTGTAATAAAGACAATCATCAGATACATACCTGGCCAGAGACTTCGAGCCTCACCAACTACGAGTCGAATATGTTGGGGGCACTCCTCCATTTTACAGGCGAGGTAAAATGCAGTCGCAAGCACAAGATAAGGGTTCGTATGTCGTATTTCATTTTTCGTGTAGAATCGTTTGATGTAGATCTGGGCCGTGGCTAGGGCTTGCTGTCTGGTTGACGTCTTCTTCCCAAGCTTCGTAAGCTCTGTCGAGTATTAGCTTTAACTCGAGACTCAGCATCATTTTGTCAGAACCCACGTTGACTGAAATAAATGTTAAGCATCCTTTGATCCGGCAAAGGGAACTGAGTATGCGCAACCATGTCCTTTTCACGTTGTTTGTCGCGCACTTCTGCCAACTTCTCTCGGGTGAACAGCCAGTGTCGACGTTGGGTCGACGTCCAATAGTTGGCAGCCATAATGGTAGCAGAGACCGTATATCTCTTTAAACAGTCTCAGATAGGAAGTATTGACCCATTCATGATAAGGAGGTATACTCCGGAGAATCACGGAATAAGCGGTCTAGACATTCTCCGTCAGTTCCATGGCATGACAATAGCAGAAACATCAATACTCACATTCCTCAGGCCAATACTACAAACGCCTCCAGGGCTACTTCAACCGATATGCTCTTTCATAGACGTGTGTTTACCGCCAGACAGCCACATGTACGCTAGAGAGCGGTGATCGGGCGACTCTTGACCTGCCTGATCGGGAATAGTAGGGCTGGGCCCTCCAATTCCCGTGCCGCCGGCCCGGCGACTACAGTTTATCCGGGCATGTCGTCAAGCGCAAAGCAAATCATCGCGGCTTGATTTCTCAGGGAAACTTCCGGGGTGCAGTTGGGATAAGCAGATCCTCCCTTCTTGTCGACTTCAGCGATTCGGATTCGATGCACAGTTCATTACCACACCGCTCCCGGCTCTCCCCTGCTGCGACAGGGACTTCCTCTCCGATCGTGAAACCGTGATCCTTCCGAGAAAAATAATGACGGGCGTGTGATAAGCAATCATCGGAAAAGCTTCATCATTGAATATGACACCCAACGAATCGAAAAATGACCGTGATCAGAGAGTTGATAAGCTGTGGGAAACTTTGGGCGCCCGGAAAGAAGGGCTTATTGATCTCAATGGGTTGAAAAGGGGGCTGAAGAAGATCGATCACCGTGAGCTTCGCCGTCATGATTTCCGATCTCCGTTGCCAGGCTTACTGACTCGGCGGTTCTCTTCCTTCAGCACTAAAAAATGCGGATGATATGTTACGGAGTATTCTAGTAGCGGTCGATACCAACGGGGATGGACACATTGACTTCTCTGGTAAGGTCACCACGCTGTTCTTTGTCGCCTTGCGAGCGTAACTGGCCTTCCCGCCAGTTTTTCCTTATCCACCTAATCTTCCTCAGAATTTCGGGCATTTGTCGACCATACGGAGAGCGGACTATGGAAGCTTTTCCAGAGCATCGATCGCAATAACAACGGCAAAATCGATAAAGCCGATCTCAAGGCTGCCTTTTCCAAGTCTGGCGTGACCGTCTCGAGCGCTAAATTGAACGAGTTCTTTTGGGATGTGGATAAGAACAAAGATGGCGTTATAACCTATGAGGAATGGAGGTGGGTAGATACTGGACTTCCAAACAATTGTTCGACATTGGCTAAAAACGATTAATGGGGACTAGGGATTTCCTGCTCTTTATGCCTTCTCGCTCGTCCCCCGACCTACGCGCTATCCTCTCATACTATACGGCCACGGGAAATCTAAACCCGGAAGGAGATGTCAACATCAATGATCTGCAGGGTTTAGGTACAGACCACTTGTTTCCTAGACGTTATCTTTTGGCCATCAAGAATCTTTTGTACAATATCTTTCCTCTGCACGCTTTGGCAGCCCTCATCCCAATAGCCCACGCGGAATCCGGCGAGATCTCAAAGTCAACGGTCGCATTGAAAGATGTCTCTGTTTCTCTAGACAATGAGTTCGAGCTGGAATGGCTGCCCATACCCAGGAGTGTCGCCATGTGGATGTCCTTTCGATATTATGAACGGAAGTTGACCGAAAACACTCCTCAATTAGGTTACTTCGTTGCGGGCGGAATCGCAGGCGTCGTGTCGAGAACAGCCACCGCGCCTTTGGACCGACTCAAAGTCTATCTCATTGCCCAGACGGGCGTGAAATCAACGGCCGTGCGTGCGGCGAAAGAGGGTGCTCCACTGCAAGCGGCGGGCAGCGCATCAAAGACGCTTGTTGATGCGATGAAGGAGCTGTGGCGTGCAGGAGGAATTCGGAGTTTGTTTGCAGGTTAGTTTCAATGCGTGACAACCTGTCCGGTTGGATGAATATGCTGATTATGGATAGGAAACGGGTTGAACGTGGCTAAGGTCATGCCCGAATCGGCTATCAAGTTTGGGGCCTATGAGGTCTGATTGCCATCCAAAGAATAAACATCCTCTGGATATGGTACACTAACATATAACAGTCCGCAAAACGTGCATTTGCTCGACTTGAAGGTCATAATGACCCTAAAAAGCTCATGCCGGTATCGCAATTCTTATCAGGAGGGTGTGGTGGAATGGTCGCTCAGTAAGTTCGCGCTATATTGGCATTTGCATCATGGTCTAATAGCTTGTAGATGCTTCGTTTACCCTCTTGATACATTAAAGTTGTAAGTTCTATCCCGTCATTGCAACTTACCTTTCGAATTTCATATCTGATTATCGCGCAGTCGGATGCAATGCGAAACGGTTGAAGGTGGTCCGAAAGGAAACCGCTTAATAGCAGCGACGGCGAGAAAAGTGATTAGTAAAAACGGCATACTCGGATTCTTCCGCGGACTGCCTCTCGGCCTTGTGGGCATGTTCCCCTACGCCGCGATCGACTTGACCACATTCGAATACCTGAAACGGGGCCTAGTCGCCCGAAAAGCTCGTCTTAATCACTGCCACGAGGATGATGTTCCTCTGAACAACTTCATGACAGGAGCTATTGGCGCATTCAGTGGAGCATTTGGAGCATCCGTCGTCTATCCACTCAATGTTCTCCGTACGAGACTACAAGCCCAAGGAACAATCCTGCATCCTGTTACCTATGACAGCATTGGTGATGTCGCTCGCAAAACGATCCAAACAGAAGGTCTACGAGGACTCTACAAGGGAATTACCCCCAACCTTTTGAAGGTTGTACCGGCGGTTTCGATCAGCTACGTTGTATACGAAAACTCGAAGAGATTCCTCGGCTTGAAGTGATATCCAGCGCTCGAGCTTCAGTTTCTTAAAAGGAACTGACTAGTCACCGGTACAGAAACCTGCCTTTGCATTATTCTTGCACAGAACCGGAGTTTTTTTTCTGTTTTATCTTTTTTCTTTTCTTTGTTCCATACTTGATTTGAACCTTGAATATTCTCGTCAAGATACCCATAAAGCCCATTTGGCAACAACTGACGATCCACGACCTGTTTCTCCTTCTGTTTGCGTTCGACATCTCGCGAGCTCCGCATCACCATCACCTTGTCATGGGCATACATCTTGAGATCTATAATATATCAACACCAACTCGACCTGGCCGGTTCCTCGAACGCATCTTGAAAAAATGGTCAAAACGCCGACCACCACACTAGCATGGCGAGGCGTCGTGTGGGAATGAATGCATGCATGCTGCGGAGTTTCTTTTTTGCCCACTTGTTTATACTTTTGACGTCTTTGTGTTTTGGTATTTGTTTCTTAATTTTCTTGTAAAACTTCAGGAGGATGGTTGATTTGTCTTTGTTTGAGATGCATGTATTGTACTTATTCAGGACTGCTGTGCGGCAGCATTCACCCAGATAGAGCTATGTAAATAGAAATTCAAAAACAATCGATCAGTTCGAGCATCACGTCCACGAATATAGATAATTCATCCTAATCCTATCTACTTCCAACAACCGCCCTAACCTCCTCGTCCTTGGGCAGGATATCCGGCACCGGCCCAACAGGCGTGATGCTAAACTGATTAATCTGCTTATGACTCTTCGTATAATGAAACTTGATATGCTCAAAGTCCGTCGTCTCCCGGAAAGCCGGCACATCCCAATACAACCCCCTGACCCAGCGATGAATAGCCGGATACCCCGAGCGAATATCCCTGATATTACACTTGAAATGCTGCACATACACGGGATCGAACCGAATAATCGTCGTAAACAGTCTGATATCCGCCTCTGTGATATTGGTGCCGAAATAAAAGGGCTTCTCGGGGCTGAGCGAGGAGGAAAGGTGAGACTCGATTTTGTCGAGAGAGGAGAAGAGGGTTGTTACGGCGCGCTCGTAGGCTTCCTGGGTTGTTGCGAAGCCGGATTTGTAGACGCCGTTGTTGACGTCGTTGTATGTCCATTCGTTTGTGGATTCGATTTGGGGGCGTAAGAGGGTGGGATAGAGGTCGAGGGATTTGTACTGAGTCGGGAGGAGGTCGTCGAATTCGTAGTAGAGCATGCGGATGATTTCGGAGCTCTGTTGCGATCAATCAGTCATCTGGGGATGATGGGTTTTGTGTAGAGAAACATACCTCGTTGCTCACGATTTTCTTGGCCTTCTTGTCATATAGTACGGGGACTGTGAATCGGCCCGCATATTCGGGGTCCTGCGCGAAGTAGAGGTCGCGGAGGTGCGAGACATCGGCGTGCAATGGGTCCGGAGTAGTGTTCGCTCCGGGCAGTTTTTCATCAGGAGTTACGAAGCGCCAGCCCTTCTCTCCTAGATGCCAATGCACAGAGGTAAACGAAATGAAGTCCTCGAGGCCCTTGAGCTTTCTTGTGATTAATGTCCGGTGCGCTGCAGCACGTTAGCATTGCCGTTTTCTCTTTTGCATTCTTTAAATAAAGGATACATACCCCAAGGACAAGCATAGGAGACATAGAGATGGTAACGGCCCTTCTCAGGGGGAAATTCCGCGCCGGATTCTCTGGAGATCCAGTTTCGGAACACGGACTGCTGGCGCTTGAATTCACCGGACTTGTCATTGCGGCTCACCCAATCTGTGATCGTGCCGGAAGTTCCGGTCTATACGGTGCGATTGAGAAGTTTAGCATAGGCAATTGACTTAATTGAATTTCCACAAAGTGTGGGAACTTACCGCCATGTTGCGTGCTGGTGAAATGAACTGAGGGGTGACGGAGCGAGTCGGAGATAGCGCAAGGAACCCTGCAGAAACAGTCCGGGGAAGTGTGATATGACGATAAACCTGCTGTGTCCGAAGAAGTGCAGAGAACATGAGAAAGGAGAAAAGGCTAGAAATTCGTAGACAATCTGGTCGGGGATCGAGGATTGAAATAACTGCGGCGGGGGAGGCGATGACGTTGATTACGGAGAGATCGCATAACCCTGACAAAGCAGGGTCTCCATTGATAACCACGGAGTATTGGATTTATCAGGAACTTCAAATATAATTGCTATGTACTTATAAAACATGACAAAACTCATAGAACGTCGGAGACCCGTTACATTAATACGCGTTCAACTGTAGCGCGTTCGTTTTATTTCCTCAGCTTCACCATCACATACGGAATCTCAACATCCTCCTCGTTCTGATCCTCAGCCGTCACCTCGAAGATGACGTTCTTCTGATGCTCAGGGACGGGCTTCTTGCTGATGGTCTCTACCAGCTTGCTCATCCTATAGAGATTAATGTTAGTCATAATTAAAATCAATGGGAGGAAAAAAGGGATACATACGGCAAAGGAAGACGGTCCTTCAATTTCGATGGAGGGTAAAAGCTGGCGTAGAGCAAGCTGACACCCGAGCTGACCATGCTCACCTCCAAGCCCAGATCAGAGAAGTACTTGAGGAAGTCCTGCAACGGAATATCGTCGACCTCAAAGCGATCCCAGATTTGGTCAATGGACACTTCACCCTGCTTACCCATGTACTTGCCCTTGGGGCTGCCGATGGGCTCACTGAAGCCAAGGAAAGGAAGAGCAATATTCACGAAACCGTTCTTGTACTGCTCAATATCGTCCTTGCCATCGATGATCTTGTAGTTCTCCAGGGAGACCAATCCAGTAACGAGCGCAGTGGCCGTCGCAATAGCAGGGATGATCTTACCCGCGATGAACTTGGTCTTGTGTCTGTCCGCCTGAGGGATTTCGTAGTTATCCGCACGGAGGTTGCTAGCCGCCGTAATGAAGTCGATGTGGTGGTTGGTGTCATCGTCTTTCTCGAATTCCACCGGGGTAAGTCGGAAACCGGCAAGCGACTTGGGCGATGGGAGAGAGCCTACGAGTTTCTGGATGTCGTCGTTGTCATCGCTGGGTCCAGCGGGCTGAGCATTCGGATCGGGATCGTTCTCGTCGGCCTGAATCTTGACGCTGGAGCTAGGTGTGAATTCAGGGATGATCATGTTGTCCACAATCTTGCGATAGTATCCCTTGTCCGCACCCGGGTTCTTGATGCCGTAGTTGAAGGCATGAAGGTTCGCGGCCGCAACGACGAAGCCGAAATGGGTGGGGTTCGTGCTGTCGAACTTCAGTGGCGTCGGCGCACGCTTAGGCCCAGACCAGAAAGGCTGGCCGGTAGACGTCTTAGAGTCTTTGGGGAAGTTGTGCAACAATTGCTGAATCGCGTTGTTGTATTGAGCCTCGAACTGGTGGCGAGCCCAAATAATGCAGTCATCGAAGGTCAATGGCTTGTCGGTAACCAGGAAATCACGGAGGTTCTCAAGCGTCTGCTTCTCATTACCAGCCTGCTTGAGTGTCTGCTCGATGTAGTTGGGCTGAGACAGATAGAGGTTGACAGCCTCCGGTGGCCCGACGAAATAAGTCTGGAAAAGATCCCGAGACCAGGCAATAGTGTGCTCGATTCGGTTGGGGAAACTCTTCAAAGTACACATGGGGAAGGTCTTCTCCGGAGGGTCCTGAGAGCTCGAGTAAGACTCGGTGATCCGGGGAAGGACAACTTGAGTGTTGCCTTTGGTGCCGAGGGTTCCACTCTCGAGCAGAGGTTTCCGGAAGAAGACGCAGCGCCGGTCAACGTAAGTTCTTGCGTCGACGTTGTCCAGAGCGTTGGTAATGCCATCGAGGCCCTCCCAGAATTCTTCGTTAAAGATGTGTTCGGTGTCTGGCCCAACACGGTCCCGGAGTGTAACAATCTTCCCTTCCAGCTCAGGGTTCATGGCCTGAACGGCAGCAGAGGCGCATTCACTCTTCAATCTTCCGACGTCCTTGGTACGGAAAAGGAATTGTCGGTTGAGGTTGCTCTTCTCGATTTGATCCATATCAGTAACAAAGACCTTGCCGTTGGGACCAGTTCCCAGACCCTGCATAGCCCAATTCTTCAAAGTTTCGCACCCGATGGCTCCCGCGCCAACAAGGAACTGCTTGGTATTGGCAATCTTTTCCTGAAATTCCTTTCCAAAAACGGCGATCTGCCCATCATAGCGGGTTCCAAGTGGTTTGCAGCTCTCTTCAGATCGAGTAGTAGACGCGGGGAGCGACTCCAAAGAGTCAAAGTAGAGCCATTGGCTAACTGGGTTGAATTTACCCGACACAGCCTTGAGGATTTCCTGAGCAACAAGACCTCCAAAAAGCGCAGCCAAGGGATTCAGGTCACCACGGGCTTGATAGGCCAATTCTTTGATAACCTTGTCATCCAATTCCACCTTGTCCTCCTGGCTTGATGCGAGATCATTTGCGATCTTGATAACTTCCTGAGCGTCACTCTCGTTGTGAGGTTGAGGAAGCTGGCCACCATGGCTCTCTGCAAACTTATGCAGGGCTTGAATACCAACGTGCAGCTGCTGTGGCCGATCGAATTTGGCGAAGTCAGAAACCATGAGTTCCGGCTTCTTGATTTGCTGATCAAGCGGCTCAAAGTCAACAAACCTGGGCATTTTGACTTGCGTAAAGATACCGCCGCCCTGGTACGAGCCAAGGCCCGAAACATCACCGATGCTGAACGTGTAGGGACCCTTGACGGTCACCTTCCGAGGATCAGAGCTGTTCAAGCCCTCCAAGCCCTTGACTTCGGTAAACGTGACGAAGTCTCCATCTTCAAGACCGTGTCTGCTCTCATCCAATGCCGACACTAGACCATCCTCAGCAATATCCGCCACAATTCCGCTCACGGGTTCTTCACCGGTGGGATCACCGACGGTGAAGTTCTTTCCGAAATCGTTAAAAAGGTATCCAAAGAGACCAAATGTGTCTGCGATCGTAAGGTAAATGCCATTCTTGTGGCAGAAGTCGGCAATTGCAAGCTGCTCCTTTAGAGGCGTCAAAGTGAGAACCACCGCTTGGTAACGCTTAAGTTGTTCGAGGTTGTCTGAGAGCTTTCCGCCTTCGTGGACCGTGACGGGAACATAAGAGTTCAATTCCGCTACTCTTGGAGCAGTCGCTTCGGCGCGCGGCTTGCCGACATCTTGCGGCTGCAGGAAGAACTGGGAGGAGAGGTCCGAGATGGCAACGGGAGCGGGATCGTAGACGGTAAGAGACTTGACACCAGCGAGAGCAATGTTTTTCGCTGCATCCAGACCATTAGAACGACATATAATCATAGCTTGATGTTGTATGACGACTTACCGATCTCCACACCCAGACCCTTCAATCCGACAATGAGCACGTTCGAAGAACCCATGCGCTTCATAGCCTCATGACCAAGCACGTACCTACAAGTGAGAACCTCATTAATAACTGGTCCTTCCCGACACGAATGGAGTTTCCAGACACTTACAGTTGCCGACTGTAAAGAGACTCGTCGATCTCCCCGTGCTTGATCGCCTCCACAGTCTCTTGTGGGTTATCCACCTGCATTTTGGCGTCCTACCACATCGTCAGCCCTAGTTCGCCTGATACCAACTAGATCGTCCATCATACCGTCATGATTTTCTTCGTCTCTGGTGTAGCTGCTGTGTCGTCGCCCGATGCTCTTCGCTTTCCCAGCTGCGAAGCTTCGCGAACAGGGATACTGGAAGGAATGGTGAACGACTTTTCCGGTTGAAAGCCTCGCCTCCAAGCAAGACTTTCCAACTGGTGTTACGAAAGAGGGATGTATATCTAGTTGTAGCTTCCCGGGGGAGCTATTCGAAACACCGGAACGAAGAGGGGTAAGAGCGGTCAACGGTACGGTCTTAGCGTACTCGAGATCAGTGAAGATACTATACAAAATGTAACAGTGGGAGAGTGTGAAAGCAAAGACGACAGAAATGGCAAAATGACAAAAAGAAGAGAGAAAGCGATGGAGAGCGAGAGAAAAGAGAACAGCGACGTAAGAGAGGGACCAGTTGCTACGTGATGACTCAGCCCGAGGCACGTGCTGATTGGCAATTGCCCCACGATAGCTTCAAAAAGACCGACTTTTTGCTACTACTATATGCAATATGCTCGATTGCTGACGGTGTGGGAGATGGATGTCATTATGAGAATCGCATTGGAAACTGGCTACTTGTTTACGCTGTTATTGTGAGGGGGAACTCGCTGTTACTTCTTCAATTCGGCCTCCGCCGCATCTCCGACACGCTCATTACAACGCGATAACGACAACGGCAACCGTGACGCAGGTCGAATACCTGCTCTTTCATATGTGCCGATACGAGCTTCTGGGTCGTGGATTATTGTACTGGCAACGACGAAAGTCAAAAGCAGATAACAATCTATCACTGGAGTAGGTCCTGCGTCGCCGGTTTGTACACCGCACTAGACATTTAACACAGGAACCAACCGATAGGGAATTGGACATAGAATGCTCCACGAGATCCTCCTCTCCCTCTCCGGCCAGCCGTCGCCCCTCTTCGCCCTTCAGGGTGAGGATGATGCCGTCGCTCAAGATGCTTTTCCGCTCCTGGCACCCCCCGAAAAAGCCCTCCTCGCATCCCTCGCGCGACTGAGCCGATTGCATGCCCGACTGCGAAACCATACTTCGATAATCTCATCATCTCACCCATCTGTCATCTGTCGCGCCGTGTCGACCGCAATAGTTGCAGAACATCTGGGTGAATTTCAAAAGAAAATACTCGAGGTGGAGAAGGCGATTTTGGTGGAGGATAGCGGATATGTCGGTGGATATGGTATCGTGCCGTTATCGACAATTGTGGGCGAATTTGCTCCATGGACTCGACGACTGGAATGGCTATGGGAGGTAGCTCGATTCATCTATCCGGAGCACAAGAAAACCTATCGAGGCTGCACAGGTGCTGCGCTGATCGATCACCTTCGAGCGGAATCACAAACTGGATATGCTGACTTGGAGGAGATGGCATTACAATTGGTTACTGCAGCAGAACGGGCATGGATGAGGCAGCTGTCGATGTGGCTATTGCATGGGACTCTGCCGACATTTGGCAAGGACGACTTTTTCATTCAGGAGGATGACGCCAGCGAAGGTGATGATTCTGGCGTAACGCAATTCGCAATGCATACGGAACGACTACCGAAATTTGTCCCTGCCAGCACAGCATCATCCATCTTGTTTATTGGAAAGTCTTTGAATCATATCAGAGCGAAGCGCAAAGCGTCTTCAACGGGCACGTCTACAAGCCTACTAACATCTCCCGTTACCCTACATGCGGAGCACATCGAGAGCCTTGCCGCGTTAGAGTCGCCCATGTCAAGTTCGAAGCTATCCAACGCCGTAAATGCTATACGACTAGCATTATCGCAGAGTACACTTTCCAAGTTACTTCCGCTACCAAAAATCCTCGAAATGCTATCTGTCCTTCATAATTTTATGCTGTTACAACGCGGCGAGTTTGTAACCGCTCTTGTGGCGCTTGCAGACGCTCGCACAAGTGAGCGACATCGGAGAGGGAAAGCGCTTGGAGGACTAGTTGGGCTCAAACCGGGAGATTTGGCGAACACTCTTGCCAAGACATGGACGGAGCTTTACGCTTTACAAAATGCGGAAAATTCGGGCGATGATGAGCTTGATCTTGCCCGAGACCTATTGCAACTATCTATTGACGATCAAAAGAAGACCGGTCACTTACATGACACAGCTGGACATGGCCTTGCTGATGAAATCTCAAATGTCTCCTTCTCTGACCTGCTTTTCCCTACTCCCACATTCCTATCCATCCAAGTACGGCCACCAATGGATTTATTCCTATCGACAACCGACATTTCCGTCTATTCAAAAATCCACTCCTACCTTCTTGGGATACGCCGCGCCCAATTACGTCTCAGTGATCTCTGGAAACACACATCCCTCCGAAGAAGTCATCCGTCCCCGTGGGGGCCTCCCCGAAGTAGTACCCGTGCCGGTCAAAACCGACTGAAGAGGGGTAGAGACCGAGACAACGCACGAATAGTCCAAATGAGACCGGTTTGGGCCACGACCAGTGCGGCCCTTTATGTACTGTCCGAGATCGGGAGCTTCTTCCAAGGAGAAGTGGTCAATTGTTCCTGGCAACATTTCCGTGAATGGATTGAGGGAGGTCCTTCTCACGCAGGGTCAAGGGCAAGTTCCAGACCGGGCACGGCATCGTCGTCGAAGCAAATGGAAGTGATCAGCTTCACGCGTACGCATACGGCTTCCGTGGATGATTCAGGTCATTCCACACAATATGATACACCTGCCCACGACCCGGAAACTTTGACAGTTGCACACCGTCGACATCTTTACTCTCTCGTCCAGGCATTGTTTCTGACCGATACGCCGTTCACAACTGCTCTTCGTTCTCTACTCACGATCGTTGACCGCTTCCTCGCCCTTGTAGTCCGACTGGAAAGTATCCAGCGCAACATGGATCTGGAAACTGACGAAGGTGTCGTCGACGGCATGGCAGACTATGCCAGCGAAGAGCGTGAAGTCCTACGAGAACTTAACGGCACACAGAAAGAGGTCAAAGCGGGGATCCAGAATGTTGTAGCGCGGTTAAGAGATATCGACGACAGCCGGTCTGGAGAAGGACGACGGATGTTTGACCTCGCAAGGAATCCCAATCAAAACTGGTCGTTGATGCTGAATGCTAATAATGGGATTGGGAGTACGGAATTGCCGAATGCCAACCATTATGTACCGCGCAAAGCAGCTGGGGTGGATCAGTTGCTGATGAAGCTGGATTTCGGTAACGTTAACGACGACGGAGCTTGATACTAAAACGCAGTTGGGTCTGGCGGTTCATTATTGTCCTCTTTATTCAAGGGCTTGTTTCATGAAATGCACGAAACCAGGATACACCATGGGTTACGAATATCATATAATGTTTACTTTCAAACAGATTGTATGTCTAATAAAGACATCTGCAAGATCCCTGGTCATCTCAGCACGTCTCATGGATCGTACTGCGCTTCTGTCTCTGCAACTATTCTGCAGGTTTTGAGCCTAAGTCAATAGATATCTCATGTAGGACACGAAGGACTTGCACGCACGTCTTGTGCTCTTTTTTTATTGCCTAGCGCTAGGCTCAACTTGATTACCAATTGACTTTCGAATCACAATGCTCTTCATATGCCAATGCCCGTTTGGATATGAATTGAAAACTTGTCGACTCGTAGCAAACATAAACAAAAGAATTGAAAGCTCACAAGTAGAAGCAAATAGGAAGAAAGGGTAGATAGGTAGATGGGATGGCCAAGGCAAGGAAGAGGAGGGAAAGCACATGACCTGCCAACTCGCCTCGCAGAAGTCCCAAGCATCACCACTTCAACTCTTGCATACCGCTCAGAAATATCTTATGCTCAACTGACCTTCCAGAAGGGCGTTCGAAAAAGCAAGAGACTGCACATGATCACTCCTCCTGCAGAAAAAAATAAAAATAAAACAAACAAGGTTACTTCGTGTGTGTCCCAAAAAGGAAACCCGAGAAACCGGCAAGACAGAAGAGAGTCTAGCACACGGTTATTAGATCTCCAACGTGGCTGGGATAGTTGGCTAATATCTATGCTTGAGAACAGCTGACTGACTTCTTGTTACCATTGGTGCAAGGAGGACAAAAACTACTGTCTCTACAATCACGTTCATATGTCTCCATTCTGCAACACGCTTGGAATGCTCCGGCTACGATACTCCACCAACATCCGCTCGGGATGTCGCTTTTCGGAAATGCGAGACTCCTTGTGGCAACATCGCTATTTTTTCCCATTTTTCCTTTTTGGTAGACGGGTTTGTACAAGCCCACCGACATTTGTTTTCAGATGGACACATGACTGTCCTTATCTGTACTGTTCCGGAGAATATGGGGTGTTGGAGGAGTATGGATGTGGGAGCGTGGGGGAGGAGTAAGGAGTACAATACGGAGTCTGGGGAACGGAAGAGTTACATACACTGGGCCTGGGTTCCTATTTGACAGGTTCATAGGTTCTGGTTGGATTCTAGTCTGCTCCGTGTCAAAAATAGTATCCCGATTCAGACTACACCATGACCGCGATGCCGAAGCTGTCATTGGCAGGGAAGGCCTTTCCGGTGGAAGGCACGGAGCAAAAACCGGGGAAGCTCCCCACAGCCCACTCTGGAGCTCTCGCGGATTGAGTTGACTGCGACAACAACAGAGAACAACCCTCGGCCCCCATACCGTACACATGCATACTGCATTGAGTCTCGATTCGACACCAAGTCGGTTTGTGCATGTCGCTGGGGTCCTGGATGAAGAAAAAAAAAATCCGACATGCCAATCTTGCCAGACCGCTGGCCGGGTCGATGGGCACCTGACCAAGAGATTCAGATCTGTCCGACTTTTGCAGTACCCGCTCTGTACTCTGGACAGTTGGCGAAGCTGTCGGTTCTCCCATACTCGGGAATCCCGTTTTCCTCCAATGTGGACCATTCCATGATCCATCGACCAAGGATCGGCCGCCATCCCTCGGTCAAGTGATCCCTTCGTTCTTACCGTCTTCGGCGACAAAGGGACAAAAAAAGTAAAATCGGAACCTGGAACATCTCACGATGCCTTCAAACGCGCATACATTTTCGGTTTGTTGCGAATCTGTCTGCCCGCACACGACGTTTGTTCCGTGGATGCTGGAGATGAAGTGGTGCTTGAAGTCACTATGAGAACAGCTCTAGACCCTTTTTAGGACATCACGCGGACGCTTTATTTTTATTTTAATTTTTTTTCTTTTCTGATCCTAACCCTGGCTTATCGGTTCTTTCTGGGGCACACTGAATTCGTCTGGGTTGGTCCTACATCTTACCCTGCCCCGGATCTATAAACCCCAGGTTCCCCCCCATGCGGATGGTAAGAGCCATCATTCTTTATCCAGGCTTCTGATATTCTTCCCTTTTGCTTCCTTTCTTTCTACTTCCCATCACCCATACTCCACTCCTTGTCCTAGTCCCCTATCTTTTATACCCGGTAAACATGTCCTTCGCACTCTCCCGTGTGCTAGCCCCAGCACGGTCGAAGTTCCCTGTTGCCATCTCTTACTCTCTTTCTACCCGGCTACACTCCACTGGCCCTGGTTCCTACAGTCCCATCCAGACAAAACTGGCTTCAGTGAGAGGATCCAAGAATGGCAACCGATTCAAAGAGTTCGACCTACAGGACCGGGTGTATGCTATCACTGGTGGTGCCAGGGGTCTTGGTCTCGCAATGGCTGAAGCGCTTTTGGAGGCTGGCGCCAAAGGTACTTAATATCTCGTTTATGGCTTCAAAGACACAAAACAGAAAGGCTAACTGAGGTTTTCTTAAATTTAGTCTACTGCTTAGACCGTCTCGAGAGCCCGGATCCCGAGTTTATGGCCGCTAAGGAGCATGGAGAACGGGAATTCGGTGGCCTGCTAGAATACCGCCGTCTCGATGTCCGCAACGATGCGGAAGTCAACAACGTCTTCTCCGAGATTGCCGGCAACAACCAGCGGCTGGATGGCCTGATTGCCGCCGCCGGAATCAACTACCTACAGAGCGCTCTGGAGCACTCGCAAACGGCCCTGAACGAAGTCATGCAGATTAACTACAACGGTGTCTTCAACTCCGCCACCGCCGCAGCCCGCCAGATGTTCAACTACCAACAAAAGGGCTCGATCCTGCTCATTGCTAGTATGAGCGGTCTCATTGCCAACAAGGGCATGACTTCTCCCGTCTACAACTCCTCCAAGGCCGCTGTCATCCAACTCTCCCGTTCCCTGGCTATGGAATGGGGGCGTCACGGTGTCCGCGTGAACAGTCTGTGTCCCGGACACATTGTCACCCCCATGGTTGAGCAGGTCTTCCAACAGAACCCCGCTGCGCGGGCTGTTTGGGAAGCTGAGAACATGCTTGGGCGGCTAGCTACACCAGAGGAATTTAGGGGTGCTGCACTCTTCACTCTAAGTGATGCCAGCAGCTTCATGACCGGAAGCACGATGCTCATCGACGGTGGCCACACTGCGTGGTGAGTCTGCCATGATAGTTCAAATAGACGACAACAAGGAATATGAGAAGAACAATCCGCATCCGTGATCCGGGATAGCGCTAAAGCAAGGGATGCATCGGTCTGCTGGCGACAGGATAACGCATGTGGAGTACAATCCTTCGGAGCACACATGACTTAACGGCTTGCATAGTTGGTTGAAACCCCAAACAAGGAGTAACATATGGGAAATGGGAACGACAGGAAGCCAAAAAGTGGATGCATATGAACATTTTCCCCCCCTCGTTTACTTTCGTGTATAATAATACCGAGCCACAACATTTTAATATACTGCTGCTGGATTGGGAGTTTCTGGAATTTGGTGAGAACGAATACACACAATTGATGACAGCTTATACTCGATCTCTTTACTATGTAACATCATGTCTATATAGATGTTATTATTCGTGGCTGCTTTCGAAGGATTTGGATCAACTGATATAAGATTCAGACGAAGCCTCTCATTCTCTAAGTTTGCATTAGGAAAGAGACGTTATTGTAGATTAGAAAGGTGGCTATCATGAATTGAATTATGAATTTGACCATGCATACTCAATGTCACCTTGTACGGGTCTGATTCGCCATTTCTCTTTTTGCCCTCTGTCTTTGTCTGCTCGATGCTGTGCCCTACTATATGTATATTTCCCGCCTGGTTACTTCGTATATTTCACTGAACCCTAGAACTAGTATGTCAATTACAACTCCCAGATAAGCAAGCCAGAGAAATAAACTGTAAAAGCAAGAATATAATCACCACCCTTGATTATAATCAGCGCTACACGGAAAGAGGCTGGTCCGCGCTCATCGACGGGCAGCCGCCGAGTGTCCCAAGACGGAACAACATCTCCGTTGCGGCACTCCATCCAACACTATCTTTCCCTCTCTACCACCTCTTCTTCACTCTTTTTCTTTTCTTGCAATTTTCTTTTATATCAGTCTCTCTTTAATACACTGCTTCTGTGGCACAAGCCCACAGGCCTGCCACGGTCATGTTCCAGGTACGTTGTTGGACAGTACAGTTGGCCAGTTCAACCCCGGACGGCCATACAATCCCCATAAACAGAACACCCCATCTAACCTCTTCCCTCGCTATCCACAGCGCCTCCGCGATGCTATCGACTCGCGCATCGCAGAAGAACAAGCCCGCCAAAAATCCAACCAAGAAGCCCTCTCCCGCTCCAACTCCGCCCGCCTTCCCCAAGGCCCCGGTCGACGACCAGCGCGCCCCCGCCGCAACACCGCAACGCCTGTCCGCGGCCCTGACCCGAAAGAATTCGAGGCGGATTTTGCTATCGGCGATGATGATACACCGTCTAGATCGGGGACACCACAACCGGAGCCTGCAACGGGGGGCGATGGTGCTGCGGATGAGAATGATGGAGAGAAGACGGCGGTTGTAGAGTCGGGTGGGAAGGAGGCAGCGGCTGGTGATAAGAGGACGGGACAGAATCAGGCGCTATCGGAATTGCCGCCTGAGGTGAGAGCGAAGTTGAGGAGGTTGGATAAGATGGAGACGCGGTATCATGGTATGGGCTGGATGATTGCATTTTGCATTTGGGTGATTGGAGAGACAGAGAGGCGAGGCTAATGATTGCGACGCATATAGAACTTCTGAAAGCCTACCGAACCGCGCATTCACGAGTCCTTTCGATCGAGCCGTTTGAAGCAGCCTTACGAGAGAATACCCCGTTGACGTCCATCAGCGAGCCGAAACCCTTCACAGAGTACTTGAATCAGATTTCTTTGAAGGGAGACATGGTTACGGAGGAGCTCAAGCGAATCACGACAGAGAGAGACGACTTCAAGAGGAAATTGGAGGAAGCTCAGAAATCTACCAAGAACGAAAACGCACCGTCGGCGGAAGGAGAGAATGGCGATTCTGCGAACGATGCAGACACTACGAAAGAGGGCGAGACCGAAGAATTCTTTTCCTTCGATAACGAACTTCCACGCATCGAGTCTGAGCTGAAGGAGAAACAGGAGGAGGTTGAAACACTCAAATCGCAGACGGAGAACCTTAAACGTGACCTTTCTATTGCGCGTGAGTCTACCGAAGGCATGGTACAGAATCTGGAAACCGCGACTCGCGACCTGGGAGAATTGCGTGAGGCCAAGGACAAGCAGGATACCGAGGTTGAAGAACTCAAGAAGTCCAAAAAGATGGAAATTGACGCCCTGAAGGATAAACTTGCAAGCTCGGAGACTGCGATGGAGAAGGCCAACGCCGAAGTCGAAAAACTCAAGACCGAATTGATCCAGAAGACCGAGGAAATAGAGAAGCTTCGCACACAAGCTTCAACATCCGAGGGCAACGATGAACAGTCGAAAGAACTCAACTCCAAGCTCGAGGAAGCCAAGAAAGAAAAGCAGGGTCATGAGAAGCGACTGGGTGTCTTGCAAAGCCTGGTGGACAAGCTCCAATCCCAGCTCAAGGAAACAGAAGCTTCCGTTTCGAGTCTCAAGACTGACACCAGTGAGAAGACGGACGAGTTGAACAAGTTCCAAAATCTCATTAGCTTCCTTGATAGTAATTTGACGGACAATACCCAATGGCAGTCAACCAAAGACAAGATCACGAAGGGTCAAGAGGCAGACTTTGAAGAGCTCCGAAAGAGCCTGGCACCGCCTTCGAAGGGGCCGGAAGCCGCCCCAGAGGTTCCAGAGCCAGAGACCCAGGCCGCCCAACCTGCCTCCGCCGCTCCCAGCACCGGTGGTGGAAAGAAGAAGAACAACAAAAAGAAGAAGAAGGGTGGTAAAGCCGGAGAGGAACCTAAACCAGCACCAGCCGCCGCTGCTCCAGCGCCTGAGGAGACCAAACCATCCAAATCCGATTCTGGCGAAACCTCTGAGAAGCTCAACGAACTGGAGGCGAGGATCGAATCTCTCACGCGTGAACTGGGAGAAAAGGAAGCAGCCATCGATCGTCTCAGCAACAAGCTCAAGGGCGAGGAAGACTTGAAAGAGGAGATCGAATCACTACGTGACGATTTACTCAACATCGGCCAGGAGCACGTTGAATCAAAGGACAAGATTAAGGAGCTTTCAGCAGAGAAGACAGCATTGGAAGGGACTATTTGCAAACTGGAAAAGGAGCTGGCTGAAGTGCGCACAAGCACTGCCTCCCAGTCAGCAGACTCTGAAAAGGCGCACAAGGGCCTGACAGAAGAATTCGAGACCTTGAAATCGAGATCCGCGACGCTCGAAACTGACCTCTCTGCGGCACAGCAATTAGCTGCTACCAGATTCAAGGATATGACAGACTTACGGGAAACTCTTCAGAAGCTGCAACCGGAGTTGAGGAATTTGCGATCCGAGTCATCTGAACTTAAGTCTACGCAGGATACTCTTTCGCGCAAGTCAGCTGACTTGAAGTCTCTGGAAAGCAAGCATGATGGTTTGCGTGCGGATGTGAAGAACCTCAAATCGACGATATCCGACAGAGATTCTGAAATTAAGACGCTTAACCAGAAGATCCGACAGGAGACTGATAGTCGTCTAAAGGCTGAAGAAGGATTGTCGGTTGCTCAGTCAGACTTGAGGTACTCTGAAAGCAAGAAGCAGGAAGCATTTGAGACGCGGGAGAAGATGTCAGCAGAGCTCTCCAAGGCTCAAGATCAACTGAAATCGGCCAGGTCTAAGCTACGTGACGTCGAGGGACAAGCCGCCCAGTTGGGCAAAGAACTCAACAGTCTGAAGGAGGAGATCGAACTGAAGACAGCCCAACATGCCAGCGCCCAAAGTCTGATGAACAGCATGCGCGATCAAGGTGCAGAAATGGGTATGCAGATGAAGGAGGCACGGGAGCGCTGCGAGAGTCTGGAGGAAGAATTAGCTGATGCTCACCGGCTTCTGAGCGAGCGTACTCGCGAAGGCGAGACCATGCGCCGCTTGCTGAATGACATCGAAAGCCGCGCCGAGAGCAAGGTCCGCGACTTCAAGGAACGAATGGAAGCAGCTATTGAGGAGCGAGACCGTGCTGAGGAGGATGCAAGCACACAAGGTCGCCGCCGGGCCCGAGAACTAGAAGATCTCAAAGGCAAGGTCCGCGAAGCCGAAAAGTCCCTGCGTACTGCCGAAAACGACAAGGAAGAACTGGAGCACTCCCAAAAAGACTACAGGCGTCGTCGTGATGAACTCGAAGGTCAATGGGAACGATCGACAAGCGAATTGAACGAGATGCGCCAGGCCATGACACGTCTGCGCGATTCCCTCGATGAGAGCGAGAAGCAAGTCCGCGACTTGGAGAAGGAGAAAGCTGAACTGCGTCGGTCAGTCGAGGAGACTAACAGCCGGCTCGAGAAGCTACGTAAATCCAACCGGGCTCTTGTAGACGAGGCGCGTCTGGGACAAGGGCCGCGGTCGTCGCGATCTTCAATGGACTCGGGTTCAAGAAGGCCGTCTGCGACGCCTGTGTCTAGTGATCGCAGCCCGTCTGTTCGGAGGACTGAGACGCCTGGTCCGAATATCGATTACATTTATCTTAAGAACGTGCTCCTGCAGTTCTTGGAGCAAAGGGATAAGAATTACCAGAAACAACTTATTCCTGTTCTGGCGATGTTGCTCCATTTTGATCGGTGAGTCCCCTTTTAATACAACTGCAGAAGAGTAGAAACCGTGGAAGCTAACCATAATAGAACCGATGAGCAACGATGGATGTCCGCGATTTCGTCCAAATGAGCTGTTTGGTTATTGATGTCATTGTAACTTTAATGTTGTGCTGCCCTTCTGTATATTTTACCATGTCCATGGAAGCGTACTCGATTATATCAGTGGTTCATCATGTCTCAGAACCGGCGTTACGAATACCGTAGAAAAGTCTTTTTTGAAATAGATGTATATCGCTCGATAGTCTACGAGAAATATCAAGACTGAGGGTAAATGTCTAACAGTTATCAACCATGTCTGATCAGCCGGGCATTCGCCTGGCGACGCCAGAAGGTGAGTGCATCACATCTAATGCAATGATGAACACACATACCCATTAAATACCTCATCAGACGTTCCTATAATCCACCAATTCATCCTCGACCTAGCCTCCCACCAATCCTCCCTCCACAAAGTCACCGCAACCCCCGACTCCCTCCTAAAAACCCTCCCCTTCCCCAACGAACCCCTCAAACCCGGCGGTGCCTACACAGCCCTCATATAACCCCCAACAACTCCCGAGACCCCCGCCCGATCCCCCGTCGGCATGGCCCTCTTCTACAACAACTACTCGTCCTGGCGCGCCGCACCAGGGATCTACCTCGAGCAGCTGTACGTGCAGTATCATGTGCGGGGAGGGGGGTATGGGTTGAAGTTGTTGAAGTATTTGGCGAAGAAGGTTGTTGAGATTGGAGGGGAGAGGCTGGAGTGGAGTGTGTTGAGGGGGAATGAGATGAGCATTCGGTTTTATGAGAAGGTTGGGGCAGAGGGGAGGGAGGAATGGGTGAAGATGATGCTGGAGGGAGAGGGATTGGGTTGGTTGGCGGAGGATGTTGGTGCTAATGTAGAGAATTGACTATCTTCATCTATAACTGTCATCTGTATACCTAGCAATGCGAATCTGACACGATCTCGATCTATCCGGACTAGTGGCAGATCCTACCTTATTGAGTCTAAAACCAGGGCACAAGCCCCCGCCAAGCTTTCTCCTGATGACGTCTTCTCCATCGCTCAGTTCATGCCTGTGACCGACTTCATTCATCCCACGATTTCTCTTTTTGGCGGCGATTCCTAGGCAGCCGCATCGTCTTTTATCTTTATAATATCTGAAGCGTGGACGGTGTTTGAGATAATGGCAACTGCTTCTGCAGATCACGCCGTGCACCACAACAATGATGTGGACTACGTCATCCGCTATCGATTTGGGAGCGATGGTAAGATTTCTAGAAATTCGAAGACGGTCGGTCGGAATTATGGAAAGTGATGGATATTGACGATTACAGATGCCTCTGAGTCAGGAAAGCAGTTGGAATTGCTGCTCCGTACGCTGGTTGAAATAGGATTGCAGACCGAGGTGCGTCAGGGGGACGAATCGACGTTGTTGGTGTTTGTGCGGGCGACGAAGAAGAGTGTCAAGCGTGGGGTTTATCATTCTCGGTGAGTATTTTTCAATGCAATATTAGTAGATAATGGGCGCTGACTCGATAGTGTCCGCGATTGGCTCCATGGCGTCCGCAATACCGAACCCGAATCAGCGTCCACCGCAGAAGCCCAGACAGAAGCCGAGCGCCTTCGCGTAATCTATCATATGATCACAGTGCCAAAGGAAGAAGGTGGTGCAGGGATCTCCCCAGGCCATGGCGAATGGAGAAACATCGATGCGATCTTCTCGTTGCACGACGAGCAGACAAACAATCGGTGTATGAGGGAGTGGAGCAGGAAGACGTTCTTATCTCCGGAAGACCTGGATCAGATCCGTGGCCAGTTTGGTGAGAGTGTATGTGTGATTAACTCTACGCTTGCAATGCAGTGCAATGCGGGGTGATGCAAGGTAAACTGACTGGTACTGCAGGTGGCTCTCTATTTTGCATTTTTGCAATCGTACTTTCGATTCCTGGTATTTCCGGCCTTGTTCGGCTTCTCTTGCTGGTTGCTGCTCGGGTCGTTCTCGGTTATCTACACTGTCGTCAACTCCCTGTGGTGTATCGTTTTCATCGAATACTGGAAGCGCCAGGAGGTCGACCTGAGTTGCCGTTGGCAGACAAAGGGCGTCTCCGTTGTTCGAACCAAGAGACGGGAGTTTATTGCTGAAAGGGAAGTTCGCGATGAGGGAACTGGTGAGGTTCGGGGCGTGTTCCCGGCTCAGAAACGGATGTATCGCCAGCTGCTCCAGATCCCGTTCGCTTTGTTGTCTACTGTCGCTCTGGGAGTGATCATCGCTACGTGCTTTGCGATTGAAATCTTTATCTCGGAGGTGTATAACGGACCTCTTAAAACATACCTGGTAAGTCAGCTATCCTTTTATCATGATACAGCAGACTAATTGTTAGGTTTTCATTCCCACGATTCTGCTTTCTTCGCTCGTGCCAACCATGAGCGCTGTTCTGACGGCCGTCGCTACCAAGCTTAATGACTATGAAAACTTCGAGACCAAGGATGCATACGATATTGCGCTGACACAAAAGATCTTCGTCATCAACTTTATCACATCCTACCTTCCCATTTTCCTGACGGCATTCGTCTACGTGCCGTTCGCCAGCCTCATTGTCCCCTATCTAGATATCTTCCAAGTCACGGTGCGGCCATTCGTGTCCAAGGAACACGCAACGACGGCTCGTACTGCCAATTTCAGCATTGATCCCGACCGTCTACGTAAACAAGTGATCTACTTCACAGTTACTGCGCAGATTGTGGGCTTTGCCATGGAGACAATCGTCCCGTATCTCAAGCAGAACCTTTTGCGCAAGTACAAGGAATATCAGAAGAAGCAGGGGAAGATTGAATCTACTGGAAGTGACTCTGAAAGCGAGAACGATCAATCCGTCTCTTTCGACGACCCGGTTGACGAGGTCAAGTTCCTCACCCGCGCCCGCAATGAAGCTGAACTCTCGGACTACGACGTCACTGATGATTTGCGTGAGATGTGCATCCAGTTTGGCTATCTGGCTCTCTTCTCCCCCGTTTGGCCACTTGTTCCTGTCTCTTTTCTGGCCAACAACTGGGTCGAGCTCCGATCGGATTTCTTCAAGATCTGCATGGAATGCCGCCGGCCTGTGCCATTGCGCGCAGACACCATCGGCCCCTGGCTCGAGAGCCTGGGTTTCTTGTCCTGGGTGGGCAGCATCACAAGCTCCGCCCTCATCTACATGTTCAGCAACGGCCACCCAGGTCCGAACGGCGAACCATCTATCATCAAAGGCTGGGCGCTTTTGCTGACCATCTTCTTCTCCGAGCATCTCTACCTCATCGTACGGTATGCTGTTCGCGCGGCCATGGATAAACTAGAATTGCCCAACTCCCGCCAGGACCGCACGAACCATTACCTCATGCGCAAGCGCTACCTGGAGTCGACGCTGCTTACAGACGTGGTGGGCGATGAGCCCGATGATGAGAAAGACATCCGGGGTTCTGAGCTTGATGAGATCAGCGTCAAGATGTTGGAAGATGATGCTCGGAGGTCGAGTTTGCATGAGACGGACCCGGCTGATCGGTTCTGGAGACGGCAGAAGGGATGGTTGGAGTCTGCGCGGGTTGGTCAGAGCATTATCCAGGCGCAAGTTGCAAACGAAGGCAAGAAGCAGCAGTGAGCTGGTTTGCTGTTATTAGAGACTGTTCTGTGTATTACTAGAGTGAGCGTATCGTTTTGTTGTACTCGTATATAGCAGTGTGCAGAAACATTACCTTATAAGGTTAGCGTGCATTGGTATTCCGAAACCGGGATGCCAGGATCAGACAGTAAGAACTGCGATGCTACCCCTGCCTCTGTAACTGTAAAGTAACATTGTGTACTATTCGGAAGCAGCGGAAGCCAGGCATATGGGAGATGGTGGATTATGCACCGCCTGTACAAGACAAGCACTGTTGCCCAATTATGCATATGACTAAGCGGTACACAAGTATGACACTATGGCATGTCACGCCAAGACTTCGCTTGCCGCCACTCTCCTCTCCTTCCCTTTCTCTCCTGTACAGTCATATTTTAACTAATCCTCCCCAGCCTTGCCTGACCTAATCCATTACTACTCACTCTCTTCTGGCTGTATAGGCTTACCTCATCGCCATCTACAGCGGAGTATCTCGCGATATTATACTGTTTATACTGTTTCTCGCACGCGTTTTTGTATTATTGAATCCAGGATTTCAGCTGGCTCTCGCCGGTCGCTGTCGTCGTCGAATTGGCCTTCTTTAATAGCACTGCGATCACTCCTACTGCTACTATGCAGCCCGCACTAGCCCCAGCACCGCATCCAAGCATGCAAACTTCTGCTCAGGTAAGCTGTTTGTCATCGTCACCCTCTTCTTCTCCCCCGTACAAGCTATTTCCTCTGCGACCATGGCCCCGCCATGGGTGACTACGCGTTGATGCTTACTGCGCAACGCGATGGCGGCGTCGCGTGGGGGTTCTTCACTACCACTGCCACTTGACCATAGAGCCAATGCTGACTTCATTGTAGGACCATGCGGATCAGGGTGAGTCGCACCTTGCTGATTGTTCGTAAAAGAGACAGCGCGTTCTATCCGATATATTCAAACAAGCCAGTGCCTGAATGTCTTTGCAGAACTAACATCCCGCGACAGTACTCCATGATCAACTTCTAGCGGCCCAGCAGCACCTGTCCCATCCTCAGACTCGTCCGCCGCAGCCTCCACCTGCGCAACCTCCGCATATGCAGCCGAATGCTAGCCCCCGTGACCAGAACAACATCGACCCAGCTATTTCCGGTGCTTCAATGCTCGCCGGTCCTCCCCCTCAGACACCTCCCCAGCAGGATCCGTCCGGTCCCGAGTCTCCCAAAAGCTTTAACAAGCGGCCATTGTCGACTTCCAAGCGGGCTGCTCAGAACCGTGCTGCGCAGGTATGGGAAATGTTTTTTCATTGGTGTTCTTGATCCTCTTGCTGATCTTGTTTGTGTGTCTACAGCGAGCGTTCCGTCAACGAAAAGAAACCTACATTCGCAAATTGGAGGACCAGGTGAAGGACTTTGAAAACATGTCCGACGGGATTAAAACACTACAAACTGAGAACTACCAGCTCAGAGAATACATCATCAACCTGCAATCGCGGTTACTCGACACCCAGGGTGAAGTGCCCGAACTTCCAGGAAACATTGATCTGAGCCAGCCACGGACAGACATGCAGATACCACCAGGTGTATCCAACCCGAACTCTGCTGGTTCTGCTCCTACGGGGAATCCTCAGCAGCAGCCCCAGCCTCACCAGAATGCGGCTGCATCAAACGACGATATGAACTCGCTGAACCGGATAGCGGTCGCCGGTCTGGGAATGCGGAAACACCCGAACGAGGACCCGAACTACTTGGCCAACAGCCAATTCCAGAACAAACGCCTCCGTGGCGATGAGGGTCAGCATGACCCGGATGTCACCAAGACAGAGCCGACACACGGGTTGCCTGTTGTCTCGTGAATAAGGTCTGACTCGTGCCTTTGTTGATAATAACATACCATCGGCGACTATTGCCTCGTTTCTTTGCTTTTCGGTGTGTGGCGTGTTTATTGGACCATTTTGATGTCTTTCGTTTCGGTGGGTGGTGTTCTGCGCGTTTTTTTTTTTCTTTTTTTTCTGACTGGATTTAAATGGACGGGAGGAAATGGATCATAGCTGTTCTATTGCTGGAATATATTTTTATGGCATTGAACAATATCCTAGTTTCGAACGTTTGATATAATTTACATATGGTACTGTCTTTGAGCTATAATCGCGCGCAAATCTTCAAATTGCTGGGTTTATATACAGGAAGGTCCAATATCATATTCACTAAATCGAACAGTCTAATAACCGTACAGATATGATATGTATGTATGTATGTATGCATTCTGCCCTACGGACATCTCGGAGATATCTCGATCTAATTTCCCCGCCTTTTTCTCTCCACATTTCACTCTTCCGTTCGGGGTCTTTTTCTTTTTCTCCTGAACTCCACCCGCTCAATCGTACGTCCGTTCTTTTCTTGAATATCTTTACTTACTCTGCTCTCTCTTTCTTATCTCCCTATATACGAGCAGTCCATTCCTACGATGCTCGCTGCTCCCCTCCCTCAGCCCTTGACTTGATTCCCGTCCACCCGTCGCACCACTTGCGCCGCAGCGCGCTCTCTCTCTCCCCTAAACCCAATACAACCAGCATGACCTCCCCCCCCCTCTGAAACCCTCTCGGTCACATGTGACAATGTCGACCGCCTCATTCCACCAATTCAACCACGCCTCTGCGCCACCTTCCGGCCTGGACATCCTCGCCGAGAGCTCGGAGTATGCGCTCGGGAAATCTCCCCGGAACACGTCGCTTTCTGGTAATAACAAGAATAGTGCCAATGACGCATCTGATGTTGGAGATTTGTCGCAGCGGGATTCTTTTGGGGAGAGTGTGAGTCGCAAAAGGCCATCTATGGAGTCTGCCTCGGCTCCTGTGAGAAGGAGGATTAGTAGGGCGTGCGATCAGTGTAATCAGTTGAGGACGAAATGTGATGGAAAGAATCCGTGTGCGCATTGTGTTGGTATGATTTCCCCCCCCCCCCTTTCTAGTAGGAGTGAAGTGGAGTACTGGGCTAACGTCGCAGAATTCGGCTTGGCGTGCGAGTATGCTCGAGCGCGCAAGAAGCGTGGGAAGGCGTCTAAGAAGGACCTTGCCGTGGCTGCGACTGTAGCCACCGTGGGAGCTACAAATCAATCGTCGGATCGTGATACGGATACGGATAGAGTGAATAATGGTGTTGTGGCAAAGGAACAGAATTCGCAGGATGGGTTTTCATCGCGAGAGACTACGACAACTTTTGACGCTGCTCGGAACGCAAGTGTGCCGGCACAATCGCATTTACAATCTTCGGAGATGCCAGGAATGGTTGGGATGCAGAACTCGAATCCCGTCCAGCAAGGTGCCCAGGCCCAGGCGCACTTGGGAGCTGCTGTGGATGGGTTACAGGGTACCTTGAATGATTCGAGTCGGCCTATGTCTGTCTCTGATCTCAGACCGTTACAGATGCTACATTCTTCGAATACGAACCCCCGCTCGCCGTCGACAAACATGCTGCCGCCAAATGGCTTTAGTTATTCAGATAGCGCGTACCCGCTGATGAACCCGCAAGAACCGAACCCATCGTCTCTCAATCATTTTCGTCTTGCTAGCTCTGCAGAGAACCATTCAGCTCCATTTATGGGACTTTCTCCTGCCCCATCACCTGGGTGGCTGCCTCTTCCTCCATCTCCCGCCAGTTTCCCATCGTTCAACATGCATCCATTCCCTAGCTCATTACGATATCCCGTGCTACAACCGGTGCTGCCTCATATCGCTTCTATAATACCCCAGTCGCTAGCTTGCGACCTTATGGATGTCTATTTCACCAGTTCCTCATCCTCTCATATCTCGCCCCAATCACCATATGTGGTGGGATATGTCTTCCGCAAACAATCTTTCCTGCATCCTACGAAACCACGAGTGTGCAGCCCTGCCCTCTTGGCTAGCATGCTCTGGGTAGCTGCTCAGACGAGCGACGCCGCATTCTTGACATCACCTCCGTCAGCACGAGGGAGGATTTGTCAGAAGCTGCTTGAACTGACCGTTGGTCTGCTACGGCCTTTAATACACGGCCCTGCTGCGGGAGAGACGTCTCCCAATTATGCTGCTAACATGGTTATTAACGGCGTCGCTTTAGGAGGATTTGGCGTCTCGATGGATCAATTGGGTGCACAGAGCAGTGCAACAGGGGCTGTGGATGATGTTGCAACATATGTACATCTAGCCACTGTCGTCTCTGCGAGTGAGTACAAAGCGGCTAGTATGCGATGGTGGACTGCAGCCTGGGCGTTGGCACGAGAACTAAGACTCGGTCGTGAATTACCGCCTAATGGGCCCAACTCACGGCAAGATGGGGAGGGGCGAGATAATGATCTGGCCGAAAATGCTCAGCAGCAGCCGCATCTGGTTACACCCATGGGAAATGGAGTAGACATCACGCAAGAAGAGCGAGAAGAGCGTCGACGGATCTGGTGGTTGCTGTATGCGACTGATCGCCATTTGGCGCTTTGTTATAATCGTCCGCTGACTCTACTCGACACGGAATGTTCAAGGCTACTCCAGCCGATGAACGATGACCTCTGGCAGGCAGGTGACTTCACCAATGACGCTTACCGTACACTAGGACCGCCGTTGGAGTGCACTGGCCACAGCATGTTTGGCTACTTCCTTCCCTTGATGACTATACTGGGTGAGATAGTCGATTTACAGCATGCAAGAAACCACCCGCGATTCGGACCAACGTTCCGCAACAGCAACGAATGCAACGCCCAGATGCTAGAGATCACCCGTCAGCTTGACGGATACAGCCACAGTCTGAAGGGATTCGAAGCGCGCTACACCAGCAACCTAGTCCTAGGGACAGAATCCGAACCCACAGCAGTTGATGGCACGCACCTTGACCATGTTAGCCCCTCAGGCCGTTCGAGTAGCAGCGCTGTTGGAACACGAGTTAGCGAGTCCATCGTGCACACGAAGACAGTCGTTGCATACGGGACACACATTATGCACGTCCTCCACATCCTGCTTGCAGGAAAATGGGACCCCGTTAACCTGCTGGATGACAACGACCTCTGGATTTCATCCGATTCGTTCCTTTCGGCCCTCGGCCATGCAGTCAGCGGCGCAGAGGCTGTAGCGGATATCCTCGAATATGACCCGGACCTAAGTTTTATGCCATTCTTCTTTGGAATATATCTGCTACAGGGAAGTTTCTTGTTGCTGTTGACAGCGGATAAGTTGCAGGGTGGTGCTAGCGCTAGCGTTGTACGGGCTTGTGAGATTATTGTCCGCGCGCATGAGGCTTGTGTTGTGACGTTGAATACGGAGTATCAGGTTAGTTCGCTTTCCCGTTGGCTGCTTGTGTGATCATCTTGCTAATGCATTGCAGAGAAACTTCCGTAAAGTGATGCGCTCGGCTCTGGCACAGGTTCGGGGACGCGTACCAGAGGATTTTGGCGAGCAGCAGCAGCGAAGGCGAGATGTTTTGTCGCTCTATCGTTGGTCTGGGGATGGTGGGGGGCTTGCGTTGTGATGTGGGGCATCTCCATCTCTGCTTCAATGTTGTTTTTTTTCTTTCTTCTTTTCCTGTTTTTCTAGATACTGCGATGTGATACCACTGATTTAGGGCGTGAGTTTGTTGAATGGGAGTTTGGAGATGCACTATACTTGTACTTTACTGTATTATGTTTTATATTGAACCATCTCCTGTATATATACGCACATAGACGTACCTGAGTTCAAGGGGTAGTATGACTTTTCTATATTGGCTACTGCATCACCAAAACATAATGCAATTTCATGAGCATAATACTGCTGTTTTGTCTGTTGCGCCGGATCTGGATGTGACAATGAAGCCGTTGGAGGCTATTTTGCCAGCTAGAAGGTTCTCGGATATGGTTACGAGGGGGGTATGGATGTTGATACGTTTAAGCAGGTTATGGGGAAGAAGTAAAGGTATAGGGAGGGGAATGAGAAGATGGTGGATGGGGAGGGTGCTACACAGGACGGTGAGATTGAGGCGCTGATTTGGGCTTATTGCCTCAGATATGATTTGATATTATTCTAAGAATGAATGAATTTATGCCACTGGTCTTGAATCTTACTGCTGTATTCGCTATCAAGTTTAGAGCGTCAACAACCACGAGTCAACTTATACTTGCAACTACGCAAACTACTTTTTCCAATAGCACTACATTCTTTCCCTTTTTCAAAAGCGAGGCTAGCTCTTGTAGTAGGTTTTGAACTCACCTCAGAGTAACTTACTCATGTAAGTATATGGCCCAGGGAACTATTCATTGAATGCGTTGCTTGTCTGCATCCACCAGCCAATTGCTGCACAATTTCCTTAAAGAAAAAAAAAAAAAAAAGGTAAGCAAAGGAATCAGCTGTGAGTTTGTTTCCTCCATTGACAATTTTTCTCTTCGTCCACAATAAAAATCTTGTCTTCTTCATACTACCAATTCATTAAGCACTGCCTAGCAACCTCAGTCTAGATACCAACCATGTCAGACTCAGACGACGAGACAATGCCGTTCGTCAAGTGAGTTCTCCCTCCCTTCCTCAGTCCAGATTAAAATTAACCACAGACTAGTATCCTCGACTCGGAAATCGTCTCCCTTAAAGCAGAAAAATCAGAGTGATCTCTCAAACCCGTCGAAAGCTGCTTGCGTCCGTATGCACAACGGTCACCTCCGCATTGGACAAATTCCAAGAAGGCCAGAACGGATCCTATACCTTCGAAGACACCTTTGAAGGAACCCTGCACGCTTTATCAAATGGGTTTAAACGCGCGCATATTCAACTATCCTAAAATCAACCAAGATCAAGAAACGGGAGGCCAAATCCAAGGATGAGGGCGAACAAAAGGACATCGTGACAACCACGGCACAGCTAGACCTCACCGCCGAGAAAAATCCGCTACTTGCGAATATCAACCTTTACATTTTCTCTAGCATCTACGTAACCACAGAGCCCCGTAACTTGTCTTTTGACGAGACCACAGCGGGTTTCACAGACTTGAACAAGCCGGATACTCTCGACACGCAGCTTGCTGTTATCTCCGCATTGCGCATGTCCTTTAGCAAATTGCATCCGCATGATCGTCTTTTGGATTGACTGGCTCGGTATGTCGCGTATTGTGTTGATAAGCCGCGGATGCAGGCGTCTTTCCATGATCTTTTGGCTGAGGCGCCAATGGTGAGTTCTCGGATGGTGCTTTCATTGGACTCGGCATCGATTGCGCCGTGGAATATCGAGGAGCCGAAGCACAAGTATCCGCAGTACATTCCCGGAACTAATTGTGAAAATACGTTTGAATTGTTTTAGTGACTAGTCTGAGGGATCGGGGTCTCAATTCATGTGTTCTTTTCAGAGTGGACACAACTAGGGCTGGTGGATCATATTTTCGAGTATTTCCTGGCTCCTTCATTCACTGGTGTTGAGGACAACTTTGAAATGTTTAATAATTGTAACTGAGAAAACCAAATCTTCTCGCATGAGAAATTGATGCGTTTTACCTACTCTCCATCTCCCAAAATCTTCCCTTTTCAAGCTCTCCAACAACAATGCCAGTCAATCAGCTCCTGGATATATTTTCTCGTGAAATTACCACTGCAGTGGCAGCAAACGTGCTAAGTGCATATAGCCTGCGGTGCATAGGTTTATACACACGTTTTGTTATGCATGAGACCCTGTTTACTAATATGTATGACGACAGCGTCTCGGCGATAAGCCTTCCTTTACTCCGGCTTCATACTTCAACAACTCTTTATCCTTCAAACTCACAACTGCAATGGCTTCACACCAATTCCCAACATGAACACCATTAGCAGACCACTACGACTCCTCTCTCGTACCCGCCCTCTCCGCCCACGCCCTCTATCCCCCATAATCCCAAAGCGCTTCGTCGGCATCCCCCCAGCGTTCCTCCTTGACGACTACATCCCCCGCTACCAACTCCTAACCTCCGTTGACGCATCAAAGAAACGATCGCGGGCATACGCGCACCTCCGGGAATGTAATCTCTGTCCGCGAAAGTGCGGTGTAAACCGATATGAGACGACGGGGATGTGTTTAATCGGGGCGGAAACGGCCAAGGTCAATGTGATTGCGCCGCATCGGGGGGAGGAGCCGTGTATTCAGGGATATCATGGGAGTGGATCGGTGTTCTTTTCAGGGTGTAATCTGCGTTGTGTTTTCTGTCAAAATCATGTATGCCCCATTTCTTGTGTGGTTTGGTAGGTTGGCGCTTACTGACGGGCTGTTTGCCAGGACATCGCACATCAACGGAAAGGGTTCGATCTTACGCCGGAAGAACTTGCGGAGTGGTATATGAAGCTTCAGATGATAGGGAACGTGCATAACATCAATCTTGTCACGCCGGAGCATGTTGTTCCCCAAGTGGCGCTTTCGATCCTCGCTGCGCGCGACATGGGTCTCAAGGTCCCGATTATATACAACAGCTCGTCATTTGACTCGCTTGAATCTCTAGAGCTACTAGACGGCCTTGTCGATATCTATCTACCCGACTTCAAAGTCTGGAAGAATAGCACATCGAAACGACTACTGAAAGCCGATGACTATACCGCAACCGCAATGGAGAGTGTCAAGGCCATGCACAACCAGGTCGGCGATTTGTCATTTACATCGGACGGCATCGCGAAGAAGGGTGTCCTGCTGCGACATCTCGTCATGCCTGGGAAGGAAGACGAGGGCCAGGAAATTATGCGCTGGCTGGCGGAGAATGTGTCTAAAGATCTTTACGTACATATTATGGAGCAGTATCATCCGGATGCGCATGTTGGGAAGAAGAAGCGACTCGCGAAGAATACGTGGGGTGGAGAGAGAGAAGAGGTGAGGTATGCGGAGATCAACCGCGCTATTAAGGACGAAGAATTGGGAAGTGTGAGGGATGCTGCTGTAGCGGCGGGTTTGTGGCGGTTCTGCGAGGTGGATGAGAATAGTAGTGCATTCCATCTCTGAATTGCAATCGCCTATGGATTATCTTCGGCGATATGTTGGGAATTGTGATGCTCTGACATTCGCCACTAACCAATTACCAATCATGTGCATACTGAGGTCAAGAGCATGGTTAAACGAAAGCCGAGAAGATAAGGCCAGATGATTCGTCCATGTTGGTATTCAAATTATGTTTGCTGCAGTGACATTGAACGAGCCTAGACAATGGCTATATTCACGCAGACCTTTGTCCCCGTCCTTGACAATCCGATTGACCAGGATATGGACCGCGAGGTTGTCAACATAATTAAGGGATGTTGAGGATGTACCAAGCCAGCAACACAGAAAGAAACTGGGCTCGCACTGGAGTCATGGCAAAGACTCTGGTTTTGACAATGGAGGCTGCTCTGGAGAAGATGCTGGAAGAGGTACGAAGATTGGCTGCGCCTACTCAGCAAATTTCGATAAAACTGCTCAACCTCGAAGTTGAAAGTATTGCCCCCGGCAATCCAGGGCCTGTTGGAGAGGCACGGCAGCGACTCTTCTCATTTGACTTGGACCGGCACTCTACGGGCTGCTACCAGGGCCTTGAAGAGCGAATGATTAGCAAAAAAGACTAATGGTGGATATCCAAAACAAGTTGTCTCCGAATCCTGATGGGGGGTTTCCCGCATCGCTGACGAGGGTCGAATACTATTCACAACAGAGGAGATTGTTCTTCGTTGCCGGCCTCAAGAGTTTACTGTAGAAGATATTCGATATATTTTTGTCGTTTGCCGGGAGAGCATGTATCTGAACCCATCCACCGCCATACAGGAGTTTCTGGATCGGATTTGCCTAACTTTGGGGCGGTATTACAGGTTAGCAGCATGAATTTGGCCACGACGCAGATGTGCCTGTGGGATAGTCGAGTCAGCCGGTGTTTGAAGGTCTAATATAGGAGAAGTAGGAGTATCTATGTTCGTCCTCTTTCCATAAGTGGATATTGCAGATTGAATATACACGGACCACGGGAAACGTCACAAGTCGCGCTGATATCTCCAGTCCCTTCACGCGTCATAAATGTAGATCAATGTATTGAGCAGGAATGGTGGCGTCAAAGCGCGGGCACCACGTCCGATATTATATGCATAATACGGAACACTAAGAGGACCGTAAGTTCAGCCTTGTTCGCTAATATTACCTTTTCGCGGTAGGATAGCGAGTGCGAGATTTACACTATGGCAATACTATACGAGTCTGTAGAGGATTTTCGCCCAAAAACTTAGCAAAGCGCCAAGTTCGCCTAAAAAGTCTTCGCCAGGTGTACGCACATTGAAGCGTATTGCCAAGAATCCCCTTAACCATAGTGCACTTTTGAGACAAGCGAACCGTGGAAGATCAGGCCACATGAAAATAAGAATAGAAGAAGGGCATTACGACACCCGACAGTCACTGACCTGATCGTCAAGTTGCCGGGGCAGACACCTTCCCTAAGCGGCAGTGCGGCTCGGCTCAGCCTTGTGTGTATACTCGAAATGGTAAACATCGACACACAGCCAAACCACCATGTAGATCGGTGTGCGTGTATTTATGTCTACTTGAAGACGGGGACCCCGCGATTGTTTTGGCCTTTCTTTCAACTGTCTTTTCTTCTTCTTATCCAAGAGTGTTATATTGGTGTATACAATAATGAAACGCTATCGACTCTTCGATTCAGGCCACCCAACCCGCCACTCATGGTCATTAGGACGCATGCTTTGGACATCCACGATGTGCTTCTGGGGCATCATCATGTTCACCATGTGGTTCGGCATGAATTCAGATCGCGACAATGTACACCCTTTAATCACCCAAATAATTCCCGCCGGCCACTGTACCTGCCAAACCTCGACGACATTCCAATGCGCCGATTGTCTAACCTGTCTGGCGTCTTCGTCCCCGGCCCCTGTTGAAAACGAACACCAGCACCAGCACCAGCAGCAGTCTGCCTTGTCGACGTGGAGATTCGAGTACGGCCGCGACGATCGCAACATGGGTCTGGGGCGGGAACAGTGCCACTCTGCTTTCCCGGGTTTGTTTCAGGACGTCGTCCGTGCCGGGGACTACTGGCGCGCGCAGGGAGGAATTACGAAAGAGGATTTGGATGCTGTTTCACTGGAACCGGGTATGGCGCGCGCGATTATCCAGCATGGAGAATTATACGTTGTGGCTGCGCGGGCCAAGAACGAGGACCACCGTCGCAAGATTTTAGCGGCGCTGTCGTCAATGCACCGCGCGTTAACATCCAGCCCGGAACGCGCAACCGACAGCATCGAATTCATTTTCTCGGTCGAAGATCGTGTCGACGATGTCTATGGTGGGAGCCATCCGATCTGGGTGCTTGCGCGAAAAGCCTCTGAACAGTCAGCTTGGTTAATGCCCGATTTCGGTTTCTGGGCATGGGAGCACTGGAAGCAGCATATCGGGCCGTATTCGCAGGCCGTTGATCGGGTGCGAGATATGGAATCACAGCTGGACTTTGAAGAGAAGGAAAAGAAGCTGGTCTGGCGGGGGAAGTTGAGTTTTGCGCCGAAGTTGAGACGGGCGCTACTCGATACGACGCGGAATGAGACTTGGAGCGACGTCAAGGCGTTGGACTGGAGCAGTAAGGAGAATTGCATGTCGCTGGAGGATCATTGTCGGTATAAATTTATTGCGCATGTTGAGGGTAAGTTTTCCTCTTCCCACATATTCTGGAAGGAACAGAAGCTGATTTTAGCAGGCCGCTCCTATTCGGCTTCGCTCAAATACCGACAGGCCTGTCGCTCCGTCGTTCTCGCGCATAAACTCCAATTCATCCAACACTACCACTACCTCCTGGTGTCGTCTGGACCACAACAAAACTACGTCGAAGTCGAGCGCGACTTTTCCGATCTCCCAAGCAAAATGAACCATCTACTTCAAAACCCCCGAGCTGCTGAGCGCATCGCCGATAACAACGTGCGCACGTTCCGGGAGCGATATCTGACACCGGCAGCAGAGGCGTGCTACTGGCGCGCCTTGTGGGATGGATACAAGCAGGTGTCGAATGCGACGGATTCGCTGTCGAGGATGGGGAAGCCTGCCGTGGAACGAGGGTTGCGGTTTGAGTCTTTTTCGTTGCTGGAAAGCAGCGAGATGATGGATTATTACCATGTTCATCAGTTATGAGTTACGAATGATACCCCTTTTATATAGTTATGAATAGATGAATATAAACATAGATATGCCGCAGTGTTGTACTACCTATGTATGTGCTGTACCACCTGTATAGATCCCGGATAACTTAATCTGATCTCATCGGACCTCACCACCTTTTCCCAACCCCCTCCTACAGCTAGCTCTCTGCCCCCGGGGCAATCTGAACACCACTAGCATACAACACCAGAAATTCAACATGAAACCCATTCTCGCCATTCCAGCCATCTCCCTCCTCGTCCACCGCGCCTGGTCCCGCAAGTCTCTCACACCCTTGGGCCTCATCACCGCGGCGCTGACAGCTGTCGCCCACGCCGTCCATCCCTGGTCCGCGCCGTTTTTCCTACTCGTGGTGTTTTATATAGGAGGGACTAAGGCTACAAAAGTACAGATTCTCATCTCCACTACGATATCTGAAAAAGAAGAGCTAACAGGAGTAGGTCAAACATGATATCAAAGCCAGCAAGACACTTTCCGCGACCGGGAGCGGGGGCGGCGACGGTCAACGGAATCACGTACAGGTCCTAGCGAACTCGATTGTCGCAACGGTTTTGATTCTGTGGCATACTTGGATACTTAAGAGTTCTGGGGAGGTGTTTGATGGGTTTAGTTTTGGACAGGTGACGCCTTTGGCGGATGTAGTTGTTGTTGGGATTGTTGCGTGCGTTCTCTCCCTCGTCCGCATATTCATGATGTGAAGACTAACGACTATGATGATGCGATAGCAACTATGCTGCCGTCGCTGCAGACACCTACTCCTCCGAACTAGGAATCCTCTCTAAATCTCCCCCGCGCCTGATTACCTCTCTTTCCCTCCGCGTTGTACCGCCGGGGACAAACGGTGGCGTCACAGCGAAGGGACTGCAGGCTGGTGCTTTAGGGGCGTTTACGGTAGCTATTACCTCTGCGGTGCTTTTGCCATTTCGCCTACCCGACAGTGATGATGGACTTTATGTGAAGGAGCGGGTAATGTGGATCTTGGCTGTGACGGGTTGGGGCGCGCTGGGGAGTGTTCTCGATAGTGTTCTGGGAGGATTGTTGCAAGCTAGCGTTGTTGATAAGAGGACTGGCAAGGTTGTTGAGGGGACTGGTGGGAAGAAGGTACCCTTCACTCTTCCCCATCTCCCTTGAACAAAGCTAATGAAGACGTATAGGTCCTCGTCCACCCTTCCTCCTCCCTACCAGGTGGCACCAGCGAAGCATCCTCCGGCCTACAGGGCTCGTCCGACAACCTCCGTCTGCGGCAGACAGAGACTGTCGTCAACACCGCAGCGCTGAGAGGTAGCTGGGCTACGCAGTCATCGGTTGGAGCATCGCCGGGAAGGGCGCATGATGAGGAGCATGAGAGTCGACGTGTAGAGAGCGGAAGGGACTGGTTGGATAATAACGGGGTGAATGTTTTGATGGCTGGATTGATGAGTTTGGGAGGGATGGGGGTTGCTAATTTGCTGTGGATGTAGGCAAGAAGTTGAGTAAGAAACGGGAAGGGGAGACAAGAAAAAAAAATCAAACAAGCAAAAAAAATGACCAGACTGGGGCTCGATCCCAGGACCTTATCGGAATCAGCTGTGGAACTGTTAACGATACGTGATAACCAACTACACCATCCGGCCAATTGTTGGCAATTTGAGACAGTTAGTGTTCTACAGCCGAAAAGAACTAAACTAAGATAATTATCACTGAATTGCAAAGAGAACAAACTAACAAAATAGAGCAAACACGGCAATGCATGCAAATATGGGGAGCAAAGCTGTCAAACCAGACAAACGGCACACAGTCAAACGGTACAAATACAACGCAACCAACGCAACCCCAACGTCATTAGGTTCTAGTCTGCAAATTTAGCCCACCACCAAATGCCATCCTGCGGAACACTGCAAAGTCTGTTGAAGGCTAGAAACATGGCAAGTCGTATTCTACCGGCTTTTACTGGTCTAAATGCCTGTATCGGCTGGTGACGGACACATCGCCGGCTTGCTGTGCATAGAACAACCGCCAATCTGATACTAACAGGGTAGCATCCTTTATTGCCGCAGCTGAACTTGCGGGGCAATTGTATTGGCGCAGCTGACGATTCAGATTTCAGGAACGGACCAGATGAGCGTAGAACAAGTTCTCGTTGCAAACCAAGGTCCAAATGTGACATGATGTTTGCATTCGGAGTTGGCTGGCTATATCCGGAAATGGCTCTTTCCTGTACGGAGTTTTTCCCCTCTATTTCCTTTTCCCCCTCTTCATCTGTATCTAACTATCTTCTTTCTGCCTCGTCCTTTACTCCTTGTGGATCTAATTCTCCGTTGATTGGAACTGCCAGTGTATCAGCTGCATGAATTCCTGTACCCCTCCGCTTGCTTTAATGAAAGAGCTGAAGTCGAGTTTTCCAATTGACCAGCTGTCCCGTGTCCTGTGTGTTGTATAAAGAGGAGATTTTTCTCCAATTGCATATATAATTCTGTCGTGAAGTCCCATTCCTCCGTTTTCCTTTCGTTGCCAGTTGACGCGCACATCGGAAAATGTCTCCGTCACTACGCCTAAAAACGGATGTCCCCATAGTCGACATCCGCCAGAGCAACGTCAGTTTTTCTCTGGCAAATGATATTCACAGGAGCATCGACCCTCCCGAGGGTACACCTCGGTCAATGCCCACTATGCTGCTTTACGACGCCGAAGGGCTCAAGTTGTTTGAGCGCATTACCTATTTGGATGAATACTACTTGACCAATGCTGAGATTGAGGTCTTGACCATCAATGCTAGAAGGCTCGTTGAGAGGATTCCATATGATGCGCAATTGCTGGAGTTGGGCAGTGGGTAAGTTATCTCCCCCAATGACTCAGGAGAGATCAGGCGAGTAACATCTCTAGGAATCTCCGAAAGATTGAAATCCTGCTCAAAGAGTTCGAGCGCGCGGGCAAACATGTCGACTACTTTGCGCTTGATCTGTCCTTGTCTGAACTTCAGCGTACCTTTGCCGAAGTCTCGACCGAAGAATACGAACATGTGGGATTACACGGTCTGCATGGTACCTACGACGATGCCGTCACTTGGCTGAGCGCCCCCGAGAATCGAACGCGGCCAACAGCGGTTTTGTCAATGGGCTCATCGATTGGGAACTTCAGCCGTATAGAAGCGGCCGAGTTTCTAGGACGTTTCGCTAAGCTCATGACGCCATCTGACGTGATGATTATCGGCCTGGATGGCTGCAAGGACCCGAACAAGGTCTACAGAGCTTATAATGACTCCGAGGGTATCACTCGTCGATTCTATGAGAATGGTCTGGCGCATGCGAACGAAGTGCTGGGATATGAAGCATTCAAGCCGTCTGAGTGGGAGATCGTGACCCATTTTGATGCTGTTACAGGACAACACCAGGCTTTCTACTCCCCAACCAAGGATGTCACCATCGATGGAGTTGCGCTGCCCAAAGGCGAAAAGCTTGTCTTTGAAGAAGCGACCAAATATGGCCCTGAGGAGCGAGATCAATTATGGAGAGCTGCTGGTCTCATCCAAGGCTCAGAACTGGCGAATAAATCAGATGACTACCGTAAGTTCATCAGCCCGCCATCGCCTGCCGTGTTAGAACCCCGCAGCGGGGTGGTCCTGCAGGTTATCTGCAAGAATGCCTGGCATAAGTTATCTGTTATGCATTGCCCAGTAATATCCATGCATGGTTATACTGACTTCTATGATTCGTTGACAGATATTCACGTACTTTCGTCCGCGGCGCTTGACTTGCCGACACAGCCTTCCCAGTATGCGGCACACACAATCCCGAGCTTAGGCGACTATCAATCATTATGGACTGCGTGGGATACTGTGACAAAGTCCATGATTCCTCGCGAGGACCTTTTATCCAAGCCCATTAAGCTGCGGAATGCGCTTATCTTCTATCTAGGACACATCCCCACTTTTTCGGGTAAGTGAAGCGTTGTTTACATGCAAGCATTTCGGTCTGTAATAATTAACAAACAACGCAGATATCCATTTGTCTCGAGCGCTGCGAAGCAAACCTACCGAGCCCAAGAACTATCAATTGATCTTTGAGCGCGGCATCGACCCCGATGTGGAAGACCCTGAGCAATGTCACTCTCACAGCGAAATCCCAGACGAGTGGCCTCCTCTAAGCGAGATCCTTGGTTTCCAAGAGAGAGTCAGGAGTCGAGTGACATCTATTCTGGAACGGGAAGATCTGCCTCACAACAGATGCCTTGCCGAAGCTCTCTGGATTGGTTTTGAACATGAGATCATGCACCTCGAAACCTTCCTTTACATGCTTCTCCAGAGCGAAAGAACGCTTCCGCCTCCCGCTGCCGGCCAGCCGGATTTTGAAAAGATGTTCCTCGATGCCAGGAACAAAGCGAAGCCCAACAAATGGTTCACTATTCCGGAGCAGACTCTGACCATTGGCTTGGACGACTCTGATGAGAGCGCAGTACCCCGGGCCTCTTTCGGATGGGACAATGAGAAGCCCTCCCGGATTGTAACGGTACATGCATTCGAAGCACAGGCCCGCCCCGTGACAAACGGCGAATACGCCAAATACATGCAAGCCAACAAACTCCGCGAGGCGCCGGCATCTTGGATTCTGATGCATGAAAATGAAGATTACCCCATACCTGAAGCAGTCAACGGACATAGCGTCGCTGCCACGAAGGATTTCATGTCCAACTTTGCAGTGCGCACTGTCTATGGTTCCGTGCCTCTGGAGCTTGCTCAGGACTGGCCGGTGACTGCTTCGTACTGTGAACTTTCTAAGTTTGCTGAGTGGACGGGTTGCAGGATCCCGACTTTCGAGGAGGCCAGGAGTATCTATAGTTACGCGGCTCGGTTGAAGAAAGAGAGGCAACACAATATGGCAAATGGCCACAGCAACGGAGCGAATGGCGTTGCAAATGGAAACGGCTATAGCAAGAGCTCTCAGTCGGTCTATATTGATCTTGAAGGCTGCAACGTTGGGTTCAAACACTGGCATCCGACACCTGTCGTTCAGAACGGTGACAAACTTGCCGGCCAGTCTGAAATGGGAGGCGTCTGGGAGTGGACCAGCACTCCGCTTGCTCCGCATGACGGGTTCAAGTCGATGGACATCTATCCGGGATATACTTGTAAGTACTTTCTTTGCCTTATCCGTAGTGGAATGTGCTAACCTGAGCAGCGGACTTCTTCGATGGAAAGCACAATATCATACAGGGTGGCTCTTGGGCTACGCATCCCCGTGTTGCAGGAAGGGCAACTTTGTAAGTCTCCTTAAGTGCTTGGAGGCCTGACCGGTCACTAACTTGTGCAGTGTGAATTGGTACCAGCATAACTACCCCTATGCCTGGGTAGGGGCACGATTGGTGCGCGATATCTAGTATCCCTGTATTGTATTGAGACTGTATCTTACTAGACCACACGTTCGTGCTACTATCGTTCCGTATCATGAATTACGAACCGGAATTGTATCTTTTAGCATTGTACCCTATCTAGCTGTAGATCCTTATCAAGCCTTATCAATCGGCCACCGCCACTAATACGCCACAGCGGGGAAGCTCCGCGGGAGGGCTATCTAGTTATCTTCCGGCCCCTCGTACATTTGGACACATTTCTCAGAATTGGATCACCAGAAGAGATACCATGTCTACAGTTACTACCATCTCTCCCTCTACGAACAAGCCGGTCGTCACTCGCGTCGGTGTCACGGCTGATGACCTGAAGCGAGTGGCCGACAACGCCCAGGAGGCCTTCCGGTCATTCTCCCAGTCGACCACCCTCGCCCAGCGCCAGGAATTCGTGACGCGTGCCGTGGACATTCTCGAAAAGAGGAAAGATGTCCTTGCCCGCGAACTCACCGAGCAAATGGGCCGTCCAATTGGCTTCTCTCCCGTCGAAATCGCAACTGCCATCAAGCGCAGCCACTTCCTAAACCGCGTCAGCAACACTGTCCTAAACGAGGTCGTCCCCGGCGAAGAAGAAGCAGGCTTCAGACGCTTCATCAAGCGCCAACCTGTTGGGGTTGCGTTCATCATCTTCGCCTGGAACTACCCCTGGTTGATCCTAGTTAACAGCCTGATCCCTGCGATTCTGGCTGGAAATGCTGTGATTCTTAAGCCATCGCCGCAGACACCGACCATCGTGGAGCAGATTGCGTCTGCTTTTGAAGAGGCTGGGCTTCCGAAGAATGTGATTCAGTTTGTGCACTGCGGTGAGCCTGCGTTGTTGGAGGGGTTGATTCAGTCGCCGAAGGTGGATCATATTTGCTTTACTGGTTCTGTGGCTGGTGGTCTTGCTGTGCAGAAGGCTGCTGTTGATCGGATTGTTAATGTTGGGCTGGAGCTTGGTGGGAAGGATCCTGCTTATTTGCGGGATGATGTGGATATCGCCTGGGCGGCGGAGCAGATTGTCGACGGGGCTGTTTTTAACAGTGGACAGAGCTGTTGTGCTATTGAGCGGGTGTATGTGCATAAGAATATCTACAGGCCATTTGTGGAGGAGGTGAAGAAGGTTCTGAGCAACTATGTTGTCGGTGATCCGTTCGATGCAAAGACGCATGTTGGTCCTGTGATCTCGAAGCGCGCGAAGGAGACTATTCTTGCGCATATCGCAGATGCGGTTTCCAAGGGTGCTAAGGACGAGACGCCTGCTAATGCGACTTTCGAGAATACACCCGCGGAGGGTAACTATGTCAAGCCTACGCTGTTGACTGGCGTCAACCATGGCATGGACGTTATGACGCAGGAGACCTTTGGTCCTGTTATCCCTGTTATGAAGGTTGAGGGCGATGATGAGGCTATCCGGTATATGAACGATAGCGAGTTTGGTCTTACGGCTAGTATCTGGAGTAGGGATATTGAGGGTGCTGAGAAGTTGGTTGACCGGGTTGAGGCGGGGACGGTTTATATCAATCGGTCGGATTATCCTAGTCCGGTAAGCACCCTTCCACAGTTCTTTTGACTGAGTACAGTGAAGTGAAGGCTGACATGAGATATGTAGGATCTCGCATGGACTGGATGGAAGAACTCCGGACGGGGCGTCACGTTGAGTCGCTTTGGGTTCGAGCAGTTTGTCAAGTTGAAGAGCCACCATATCAAGGCTCATCCCTGAACAAATAGTTATATCAGACTATAAGAGAAGGAGGGGATTAGCGGAGCCCTGTACAATCATGCTTACTTTTTTTTTCTTCGTGAAGTTACTACACAATTATTTTAAAATGATACCTCATCGAGTCGGGCCGTTAATCTCCACGAAGGAGCATAGAATAGGGAGATGTCTTGAAAACAAGGCTAGAAAGCAGCAATCAAAATAACAATGAGAACTATCAAGCTCGACAACACCATAGTAGGAGAGACCTGACCTTTAATTGAGGCAGCATCCCCTGTTTCTCCCGCCCCCTTAAATAATATCATTACGCCTTGCCGTCGAAAATAGCCTAGCATTTATCCATCCGGCGAATATGCAACTACAAATACACACCCCAACGATATATCCTGGGAACCCGAAACCTGGCTCAAATTTCCGACTTCGACATCCCAAAACCGATAGCAGACTTTATCATCAAACAGAACAGAAGCAATGCTACCGAGTTCGCCATCCTCAAAAAAGGTTCTTACGTCTCCTTTCGGATGAAGTATCGAACCGATGCGGCTGTTATACGCTTCTCGCAAGCCGGTGCTGCTTTCTGCCCCGGGGAGGTCGTGAATGAAGTTGACGTGATGTGGTTTCGTGGATCAAACATGCATTCCTGTTCCATTTATCCTGCACTCTGGTACGAGGAGAGCCCATGAACTGAGCCCGTTTATTACGATGGATTATATCAAGCACGAGACGAAATGAACGATGTTTTCAAAACACCTGGATGTTCGAAAGAGTAACGTGGGATTCCAGACCCCAACATCGACCAGGACAGACTTGAGAGGCCGTATAGGCAGACGGCAGGTACCCTGCTCCAGCTTTCCATTCCTACGTTGTCCCGGATAGGATAACTCAGCTAGTTCGACAACTTTACCTTCGAAGTGACATGCCAGCCTCTATCAATGAATATAAATGATCGTATGCGACGAGGGTGTTTGCCGCGGTCGAAACTTCCTGGTGAAGATGCTACATCCAGCACAGCTTCGTCATATCTCGAAGCCCTCACAGACCTCAACATCGGGCATCTGGTACACCAGAGAGACGACGCAGCGACATCTGCAGATGACTGTCGACGGAAATTCGTGGCATGACGACTCTTCCGTAAACTTGCAAGAGACAAATGACTCATCAACCCATCGCTCGAGAACGGGCTTTTCAAAATCTGGTGCGATGATCTACGACCGTTTCATGTCTTTAACGAGAGTATGCAAATTGCCAGCGTGGTGGACTGGAAATTCACATACGCAGCACCAGCTGAATTTTCACACGCACCACCCTGGTGGTTACTCAATGAGAAGCCCGAATTCTGGGAAAAGGACATTGACGGCTGGACAGGAGTGTTCGATGATCGTCGGAAGGCATTCCTCGGCGATGAAAGATTGCGAGGACACAGCTATCCAGCAGGGTCAGTTCAATGAGGACCGGCGACTCTCTGATCGTACGCAAGAAAGCCGGGAGACTGGAGGTTTCTGGATCGTGTATGCCATGTTGCATAGTTTTTGCTTTTGATGCTATTCACTGGTTGAAGATTGACGCAAGATCCTTTGGGGCTGCTGAGAGCTCCGAGGAGTCGTGGAGAGAGGGGATTGAGTTGTTGGGTGAGGGGGAGAAAGGCGAAATGGAACGATTGGTGGCGAGGAAGGTGGGAGAGATGGAAAGCAGGGTTTTGGCGCGGGATCCGGATGAGTATACCGCGGCTTTCCATGGGCGGTTGAAGAGAGAGAAAGCGGATGGAGCACACGAGAGCGAGGACGGAGTGAAGGAAGACAAGAACAACTATATCGAAGCCGATGCTGACGGGGCCAAACACTCCCGGACGGATACCATGCGCGATAGCCCGACCACTATCCCATCGCGAACAAAACGCGAATCTTCAATACAGTACTAGGAATGCTCGGATACATGTCTGACGCATACCGATCATTACTTAACTCTTACCTCCCTTGTCCAGTATGGTAATGATAGAAATTCCTCTCTTAAATTTAAACTATTAACCTCGGAATGCGGACCTCCCGCCTCCCGGGCCATACTTTGCACTGACAGTTAATTTGAGGTAAAATGGGACTTTAAAGTGTGATCGGCCATTCCATGCCAGCCCTCTAGGCAGTAGAGTCCGGGGTATCCTCCAGATCCTCCAGATCCCCGGAGTTGCTACTAGTTGCCGAGTATTCCTGCAGGACTAAGGGGAGAACAAAAAGGATGTGCAGGAGCAGGCGTGTTGTACAATGAAAGTTACACAACAGCTTAAAAGCACTCTATAGAGATAGAGCTCCGTACGGAGTACGCCGTAAAACTCAGGATTAACATAATGAAACCGTTTACCCTTTTCGTAGGACGGCCAGGAGATGACTCCTATTCAGGTAGGCTGTGGAATGCTTCTTTGTTGCACTGTCTGAGGTGACATAACTGTAAAGTAAGGGGCAGGGACTTGTGCAGAGGTAAGTAATGGAGACAGATCATCGGATTCCATTGCAAGACATTTTCATTACGGATGTGTTCTGGATACTTTTTTTTACACGGTATAGGGGGATGCTGCCTTGGTAGAAGACTGTATGTGCTGCACTCCTATGCAAGTCGCCCCGAGACGAGGCGCTATTGCTACTATTCCAAGAAATGCGACCTATTCCATAAAAAGAAATATTAATTAATGATGCACCTCCGTTTGCCGTTCAACCGCTGCAGCAGAAAAAGAAACGGTTTTGTTCCCCGAATTAGTATAGAGTAGCGCGTACTCCGTACCCGCAGGAATCCGTCGACGCAAATGTACATATCCCTGTACTGCGCTGCCGTACTCCGTACCCAGTGCAGATGGATACGGAGGGTAGTCTGGATTCTTTGTAAGGCATGCGCGGCTGCATGTACAGCAGAGACTGCCAATGGCCTGAAGCCCGCGACAACCCTTCGACACTGACACCCCCTGTGGATATACCGGCGCGGAGAGAACAAAGAAAAGAACGCGATAAAAAAAGAAACCGACAAAAAAAAAAAGCAAAAGAAAGAGACCCTGAATTCCTTTTTTTAAGGGGATCTGCTTTCTTTCATTTGCCTAGTGGCCGTGCTGCCGCCAGGGGAAGGTGTCAAGGGCCATAAGGAATGTGTTACCGACGCGCCGGCAAATACAGTACGTGCGTTCCGACACGAAGATCAGGCGGGTTGACAGGACAAGACAGGCGATACGAGGCTGGTGATGGGATTGTCAGGAGCCTGTTATTGGTCAGTGCTGGGTTAGTCTGGCCGGCGAATGTTCTGTATCTATACATGGTACGCGCGCGCGTGCATAGATCGTCATTTGCCCATCGTGGATGGCGGCTGGCTGGCTGACTGGTGGTATATAGGTACCTATTGCCAGGGCTCAGGTCGGTCTGTGTTTGTGTATTTCTCCTGACCAAGTCATAGAACATTCGATATCCATTCGTTTTGGATTATTCTTTCTTTCTTTCTGCTGCGTTCTTTTCTTATAGGTGTTTGAGCCTATTGTCCTTCGTTTGGTGTATCCATCGTTTCAGAGCTATCATACCCATAAAGACGTTCTCTTCAGCTGTGCTTTGATCTGCTTTCGCCTGGTTGTTTTGATAAATACCGGCTTGCACCACTCGTTATTATTACCATATTTTTAACACCACCGAATTCACGACACCCATAACACGAACCCCAAGATGGAGTGCTTCCGACAAATCGGCCGTTGCCTCAAGTCCCCGTTCCAGCGCAAGCAAGCACCGAAAGGACTGGAAATTGTACGTCGCTCGCCTCGAGTCAACTCAAGGACCGCAGCTAATGAATCGCAGGGACACCCAACAAACTTTCGCAAAGAGAAGACGCCGGTCTTCTCGGATGACGAGTAAGTTCTCAACAATAGCTTTATAGGAGCCATAGATCTGACATCGTCGCAGCACGCTGACATCGCACAGTCTTGGCTCGGACAATGACAGTGCGATGAAGACCATCGACCTCCCATCCGCACGAGAGAAGTTCAGGAACCACGTGCGGCGGATGAGCGGCCGGCTCTCTCGATCGAATGACGACCTTTAATCGGTGTCCCACGCGGTCGGCGAATTACAATAAACATGAGCAGAAGGTCTGCGACCTTCACTCCGCAGCAGCTCATAGCACGAACGTCGGCACTTCATTCAGCCGCGACTTTTTCTTGCGCTCATCACGTCCATTTGCGCTCTTTCCTATCGACGACGACGATTTTCTTTTCTGTTCTTGCATGGAAATATTGGATGCGGGCTCTGGCAGCTCGTCGAAATCATCAAAAAGCATTCTGATCCTTGGTTTGGGCTTAAACGGTGACGGTGACGGTCTTGTTTTGTTTCCAGCGGTGTTGATAGACGGTGTTGGTGTTGGCATTGGTTTCGTTTCTGGTTTTGGCTTCTTGATGGAATTATCCGGTGCATGTGATATAGAACGTGCTGGTGTTGGTGTAATGGATTCATCTGATTTCTCGGTCTTTGGTGTTCTGATGTCCTCGATTCTTCGCTTGAATGTCGTAGTCGGTTGTACGTCCAGATCGTCATCTTCAGATGCTATTTCTTGAACAGAACCCCGACGCTCCTCTCCCCTGCGGCCAAGCGGCGACGATGACAGGCCAGGAACAGCTATCCCACCAGCACTCGAATTCTGCGACGACTGCACAAACCCAGCAGCCGCCCTCGTAGACGACTTAATCCTCTGCGCTCCCACCAAAGTCCTTGACCTCCTAGGACTCATCATAAGATCATATAGCGAAGTCCCCGCCCAAGAATCATCCTGAAACACATCCTCCTCCTCTTTACCTTCCCGCGACCCTTCATTATTCTCCAACATCCCCAGACCCTTCTTCTGCCTTTCACCAAGGCCTTCTGCCTCTTTCTTTTTCTTGGTCTCTTCGCTCATGGGCGTGATGCCGTCCGTGTGGCGCGCGAGTTCTTGGATTCCCGATGCAGTCTGCGATTTGGCTTCCTTGGCTTGTCGGACATATTCTGCGAAATGGAGGTGTTTGGTAAAGGATTGCGCGACGGCGTAGAATTCATCTTCGACCATCACGTAGATGTCGTCGTTGTCGAAGCCTTCGATTAAGTATCTGTTGTCACTATTAGAGAGGGTCGTCGTCAACGGGTTCTGGTTATTGCTGCTCACTCTTCGGACGGACATTGTCGGATGGGTTGTGCAGGAGGACTAGCTAAAGTGCAGTCAGTAAACTAGCTACCGCATCCAGAAGAGGGCAACCGATACTCACAAGATCGAAAGATATCCTTCTTAGCAGCCCTTTTAGTCGCTTTTGGCGTGCGGTCCAAGTCGGAGTCTGGTTGCGGCTTCACTCGTTTGGGGTCTCCTGTCCCTCCATTTCCACCGTCGCCAGTCAACCATGGCAGAGTCCGTGGCATCGTGACTTCAGCAGCAGTACTTCGTAGAGTTGAATGGCAGTTGATGAGGTTGTCGCGTCGCGGCGGTTGAAGATCAAATCGGACCGCGGATGACGTTCCGCTCCGCACGACTCAATCAGGAAGTGTTATGAGAATGTCTAGAGAGTAGAGTCGTTATAAATCATCTTCATTGCAGTCTGCTTCAGATAATATCTGGGTATCTGGTTTTCCTCAAAGATTAAAATACAACAAAAACAATGGCAAAAACAAACGCTAGATCAAAACGCCAACGAAATCCTTATGCTAATCAATCTGTCCCAAGCGACCCATAACCTCGAAGAGAATAACAAATAGAGAAGAAAAAGCCTGAAAACGCCACGGTATCTCTAGTTTAAACCTCACCAGGCCTCTTGCTATTGCAGCTGACGATCTTCACCTTATCCGCAAAGACAGTGCTCTGGTTGTCTAGTTTGAAGTTGACATCCTTGATAAGGAATGTCCAGACTTCGTCGCAGAATCGGTAGGTATCAAGGTGTCCCTATCGCCGTCAAACATGTTAGCGCTTCTTGCTCTCCCGATGATCCACGCAGACCATCATCCCCCGACTTGAGCTAAGCGCACCTTGAAAGACAGCTTAACCTGCACCTTATCCGCCAACACCTCGGTGATTATACGATCGAACGTCGACAGAATCTTCATCGCAAGCTGGGGTTCGATCCGGCCTTCGTTGATAAGGTCGTCGAGCGTATCGGTGAGGGACAAACCGATGCTAACGGAGAATCTGAGTCAGCTTGCGCATCCAAATATAGGGGTATTTAACGCTTTCGCATCGGATGTACGACATACCTGCTCCCACGGTAGAGCTCATAGTACGCCGGCGCGCTCATGATGATGGTGCTGATGGACAAGATCGCGATGGTGGAGAGGTGTTAGGATGATGGAGTACTTGCCTTTGGAGAAATGGACCCCGGCAGTTATCGCACGTGATTATATATCACGTGTTTTTTATGCCTGAGGCATGCAGTGACATCAGTTAATTCACGCCACGGCGATTCTGGATTTGATCAGACGAACAACATTCGAGATATGGTGGTCAATATGGGGTGGAATGTACAATCACGCTTCCTGATACGAGGCGCACCGATATGGACGTTGAAGAACACTGCCCGGCCATTTTCATCGACAACGCAAACATTATCAGACAACGTCAAGAAAGGTATGCTCGATTTAGATATACATAGTACAGCACTGCTAACGAGACACAGAACACCAAAATAAAATACTAAACAAGAACATGTCTGAGAGTTCATCATCAGAATCGACAAACACACAATCCCAGCGGCAGCAACCACAAGAAGTACAACCGCAACAGCAATCGACAAAAGCCAAATCCGTTGGTCAATCTGATGAGGAACTCCGCGAGAAACTCGAGCGAATGTCTGGTGAAGGTGGAGCATCTGGAATCGAGTACGAGGATGGGCAGCCGAATACCATGAAACGGAGTGTTAGGAACAACATGTTCCGGTACATCTGATCGTCTGGTCATTTGGATGTATTTTATCAAGTTTCTCGTGACTTCGTGGCAGCTAGCTAGAAATTTTATATACTGGGATTACTAGCGAAGCTGTAATCTTAACTTTACAATAGACATCAACGTGAAATTGTCCAATGTCATACCTATGCCATTCTTCAAGTCATATTGGCCTAATGCTGTAGTGCATAACCCTAATAACTCAAGGCAAGATACAAAGTCACTTACCAACCTTAGCATTGATGCACCAGACACTGGAATTCACCTCGAACAATTTATCCCACACAATGGTAGTGAAAGCAGCTAGGCAGGGTGGCCACCAGCGCCTATTCTGCGTTAGTCCCACCAGTGAATATCAGTATCCCGACAAAAGGGGCTTTTGCGAGGTCCTTTTAAGTGAATACCATGCGCTCGAGAGAGATTGAAATGACAATAAAAGCCAGTACATCATCTTTCTTGACATCAATAAGCAGGCTTTTCTGAAGGACTTTGCAGATTCATCAAACAAGCGGTCCTATAATTCATATACTGATTATATCCCAACGCTCGGCTTAGTATTCATCAAGATGACTACGGAAGCTCATGAAAAATTGCATGAACAAGCACATGAGGCGCTACATAATATGCTTGTGCGCAAATTCGTCCTCATGAACGGCCTTGACGTCCAACACCACATGACCGGGCAGACTGAGAAAGAGTTCAATGGCCACAGGAAGAAGGCCGACCAGTCGTACCGCCCCAATACTTTGCCAGCCAACTGCTTGGACTATGGTATTCAGTCCTAACTGAGCCGGAACTCGGAGGAAAGGAGCAAGCTGGCCGATGATGCCCGCTGGTGACTGGTAGAATCTGCAAGAGATGTGAAGACCACCGTGACTACTGCTGTCCATCAGACTATCAAGGACATAACTTTCGAGACGTGGGAACTAGTGTCACGACTTACCAGACAAGACAAGAGTAAACGAATGCCGGACGTGAAGCAGCATATTGTGATGTCACAGAATATAGACTGTGACGGTCTCGAGCAATATGAATCTAGTGGTAGACTATCTGACAAAATTCTAACATGAGGAAAGAAAGGAGAGAGGCAGAGCTGCCGGCGACGAGCTATATAGTGTGTGCGATAGGCTTAAGCGAATTTTCAGTGTATGTCCTACGCCAAACGGACTAAAGTAGTCAAACATATCATACTGCTGGCGGACGTCTACGTTCCGTGAAATCTGGCACCTAGTTGCCTACTACTCAAAAAGCATGTCTGAGGCTGAGTGCAACTATGAGATCCACGACTAGGAAAAGCTTGCTATTGTACGGGCTTTGCAGGAATGGCGAGCTGAATTAGAAGGACTGCAACTCTGAGCGTTTCAATATCTACACTGATCACCGAGCATTAGAATAATTCATGACGACTAAGAAGCTGAATGCACGACAAGCCTGATGGTCTGAGTTCCTCTCTTGATTATATTTTCTTATTCGATACCGACCTGGACATGAAAATACACTTGCAGATGCTCTTAGTCGACCAATGAATAAGTACAGAAAAAGGGTGAATACCGCAAACAAATCCTTCCGAAACCAGATTCAGTTGAGCGGCCACTGGAAATTGATGGAACAGAAGTCAATACCTTGGACCCTGACTTGCAAGTGGTTGACCAGATACTTAAGGCCAACCGGGAGTCCACTGTGAAAGAATACTGTGAGAAGGCTCAGGAAGGAGTGGATGATTGGTATCTACAAGATGGTCTGCTCCTGAAGGGGAATTGACTATTTGTACTGAATGATGATCCTGAACTACATACCCAGTTGCTCAATGAAGTGCATGCACAAGTATCAACAGCACACCCAAGAAGAACAAAAACCAACAGCTCATTAAGGCACGATATTACTGGCCAAGCTGGAGACGAGATGCTGAGAGATACATACAGAATTGTTCAAAATGTCAAAGAGCTGAGAACCCCCGAGACCGCGCCCCAGGACTCCTACAGTCCTTGCCTATTGCAGAGAGACCATGGCAGCATATAGCAATGGACTTTAGATCCTTTCCGCCTGACAAGAATGGTTATGACATGGCTTTAGTGGTCGTAGACCGATTCAGCAAGAAACCCATCAGCATTCCCTGCAAGAAGACCGCCACCTCTGAGGATGTTGCACGGATGTTCATTGAGCATGTCTATCGTCATAAAGGACCCCCAGCTACCATTGTATCAGACCATGGACCCCAGTTTATGTCAGCATTCTGGAATGAGCTATGTCGGATCCTTGGGGCTCAGCTGAAGCTCTCAACAGCCTACCATGCTCAAATGGACGGGCAGACTGAGATCGTGAATCAACATATTGTCAACCGACTGAGACCATTCGTCAACCACTACCAAGACAATTGGTCTGAGTTGCTTCAACTGATTGACTTTGCTGCTGCGGCCCTACCCTCTGAATCAACTAATGCGTCGCCTTTCCTCATTGATTGTGACTATGAGCCCTGAACCTCGTTTGATTGGACACCAGTGGAGACGTTGACCCCCCAGAACGAACGAGTAAACCGCCAAAGAGCCCAGGAAACTGCCAAGATTGAGCACATATGGAAAATAGTATCAGAACAGATAAAGCATGCACAAGACCAATAGAGGAGACAGGCAGACCGATGAAGACGTCCAGTTGACTTTGGTATGGGTGATAGAGTACGGTTATCCCTGCGACACTACCGAACAGACCGGCCGAGTAGGAAACTGGACAGCCAGATGGCCGGACCTTTCCCAATCCCAGAACAAGCGGGAAATTCCTATCGACTAGAGCTCCCTGAGACGATGAAGATCCACCCCATATTCTCACCTGACAAGCTTAGACGTGCCGCTGATGATCCTCTACCTGGACAAGTGACTGAGCCCCCGGAACCCATAGTGGTGGGTGACGAACATGAATGGGAAGTGGAGGAATTCCTTGCGTCACGAGTATATCACCGTCGATTTAAGTACCAAGTGAAGTGGATTGGATTCGATGAGGATCGAACCTGGTACCCAGCTGCTAACTTCAATGGTTCACCACACCGTATAAGGAACTACCACCAGAAATACCCTAACAAGCCAGGACCGCTGTGTCGCTTACCCGAATGGTTGCAAGCCTGGGAGGAGGGAATTGATGAGATTGAGGATCACCCTGATGATAACGCACCAACATGAAGTCTGAGGACAGACTCCCGCTAAGAAGGGGGGTTATGTGACGGCTCAGAACCTCAACATCACCCTGGTGGCTGATATCGAGGTTCTGAGCCGTCACAATCTTCTCTTTGAATGCCAGAAATGGCGACAGCAACGAAATAAGCTCTACAGGGATCTGGAGCTGGATGGGGTTATGAGACCCACTGCTGCAGAGGAGCACCCGCAAGGACAACTTCTGGGAGAGCCCAGAGCTACCAGGGCGCTGCTACTATTCCTAGTCAACATGAGTGTAGCTCTGCCCCAGGCACACCTAGAGCAGACGGCAGAAAGGGCCCAGAGAGATAAAGAATGGGGACTGGAAACATTGGAGGAGGCGAGTAGAACAGGAGAAAGTTAGCAGGGAGGGTAGCCTAAGCTGAGATTCAGACTAGGCCACACCCACCCTGCTCCAGAACACAAGGAGAGCACTGTGCTCGAAAGCCCTGCGCATACAGGCGGTCTGGGGCGAGGAAAAGGATCAGAAAGATTATAGAAGGGGGCATCGCCTAAGGAACTTATAGGGACAAGAGACTGTAGAATAACTAGTAGCCTCGAGTCCATGAATCGTGGTCTGTCATAGCTCTAGGGCTCGGTATAGACAATAAACTTGATTAAATAAATAAATAAATAGTTCTATATACATGTGTGCGCCGTACGCGGTAACTAGATACCAATCATGTCTTGGCTGTGGGTCTAAATAATAATCATCATATGTTTGTTGGTCAAGCCGATTTCGAGAATCACTGTACCGGCCCTGATCCAATACTCCTTAAAACACGGCTATGCAGGCCAAGTTGGTGAGGGTCTCTGTATGTAGCCAAGTGCATGTTAGAGATCTAGCGCACGGATACATGGCTATCCTGCATTGGATTGAGCGTACACCGGTAGAGAAAGTCGTCACAAATGCGTACTGGCTCTGCGAGAAAGGGCAAGTTTCATGGCATGAGTGCGCTGTGGAAATTGGGCGTGTGTCCTACAGGGAGGGTCGTATCGATAGCCTTGTTTCTAGGAATATTCCTACCTGCAATTATGCAGAAATATTTAGGGATTACACATCTGTGACAATGAGGTCGAACTCGCGGAATAGGGCAAGTAGGTTGCGGAATTGGGGATGGAAAGCAATGGAGAAGTCGACTTTGGCGCCACTGGCTGATGGGATTTCGCCTAAACTGAAGACTCAAAATGCTTGAGTTGCTTTAGTGAACACAATTAATGACTGATTCAATATGCATTCATCTTTGTAGTTGTGTACTTGATTCTGTTGAGTATAATGATCACGTCACTTATCCCAGTATCGATCTATTGTGTTCCCTCAGTCATTTCAACAGCCCTACCAAAATCCCTCAGAAACAGCCAATACCCCTTTTCCTTCCATCCATTCTCCCTCCACTCATTAGCAGTCCTCGGAAAATACTCAAGAATATCACGCAAAGACATATCATGTGCCGCAATAACAAAGACCCTTGGATCCGAATCGAACTTTTGAATAGCTTCAACAGTACCCCTTGCCGCATTTAGATCCACAGCCATTGTCTCCCCAGACTCAGTCTCAGATAACGTATGGAAAGGCACTCTGTCAGGATCATTGAGTATTTGATCATAGTACTCACGGTAGTGCTCCGGAATCTTTGAACGATCATTGAGGGGGTGAATCGAATGAAACCGCGAACCGGAACAGGGACAGCTGAGAAAAGGTGATTTCAGAGATAAAGAATCTGACAGATAGGCACCAGCACCCCCGTGCGGCCGTAGCTCAGAAGCATGATGGAATGAATCCCCTGCGAGATAGATGAAGCTGTCTCCAGTTGTGCGCGCTAGCGCATTTACATGCCCTACTGCATGTCCCGGCGCGGAAAGGAGATAGAAGCTCCCGTCTTTGAAGTAATCCACGGCCTTTAAAGAGCCAATTTCAAGATCGGAGGCATTGAAGTCTAGTTCTTGGACATGGCGGTTTGAAAATTCGCGAGACAAGACCGGAGAGACTGGATTGGCTGGGTAGCCTGGGAAGTAAGATGTTTTGACCCCCGGACCGACTAGAAGGGATGTTGAGTGGGGAAAGAGAGACGGTCGGCCAACGTGGTCGAAGTGTGCGTGGCTTTTATCAAGGCTCGTTAGCAATGGTATACATGTGAGACATGAAGTACTACTATACCTCCAGACAACTGCCTCTACACTATCCAACTCAACACTGTGTTCAGTCAATATCTCGGAGACATTCTTCTCGATTTTCAAATATCCCCCAAAACTCTTAATGACCTCATTAGTGGTTGGAGGAAAGTCCTTGTCCGGATCCTTTGGACTACCGAGGTCAAACATGATTCTGCGCTCTTGACCCGTTGTGAGGTTTTTGTGCGTTATTAGGAATGCATAGTCGATGAGCTGGAACCAGTCAAAGCCGGCGATTGGAGGACCCATACAGAGGGCTGTTGGGATTTTGGCGTCGAGGGTAGTGTCGATTATGGATACTTGGACTGTGGAGGGGGAGGGGGGGATGTGTATTGTGGACATTTTGGCGGCGAGCGTAGACACAGTGGAAATTGGTTATTTGCGCATTTGGAACGGTGATTTATGCATTTATATAGCTTTCACCTGTATCTCTGCCTGAGTGATATCTTGCTAATATTCTGTGATTATCATGTGCAATAGCATACAGCGGGGCAGCATTTGTATGTCCCATTTCTCTGCTACGTCTGATATATTTTGGCACAAAACTAACGATTCAGCTACAAAGACAAGGCTTAAAATGCTTTGATTTCATTAATGATTTTCAATCAGCGTGTGTATTGTCCTATGTTTATTCTGAGTCTATAATTTATCGGCCATTACATATTACTCTAGTATGTCAATATGTACACTCCACCAAATACAACATAGTCCGGCAGCATACCACATGTACAGCTAGGACTCGGATATAAAAATAGCGAAAGCTACCCAGCAGCATACGGACTCATCACCCTCAGCTTCTCCCCATAGAACCACAAAAACACCGGTGCCGGCACCCCCAGCCCAACCGCTACAAACGCAAGCAAACTATTTCCCCACCCATAGTCCAGCGCCTGATACATATACGGCGCAAACAACGGAAACGCAAACCCACAAATCGACCTCAAAAATGCCGCTGCTCCAAGCGCACTCGCCGCATACCGCGTATACGAATCAACCATGAACGTCTGCATGCATTGGAAGGAAATTATGTTTCCTATAGAAAACAGACAGGCGCCGATGTTTGGCCCAATCCAGTGTGTGTGATTCTGCGCTGTCCAGCCGTAGATAAAGAGGCCGGTTGGGATTAGGAAGGAGCCGATGTTGAGCAGGGGGACGCGGAATTCGGGCTTGCCGGTGTTGTTGTTGTGGGTTTTGAGGCGCCGGTAAATGCGGTCGTTAGCCCGCGCGCAGAATTGAGAGCCGATTACGAAGCCTAGGCCTAGGGAGATGTAGTTTAGGCCGCCAATTCCTATGGATTCGTTGTAGTAGTCTGGGCTTGTCCAGAGGGTTGGAAACGTTGATAGCACGAGGTACATGAGGCCGTAGATGTAGGCCATGTAGACAGCGATGACCTGGACCATGGGCTGGGTGAGGAGCATGCGAAAGGGGCGAACGAGGGAGACGCGGAGGAGTTGGGGGAGGTTTTTGTTTTGGCGCTCGGATTCGGTCTGGTAGGCGCTGTCGCCTGTTTCTTTGCGGAGGCGCTTGGCGCGTTGGTGCAGGATTTTGGGACCGTAGGACTCGCGGAGGAAGTAGAGGCCTGCGACTTGAATGATACCGTCGGCGATGGAGGTTGCGTAGAAGACCCAGCGCCAGGTTGTGTTTTCGGTGATGAAACCGCCGACGATGGGGCCTACGGCTGGGCCTAGGAGGGGGGCGAGGCTGTATATTGCAATACCTTTGCCGCGCTCTTCGGCTTTGAAGCAGTCAGATAGAAGGCCTGCGCCGATCTATTCCTCTGTTAGTTCTGATGTATAGCATGGATGCGGGTAACCTACAGCAAGCGGCGCACTCCCTCCCAACCCAGAGAAGAATCGACACACAATCATTTGCACCTTGGTCTGCGAGACACCACAAGCAATATTAAACACCAGATAGAACAAGTTCGCCAACTGCAGCACAATGACCCGTCCATAGATCTCCGACAACGGTCCCATAATCAACGGCCCAATAGCATACGCCAGAATGAAAATGGACAGCATCAATTGCGAGACAATCTCATCATCCACATTGAACTCTGCTGCAATTGTCGACAGCGCCGGCGCTACCATGGACGAGCTCACGGGCGAGATAAACGTAAAACAAGAGACGGTGATTGTGGCGCCCCATTTTTTCTTATACGACCAGTTCTTGGGGTCTTCGGGATCGTTGGGGCTGCTCCATGTTACCTGCTCGATTGTTACTGATAGAATCCTGAAGTCAAGATAAAGAGACATACCAAATATGGATCATGCTCATCCTTATCTGGCCGATCATTTTTCACACCCGGATGCTCGCCCCGTTCCAGATCTACCCGTTCGGGCTGTTCATCGCTGGGCAACGACGACGTAATATCCGACCCTGATACATGGTTGGAGTTTTCCTCTTTCATTCTGGATGATTTGGTTCAGAATTTGACCGGGGCAGTCAGTTATATAAAAAAAAAGCAATCGGAATTAGAGTAACACTAACTCCGGTGCCGTATTCCGTTCAGAGACGGCCAGAGACCGAGACCGACGCCGACAATGTACACAAGTTGTACTGGGAGCCGTGAAAAAAGGGAAGCTGCATAATTGAAGCAGGTAAGAATGAAATATCTGCAGGGAACATTGGGTTATCAATCTTGGCGTTTTGTATCAGGATGAGCCGACAGAAGTCTTTATGTCATTGAGGAAGTCTGGTATACTAAAAGCTAGGGACCGAGGATCCGGAGAAGCCAAGAAAGCTTAGACACGCTTAAATCGTTCAGTTTCATGAAATTATGCCAAACACAAACAAAAATCAACAGAGAAACCACCGCTGTCAGTATCCAAAGACATACATCATAAAAAGTCATTACGTCGTCACAAAGAATAAGCAAGAAAAAGAAAACATTAGCTGTCCACCACCATCCCAGCCAACACCCCAGCACCAATAACTCCACCATCCGATGCCTCTCGCAGAAACACCGACTTTCCGCTCTTTTGCGGGCCGGTTCTCATAATCAGCCGGTCGATATACTGCTGACATGATTCTTTGAAGTTCGGATAGGTTTGGATTATACCGCCCGTGTAAGCAACAACTAGTTCCTCTGGACCAGATTGCCAATCTGCCGGGGTTGGTGTGAGAACAGGGACAATTGGGCCCTGGAATTTGGAATCTTCTCCCAGTTCGGACGGCATATGTACGTTGCCATTGTACTCTGGTGTAGCGGCTTGAGAATTCTGCGGCGAGTTCTCCTTGCTATCCACCTTTAATTCGATCTCCCGCGCACATGCCAGCAAACCAACAACGGCAGCGGCGATCAGGCCGGCGGATCGTCGTTGGACTGTTCCGGCGATCTTGCGGAAGACTCCAGCAGTTGTTGCATCCCAGCTCCATTGGCTGTTTTCGGGCGGGGACATGGTTTGATTCAGTTTATTGGCAAGGTCTGAGTCGGACCGTGAGCGAGCCACATTATTGGATATGTAGGTGGTGGTGAGAGAGTAAGCCTGGCGTAGGGTTGCAGGGAGATCGCCTTCTGAAATCCCTACAAGGCGTGTGATGTAGTCGTAAAGAATAAGCCGGATAAGTTCGCCGATATACCGACCTCCAGTCATGTACTCAAATGGCTGGAAGCCTGGTCGAGCGCATTCCCGATCCAGGTCAGTATCCCATTTGGTGATGATATCGAGCTCTTTCAATGGCGACGCTGCCCCAGAAATAGTCCATTCTGTGTTTACAATTGTTTCCTGAGCTTCAGGACTAGTTGAGCGTACGTGCTTGGCCTTGGATTCGTGCAAAGCACTGAGTTTCATGGGGATAGTTGCGTTGCACCCTGTGCCCACAATGATGCCCATAGCAACCCGGCTATTGGGCAGGGATTTCACGGCATAAGCAAGCGACGCTAACGTGGCGACTGTGTCGTTTGTGATAGCAGCGATCTTGAGTCTGGGCAAGGAAAACAGCTTCCGACGCTTACTTGAAGGTTCGTTATATTCGTCTAGGCGTCTCGTATGCTTCTCATAGCCGTTCAATAAGATTTTACGAAGGTTGAGGTCAGACGTAATGGCGAATCCTTTACCCATTGGCATGAGCGTGGCCTCTGCAAGAGATTCTTGCCTGTTGTCCATTAGTTAACAGGACCGGAGCCTCATCGGGTGACACTCACATGATTGGAAAACTAAAGGTGATGCCCATATCCAATTCCTGCAGAACATCACCTCTCATGACATCTGAGGATAAACTTTCAGCTACTACTTCTGCAATGCAGTCTCCAATCCAAGAGAAAAGATCTTCTGCCTTGTCTAACTTCAAGTGCTCCTGGATTGGCCATGCTCTTTCTAAGGTGCGTCGTACCCGCTGCCTCTGTGCTTTGCGAATAGTATCCCGCGACCTCTCAGAAGCATCTGTAGACCGAATATCCGCATCTGCAGCTTCACCAAGCAATTCAATAAAAGCAACCCGCAGATTGCTCCCTCCGACGTCAATTGCTAGATAACGGCCTGTTTCATTCCCATTGGGCAATCTGGTTACCGGAGTCGGGAGGAACTGTTGTTCTGATGTCGAGGCCAGATGACGGTATACCGTGGAAAATCGCCGTGCAAGCTGATATAGCACGGCCTCATCGAGGGAAAGAGGTGACAGGAACTCATCTACAATCCGATAATGCGCTAGACGCTCTCTTTCAACCGGATCTATCTCCGAACCTTCCTCATATTCATCGTCCTCGATTGGATCCTCATCATGTAGATGTTCGTGCGCTTCGTAATTATCAATATCTGTGCGGATGGGTGGGATTGATGCCATTGTAGAAGTCCCGGAATCAAAGTCGAGAAGATTCCTGAATACCGAGAATGTTATTTAGGAGATTCGTGAAGGCGCAGCGCCCTTATCTAGATAAACAGACCAATTGCCTGTTGCGCAGCGGAATGGTCTTGGCTCGGGGAGTATGCGACAGAACGGATGAGTAACGGAGTCTCGCAGGATGCAATAGAGCTCGCCAGCCCAGCTAACTGCGTAAAGGATGTTGCAATGTAAAGAACTCGTGGCAATTATTATACCGTGCCTGGTCTATACAACGTTGATTAGCAACTGTAACTGTAAACGGAGAAACCACATTGTTGTTGATGCAATGACGCGCGTATGCAGCGCAATCGCTATTCCGCCAGGGGAGCAAGGAGAAGACGTCTCGCTTTTACTAATAACTGAGACTGATTATGCAGCAGAGAGGATAGGAGGGTCGTGGGGAAGGCACAGAGTAGACCTGTCCGATGCGGACCGCAGGTCCTCGTATCACTCACCAGGATCAAGCGATGAGGGGAATTCGAGGATGGATCTCGTCGCTAGTTACCGATAGACTCGAGCTTTTATGAGTGAAGAAAAGAAGGCAGGAATTAGATGATTAGACGGATATCGCAACGGACAGCGTCGAAGACGTTATTATCGATAATCGGATCAGGACCAGCCGGAGATCGGGATTGCGATATCGCTATAGGTAGAATATGAAGGAGAGAAAGAGATGGAATAAAGATATACTAGAAGAATAGGATAGAGACTATAAAGATGTGAGATTGAAACGGGGGGATAGAGATGAAAGAACAAGTGATATATCGGAGAAGACGGAGGACAACAGATGCGACCTTTGATCGGCACGAGACGATGTGACGCTGGACGGGCGAGCGCAGAGGAAGACTGGGATGGTAGTTATAGCAGGCATGGATATTAAAGCCCTCTATAGAGAGTAGAGTACTTCTGACTCTTTGCTGTCAACCAACTGTCAAAGAACTGTCAAGAGTGAGAGCTGCATTTCCCGATCGGGTAGATCGCAGCCATCGTCTACATAGTACTCCAGAGTTGTATCCTTCTACTCCAGCAATGCAACCCGACGATGCAAAGAAACCTCCAAATGTACATAGAGGACATTGCGATCGAGTCTGCAGCGAAACCTCAAGATTTGAAATCTTAACCAAACTGCCTGCAGGTGGTTGGCGTCAGGTGTTTTCTCCGCAACGTCTTTGATCTCACCACTGCAACTCTCCCTCTTTCAACCACCTGCTGTCCAACAACAGCATACCCACAACAGAAATAAATAACGACCATCACTATGGAAAAACTCCCATCACACGCTTATGACGTCCCTACAACAGATTCCTTTGTCCCATCGCAACCGCCCCGACGCCACCGGGTTATCGCAGGCCTCGGACGCAGCCTGGCTACGCTCCTCCTCTGCTTCTGCGCCTACCTCTGGATCAACGAGACATTCCCTAACTCTGGAAGCGAAAATGATTTCTTCTGGTCTGCTTCCGAAGGTCCGGGATCACAGCTCAAGCTGTCCGACAATCAGAAGGTCCCTCTGGAAGCTCACGTCATGAGCAAATGCCCGGACGCGCGGGATTGTCTACGGCAGCTGGTCGTGCCGGCGATGGAGCAAGTGAGCGATCTGGTGGATTTCGATCTGAATCTCATCGCCAGGTAAGTACCAGGGCCTCTTACAAAATTGTTTTTTAGTCTCTAACCAAGTTGGTATGTAGTGTATCCAACCAATCCTCCGCAATCGAATGCAAGCACGGCCCCGAAGAGTGCATCGGCGACATCCTCATCCTCTGCGCTGCAAACCTTCCCTTCCCACCTGATGCCAGCGAAGTCACCCCTGATACTCCTCGCACACCTACGATACGATCCCTGGGTTTTGCTACCTGCCTCATCAGCGAATACTCTCGCATCCCCGAACGGGAGTTCGTCGAACAATGTGCCTTGGAGCATGGCATCGATTTCCATTCTCTGAATGATTGCGCAAGTCAGCAGGAAGATGATCCCGGTGATGGCCAACACCCGCCGCTCAGCGGTATTGCACTGCTCCGGAAGAGTGCTCTTCATAGCGCTGAGCTGGGTGTAACTACCAGCTGCACCGTTCGAGTGGATGAGTCGATCTGGTGCGTCAGGGATGACGGGTCGTGGAAGGATTGCGGAAAAGATGAGGAGAACAGCAAGGTGTCCTCGCTTGCTGAAGAGGTGAAGAAGCGATATGAGGGGAATAATTGATTTTCCAGGCTGCATTCGTTTAATGATTGATGATGAATATGGTTTATGGGCACTAAATTGAATTTGTCTTTGCATACGATAGCGACTATTGTTATGCTTTATTGCTCTAAACATAATCATAATGACAAAGCTAGCTTTGCAAGCACCTAGATACTCCGAGTTATCCTTAATGGGCATGGCGTGTTTAACATTCACTAGAATACCACTCTCTTCGCTATGACTCCCATTCACTCCATCAGCAGAAAAATAGTGCCTCAATACTTCTCCCCCAATCTCAACAACACCAATCTAACCTCCCCACCCTCAAACTGACAAAATGCCAGCCTCGCCCCCAACCTACCGCAAACCACCACCCAAATCCAACCCCGATGCCAATCCCCCTTTCCAAACCCTCGTCGACTCACTCGTCCACAAATACCAAAAAGCTATACCAAGTCCTGCCTTCCTCGACCTCCTCCACAAACCTGACCAATACGCTCTCCTAGTCAACGCCCTCTACCGCCAGATGGCTCTGATCAAGCGCCGCTCGCAAGCACTCGAGGATGGCCAAATTACTATCTACGACAAGGCTTTGCTGGAGCTGTCTATGGGGGGTTGTTATCCGATTCAGACGGGGGTTGTGGAATTGTATCTGGCGGAGTTTCTAGGGTTGGATAAGAAGGAGGACGTGGAAGATGTGCTGGGGAAGCATGTTGTGTTGCATAATGTGTTGAGCAAGCGAGGTAGAGTGCTATACTTCTTATTCTCTCGGGTATCGTCACTGACACCGCTACAGACTCTGAGTCCAACCCCTACACGACCACCACTCGTTCTCACTACGACTTCAAAGAACCGACCAGCCCACGCATCAAATACGAAGTACCCGCCAAACCCAAACCACACTCAAGCCTTGCCTCCGTCACACCCACCACCACAAGCACTACCATCAAACCCCCCAACAACCCCCTCCACGAACGCGTCACCCGCATGCTCGCCGTCTACCACCGCGCCAAAGAAGACTACCACCGCATCAAGCGCCGCGACAAGGTAGAGCCGCTTCACGCCGTGCGCTTCCTCCGCGACACGGCCGAGAACACGATTCTTTATCTGAGGAAGAATGGCTTATTCGATCATGGGTTGATTCCGGAGTTGGAGAAGACGTTTGATTATGCGAGGGATAAGGCGGCAGTGCTGTCGGGAGGACGGAAAAGGCATTTTGATGATGATCGCGAGAGGGAGAGGGAGAGGGAGAGGGAGAGGGGGAGTGGGGAGAAGAGAAGTAGGAGTGGGAGGGTTATTGATTCGTATCGTCCCGGTAGCAAGTAGCTTTTGATACTATTGCTAGTGAGGCAACACAGAGCCCAGCAAACAGAGACCTGACCGAATATTGTCTAGGCGACAAAAATCAACCACTTTTCCAAACATGTGTCTTCAAAATTTCCGATAAGAGATTCATGGCCAGAGCATGGAGCGACATCACTCATCTCATGCTCCTACGTATGGTTAGATAATCGATACGGAGTCATTTGATTAAAAGCGCAGACTATAGTGTGCGTGGTTCTTAGCGAGGCTACAATTTGAGTAAAAAAGCCTCTGCTCCAATGCATAGCGTGTGCTGACATCAATGTCAGTAGAGTTGTCGAGCGCTTGAAAAAGGGGTTTTGACCTGGTGGAATGGCTGAACACCGTCGTTTGAAAATATACTTTTTTGACCTTTCGTGAGCCCACGCTTCTTCCAAAAGTAATAATATTATGCCAATACTTGCTCTGCAGAGATACGCCCTATATTTTGTTTCTCTCTTACATGCAAAGCATTTGATGCCTTGTCAGTGCCATCTGTCAGCAGGATGTCTCAGGGCTTCGACTTTTCCTTTTCTAGTTTCTTGTACGCCTACACTCCCCGATACTACTCATTCATAGTACTCACTGACACTAATTGCTCCAGTGCCAACGCCCTTATGATCATCATCGATATAATCAATGCAGCTGCTTGTGGGAGCGACAGCCCCTACGAAACAAGGTGCAAGTTGACCAAGGGTCATTTGGCGGCGATTATTTATATCTTCATGGGACTAAAGTGGTATACGACATCAAAGGTCAGCAAACTGGAATATCTACCAACACTGCTTTAGCACCGGCTACTACAGCGTGAGTCGACTTATTCTCCCTCCAGCTCCGGTTGAGACGGACGTCTTGAAACTACACGAGATCGTTACCCACCGCTGATGAGCCCTATGTGCCTTTAGCGACTTCAATGGGCTGCCGTGACTCCTTGGGATTATTTACGGAGGAAGCATGCATTTTCGTAAAGTGAATTCCAGAACACCCCCCCCCCCCCAGATAATGGTTTCCTTATTCACTTGCTACATCACCGTCAATGATATGTTATCAAGATCTATCGTGACGCAATGGCATCTCTTGTGACAGGCGAATAATGCTTATGATATGAGATCACAGCAACACACTACTTATGGCACTTGGAAAGTGCTTGACAAAGAGATGAAGTCTATTCCACTCAGATGGAACCAGAAAACCAAGACCGATTAAGGTTATGAGGGTTAGTCCCATGCCGTGGTAGTTTTTGCCAGTTACCAGGTATCCCAATGCAATTCCCGTCTCTTTTAACATCCCTATTGTAATTCGTTAAATGTACACATTCGTTCTGGATGCGAATAGGCGCAGGAACTTCCTTTGTAAGATCACGATCCCAGCGGATTTGCCCGATGCATTCAACAAATCCGTTCTCATAGTATAGCAACAGGCCAATACATGACTGGTCCTCAAGATCCCTGCGGACTCGCACTTTAGAAGGATTTTAGGGCATAGCGACATGTATACAGAGTCAGCTACAACAGGAATAAGAGGTCTACTACTACTTAGAAGGATTTTAGAGTAGTGCCCTTGTTCCAATTAAGCCTACATGGATTAAAGTCAACGGTAGCCTTTTGGTTTGGAGCTTTGGTAACGTTCCGGCCATTACTATACGTGACCCAAAAACTATAAATATTCATAGCTTGCAGATCCAATCCATTGTGGAATATCCCTGTGATAACCCCATCTTCATCCTCAACTAATGCAAAGAATTCATGGTGGCATTCCCAGCCCAGTAAAAGGGAAGTTTGGAACCCGAATATCAGTCCTTCCTAGAGAAGTTTCTATCTCTCCTCCCACCTCAGCCATACAGAGTGAGAATAGTGGGATGTGGGTGACTTGAACTTACAATCAACACGGGGCCCGGGTAACAGTGGATTGAATGATGAGGAACAACTTTCCAGATTTACGCTTTTTCAATGAACTCACAAACGTCAATGGGGAAATAAGACCAGTACTTTTCGGTAATAAAGCGCTGGTTTATCGAATTCACGAATACAATGGCCTCTTGTGAAATGCCTGAGAATCCATAAATCTCAGTGATACTACCCGCGTAGAAACAGACCCTATATATATATATTTAACTTTTTGCGCCTTGTCGGGACATTGGATTGATCCAGCCTACATTAGATCTCATAGAGATCTCAAATCAACCTTCGCGGCCTCGTGTACTTCGTACCACGGTGAACCATCTGGCGAAGGATTCTAGTTTTGGCTCAGGGATTGTATTCTGCATATGCCGATATGGTTGACAGAGAAAATGGCCCTTCTTACGCGAGCTGGTACCTGAACCTGTTCCGGGCTCACTCTTGATAAGTAGGAAATGCTTTGGTATTTGGCCCAAGTAATACGTTCTCGTGGATTGCGATGATTCCTCAACGGGCCAATTAATCAACGTGCTCACCAAGGAGTATCAAATGCCAGCAGGAGTTGACAAATTCCATGATCATCAGTTGACGCTCTGCTGGTAACCGATGGAGTAAATCCTGCTTGAAGATGTTCGCCATGTTACCTCTTGTAGAGCCGCCGAAGAGCCATCCTCGAGTAGATGCAATGTCTGAACTCCTTTTCCCCCGAGATTTTGTACAAGGACTTGATTGCCCGTGCGAACTTCGTCAGGTCATCCCCAGTCGGCCCCTCAGAAGACTCAAAGCTAACTACCAGGACTTCATGGCGAGTTGGGTGGTAACAAATTGGTGGTGCTCGGTTTAGAAAGCAGGAACATCCACTTTCATATGGTGAAACAACACGAACTCGTGACTTTGGTCTATATTCAGTTAGACTATGCTACTGCTCGTACAAGTAGGGACCCACGCTGAGTAGTAATCAAGATAATTGATCCTGGGCCTGCTGGTTGTCTACATGACACACACAAACTCTGGAGAAGCTTGACAGTCCAAGGCTTTGGAGGTCCCATTGCAAACAGTCTTGAATCTAAGCTTCATACAATTATATTTAAGAGTTGAAAGAGTGTTGGAGAGCCCAATCTTATGTTTATGTCACATGACTTTTGAGTTCACGTGCTGATAACTTATCAACCTCCCCTTGTTACGGCAACTACATGGCAAAGGCATAACATGTTTGAAAGCAATAATGTCTCAAAATAATAGCAACTAGAACATTCAAAGCTCTGCATCGCAGTCACAGATGACATGACCATGGCCCCCCAGCCTGCGGAGTTTGCCTCCGCCTCCGACTCCTCGACGCCCTCCTCGAGCGCTCGATATACCCCCGTCTCGGACAGGACAGATGACGGACCCTCCTATTCGCACTCGCGACGCCCTGAAAAAGGATCCTTGAGAGTGCAAACGGATTTTGGGAGCGCCGATAACACAGATCTCAGCGAGATATTCTCCGACGAGGATGAGAGCTACAACGGGTACAATTCTGGGCCGGAATTTCGAGAGAACAAGCCGTCCAGGACGAGATCTTCATTGGAATACTCGGCTGCAGAAGAGGCGCAGGTTGTGAAGATGTTTGATCGGAAGCTGGTACCGTTTCTAGCGCTCTTGTATCTGCTCTCTTTCCTGGATCGCTCAAGTCAGTCGTCCCTACGACTCAAATTTTGATGCATGTGCTAATGATCGGGCTGATAGACATTGGAAACGCGAAAATCGCCGGACTGACAGATGATCTGGATATACCATCTTGGAAATATGAATGGTTGCTCACTGTATTCTACATCACTTACGTCCTTTTCGAGTGGATGACATTGATGTACCGCCTCGTTCCGCCGCATATCTACGTCTCACTTTGTGTTTGCGGTTGGGGTCTTGTGGCGTCGTTCCAGTCCCTCGCAACATCATTCGGGGCCATGCTTGTCCTTAGGATGTTCCTGGGGGTTACTGAGGCGGCATTCGGCCCCGGTGTCCCGTTTTACTTATCCTTATTCTACAAGCGCGAGGAGCTCGCTTTTCGAATTGCTCTGTTTATCTCCGCAGCTCCCCTGGCTACTTCGTTTGCCAGTACGCTCGCATGGGTGATTGTCAAATTCAGTCATGATGGGCCAATTGCACCATGGCGCACTCTATTTCTGGTAGAAGGATTCCCGAGTGTCGTGGTCGCTGTGTTTGCCTGGGCGTTGATTCCTGATTCGCCTGAGAAGGCCCATTTCCTTGCTCCTCGAGAGAGGATGGTAGCCGAGTTACGGCTGGAGCGTAACCGTAAAGCAGGGGCTTATCGAGACCTGCAGAAAGGGAAATTCAACTGGCAAGAGGTTTGGAAAACGCTGGCGGATCCTAAGGCATACATTACAGCCGTAAGTGCTCACGTATTTTCTCGAATAAATTCAGTAGCTGAAGTACCGATTCATTTGTTTAGTTCATGTTCTTCAGCTGCAATATCGCATTTAGTTCCATGCCAGTTTTCTTGCCTACTATTATCCAGGAGTACGTCCTCTAATCACTGGCTGCGACCAAAGCTAACTCTTTTACAGCATGGGATACTCCTCTCTTACCTCCCAGGCACTCTCCGCACCCCCCTTCCTCGTCGCATTTGTCGTGGTGCTAGTCACCACGTACTTCTCAGACCGCAATCGCACCCGCAGTCCATACCTAATCACGCACGCCCTCCTCTCCTGCATATCCTACCTAGCAATCGCAGCAACTGGCCACTTTTACACCCACCTCTCAACCAAAACACACGTCGTCATCCGCTATCTCTGCGTCTATCCAGCCATATCCGGCTTCTTCTCCGCCATCTCTTTAATCCTCGCGTGGACGATGGATAACCGCGTCGCCAATGAAGGCAAGGGTACTAGCGTTGCGATTTTAAATTTCATTGGCCAATGCGGTCCGCTTTTGGGGACGAGATTGTATCCTGAGAGCGATGGACCGTGGTATATACGAGGCATGGCAGTTTGCTCGTTTTTCATGCTGCTGGTTGCTGTGCTGGCGTTTGCGCTACGCATTATCTTAAAGCGGGCGAATCGAGCAGGGGGTGGGGACGGTATGGAGATTGAAATGGAGACTCATGGTGAGGAGCGGGAGGTTCTAATGGGTGATCATGGGGTGGACCATATACAAGAGGAAAGATTTAGCTATCTTCTATGACAGCATCGATGGCGTTGATAGATCTCAAGTCAAATATTGGATATATATTCTCATACCACAGCAGTCCAGATCCTATGTCGATCACCCAGCTTGGACTTGGCACTAACAAACTCACCGTGCCTGAAGTGAAGCATGCAAAACAATAGAGGCATTCCGTTCACAGGAGACCGGTGTATTACAATGGGCATAACGCTGGACGTGGGCCAGCGGTGCTCGAAACCAGTGATGCTGACGGAAGAGTACGGTGTGAGCGCAGCACTGAGTATACCATTGCCATTTGATTAAGCGCCTGGATACCAAGCCGGGTGCACTAACCTGCGCGTCTATTTAAACAGCGAGGTAGTTTTGCATGTATGTGATATATTGAAAGATGCGTGAACTGAGCGGCAAACTGCTTTGGCATATCTTTCAAAATTGATCCAAACACCATCAAATTCCCCTGAATATTACATCCGGTGTCTGCAGCGGTGGAACTGTATCCACATTCAGGTGACAGTATTTGTTTCTATATAGCCATGTCGGCCAAATCGGCAAAGGATACTTGCTATGGAGTGGGTGATTCGTCCGCCGGTTGTCGGCATGCTTATCATAGAGTTCATTCATAGGGCTGAAAGGATTTTGTCGGCCATTGCCGACTTCTCCACTCAGTGATATATAATAGGGCACTGTGCGGTACGCATGGCGGTTCTTCCCTTAGCTTCTATTATTCGTATTGTGGTTCGAATTCATAAGATGGCAAGCACCGAAAGTCGCGATATATCCGGGTCGAAGCCGCAACAAAAGAATGCGGACATTGAGATGAACGAAATCGGTGTTTCCACGCCTCAAAGCCCCGAGGTCCATAATTCCGAGAAACACCTTGAACAAAAGGGCATCCGTGAAGGCCGCAATGTGGCACTTGGCAAAGTAGAAGCTTTCAACAAGGTCCTGAATCAATCTGGAAAATCAGGAAAGGTCCTGCGCGGGATCATTGTCGTGTCCATCGGCATGACCATGTTCGCCTATGCTCTGGGCCAAGGCATCACTCCCCAATTCGATGTCATGGCGACCTCGTCTTTCGGCAAGCATGCGCAGCTTGGAGCAGTCAACACGGCTAGTCAGATCATCAACGCAGTGTCCAAGCCGTTTATCGGCAAGATGGCGGACATTACTTCTCGACCAACGGCGTATTTGGTTGTGCTCCTGGCCTATGCGGTGGGATTTGCCATCGCCGCTAGCTGCACCAACCTTGCAGCCTATGTTGTTGGTAGTTGTTTGACTTCGTTTGGAAGGTCAGGACTTGATCTGCTGAGCGAAGTCGTCATTGGGGATTTGACAACCCTGCAATGGCGTGGTTTCTGGTCCGGCATGCTGCTATCTCCGTTCCTAGTGACTACCTTTATTGACGGCTTCATCTCCGATTCGTTTATCCCGGACAAGTGGCGGTGGGGTCTCGGAATGTTTGCTATTATGGTTCCGGTTCTCCTCTTCCCAGCTATTTTGACGTTATACATCCTGCAGCACAAAGCTATCAAAGTCGGGATGGAAAGAACGAGCGACAGAGACAAGAGGGCTTGGGATGTCTCGGGATTTGCGCATCAGGCATGGGATGCCATTGTGGAAATTGACCTAGCTGGTCTCGTGCTCCTCGGGTTCGCGTTCTCCTTGATTCTTCTCCCATTCACACTCGCAAAATTAGCTCAGCACGGCTGGGCCAACCATAGCATGATCGCAATGGAAGCGGTAGGGTGGTTTCTGTTGATCGTATGGATTCTATTCGAAGCCTTCATCGCACCACGGCCAATCATGACAAAGCGCATCATCAAGAACCGAGCATTTCTTGCTGCATTATTAACCAGCTTCTTCACGCAAGTTGCAACGGCCGCCGGCAAGACTTACTACTCTTCCTACCTATATATCATCAAAAGCTGGTCCAACTACGTCTGGACTGTGTTTCTTGCGATCATGACACTCACACTTTGTATCTTCAGTCCCGTCGCCGGCCTACTGCAAGCCAAATTCCATCAATACAAAGGCTTTATGGTCTTTGGATCGTTGGTCAAGCTGGTCGGCCACGCTATGTGCATTGGCAGCCACAACCGGAGCACGCAGAGCACCGCCGTTCTGGCCGTTGCACATATCTTCATAGGAGGTAGCGCGTTTATTGTGATCGGTGCACGGGTTGGGTCACAAGGCTCCGTACCTCATCAAGATATGGCTTCGGTTATTGCTGCGTTTTCCCTCTGGAGTTTCTTGGGTAGTTCTGTGGGGGATGCTATTGCTTCTGGTATTTGGACTGGAAAGATGTTCGATTACATGCGCGAGGAATGTCCACCGGAAACATCGGAGACTACTCTGAAGGAGATCTATGGGTCGATCAAGATCCTTCGCTCTGGTTATGATTGGAATGATCCAATCCGGAAGGGTGCTATTAGGGCGTATACGCGGACCAATGGAATTATTTTCATTACTGCTGCGGTTCTAGCTGCGTTACCTATCGTTTTCTCTTTGTGCATGCCGAGTAAGTCCCATTTTGCTCTCTTATACCCTGAGTTAGAAGCCATTATATGCTCATATTATCTTTAGACTACTACCTGGGCAGGCAGCAAAACGCAGTGACAAATACCGGCCTCGATGGCCAAGTGGTCGGTGTTCCTGACCGCAGTTATGTCAACGAAGGGAAGCCGGGATTGTGGAATACAATCAAGCGCGCCTATTACAAGTAGATGGGTTATATTACGTCTGGGACTATTCAATAACCAAGAGCACTTGTGGGAAATCGTAAAAAGTGTATCGATATTTCCGGCCCAGGTGCTGTATATGAAAGGAATGACCTAATTCAAGTACCAAGTTGAAAGGGCCGCAGAATAAGATGATGAATAAGATTCCGCACATCCTCAACAAGCATCAAACAAGCCGGTATCCAACCCGAGCAATGACACGTAGAACGACAATCAAGCGGACAGTCAGGCGCAGGAGGTGACTGGTTCCAACTCTTCTGCTGCTCATCCAGCCGCTCGACCAGCGATACTAGACAATTCTCCCTACGGCCCTTGACGCCAAATATCTCACCCTGCACGATATTACGAATTATACATCTCCATTCCGATGGCTTAATATCGATTGGGAATAGCATAGAAATGCCATTATCCAGAGAAGAGCCATGCTACTCCCCCGCGAGCATGTGGGTCCTGTCAGAATTGCGGGAACCCACTGATCTGCAGTATAGCTAGATTCATAGTCGGGAAGGCTGAGGACTCCAGCAAAGTAAACCTGACCACTGACATCCCTAATCATGGTTTGAGGCTTCATGTACCCGGTAATATCGGGATGCTTATCACCAGACCAGCATTTGTGAAGCACCGATTGCGGTCGAAGAAACTGGTAACACATCCATAGAGGAGACCACAGACGCGAGCTTCGTGCTCCAAGACAAATGTGCCAAAATCGCCATTATCAGAGAAGGAACCCTACTCGCGTGATTACCCCCTCCCCCATGCTGCTTACTATTACAAACTCCTCTGTTATATCCGTTTAAATCTATACCTCGGCCATCGTGATCCTGTATCTTGTACCGCTCCTTCCCGTTGCAACAGGCCAAGGCACCGTTCCATACGCCAGTAGCCACGCCAGTAGTTCGGCCCAGCTTGATATACCAATTCCCCTCCTTGAGGGACCCGAATTCGGTGATCGGGAAGCTGGGCTGCATGGGATGTGCCATGACGCTATAATCGACTAGGTGTTGATTCCATGGAATGGTGAATATTTTGTTAGTGACAAAATAATGTTCAGCTTCTTCGTCCAGTCTAGTAATTGCCCAGTTCACTAGCTCTTTTCCAAAAAACGTCCTGTTGGGCGTTGCAATCACGTCCTTAATTTTTTCGGCATCACTTCGAGTATACTCCGCTTCTGCTCCAACTTTTCAAAAGTCTCCTGGTTGTTATTTAGAACGTTCAAACGGTGGGGCAGTGGATCGATGCCAGAGGACTCGTGCTTGATGATGTTTTCTTGCGTTACAGAGAGCTGATGGCGTAAACCCTTCACGGTGTTATCGGCTTTCATTAAGCTTGCCGGACGATCTACATCAGCGAGACACTCAAGAGTGATGTCCTCCCCTGCCGGTGACGTGTGACGCTCCGATCAAGACGACCTTGCCACTAGGTTCCATCAGTTTCTCCCTGGAATGCACCACGTGATAGTTTATGAGGGCGCATTCGAATATCTTCCCATCCTGCAACCAAGTAACGTAGCCTCCAAGTGTGCCCGCCTTGTCGTCACCTCTGAGCTGCAAAGAATTGCCCATCGCCGGCACTCAGGGGTGCCTATTCTGTTCAGGAAAGACACCCATTGACTTAGGAAAGGGAATCTCCCCCAGGCAAGTAATGCGGATCAAGAGACTGTCCGGATTCCTTGAGGATAATAGACTTGATCTCTAGGCTTAATTGGGACCAGTTCGCTGAAGTGATGGGGTCACTATCTCCTCCATCTGACCTACCCGGAAGACAGAAAAGACGCCACTGGGAGGATATTCTCTGAAGAAGAACACCGATAATCTCGTGTTGACGCTCATAGATCACCACGATCGTATGGTCTGGTGGGACTGTGAACACGAAGCACTGGAATTGAGGTCTATATCCCATGTTTCGAAATGGACGTCGTTGATGTTATGGCTTTGAAGAGGCCATGTGTTTTTATTTGTAACCTGTCAAGGAAAGTGAATCGAGACATAATAGGCAGACGTGGAGTAACTATAAGTTAGGCAACTCGTATTCCTCAGGCATGTACACAGCACGTGATCGTGGACACCCGAGGCCACAACCAGATCAGAAAGATGAACTTGAATAGCACAGGCACAGGCAGGTACTCCGCACGAGACAAAATGGCTGGAGGTTGATAGAGTGTAGTATAAGTAACTGCATATCCGGGGAAGATGCTGTGAGATCCGGGAGTGACTGCCAATTGCATCACGCGAGTCACGGGACGGTTGGGACAGAGTACTCATACCTACAACTCAAACTACTCCAACAGTGTTCTTCCCTCAACTTCAACACATTAGACACCACTGGTGCTACTCTCACCAATTCGTGATCCGACCAGCTGAACTTTCCCAGCCACGGCAAAACGAATCAGGTAGCCGTCCGCCTTCACGCTTCGTCCGTCGCGGTTGACCGTCCTCCCACCATCTCACCTTCCGTCCAACCCTCCAACCCTCCAATCCTCCAACCCTCCAATCCTCCAACCTTCCAATCCTCCATACCCTCCATACCCTCCTCTATCGCTCGATCCGAACGGTCTTCCGAATAAACTCTGGTTCCGTCGCTTACGATCTCCATCCGGACGCTTTGATCGCGGGTCCAGATTGGCTGCTGCTTGGCTGTCCGCGCGGGCCGTTGACAGACACCCACCAGCCAACATTGTCCCTGCACGCACGTTGGCCGCAATGAGAGCCATAGTCATGGTCAATTCTGTGAAACATTGAATTTCGATTCCAGCCAGCTGTGGAGTGTGAGATTGCACTGTGCCAAGTTCTGCCAGGATTCAACGTCATTCCCGCATTCGTTACCCGGTTCTCGCACATTCGATCCACACTCTGCCAGGGAAAACAATAACCCTCTCGCTTTTTATTTCCGGTTTTTCAGGGATTACAAGGGCACCATTATGGCCGACGGTGGAGGCCTGGAAAATTTACCGCAATTGCTGCCCTCCTCGCTGCAGGAACCCCCGAACGAGCTTGCATTTTCCTCGGCCTTTTCACGCGCTGCTCGAGCCCCCGCCATAACCGCAAGTCTATCGGGAGCGACAGGCATTGCGGCCTCTCATCTGCCACCCCCACCTCTGTCGTCGCCTCCAAAGCCCTCAACCATGGCCGGGTGGATTGGCTGGTTGTTTACCTTTTTTTTCCAGGTCGTCCCGAGCATACTTTACTGGATCATCACCTTCTGTACTATTACGCTCCCGACATGGCTCTTTACGCTCTTTTCTATGAGCTTGACCTTCACCATGAACTTCACGACCTTGTAAGTCGTAGTCATTGTCCCTAATACTTAATTCCGACCGGTAATTGCATCGCATTGGCTTATCAAAATAACGTACTCTAGACTCCTGATCCTATTGGTCCTTGTCTCGACCATCAGTTGGTTCATTCGCTACCGGTTCCTGAACATGTACAGCCGTCTTCCCCCGGAACCACAACGGAAAGAACCCCAGCTCGACCTCTTCCCCGACGTCCAAGAAGGCGACTCAAAGCCCGGTCTGGCCAATTACCTTGATGAGTTCCTCAGTGCCATCAAGGTCTTTGGATATCTGGAGCGGCCCGTTTTCCACGAATTGACTCGCACGATGCAGACGCGGAAACTGATCGCTGGAGAGACACTCATGTTGGAGGAAGAAAAGGGCTTTTGCTTAGTGGTGGATGGATTGGTTCAGATCTTTGTCAAATCGATTCGGGATCGCAAACCAGGAATCGACGAGGATGTGCACCTGATGGATAACGAATCGTCGGACGAGGACGGTGACAACATTGAGGGAAAACAAGGGTATCAATTGCTCACAGAGGTCAAAAATGGTGCATCCATGTCTTCTCTGTTCTCCATTCTATCACTGTTCACCGAAGATGTTCAACTCCGCGCATCAGAGAGCACCAGATCAAGCACCCCTAGCAACGTTACAATGAGCGCGAGCGTATCTCGCGAGCCCGAATCATTCCCTGCGAGTCCACATGGTTCGATGGCGCCGGATAGTCCTTTGCGTACAACCAGAGGACGCAGTGATTCCACCCCTCATTTCAATGGAAGTGGGGAATTACCAACGGTACCACCGTTCAATCTGGATGAGAGTGCGCAGGACTCTCCTCGAGGGCCCAGGAAAATGCCAGGAAAAAAGAGGCGGAAATCGGTCCATCCGGATATCGTCGCCCGTGCGATGGTGGATACGACGATTGCTATAATCCCTGCCAGTGCTTTCCGCCGCTTGACAAGAGTCTATCCTCGAGCTACTGCTCAGATCATCCAGGTCATTCTCACTCGTCTGCAGCGGGTTACATTCGCCACAGCGCATTCATATCTGGGTCTTAGTAGCGAAGTGCTGGGCATTGAACAACAGATGGCCAAGTATACGAACCACGACCTACCCAATGAGATGCGAGGCGCTGCACTGGATCGTTTGAAGGACAAGTTTATCAAAGAAAGAGATCGATTGGGACCAGAGGAGATCACCAAAGGCATCGCGCTGCATAATCCTTCTCTCGGAAGAAGACGTATGTCCACGACTAGCTTGCGCAAGGAGGCTGCTCTCCATGCGAAAATGGCATCTTCTCGGCGTCCTGCTTCGGTTATTGGCCAGGAGAACTTGAGTATGACTGAACGCGACACCGGAGTCAGTCCCGGTGATTTGCTGTCTACCATCCAGCTCTCTAGATTCGGACCACGATACGATCATCTGGCCCCGCGATTGCAGACTCCTTTAGCAGAACGCGAACAATCGCCTTTTCGGCCACCGCATCTCCACCGAAAGGAATCGTCCATCGATGAGGATGTCTTGTTCCGGGATGCTATTCTCGACTGCATCATGAAAGGCATCGGACTCAGCGGTAGTACCCGTGACGCGTTTCGCAAGAGTACTCACTCAGGCGATGCATCTCCGAAACTTCTTTCGTATGATTTTCGGCGCCAAAAGGCCGTGTTCAGCAATGCGTTTGGATTTATCGATCCGTATGAGGGCTCCGGAGAAGGCGAAACAGACTCGATGATGTCCATGTCGGTAACTAGTGCTGGCGGCACTTCACCTATTGTCAACCTGAAAGAAGAGCTCCGGAGTGATATTGAGATCGTCTACTTCCCCCAGGGATCGGTTCTAGTTGAGCAGGGAGAGCGCCATCCTGGACTATACTATGTCGTCGACGGATTCTTAGATGTAGGAATCCCCGTGAGCGACAAGGGAGAAGACCTGGTTGGAACCTCCAGACCCACATTCATGTCCAGATCATCCGAGGAGCCATTCCCAACACTAAAACGCACCACGACTGGCACCACGCGGAGTTTCGCTGTCACCGGCGCGGCTGATGGCAATAAGCGCAAGAAGCAGTCACGGAAGTCGCTTTACATGATCAAACCCGGTGGGATTCAGGGCTACGTGGGCGCTGTTGCGTCGTATCGCTCATATACGGATGTGGTCGCCAAGACTGATGTTTGGGTGGGATTTTTACCGCGGTCATCACTGGAGAGGATCGCGGAACGACATCCAATTGCTCAAATGACATTGGCCAAGCGGTTGACCAGTCTGCTCCCGCCGTTGTTGCTTCATATCGATTTTGCCCTCGAATGGGTGCAGGTAAACGCTGGACAGGTGATCTACCACCAAGGTGACGAAAGCGATGCAATCTATCTCGTTTTGAATGGTCGTCTGCGGTCTGTCTTGGAAGGAGTGAATGGCAAAATGACCGTGGTTGGTGAGTATGGTCAAGGAGAGAGTGTGGGTGAGCTCGAAGTGATGACAGAGTCGACCCGCCCTGGCACGCTACATGCCATTCGCGCAACTGAACTGGCCAAGTTCCCCAGATCGCTGTTCAATAGTCTCGCGCAGGAGCACCCGGGAATCACTATCCAGGTGTCCAAACTGATTGCTCAGCGGATGCGTGATTTGGTTGAGCACCCTGTTTCAGAGAAGGGTATGGAGCAGAGCAACGCCGGTAGTGTCAAGACTGCGACGTCAACTATCAACCTTCGCACAGTTTGTATCCTGCCTGTTACCGTTGGTGTTCCGGTAGTGGAGTTTGGACACAGGCTACTGCATGCGCTACATCAGATTGGCGTGACCAACGGAGTAACGTCGCTGAATCAGGCGGCCATTCTCAATCACCTAGGTCGACACGCATTCACTAAGATGGGCAAGCTCAAGCTGTCTCAGTACCTGGCCGACCTGGAAGAGAAGTACGGCATGGTGTTATACATTGCGGACACCAATGTGAATGCGCCGTGGACTCAAACATGTATCACGCAGGCGGACTGCATTCTGCTGGTTGGTCTGGCAGAATCTTCCCCGAACATTGGAGAATACGAGCGGTTCCTGTTGGGAATGAAGACCACAGCCCGTAAGGAGCTCGTACTGCTGCATGCTGAACGGTACTGTCCTCCAGGAATAACCCGCCGGTGGCTGAAGAACCGGGTGTGGGTTAATGGAGGCCACCACCACATCCAAATGGCATTCCGATTGACGACCGAACCGTCACACCCCCAAGCCAACAAGCGCCTAGGTACTGTTCTGAAGCAGCGCGTGCAGGTCATCCAAGCGGAAATCCAAAAGTACACTTCACGGCGGATTCGCCAGACACCTCTCTACTCTGCGCACACGCCATTCAAGGGTGACTTTCACCGTTTGGCACGACGGCTCTGTGGACGGTCTGTTGGTATTGTGCTTGGTGGAGGTGGTGCCCGCGGTATTGCGCATGTTGGCGTGATTAAGGCGCTTGAAGAGGCGGGTATTCCTATTGATATTATTGGTGGTACATCGATTGGTTCGTTTATCGGTGCACTTTATGCGCGTGATGCGGATGTGGTTCCGATGTATGGTCGAGCGAAGAAATTTGCCGGACGTATGGGCAGTATGTGGCGATTTGCACTGGATCTCACCTATCCGACTGTCTCCTACACGACCGGCCACGAGTTCAACCGTGGTATTTTCAAGACCTTTGGTGATAGCCAGATCGAAGACTTTTGGCTGGAGTTCTACTGCAACACAACCAACCTAAGCCGCTCCCGCGCAGAATTCCATTCATCAGGATACGTCTGGCGATACATCCGTGCCTCAATGACGTTAGCCGGTCTAATTCCCCCGATGTGCGACGAAGGCAGCATGCTCGTGGATGGTGGCTACATCGACAACCTTACCGTCTCGCATATGAAGGGCCTAGGTGCGGATGTAATTTTCGCTGTCGATGTCGGCTCGATCGATGACAATACCCCGCAAGCCTACGGTGATTCACTCTCTGGTTTCTGGAGCGTCGTCAACCGCTGGAACCCGTTCTCCTCGATCCCGAACCCGCCTACACTTTCCGAAATCCAGGCCCGTCTTGCGTACGTTTCGTCGATTGATAATCTTGAGCGCGCGAAAACGATGCCAGGCTGTTTGTACATGCGCCCACCAATCGATCCATACGGAACCCTAGAATTTGGCAAGTTCGACGAAATCTATCAACTCGGATACAACTTCGGAAAACAATATCTCGAGAGACTCAGGAGCGAGGGCTCATTGCCCATTCCCGAGGAAACGGAGGAGAAGAAGAAGTTGCAGAGGACTATGGCGCCACGAAGGGCTAGTATTTGATTTCTTGGGCCTCCTTTCTAAAAGTAAATATCCTGTCCAGTACAGTGTACTGGCAATGCTGTTATGATATATGCAAGCGCGGAGTTAGGACACTGCTTGACTGACTTTGTTCAACACATTGATTGCTTAACTGATTAATTGCATGAAGATATGATACCAATATAAATGTGATAGAATAGTATTTGTACATGGTAGATAACTAAATAACAAAGAATACTTTAACTGGAACGTCTGTGTTTTGCTCATAGTTGAGTCAAGAACGGATATTTCTCGCACCCAAGTGAGCAACACAACAGATCGGACACTATCACTAGCTCTGGTGCTTGCTCTTTACTGGTATCCTTCCGCGTCTCCAATATACCTCACTAAGAAAAGCATCGCGGATATCGGGAGCCTCTTGAAATCTAAACCCATACATACATAAAAACTGGCCTGCGTTCTCTGGTCCAGATTTAAGATATGGAATCATCCCAAATCAAGTCTAAACCAAGAAGGTTGACCCAAGTCCCTGTTCTTGACCTGTTCATGTTAGAAGAAAGAACGACATGTACTATCATTTCACGATACCACGATTTCACCGAAAGGTATAACTGGAACACAAGGCGCGTCTCCCAATGCTCCTGGCTGCGTAGGCCAGATTCAAGTTCAAGCGGGTGTGGCTCGGAGTATATTATCAAGTCGAGAGGACTGTCGTTCATGGATGGTGCATTGGGAATTCAGTCACGAAGTGGCCATAACATGGCATTCCTTGATCATGAAGTACTCAGAGCAAACGGAAAAAAGGAAACCTCGACCAGGGATATACGGCCGGATTAAAAGAATAAGAGAAAAGATGGTCGTCAACAGACAAAACAGACCCCCTATTGATCGTTGGAGGGAAAACTGCGAATACCAACCGAAAGATCTTCTCTGTTACTATATCTCGACACAGACTTCAGTTCCATCGATGTAGAGAATTCTGGGAAATTTATGATCAAACCATCCCTTCAGAATGATCCCGACACGGCGCCATACAACAGGTCGCACACCTTGCCTTGAATATCGATGACGAGCAATCCCAAGTCTCTATCGTGTGTGAAAAAGTCCTGTTCGTGGGAGATTTCTCCAAGCTTCTTGCAGCAGATGACAAGCTCCTCAAAGATACCCTGCATGTCGACGGCCTTGTCATTCACATCGTATAGTGCTATAGCCCGTCCCTTCCATTTACAACAGACTGGGTTATCATGGCGAGGTAAGCTTTTTGTGGTTTTTCCCAGCTTGGTATGCCACATGCCCTTTCGGATGAAATGATGTTGAAGACATATTGGACAGGGTATGGCCTGATGTTTTTGTGCTAATGAAATTCCCTGAATTGGTTCAGATTTATTAATGCCCAGCACATTATACCTCTCACCATGTGCCTTAGATGTTGTGAGAATGTTGTCTGGGACTTCTGGAGTGATCCCATGCCATAAGGCATCGTGCCTTTGCTGCATTTTATCTGTGGATTATGTCCTTCTCAAGGAACCTTAATCGTGTTACCAGGAATCAATATCTTTGGATATCTGATACGCGAGTATCCTGTTCGTGCGGAGCAATATACCCAGCCTGACCGGGAATTATCATCGCGACTTCTTTCGTCGAAGTCTTTGACACCAGCCTCTATCCAGACTTTCTCGGTAAGCAGTTTTGTATTTCTTCTGGTTTTTTAACAGCGCAGGTGAGAGCGGGGGCGACGGGGTGCTGATGGCTCAGTTTATCACACGGCTTCCAGCAAGCACTTCTCCAGATTCTGTTAGGACATTGCCTAGAATTTATGGCATGGCCTCAGCTTTCAGCTATCACCCCTTCCACTGTGCCTGGCTGTTCAGATCTATCCCGGTGAGCCCATGCTCTTTGATCTTTTTTACAACACATTCGCCTGGTGACTGGTCAGAGAGTGTCCAGATGGTATTGTTGCTGGCTGGTGTTATTAAATTGGTGAGTATCATTGTGCAAGACGTGAAAGGAGATTTCGACAACAACTGCATGATGCGGAATAGGGTGCGGATTCTAAGCAAGGTATTGGATCGATCAGTTGAGACCGAGGTATCTATACTCACTTAGTACACTAGATATCAATATACTGATACATAGAAATCATTTGGGTAACGCCTGATACCAGTCATATTCAAGGTAAGCAATTAGATATATATCGACTACAGTAAATCAAAAACTATCTCGCCACAGCATACTTCATCCACAGCGGCTCCTCCAACAAACTCCCCAAACAACCTTCCTCAACACCGATCAAAATCTCAACACCTCCATCCGGTAGCTGCGGAAGTACAATTTGCAATCCATTGATACAACCCACACTCGGCGTCCGCACAGCCTCAATCCTCCCAAGCAAGGATCCCCATTCCAACGGATACAACTCGAACCCCACCCACGAGCTCAGAATACAGTTGAACCCGGGCACGTCAAGGAATGCTGTTGGGACTAGTCTGTCGACGTCTTCGAGGTGCTCAACTAGAGTCATCACGTCGTCTGTGTATTGATTGTTTGCGCGGAGGACGGCTCTGCGGATTAGGATGGCTAGGTCGGCAAGGTTGCGTGAGCCCAGGATTTTGCGGATGGGGAGGGAGACGGCGATGTATTCTAGGAAGCAACCTAGGGTTTCGGGGTGGATGGGCGGGCGCGTTCGTTGGCGGCCGTCTATGGCAATGTTGAAGACGGATACTGGATTGCCTTTTAGAGTATCAAGCGGCGACTGCACGGCCATGACTGTGCGCCAGAGTAGCGCGGAGAGGGCATCGTTGGTTGAGATCCAGGGTTGATCTGATGGCACTGTTGCATGAGCCGGGGATGCTTCGGCTTTGAGTGCCTTGAGAGCCGCAGGCGAGAAATAAAAGACCTGGCCGCGGTGATGGGGAGAAAGCATTTTCGGTGGTGCACCTGCTGGCGTGAAGGGAAGGAGAGTGGATTCTGGATGTGTCTTCAGAAACCCAAAATTGCAGCCAGACGGCCTCATCATGCGATTTCTGTCGCGCCAAATGGCGTCGTCGAGATGGACTGGTTCGGAGGACTCCTGTAACGCACGACGGCATTCATCAGCCCAGACTTTTGTCCAAGTATAGAATGATGTCCCGTCTCCAGCCATGTGCAGGATACACCATGTGAGGATCAAGCCACCGCAGATGAAATTTGCTTGTACGAGGGATATTGGTAGTCTCTCTCCGGCACTTGGCCAGACGGACCGGCGACACAGGAGGTCTCCATCAAAAGCAGCCACGGGGAAGGCTTTCTCTTTGAGCTCTGAGTAATGTTGCGGGAAGGCATCGGAGTCTCGTAGATCTTTTACTACGATATCTTCGATACCCGAGCCATCGAGTCTCTGTAGTTTCATGACACCGGCTTGCTTCGAGTTGAGATCGGGAATGGCCTCGCAGGCCACGACTGGAATGCGGTCTTTGAGGGCATCATACCCTGTTCTTAGGACCCTGGCCACTTCATAGATGTTGTAGTCTTCGGTGAGTTGGAAAGGGAAGACATAGCGGAGGTAACCTTTGGGGCCGATGCGTTCTAGGGATGTGAGGGCTGGGGCTAAGGCATTCTTGTAATCTAGAATCGAACCCATTGTGAGTATTGTTCTTTCTTGAAATTGCCAATGGTAGAGAAGGTCTTTATCACGAGACAGAGGAAATGCTTTGTATTTATCTTATCCAGAAGGATCTGATCGGCTGTTACTCGCTCATTTAAGCACCCTGTTTACGATAGCCAATGAGCCGGGTGGGGGAGACAGTATATCCGAACATTTAGTAAGTGAGGTACTTTTTCTAACTTGTGACAGCCCGGAATAATGGCGAGACCATTTCGCTTACTCTTCTCTTTGGCTTGTATTCCGCAGACAATGATTTGTTGGTTATCTCTTCTAATAAACAAGAAGGATCCTGCTGATGACCTCGGATACCACAATTCCCTCGCCAGGTACTACCCCGTGGTCGCTAAGTGTCCCGCGATCCTTCCACAGCATTGATCCTCCCCATTAGCACATGTACCCCAAGTCGGAACCCACCCCAGTCCGTGCTGATCGGGACTTTGTGAGCATCGCATCCCACCCCGGAGACCGTTAGACCGTTAGACCAAATCGACCCTAATATGGTTAGCGCTTGCCGCAGCACTTGTTGCAGTCCCCAACGGAAGCTCTGTGTCGCTAGTTAAACAAGTGTGGGGGTTTCCTTTAGTCGCTTCGGCTCCACATTCCGTCAAATCAGCCCTGAGATATGTATATCTCAATGGCAAGGGCCACACTATCGGCTCTGTGAAAGAGAAGAATCCATATATAATATACATACCCTGCATACTGTGACGGGGATATCTATCATTTCGAGTGTTGCCACTGTTATTAGCACCGGGAATTATATTTTGTTTAGCATATGCTGTAATTTAGCTACATAGTGAACGGGGTCTGGACTGCTAAAGTAAATGTATAAAGATAACTGTCGCGTTCCCCACGGAGTTACATCTCTCACATGGTATGGCTTTGGACTCAGCTATCCTGGCCATTTTTGGCCCGCCGCCGGATAGCATTGATGTGGTGGACAGCCATGTGGGAGAGACCAATGCCGCAGTAATTGCTCTCTTGTGTCTGGCAGCCGTAGCGGTCATTCTGCGCTTCGTCGCTAGAATATCGCTGCGGAATCCACTGATGGCGGATGACTGGGCAATTCTAGTTGCTTTGGTATGTTCTTGCTTTTGGGGCTCTAGACGAAGTATTTGATGACAAGGCGCTGGATAGCTACTAGTAGGTGCAACGGCCGGTTTGAGTATCTCAGGCGGCGTCGCAGGAGCTGGAAAACATGTTTGGGGAAATACTCTAGACAACCTGACCACGATATTCAAAGTCAATCAACTCCGTAATCCACACATCGCCCACCCTACTCACATAAAAACAAACAGGTCCTATATACATACACCTTCGTCTACGCAGCCGCTTGCGCCTCCACCAAAATCTCCATTCTAATGTTCTACCGCCGCGTCTTCACCCCCCTCGATCCGGCCCTCAAAACGGCCATCTGCTTCGGTTTTTTTATCACTCTCTCCCATCCACTCACGATATGGGTGACCATGGTGAACTACTGCTGGCCGGTATCATATTTCTGGAACAAGTTTAGCGGTGCCAAGGGAACGTGTATTAACGTTAACTAGTTCTTTCTCGCGTTGGGGATTATCAATATGTTGAATGATTTCATCGTTCTTCTGATTCCTTTTCCACAAATCGTGACGCTGCAAATGAGCACACGGAAAAAGGTTGTTATCTGTGGGATTATGGCAGTGGGCCTCTTGTAGGCGCGAAATAAACCTCCAAAACCCAACCCATGTCAAGTTAACCAACCTTAACGCATGCAGTGCCTGTGTCGCTAGCATCTTCCGAATCCACTACCTCTCCCTCTTTGCTCATGCAATTGATGTCACCTGGCTCATGGGTCCGGTGTTCATCTGGTCCACCATCGAGCCGTGTGTCGCAATCGTCTGTACCTGTCTACCGCACCTAGCACCCCTCGCCCGGCAAGTCCACGAGTCCGTTTCTACGAGTCTGGGTTCGAGGGGGAAATCCAATCCTGCGTCGTCAAGTAGGCCGTGGAAGGGTGGGAGTATCTATCGGGGGCAGTGGCGGGGGTGCGGAGGATGATGAGATTGGGTTAACAAATGATGTTACGGTGGGCGGGAGGTTGGGTAAGGTCGAGGATGGGGGTAGGGGTGCTGGGAAGGATCATGAGATTTTTGTGCAGTCGAGTTTTGTGCAGTCGGAGAATAAACCTTGAGTGCATTTTATGTTCATTAGACATGGGGGTAGACATAGATATGACGGAGATCCCGATATATGTCTTGGAGTAGTCAGCCAATGCACAGCTGATCTAAGCAACTTCTTTTAAGTTAACTAACTGCTTGTAAATATACTGACCGCTATGGACCACGGTACCGGTATGCGTTCACAATGCCATGGTACTACAATAACCTAGGGCTACAACCATGGAAGAGAGGACAAACCAAGGAAAACAGCCAATGAGACGTAGATTCCAGCTGACCAGATAAAATGTCATAAGCATGCAATAAAGATGTAGGTATTTCAAACGCTGTAAAGAGGCGACAAACAAGGAACAAGGATGCGGCAAACCATGTCATAGTGGATGTCTTTTGCCTGCCAAATATGAGAAATCCGAGGCGGGGTATAATGATGGTTTGCGTACAAGTACTGTACTGTAGATGTTAAAAGGCGAAAGATCTCACATATGACATCCTATATCATGGTATATTGTGATAAGCCTATCCATTGGGAGTAAGATGTACAATAGTCATTATTTTCACCATTGGTCTGAAGTACATGTACAGTAAAGAGTATTTATGCTCAACGCAATAAGCTTTAACAAATCAACGACAGGGATATTAGATTAATATTAATTCGAATCAATAAGCCAAGTACCATTCATGACCAAGTCAAGCCTCCACGTTGACATTCCCTCGTATAGTCATAGTCATGAATCGGCATAATAATTACCTTGGAATACGGAAATCGATAAGATGGCGGCATAGCAAATAAACCATACCTAAAGGCACCAAGCTCCCAAATAATCATGCATGCACATGCAGCTGACGCCTCCACTAGACAGTCATACTGCCCATCAACTACCCACTACCCACCAGCCAGCAAGCTAGCAAACACCAACACCTTAGACCGTCGAAGTTGCGGGAGCAGGAGCAGCATGGCCGTTCTTCTCCCGGTGCGGGCTCTCTTCACGCTGAGACCAAAGTGACAATATCTCAAGCAACATGCCAAAGAAGGTGAAGATGAAAGCGAGGAAGATGAACGCCTCGTTAGCGTACTTCCTGGAGCAGGCTAGACCAGGGGGAGCGTAGAATGTGCACTCGAGCCAGTTGTAGTCTTGGGCTGCGAAGATGAAGGCTGTCAACCAGCTGAGAGGATTGTTAGCTTATTTGTCATGGAAAAAGGGGGCGTGTAGGTGAGGGGGCGTACAGGTAGGAGAAGATGACGTCGATGAAGAACACGAAGCCGGAGACAACCTTGGGCATGAAGGGCGAGAGGAAGGCGGGGAGGAAAAAGACGACGGACATGGTGGACTGTACAAGTCAGTATCCATAACCCTGGAGTATAGGGATGGGAGGACATACGATAACTTCCTGGTAAATGATGTGCTGCCCACGAGGCCCCCTGTGGATGAAGTAGGACGTGATACCCATCACAATAACGGCACTGCACCACTGCAGAACGCGAGTGATGAGCTGAAAAGGACGAAGAAGCGATTTGGAAATGGCCACCATCTTGCACTGTACAAGTATACTCTGCTGAGTATCGAACCAAAGGTAACGGGGTATCAAAGACAACTAAACCGAGCTCAACTCTGTATGTTTGAAGAGAAAAAGGAACCGAGGAAAAGCAGGAAAGCCACCCAATTTATGTTCTGTCCTAGTACAGCAGCCGGATCACATCAAACAAACATCACATCGGGCTGTGATCCGACTTTTGCGTCAGTCCAGACACAGTGGCGGATCCACGGGTCAGATCATTTCTCGAGAGACTAGAGTACAGGAACTCACTCTGCCAAATCATCACATGTTGGCCATTGTACTACAGGTTCCCCTCACTGTCGAATAGAGTACGATGCATGGATCCTGCATATCCCGGATGTCACAAATCAGGATCTGCGGGTTTCCGGAGGGGCAACACAGAGCTACATCCATACTGTGTGGTAATGGTATTCGAAAATAGGACAATGCCGGCATCCTGCGGAAGTTACTCGAGTGGGTATCGTTTACATGGCGAAAGGTTGATTGATGTCCGGATACCGCGCTCTGTATACTTTTGGATAGAACTCAGCCTTGTGGGGTTCCTCTCGGGGATTTCTCGGTGATCTTATCCACACCATGCTGTAGACATCGATACTATGAATTTCGATATGATGTTTGTTATGAATGTATACAGGAGCCAGTACTCGGGCATGCCTGCAGAAAATCTCATGATCAACAGGCGACTATATCACCCGTGTTATAACAGGGGAAATGCTTATTCAATGTACATCGGAATGCTCGGCATGCAGGCCACCTGATCAAAAGGTCTTTTCTCGGACTGGCTTACTCGATACATAGCTAATGATACAAGTACATACAAACAAGCAGACTATTCAGCCCAATTTTGAGTCACTGCATGTGTCGTGCTGTTCTTGCCATTGGCTGTTTGTGGTTGAGTATATTCTTCCCGTGTATTCCGACGACCGGTTCTTATGCTTATGGTTTTGACTGTATGTTAGGGGGAGAGGTTACTGCCCGATTACTTTCCCTGCAAATAAGTCGGCGTAGCCTATGTTTTGAAGTATCCGGTGCATGTCCCAATCCCGGCAATTTCACAAATATACCCTCAAAGTCAATACGCACTGCTGCCATAATATATTCCCTGGTCGACACAATACTTACCATCCGGAGTATCCTGAAGAGCGCTGTATACATCAAGCCATACAAGTGTGGTATGTATTGCGGGGCTTGCATTCGCCTCTGGTTGCTGTGGGATGTTACAGGGAATTGTTAGACGGGGTAGTCAAGTGATTTTGGGCGAATCCCGACAATAATAGCTATCTTCGCGGGAAGCATAGACCAAGCGGTGCTCCCAGACACCGTAGTACAGCGATATGGTGATACGGAAGAGACTAAGGCCTATTTCTGGATGTCTGCATGTGTCTCAGTGACTTTGTTATTGGCCATTATTCTATCCTATATTGGAAATAAGAGCACTAGAGTACAGTACCCAGCATATCCGAGTAATTTTTCATATCGCGTTGCCCAGTTCGTGTTCCTAGCTCAGTTAGCTTCCAGCAGATTCGCGATACTCGAGTGGATAGTGCTCACCTTTAGATAATCACTCCCCTTCTCCAAATACTCCTGCCGGGATATCGACACCCTCCCCAACTCCCCCTGTGACGCCCACTGTGCCGCACCCCTCCATGCATCCAACACCGCATCTCCAGCCCGTCTCACCACCAACTCCGCATCATCCGCCAAATGCTCACGGAAATCTTGCCTAAATCGTTCATCGAAATTCTGAAAAACAGTGTTCCCACCTGTCAAAAACACATCCCGCAGCAACCGTTGTCGGTCCTCGCCCGTTGAGAACCGCTGATTGACTATGTCCGCGGCCACCTCAACCAGCCCCGCTTGGTCGATCCCGGCGATCGACGGCTTAAACACCACCTCTGGCACCCGGATGCGCTCCACATTTAGGTGCACCTGGTGTGCCTCGCGTTGACTTTCGGGGTCGAATGGCCAGGGTCCCCGCAGGAAGACGTGCACCATGCTCTTTGTCCAGTCGGATTGTGCTGCTAAGGTGTGGTTTTCGGTGAAGTCGGGGTCGTGTTCGAGGAGTTCATTTTCTAGGTTGGTGAGGGCGCCACCTAGGTCTTCTTCTTCTTCTTCATCGCTTTGGTCGCCTGTTGCGACGGTGCGGTAGACTCCCCAGTCTTCATCGTTGGCGCCGAAGTCGTCGTCGTCTGCGCCACGGCGCCGCTTCTTCGGACCATCTGAGGCTAGGTTGGCCAGGGTCTTCATGCGCATTTGGCTGGCGAGGGATTTGCGGTTGCCAAGGTCGGCCTTCATCCGATCGCGCTCTTTCATTTTTTGCAGGACGCTCTACTCGTCGTTAGACATGTCATTTGTGCATTGCATCGATGGACCTACCTGTCGGGCCTGTCGCCGTTCGCCAATCCAACTCTCGAAATCATTTTCACGCTTTTCCCTATCCAATCGCTCTTCCTCCTCGCGACGAGCTTTCTCCGCCTCCTTCTCAGCCTTCGCGCGTTGTCGTGCTTCGACGTTGGATTTCATCAACCGTTGGTGTCGTTTCTCCTTCAAACCTGCTTCATCCAGTTCCTCATCCGGAACATCTAACAGCGGGAACGACATTTCCTCCGCAGGCTCTTCATTTTCCTCGACCCCTAGATCTTTATTCCTCGACCGCCGGATGGAGCGCTCCAGATCACGGATCAATCGATCCAGATGCGCTTCATCCTTCAGATCCTCCGCCTCCAAAACGCGTCGAATTTCCTTCTTCGACTCAGAGGCAAGACCCTGCTGTAGATCCTTGTAGTATTCCAACTCCTGCTCCTTCTTCATAAGCTTATCGAGACGCATCTTTGCGGCTTGTTCTTGCAGTCGACGGCCGCTTTCCTTCTTTCGCTCTGCAATCCGCGCAAGTTCTTCTTCTGATTTCTCCGGTACAACATGCTCTGTGAAGGGGTACTGAACAACATGGTCCCGATCTTCTAGCCCCGTCCAGTCCAAGAACCCGCTAAGCTCCTGGTCATAGTCCTTAGACACGTAGCAGTGGTTGTGGACGAGATCTTGCATCTGACTTTCTGTCATACGTGCGGGGAAGGTAGGGTATTTGAGACGCATCAGCTTCAGAAGGTATTCGGAAGCGTTAAGACCGCCCCAATTCAATCGCGAGCAGTTCGAAAGGAGAGGTTTCGAGTCGAGAACAGGAATAACATGCGTAGCGGTATGGGACGAATCGACAATCAACCCATTCCTCCCATTATTATACCGGTACGAGAACAGCGAATCGATCCCGTAGGCGACCGACGGCGCAGAATAGCACTCGAATAGAATCTCGTTCATCACTACCCAGAGTAACCACCATCAGCATCACCCACCCAAACACAGACCTGGGAAGAATGGAAAACCTACTCCGTCTCGGATAATTCAAATTTGCAATCGGCTCCGTCATAACAATGGGCCGATCGACGCCACCACTCGCCCCGTCAACACCCAGCTTGATGAAAGTATGGTCCAGCACCCCTTCCATTACATCCCAGTTACCAACCACGCTCGTGCCGGGATCGAACGCATTTCGCAGCTGTCCTCGTGTCGTGGCATCGACGTACGAGTCGTATCCGATAAACTGACATGTCCTGTTGAGTTTTCTATCACGGTATCGTGCCATCACAGGGGGGAAGACTAGACGTGGGTTTTTGTCGAAGGACCAGCCGGCTTTGATGAGGTTTGAACCTGTGCAGAGGTTTCTTGTTAGCCTTCTCAAGACACGCAGCTAGTTAATCGATATGGAAGCACAGTCTCACCATTATCAATGACTATCGCACTGCTGTCCGGATTCGCCTTGCTCTGCTGGTATCCCTCTGGCTGCGGTGGGTGGTACCCCTTGAATGGATGGTCTATGGCGTTAAACACCTGCGGAGGAGGTTTCGCGGCCTTTCGCTCTGTGGGATCAGTTGTGAGGCGATTGGGGACGACATTCCGAATAGATGTTATGGTCATGGCGACTAGACGATGCTATTAAGGCAGAGGTAGGTTGGAGGGAATTTAGAGGTTCTCGGGGGACATGTGATTATAAGTGCATTGCAGGCGGTCGCGGTTGCGATGATATTAAAAAATTAGGCTGGTCGGATAGAAGAAAAAGGAAGAATGGGTGATGACAATGGGGAGTTGAAAGGTTGAAGTCCACCGCGCTCCGCAGAAGAGATCCGGAGATCGTTTGATGCCGCCAAGACTACAATCAGAGATATCGCTACATCTTAAGAGGATGCAGGAAGTATTTTACCGAGGATAGGAATATATATGTAAATTCCTATTCATTGAATTCGAATTACCATCCGTCATGCTTCGTAACAAATCATATCAAAATTACAACGCGAGACCAGACACTATGACGGCTCCTTCAGATTTTCGGTCGCTATTCAGGTTAGCTCGTATCCTACTAACAGAAGACATAGAGACCATACCTTCCAAATGGAACAGGACGTTCGACTGGTAGTTCTTGAACATCTGCGCGACCAATTCCACGTTCATATTCTGGATATTAACCTCCTGTTCGCAGTCAGCATCAACCCACATAGACAGATATTGCACAAGAAATGTATACCTGAAGACTCTTGTTCATGACCATCACCGATTCATTGAGTTTCTCCTGTAAGATCTGTCAGTCCTGGTCTGGCAAGTATGGATTTCAACGGGGACATACAATGTTGTTGATGATTCGAGAAAGAATCAGGGTCTGCTGGTGCTCGTGAGGGCTTTCCTGTTGTATGTCAGCAATAGGTTCTCATACTGAAATACGGTTTAGTATATCAATATTTACCATCTTGATGTTTAAGGTGTTGAAGTGGTTTGTTTGTTTCTATCCCGAACCGCATCACCACCCCGACGGTCACGTGCGGCTATACAAAGACCGCATCGGAGACGGACAGAGTTGTTGCGCTTTGTCTCTATTATCAGCTTTGATCTGGATCCTGTCATACACTTAATAAATTAATTCCAGAGCAGAATTTGCTTGCAGCTACAAGCACTGCTATTTCTCTGGACTACACTTCCCACTACGTGCCCCGATCTACTGTCCCAAACTCCGCGAATCCCTCTACAACCATCCCATTAACAACCTCTCGCATCCTACCCCATCCCCCCCAAAAAACCAAGCAAAATGCCAAACCCAACCCCAGCCGAAACAGAAGCCCACCAAAAGCTCCTCGACACCCTAGACATCGCCCAAATCCCCCGCCCCTTCCGCTCCTCCACCTGGCGACCCTCGCAACGCCGCAACAAAAACGTCAAACAACTTCTCTCCGAAAATTCCAGAAAAGAAGCAACCGCCTCAGTCCTAGCCACGCAAGCAAACTCCGGCGCAACAACGCCCCTCCCACCGACCACCGGCACAGAAACACCCGCTGAAGGAGCACAGGGGGGAGAGAATATCGCGCAGGCAGCGCAGAACTTGTCAACACTGGTTTTGGAGAAGAATGCAAATGCGAATGCGAATGCGCGTGCGATGGCTGGTTTAGGATCAGGGCCGTCCGTGACGTGGACGAATATCGAGTCTGCGCCGTCGTTGCATCCTGCGCAGCAGAAGCGGTATTGTGATATTACGGGGTTGCCGGCTTCGTATACGGATCCAAAGACGAGGCTGCGGTATCACGATAAGGAGGTATTTGGGGTGATTCGGTCGTTGGCGCAGGGTGTCCCGGAGAGTTATTTAGAGATTAGGGGGGCGCAGGTTGTGCTCAAGTAGTTTTTTCTGGGCTACGGCATACCACGACAACAAGTTAGTTGAGGCATTCGCAGGAATGTTATTAATGCTAAGCTAATAAAGATGTATGATCAACACAGTCAAGCCCTTTCCACCCACCGTGCCCCTTTCGAGACAGGTTCAAAGAAAACGCTCCGGCTTATTCGTGATCTAAGAAAAAGAAGATTGCTCTTCGCCTTGTGCTTTGCACTCGACTAGTACCGATGCTCCACCGAATTGGAACATCAGTTACAACACACAGGGTGCTGTCGTCGCGGCGGTTCTCTATTGGGGGGATATCATACCAGATGCTGAACGGATAATAACTGTAATGTTAGTCTAATGATGAATTCCATGCGCATTTAGCATCATCCAATCGAGCAATCATCATTCTGAACGAAAATAATGGTGCTTTCAATCACTCTTAACGAGATAGGGAACGGAGAGCATAAGAAACTGCAATGTGCGCTTTTGACCAAAGCCACTCACACCGCCTTCCATGAATAAACTAGTACCTCCACACTTCGAAAGAACGTGGCAGAATAGGAAAGTCAACAATATTCCTCTTTGCGACGGCATTGCATACTCGCAGGAAGAGCGCAGAGAACACTTTCTTATAACTGCGGCTGCGTATAATATACATCAATATTGTACATTCTATCTGTGTTCCCGCGCACGCCTTGGTAGCTCCCGCTTGTATTCGCATATCGCTCAGCCTTGTTCGGATCTGGATCTCTAAACGGACAAGATGCCTACCTTGTGGTTATCGGAGAATCAGAGTCAGTCACTTACCTCTGGAATAATCAAAGATCATGGCTAACTGATATCGGGATATAGAAGTCGGCGCTGTCTTTTGTTCGGCCGGTAGGTGCAACCGCTGCGGTTATCTGCTCTGAACAGGTCCCTGACAACATACAATAGGCGGGCTGTTTCTCTTTGGAGGAGTGCTGATGTTCTTTGACCGTGCTCTGTACGCCCCCCTTGTCCTCATGACGGTTCTAGAAACCCATAAGCTAACCAATGATCGCTAGACTCGCCATGGGAAACGTACGCCCCAAACCCCAATAACCCTCCCCTACCCTACCCTACCAACGCCATCCTAATCCACAGTGCATATAGATCCTCTTCCTAATCGGGCTCTCTCTAATAATCGGTCTCTCCAAAACCCTCGCCTTCTTCACCCGCCGCCAAAAGATCAAAGGAACCATCGCCTTCGCCTCCGGCATCCTCCTCATCCTCCTGCGCTGGCCGTTAACTGGTTTCCTAGTCGAACTATACGGCCTGTTTATCCTTTTCGGCGACTTTTTGATTACAATTGGACAGTTTGCGGGGAATATTCCGATCGTGGGGCCTTACATTCGTAGGGGGCTGGAGGTTTTGGCGGGGGGTGCGAGGAGTAATGCTGAGTTGCCGGTTTAGTTGTTTGTGTTGGGAGTTTTGGGATAGGTATAGAGAAGGGGGGGGGGAGGGTATATTGAGGGATAGATTGTATTGTATGTATGCATTGATACGGCCACTGAGCACCTGTGATGTCGATATGGATGTGGTGGATATTGCATGAGATGACATAACGCATAGAATAATAATCATTAATGTTTATTTGTCTTTCTCACTAAATGAATAAAGCAATTCCCAAGGAGCTGCACTCGGGCTCTGGATTAGCTGTAATGTACTGCTCTCAGTACCATTGATATCTACGGATCTGTATGACAACAAGATAAGAAAAAGAACCACCATCATAATTCATATTCACACAATCGACAGCGCAAGAGCAACTGTTTTAAATCTTCATTTCATTTTCATTTCCCACCAAACTGCATCTACCGGGGGTTGTTGATGTAGTCAACGAGGTTCTCGACAACAGTTGCAGCGTTGGTGGTCTGCACGGCTTCGCTGTGGTGGGCGACAATAACGCAAGAGACGGCCTTGACGACGACAATACCTTCCCTGCCCTGCGAATTGTTAGTGTGTCCATTATGCAGGTGCAGTTATGAGGCGCAAGCATACCTTCTTGCCGTACAGACTACGGTCGTCGGCGCGGATGGAGAAGAACTTGTCACCTCCAACGGTGAAACCGTTAGACTGGACGGAGCTGGGGTCGCGGAAGCCGGCAGCCAGGGCGCTGATCTCCTGGGGCGAGATCTAAACTCATTAATAAGTGTTCGGGGTTCCGGTAACGGTCGAGATGAGACCAAGCGGGTGGCATACCGTGAAACCGGGGGAACTAGCCTCAACGCCGGAGCAGTCGTGGCTGAGGATGGCGGCCTTGTCAAACTGGCCGGAGCCCATCAAGCTGTAAAAGTCGTGTCAGAAGGGTGTTATATCATGGATGCGGACGGAGGTGACGGGAGCGGGGTAACGGTTGCGGGATATGGTACCTGGAGTCAACATAGCCTAAGAGCAGTTAGCATTCAATCTCTATCACAAGCGATGTATCCCATGCTGAGGTAGAACAATCAATCGTACCTTGCCAGATCGCAGAGTGAGCACCCATGGTGACGGTTGTTCGGATAGGAGGATTGGATAGGGAGAGATCGGAGAAAAGAAGCAGATGGAGGGAACCACCGACAGGGATTTAAAAGAAAGAGAGGGAAAAGGGGCAGAAAAGAAAAGAGAAGGCGGAAGGACTTTTGTTGTGGGTTAAAGCGTTGGAAGAGAAATAGAAAGAGGTGAAGGAGAGGAAGAGACCAGAGTGGAAGAGGAGGAGAGGGTGGGGTGGCCTGTGCTGGACAAACAACAGAGGGGCTGTCACTATCTCTCTTCCCCGACGGCATCTGCAACCATCCGCTACAGCACAGCTTCTTGCATTTGATACGACTATATTCTACAGACCTACTCTTTACACTCTACTCTCCGTATCCTTTTGTTTCAACACTCAGAATGCCAACCTCATCATGGCGGGTATCCCTCGGTCTCTAAAGGCGGTGGGATTAAGCTCCCCACTGCTAGTGACTGTCGGTCGAGCTAACTATGGTTTCCTTCTTTACCGCTTGTTCTCCTGATTTCTGATTGAGGTCAAGGCCGTTGGAATATCAAAAAACAGCTCAATTGGTCTTTTCGACATTGAATCACGTGCTGTCATTGCGGATCATGACGCCTTTCCCTTTCGGGATTGCAATTCAAATCCAACGTTCCTCCGTCCCGTAATATATGTCGCTATACTACCAACGCTGTGCATGCGGCTGCTCCATCATCTCCGCTCCTCCACATCGACCTGCCTCTGCACTATCGATGGAAGCGTGGTGATGTATTTGCTGAACCGGGTTGGCCAGACAATGTCCTTACATTCTGGAACCTGCATGGTCTGTTATAGCAGAAATGCATGGGTTGCAGAATCGCTGGGTCACCCTCAGTACCAGCTGAAGTCACGTAAGATTGGATAGGAGATTCTGATCTACATCTTGCGGCGGACAATGATGGCCATTAATCATGTCCGGAACTTTTCGGTTGAAATATTCTCGCCTCTGCTAGACCAGCTACTAGAAGAAGTGCTGTAAGGTCTAGGGAGCAATGCTCATTTTCAGTAGAAGTAAAGGGGTTTATTAGCGTGCCAGGTGCCCTAGATTTTAGAAATCGTGATGTTTCTCTTTCCTCTTTTTTCGATACCTTGTTTAGAAACCCAGTAACATTCGATTTGCGCGCGACAAAAAAGTCGTTGCAGTAGCCAGTAGTAGAAGCAGATACATTGAATAGAAACCCGAGCCACGCCTGGTTCTGCCAAAATGAAGATGAGATTGGTTAAGGACTTCCTTTACGGGGACCCTCAATCCGTCAAATGATGATATATTTGTGTGCACCAAGGTTAGGAGCCACTTGCATCGCTGTGAAATCGATTTCGGTTAAAAGTGCCTGCAACTTAGCTATGTGTGCAAGGCATATATTCAGTATTTCACTTTGAAAGTACCGTGGTGTGTCCCGGGATATCACCAAACGATCGCTACGCCGCTTTTAGTTAATTCCCGCACTATCAGACACAATGCTAGATTAGATTTTGCAAATAATTTTGCGAGAGAGTCAGACCAATAACCAACTTGTTCTATTAAGAGCAGGTCTTAGAGTAGTGAACATGGACCAGCCCCGACGAAGATGCCTGTCGATGCCGGCGGGTTGATATAGTGGGAAAAGACGAAAAGGGACTGACAAAAAGGAAAAACAAACGCTGGACAAACGCTGGACAGACACTGGCTGGGTTCTAGATCTGGGAACTGGATACTGGACCTTACTGGACTGCGTAGTTGATCGATTGATGTGGCTCTCTACTGCAAAGATGAGATGCCCCGTACATTATAGATAAACCCAGGGGTCTACCGTGAATGTTGCTAGCCGATCAGGCATAGCAGGAGACCGCATCGGTACTCGGGCTTCGGAGTAATGAGCCACCATGTGAAGGAAGGTTGTCAGGAAGGTAATATCCAATCAAGACATTTATTCATAAGCAATCCCGGTATAGATAAGCCCGCAGCTAATAGACCTACACTGAATCATAACAGTAGCTATGCATACATGGCTGCTGCAGCCGCAGCCGCCGCAGCCACAGCCCTCCCGATCCCCAGATTCTCCTCCTCCCCCGCTCCCGCCCCCGCATCCGTAGGTGCTGCAGTTGGAACATTTAACTTTTCCATCCCCGCCGTGACTGTTAACGCCTTATAATAAATATCATCTAATCCACAACTAGTCTCCCAGCTCCTGCTTGTAGTGGAAACTGAGGCAGAAGCAGCAGTCATGGACCCCGTTAATGTTGATGTTGGTGCCGGCGACGTCAGCTCTAAAGTAAGCGACATCGTGCACGACGCGCCGACGGTACTGGATGTTATAACGCAGTCTTCGATCATGGTAGCAACCCCATTTAGAGCCAGTGTTCGTGTTGAAAAGACTGCGCTCATGGAATGCGTGGAAGGGCCCTCGGTGACGGTCACAGGTTGGTTGAGGTTGCAGAGATCGTTGTCTTTGATGCATTGGATGGCGATGGTGGTGGCCGAAGGGTCGGCAGAGACAATGCTGCCTTGTGCGCCAGTGATAGGGAGGGTTGTTGGGGCGGCATTGAAGAGTGGGAAGAGAGTGGTTTGGGCCAGGGTGGTGGCTGCCATGGCAAGGAAAGGGGAGATCTTCATTGTGATTTATAGATTTAGTGAAGTTGGCTAGGGGAAACTGTTAAGGGAGGGATATAAGGAATAAACGAGACCAGTAGTTATCTAACCCTCCCGCCTCCAGAACATCGACTTTATTATATACCTCTTTGTAGCCTGTGAAGAAGTGCAGCACAGCGTCATCATCGACAATTAACGATGTTCAAACCTGCCGTGTAGCGAATGAGAGACTTCGAAGCCCCTCGGCATGCGTGTTAGTAGCCAAGTCCCTATACTACATTGGTCCAAGAAAGGCCCATTCCTGTATAAAGTTGCGGGGTGCAGGGAGGATTTTTGCGGGGATGGATGGTTCCTCCGAGGTTGACTTATTCTCCTACAGTGTGAAGGCAAGGATTTTCAATTGTATTAACAATCCCCGCTTCGAGGTTGAATGGTTGATCGACCATTCGAGTCATGCAGCGTTTGAAGATCTCATGGGGAAGTTGGCGGTAGTACAAGAGATTCTGGGAAGCTTATAGGGTGCTGGAGAGGCCTATACATACCATGGCAAAGAATAAAGAAACAAACACTATCTTTCTGGTCTGTTTCTCTTGGATAATATTCAGCTCAGTCGATAATATATAGATATAGACATGTGGGGGAGACAGATCGTCGTCTCAAAAAGTGCACAGATTAAGTAACCTTTTTGACTTATTGATACACCGCAGCCACGTTGATTATATTGAAGGTATCTCTCAATTATACTTCACTATAATCTTATTGTTGAGTCCCTGTGTTGAGCGGAACTGGCTATTCTCCAATTGGCATTCAGAAGTACGAATACAGAGATACTCGTGGCACTTAACAATATCCAGACTCACTATTCGCGATCTTGCTTTGAATCTGGTTTTGCCATGGTTAGTGCAAGCTTGCAAACCGGTTAGCAAAGGTGCTGCTCGCCTCAGTCTTCAATGTCTATGGTGAAGATTGAGGAGTTGCTGGCGAAGTGTGATGCGCTCATTATATGCTTGTTATTTCGGACACATGAAGGGTTTAATTGGATGATTGCTATATGCCGTTGAGCTCCAATATATCCATCAGGTCGGAATCCACGAAAGTCCATCGACCCTAGCCTCCGAGGAGAAATTGCAGGCTTGGATTTGCACATTTTATCTGACCTCCTTGTCGGGAGCAGTGGTCCTAGGCTGAGAGCCAGGGTATGCTCCAGAATCACTTTGAGATTGCTCTGGAAAGATACTGCCCTGTTCCAGATACGTTCCTGGCTGCTCAGGGAGCAAAAAGCGGCGAGGACTCGGTTCGAAAACAGAAAGAGGAAGTTCCTACAGTAGTAGTATACTCCCGCTCTGTACTCTGATACCCGTATATCATGACCAGCGGCCTTAAATTTGTATGTACAAAGCTGGACTCCTTCTTGTTCCAGCACGGGCCTCTATCTGACCTGGCGGGGTCCTGGATGGCTTTATAATTTCCGGTTAATCACATTTTCGGCAGACGCTCGATGTCCTGATATCTCCGGACAGCATGACTAGCCATTCTCCGATCAGTACAACTTGGGCGATCTCCGGGCTCCGTGTCTTTATATTTATTGGTTGGGCCCTGTTTCAATCCCTGAAACAATCCCACTGATAACGTATTTTGATATTCATCTGTTGCTGGAGATTTTAGTGAGTTCGCGGTATCCATTATTCATTTGAGAATAAGGACCGGCATTTATCGTAGGCGGGATTTAGTATTATCATTTACCTGTAGTGAAAGTGATGTTCGTAGTCTTAGGTTGGGTCTTTGAGCATCGAAATTTAGTGCCTGGGTTTCAAGGCATCATAGATGTTGCCCCACAATTATTGCCTGAGGACTCAATCGCCTACGCCTTTATGTACTTCAAGCCATTAACAAATTCATCTTGTTTTCTCTCTCTGCCCTCTGCAAGACATCGACAAACGAAAATGGCTCCCATACATTCGTTCAGGGGCTCGACCTCTCGAATATCGATGTCATTCCTCCTACAGGGACCCCAGAAATGGACAAATTTCTATTTAGAAACGGCCAAGCTCAAAGCAACTAAAAGCGTGACCACAGAACAGATGCTGGAGCGCCAGTACGCGTCAAAGGATGGGGCTTGGGTGTGGCTACCAAATTACCGTTAATGGTCTCGGTGTCGTGAGACTGCCAACGTCTTGAATGCAGAATTCGAGAAAGCGGCTGGACTTCTATGTACATTTACCGAAGACATTCGAGAGGGACGTGTGCGGACAATGAGATACACCCCTGCTATTCTTCTTCGAGTATCTCGGTTTCATAGCGACGAGTAAAGGATTTACTTCCTCTTTGTCGGACGTTTCTCAAGGAGTTGATACGGCATATTATTTCGAACGCCAGCACCATTAGCATGCTGTGAGCCTATTGTCCATGAGCATAAGCCCCAGCTCGCTAATTTAATACACCAGTTACCATATGACCCACTCACCTATCCTTCGTGGTTCCGCAGCTAAACGTCCAGGGAAAGACACCAGGTGACACGATAATATTTAAAAAGAAACGAGGTCTGAGAGATGACTTAAGTGTATCATTAATCTCTGTATCCATATATGGATTAAATGGGTCCCTGTGAGTATATTAGTTAACTCATTACACGTTAGATTGTCGACAAATACAGCCCCGATCTATTTTGGCACGAAGTCCCCGAGGCCCTCCTGGTAGCAGCCGTTGCATAATCTCGAAATCTGAAGCTAGTCCACTACTATGAGTCTTCAGCTTATATGGAGGGGCCTTATTTGTTTTTCAGTCGACTGAAGGCTTCCCAAGAATACATACAAGGCCTTTTTGCCCGCCAAGACATAGATGAGGACCTAACCCTATACCGCTCGGAAACCTTCGATATACTTGATTGTGACAACCACTGTGAGATAACCAGGCTGTTAATTGCGATATTTAGGCACCTGAGTGAGCAAGAGCAGTCGCAGCTGCCAGGAAACTATGGAAAGAATTAGGTTTGATAAAATGGGTCGCATGAATAGTGTCAATTTCTTGGACGTTTTCTCTACCTGGGTCTTTTCTGTTTAGTTAAAATGTCCAAAGGCTTCGTTTTATTTTAATTCATGGTAATCCCAGGATGCATACAGAGATTTATAGTACTCCAACGACCAACCACGACAATTTTCTACAGGTACTCTGGGCCCCTTCAACAGGGCCTACAAATCTCCCTCACTTGAGTCATATACGCGGTTGGAATATTCCTATGTCAAACGTCTCCCAATCACTCTCCTTTGATGAGGTTTAACTGTACATTAATGACACCCTTATATTTTGCTCTGTTCTGATATTGAGGCGTTGAACTATCGAGTTACATACAAATACCGAGTTCCTATCGCGGACTCCGCTGACAGCGGACATTTTCGCTCCATCATCCTTGTTGGATCCTTTTCTTTTTGCCGCTCGCTGATGTCGCTTTTTCAGCCCTGGGTTGGCGCAATGGCCGAGCTTTTCAAAATGTGAGTAGGGTACCCCATAATCCCCCCGAGGCTTTATAAAGCAATCTCTCAGAGCCGAAGTATAAGGCCAGGTCCATTCATTGAGACAATCCAAAGGCTCACCGAGTACTAAGTAGTGCAGCATGACAGTGAATGGGTTTTATTCTTCTTTCTTAATCTCTGTGTTTGCACCTTTGTGCATAGGTTCAAGGCGTGTATGCAAACTATGTCAAAGCCAAAAGATGCTAATAACTCCTGCGTCTTTTTGCTCGGCACCCTCTTGCGTGTGGACTGGCGCTAGTCGCTAGTATAAGAAGTGCATTTACCTACACAACCACTTGTACAATGTGACATTGTGTTGCGCACAGCACTCTGCCTGCGTCACTTGCCAGCGGCGATTATGGTGGCAATTACGTGATGTGATAGTATACTTTGATTTCGTTATGGTAATGGTCAGTGACTTTTCAACAGTTCGTCTTCTTCCTTCCCGCTGTAGAAAGAGATTGTCAAAGTCTAGATCCAAAGGACCAAGATGTGGAGAGACATATGCTAGCTAGCCTACTTGATATATTACGTTCATGTCGAACATCACACACTTCAAATAAGACCATTGGTGTGATGCCAACATTTTAGGCCAGGGCTATCAGCACTTTCCGAGGCCTGCGGGTGTCTCAGGTACGAAGGCGTACCGCATCGAGACTCTTCATATCCCAACAGGCGATAAAAGCGCGATGTGGTCACTCCTCAATCGTGAGATATAAAGGCAATATGTTCTATGTACATACATGTCCAGATGATGGGATTGAGACGGTTATATAGAAAAGATACCGTGTGCAGCTCTGTATGAACCCGGATATGCTATGCTCCTATTTGTTTGTGTTTTGACTTACTCGCAAGCTGAGATATGGTTTTAGATTGAATAAGTCAGCGTGTCACACCCAGGAAATTGACCTGAAGATCGACTCGCCATTCCTTTCTCTGCGAAATGTTGGAAAGGAATTATCAAGCAATGGGCATCCCTGGAGACGATCGGACACTGAATTGTAGAGCATCCCGGCGCTATAACCATTCATAAGCAGCAAAAGCGAGAGAGAAAATCCATTCCCGACTACGATTCTGTGCCGTATTTATACAATCTAGCACTCGAAATTTGGGTATTATATTTAGTCTAACACGCCAGACACATGGCGAAATGCCGATCCCGCGTGGGATAGTATCAACTCCAAAGCTGCTAGGGATTGCTCGGCGTTTGAACAAGCAAATAAGCGCGATGCGATCGCTTCTCATCCGTGAGATAGAAAAGATGCCGTGTGCGGGTTATTCTGTACCCTGAGCTGTTTTTCTTTCTTAGTCGCAAGTTGAGATATTTATACTTCGGAGTGGTTCTAGATTGAATAAGGTTGGATCGCAATCGGAGAGAAGGTTCCATTACTCTATTTGGAGATCGGCATTTACATGAATAATGTCACTTATTCTACTGGGGTATTTTCGCTTCTACATACTTCAAATGAATACATATGAAGAGTCAATTGAGATAATAGTAAAAACCAGGGTTACGTGAACAGTATACACCAGATATGCTCAGAGAAATACTACGGTGAGCGAGGAATAAAGTCCACTAACGATCGCAAAATAGGGCACCGTTGATCACCATATCCGAAACATTAGCGGCAGTGTTATTTCCCGATAGCTGGCCCGTGATGCTGACCCTGTGTCTCAGCATTTTACCTGATACAACTTCTGCGACTTCCGTCTCCACTGCCGGCTACCTGGATGCTCTTCTTCTATAATGCCACTCCTTTTCCCCTACAGCATGCCCTCGACTCTTCTCTTTCTCTCTTGTGTATACTTGTAACAAAACACCTTCTGGAAGGTTGTTCTTTCTTTTTTCTTTTTCTTTTTCCTCCGTATCCGAGACTGCGTCTCGTGCCTTCTCTTCTACTTGTCCGGTACAAGCAATTCAATTAACTTGCAACATGCCGGGGAAACTACACCACTACCACCACCAAGCACCAGAAGTCTCTAGCCCGGTCCTCCATTATACAAATGCAGTGCAACGGAATGACCTCCAGACGCTCGCTGCAACTACCATGAGCAATCAGCACGCTTCGAACCCCCGAACTATATCACTTCTGGGCCTGCAGCGTCCCAGAACCTCTGAGGGCCGCAACAGACGTCCGAACCTTCGGATAGCCATTCCACCGATGGACAGTCTGCCACTTCCCCCCGTCATTCACGACGGCGGTTATGAATCCGACGGAAGTAACCTAATCGGCATCGCACTGGGAAGCCCCCGCCTCGTTCATCGAAGAAACGGCGCCCAGGCAGAACAACAACACCACAAAAACGAAAAACGACGTTACTACCCCGCCCTGGAAAAGCCCAAGCGTCCCATCCACCGCAAACCCAGCAAATGGCGCAAAATCGGCGGCTTATTCAAGCACAAGAACGCCGCCGCCCCAAACCAGGTTCGCAACCACAAGCACAAGCCCCCGGGATGCGGAGGCGAGCCCGACTCAAGCATCGAAGAAAAGGGTAATTGTTTCGGGGGTGGAACGGGAGGAAAGATTAAGTCATGTATAGAGGCTAAACGGAGATTGAAAGCAGAGAACGCAAATGCAAGCGCGAACGCAAAGTCGGCAGCCAGGGACGCTGATGCGTCTAAGGGAAACGATACGCCGCCTATGTTAGAGGTTGATATTCCGGATGCGCAGATGGAGAGGTATAGTGTAATGTTTGGGGGGCTGTTTGGGCAGGGGAAGCCGGGGTTTTTGGCGAGGAGGAGTAAGACTATGGATGAGGTTATTGCTTCCTCGAGGGTATGTTTTCTTATCTTGATGTGCGGTGGGATGATGCTAAAGAATGCAGATAAATGGGTGCCCAGAAGCCCAACGTCCCAGACGAGCTACTTCACCCACACGATCACGCACACCAAGTTTCTCCCTCTTCCCGACAACGCAAGTTAGCAAAGCGTCAAAAGTCCTGGGCACATCCAACATCCCCCGCGGACCAAGTCCACTAGCCAGGAGCCAGACCCTACCAACAGGCCAGGAGCAGGAATCCCTCTTGAACGCTCACAGCCGCTTACCATCACCAATGTCATTCAAGTCACGAACCTCCGAAGTCTCATCCAACATCGCATCCAGCGGCCCACAAAAGACAGTCGATATCAACATCAGCAAAGAAACCATCTTTAAAAATGCAAACACACTTTCAGACAACCACAACGACAATGACCAAAAACCACCAAAAGCCCTTTCCATCAACACAGACCTCGAACCCCAATCCCCCAACACCCACAACGCCTCCACAGCATCCTCCCCTGTCCTTTCCCCACTCGACGCAACCCGTCACAAAATCAATAGCATTCTCTCCCCAGCAACAACACCAAACGAAAACGAAAACAAAAACGACACTAAAGCCGAAACTCAAGACCCCGAACCCGAAAACGACACCGAAAACCTACCCAAAATCGAGATATCAGTCGCGCGATCCGTATCCGTCTCTAAGAGCAAAAAGAAACAAGTCCTCGTTCCCATTAGGCCCAGAAATGACCAGTTAACGCCTGATAGTCTTGGAACTGGGGAGAGGAAGGGGAAGACGCCGCAGGTTATGGATGGGTACTTTGGGCATCGGCCGGGGACGTCGCAGGATGTGAGGATTGAGAATATTTTGAGTGCTTAGGCTCGGGGTTTCTATATTTCGTTTTGTCCTGCTTTCACATGTTTATTTTGAGAGTGTGGTCTGGGACTGGGTTAATCTTGCTTGTTGCGTTATATCATACTCTATTGTGTTTTTTTTTTTTTTTGTTCTTTTTTTGGATATTTTCTTCACTCTTGATGGTAAAGTCATCGTTTTTGGCCTTCGATTTTTTATTTGTCTTTATTTTCTTCTTTCGAGTCTCCAGGAATTCTGAGCTCTGTTTCCTTCAAGGCTGACAGAATCTGTTGGATTATATATTTCGTCAATGACACTCCAAGTCTAGATATTTATCTTAAGCTTCGTCGGAATTAAACTCATTTATTGAGCCGACACTATCATAGAACTTATACAATCCACAGAGCAGAACCAGATATATGTTTGCGTCGAACTGGACTCATACATAAATCCATGGTCTTGATCTCTAGTAACATCCACAACATCAATCAAGCCTTCTCAGGAACACTCGGCTTCTCAACAACCTGCTTCCCCTTCCCCGAATCCAACCTAACCTCCACATTCTCAAGACTCCACTCCATCCCCAAGTACGAGTCACTAATAACCCTCACATTAACCCCCTTCCCAGGAGCCATGTACTCCTCCAGCAACTGTTCGGGGAACCTGACAGACGAGCGCACGAAGGGACCATTGTTGTTCCTGTCACGGTTGTTGTTGTTGCTGCTGCTGCCCTGGGCATTTCCAGACCTAGAGCCGTATCCATTCTGGGGAGGCCAGGATACGCGCTTAAGAGCGAGCAATTCGCCGTCTTTACCGTCTGGTGTGGCGGTGGAGACGATGAGGAAGTAGCCTTCTGTTTGGGGCTTGGGGAATTTGGTGGCGTAGATTCTAAAATCAGAGTCTGGGTGGCGTTTGCGGCGGTTCAGGGAGACGGTGATACCAGTCGAGGACACCCTCGAGATAGATAGCGAGAGTTGAGGCAAGAAGGACGCAGCCTTGTTGAACTGCGCACCCGGGAGTCTTGCCTCCTTGATCAACGAACTGATAGCACCTGCAGGGAGGGAAGAGAGAGCAACAAGGGACTTCGGAATGGCACGGTGAGGTTTCTCGCCAACGTCGATGCCCGGGAGAATCGAGAGCGGGTTGTCCTCGGGCCAGCGGGCTGACTTGATGCACTGCAGCAGAGTAACTAGCATCCGGCATGCGGGAAGGTAGCCCAACTCCGCCATCGTGTCGATGGAGGCCTGAATGATACGGATACCCTGGTCCAGGACAGAGGTCTGGTCACCGACGTAATCGGAAATAGGAAGGTCGATCCTGGACATGTATGCCTGGAGAAGCAGGAAGGCCTTGACGTGGGGATCCCACATGGGGAGGTCACCCATCGACTCGACGGCCAGGGGCAGATTGCGGGCTAGTTCTGCGTTGATTAGGTCCTCGTTGTGTCGGACGGGCAGCTCGTCGAACTCGGTCGCTGAGCACATCCAACTCAACACGTCCTGGAATGTGGGGTTGGGCTTCGCATGTGTCATGAGGTATCGAACGGTCTTGTGAGATAGGTAGTAGTAACTCATGATCTTGCCGAAGGGGGTAGCATCGACTTCACCTGTGTTGGAGTCGAAAACCACACATGATGACTCTGCTAGATCGCCAAGAGACTTGTCAACCAGTTCGATCATGAAGTCTTGCGCTATAGCCTGGGCGGCCATAGTGTTGTGCTCTTCCGCGGAGAGCTCAAGACCGTAGTATGACGGGTTCTTGTGCAGTCGACGGAAGAAGAACGTCCAAGTCAGGTAGTCAAGAGCATCTTGCTTCGTCGTGATGGTTCCAGCAGAAACTTCGGCTCCCAAGTGGTTATCTAGCACCTTGTGCAGAGTAGACTCGACGGGGAATCCAGTATGCAGGAAGTGCTTGTAAAACGCCTTCTTCGAATCCTGAGTAAAAATGCGAGCAATACCAGACGAGTCGAACTGCGGACGTCCCGCACGACCAAGCATCTGTAGGACATCTGTCAAGTCCATGTCCTTGTACCCTTCGATCTTTGCGTCGAAATACTGCGTTCCCTTGACCACGACAAGATGCGCGGGAAGGTTGACACCCCATGCAAGTGTGCTAGTCGCCACGAGAACTTGAATCTTGTTGTTTGCGAATAGTTCTTCAGACAGCTGTCGGTCAGATTCCACCAGACCGGCATGGTGCAGGCCAATACCGAAGCTTAGAGCTTCCCGGAGGATATCATCTTTAACTCTTGCAAGGTTCAGCTCAAGATCATCCTCAGACATACGGACCCAACGACGTGGATCGTCTTCCATTCCAACATAGTTAATCAGATCCTTCGCTGTCAACCGTGTCTGTCTCCGGGATGCAACAAAAACGATGACCGGCTTTTCGGGTGAGTGGTTCTTGATCGCAAGGAAGGTGGGTCGATTCATCGATTGCATCAACGGGCAGAATCCTCGCTGGTGAGGGAACCCGTCGATGAAGATTTCGAGTGGCACAGGTCGAACAGAGTGTCTGAAGTTGAAAAGACCTTCCTTGACTCCCAACCAGTTTCCTAAGTCGCTCGCATTAGCGCAGGCAGTTGACATACCCATGAGGCGAACGGAGCCCTTTGATTGCGAAGCAATGTAGTTCATACGAGACACAATGATCTCCAAAATCGGACCTCGATCACCACCCAGCAAGTGAATCTCATCAATAATCACGAGACTGACCTTCCGGACATAATCTCTTGTCTGCCAGCTACGAGAGATACCGTCCCACTTCTCGGGGGTGGTGATAATGATATCAGCATCTCTGATTGTTCGCGTATCAGGAGTGTTGTCACCGGTCAACTCGACCAATTTCAATCCCATAGGACCTGTGAGACGACTTCTCCAGTCTTGAACACGTTCGCGGACGAGTGCCTTCATTGGTGCAATGTAAACAACCTTCGATCCCGGCTTCTCCCTAAATGCCCACCACATGGCCAGTTCTGCGGCAATGGTCTTTCCACTACCGGTGGGTGATCCGAGAAGGACGTTGGCCGCTGTGTGGTAAAGAACGTGGAAAATCTGGGTTTGCATGGGATTGAAATATTGGAAACGCTGTCCATAGAGCTCCTCGAGAATTGGGTTTTTTAGAGCCGATATTGGCAGTGGTTGGAGGTTGAGAAGATCCGTGTAAACGCTCTCTGTGTCTGGACGGATGAGATGCTGGAACGAGATCGGCGTCACAGTCTCTGCGCCCAACCATCGGTCAGAAATAGCACGAACGTAAATCTGACTCGGTAACGGGTCCGACAAAGGAATGGTAAAGTTAAGCTCGTGGTCATCGTGCAACTTCTTCCGGCTAAGGATGAAGTACTCATGGTGATAGATCTCCGATGTCTCCGAGTTCTCTACCCAAATCCAGTAAGATTCGGAAGCACCGTGGTGTCTATCATTCCACATGAACTCAGGGTAAACGAATAAGCGAATTCGCAACACGTCCCGGTTCAAGGGCGCAATTTCGGCCTCGACACTAAGAGTTGGGAAGTTGTCAATAAGTTTAGACAGAGTCTTCCCCATACGGTGATTGTGAACAAGTTGTCCCAATTCTGAAGTTTCCATCTCCCTCATCGACTCAAGGGACGAAGAGGGCAGCCTCTCATCCAAATTTTTGAGAATTGGCTGGGGCAGGTCGAATTGATGGAATGGGTGATCGAACGGCCAGACCTGTTTCTCAATAGACTTGCACAAGGACAACAGTACCTGGCACTGATAACCCCAACGACGATTCAACGCGATCATGAAGAGAGCACGACAAATACGGGCCGCATTCTGTGCTACATAGCCAGTATCAGACACCAACGCAAAGTCTTCAATTCGAGCGCGGGAGATATAAGACTGGAGCAAGATGTTAGTCTTAGCCTGAGGAGTGTCGACTCCCTCTGCAACCTCGGTCGCAATTGACTCATCGCGCAATTTGATCAGCTCTTTTGCCTCGCTGTCTCTAGATTGAATGTTGTCGAATTCACCGCTCATACTGATCATCCTCAACACATCGGCTTCACCTGCTTGGGCGCGCATAAGCTCATTGAAAATCTCGATACTAGGTTGTAGAACGTAGTACTGGCTTGCAATACGCCCGACATCTTTCGCTCGAAGTTCCTCGGTTTTCTCGTTAAAGATAATCATCTGGCTTCTTTGAAGGACCTGCGCAGCTTGAATAATCAACTGGCGGCGCCTTTGAACCAGCATAGGATCGTCCAGCAATTCCTCATATTCAATACCATAGTTGCGCGGTTCACGTTTCATGCGCACAAACAGATAGGAGTATCCCAGCCACTGAACTGCTTCCGCAACAGAAGTGACGGTACCAAGCGAGATCTCGGCGTTAAGATTGTCAACAAGCCTGCTGGAGAAACGAGACTCGATGGGTTGCTGCGAGGTAACGGCCGAGAGATAATGGTTCAACTTATCATGCGTCGTACAGATGAAGCCAATACCCGTGTCTTGGAATTGCGGACGACCAGCACGGCCAAAGATCTGCATGACATCGAGGATTCCGAGATCAACAAATTTACCCTCTTGCGGGTTATACAACTGCGTTCCTTTGATGACCACAGCGGCAGCCGGAAGGTTGACACCCCAAGCAAGCGTGGCAGTACAGCATAGGACCTTAATTAGACCTTCGCCAAACAAGCGTTCCATCAGGTTACGGTCACTCCGACTCATTCCTGCGTGATGAGTACCAAAGCCACTGGCAAAGAGGTCCCTCAGTTCCTTTGCACGAGCATGCTTCATGTCTCTGAGGGCTGTTGAATAGTCTTCGTGCTCCTGACAGCTGAAAAGATGCTCGCAACCATCTTCAATGGCCAATTGACGCAACATGCGAGCAGTCAAAACTGTATCTTTTCTCGAATGCACGAAAACCATAACTTGATGCCCTTCCTCCAACATGGCACGCACCTTTTCGAAAGACACCACATCCAAGTTCTCACGCGATTGCTTGGAACCAGGTTTTCCCTTAACACCAACGAAATGTTGCTCGAGGGGAACAGGTCGGAACGACTGGTCGAAGTAGAAAAGACCGGCCATTTTATTGACCTTGAGGAAATCCGCGACATCAATATAGTTCGGTAAAGTGGCGGATAGACCGACTATACGGATAAGAGACTGAGTGCTTTCAACTTGTCTCTGGGTCCGAGCTACCAATGACTCAATAACTGCACCACGTTCATCATGTAGCATGTGAACTTCATCGATAATCAACAGGCGCACCTTTTGGACCAGCTCAGTGTCTCCCGTGCTCTTCCGTGTCACAACGTCCCATTTTTCAGGGGTTGTCACAATAATTTGGGTCTCCATGATCTCCCGTTTCGACAACTGCATGTCTCCAGTGAGTTCACGAGCTTTGACTCCCAACCAGGCAAGTCGTTTGCCCAACTTTTCCGTGACTTCAGCCGCCAGCGCCTTCATCGGTGCAACATAGACGATCTTGAAATCATCTACCTGGACAGCAAATTCAGTCGCAGTTGGTTCCTCGACTGGGTTAGGGAATGTATTTTTGCCAATCGCGCTCAAGATTGTCAACATGGCGGCATCGGTTTTACCTGCACCGGTGGGAGCGCAGATGAGCATGTTCTCATTCGTTTTATAGGCTACATCGTAAAGCAAGCTTTGCATCCGATTCAGGGTCTTGTATCCCTTGAAAGTACCTTGGCACAGTCCATCCAAGCTCGTAATCTGCACAAGCTTCTGGTTTACTCCCAATGTGCCTACTTTAGACGCCGGCACGCTGATTTCAGTATAATTTTTCTCCTCGGATTGATCGCTTCCCAGCGGCAGTCCGTACCTTTTTCCTCCTACAGCCAGGGTATTTCGCGAGTCATGCTGCTTGAAGACGTGAGGATATTTGGGTTCTGACCTTGTCTGGGCGGGTAGTAAGGAGGCGTTCTTATGTTCGTAATCCTGTTGCCGTAGAGCCTGCTCTCGCTCTGCCTTGGTTTGGAGTTTCCCTGCGGCCAGCCCATCTGTCTGAGCTTGAAGTCCTTTATCTTTACTCGCTAGAATCTCTCCCCGGTGGACGATCAACTCTATGACCAATTCCAGATCATCGAATCCTACTACCTCAGCCAAGGACATTTGTAACTCGTCATCGCCGCTATCCGACGCAAGTACTGCGGTGATTTGCTGCGCAATATCCGCCGGATCAAGACCTTGTCGTGCAGCTAAGCCATAGCATTTCTCTTCCAACCAGACCTGATCATAGCCCGTCGTGAAAGGGAGAGGTACACCATTGATATCGTCAAGGTCATCGCTGGTCTCGTCGTCAGAACTGATCACATCCCAGATATCATCAACCGTTCCAGGGGATGAATAGTCGTCATCCAGGTCCAATTCCAGATCGCTGCCATAAGTAAGCTGCTCTGGGGCGGGGTCCTTGGGAAGCTTCAAATCCGCAATGGCCTCACGCATCGCAGCCAGCTGGACCAACCACTGGGACTCTGAGGTATCGATACCATCCATCTTTGCTTTTGTTTCTCAATACAAACGAATATGCCGTATACCAGGTTGGTATCAAAAGAATTAAGAGTTGGAGAGAATTCAGAGTCAGCAATTGATATCGCAGGCAGAATTCCTGACCGCCCTAGAGGCGTTTCTGCCTGAGGCGGTGACTGATTCGGTGGGCCGCCCCGCCTCAGGCCACAAGGCGTTGACGACCCTGAGGCTGTGATGCGGAGAGCGGCGACGTTGCTGTCATTCCATGATACCTGTCTTTGGTGCGACGTCCCTATTGAAGCCACCTATTCTCCCAAGGAGTCGCTCCGCCTTTGCATCGCTTCCTTACCACTGTTCTCTAAGTTACGAAGTATCCTAACCGGAGAGCGCTCTTTTCTGCTATCGTTATACACCGACACAAACAAGACATCAAATCTCCTTATCTCACAGCTGAACAACGCTCACGCTACCACCATGAAGATCTTCTACATCGGTGTATGTCTTCCAGAGCTTTAAGAAGGAAACAACTACTCATAGTGATTATGCGCCTAGGTCCTGCGAAACGACAGCAAACCCGCCCTCGAACTCTGCGGCGAACGAGACCTCAGCTCCTTCTCGCGATTCACACGTGACAGCTACAATGAATTCATGATGTTGTTCTGCAAAACGGTGGCAGAGCGCACGAACCCCGGCCAACGACTTGATATCGAGGAGAAATCATACACATTCCACGCCTACGGCCGGACCGAAGGCGTGGCTGGTATCATCATCTCGGATGGCGACTACCCGGCACTCGTTGCGCACCAGCTTCTGTCGAAGATTGTCGATGAGTTCCTGGCCAAATACCCTCGGACGAGCTTTTCCGATCCGTCTGCGCGCGAGAACTCCTGCCCGCTTCCGCAATTGAAGGAATACATCGTCAAGTTCCAGGATCCTGGTCAGGCGGACAGCATTATGAAGATTCAGCAGGAGCTGGATGAGACGAAGATTGTGCTGCACAAGACTATTGAGGGGTATGTCACAAATGTTGCTTTCCAGAGGCAGGGGTTGAATTTGCTGACTTAAAATAGTGTTCTGGAGCGAGGAGAGAAGATTGACAGTCTTGTCCAAAAGAGTGATGGCTTGAGCTCACAGAGCAAGATGTTTTATACTCAGGTATGCTTCAATCCCCGCCCTCCACTTTTCCAAGTATATGGGAGGGTGACTTACACATTCAACAGGCCAAGAAGCAAAACTCATGCTGCACCATTATGTGAATACTTTATGAGCAGTTTCAACCCTTGTCGCTTTCGCTCCCTAATGATATCAACCTGGCGCTAGTCTTTTGGATGTTACGAATCAGATATTGTTAGACTGATGTATTCTCGCTTTTTGAATTTCGGATCCAAATATGTTACGCAATTTCTAATATGCACATGTGCTTCACACTTGACAGTAATTACAGACTTAGCATATGAAGATATAAATGACAGATGTTCCTTATAAACCGAGAGATATTAGAGAATTCTTGGAAGATCCACTCCATGTTATCGAGCTTTACGCTCGAATGAATAACTACCAAAGGTCCACACACCGATGGATGCCCTGTTAACCACTGTATTGAAAACAAACTCCTTCCCTTGTACAACTTTTCCACACTTTCACTTGGTGGCCTCAGAGAGCCATTAATTTCAGAAACAGATCCTGTTCAAATCCGGGGTATGTGATCTCAGTCTGCGCACATTGTCTGTTGTGAAGGTTATTGTCATCTACTCATACGCTTGAGCTGACCTGCCTCCCTCACGGTTCAGTCGCAGGCACAGGTTCTGGAGCGTGGATGGCAGAGCCGTAGTCACGTCGACTAAATCTGTTGGCCACCGGTCCCAGCAGAGCAAAAGCGTCGGTATATCTGCGAATTTGGGGGTTGGAAAGTTGCTCAGGATATCGCAGAAGGGGCGAATGAGATTTTCCGCTCTATCTTCTACATGTCACCGTGGGTAGTATTCCAGGTAGATCGATGGGTCGGTGACGGTACTGCTGACTGCTTTGACGATCCGGGGAATCCCAGGTCTGTTTTCTAGGACGACTCTCTCTCCCCATTAATGAAACAGATCCAGGTGGAGTTTCTGAATGGCGGTGGCTGCGGGACAACAGACGGGACGTCTGCTCTTCTCCAATCATTGATCGGGCAATTGCAGAAGTATGCAGTTGCCCAAGGTTCCTCTCCAGTTCCCGCACGAGCACATCTTGGAGAGTCGGTAGCCAGATTGCCAGGGAGCGAAGCGATGGTAGATAAAACCAAGCCGTAAATTGGTGGTCGTTGCAGCGCATCCATACGCTGGGATACGCCTCCATTATTTTCGATAACCGTGGGCACATTACTACAATAGTCAACGACCATAAGCGAACCAAACGCCGAGACTATCCTATTCAGGACAGGAGATAATGCATGGTAATATATTAACCCCGGAGACCCTGGTCTCCGCACGAAAGACCAATCCGGCCTGAGTGTCTGCAGGTTGTGAAGTTGAAATAAGATAATAGCCACAGGCAAATGGACCCTCGTCATAAGAGAGCCTTGACACACATTAATGTATTGGGAAACTCGGCTTCTTTGATGAATACTTCTGCTTGACGCAGGACATCTTTCAGATTGAACTTATCTCTATTGGGCTTCTATTCCGAGGAACTCTCAGGGAGAAAGCTAACATGCCGTACGTACGACGCGCACTCCAGTTGCTGTACAATAGCCCTCAGCAGCTGCTGTATATGAAGCTGAGGAGCAGATACCCATCTCATAGAAACAGCTCCGTGGATGAGAGGCTTTACAAACGCATTGAGATCTCGCGACACTCGTGAAATGGACAAAAAGTCATCAAACGACAGGAAATCGAAGACATGCCTCCAACAACCAAGTGGCAGCTAGGGTAGCTAGTTTCCTCTCATTCATATAGACTCTGAGTGAATGTTCATATTCAAGAGAGCAATTGCTTGTTTGCTGACATTCTGACTTCAGCCTCATAGTTTTTCACTTGACCCGACACTATTCCCAATACGGTTAATAGATCCTGTATCATCCATATGCACTAGCCTTATTAGGTTAGCGTGGGATATGGGGAGTATACGAAGTATACGAGTGAATGTTATAATTTCTGCGTTTGATGAAGCTGTTTATTATTTAAATTGTCACTTCCAGCCAAACCCACCATCCTCAATCTCATCATTTTCATCATTTGGAGCACAACTATTCAAAATGACTTTACCAATAGTCATCTATCTCCTCATCGCCCTAATCTCCTGGCATATCTGGAGCCAGTTCACCTCACGACGTCTTCCTCCCGGCCCTATGCCCCTACCTCTCATCGGCAACATCCATCAACTCTGGAGCCCAGCCCCATGGAAAGTCATCCAGGCGTGGCACAAGCAGTACGGCCCTCTCATCACGATCAGACTCGGCACCATACCTATTATCTGCATCGGTAGTTACGATGTCGTCCGAGATCTATACGAAAAGCGAGGTCGAATCTACAGCTCTCGACCGCGGATGGCATTCCTCAACGAATGCATGTTCGAAGGACACTTCCCAGCAGCGCAGCCCGATGGCCCGTACCTGAGGACCTTGCACCGTCTGCAGCATGCTGTGTTGAATAAGAATGCGACGGACTCGTACCGCTGCGTCCAGGCCTTGGAGAGCAAGCAGGTACTACATGATTTGCTGCTTGACCCTGAAAACTTCAAGACGCATTTCGAGCGGTATGCGTCGAGTATTACGCATTCACTGTTGTTCGGCAAGAGGATTGTTCATCTAGATGCCAGCGAAAAACGAGAAGTTGACCAATTTCTACGTCTTTTTGTTGAAGCAAATGGGCTCTCAGATTCTCTCCTCGATATCTTTCCCTTTCTAAACAGCCTTCCCGAATGTTTAGCGCCGTGGAAAGCTACAGGGAAGAAAGTCAATCAGGAAATGAAAAGAATTATCAGCACCTCACTGGGACAACGACAGGGATGGAATTGGTCTGAAGAAATCTTACATCGCCAAGAAGCTTCGAACCTGCCACCTGCTGGATTACAATGTCTTCTTCTCGAACTCTACCTCGCCAGCTCGATGACAACATATATCATCCTCCAGTTCCTCATCAAAGCTTGCACACTACACCCAAATGCACTGAAGCAATTGCAAACCGAGCTCGATACTGTTGTTGGAGACCGGAGACTTCCGACGTTTGATGACGAGACGAACCTACCGTACCTAAAAGGCTTCATCAACGAAGTACTTCGCTACTACCCCCTCGTCACCATGGGTGTGCCTCGTACTACGACACAGCCTGATGAATACATGGGATACCGAATTTTGAAGGGATCCATCGTTGTAGTCAATAATTGGGGTCTTGACAGAGACGAGAATCGATATGACCGCCCTGATGAATTCCGACCTGAGCGATGGATTGACAGACCTGGTTCGCGCGTGGCTGTATTCGGATTTGGTCGCAGGGCTTGCTCAGGTGAGCGTTTAGGACGTGCTTCATTGTTCATTATTCTCGCTAGGTGTCTTTGGGGCTACGACATTGTTTCTCGTCCCGACCTCGATGATACACAACAGCCGGAGAGCGGCAATGCAGTTTTCAGTGTCCCCGTGGTAAATGCTGAGTTTCGCCTTCGTGGGCCTGGGCGCCGCGAGATCATGGAGAAGGAGTGGTTGGTGGCTGAGCGGGATGAGGGCAAGATTATGGCGGATCTCGAAGCGAGCATGAGCCGGCGGCCTGCTTAAAAATTCATTATAGCTTTACAATGTTATTCCTTACTCGTTATGTATCTTTGCTTGGGGGACTGGAGATAATATGGTTGTATTTGGAGAAGATGAAGCAATAGCAAACTTCTGCAGGGTTGCAGAGAAAGCAGGTATCGGTTAGTTGTGGACATGTTATTGGTAGGCCAACTTAGCCCTACAGTGGAATATATATCGTGCTTGACACTCCACCATAACCAGTACATCTCAACAACCCTTTTACTATCCTAACGTAATTCCTAACAGTCGATTTATCCTGGACCCATTTCATTGTGCAAAACCATTTGGTGCTCGGATTCCATTCCATACTGACTTCCGCTCTTGGAAACCATGATGCATACACGATGTAATTTCGTGAATCCAGAATGAATCTCAGACCCCGATTTCGAATCCCTCAAGCACCGTTGGCTTTTCAATTAATTCCAATTTTGGGATTGGTAGACTGGGATTATATCCAGCGCACTCTACGCACAAGCACACCGTCCGTTCCAGGTGTGGTCGCATACAAGTCATCACCTTGCCTCTTCGACCGGAACGGCAACTATAGCGAAGCAACTCGGAATTAATGATCTTGGTCTGTCTGGAATTTTTTTTTAAAGTCGATAAGTATGGCCCAAAAAGTGACTGAGACGCGCGATTCCGTGCAGGATATCTATGGTCCTCGCACTCCGTACCAACACCAATGGCCAACCCGCTGCGATGTCCACACCATTGACACGCCGGACAAATGGGTCCAGAGCGCATCTATACTCTGCAGGTAAGCACAATATTTCCGTAATAGGCTAGTTAATCACTGGGTGGTGCTTATGACTTCAAGCAATGGATGCGGTATGGATATCGGGGTGAAGAATGGAAAGGTTGTCGGTGTCAGAGGCTGCATAACAGACCGTGTCAACAAGGGGAGACTGGGTCTAAAGGGATTAAATGGGCATATGTATCATCTATGTATAGAGGGGTTCATTATACGGGCCCTTCGTGCTGACATTGCGACAGGCTGCTCATACTACCAGGGACGGCAACACACGACTGTGTACTGCAACTGCCGCAGCCAGCATGCGCGAGTCATTTGGCTGCGACGGTCAGCCCGGATCATACGCCGACGTTGACTACACAGCATGTCTATTTCTGTTCGGTCACAACGTCGCAAACACCCACAGTCCTCTGGTCTCGCATGCTAGATCGACTAGATGGTCCAAAACCTCCAAAGTTGATTGTAGTCGACCCCAGAAGGCCCGAGACAGCTAAACGAGCAGATGTTCATCTTACGCCCAGGAGTGGAACCAACGTGGCCCTTTTGAACGGGATACAACATCTTCTATTTAAGCATAACTGGGTAAACGAAGAGTATGTTGCGAAGCACGTTGTTGGAAAAGATGAGCTTTGGACGACAGTCGAAAAGTACACGCCAGAACACGTGCAAGAGATCACGGGGGTTCCTTCTGATCAACTAATGGAGGCTGCCAGAATAATAGGAACAACGAGAAGTCTCCTCTCGACAGCCTTGCAGGGAGTTTATCAATCGAACCAGGCTACCGCGAGCGCGTGCCAAATCAATAATATCAATCTCCTCCGCGGCCTAATTGGCAGACCTGGTAGCGGCATCCTTCAGATGAATGGACAACCAACTGCACAGAACAACCGAGAGACAGGCTGCGACGGCGAGTACCCGGGATTACGAAACTTTCAGAACCCGAAACACATGCAGGATATTGCTGATATCTGGAACATCGACTACATCAAAATGCCACATTGGAACCAGCCCACGCATGTCGAGAACATGCTAACCTATATCGCGGGCGATTCGATTGAGATGTTCTGGATCTCAGGAACTAACCCTCTAGTCAGTCTCCCTAATTTGCCCAGGGCTCGTGAGCTCCTGACGAAGCCCAACCTGTTCGTCGTGTGTCAGGACATCTTCATGACGGAGACAGCGGCTATTGCGGATGTTATCCTGTCTGCAGCGCAGTGAGGAGAGAAGACCGGTGTCTTTACCAACGCGGACCGGACAATGCACATTTCATTAAAGGCCGTGGAACCACCTGGCGAAGCACGTGCGGATATAGATATCTTCCTCGACTTTGCAAAACGAATGGATTTCAAGAACAAAGACGGTGGTCCACTCGTCCCGTTCAATAGCTCTGAGGAGATATTTGAGGCATGGAAGCAGATGTCCTTTGGACGACCCTGTGATTGCAGCGGACTTGGTTATGGAAAGCTACAGGGAGGATCTGGCATCCAATGGCCGTTCACGGAAGCGTACCCGTTTGGCAAAGAACGACTGTTTCAGGATGGCGTCTTCTTTACAGACATAGAATACTGCGAAAGCTTTGGCCATGATCTCGAGACGGGGGCGCCGTTGACAAAAGAGCAATACAAAACTCTAAATCCCGCAGGACGAGCAATTGTAAAGAGCGCGCATTACAGGCCGTCACTGGAAGAGGCAAGCGAGGAGTATCCGCTACACCTCTCAACGGGGCGAAATGCTCTTCACTTCCACACGAGAACAAAAATAGGGAGGAGCAAACAGCTTCAGGAAGCCGATCCTGAGCCATGGGTTCAGGTCTCGACTGAAGATGCAGAAACCTTAGAATTGAGCGAGGGTGAAATGGTTGTAGTCAAGTCTAAACGGGGGGAGGTGGAACTACCCGTTAGGATAGGTAATATCTCCCAGAGCCATATTTTTATTCCGTTTCACTTCGAATACTGGGATGCGAAGGATGACCGTTCCCGAGCGGCGAATGAGTTGACAATTGGTATATCGCCCTCCCTGATATTGTGGGATTAGTATTGACCAGATCAGAACAATGGGACCCCGTCTCCAAACAACCGGCCTTCAAATCCAGTGCCGTGCGCATCGAAAAGACCGTTCAAAAAGAAGGCCAAGAAGCCCACCATGCCAAAGAACAACAAACCGCCGCCATCCAAAGCGTTAAGACGAACAAGAAACACACAACCAGCATCCCCCAACCACAAACAGACCATGACAGCCCACCCCGCGTCCGCAGACTAGAACTCTGGCTCGGAGCTACTTTCGAAGCCATGAATATGCTAATACATTTCTATGACCATCTCGTCCCACGCCTGATCCACGACTTTGACGTCCAGTCAGGCCTGCTGGTAATGTACCGCATCGCAACAGAAACATGCAAGCGTTTCAAGCCCATAGTTGAGAAATACCATGAGAGCAAGCAATATGGTCGCTCCGTCTCCCAGCGTCTTCTCGACACCATTATGCCCAAGGATATCAATAAATCAGATCCATACGAGGCGTTGGCTGCTCTGCAATCATTGTAGCTTTTCCTAACATATATAGACGACCATTTAGTTGCATTGTTACCGGCTAGCCAGGCACTCTAGGATAAAGATTTTTTGGATGCCGTCATATTTGGGCAGAATTCTATTGTGAGACAGAAGGCTTGGGCTTCGAATCATATCAAGACGAAGAGTCCGCAGACATTGCTTGCGCCGATGAATATGCCGGAGGATTTGAATGCGCCGAATTCGAGTTTGGAAGGGATTTTGAAGTGTTAGCGTCATAGCATTTCATGTATAATGGTAGTAGTAGACCATCCCTATTATTATGGGGATGACTACCATATACATTGCGAGGATCTGCCTTCCATACACATGTTGGTAGTAGTGTTGAACGTTGCCCATTGCGATGTGAAATGGGTCTTGCTTGGTGTATATAAATTGTGTAGTATTATCTGAATACAGCTCGGATCTATAATCGCAACTTGTTGATACGTCGCAACTTCCGCATCCCATACCATGAAGCCGAGAGTATGCCAGCAATTGAGAGCGAAACCACTACAGCAAAAGCATGCGCACTCTCTTCAGAATAGTTGATTACGTTCATGCCATACCAACCCGCAACAAGAGTAGCCCATGCCAGCGCAAGCATAAGAATCTCAATTTTCGCTTCCAACACCATGATCTGGTTCCGTCGCACACTCAGCGTGGACTGGATGGTTTCTTCTGTGCGTCGAATATTGTCCATTAGGCTCACTGATTCCTGAACAACGGAGTCGCTTGCCTTGAAGTAGGCCTCGAATAAATACTCGACATCTTGGTGATCCTCCAACACATGGGGCTTTCCGGCCCTCTTATCGCTAAGGTACATGTTGACCATGTCTTCATCTTCATTCAACACCTCCTGCACGACATCTCGCACCTGGCGTGCACGCTTTTCAATAGTTGCAAGCTTCCGCGTAAGCTCGAGGATTATGCGTAGTTTACTATGGATGACATTTTCCTCCTTGTACAACGTATCCAGATCGCTCTTCTGCAAAGCATTCGAGAGTTGCTGCTCGATCAACATATACTCTGCTTCAAGTACTGATGTTACGGACGCAAGCGCAGCTTCCACCACTCGCAGCTCGTAGGGCTGGCTCACTGACAAGCCCAGTCCATGGCCGCCACGTAATTTGGCTTCGAGGTTGTGACTGAAAACGCGCGACACACTATGATCGTTGCCATTGATGTTGTTTTGTGGCGCGTGGTTGTTGCCATGGTCGTGGCCGGGATTTATACATTCGGCGATATGAAAGAGCAGCACCTGATCATGCTGCACCAATAACCGCAAATCAAACAGGTGAATCAATATTGTACTTTCCCGGACCAGGATGTATGGGAATCCACTGGATGGCAGGTCAAAGACGCGCAGATCTCGCGTACTCACGCCATACCTGTCCGTAATCCCGAGTTTGGTGAGCTTGCTGACGAGCGCTGCTGCACCATTACTGTCATATCGTGTGTACTGCATCAATGCATTTCCATTCATTGGTCGTTGTGAGAGCTGAAGAGATAAATTGTAAACTCGTCCCGAGCTCGGGTTTTTGTCCTCTAGTCTGCTAGCAGTATGAATCTCTCGAAAGTAACCCATGCGTTCACTGCGTAAAACCTGCCAAGCAGTGTTTCCCAGGAGCTGTGATGGGCCGGCCATCACCGGTCGCGGAGGTTGTATATTGCATGCTTGGATGATCTTTGACCAGACCTTGCCTCGACTTTGGCGGACGAAGCACGACGGGTAGAATAACATTGCCCTTGGACAGGCCGGATATACATTGACCAGTCCTTGACTGCAAATGTTATGAAGCTGAACTTCGTATTCTGGGAAAGCGGTGATGGGTGGATATGTTCTGGGTTGCTCAGTGAGTATAAAGCGGCATCAAATCAAGCTTAAGACGGAAAGTAAAGTCCCGTGGAAGGTTTCCGGAAATAATCAAATAGGTAATGGTAATAATACATAGATAATGGTGTACTTCAACGTCGGGAAGGTCCTTCCACGCTTCCTCGAAAGCGGAAAAACCCTGGCCCGGAGCAGGACATACGACGGGCAGATCGGAAATGCCATCTAAGTAGCTGAGCTACCATCTATCATCTATATAGGTAGCCACCCCCCGCCCCCATGCGCGGCGGGCTGCTTGGGTTTTCACAGCTGTCCAACAGCAAAATGTCTTTTTTGGGGTTTGGAAAGAAAAGAAAAAGGGAAAGCAGTAAACAAATGGGGGGAAATAAAAAGCTGCTTCGTTGCCTTCAATGCCTGTATGGCCGGGAACCCATTTTACCTGCACCCTGCCTGGCTGTATACCGAGCCTCAAGCAGCATGGCTATGTCGTGGCAGCTTCTTGAAACCGTTTGAAGACTGATTGGCTTGGTCCTGTGGGCTAGCTCTGGAGTGGCTGTACCGCTTCCAGGTTGTCCAGACAGATGTATATGTTTGTGGAGTGCTGGTTTTTGTCACGGAGTGTGGACGCTCGCTAGTTGTATAGCATGTTTGATTACTTTGGCTTGTTTGGAGTAGGTCTCGAACCTCCCAGCACACCCTAGATAGCCCAGCGCAGACAGGCTATGCCTGCTTCCTTTCCTCATGTTAGTATTTCGTCAGATAATTTACCAATAGATTGCTGTTGATCGAGACCGCCACAGGCTTTAGGGTCCTTAAGGGTAGCCTGTAGGCCTAGCACGGCCGCTCTGACCTCTGCGTCGAAGACAATAAGAGGTAGTCTAATTTTTTAAAAATACTCTCAGGGATCAACAAGTTTTATATGGGATGATGAATAGGTTTATACGATGTCCGTCGATTTGGTAAGCTCCACACCTCCCTAATCTGGGTGGAAAGTAAAGCTGTCTCGATTATCACGAGAGGCATTCAAATGAAGAAATGGAACTCACAATGGGGTCAATCCATAAAAAGTATTTTCGCTATGCTGCTGGCCATTGATATGCATGACTAGAAGGTCTACAGTTTGTATCATTTATATCAATAGAACGATCTAATAGATGCTAGAGACGATGAGAAACCTAGCGAACAAAAATAATTTTCTTTATATCATCAACCTAAACCCCGCGGTATCTTTGCGATTTACGAACCGCATGCTAGCTATAGGGACATAGCCCACAACCACAGTAGCCCGAGTAAAAGAGAAGCGCCATGTAGTTGATAAGAAGAAATATGAACCCCTCGCCCAACCAAAACCAACTTAGAATCTATACTATTATCGCCGAACAGTCGCAACTCAGGCAGCTGATTAAATTGACAGAAATGGAGAGTTTAACTCAGATAACAGAGCATTCCAATCAATAAGAGTAGACGGGTCCACAGTAGTGTCAAATGTTTGCCAAAGCTCATTGAAAGAAGATAATGTTGGCTCCATAGAGGTAGTCTCCATGTCAACCTGGGTTGAAATTATCGGCGACATGAGGTTTTGAGCAGGCTCGGGGTGAAACTGTTGATTGCCTCCCTTCGACCGGGTTGCCGGTCTACTGTCCACATTTGGTATGGGAATATTGTTTCGTTGAAGAATAGAGTAAAAAGACCCAAGAATCCTTTCTGCAAATGGGGACTGGCCCTTGGCCTCTTCGAGAATGCTAAACGCTCTGAAAATCTCAGACCGCCGTTCTTGGTCGTCCTCTGGCCAAGGACTCCTATTCAGACAAAAATCCATCAGGAGAACGATGATGGCCAGGCACACGCAGTAGATGACGGCAGAGAACTTCAACCGTGTCAGAACGAAAGGGATATTCTCTAGGGCCAGCTGTGCTTCAGTGCGAATAACCGTGCGTGCTGCTTCGAGACAAGCACTCCTTGAGTAAGAATATACAGGCTCCGAGGAAGCTCGAGGCAAGTATGGCAAGTGCAGCCTGACACGTTGTGTATGGAGTAAGGAATGGATGATATATCGTTGAATAATGATTCCAGGATTTTTGCGAGGATCGGTATCTGGAAGCAGATGCGACTTATAATCCAGTGAGAAGAATGGCGGCATTGCTTGAGCAAATGCGCAGATTAATTTATCAATCTCTATTATCTGTTGATAATCTGGGTCCCCGGGCCCGACTTCCAAGAATGGTATACTGTCGCTGACTTCTCGACAGATCTCCCCCAGTTGGATTCGTTGGAGGCAGTATGACATTAGTGTTGGTTGATCAAGTGGTTGACTGAAATTAGTCATACCATCAAACAAATCTTCGTCATTTGCATTAGCAGGCTTGTTGGTGGCCATTTGGCGAGGGTTTATCATGTAGGTGCCCTTTTGTAGACCTGCGACTTGGGATATTTGCCTTTCCCGCCCGCTCTTTGCGTTAGGAACTGATGGAGAAGGCTTGAATGGGAAACATACCAGTCTGTTGCCACAAGATACCACCAAACCCTTCTGCAAATTTCCGCTTGCACCGAGTCTGGTCTTGGAAGATCTAGCACTGCATTATTTGGGTGATCAATCCGGTGTAGGGACAGCTGCCATGCCATTGAAGTAGCTGTAGCGAATAGATATCGAGCATGGGACGTGATCCCCACGATATTACAGACCAGGAAACTAACAATAATCGTTGCCTGGATATCCTCAAGAGCCTCCGAATTTGTTACGCGGGAGTACTCGAGAACTTCAAGAGCAATCTTCATCCAAATCTTGGATTGTGCGTCTGCCTCTGCGACAGAGGAAAATACTGGCTTGTCCATGTCCCGCTCTGTCCAAAAGAATGCAGTGCTGGCCAGTATCGCTAGAAGCAAGGACATATGCCCCAGTTTGACGGTGTTTTTTGAGCTCAGGTTCCGATATAGGTCATCCACAAGTACGCGAACAGAGGGGATGTGGACAACATGATGGAGATAGGTGATTTCGGTGAGGTATTTGTCAACTATCTGCTTCGACTCTTCGTAAAGTGGAAGCCAGGCACATTTTGTTGACTTGTTTTCAAAAGGGCCATTGGTCCTCGTAGATGGGGAAGCTATAGCTTCCCTGATAGAACATACCTTGAACTCTAGCATATGCAATAACCGTGAGTTTGTATTCGGTATGAACTTAACGATCATGGGCCCTATATCTTACCATACTCCGCAATGCATAACCCTACCGATGATCCAGGGTATGCTATTTGTGATTCAACCCAGTCCACATCAACCGTGGAAGATCTTTCTGTGAATGATGCGACCAGGTCGCCTTTGCGCCGAGGCCGGGGAGGTCCTGGCCGCGAACCAACCTGATCGGGATAATGGGTATGTTCACTCTGGCCGATCACAATATTCTCGAGCCTGCGCAAACGAGCCAATACATTTTCTTGGAAAGTATCGCTCGTTGTATTGGGAGCTTCATCGGCACTGCTGACGGATACAGTTGAAGACCCTTCCAATTGACAGGAAATACCGCGGCTCGTGCAATTGGCACAGGGGAACTTCCGGCTACACCTCAACTTTCGCGATCTGCAAAATTGGCACGAAACAGGGCGTGAGCGGCCCATTATGATTGATAGAGGCTGTGTCCTTGCAAAAGGTGAAATTATAACATCCAATTGGTGATAGAACATGAGATCGGAGCAAAAGGATGTGTGCCCAATGAAAACGCGTTTTGCCCCGCGGAACTTCCGCGGAGTCCGGACCACCCTTATTTATGAGGGCTAACAGCAGGTACAAAAGCCGCCCTTGCAAGAACATCAACCGCTCTTCTTCAACAGCAGCTGAAAGAGCTTCTTTCTCTAAGGGAATCAATTATCCAACCTCTTGTTTCGAAATGGACTCAATTATCGCCCAAATCCGCACCCTAGCCGGAACCGCCTCTGAAGACGACCGACTGGAAATCCAAAAGGCTCTATGGGATATTCAGCTCGAGATTCAGAGCCCCAAAAATGTTTTTATGGAACTTGCAAACTCTGTTAGTTCATATGTTCATCGGGTGTTTCTCCCTCAATGCTGACGTAGATAGAACCTCCTCGTAGGAACAATTCGTCTTGGAGCAGACCTTAGATTGTTCCTCCATCTCGCATCCCATGATGGCTCCTTGACTGTTTCTCAGATTGCCGATTTAACTGGTGCAGCTCCTCAGTTACTTGGTGAGTTACTCACTGTCCTACATCTTTAAAAGTGTTGGTTGGCTTACCATATAAACAGAAAGGATCCTCCGCTACCTGGCTTCGGTTAGGGTTATCAAGGAAGTCGGAGTCAATGAATACCAAGCAAACACTACAACCTATGTACTTGCTGATCCTAAGGGAGAGGCTATGGTGCATTATAGGTAAGTGGGCTCTTGAGAATCGTTTAATGTGGTCAGACGTCTTACTAAACTTATAACTGTCGTATCTAGCTTTGACGTCCTTGCTCCCATCGTGCTGGCAATGCCAGGCTTCTTTGCTGAAAACAAATACCAAGATATTGACAGTGTTGCCAACACCCCGTTTCAACTGGCACACAATACCACGCTGAATCCTTTTGACTGGTTTGTTCAGAACCCGAAGCATTTCGAGTCCTTGCAGAAAGTCATGACCGCCCTTGGGGATGCCGAATGGACTATTGGGTTTGACCTCCTTGATTCCGAGGCCAAAAAAATACCCTCCATACCTCCCCAGGCTTCCGAAAGGTTTTTTTTCGTGGACGTCGGAGGTGGTCACGGGCACCAGGGTATTCAACTGGGCAGGAAATATCCCAATCTTCTTGGACACCTCGTTCTCCAGGATCTACCTGCCGCAGTCAATAAGCTTCCCCCCATTGAGGGAGTCAAGACTGAGGCTTACGACTTCTTCGAAAAGCAGCCCATCACTGGTTCGTGCTCCACATCTCCCTTGACCCAGCTGCGGGGAGGAAATACAACTAATCCTCAACGTTTTTGTAGGTGCCAAGTTCTACTACCTGCGACGCATCATGCACGATTGGCCCGACAATGAATGCGCAAAGATTCTCCGGAATGTTGCCGATGCCATGGATGGTGACTCCCGCATCCTGATAGACGAAGTAGACCTCCCAGATACTGGCGCCCACTGGCAGGCAACGATGGCCGATATCTCCATGATGATTGGCCTTGGTGGAAAGGAGCGAACGAATCAGCAATGGAAGTCTCTGGCTGATCGCGTCGGCTTGCGTATTGAAGGGATTCACACCTACGCCGCATCAACCTACACTTCGATCATTATTCTAGCCTTGAAATAGGATTATAGCATAGAAATTAGATTTAACCGCCTCTTCTCTACGTTTGATGAACAAGAATAGGACATACAGCAAGACCTCAAGGAGTCAGATAACTATACGAACAGTTTCAACATGTAAATCATCATTGGAATCAACGTCTTAACGTAATTGGCTACCGAGCTGGCCAGTTGGCCATATCTACGACCACCTACCATTTGTATTTTGCAATTTTATCCACAATAGCAGTCATTGCCGATAGTTAATTTAAAAGAAGAGCGCATTGAACTGGCTCTGGAAACTTATGAAAATGTCTTTTTTCATCAAGAAATGCAGCAGCAAAGGCATATGACGTACCTCTCTCACCTTTAAGACCCAAGCCAATGGAACCACATGCCGAAAGGAATCAGTTACCAATGGCCGTGAATTTATGCCTACTGAAGAAAAGACACCTTCTTCATGGATCATTGATATGGGTCAGCATGGCCTCATACCTACCTTTGCAAATCTCTACTGTATGCAGAATACTATTTGGCCAGAACACGAGCCAGCCCAATCTGACCTGATGAAAGTCAAGACCGATTCCTTATATAGGGGCACAGTAGCAATACGCTTTAGATGGCGAAGCACTCGTTGTATCATCTCGGTGTCTAGAGATATCAATATCACCCTTTGCGTAATTCAAATTTCCTCTTCCTACGTAGCCTTTTGCAGTCCGGACAATCGACTCCTTAACCTGTCGGACTCGGAGTTTAACTGCTTCATTGGTTTATCCGTTTCATCTCTCAAGTGCTGAAGTGGGGTTGTTAGCCATGCCGATGCCGGCAGCATCCTACCTCATTCTCTTCGTCATGTTACTTACTCTCGTCGGATAGCTGCCTAGATAGAACCTATGAGTCGGATGTTCCATTATCCTAGATTGAGCCCATAACACTTGTACTGCTTGCTATTTTCTGGATAACTGCTGGTTTTCACAAGCCTACGCTAATGTGGCATCAACTGTCAGGGCTTTTCTTCCACTACTATTTCCCATAGAATGATATAAACCTAAAATACTAGACCTAAATTCACTTTTCATAGTGCTTGTAAATCCTAAATACCCAATGGACTACTTACTGATATTACGGGATTAAATCCCTTGTGACTCTTAACGGAGACAGTATTAACAGAGAGATTCCTAACATTAGAAACATAAAAACCACGGGAATAGTATTGTATGTGTCAGCCGAGCTCGGCGCAGTGCCTTTATCAACAAACAACATCAGCATGGCATAGGATGCCGTATGGGCAATTAAGACAAATGGCCGCTTAGCCACACCGTACAGCTCCTATAAAAATTCTCCATGCAAATAGGCCTCCCTCTTCTTCTCGTTTCTTCTCCAGATTCGATATTCTCGTCGATGGCTACACTATTTTAGATAGGAATATCAATTCGTTAGTATCTACTAGCCCGAGCCCGTGACAGTTACACCAGTCATGTAACTCATTTCGTTGCTCTGGAAAGGTCTACATGCCACTTGTGGAGAACTGAAGTTCTTGAATACACTGTAATCAGTCTGTATTGTGAAGTGGCCATTAAGAACCATGTCTATCCATAGTGAGGTTACAGTGTTTCATGGGAATGAGGCTGAGTAGCACAATCAATACCGGTCTTACCCTCGCAGCGCAGTGGTAGGCAGTATATACTACTTGTAGAGTGGGCCACAGTTGTAAAATGTGGGCTTTCTGCTATTCTAAGGCATCTCTTCATTAAAGGATCAGTTTGGTGTGGTAAGGTTGCAGGCTTGGCTTTACACGTTCTATGTAGCTCCATTGTCAGGTTGCAGTGATCCTATCCTGAGCAATCAGGGTATGCTCCCAAATCACTCCAGGATCGCTCCAGTGCTGCTCCGGATACGCTCCGGGCTGCTCAGGGAGCAAAAAGCGGCGAGGACTCGGACGGAAATCGGAAAGGGAAGTTCCCAGGCTTTCGCACAAATATATCACAATAACTAGTAACTAACAGCTTACGTATTTGTGGTTGTTGACATCGGTCTATCAATAATGATGTCATCATGATATCATAGCATCCTCTCTGTTCATCCCACTCTCTCACGGAACAACCATCCACCAACCATGGCATCCCTCAAGCCTCTATTGCTCGCGGGAGGACTATCCTCGCGAACGGGCACGCGCAAGGAGCTTCTTTGTCTAGAGGACAATGAACCCATGTACAAGCGTCTAATCTCTATCTTGCATGCCGCATGTCCTGAGTCCGATACGGCATATTTATCGCTAAGGGACCGAAGTTCTGGGCAGGCCCTTTACGGAAACGACAATGTAGGATATTCACCTGATGTGCTGCTGAAGCTGGATGTCGGGAGATCAACATTGGCCGTCCATTTAATTTACGACAGTGATGACGGCAGTCCCCGGGACGAAGATGCGGACATTGGACCGGCAGCAGGACTCCTTTCTGCACATCGCCAGGATCCATCGGCTGTCTGGCTTGTAGTGGCGTGCGATTACCCGTTTCTAACGACTGCAGCGTTGCAGTCTCTACGACAAGAGTCTGAGTTTGGCGAAGCGCCTGTTACATGCTTCTCCAACGCAGAAGGCTTCAACGAGCCACTTCTTGCAATTTGGACGCCAGATGCTCTACATTACCTCCAGAAGAACGTCGAGCAATGGCTGTTCAATACAAATAACTGGGACGAGTGGCAGCGGGCACTGGATATGACGTGGATGGATTAATCTCGTCGACCTTCACAGGGGTATATAAATTAGGAAACTGGGTTATCATTCGTTCAGGAAGATGTCGACAATATCTCCCTCATGCAGCTCCGATTCGCCTTGGGGAATATGAATCCAACAGTTGGATTGAAGAAACGGGTTGATTTTGCCGAGACTGTGGTCATCTATGAGCGTGACATCTAATTTGCCTGTCCGGTGGCGGTGGAATACGCCCGGACGGAAGACATCTTTGTCTGCTGGGCATGTTGATATCAATGATCCGAATCCGTTTGTGTCATGTTTGACGGTGCCATTGGTTTGCGATTCGTTGTGGTCTCGTCGTATTGCTGCTTTAAATGCGGGTTCTGATGGCTGGCCTTGCAGACGCTGAACATAAGGCAGGACGAGGAAGCGGAGGCAAGCAGCGCTAGCGACAGGGTTTCCGGGCATGCCAAAGAAGGTTGTTTCGGGTCCATCGGCATCAGGCACAGGAATCTTTGCAAAAAGTCCCAGATGTCCAGGCCGAATAGCGATCTTATGAAAGACAATCCGCGCACAAAGATCCTCTAATGCAGCCGGAATCAGATCGAATCGCCCCGTCGATACTCCCCCTGTGCTGATGATAATATCGTATTTGTTCCCGCGCAGACGACTTTCCAATGCCGATACCATCGTCTCAGCACCGTCATCCAACACCCCGAGAAAATCAGCATCAATACCCCAATCCTGCAAACAAGCCGTAACATATGGCCCATTAACATCGTGGACCCGGCTTCGTGCATTCGCTGACAGCTCATTTCCTGTCGAAAACACTCCAACCTTTATCCTCCTCACCACCTCAACCTGTCTAACCCCGATAGCCGCCAACGCCATGACATTCTTAGGTTTTATCCTTGTTCCAGCCTCAACCACAGTGTCCCCTTCTGAAAAATCATCCCCTGCTAATCTCCGATTCTGATTTGCGTCCAGCGGCTTGACAACCTGTATATACCGATTTCCCGGTGGTGTTTCTCCCTTCCCAACCAAAACATCCACGTCCTCTAATTTCACACACGAATCAAATGGTCTATGATCGCCCTCAATGGCCTCCGGAAAGCTTGCGCCAGTCATGATTTCCACGCACGGATACACCGAAGCATCAGAATCGGGTTCGCCGGAGATGACCATTGGTGCGTCGCCTGCGACCATTGTGCCTGCGACATGGAAGACGATAGGTGTGGAGGGGGAGGCTGTTCGTGTAGCGGCGGCGTTCAATCCGTAGCCGTCCATGGCGGATGTGTCATGCTTTGGTGTTGAGGAGGGGCTGCAGTACTCGCATTTCGAGATGCGATTGAGGGCGTCACATAGCGGTACTTTCTCCGTTATTGGTGGTGCATTTTGTGCTTCAGTAGTGAGGAGATCTAGGGCTTCGTGGTAGGAGGGCATTTTGCACGGTGTACTCAATAGTGTAGTTCAATGGAATTGGAGACTGTCAAAATAAAAAGCATAACGTTCTTGTCGACAATCAAGTTGAACTTCGTCATCATGACGTATCACACCGAACTAAAATAGCTGTGCATGGGATCCGTAGCCTAATCCTACCTGGCTGTTTTTGCAGCCAACCATATCGCCAGCCTGGATACAAGTCACCTTCCCGGTCCAGAATATGCACATCCCCCACGTCAAGTATCCACCATGTCGAAGCATGGTACTTTGTACTGCCATCAAACATTGAATACTTGCCATAAGACTCACTTATACCGCATTTCATGCTCTAGACTCGCCAATGTAAACGCCGCGATCCCATGCAGGCTGTTATAAGCCACAGGCTCATTGACATAATACTGCAGCAGTTAACGCCACCGGGCCTCTGATCTGAACTGGGGGCAGGAACTCACCTCGTAAGTTGCGCTCGAATTTAAACTGCATACCCCGACTGTCCCATTGAACCCAAGCAATCCGTCTCCTTCATCAACTACATACTCCTGCAGTATGTGCTTATAGCATTTCTCCGCCACGCCCGTATACACTTCCCCAGGAGACAATAATCCGAGACGAGAGCCTTTCAGCAACCCGTAAACAAGCATTCCCGACCCACTCGTCTCAATATAATTCCCCTTTACGCGAGGCAAAGTCACGACTTGCCACCAGCAGCCGTTATCTTTGTCTGCGGCCGACAGGACAGCATGCGCCAATTCTGTGTATCGTTGACGGATGTATGACTCCAGTTCTTTCGGAAAGATATCATGCGACTGTACAATGTCGAACACATCAACAAGCGCCATGAAATACCACCCTAGCGCCCTGCTCCAGACATATGGACTACCTCCAGTAACAGGGTTAGCCCAGCTGGCTTTTTTGGTGGAGTCGTAGCCGTGTACCAAAAGCCCACTTCCATTGCTATCACCGCTGGTGGTGCTTTGGTCCTGACAATGTGTCCACAACAACTCGAGCTGGTGAATCACATCCCCCGCGACAGCGGTGGCATTGCCAGAATCGAATCGCTGTGTATATTCCACCAGAAATGGGAGAAGGGAGTATGTGCCATCGAGATAGCTCCAGTTGGAGTACGTGTAGAACCAGTATCCGCCGTATTGGTTCCTGGGTTGAAGATTTGCTGATTGGCGGAGAGCGTGTAGTGCATTCATGACTGTGGTGTTTTTTGATTTGTCGTACCTATACGTGCGCGCTGCTATTAGCGATTGATCTCAATAAGTGGAAAAGGAAGCGAGCATACAAATGCGTGAACCCATCTCCCGTCGCAAACCGATCCAACGGATATCCCGTGTCCCGCGTCGCATTTGTTAGATAGGGAAGTAATCCCTCCGAGCTAGACTCGAGATATCTCTCCCAATCTGTGTTTGTATCAGCGCATGTGCTTTCAGTCGTTTTATGGTAGTCTAAAGCTCGCAAGACCGCAGACTGGAAGAAGCCGATCTTGAGATAATCCGAGACTGACGGATGGTCTGTTATGGCGTCGTTGCGCGCGATAACACTATCGGCCATGCGCGTGGAATATGGGCGATTGCATTTTGATGCAACATTTTGAATTAGGGGCAAAATGCAAGTGAATATGCTGAACCGCATGGTGTGTGGTTTTGGTACGGGTACTTTTCGGTAGGGAGCTGAAGGGTAAACAAATGATCAACCGTTTGTTGCCTTATTTATCGGGCAAGAATATCGAGGATTTTTAGCGATGTCTTCGGTGTATCTCAATATAGTAACAAGCCTTTATACACCATGTTAAGGGGCAGTGAAGATGAAGTTATACAAAAAGTCACAATTGTTGCAACCTTATGCAGCATCTCCCCCGCGCAAGCATTATCCCGAAAGGAACACTCCACACTTAAGAGTAGCTAATCTATATACCATCAGCTCCATGATCACCCGCTCTCAACTTAGGGGTGAATCAATCCCAGTTGCGATGCTGCTGCTAAAAATTTTTCGTAACACGGGGTTCTGGCACAGTCCACCAGGCCGTTGCGGAGCGGTAAAATGCCCAATCCTGGTACCCATCAGGTCAGACGAGTAGCAAGGTCTTATACATGGTACAGCTATCAATGGCCATCACGAATCTTCTTGGTAAACTGAATTGGATTCTCCGAATAATGTCCTGCAAAGAACATACAGATTATGTCGATCAAATGATACAGTTAGGGTTATTGGTCAATCTCCTTTTCCGAACTATACATAGTACTGCAAGGCTATGAAGTCCGTAAGTACGTTGGACCTTCAAAGCACTAACCATGAGTCAGCTGTCTAGAAGGGTGTTTGACAATGATAGAGATGTTCAACCACTACCATGATCTAGACGGGTTAATTCTTGCTTCATGCTGTACAAATAGCAAGCTGTGGCTTACATCACTATAACTGCGAACTATATATATCCTGACCGAGCCGCTAATGGCGCCAACAGGGCCCAGAGAGTGATATAAGAGGGAAGGGAACAAAGAGCAAAAGATACATGAGCAAAGATACTGGCTGAAAGCTATGGTTTGCGCTTCAATGTTTAGCCGTATGTCAATAGTGAGACTTGGCATAACGCAGAATACTGCCTAACGGCTTGGAACATTGCTTACTTGCCATGAGAGGACTGTGGTGGTAGGACAGGCATCACTTCGTATTCAGAGAGGTGAGCGGTTGTCGCTCTTCAGGGTGTAGGGTTTAGACACAGTGAGATCAATAAATGGCTTCTGTTCGATTGCTGCTCAAAGCACACAATGGGAAGAAGCACATTCTATTGAGTTATAGTCTTTCCCACCCCCAATTAATTCTGGCTAGCATGTAGATCTTCTCATACACACATACTTTGACCAGTGTATCGCCTATACAGCGCTCACATGATCTCAAAGGCATACAATTTAAATTCAAGCTTTAGTCCAAAATAGAATATCACACAGGCTGACATGCATGAACCGGCAGTATCAAACGGTGATGCATATGGGTGAGCCGCAGAATCTTCAAGATACCACGGAAACAACCCCCGAGCCCGATGTCGGGATGGACGATATTCGCCAGTGAACCTCCATGCTCTTCAAATGTAACCTACTTCTCAGTAAGACACGACTCCAGGATATTTGAGATGATATATTTCATGTCAGTTATGGGTGTGTATAAAGAATGTTTTCGGCCGTATACTTGCCTTCACATCGAGATGCAGAGTAGCAGGCCTTTAATATCAGCATCAGCCTTATGGAGACGTAGCTGGACATCATTCCGAGTTTGTAATATGTTCCAAGGATTAGATTTTGACATGTGAGGAAAGGTCTATGTTATATACCTTCTGATGAGCCGAAACCCGCGGACGAGAAAAACTCCAATTCATTTAGTCATCCTGCACGTAATAGAACAGATGGATGAACCTACATTGAATTTGAGATCAACCTGTGACAAAGGATGTTCCACATCAAGCATTTCATACCATGGCGCTCCATCTGGTGATAGGTCCGTCTCTGACTCGACAAACTGCTCCCCGCGCACACCAATATGGTCGACGGACAAGATAATCCTGTTGATATTAGCCGGTAGCCCTCCCCTTAGACTACCAGAGTTGAGCGATTCATTGCTGATTGTTGATATTTTAGCTTCATTTTAAAATAAAGAATAGATCATGATTTCCCTCTGCAATTAAATATGGCCCAGAAAATCCTCTGAACAAGACTGGGCTTGGTGTATTACATTCCATTTCTATGCGACTAATTGACTAGCTATGCCACACCCAACAAGAGCGCCTGTTGCGCATCCACCATCCACTTTCCCATCCCCAGGGGCTGTATAAAGCCCTAGTTCACATCCAAACATGCAAACGCCAATTGTACAAGCCGACGGAGCTCAGCAGGTGCATGGTAGAAACCCAGGAGTTGCGTATCGGTCCTGACTTGGGTAGGTAGTAGGGCCGCTTTAGGTCTGGAAATGGGCTGACTGGTCATAAAGCCACCGAACATCAAATGCTTTGTTGATTGGGATTCAACCCTCTTTGTACTCAGGAGGTGCTCCGACGCTTTGTGGTCTATCAAGATGCAAAGCTGTTCACTTCTTCAAGCTCAACCACCACTCATGCAGAACTGTTCCCGGAGCAGCCTGGAGTCTGAGTCAACTGACGACATCAGCGTCTGTCCTCTCTACAATGCTTTGCGTCTTGCAGCATGTTATCAGCTTTTTCACAGCCCCCCACCCATAACTCAACGGAACCCTGACTCAACACTCTACAGTAGATGTATTGGGAGCTATGTAGGACCGTAGCATAGCAGGTAATTGGATGCTTGAGGGTTACCGGGTGTTGAAAGACATCGATACCATGGTGGACGAAGGTTATGTACGGCATACGCACATATAAAATCAGTCACAACCAAGGAATTGCCCCTATATTGAACACATCCATAACAAATCTATATTGAAGTCGTAAATATTATCATAATACCCCCTAGATCGGAGCGAGGATCTAACTACCAAAAATAAGCACTCCCATATACATCCTGATAACACTGAAACGTATCCGGACAATAAACAGCCTGCTGCCCAAAAATAATATGCCAGCTATACTCCATCACCCTCGCAGTTAAATCATCCGGCAAATCCGTCGTCAACACCCAATTATAATACCTCTCGTAATCACTCTTTGGCCTCTGCAGCACCTGATCCCTCGACACTGCGAACTGCGAACAACACGGCGCTGCAACGACCTCGGGCACCTGGGTGTTGTTGTGTAGTTCCTCCCAAGCCTGCGCGTAGATCTTTTCTGCTGTTTCCCCTGGTCGCGAGGGGTTGCGGAAGGGTTGGATTTCATCCGGGCAGCCGGGGGATTCTTGGCAGCGGAGGTTTGCGAAGCCGTTTTTCTGGACGAAGTCTATCTGCAGGGAGCGGACGGATTCGACGTTGCTGTAGGAGAGGGTGTCTGTGTGCCAGGCTTGGGGCCAGCCGTCTTTGTGGCTGTGCAGGAAGATGATTGTTGCGGGGAGGTCGTGGTAATGTTCAACGATGTATTGGAGGTACGCGAGACTTTCGCGGCCTTTGTTGATGGGGGTGTGGCGCGAGGCGAAGGGGTCGTCGACTGTATAGATTACGTTTCGCCATCTTTCTGTCCGTTAGACTTATCCTTTTACCACGGTGTTTCAGGCAGACTCACTCGTTCAAATCATTGCTCACCCACGACGTATCCTCCCACGACATCTTCGCCATGACGATCGTACGATCATTGGGTACGATAATCGGCGTAGTCTCATACTGCGGCTTCTTCGACAACACCTTTCTATCGCCCGGCTTCGTCTTCTTCATACTGCTCACCCCCGGCCGTGCTCTATCATGATAGCTTTCCGCAGCAGCAGCAGGAGCATCCTGTTTCACAGGATAAGTGTCCGGAATCACCGGCGTCTCGGGGACAAATTCGTTGGCGGGCGAGCCAGCGGATGCAGGAGCGGGCGAGCTGATCTGCCAGAACGGCTGGACGCGCGAATCATCCTGGACGTGGTCGAGATGGCGTTTGATGAGGATGATGGCGAGGATCAGCAGTGCGGCCGAAGCGACACGGTATGTCAGAGTCATTTCATATCTTGTCGCGAGAAGACACCTGGTATATAGAAGAGAGGTAGGAGGGAGGAAAGGAGAGATGAAGTGTACGGAGTGGGAAAAGAGAAGTCGGTCGGTCGCGAAAAGAAAAATCTGGCAAAAGACGGGTGGAAATTGGCAGTGCCGATCAGTAGAGGTCGAGACGGAGACTATCTGTAGTAGACAGTCCGATATGAGGAATTAGAACACAATTGAACGAGGTATATTGCTCTTCTCTGCCCGTCGAGTGACGATCGTATGCAGTGATGTTTCTATCCCAGACGTTCCGGATAGATGAGGGATGACACGTGCTGCAATTGAGCAAGTCGTTGGACAGTTGTCTGTGCAGTGTACAATCGCCTAGTACTGCTAGCTAGAAATGTGTCTATCGTATACAATTGACAGAAAAATAACTGTGAAAAGAGCAATGGCCATGAGGTGACGTATTCCATACTATCATATTTACCCAATGCGGTATCTGCCCAGCCCAGCTCAGTGGAGTGAGACATCCACATAAACACTACTTAACGCCATACCAATGCAAATCATACCTCATTAGCAGCACCTCCCCTTCTTCCTCCCCTCCCCTAACTGCTCCTCCCCATACAAATCCAACGCAACACTACTCGACGAAATCCCCAGCCAACTCCTCCTCTTCGCATCTCCCCCAGCACCACCCAGTCCAGCAGGCCCCAACCGAAACGCTCCATTCCCATCAACCCCAAGGCCCCTCGACGAAGACGCCTCCGCAGCTACCACCGCCGGGAGATCCTCCACAACCTCTCTGCCTCCTCGATTCCGTAATCTAGCAGCACCACCCGACAAAGACATCGCCAGCGGTCCCGATGACCTCACCACCTCCCGCCGGTGCCTCTGCTCGACCAATTTCCGCGCAATTACCCGAAACACCTCCTCAATGCCCTCCCCGTCTTTCGCGCTGATCTCATGACAACAGTCCCATCCGATATCCTGCCCCCAGAACCCGCTGCTGCGTTTACTATCGGGGCTCTGCAGGAATAACGTACTGCTGGAGCGGTGCATGAAACTCGTCGTCGACGTCGTGGGCGTAGCCGTAGCGGTAGCCGGCGGAGTAGACGCCTGCGTGGGGTACAACTGCTCAGCGACATACGCGATCGTGCGCTCGAAAGGCACCCGTCGCCGTGAAGGGTCCAGCGCTACAACATCCGATTTCGTCCCCACAACATGAATAACAATCCCCTCCCCATAATCGCCCACAGCAAGATTATCCTTTAACTCCTTCAACCACCCCGCCATTTCCTCGAAGCTTTTCTCGTCGGTGATATCGTAGCATAGTAGACAGGCGTGCGCGCCGCGATAGTATAACCGGGAAATGCTCCGGAAGCGCTCCTGCCCTGCTGTGTCCCAGATCTGCAGACGGACGATTGTGTCGGAGGTGCGGTCGAGGATGCGTTGGGTTATGAAGGAGGCGCCCAGCGTGGGGGTTGTGGTTGTGGGGGAGAAGGTGTTTTGGACGTAGCGGTGCACGAGGGAGGTTTTTCCTACGCCTGCGCCCGGTAGTCAGTATGTGGTTTGCTTTGTTTACGGGATGGGGTATGAAAGGGATAGAGGGGAGGGGATACCTTGGGAACCCAAGACGACTATCTTGGCCTCGAGGGAGGAGCTCATTGTGGGGTCGGTGTAGGGAGCATGTCAGTGTAGTTTCTGTATGTAGGATACTGAGTATCCTCTGCTGCAAAGTAGGATAGAATAAGGCTGCTGAAGCGATAACAGCAAGAAGCCCAACCTCCAATCACTGATCGATCACTGATCACATCAGTGACTGCCAGTTGTTAGACCCCATGCTCAAGCTGACTTGTCTCACCCTTACTCCGCACACCCGTATCTGTACTTTTATTGTGAGACTCCTCTTCACTCATAGTATTTGTATACATAACTATAACCGGGTAACTAACAATAGATACAAACTACAAACTACCGCAACCAGCCAACCCCACTGTCCGAAACTTTGTTGCCTCAGGAATTAATAACGTATTAATATTACAGCCACTCTTACATTCTTTACAACAGATCTATTGTAAGATCCGATCAGATCTCACACTGGTCCACGCATTCTCCACGAGGGCCACTACGGTTACATTGACAGCGAAAATCAGAGAATCACAGAACTTTGAGCTTGAACTTGAACATAAATGTTTATGTGTTAAGCAAACGAGCTATCCAATGTATCGTCACTCGGGTATATCTTCCAACTGTACAGCAATCATAGACCATGAAATTCCCATCGCAAAAACATTAAGCAACCCAGACTAAAACTGGGAGAACGTAACCATGTGCAAGACACCGGCGATGCACCATCTATCAAACCAGCCACAAACAAGTAAAGGGTATCAGGTATTTGCCAGCGAAGACCGCAAGAGATCCCGTATATCACCAGCAAACAAAAACCATTAAAGCAAACCACGGCAATAGATGAGTTGTTCCCGCGGTGTCATTGCACTCTTTTTTACATAACAAAACAAAGCGAACTAAAAAAAAGAAAAGAAAAGAAAAGAAAAATAAATAAAGAGAGAGAGAGAGAAAGAAAGAAAGAAAAGGAATAAATCATTAAGCTTCCCCAGTCACCTGCTGGTGCTGAGCAGCCCCTTTCTCAGTAGCAACCTCATCAGAGGAACCACCGCTACCACGCGAGTCGTCGCTACCAATACCAAACTCGTTGTTCATAGCCTCAACCTCCTGGTCGGACAACTTGGGCAGCTCCTTTGCAGCTGTGACATAGGACATGTTCTCAATGAAACCCTTGGCGAAGATTAAATCGATCTCTTCAAGACTGCGGTTTGCTGTCTCAGGGTAGAAGAAGTAGATCACGGGGATAAACGAGGCATTGAGCGCTGCGAAGAAGAGGTAAGTTCCCCATTGGATCCGGTCCACCATGACAGGGGTGATCATGACGACGGTGAAGTTGAACAGCCAGTTGCTGCAGGTGGAGACGGCGTTGGCCTTCGCGCGGGTCTTGATTGGGGAGAGTTCAGCGGGGTACAACCAGGGCAGAGGGAGCCAGGTGGCGCCGAAGCAGGCCATGTAGAGGAACAGTCCGAACACAGCGCCCTTCTTGGCACCGTCGCTGTTGGGGATGAGACAGGCGAAGGTGATGGTCATGGAGATGAACTGGATCCAGGAACCGTAGAGGAAGAGCTTGCGGCGCCCGATCTTTTCAATAAAGAACCAGGAGAATGTGGCGAAAATGGCGTAGATAATCATATTGACACCACCAATGAGCAGGGCAAAGTCGTGGTCTTCACCAAGGGAGTTCTCCAGGAGGACGGGTAGGTAGTAGATGACGGCATTGCAACCACTGAGTTGCTGGAAGATTTGGGAGGAAGAACCGATAAGCATGCGACGGAAGTGCTGTGAACGCCCACCGGTCATCAAATCGGAGAACTTGGTCTCTTCGCCAGCGCCAGATCTAGTTAAGTTAGCTTTTATTCCCCTTTCATCCTTGTATAGCAAACTCACGCTTCGAGAGACTCCAGAACCAGCTGCTTCTGAAGCTGGGTCTCGTGGTCGTGAATCTCGCGGCCAGCAAGAGCAGCCAGCACCTTCTCACCTTCCTCAACTTTACCCCTAGAGATCAAATACCGCGGAGAATCAGGAAGGTACCACATGCCAACAATGATAATGATACCAAAGAAAATCTGAAAGGCAATGGGGAAACGCCACACCAAATCCGTCGGGCCATAGTGAGCGCCAAAGTCAATCCAGTAGGCAATCATAGTGCCAATGGCAATGACACCACCCTCAATACAAATCAACAGACCACGGTTGGTCGTCTTCGAGCACTCAGCCTGGTAGGTGGGAATAGTCGAGGTGTTCATGCCGTTGCCAATACCAGTGATGACACGGCCAATGAAAAATTGTAGGAGAGGGATGTGGTCGACAAATGAGGTAACCTGGATAATCACACCAACAATCATAACGATGGCGCCGGAGAAAATCATCCATCGACGTCCCATCTTGTCACCGAAGATAAGGGCCCAGATGGCACCGGCCAAACAGCCCAGTTCGTAGACGGCGGTGACTAGAGCTTGCATGACACTGTCGCCCTTAGTTGCGGTAAAGACGCTGTTGAAGGAAGGATCACTAATGATACCGGACATGACGCCCTCTTCGCTGTGTTAGCTATACTCAGTCTCTTGTTAGGATGGGAGCAACTCACGGTCATAACCGAAGAGCAGGAAGCCCATGGTCGCGATGGTGGAAACCGTCAACGACAAGGGCTTGCCCGACATGCCAGCGTATGTCGGAGGAGCCATGATGAGAAGCTGTACCAGCAGACTAGGTCACAAAAGGCAGAAAGCTATGTGCACAGCACGGTCGAGACCAGAATGATAGATCTCAGATCTCTTCTGAAAACAGACAATTGACTTGATGTGAGAAGTGTGGGAAAAAAAATTTATCTCAGAAAGAAACGTGTAAAAAAGGGGAAAAGCAGGATATATCTACCCTAGGTGCCTTCAGGCTGTAGCTTTTGTATCGGAGTATCTTTGCAGTACTTGTATGTAATTATACCATTGCTTGCAGTGGGTTTACACTAGTCCCCTTTTGTGCAACCGAAAGTGGACCCTAGGCACAGTGGGTCTCGAACATGCGTTCCGAATGTGACACAACGGTATCCAATCAGCGACCAGTCCGGGGGCTTCAGACGAATCAGGTCGTTTGTTCTCCCAACACGGCCTGTGAATGAGAGCAGGGCAATTTCTCACCTCCAAAGCCAAAGTCGTCATTATATCCTTCTTTCTCTTTTCCTTGCCTATTCCGGCTAGAGGGCTTTCCGGATACAGAGTATTCTGTATTGCCCCGTGGCAACCCGACCGGTGTGGCCCATTCCCCAGGTTCCTTTTCGCTTGAGAGTCACCTGTACGGAGTACTTGTACGTAGCCTGGTCAGTGCCTGTATGGTACGGTAATACGATAATTATTGAGACAGATTCAATATCTGTTATGTTTTGTCTCATTTCATCATTCTTTGTTTTGCAGAGTAAAGCACTCGAGTCTGCAGCAGTCTTGGTAGTGCTTGGTCAAAACAAGCCTCTCGTATAATACGGATCTCCCGTCTTGTCTTCTTGTCCTCAAATCGTAAACACGGCTTCTCTCCGTACTCACAGGGGCCTGACCAAACAAGACTATCGTCGGGAAGCCGTCAGCCTCTTCTCTTCGCCCGATCCCGCTTAGTCTAGCCAAACTAGGGAACTTACATGCCAATCACATCTTGGCTCTCGCGCTAACGGTATTACGTTACGTACCAGATTACTTCCTAAAACGGAAACGGGCTGTCCGGGGCTGAAAGGTCACGAGAACAGATGAGCCACCTCCAGGTCTCCGCTGAGGGGATGGGTTATGGGTTACGAAGTACCCCGGATCCTTTTTGTGAATGGGATGGCATAATTATGACATCTTCATGGTACTCTGTACGGAGTAGCATTATACAAGTAAGCATAGGACAGAGTGGTATCTGACATACAGAGCACATGCAACAACTTGCCCCGTACTTCATCCCCGCAGCTAATTAACTGTTGGTCTCCCGTTGGTCCACTGTCGGTTGCTTTCCGTCTGGAGATAATATGGAGATGAAATGGGTGCCATAGGCAGTCCTAAAGCCCAGGGATATGCTGCAACTCGCCAAATAATGCAATTCTAGAATTGTCTCATAGAGCTCATTCCAACTGCAAATACCACAAACAAGCAAATATCTATTCACCGTCTCTAATCGGTCCAAACTAAGCACACCAAGACCAAATACCAAGAAAACAATTATAAATTATCCAATTGAACAGCTGACCAAACCTGCATCATCATCCGTGCAACAGAAGCAAAAAAGAAGCCTCCCTTTTCCTTCTCGGTTTCGTTTCCGTTGCGTAACGCCGGCTGAATCATGGATTTCGGACTCTTTACGGAGTATCCGTACGGAGTACGGGGTCCTCGTAAAAGAGTCTTTCTTACTAAACGATAGTGGGAACACCGGGCCTTGCTGGGCTGATCTTTGTAAACCTACTTGGATGCTTACTCGTGCTTGGCGACGGCGCTAAGAGTGGTGATATTTCTTGGTTTCCTTTTTTTTTTTTTTTCCTTTTTTCGGGGCGTTGATGTTGCGTTATTTGCATGCGCCAATGGAACTGTCGTGCCGAGGTGTAGGATATTGGACTTCGAGGGTCGGCTTGTTGGGAGGCAAACCGCGTGCTTGATGTGGTACGGTGATACTCAACTATGTTTAACTGCGAGTACTGGTAAGTAGTACTATGAGTAAGAGCTCATGGCAGAGTCGGGATTTACGTTGTAGTTTGTCGCATCCTTACTCGTTCCTGGGGGTTTTGTGGACTGCCGGGTGTTGGAGAAATTCCTGTCATCTATTTACCCCTTGCAGTTATTCCCATGTGCATACAGAGTACTCACTCTGTACATCTACAAACTCTGTGATTTCTTCACGGACAATCCCCGATGTCAGACAACAAGCCGAAAATACGGCTCCTCCGGACCGGATGACGCCGCGGGCGATGATAACAATGCGCCGCAAGGATAATCCTCCTGCAGGATGACGTGAGACTGGAAGCTCAAAGAACGCAAGATAGAAAATGGAAAAATCCAAATCCTAGACATGTCCTATCATAGTGAGTAGATGCCGTACAACATTCTGTACATAGATAGTACGAGGTCTGTACAAGGATGTACAAGAACATGGTCTGATACCTTGCAGAGTGAGCAACTTAACCGAAGACTCGATATTCCACGACATGGTTGATTTCAAATTCATTCTTTTGTTTCATATTCATTTCCATTCCATGGAAAGATAGACATGCCGCTCCCGGAAAAAGGAAAATGGTGGGAAATCTGCTTGGCAGGAAAAGAAATGTGAAAAAAGGTCCCATCCATGGAGAAATCAACATCGCTAAGCAATGATTGTCACTTGTCATCCCAGGGTTGTACTCGTATACGATTGATAGTCACGTAAAATGGCAATCAATCATTGTCGGTCAACTTCGACCCCGAGATACTCACTCGTACTGTGTATTGCAATCAGTACCCTGGAAAAAAAAAAGCCCATATTAAGTTGCATCCATCCAACATCATCATCATCATCATCATCATCATGTGGCCGTATCGCGACTGACTCCATATGTACTTGTACGAGTCCAGTACATACCCTGCAATCCATGCACCATGACACACAAGAAGTGCCGCAAAAAGCCGCAATGATTCGGGCACCGACGGCATCGGTCACGGTCCGGTTCGAATCTTAACCAAGCCGATCTCCCTCACGAACACGGTCTTGGCTTCAGCCTGTCGGGGCAGGGCTGTGTTCAACGGGCTTGGCTTGGATACAGTGGACACAGCAAGTGTGGTATTTTATACGATTTGTTGAAGGACGAGACATGGTGCGTGTAGTTTGCGGTTCTTGGTTAGTTGATTGTCAGTTGTTTCGTTAAGAGAAGAGCAACGAAACATCTCAAATCGAGCAGGTCACGTGGATGTCAGTCGTATCACGTGTGTGCGAGAAATCGCCGCGAAGCAAAGCAATTGCATCCAACTACTTCGTATGGGAGAAAGCGCACTGCTTATATAGTTATGGGTTCTCTTTCTACCCATGCTCAGGGGTCATCTGACACCAGATGCCGTATAAATAGTACCAATGCTTTTTGGGCCAGGCCCAGGCCCGGCGATGCCGCTTGCAGCCATACCAGATTCAAACAAGCGGCCTACAGACGGCAGATTGAGCAGCGGCCCCTTGTCGACACATTTGCGTGGCTTTCGTAGGTCGAATGTTAGCTAGCTAATTGTAGCTTCCAGAAGGCTCCGTGAAAAGAACCTATTGTGGGCCAGACTAGTCTGTTTATCCAGGAACATGGATCACTATGGACATGGACATGGACATGGTGTCTTATGTACACTCAATCAGGCCGCATTCCAATCCGTCAATGCATCATCGCCAACCTTATCCTTGATAATCCGCTGCGTAAGATCCCACAGTGCAGACCCCAGCTTCGGGTCAGATGCTTGTTTCGATTCCTTTCCCGGCTGGCAGCTGTCTGAGAAGTAGTACCCGTTCCATCCTTTCTCTTCGATTTCGGGGCTTGTTGCAGCCCACAGGGCGCTGAATGCACCTTGCTCGGGGTCCCGGCCAATCGCGAGCATCATTGTTGTCAAGAGCTTTCCGAGGAGTCCGGGGTATGCGTCTTTCCATTGTTGCTGCATTGACGTGTTTACCTGGAATCGTCAGTTCTTGCATAACAAGTCTATTAGGTGGGGGCCGTCACGTACCGCACCGGGATATACAGAAAGCACATATATGTTATCATTGTTCGGCTTGATCACCCGATCCAAAAGCCCATACTTGACTCCCAGAATAATGGCCAGCTTCGTCCGTCCGTACAACTCGAGACTCCCAACATTCGGGTCATTAATCTCTTCCATCGACCCAAAATGAACCACCGATGGCGCCATACGATGCTGCTCAGACGTCTCCCAGACAATCCTAGGAGCAGGCGTCTCAGGCAATTTCGACGTCTTCCGCAAAAGTGGATACAATAAGTTACACACGTAGTACTGACCAAGCCAGTTTACCTGAAAATGGCGATCGATCTTGTCATGTGTCTCGCCGTATTGGTTCACGTTGATACCAGCTGAGAGAATGAGCAGATCCAAACGTACTTCGCGTTCCCGCAAACTTGTAAATGTGTCCTTGATCTGCTGGAAATTTCCCATGTCGCATTCCATCCATTCAATCTGTGCTGTTGGACCCGCTTCTTGCTTGATTTTGTCGATGGCATCATGGCCTTGGTCTTCTTTGCGGTTTATCATGATTACTCGGGCGCCGTTGAGGACGAATGTGCGTGCGACCTGGTACCTACATAGTAGACTGCGTTAGCTCTATCAATTGAATAGTCAGGAGTAGAAAGAACTAACCCAATGCCTAACGCGCCGCCTGTGATCAGCGCAACTCGACCGCCGAGGTCATGGACTTCCTTTTTGGGTCCGATGATTGGTTTTAGGACGGATTGCATTGTGTCTTTCTGTATCTGTGTCTGTTGTTTCAATTGGAATTGGAATTGAATGAAAAGAATAGCTATTTATCTGGCGCACAATGTCCATTGTATAGTTAGCTCATGCCAGGCTGATGTCATAGCGACTTCAAAGCGACGCAACGACATCAAACTTGAATATGGTTACAATCGAAAGGTCATATATAACTGATGTATTTTTATTGTTTTGCGGCTTTTGGTTGAAACGAGTGGCATTGTTTATAGTGAAGGCGGTGATCATGATATATATATACTGTGTGTTAGTGAACGATATATATTCCGCTGTTGACTGATAATTGTCCCACGATCTTCGTATTAAAGAGGATACAACTATTTTTTTTCTAACACGATTTATGATCAAATTTCCTACCTTAGTTCAGAATACATAACTAAATTTTAGATTAGAGCCACGCACTCTTCAACATGACTCAGAAAAAGAGACACTGATGGTAAGTAAGATGGCAATGGAGCAGCATAATCACTCGCGCTTTCATGGAAGAGAAAGAAAGTGAAACGAGTAGCAATCTACTTCTATGCTTCAAGCCAATGTCGAATCGCCATATTCCCAAAGCCACTTTAAGTACACTCGAGTCAAAGCCGTATATACCAGCAAAACAAGTACCCACTCACTCTTGATAGTACCATTCCGTGAGTTACCTCAGTGTATTAGGTCTATTTTCGATATTGTCGACGAAACATGACGAACTCGTGTACGAGACGGGAGCAGAGTGTCTATGCATTTCGCTCGAGATCCTTTTTCGCAAGGGGCTCTGGTGCATTGCTCTTCATTAGTTGGCCATAAATATCCTGTTAATTGCCCATAACCGAGCAGATTTGGAGCTCAAAGAGGGAAATGGGTTCAAAGAAGGACATTTTTGGAGATGGTGCTGTTGAGTCTGTATCACTGCATTTTCCGAAATGCGAGCTTTCGGGCCTTAATCAGTTCTGAAGAGCAGCCGAGTGAAGGAGTTGGCTACGCTCATCGTGGCGATAATAATGCTCGAGAGTGAGGTGGCGTCAGACTAGGCTTGGAGAGCCACTGTAATGTGAAAACGAGCGGGAACATTTAGTATATAGTATTCCGCATATAGCTGGACAGACCCTTCTGTAGAATGCTTCTATAATTTTCTACATGACTCTCTATGTAAACAATGAAGGCAACGAGAAATAGATATGCAGGTTTTGCTGCCAATACCAAAAAGCACACCAAGAATGTCGAAGCGAGCTAATGTTGAAACAGAAAAGAGCATCCTACAGGAAGCTATGACATGTGAAAATGATATTCAGAGCTTGGAATGGAGTTATTAATCCAGTGTATGCAGTTTGTCATAATTGTGTAGTGCACTGGGAAGGAGATATATAATAAAGCATGCTTTTGTTGTCGTTGAAGAGGATGTGCCGAAAACGGAAATCTAGGGCATGTGATTTTGCCTGAAGCATAAATACACCACGTTCGCCACGGCACTGCATGAGTATTTGGGCTTTTTCCATGTCCCCGGAATCTTAGAATGCGAATGTAGATAAGCAATTCATGCTATTGATAGTATGATTCGTTGAATATCTAGCACATGTAGGAGTTCGTCTCGGGATAGAATCGGCCGAGAGCTATCGCCCGAGATCCCCGCAAATTTCCCCGGTTGGAAAGCAGCCACTCACCGCCCGCCGATTTCCATTTGCGCGTCCTTAAATTGGACTCTTCTACTCTTTTCTGGATAGCCATTCATTCTCAATATTATACAGGTACAATAATCATGTCCAAGCTTACAGGCGCCCAAGTTGCGGAGCACAACTCCAAAGACTCGTGCTGGGTCATTGTCCATGGAAAGGCCTACGATGTCACTGAGTTCCTGCCAGGTGAGCATCCATGAGAACAGGGATTGTGCTGCGCAGTGCTGACAATTGGTCTTGTAGAACACCCTGGTGGCCAGAAGATTATCCTGAAGTACGCAGGGAAAGATGCGACTGAAGAATTCGACCCCATTCACCCTCCAGATACCCTCGACAAGTACCTCGATTCCTCGAAACATCTTGGCCAAGTCGACATGGAGACTGTCGAGCAGGAGGAGAAGGCGCATGACCCTGAGGAGACGGCGCGTCAAGAGCGCGTTCAGCGCATGCCTCCGTTGGCAGCGTGCTATAACCTGTTCGACTTCGAGACCGTGGCACGGAGTGTGATGAAGAAGACTGCGTGGGGATACTATTCCAGTGGTGCTGATGATGAGATCGTATGTTCCACTCCATGCGAACCATAGAGGAGGCCTGCTAACTCAATGAAAGACAATGCGCGAAAACCACTCAGCATACCACAAGGTCTGGTTCCGGCCGCGGATCCTCGTCGATGTGGAAAATGTCGACATGAGCACAACAATGCTGGGCAGCAAGACATCAATTCCATTCTATGTGACAGCAACGGCACTTGGCAAGCTGGGTAACCCAGAAGGAGAAGTTGTGTTGACTCGCGCAGCGCACGACCACGGCGCCATCCAGATGATCCCGACACTGGCATCGTGCTCGTTTGACGAGATCGTCGACGCCCGCAAGGGTGAGCAAGTCCAATGGCTGCAACTGTACGTCAACAAGGACCGCAACATCACAAAGCGCATCGTGCAGCATGCTGAAGCCCGCGGCTGCAAGGGTCTCTTCATCACAGTCGATGCACCCCAACTTGGTCGTCGCGAGAAAGACATGCGCTCCAAATTCTCCGACGTCGGCTCGAACGTGCAATCCACGGGTGGTGACTCCGTTGACCGCTCGCAGGGTGCTGCCCGCGCCATCTCCTCCTTCATTGACCCCGCTCTCTCCTGGAAGGACATTCCGTGGTTCAAGTCCATCACCAAGATGCCTATCATCCTGAAGGGCGTCCAGTGCGTCGAGGATGTCTTGCGCGCTGTCGAGGCTGGCTGCGACGGTGTTGTCCTCTCCAACCATGGTGGTCGTCAACTCGACACCTCTCGCTCCGGTATCGAGGTCCTAGCCGAAGTGATGCCTGCGCTCCGCGCACGCAACTGGGAGAACCGCATTGAGATCTTCGTCGACGGTGGTGTCCGTCGCGCAACCGACATCCTCAAGGCACTGTGTCTGGGCGCCAAGGGTGTCGGTATCGGCCGGCCATTCCTGTACGCCATGTCCGCATATGGACAGGCTGGTGTCGACCGTGCCATGCAACTGTTGAAGGATGAGATGGAAATGAACATGCGGTTGATTGGAGCAAGCTCCATCGCAGAACTTAACCCCAGTCTGATTGATGTTCGGGGGTTGACCGGTGGGCATCATGCGCCCGTGCCGGCGGATTCGCTGGGCGTGGGAGCTTATGATCCATTGCAAGCACCACGCTTTAGTGAGAAGGCCAAGCTGTAATCTTGTTACTGTATATATACCTAATTTATTATTGTTCGAATACCCGAATTCGGTAATATCCGATTGGACCCTATTTTCCTTCTAGACTGGGTAGTTGCTTTTCTGCTTACTTCTACCCCTGTAGTCTGTGGTTTAGTCCGTGGTCTGGTTTATCATCCCAGTCAAATTGATAATCTCGGACCCCGAACAATCGGCATCGACCCCAACCCCGAGCTTATCAATCGCCCACTCAATGACCTCATCACTACCTAAAACAGATAAGCTTACTATGCATGCCGTAACCACTACTTATATACTACTCCCACCACCAAAGTTCAACATAACAATACACAACAAATCAATCAAAAATGCCCAAAACAATCCTCATTACTGGCGCGACCGGCAAACAAGGCGGAGGCGTTATTAACGCCCTCCTCGCTCAAGACGCAGACGTCGAGATCCTCGCTGTAACCCGGAATACTTCGTCCGGGGGTGCGCAGAAGTTGCAGGAAAAGGAGCCCTCAAAGATCAAATTGGTGGAAGGGAATTTGGATAATCCAGAGGGTATCTTTGCAAATGCGAAGAAAGTCACCTCGCAGCCTGTTTGGGGGGTGTTTAGCGTTCAGGTATACTGCACCTTTGAACAATATTGAACAAAAGACAAAGAACTAATAAATCGAATAGTCCCCCACTCCAGGTAGTTCCGACCAAACACGCGAAGAAAACCAAGGCAAAGCGCTCGTCGACGCAGCATTAAAATATTCCGTTCAACTCTTCGTCTACACCTCAGTCGACCGCGGCGGCGACGAAGTCTCCTACGACAATCCCACGCCCATCCCGCATTTCATCAGCAAGCATAACATCGAACACCATCTCGTTGAGCAGGCAAAGGGTACGAATATGTCATGGACGATTCTCCGCCCCGTGGCGTTTATGGATAACTTCACGCCGGATTTCTCCGGGAAGGTGTTTACGACGGCGTGGAAGGTTGCTGTTAAAGATAAACCGTTGCAGCTTGTTTCTGTCGAGGATATAGGGTTCTTCGGTGCACAGGCGTTTATAAATCCTGAGATTTACAAAGGGAGGTGTTTGTCGCTGGCGGGTGACGAACTTACATTTGAGGAGATGGGGAGAGTATTTAAAGAGAAGACGGGGAATGATCTGCCCATGACGTTCGAGTTTGTGGCGCATTTATTGTTATGGTTAATGCCGGATTTCAGGGAAATGCTTAAGTGGTTTTATCAGAGGGGGTACCGGGCTGATATTAAGGCGTTAAGGAATTTGCATCCGGGGATGAGGGATTTTGGGGCGTGGCTTAGGATTGAGAGTGGATTTGAGACGAAATAGCTTTTTTTAATTTATTTTTTTAATACTATATCTCCAAATATTGTGACACAACTTAGGTCATAGCTAATGTAATAATACATTTTCTTCCAGGACACCAACTCGAAAGATTAATTCACCACCCAAAAGCCTCCTCATAGTACACGATACCTTGCAAATCCCCTTTTATAACCTCATGCACAGGCCCTCGACATTCATCAGCCATCTGAGCAGGTCCACAAGTTAGCACGGCTAGTCGAGTCGAGCTCCCCTGCGCGGCTTAAGCTTCTGCCATGACAGTCCTACAGATATCAGAACGACCAGGAAGAAACTCGACTCCTGTACCTAGAGGCTGAGTGGCATCAGCAGCACCGGTCTTGGGTGTCTTCTCCGTGATATTCTCTTGCAAAACAGTGCTATTGTCCGATGGAGATGTCTGGCCAAGTGCAGACGTGTCAGTGCAAAAGAACGCGATCGAGATATCGGGATTATCCAGTAGCGGAGTCAGCTCATCGTAAAATACCTGGTAATATATTACCCTCTGTCTTACAGTCCAAAAGAGTCTGATTCTAGTCATTCTGGCCTGGCCCTTAGCGACACGCGAAACATGGTCGATGATGTACGGCACCCCAATTACGATCCCAGTTCCACCCACAATTATCAGGACAGTATCTAATGTATGCAGCGGCGCTGTATGTCCATACGGACTCTGAGGAGCAGAGTAGGATGGATTTCCCCGTCTGCCTTCCGATATTGATCACGAAGGCGTTAAGTCCAACCGTCGTATGGCCGGGTATAGAATATCAATTTCGACCTTCTCTGACCTCCCTCAGTCCTATCTTATCTTTATTTCAGCCTGAGTCTACTGGAAAATCTGAGCAGTTTTCCCTGCTTGCTGTCACATCAATTCAATCAACAAGATGGTGTTCACTCAGAGCCGAGATTCCAGGAACTTCGGCCGACATGTCCGTGGATGCACTACGGACATACACAGCCTTTCATTTCCCTCTACTTTAAGGAGTAATTCCTCCGTTATGTTGCCTGGAGCTTCCATCAAGGACCACCTCGAAAAGTTGAAGAGTTTGTACAGAGCTTACACAGTGTCCGACACCAAATCGGGAGATCGGAGATAACACCTCGGGTTCGATGGGGCTTCGGGGATCAACAGCGATTGGAGATTCGGGACCCATAGATACTAATTATCCGCATTATTTGCGGCCATGAGGAATCTTCAAGACGTTTTAATGTGTTCGAGGCGTTGCATTCTGCACCGGGTCTTGCATATCCGGGTCGACTTCGGTGGCTCGATCGTCAGGGGTGACGACTTCACACTCTAATTATACTACAATTCATCATCATAGTAACAGTTATAGAGATTAGTGCATTATGCTCGTAGAATTAGGCTATTGTTGTCGTAGCTTCCGAGTTTCACTACCTCCGAGACCGTTGTTAGCCCATTCCCAAAGTACTATCTAAGAAATTGTACAATTGTGCGCCGCTGGCTGAGTATACATATATGGGAAAATGGCCACCTGATCCGTCTTTTCATTACACTTTCCAATTCATTCGTTTTTTAAGCCACCATGGCATCCCTCATTACCAAGGGCCTTTTCTCTGCCGTCCTGGGTGCTGCAGTTGCCCAAGCCCAACTCTGGGACCAAGTCATCCAAACTAACTATGGTCCCGTGCAAGGCTTCAAGTATTTCAACGAGTCGACCCTCGAGAAATTCTTTGACGTTTCCGAGTCCAATGTTACCGCGTATTTGGGCGTTCCCTTCGCTGCGGACACTGGTTATCAGAATCGCTGGAAGCCGCCTCAACCTCGCGAGTCATGGAATGAGACACTGAAAGCGACCTCGTTCGGTCCTGCGTGCCCTAGTGGACATAGCTCGTACATCAGTGAGGACTGCCTCAGCCTGAACCTCTGGACCAATGCTGGCTCTGCGGATGACAAGCTCCCAGTTATAGTGTGGAACCAGGGCTCCGAGGAGAGTAGTGACAACGCCTGGTGGTATGGTGGCGGCATGGCTCTTAAGAACGTTATCCTCATCACCTTCAACCGCCGCGACGATGCATTTGGATACCTCGCGCATCCTGAGCTGAACGAAGAGGGTTACCAGGCTACTGGCCACCGCACCTCTGGCAACTATGGTGTCCTCGATCAGCTCGAGGTCCTCAAATGGGTGCAAAAGAACATTGCTAAGTTTGGTGGTGACCCGGACCGCGTGATTGTCGCGGGCCAATCTTTCGGTTCCTCTCAAGTCTATCACGCCGTCAACTCCCCGCTCTTTAAGGGCTACTTCCACGGTGGTATCTCTGAATCCGGTATCCGATACCCCTACGATCCCCTCCTCGCTGGTCTCGCAACCTCGTACGTCAATATGTCCACGGCCATCACCCACGGCACCAACTACACAACCTTTCACAACGCCTCTAGCATCGCCGAACTCCGCACCCTCTCTATGGAATCCCTCCTCAACGGCTCCCTGGACCGCGTCAACGGTACCTGGATAGACTATATAACCGCCCTCTCCGCCATGTACCCCCTAATCTTCAAACCCGTGCTCGACGACTATGTCCTGCCCTCCAAATACATCGACACCCTCCACGACGGTCCCGCCAACGACGTCCCAGTCATCACAGGCAACACAAAAGACGAATCAGGTGCAATGACTACCACCGACTACTCCGTCTCTGAATACAACGAATACTGCTCTCTTAAATACGGCAACCTCTCCTCCACCTACTTCAAACTCTACCCATCCAACGGCACAAACGCCACAGCTGACAGATCCTGGAACGCAGCCGCCCGCGACGCCTCCCTCGTTGGATCCTGGGCCTACGCAACAGAATGGTACAAATCCGCCTCCTCCCCATTCTATACATACTACTGGACACATGCTCCCCCAGGCCAATCCCAGGGCGCATTCCACCAGAGTGAAATCATGTACGCTTTGAACGCCCTCTACGCCAACGCTGATGACTACCCCTTCACGGATGCGGACTATGAAATCCAGGAGAAAATGAGCGCGTACTGGGCGAATTTCGCGAAGACGTTGGATCCGAATAAAGGTGACTCGTACACTGGAAAGGGGGAGTTGCCGCAGTGGACTCCTAATGATAAGAAGGGGACCAAGGTGGTTATGGAGTTGGGAAATGCGTTTGAGGATGTGAATATTGCGAAGGAGGAGCAGGTGGAGTTTTTGATGGAGTGGTTTCATCAGCAGATGCCTTATTAGGTTCTCGGAGTCATAGTACAGTGAGGTTGGGGATTGTATGTATGACTATCGTACAATAGTACTGCTATATATGTATATTTGGCTAGAGCTCTCTCAATATCACAAAGCCACACCATATTCCAAATCAAACCCACCTCCATCCGAAAAACCTAAACAGTATTCCTGTTTCTCTGGGACCAGGCAATTGCAACTAATTGTACAATTAATCTTCCCACGTTTATCTTTGCTTATGATCGACTGTCTTTAGAATGCGGTGTTATTCTGATGCGAGTCCATTTGACATAAATGAGTTTTGTAAACTTCGCCTGGCTCTGGTGCGTGGGCCATGATGCCGCGACATTCTCGGTCCTCGTCGTATTTTGAAGCGGATGATGTACCTGAAAATGCTTCCATACATTTGAATGATTCCCTAAGTCATTGACAGTAGACTTAGTCTGTAACAGTTGCGATAGGTTTACTCGTGCTGTAACAATACCTTGCTGCTTCGGAAAAGGTACTGCCTACACAATATAATGTCCACTGGATTGAGCAATTGAAGTGCCACCACTTTTGTCGTACTATTTCTGTCGGCGGCCAACAAGTATATATATTCTAGTTCTGGGGATACCTTTATCTAGTATGTCGAGGTCGCAACAGCTATGCCTGCGGGAATCTTAGGGCCCCTTTTGTGTAGAAATGAAACAGACGGTGGGACCACTATCTCGTTCTTGGTTGATTGAAAACCGGTGCTAACTGCGTGATAGCAGAATCTCCGAGATACCTGTTCAATTAGAGTTGTAAAGATTGTTCATGGCATGGCAGGGCCGGAATCATCTTGGGATGTGTAAGCAGGATGAAGATGGAGAAGTGAGAGACTTCAGCCTGAGTTTTAACGGCGGCAGAGAATATATATTAGGGGAAATGATGGATGGATGCCAGATATGGTATCCATTACACTAAATATCTTACTTACTATCCCAAGAAGTTGTTCATGTGGTGTCTAATTAGGGTTGTCGGTCTAGAACATCACTACCAGGATAACCGCTAAGCATATTTCCACCGCAACCCCACGTCAGAATTCTATCCAACTCAGCAATTTGTATCCATTCATACTCGGCCCTCCAGCAACATCTAATACTACTTGCACACATCCCTATCAACATTCCATAATACAAACCCAAATGCCCCGCTCCGAAGAAGCCGAATGGTGGGTAAACGCCGTCCACGAAACCGTCCAACTTATCCCCGTAGGGACAGTAACAACCTACGGCCATATAGCGTTTTTTCTAGGTGAACGTACGTCCTTTCCCCTTAAATCCCTTCTATTTGTATGTTTATCAGACCAGTCAAGTAACCGGTGTGGGCTGAGGACAGCAAAACGAGCGCGCCAGGTCGGAATCGCACTGAAACATCTCCCCGCGGAGGAATCCGGGGAATACTTTCATGCGGGGAATGTGCCGTGGCAAAGAGTTATTAATTCGAAGGGGATGATTTCGCATCGGTGTCTTTCTTCTCGTCTAACCTGACAAGGTAGGTAAATGGAAGCTAATAATGTATAATGTAGTGAACCCGGAGGCGCAGAGCGACAAGCAGACGTCCTTCGCGGGGAGGGCGTGGCGATTGATACAGATGCGATGGGCGAGTTCTACGTGGATCTATCCCGATATGGCTGGTTTCCTGATCCGGAGGTTGAAAGTGAAGAACCATAGACAAATCTCGCACAACACATTTCATTCCATTCATAAGACCCAAGCGTCCGTATTCCACTGCCCAGGAACAAGTACTCCTTACCAGACCCCACTGGTGGTGACTCCGTAAACAGAAATCGATCAAACAAGAGAACTAACTCGCAAGAAATAGATAAAGAGAAAAATGGCATCGCGGTGTAAGATGGTCTGCGAGACGGCTGCGTCTAACAGTGGAGGGTTCATAACCAATCTCCAAGATAGTTCGGACAATCGGGTTCTATGAGATCAAAGGGGAGGCGTATCAAAGGAAATAACCCAGGTAGAACGCCAAAAGATAATAAAACAACAAATCCACAAAAGCCGGCCGGAGATCAAGAGCGTTGAAAAGATTTCGATTCATCGCAAGCTCGCTCAGAATAATCGCGTAATAGAAAAAGAAAAAAAGAAATCACCTCCGCTTCACTTCATTCGCCCATCCTTCAATCCCCTCACCCCTACTTCCTGGGCGAACATCAAGCGCGATTCCGTCCATTCCTGGTGTCTTGTTCATCCATTCGTGCGATGACATCCCACCAGCATTGGCGCGCTGCTCTGGAGGCAGCTCCAACATAGGGAGCAAGAAGTCGCTAATGCGCATACTCTCATCGCCCGAGAATTGATACTTTTCGCGCAACACATCTGGCAATGCCCAGTGACGGAGTCGGTGGATATTCCTCAACTCGCCCTTGCGGTTGAAGATCTCTTGAGACCACTTTCCGGAGAGACACAGGGACTTGGGGAATGAGCCCAGGAGTTCAATAATCTGAGCTATGTGGTCGTCATCTTTGCCGTACTTGGTACCGGATTGAGGGTCGAATAGATAGTCTCCAGTGATAAGTTCGAAGACCTGTTTGCGTTAACATGGATCGTCGTCGCACTGGTTTACCGGCACTCACCATGCAGGCCATACTCCAAACATCTGTACTCGCACCCCACTTGGAACCCAAGATGACTTCTGGCGAGCGGTATTGCCGAGTTTGAATGTCGTTGGTAAAGTGATGCCCGACCCAGCATGCGTTGCCCAGATCCGCAATTTTCACCGAGATAATCATCTCACTGTCGGGTTCTTTATTCGAGCTCTTCGAGGGCGTCTTTTCTAGCGAAATCCCGGACACCTCTCTTTCCAACAAATCTCTGTTTAGACATCTGGTCAGTCGCACTACCCGGGGGACAAAAGCAAAAGTGTTTCACATACGTGGTCTTCTCTCTTTGTTTTTGTTTTTCATCTTCGTTAATTGGCGCATCCTTTGTAGGCTCTGCTGATGGTTCTATAACGCGTTAACAGGCCATGCAGAAAATAGGCGCAAGAAAAGTAACTTACCAGGCGACTCTTCAATCATGGCGCTGAGGCTACTTTGTGAATGCTGCGAGCTGTGCTTAAAGTCGGAAAAGTTGGCGTTGAGCGGGCTGGGCAGCGGTTGGCTCCCCGTGATGAGAGTGCGGCGTCGCCGGCGGCCGTTGCGGTTGTCCTCCTTTTCCTTTTGTTCTTTCTTGGCTTCTTCTTTGACATAAGTTTGGACAATCTCCTCAACGTCGCCAATCTCGATCAAGACGTTTTCCGGTTTCAAGTCGGTATGAATAATGCCACACTCCCGATGCATGTAGTCCAGACCCAAAAGTACTTGTTTTGTGATTTGCTTAACCAGCGGCATGGGGATGCCGCGGTGGTTCCAGCGCTTAATCAAACCCAGCAGGTTTTCACCCAATACCTCGAAGACCATGCAGACGTGGGTGCCATTGGGACCCTTGTGTTCAAACGAGTCGAGCAAACTCACGACATGTTTCCGACCGGGGTGAGAGGGGTTGGCTTTGACGATGCGGCTAAGCAGTTTAATTTCATCGACGGCGGTTTCGGTGTAATGGGCGGCGGAGCGAACGACTTTAAGGGCGACATGCTTGCCGGAAATATTATCGCGCGACAGCCAGACGGTTGAAAAATGACCCCAGCCCAACTTGCGTATGATCACGTAGCGACCATTGTTGTATGTTTCTCCGACACTGACGGGGTGGTAACCACCCTTGACGTAGTCTTCGGAATCCTCTTCTTCGGCGGTAGTCTCGACTTCTTCTTCTTCGGACGATGATGAGGAGGAGCGCGATGCGGAATCTGCCAAGGCGGCTCTGGAGTCGGGTCAGAAAATGCACATCAATGATGAACGCGGGAGGGCAAAAAAACATACTCAGCCGAGGTGGGCTGGTCGACAGCCGGGGAATTGGGATCATTGGTAACGATAGGTTTCAAATCGGTTCCCTTTCTGCGCTTCTTTCCACCATTGCCATTGGCCGCAGAAGCCGCGACACTGGCCATTTGTTTTCCTTTGTTGAGGACGGCTTTTGTGATGTCAACACCGTCCATTGTTTTGGTGGCGGGGGGTCGGGTAGAGGGAGGAGGGTCGAGTCGAGGGAGAGGAATAGGCGGATTACGGGGGAAAAGAGATATAGAGAAGAGGATGGGAATAATCAGGAGTCGATATTGTGATGAGAATAAAAGAAATAATACAGAGAAGAGGGGAGGAAGGGAAGAGAAAAGTTGACGTTGATGGGGCGAGAAAGATGAAAGAAAGCGAAGAGTCCAGACGGTGTGGGCGGAGAAGCGAATCTGGAGGGGTTGGTTGGTCGGTGACCGCACAGCATAGAATAGATGTAGAAGAGAATATAATAATATGCAGAGAATGGTTATAGGAAGAGGGTACGGGGTAGTGTGAGATAATATCAGAATGAATATACAAGCACTCCTCGTCCGAAGACTGAGAACAGACCAGCAGTGGTTGATATGACGCAACGGGTTGTATGAAATCAGTACTTCGTACAATAAACCCAGATTCGAATACAATAGAGATATAGAACAGGGGGGAAATTGAATAAAGAATAGCTACAGAGTACGAGAGAAGAGTATATAAATGTCCGGATGTCTGAATTAGGAAATCAGGAATGTCCGAAAGCAGCGTGGCGAATATACGACAGGGTACCATGCACTGTACGGAGTATACATAGAAAACGACATATAATTTAGAAGAATATGGCAGCGAAAAGTCATCTATAAATTAATCCTTGTGTGCAGTTCTGTATAATATGATTCTTATATACATGCCAGTTGGTACTCGCCTCGATATAATAAACCACCGCCAAATCTCCCACTGTCTTTTTCCTCACTCAAACAGTTCTCTGCATAATCCTTCACTGTATTGACCATTCAACCTGTTCCCTGCCCAGATGGGGTCAATTCCCTGTCACTGACCTCTTTTCACGTGCTTTCCTTCTCTCCTCTTCCCTGCACCCCTCTTTTCTTCAACTTCGACCTCACTTCACTTCCCCCTCTTCTCATATCCAAACAACAAAATGTCCTCTCCGTTTCATCGTCGACCTCTTCCGGACTATTTCTTCGCCTCTCCTCTAACAGCTCTCCTCTATCCCGTTCACCAGGCACTCCTGCGTCTGCGAGGACCTCCCCGCCTACCACCTCCTGGCGTCCGGCCTATTCGCGTCGTGTGCATCTCCGACACCCATTCCCAACAATATCCCGACGTTCCTGACGGCGACCTGCTTATCCACGCGGGGGATCTGTGCAACGATGGCAGTATCAAGGAGATTCAAGAGGCTGTAGATTGGCTGCAACAACTCCCTCATCCACAAAAAGTTGTCGTGTGCGGGAACCACGACAGCTACTTTGACGTTCGATCTCGCCGGGATGAGGATCGTGATCATCCATCCTCATCATCGTTTGCAGCAGTGTCAGCGTCGACAGCATCTCTACACTCCCTTGAAGACCTCGACAGTCATCGGATCGATTGGGGAGACATCCACTACCTCCAGCATACCTCCGTGACCCTCTCTTTCCCACCCCAACCATCATCGCCCACTAGCGCCATCTCTCTATCTTCCACTAGCACCACCTCCACGTCTAATAATTCCGCTCGCACCCTAACACTCTACGGCGCTCCTCAAATCCCCGCAATCGTCCCGTTTGGTGCAGAGCACGCCTTCACATACTCTCCCCACCACGACGCCTGGTCTGGCACCGTACCTCCCGAAACAGACATTCTCATCACCCACACTCCGCCGCAAGGCCACCTCGATCTTTCACCCGTCTACTCCGCCGGCTGCCCATACCTCCTCTCCGAAGCCTGGCGCGTTCGTCCCTCCCTGCACGTCTTCGGCCATCTCCACGAGGCCTATGGCAACGAACCTGTCTACTGGGACGAAGCACAACAGGCGTGGGAGCGGCTCTGTGCCACAAGACGTGTGCGCGCCCGCGATGGCCGGCTCGTCTCCGTCGTCTGCGGTCTGCTTCGTGATCTCCTCGATCCAACAGCGTGGGTCGATGCTGCTCGTGTTGTTGCGTATGGCGTCCTGGGCATCGTCTGGGCCAAGGTGTGGGGTGGTGAGAATCGAGGGTGTGGGTGGTTTGTGAACGCGGCTTGTATGTATCGCAACTCGGGGAGATTGGGGAACCGCCCGTTTGTGGTGGACTTATAGGCGTCCCTGTCCCTTGCGACTGCCTCGTTTCTGCCCGGATTCCCATCGCATGCCCATGACTGTAGGATGTAGATGCCCGTACATTGACTGAATGAAGCTCCGAACGCGCCTGTACTGTAACCACTAGTTTGTATATAATGGGCTATGTGTATCAAAATTGCATTCTCTTACTATGGAAGTCGTCTTTATTAGTTTTTAGCCAGATATCTGTGGATACTATCCATGAAATTGTATGGCCTCTTTATTTCTACGTTCTGTATTCACTGCTATCGGTACAATACGACTGACATGAAAGCAAAGCTTCCCTTGTACTTTCATGTACAACTACTTCCCTCAAACCAGCTTCCATCTATAATCTACTAACAATTAAAATAATCATATTTCAAAATATCTACACTATTTTAGCTCCTCCCCCTCCAAAAAAAAAAAAAAAAAGGGCATACCATACCGTACATGATTCTACCAAGATGGAGTAGGGTTTTGTCTACGGTAGCCTTTAGTTACAATGTCTTCAGGCAAAGAACACCAGGATCTGGACTTCAGCATACAAGCAAACTTACACGGGGCAATTTGAACTCTGGAACCACCGATGTTGGTTATTGAGCTGGGCTCTCAAAGTCCCTATGCTACTGGAATTGCCGTACCTATCTTGATCGGTATCGAGCTACTGTATTTCTCATTTGGCGAATGTGAAGCGATTCAGATAGTACTCCGAAGTTTGCTTGGATAAAACATAGAGCCATGACGTGAGAAAGTCTGCATTCTATAGCTTGGACACGCTTGAAGATATAGACTATCAATTGATTCAATGGAAAAAATCAGCAACTCAACCTCATCAACTAGGTCCTTTTGGCTTAGCTCACGATGCCGGGATACAACCATGAAACGACAACGGTGCAGGCAATCTGCGAGCTGTTTGAAGAGAATGACAGAAATATATTTGATTGATTCTACATATGTATCAAACAACGAAATTGATAATGTAGCTTGGTCTATTCTCGCAGCGTGGAATTCGACGAGCTTACCGCGGGCTACAGCACCTTCCGGCTTATAAAGTATGCACTCAAAAGATTTTACCACTAATCTTTTAGGCTTTGCATATTAGACCTTGATTTGAGTTGATGTGATTGCTCGTGACATATAAAGCACTAGATAAGACTTTTGTTGATTGTGCAGCATGATCAGCCAGAGGCCATGAGAGATCCAATGACCTGAATGTCGAAAGACCCAGTGAGTCGCGCACGCCAGGTCTTACTCCTCTAAATTAATTTTTCATTCCGGACGCCGCCATACATGCATGATGGCGTTGGAAGGGACCCTGAGATACATCCCCGTGCTTTAGAGCGCGATGATATCGTTATGGACCAGGCACACATCGAGCTAGACGGAGAGTGCCGTAGTTTAATTAGGTGAACGCAGCAGGCACTGTGTTGTCCCTTTTATCTGCCTTGATGCAGCAGTTGGGCTAACGTCGATCCAGCAACTCCGACAGGTTCGGCACCCACAGGTCCAGCTACAGATTTCATTTGTCTTTCTTCGTCCATAGGTCGTTTGCGCCTCTTCCTACTTTGCGAAAGGCACTAGTCTGCCAAGTAGGAACATTAGCCTGGTGAATACAATCGTACCATCGGGGGACTTGATATCATTACCTACATGCTCCGGCTAGCCTCGAAGCCTATGCGTCTACTTTGTTTGTTGAATTTCTACTTGAATCGCCGTTTAGCACAATTGCCTGGTCGTTTTGACATGCGTATAGACTAGCTAGGGTCAGTTATTGGTTCTGACTACCAGCGGATGTTGGCTTATTGCAACAATAGCCATTCTGAAGATTAAAGAGACGGTAGCACGGTATATGAAGCGTTCCTACTTGAAGCCATTGCTTCTCGCAAGTTTGTGACATGGGTTGATTGAACTGATGAACCATGTGGTTTTTCATTTGCCAACAAGCCCTACAGAAATTTTCTCGTTTGCCTCTCATGGGAATGAGGACCTACAATTGCAGCCAGCTATCTGTGGTCTTACACCAGTATCGTTCCAATCCAACACGAAGCTCACCATTCTATACAGATATGTTAGAGGTACTAAGCGGTCTTTTCAACGCGACGTCCTTCAATGCTGATTTACGAATAAAAGGAAACGTCACCACCCCCATTCTTTTCGGCTCTTTCGTTTCCTCGAATTTGGTATGGCGATGCTGATCTATTGGATCAAGCGAGTCATCGATAACCAGTACCATTTGATCCCCCACCTTCTCTTGAAGATTCGTTTTCAATTCAACATCCCCGATTATTTAAAGCGCATCGTCTGGCGCTATTCAGACTTCTGTCCTGGAGATTCACATGAAACTTGGTATGTAATGCCGCTCAATGAACAGCTCAATGTACATCTCCTTATCGAGCCTCATATGCTGGTTGACATTTACGAGTCCAGCAAGACACCGTGGTTCATTATACATTGATGACAACATTGAGATCACGGAAACCAGGCCTCCCCCTTCAGCCATATGCTTGGGGGCGTGGTATAAACTGATACCAAGATGGAGCATATTGAATGACACCATGCTGATCTCCTACTCTCGGCGTCAACTTCTGTATTTGGAAATTTCTTGAGAAGCCTGGGTGTGAACAGTCAGACGAGCCGTGGCACAAAGCTTGTCATTAAGGAAACTATATAGATTGGGATAGCGAGGAGTCGATGGACCACAACTAGATTATCAGGCTAATAAAGCGTCTACGAGGGTCTTTAACGCTTATTATGTTGGCTTTGGATAGATATTAGCGTCTGGTGCTCGCGAGGGCATATGAATAGATCGATGACCATCTCGTTAATTACGTGTATTTCGGTGTATCACATCATTCAAATAAAATATACAATACATAATTACCGGCCCAACAAATCTCCGTTATCAAACCAACCCGATAACAACAATCTGAAGCCAAGCTCCATCCAAAAACAACCCAGCACAACCACACCAAAATCCTAGTTACTATCACACAATGTCCTCATCCCTCGCCGACTATCTCGCCAAAAACTACCTTACAGCCGACCCCGTCCCCGAACGCCCCAAGAAAAAGCGAAAGAAGACCAAACAACCCACCGAAGAAAACACCGGCCTCATCATCGCAGACGACGACCCTCCGGATCTACGAAACACTAACATCGGAATCGATGACGATGAGGACGGGCCTGCGATGGTGACGGGGACGCGGAGCGCGGAATTTCGACGCGCGAAGAACTCTGGTTGGAAGACCATCGGTGGACCGACAGCGGGTAAAGATGAAGCGGATGCGATTCTGGCGTCTGCGGCGGCGGAACGGGATGCGGCAAGGAAGGAGGCCGGGGATGATGAAGATGAGCCTATGGTAGAAGAAGATGGGGGTATGAAGATGGAGTCCGGGGCAAGGGCAGGATTACAGACTGCTGAGCAGACGGCCGCGATGGTCGCGGAGCAAGAACGACGAAAGAAACTCGAGGCTGCGAAGTACAAGGAGCGGCCGCAGGAAGCGCAGGAGACTATCTACCGTGATGCGTCGGGACGGATCATCAACGTTGCTATGAAGCGTGCGGAGGCGCGACGTGCGGAACAGGAAAAACGCGAAAAGGAGGAACAAGCTAAGCAGGATCTTATGGGTGATGTACAGCGCCAGGAGCGTGAGGAGCGCAAACAACAACTACAGGAAGTGCGGGCGATGCCGGTGGCGCGGACGGTGGAGGATGAGTCTCTAAATGATGAGCTGAAGTCGAGACAGCGATGGGATGATCCGGCTGCGGCGTTTTTGACCAATACTGGAGGTGGTGGGGAAAGTACTACGGGAAAGCCTCTGTATAAGGGGAGTTTCCAGCCGAATCGGTATGGGATTCGGCCGGGGCATCGGTGGGATGGGGTTGATCGGGGAAATGGGTTCGAGAAGGAGTGGTTTGCGTCAAGGAATAAGAAGGGGAGGATTGAGTCGTTGGAGTACCAGTGGCAGATGGATGAATAGATACATACGGTGTGCCGCGTACTCCGCACTCCGGGGTGATCTACTTGTACAGGTGCTGGCACCTAATAATTGCATAGATAATGTACTACTACGCTGGTAGATATCGGTATGTCATGATGAAAGGCAGATTATAGCCTTGCTTGTTGTCAACATATCTCACCTTGCCAACCCCTGGACATGACATCAGAAAGTATTCGTATATTCGTATACTCTGCACTCAAGACCATTCAGGCGGAGTACCTCGGCTATCACTGCGGCTGGTACAGCACGGGGAACCAAGACCAGCGATAACAACAGTAGATTGGCCACTGCGAAGGACACCTTGCAGGTGACAGAGTGATAGCTAGTCATCCGGACAAGGAACCTGATAAGCGCTAGAATGCGGTACCCTGAGTCACGCAATACAATGACTGCAACGTGCCTCTTTGTATGGATGAGCCTCGGGGACTCAAATGAAGGATCCAGAGTACCGTGGAAGCCATGAGTCAACGGGCTGGGCTTGCTGTGGCGCAACTGATAGGGAATAGTCGACTCAATAGTCGCTTGCATAAGATGACCTCGCGTTCTCGTGCTGGTTGGGGCGCATGCGATTAGGTGGATGCGTAGGGGGGGTTCTAGTACTACAATTGCCCCGGTGTATATTATCTGGCCATTGTTATTCCTCGTTCCTTCCTCTTCACTGAACCACGGTTCTCTTCTGTTGTCCTACGCAAAGAAAGCTGTTCCTTCCCCTGCCCATTTCTTCTTTGCTTTCCTATGAACACAGTTCCCGACTCTTCCCCTATACCGTACACCATACACCATATACCATACACCGTATCCCGTCCTCATCCGACTATGGCATCCCTCTCCATCACCGGTGACTTCCGTCGTCCCGGCGTCGAAGTCAAGCGCTACCATGACAAGAAGGCCAAATGGGCTTATGGAGGCCGCAGTGCGAGACACATGCCGCGCCCGACATCCTTCCCAACGATCGAACGCTATATCGATCTCACAGCACGTCCGGCATTGCCCGGGTCTCATTACGCGGGGTACGTGTCCCCTATCATGACACGGATAGACGGGCAGGCTGACCATACTAGTATGACACGAGCGTTGAAGCGCGACAACCAACATAACCTGAATAAGCTCGCCAACGGCGCCAAAGTCGCCATGCGATGGGATACCCGCGAGGTCCTCGACGACGACCAGTCCTCCGACTCATCCGCTGATGAGTCCATCACCACGAACGCTATCCCTGGCCACGTCGACACCACCGCTCTAGATGATGACGGCGCTCCCTTGCCATACGAAGCATCAGGCCAGACGATCCTCTGCGACGCCGTGGACAAGGCTCTCGAGAGGTTCGAGACGAAAGAAACGGAGAAGTTGGTCAGGGAGTATGAAGTCGTTTCGCATGATGGCGAGATGGGCACGGGATATCCGGTGGAAGATGAAGGCTTCGAGTTGGTTGACTATGTCCACATTCACGCATGATCCGGTCATCGGTCTTTTGCCCCTTTCGTCTGTATTTTGGCACGGCATGGAGTTTGGTTGGTCTGCATGTGAATATTGGTCTAGTTTTGGTGATTTTTGGTCGGCGCTGATGATGACCTCGATGATGTTTCTGCGATGCTTTTATTCCTAGACTGCATCCTGCTATTATTATTATTATTATCCTATTATATTAGCCTCGGTTATACCATAATGAATCTCGACGTGATGCCGTCTGTTTTTATTGATACGAATGAGCTTCCGGTCGCGATGGATAGTCTGGCATCTTGTGAAGAGATCAAAAATGACCATTCGGGAAATGTTGAAGCTTTTCACGAATATGGTGGACTGCAGCAACAGGCCGCGCAACTTCTGACATGATCCAAATTAGGCTCAAGTCTATGGACAATAACTTCGAGAATAACCCAGGATAGAATGTTGCAAATTTGAAAGCAAAAACACAGTCGTTGCTATGCTCGTTGACCATGCTGGATGGTTGAGTAGTGATTGTTTACTCCGTCCCAAACAAAAACAGAAAAAAAGTCGCCGCTTCTTCCTCCACACTCCTACCACCACTACCTCTGATCCCTCACCCTCGCTAACCATCACACAAGATGGACAAACGATCCGGAGAAAGTCCTATGGACTTTGAATGGCAAACCAGGGCTCCTGGCGATGTCACTTCCCCATTCTACCAGCTCAGCATGCAACATGAGAACCAGAAGAAGCGTGCGTGACCCATGTTTACAGCTCGTTCACACCAATCTATTGAAGATAAATACTGACGAAAACAGGCCCCCATAGCACCTTCGACTCTCCCGAAAAGAAATCCATGCCTGCCCTCCGCGAACCAAACTCCCAGCCCTTCCTCTTCTCTCAACCCCCCGGAACCCCCAAATCCGCCTTCAACCAATCCGCCTTTATGACACCCCGCAAATTCGACCTCGACTTCTCCTCCGGCGCAGAGAACATGTCCTCGCCCGAAAATGCAGATAACGAAGATACTCCCGAGCCGACGCCCGCGAAGAACGGCGCACACCGAGATTCGCTGTTCAGTATGTACGGACGGTTTGCGCCTGCGCCCAGTCCTGGCCGCGGTGAGATTCCGCGGGTGAGCCATTACTCGAATGCGCTGGCAAGACGGGTGCAAAAGAGACGCAGGAGGGATAAGGCGCTGGATATGCGATTACGACAGGACAGTGACGATGAGGATGATGATCGGCCGAGCAGCAGTGAGAGTAATCCGCAGGGGCGGTTACAGGGGCAGGGACAATCAAATCAGCAAGAGTCATCTGTATCGCGAATGTCTTTTTCCGACTTCTTCGCCCTTCTCGAGGCGCATCCTTACGTTCCGAGCATTCTGTCCTGGTGGGCACAATTGGTGGTGAACCTGTCGTTGTTTTCGTTGGCTGTTTATGTGGTCTTCGGGTTTGTGTCGGCCATCCGTGCGGAATTTGAACAGGCTGCGGAAGAAGTGTCGGATGGTATATTGGCGGAAATGGCTACATGTGCGAAGAGTTATGTGGACAACAGGTGCGCAGGGAACGATCGACTACCGGCGCTGGAGACAGTGTGCGAGAACTGGGAGCGTTGTATGAACCGCGATCCGGCGAAGGTTGGACGGGCAAAGGTGTCGGCGCATACGATGGCGGTTATCATTAACAGCTTCATTGATCCTATCAGCTGGAAGGCAATCGTACGTTCCCACCCTTTAATTTGTATACTGGCGTCATGCTAACGACTGCAGCTTTTCTTCCTCGCTACGATATCCACCGTCACCGTCGTCAGCAACTGGTCCTTCCGCTCCTTCAGGAACCGTCTCAACCAACACGAATACCCCCACCCTCATCCTGCCTCGTTCTCCCGTCAGAACTCGGCCCAATTTGCTCCCATTGCCTCGTCACAAGGACAATACCAGAACGGCCACAGTTATGGATATCTCGACCATCAGGAGCAGAAGCTCGCACCTGCCCCAAACTTGGACGAGAAGCAAAATGGCCCAATGCTACTCGATCACCCCAGGATGAACTATGTCACGGGTCGGAATCGCGATCGGGAGATTCAACTGCGATCTCCTAGTCCTGTTAAGCGGCGTAATTTGCTTTAACGCATTGCGGTACGAAACAGTGTGAAGCATAGTAGGGGTATATGGCGTTTTCGTTAACTTTATAGTCACTTTATTTCATATTATACCTTCTGTCAAATGTATTTCTCAAATTTTTTGATCCGCATGTGATGGCTACGGAACAGACGGGGGTTTTGTGTACACATTAGAATATACCTGTAGAACTAAAGTCTCCTTACTAGCAATTTACGATTCTTGCAGTCAAGCTGTGTAGAGGCATGTTTAACCTTTCCTAAGATCATCTTGTACATCCTCATCTTCTGTGCCTCCCTGCATTCACTGATATATAGTAATGATACGCAACTCGCTTCAGCCGTGTGTAGTGGTACTGCAGGAAGTCCTATTTTTCTTACACTTGCAGACCATCCTTGCTAGACCTAACCAATTGGTCAGCTAGAATGAAGAGAGGAGGCGACATGGCAGTCACCGTGTACCACTTAGTAGTCAATTCTTCGGCTTATTTCTCAAGATTAATGGGGTGTTGTCCGGCTCACGGCTTTTGTAGGGCTCGAAAACAGTTATAGAAACCCTCTCTATTCAGCACGCTGCACCGAGGCAGAGAAATGGCTCCTGTATACGCGGCATTGGAAGATTGTAAGATGTCGTACTCGGCCTGGTATTCCTTGGCTAAAGACAAAAAAGTACGCCTGGTCATGCTGAAAAAGCATGCAAGGCTGGCAGTCGCCGCGCGGGCAGATAGGCCTTTGATTTCCGGGCGAATTTGAAGAGCATAAATATCACGTAAGGATCAATTTTGGGCTCGCCGATATTTGTCAGGGTATTCAACAGCCAGTCATACAAAAGGCGCTATGGCACACGGAGCATAAATTCAATACCGTTTTAACGGTGCTATTGATTTCCGACGAGACACTTTGTAACTGGTATTCGTCGTTATATTATCGGAACATCCTACCATCATCCGTACTTCGCAATAAACAACCGGCAAACACTGTTTACATTCCCCAACCCAAAAGATTACCTGCACAAAGTGTGCCAGTGGTTGCAGAGCCGCAGTGACAGGCTGCTCGTGTACAATGGAGTTCAGTTCCACAAGCAGGCCCAGTTGAGAGGCCAAGATGGGAACGACTGTGGTCATGAACGTTGTAAGGCCTCCTTCTAGTTACCAGGCTTGCCTCTAATGCACACATTGTTCAACCAGCTCTAGCAGTCACATACTAGAGACCATAAACAGCAGTTCATGATAGAACACTTATTCCATAGAAGCGATATAAGAAGGTAGGTTTGAGTTCTTCACTCACGAGTCATGCAATTCTCTGGAGCTGGTCCTGTAGCCTTAGGCCGGTGCAGAATGATTTGACTTCGGACAAGATGAGAATTTTTGTGAAGGCGTGATGAGGCTGTGCGGCCCTAGTAAACAGCTATCTCGCAATCAAGACTAGAATGGTTCCTAGGTGTGCATGTCATTTGCGTACGGAGTAGGGCTACAGTGGCTGCCTGGCTTTCCACCTTTCAGGAACTAATGCCTAACCAAAGTAGACTTATAATTCATCACATTGTATATACATATAACAGCTTATGGCAAGATAGTCAAGTGGTCTACGCTTCCCACAGTGGTGATGGCCGTATTAATGTTGTACAGTAGACATTATTGTTGATCCCCGCAGGCCGCAGCGGTTCTGGTTCGAGCCCCCTGTCTTATCATAGTTTGTTTTTGCTTTTTCTTCCTATATCCTAATGTTTTTTGCTCTCTCTGTCTCTCCTCAGTAAGGAACTCAGTACTCCGGCTCCTACGCCTCAACATATGTAACGGGGCGGTCCCAGCATACCAAATATCAAAAGAAGGTGATTACTCCATATGCCGCGCAAGCCATACTGTCGAAGTCCGTCCAAATCCCAATTTCTAATAACCTGGTATCTGGACCGAAAGACATCACCGTTATTAACGGGGCAATAATGTCCGTTCTGGAATTCGGGGGTATGTTCCTTGTCGAGGATAAGCGACGCAGGGACCATTTTCCAGCCGGTGGTAGTGAATCACAGAGGTGCGAGGGGAAGTCTTCAAAGATATTTTAGTCCATCTTAGGAGGAGGGTCATGGTATGGATAAAATACAGGTAGATGATGGGATTATGGGGATAGTCACTGTGGTGGACGTATGCAGCGGTTAGGACTTAGCGCGATGTTAGTCTACGAATCGGGGGTGTTATACCACCAAATCCCGTAATTAGTTGAGAAAGAGATATATATGTCTTCTAATCTATATCAGAAGTGCTCTTCCCCACGCTATAAGTATAAGTTCGTGAATCCGCGAGCGTACTTTTGACGAGACGGATATATTCCTTGCATTGATCACTCCTACCACGCTACCCAAGTGACCGATGTATACAATCATCTACCCCTGTATATGCCAAAAGAGACAATTGACCCAAGGAATTATACTGAATTAAGCTATACCACTGGTACCAGTTACCTCTTTCAGGTAATTGGGAACGCTTATCCTACTTCTTGGCGTCTACGGCGATGATTCGATATGACGTCGTCGCCTCGACTACAACATCGCCTCTACACTGCAAGTATTCCTGGCAGTGGCCGTCAATCGTTATGTCGGATTTATTCATTCTGACGTCTGAAAGTGGTGGCAGTGAAGCGGGGGATATAATAAAGTCCGTCTCATCGACATTCGCAACTCGCTCACATATATTCTACCACGGCAAAGTATATACCAGTTGCTGATATTAATCCGTAGAGCTGCAAATATCCCACAATGGCACCTGAGCAGGAGCCTAGACGTCTGATCATCGTCTCCAATCGTCTTCCACTGTCAGTGAAACGCGATGATGGCGGCTTTAAGTCCTCCCTTTCAAGTGGCGGTCTTGTTACATCGCTGTCCGGCCTGACCAAGTCGACGCAATTCAGCTGGTTTGGATGGCCTGGTATCGAGGTGAATGATCCTAGCGACCGCGAGAAAGTGTCAAAGAGTTTGGCCGAGCATCATGCCGTGGGGATCTTTCTGGATAATGCGCTGGCGAACGCGCACTACAATAACTTTTCTAGTATGTCTCGCTTCTGCATGATTAAGCATGTTTGCTAACGGTATAGACTCCATCCTTTGGCCAATTCTGCACTACCAATCTGGCATGACCTTCGACGATGAACCATGGCAAGCATACCAAAAAGTCAACGAGCTCTTCGCCGATGCCGTCGCTAAAGAAGCGAGGAAGGGAGATCTAATCTGGGTGCACGACTACCACCTCATGCTACTGCCCAAGCTCCTGCGCGAGCGGTTAGTTAAACAAGGCAAGAATTGTGCGATTGGGTTTTCGCTACATACACCGTTCCCCGCAAGTGATTTCTGGAGAGCGCTTCCGGTGCGGAATGCCATGATCGAGGGACTGCTTTCCAGTGACTTGATTGGGTTCCATACAGATGAATATAAGCAGAACTTCATTGGGACTTGTGTGAATTTGTTGTGAGTGCCGCTTGTATTATGGCTAGATTGGGCTAACCCAACTTGGCAGGGGCGCTCAAACCGGAGTACCGAATAAGATTCAGTACAAGGACCGTTTGGTGGAGGCGGGCACATTTGTCGTCGGAATCGATCCGCAAAAGTTCGATGATACTTTGAACAAGCCTGAGGTACAGAACCGGATCAAGGAACTGGAGGAACGATACAAGGGCGTTCATGTCATTATTGGTGTTGATCGATTGGATTATATCAAGGGATTGACGCACAAGCTGAAGGGCTATGATCGGTTCCTGGATGACCACCCGGAATTGAAGAATAAGGTTCTGTTGATCCAAGTGGCAGTTCCAAGTCGTGAGGATGTCAAGGAGTACCGGGATCTGGAGACGGAGATTAGTACGGTTGCAGGGAAGATTAACGGGAAACATGGTATGTCGTCCTAGGTCCTCATGAAGATCAAATCTGACATTCAACAGCAACCCCTGACGGCTCCCCCCTTCTATATATGCATCGCTCCATTCCCTTCGAAGAACTAACAGCAATGTACTCCATCGCCGATGCATGTCTGCTCACATCCTCCCGAGATGGTATGAACCTTGTCTCCTTCGAATACGTCGCGTGCCAGGCAAAGCGCCATGGAGTGCTGGTGCTCTCCGAGTTCGCCGGAGCATCTGTGTTCATGAAAGGTGGAAGCATCAACTTCCATCCAGCGAACACGAGTGAGCTCGCGCGGGCGATACACAAGGCCGTCACGATGGATGGGAAGGAGCGTAAGGAGCGGTATGAGAAATTGAGTGAATTTATCAGTACTAACACGAGGTGAGTTCTACACGAGGACATATTGAGAGGGCTATGCTGACTGTTTGTTAGTGCTGAATGGGGAAAGAAGTTTATTCAGAGCTTGTCGAGGAGGCTATGATTGTGCACTAGAAATCGGACTGGGATTTGTACATAGTATCGTCAAGTCAATAGGTGTTTGATAGATTTTCATTGTAGAGCATCTTGGTCCATTTACTTCACTGCACTCTCAGACAAACAAAGCAAAAGCCTATAAGAAACCGTACAAACAAAGACTCACCGTTGCCTTTCCTCTCAAGTGAGCTGATCCCACACAAATCAAAGCCAAACGTGTTTATTCTTCATTAGTTCTACTACTCGCTCTTGAACCACGCGCCCAGCGATGAAACATTACTACGTCAAAAGGCCATGGCCATGTCTCTACGCTCCCTGCTGCTCATCTCTTTCCTCATTATTTCCTATTTCCACCATCGTTTGCCCTTAACATAGTCAGCATCGTATTATTTACGCCCGTTACCTCCCTCCTCACGTACCTATCAATCGAGCACTTCGCCTTCTTGATGGCCTACCTCCGTCAACACAAATCTCGAGCACACAATTTGCGGCCGAGTGTCGTCTACGACACAGGGAGAACTAATAATACCGAGAGGTTACAACGATGCGTACTCTCAGAGATGTGGCTGCTTGTTGTACAGGCTTGGACGGTGTACATTTTCTACATGTCATTAAGCCTCCTAATATATGGGATACTGACTGCGGTTCTTTACTATCCTGCTCGTCCTTTTCTATGAGATTGCTCTGTGTTGGCAGCTTGGGCAGGGTCTTATTTGTGTGTTTTCTTTTGTCGCTTTTTCGATTCCGGTTAACGAGACCATCTAGAAACCCTGAGTAGGCGTGCAGGAGAGATGCGATTAGGAGTGGTGAATACATGGGATGCCACTCGATTAGTGATGATGAGGACTCTCCTCTTGCGATACGATAATCCCATGATCGCAACTGCAATTCTCCATCTGAAGTCGAATATGTTTCTTTTATCTTGAGGATTGGATCCGCCCTTATGCTACCTTGCTTTCTGTTTCGATCTCGGTTATCCTTGGACGAAGTCGTCATGGCGTACGGCATGGTACGCATCGCCCCTGGCATTCAAATAGATATCATCTAACAAAAAAGACCCCGAATAAGCCCAGGGGAGTGCGATGGAGACATAATGTGAGATGCCCGACCACTGATGACGGAACGTTATGTCAGTATGAATATGCTACGATATAAGCAGCTCTCCCTATGAAGTCGAATATCTTATCATGCCAATAGCAATCTTGTCTAGTGTTCTATTAGGGTTGTATCGACCCATAGTTGGTTGATCCCCCTCTCCGTTTATGCCTGATACCCAAGGCTAATGCCAAGAACCGCTTAGCATTCCCGATAGCCCTATTCTCCACAACACCGTATTTAGCCGTGGAAGGGATAAACCCCTCCATCAGAAAAACAACATCGCGACGATTGTCTCGCTGGCAATACAATTGCTATGACCGCAATGCCCCCCAGGGTATCTGTGTCTGTGTTACTTTATGTAGTATCACAAGTCTGATTGGTCCAACCGGATATCATGTACTAAGGGTGCTCGCTATTGGTGGTTTCTGCTATTCCTCCGGCACTTTTCCTTTTTCTGCTGTTTCTAGTCCTCTTTTGGACAGCTATAAATAACCCAACTATTCGACTGATGATGATTGGATATACAGCTCTATATGTGTGTGATGTTACCGTCAAAGACGGAGCGATGAACGCCATTTCCTCATTTCGGGTCCCTCTGAGGTCGAATATTGGGTTTATTTTTGTTAGATATCCATCGGATTGCAATGAATTTTGATAATTATTGTCGACCGTGTCTCCGTTGCTGTGAATATATGAGTGCCCCATTACCGATGGAGCTTCCACCCTCGCGCTCCCTTCGTACTGTTGAACTTCCACATCCACAAGGAACTAGCAGGGGGGGTTGAGCCGGTACCTAGTGCTCGTCTCAGCGGGAGATGTCTACGATTGTTTGATTTCGCTCGATGATAATTGGGCGTCGGGTGTTTGATTCGATCATGACGATGAGGGCCATGTGTTAGGAACTTATGTGCAGACCGGCGGAAGCATGGGTCGACGCCAATCTGCCGCCACTGAGTTGTACTGGAAACCGGGCTCGTCAGACAGACAGGTATCTAGCTCAGTGTTTGAGTAGCAGTTGGACAAATTCTGACGCTCGTGGAACCGAAACTAACCAAAGAAACCTGATCATTCGGGTTCTGTCTGCCTCCAATTCATTGAGGAATCGAGACGTAGATATATCTAAGCTTGACTTGGTTTGGTAGGGTCAGAGCCCGTCCTCGGTGAGAGGAAGCTTCTTTAAAGCATTCTCTCATAAGGCTAAGGATCTCGGTTCACTCTGGGGTAACCCCTCTATTGCCTTCATCTCTTCGCCTCAGTCTGTGAGATGCCCACATGACTCGTGGGGGTCCGTTTACTGACGAAGGCCGGCTGATATAGTCAGTACCTTGGAAGAGCACTCATACTATTAAGAGACTCGACTCAGTATCGATTAGAGAGATCGACTCGCATGTTATCTCCCCATAGCCATCCCATTTCCGCAGTCTCGCATTTGGATAGACTTATCATTCATCTCACGAACTATCTTCTTGGTCTTTACTACGGCAATTATCTCATGCGATTGATAATGGCGGAGCGCGCCGTACAGCTCGAGAATAAGTAATATGGTTTGCATAGCTTCAAACAGCCAAGCAACACGTACTCATCGAGACAAGGACGAGGGCTCAACAGAATCGGTTGAGTAAGCCAGGACAGCTTATCGTGTTCGGCGATGCCGAAGTGACGCCCAGCATCCTTCAGACTGGGCCTGCCGTCAAACCGATAGGGTCCTTTGGCTGGTTTGAAGAAGAGACCAAATTGGAGGTCAGCTGTGTTTTGGATTAGGTTGTGGCAGTGGTGGCAGATGCGCAGGAGCTGAGATTAGTAGGGTGCGTGTGTCTGGATGAGGACTTGTTCGAGGACTTCTTGTATACAGGCTACTCAGTTGGCAGATTCGGTCAATTTGAGAGGCTGTTGGGATGTTCAATTCTTTCCGTGATGTAAGAAATTGACTGAAATAGGCATCTATGCTGCGAAAATGTTAAGCCATAAACGCTATGTGATGTGGTACGAATTAAGCCAATAAGAATCCGAATTGACTGTACGGAGTAAGATTCGGAAAAACCCCCACAACAGCCTCAGCCGATGATGAACCACGGGCGGATTTACGGGTTAAACAAACCTTTTAGCATTCTCTACCCATATACGCACAGAGCACAGAGTAACCACTACTGCGACTGACTGAAGAAATGGAAATCCCCAAGTACCAAACAGCCGCGTGCATCGACAAGCCACGACCCGGCGCACAGCTAGAGATCCGCCATGATGTACCCGTACCGGAACCGGGATCAGGCGAAGTGTTGATCAAGATGGAATGGACTGGATTCTGGTACATGTTGCAGTTTAACTCGTTTTTTCTTGTGGGCAGGTGCTGATTGGCAGTCACTCGGATCTACATAATCTGACCGGCGAATTGCCGATGACTACTGATGTTCCCGGTCATGAGGGGATTGGAAGAGTTGTTAAAGGTTTGCCATTGTTTGTCCTAGATTCGTGGATTGTATTTTACGCTGACTTGCCTAGTTGGTCCCGATACTGCATCGGAGATGATGGGAAAGCAGGTTGGAGTAAAGTGTGTATTCAATCACCCGATGACATGAGAGCCTTGCTAATTGCGGTAGGTGGCTGTATAGTACGTGCAGGAAGTGTCCGACATGTCAGGTACAGTATACGAACTGTCCCGATCAGAGTAACTCGGGGAGGGTAAGTATTCTCGGAATACTAGTCTGGTCTATATGCGCGCTAACGAGTGGTAGAATGTTCCCGGGACGTTTCAACGTATGTTTCCCTGTATGAGATGGGTCTGTACTGGTATTGACGAGTCCAGAATATGTCGTTTCCCCAGCCGACTTTGTGTCTGTCGTTCGGGAAGATCTTAGGCCAGAGGCAGCTGCACCTTTGCTGTGCGGTATGTCATTAGACACTGAAACCTGGCTGCTATGGGCTAACATGTATAGCTGGATTGACCATGTATGGCGCATTGAATAAGCTTGAAAGGTTATATAAACCAGGCGACTGGGTGGTCATCATGGGTGCTGGTGGTGGACTGGGACATCTGTAAGTGAATTTACGTTCTTTGCATCGTACATACCTCACATGTCCCAACAGAGGAGTGCAAATTGGCAAGGAATTAGGATACCGCATCATCGCTGTCGATAGCGAAAACAAGAGAGACATCTGCATGCGCTCCGGCGCAACTGCCTTTGTCGACTTTAGAGACAATGTGCGCCCCTTATTCCTTATCCTGTGTCTAAAATCGCTGCTAACAGCCCAGGCCCGAGAACGCATCCAATCCCTAACCGACGATATTGGCGCCCATGCCGTCATCGTGGTCGTCGGCCTCGAAAAAGCCTACGAGCAAAGCGTTCAATTCCTCCGCCCCGTCGGAACCCTGGTCTGCGTTGGTCTCCCCCGCCCAGACTACCACATCCCCATTTCGCCGATTCACTGCGTCAATGGCGGATACCACATTGTAGGCAGCGTGGTGGGGACGGAAGACGAGATGCAGGCGTTGCTGAAGATGGCGGCGGAGGGCAGGGTGAGCACGCACTATGAAACGTTCGAACTTGAGGAAATTAACGAGGTTGCTGCGAGATTGCAACGGTTTGAGGTTGAGGGGAGGGCAGTGTTGCGGATTCCGTAGGCGCCTTGATACCGATGTACATACCAGATAGCATGGATGTTGATACAGGAGTGCAACGGGGTACTCCGATGCTTGATAGGTCATAGCAGCTGAGACATTGGTCATGTGTTAGACGTCAATATAGATACACAGGACAAAACAGAGTAGATATCCATCCGTATCAGGCACAAATATGCGGACGGAGATATCCGCCATAATATCCGGAGAACCCGCAAAGCGTGATACTGGATGCGAATCTGATTGGCAGATATGCAACCAAGTAGATTTTCAGGGGCCGAGGTTGATTTCACCCTCGCCAACAATGGTACAGACCCTTTTCGGAAGCTCTCAATTGACCGCCAATCGATTCATCAGACACGTCCCTCTGGATTGACGATTGGCCGATCTACAGCCGGGCGGGGATCTACAGCACCCGAGCAGCCAATTGTGGTGGCCGCGGGGATGTGCGAGGACTATGTAACCTTCCATTAAATATCCGAGATAGCTAATTGTACACCGTAGTATGGGCAGCTGAGAAAACGACTAGGGATGCTGGCCGATGGCTGCTCGCATACTTAAACCCCGTTACCCTCTGCTGGTCATTGTGACACAAGTCCAGACATCAGCGTGACTGCATCATCATCCTCTACTACAAGAACATATAAGCACGCACGCCCCCAATTGATAATCCCCAAGCCAAAATGCAGCTCACAAAGGTACGCCTCAAAGCCGTCTCCACTCGCAATCCCTACTGACCAACACCACCTCAGTACCTCACCCTCACCACCCTCCTCTTCATCCAAACCTCCCTCGCCGCTCCGGCCCCCCAGTCCCAAGTCGCTCGCGCCTGCGACTACACCTGCGGCAGCCACTGCTACTCCAGCAGCGCCGTCTCCTCCGCCCAGAATGCCGGCTACAACTACGTCGAGCAAGGCGGCCACGCCGGCAGCAGCAGCTACCCGCATGTCTACAACAACTACGAGGACTTTGACTTCCCGGTGCAGCCGACATACTATGAGTTCCCCATTTTGAGCGGTGGATCTACGTACTCGGGTGGCTCGCCTGGTGCCGATCGGGTTATTTTCAATGAGGATGGGGAGTTGGCGGGGTTGATTACGCATTCGGGAGCTAGTGGGAATAACTTTGTGGCTTGTCAGTAGAGTAGGACTGGTATGGTAGGAACAATGACACTAAACAGTTGTATGTATGGGATTACTTCGAGTCTGCTTGTAGTACTGCGGCAATTCGTACTGTGGATCGGCGTGGTTCGGAGTCGCTCCCCTTCGGACTAGAGGACATTTAATATCCTTTGTTCAACAATAACACCCTGAAGAACCCAAATTCAACTTCATATAAGACCATGTGCTCGTTTGTTCATGATTTTGTCGCCTTCCAAAAATAGCAGGTTATGTGACTGACGACAACACAAACAGCTCGTTCATAACCTTGTCAAGGAACAACTCAAAAAACTCTGCAGCACAGAAATCGTGAGCATCTGCTCGCGGATTCCAGCCAACTAACGAGTACATTTACTACCACCACTAATCCGATGTCTGACGTCAATATGGGGGAAGCCCTGGGAGCCCATGAGACCTTGACTGCTTCCCCCCGGGAGCCCGCCACCCTGGAATGACCGCCCAAACGACCGAGATCAGAATCACCGAAGAAAGCCATACAGCCTGTTTCTGCCCCTGAGAGCCAGGAGCTTCCCAGGCAGTCCACCCAAAACCAATTGGGCTTGGAACTCCAAAGCCACATCGCAGCAGCAGTGGCATCAAGAAAAGCGCAGATAAAGGCTATTGGAGATGAAGTTCTAGATCTTGTCTCTATGGTTAGCCAGAAGGTCACCAATCGAAACAATCAAAGCCTACAGGGAGCAGCTTCTGTGACGGCTCAGAGCCCCAACGTCGCCCTGATGGCTGATATCGACAAACGCCGCCATGCAAGCCTTCAAAGAATGTTGGATTGCAATCTGACCTTCTTCAGGATACATAGAACTGTGGGGTTATGAAAGCACCTTAGCGATATGGAGACCAATCCTGCCTTATGATGTACAACATACAGCTATTCGATAGATGGCACAACTTATTCCATGCAAATAAATCGAAACAGCCGAAAGGACGCTCTACACGGATTCCTCTGTGCGCGACAAAAGGCGTAGCGGCCCTCCATTCCCGCGGCTGTTGGCAGATATATGAAATTGTTATTCCAGGGTCTGTTGCAAAGGACTATTTCCCCGTTTGCCGTCTGAAATGTACTACTACCGGACGATCGCATCTACTCGTGATATACGAGTTCGTATACGAAGAATGGGCAATGTCTTTTGCGTCTTTCCTTCGCGAGGTTGAGAATTGCCGCCAGCCTGAGAAGAAGTTCTTTCTTATTCTCCTGTTACTCTGTACATATCTTTCCTTTCTTATTCAGTCATATTTATCGTGGAATATCGTGATATTTGCTTCCAAGATCTAGCGGCCCTGTGATGACGTGTTGCTTAATCCTACTAGGAATACTCCTACACTTCGCAAGCCAAATCGCCTTGGCAGCAACAATAGAAGATGACCGGCAACGCTGGTTTCTCAATGATCGACTAGCACCAGACGAAGTGTCCTGCAGCGATAAATTCTACACCCACTGCTGCGGCAAAAGCGATGTCTGTATCAAACGGGTTATGCATGAACACCGGCCATAAACCATACGTGCTACCAAGTCGAAGCTGCACAAATAAAGCCTGGCAAATGGACAGCTCCTGCACAAAGGAGTGCCATATATTACGCAATAAATCATGCCTTGGATGAAAATACCGGTTCACACTGACTTTTTGCCTCGACGAAAATAGATAACCCAAGCGACGGCAGCACAATGTTCCTCGCCTTTGAAGACGTCAAAAATAACCATTTACCTACTGCTGCAGGAAGTCGGTGGCCGCCAAGAATGGAACCATAGGGTGTGACGGAGGCCGCGTCCCCTTTACAGTGGACAATGGGGAAATGCTGTACGGATACGCAGCGTTGGAAAGTACCACGGCAATCGCTCCCAAGTAATCATCAAACAAGAAAGAAGTCGCCATTGGTGTCGGAGTTGGGGTTCCACTGGGTGTTATTACGGCGTCGGCTATTGCCTGGGCTATATGGGAGAGATTACAGAGGAAGAAGGCGCTTGGTGCGGGTACTGCGGCTGCGATGTCCGCTGGAACTGCTGCTGCTACGCCTCTGGTATATCAACTGGCTATGAAGCCTGATTCATATGTGCCTGCGGCTCTGAATGTGCCGGTGTCGGCGCCGGTGAAGTAGGAGCAGCGTCCGCGGCCTATTTCGGAGTTGCAGGGGTCACATGGGATGCAAGTGCTTTCGTTATAGATCTTGTTATTGTCATTATATACGCTATTAGGCTATAATCAATGTATATGGATGGCACAAAATGGACCCCGCTCAGATGCAGGAATAGTAATGACAAACAATAGTCAAGTAACACAAAGACTTCCATTCGGAACTGCCCCCCCCCCCCCCCCCCTTTTTTTTTTTAATTTATCCTGTGTTGTCATCCTTGAAATTGTCAACAAAAGCTACAAGGCGTTATTCGCGACCAACATGTCCCAGAAAGATGGCGTACGTGGGGAAACGGTTAAACAAGCTTGAACTCATCAAGTAGCAGAGTGTTTCACCCGAAGGTAAGCCTGTGCAAATTGGTTGTGTCCTAGTAGATGAAATTAGAAGAACTTCATTATTGGCATTGCACGCTAAAATCTTGTATCTGACAATGTTGGATAGTTCTGTCTATAACACAGGAACAAATTCGATCTGAGCCCTCTCAGCACTAACCGTGCCATATCTATTCCCTGTCACTATGGCTTTGATAGCTCATCAACGAGTACAAAGCAACTCACCCTGTGATGTCTTTGTAAAGTGATACTAAGCTCAGCCAGGGACCGATACCTTTGCGAATTCTGGCTATCCTAAAAAAGCATTATAGTCAATGAAGGTATGCTACAGGACACCAACCAATATCCCATGAATCTTGGTGCTTTTTTGGCATAAAGAAATGGGCCTGAGATGAATCTCTCGCAGATAGACCTGTCACCCACACCATGCTCGGAACTGACAACCCCGATGTTGATATGGATCTGGCTGGCGATATCCTGAAGACTGTAGGTTCAAATTCCCTGGAAGGGTCTATATAATTTGTCGTTCGTTCCATCTAATTCTCAACCAATGTTTCTAGAAACTGTCACGTTATGCAAGAGAGATTGCCGATGTATCAACTTGGTCTTTGCTTGCGATGTGCATGGATGCTTGCAATAGAAGCCTCATACTATTGAGCACCATAATAGCCTCATATGAGCAGCAAGCTTTATCTTTGTTTCAGTGTGTTCCAGCAATACTACAAATGCTCAATGCTATAGACATACCTTTGCCGCTCTTGTATTTCCCGATATCGGTCCTCGTACACTCTCTGGTCTTCCTTCTACATCCGGATACGTCCAAGACCCTATTTTCGTATTCCACTGATCAAAGACAATGTGGATCGACTGGTACATGCACTCGGCCTCGCAGTTCAATGGTATACCGACGACAAGTTAGACTATCACGGACCGCTATTTATCAGACTTCTCCAAGTTGCATAAATCGCACCCCTACACGCTAGAGCACGTCTGCAAGTCCTTCTTTTGCCAACAGACGAACATTGCGAAGACATGGTACGGGTAACTCGCTATCTGCGACTTCTACTGCGACTTTCTGTATTGGTACCAGCAGATCAGTGAAGGTGTTGATCCATGCTCTCTTATTTGAGTTTGTCGAATAATGACCTACAATTTCTTATGCACAATGTTGGATACAAGTATGTGTCTGGTCTCTTGTAGGCTCTGGGTGTGCGACTTATTTCAGACATACCAAGCGCGAGCGTCTCGAATGATGTAAATCCTGTGACGGGGCAATGAGGAGTGCGAAGAATGCTGAAGACGGTCCCGAGATGATGGATGAGGAGAGAAGCGTGAAGTAGAGGTTGTCTTTTCTTTTTTAGAAGCGAGTATTAGCTGTTAAGTTCTAGCACCTAAGCTAACAGGAACAGGTTGGAAGCGAATGGTGTTATTAAAGTAAAGGAGTCCAGCGGGGAGGCATTGAGGGAAGAGAGATTAGAGGATGTCGATGGTTGAGATCGCGTGCGAGTATGGACGGAGCACTAGGTCGAGACCAGTCCAATTGATATAGCCAACGGAGAATTGAGAGACTTGAGAGAATGAAAAACAAACAAAAAGTTCGGTACCGAACTTGTGAATCCTCTAAATTTAAGCTTAACCGCATCTAACTACTTGAACTCCAGTCTATCATACCAGGTCGCAATGATGGCCCATCCATCTCTCCTTTGCTCCACAATAGTAACCCGAGCCCCCCACCAAAGCTATATCTTCCCTTTCCCTCACCCTCAGTATATGTGCATCATCTAACTATCAAGCACGCGACGCGGTCCTCGCGGCGCGATGGTATGGTTGATGCCAATCCCGGATCTCAGGCGAGATCGCGCATAGGATGGATCCAAATCCTGAATGAAGACGTCTTTCATATTAGCTAGGAATAAGAAAAAGAAAAAAAGTGGCGAGCAAGCTTCACTTACAGCAAATATCAAGGGTTAACCAAGAGTGTTTCGTATTGCTTGATTGTCTCCCGAACCTCTCTGAGTTGAAGGGATGATAAATAATAAATCTCGGGGTGTCGATTGGCTCGCACTAGAACACCCAGTCTTTGTTCAAGTGTGGCATTTTCTTTGCCCAACTCTCGGAGGATCCGTGCGGAAGGCGCTTCATCGCTTTTACATATAGGCATAGTGAGAAAAATTGAGCAAAGATATGACTGCTTCGTGGTAAAGGTTGGCTCGGCTTGGTAGTGTAGCGAACTGGATGTGGAATTGAGCAAGAAATGTATGATGGTTCGAAAAGGAAGGAATGAACGAGCAGAAAAGAAGACGGTACATTATAAAAATGTATCATGGGGCAAACAATGAATTGAAGATAGTTGACACTCGGGAGCCTGCATTTGTGGCCATTTTAATTTCAGAAGGGCCCGTAGTAGTCGATTAAATTAGCTTAAATGTCAGATTCGATGCACTTTCTTCTAGGATTCTTGCAACCGTAATATTTCCTATAGAAAACCACTTCCGACGGCCTTCTGAATATTCAAGTTTATTTGCCCGGTTCCTGCAAGATACATGATGATTGGTTCCGATTTCATACCGAGCATGTTTACTTTTGCTAACGTTGGGCACCAGATGCGGAAGACCAGAAGTTGCTGCAACACAAAATTCCTTGTCAGAGTGCAAAGGATGTCTAGTGGTCTGAGTTCACTTATAGTAGTTTCAGGTAGATATCGTGAGAAACCGTAAATATGCAGAGATTGCCAGGGTCCAATATACTTACCGGTAACTGGACCGAAGTAGACGCCGAGCCGAACGAGGCTGTGATAAGGTATTAGGTATGCCGTTGAAGGCTGGCTGTGGAGTTGACTATATTTGATTGTGTGACATGGACGCAGGGCCCGAGATTTCGGTAACCAACGTGGCCCCGGTGATGAAAATTAATACTCATTTTGCTTGGGACCGAGATCAAGGCTACATTGACCATTTACCTTACTGAGACAAAATCTGGTTTCATTTGATCACTGCTGAGGAGACGATGAATACAGAAAATTAACTAGTAGGCATGCTGAGTTATGCTTGAAAACATCCGTCATCGCTCCTTAACCTATAATCACCCGAGTAGTCATGCCGATATATATTAGGAGCGAGTCTATCAGGAGAAGCCCACTACTTCCAGGCCTGAAGGATATATATCAGATGTGAAGACCAGATGTAGGAAGCAGGCTTTACTTACACGGTCAACTGATTCGTACTTCACAAGGTACTCGTACATGATGATGGCTTGCATTACCTCGTCAGAGTCCTTGCGCGAGAAAGGCCTTTTAGTATCTGGGTGCATTGTAGCACGCCTAAGGATATGGAGTTTTTCTTGACTCGAGACGTTCTCTTTCTCGTGGAATTGGATAATGCGGTCACCGAGGGTTTCGGGCATGATGAGAGAATATTAGTGAGAGTAATTCCGAGTCAGTGGTATGAGTTGAAAGAACGTCAGTCCTGTCGAGAGGAAAAGGAATGGAAGGTCGATGGTGAAATTTATAGACATTCGGTGGATCAAATCACGGCCTCATAACATTACCTCGACTATATGTTGAAATTTGATTATCGGCTTGTGTCTCTCTAAGCGGCTTTGTGATAGGCTGTATACCTGGATTTAGTGAAGGATCTGTGCACCATGCATTTGCTTTTAATAGAGTAGTTACGCAGAGTAATATGAGAGCCAATGGGTCTGGCTAGTATGTTAAACGTTCAGGTTTTCTGTATGGTTGATGTATGATAGACCTCAAAAAAGTAAAATGTTTCAGTATATCTGAACCTATACGTACCTGTTTTTCTAGAGTGACCGTGGCTTTCTTCTACTGGGCGCCGTCGCTTCAATGAAGGCACTCAGGGCCTGCTCACTGAGCAGTCACATAGCCTCGGAGCTACTCACCCGGTCTTCATATTGCGCGGGTAGTTCGATGGCCATGTCTGATGAACAGCCCTCGGAATTGCCCAGGTTGTCCAACCTACCATATAGGATAACACAATCAGAAAGTTAATGGAGACTAGCTGGACCTTGAGTGGTGAACGCTAAGCGAAGCATACACTCAGGGAAACTGTAAATTAGTACGGAGGTGGGTTCCAACGAAGCTATAAATGCAGGTATTACCCTCTCATTAAGACAATCAATTCCATGGAAGCAAGATCCCATTGGCCATTACTCCTTTCATTTACTCTTATATTACATCTTTCAATTGTCTTATTCCCATTAATGTTCCGCACTCGTGCCTTTTCCAGTTCGCTGACGAGATGATGAGCAAAAGAAGTTTCTTCCGAGATGAAGAGGCAAAAAGAAAGCGCCGTGAACGCTGGGCAAAAAATGGCTATGTTTCAAAAGCACATCGAGAGGAAGACGCTGTACGAAAAGGATACGATCGGACAGATGAAATGAGAAAGCAACAATGAGAATATGTGGCGCATTATTTGGAAGTGGGTTGTCGCACAGATAATCTTACTCTTTAGGCTTGCTAACCTCACTGTGCCAGATTTGTGACAGAAAGCTAGGAGACAGCTGGATACCAGATTAAGCCCGGATTCCTTTGTCCATGAGTATTCTTCTTCCGACCATCCATATCATGTTGGGTGTTGTTCCAGCAATGGCTAAAAAAGAACCGAAACTCAAGTTATTACAACTTATGCCGAATGCAAACTTAATACTGCTCAACTAGCGATATTTATTTACATATAAAGTATATTCGTCAGGATGACCAAAAGCAGTCTAAAATGTACATTTCTTGAACATATTACATTGTTTCTGTATCCATGTTCCACCTGTTACCTTTGAACCACAACCTTAAATATTCTCGGATGTATTCATTTCTCTGGTGAGCTCCTAAACCCCTCAATGCTTAATTGATGGAGACCGTTGATAAATATATATCTTATCTATTGGTAGTCATGGTGCTCTGCTAATTCCTACCGTTCAATACATCATGCTAAGTAGAATTTATCAGCTTTACTTCCCTGTGATATCAAACCAGTGGGGCTTACTTGACAAGCATCGTTTTAGACTCTGTGTATTGCTCGATCCCCTCCTTTTATCATAATAAAGCGGAATTAGTCTCGGAAAACACATCCATTGCAATGGCAGGAAACTCACCTTGCCGAGTTCTCGACCCCACCCACTCTGACGGCGTCCTCCAAAAGGCACACTGGGATCAATCATGGCGCAGCAATTTATGCATACCGTTCCACTGCAGATCTTGCCTGCGACCCGCATGGCTCTGTTAATGTCCTGGGTGAAGACGGCACTGTGGAGGCCATAAGGTGTGTTGTTGGCGTGGTCCACAACTTCGTCCTCTTCTGTAAAGCCGGAAATCACCACTACTGGACCGAAGATCTCTTCCTTGGAGATCGTTGCATCCGATGCTGGATCGGTGAATATGGTGGGACGCATCCAGCAGCCCTAGACAGAGTGAAGAAAGAAGTGAGCCAATGATGAGTCGGCTACTATGAGAGCCCCGCCTGATAGGCAAGATGGTCAATTACAGTACCTTTTTGAACATCCGTTCTCCTCCAGTCACCAATGTGGCTTCTCCTTTGCCACGGTCAATGAAGCTGGCAACCCGGTCGAAATGGTTACGATCTACCATGGGTGGATGCAACGTGGTCTCATGGAGGGAGTCTCCATAGCAGCCATCCATACTCTCAAAGGCCGTCTTCATCCGATTAATAACTTGCGCTTTGATATCATCATGGACGTATACCCGCGAACTGGCAAAACAGGCCTGGCCAGACAAGCCTATAAGCCCCTGTACACACCATTGGACTGCGATATCAATATTCGCGTCGGGGAAAATAATACTAGGGCTTTTGCCTCCTAGCTCCAGTGAGACCCGTTTGAGGTTACTCTGTGCAGCCGCCTGGGCTATTTTCTTACCAACCCCCACGCTCCCAGTGAAGGAAATATGGTCGATATCTGTGTGTGTGGCCAGGAGAGCACCTGTCTCCCCGTCCCCAGAGATAAAGTTCATGACTCCAGGCGGAATCCCAGCCTCATTGGCTAGTTGGCCTAGATAGAGACTAGATAATGGCGATCTCTCACTCGCCTTGATGATGATGGTATTCCCCGCTGCTAGACATGGAGCGGCTTTCATCGCCATCAGGCCAATGGGTCCGTTGAATGCAACGATGGCCGCGCACACCCCAATGGCTTCCCGGTGGACAATCTTCAATAGCCCACTCCCATCGTTGGCCGGGAAAGACTCGCCTCCCAGCTTGCCACACCATCCTGCATAATCTGTTTCATCTCCGTTAGATTCAACCTCCCTCAATCAATATCCAACGAACACGAGGGGTAGGGAGGGCATGAGGGGCGGTGACTAGTGCTTACTTACATCGATAGACACTCGTCGTCAAAATCTTCTCAAACCTATGAAACACCTGCAGGGGCTTCCCAGCACAGACTGCCTCGAGGAGCGCGATTTGGTCCGCATGGACTTCAATCAGATTCGCAAACTTGAGGAGAATGCTGGCTCGCACTGACGGTGGAGTATGGGTCCATTTCTTGAAAGCAGCCCGCGCAGCGATAACAGCAGCGTTGACATCTTTTTCCACCGCTTTGTGCACGTTGTCCGTGATGAGAGAATTATCCTCGGGGCTGTAGCAGCTCATACGGGTAGAGGTGCTCGCATCCACATACTGTAGGGTATTCATCAACAATGTTGCGTATACGCTTGGATGCAATATTGCCATACCTGACCATTGATGAATAGTCTGGTCTTTAGGGAGGCCGTATTAATGGCTTGAGTTGCCTTTGCGTTTCCTTTCATGGCAAGTATAAGCTCGTTTGAACTTGGGACGATGAGATTTAGGTATTGAATATGGTATCCACACTTATATATGTACAGACTCAGGTATAATCCCTCAAAGTGGGTATTATTGGGCATTCTACAATTCCAAAATAAACTCAATGATTCCTGAACGAGGATCATAGGATAAGACTGGCTATGGAGTGGTTATCATGCAGTAGCGAATCGAATGATTGTACAAACTCTATATAAATCCACAACGGGATCTCTGTATAGCAGCTTCCTAAATTATTTAGGGGGCCCAGCACCGATCACTTGATGTAATTGCTTCTTTTGATTTTGTGTGTCTGTTAAATTGGTCTATTTAGACATCACCTAAGCCTATCGGCCAATACAGTCTGGATGATACAGTGTGCGCTGTACAGCCTTCCCCATATAATTCCTAATTTCTGATCCCTGCCTGAATATATACGAGAGCAGTGAAAAGCCTCTAGCTGTACATTCTAGGCTTTTGCTTTAAGTGTAGCGGTTAAGCTTCTGAATGCTCCAAGGGGTCGTGCTGTGACACTATGCATCAGCCCCGACATGCTATCCATCTAAGAAGCATTGAGTGTGTAGAAAACTAATTATTTCTACCTATTTTAACCGCGAGTCATTCCTAGAAAATTAGAAATTAGATCCATAATCTTCCAATCCCTCTCCCTGACCCCTAATTCTACCCAATTTACCACATAAAGAAATGGGTCTAGATAGTTGATAGATCATATTAAATCAAAAATGCTAATGCATCTGTGGGGACCATAAAATAGACCAATTGGCCAATCATCATGATGAATATTACGATACCAACTGTAGGATAGATCTTGGTAGAGAGAATAATGTGACGGTCCCGTGCAATAGAGATCTATTGATAGACTATTTGACGAAATGTTCAGATGGGTTCGGGCCCTACTCCAAACAAGGCAAAGTAATCAAAAATGCTGTACAACTAGCAAGCGTCTACGCTTTGTGATGAACAACTCATCTTGCATGAAGGAATGCAAGCGCCATGTTGATAATTTCAGCACCCACTTTAGGCAGAGTTAAATTTGATCAGAAAAGAAATCCCTCACATCAATGATGCATAATCCTACCCAATATCAACACGTTGTTTGACACGTTGTTGAATCCTCTGTGATGCTTAGACTACGGACTAACCGGAAATATGATTACTCCTATGCTATCCACAACCGCAAATTGTGGTTAGCGGTTAACCATTGGTTACCTATGTGAAGAGCTGTGAGCAGTGTGCCCACGTCAGATCCTGATAGAGCAATGATCAAAATGCAAGATATTCCGTAGTGTCCCTTACATTTAACAATTTTCCGGAGCTGTTGGCCTGATAAAGACATTTCGTCTATTGCAGAATCTGGGTATTGAAGACTTTTCGTGTTGTTCTTTCTGCATAATCTGAGAGTGAATGGATTAGTGATATAGTACTTAATAAAGTAATTTATATCAAAAGTCGACACAAGACAAAATAAAAATAAAAATGACTTCTCATGGACTTGCGATGAATAAATAGTAAGTATATAAGGGCCAGAGCATGCGATTCCGGAGGGACTGCGACTAAAACGGCCGAACAGCGAGATCAAGCTTGGAGGACAGACACCTTTGGAGGCTCAGGCCTGGACAAAAAATGAATGCTTAATGGCTCCCCCAGGATCTGTGGCAGGACATTGGGAGAGCCAGTGGGCATTCATCCGGGCACCATGGTGTGTCACGGGCTCGGTAGCTAGGAGATAAAACGAATGATATTCATATCTAACTAACTAGTAGCCATCGACGAGAATATCGAATCTGGGGAGGAAAAAGAGGAGGAAGTCTATCTGGCGAGTACAGTCTCTATAGACCTTTGTGCTGTGCGGCTTGAGCCCTTGTTTGTCCATGTTGCCTGTATGGCATCTTTTAGCATGTTGGCACTGTTTGCCTGGCGTTGAGCCGTTGCACCGTTACATGGTGTAAGTCTCCGGAGGTGTTCATCGAAGAGAGGGAACAGGCCATGGCCACGCACAAGGCGACAATACAGAAGGACAACAAGCCGTTAGTGGTCTACACAGACAGTAGCAGCTATCAGGACCAGGTGGGAGCAGCTGCGGTCATCCCAGACATGAGAGTGAAAGTGAGCCGCCATCTTGGCTCGGAAACGGTGTCTACATTGTACGTGGCAGAACTTCTAGGCATTCAAATGGCGCTGGAAGCGGTCAAACGGCGGAGGGAGGCCTGGAGGCGAGGAGAGAGGATTCATGTTGACTACTATGCTCGGTACGATGTCATAGGCACTATTCGGAGTGAATAGAGGGAGAACTCTGATTGAGAAAACTATTTGTCGTCTCGGTCTATGAGTATGTTCAAGCGGCAATAAGTCGTATGTTCCGGGTAGGCGAGAGCCTGAAGCTCTGATTGGTCAATAGTAGAATTACAACATATCAGATGTTTCGGCATATACGGAAGTCAACAATTCAGTATGGTGTGGTCATCTTCTCTGACAGTCAGGCTGCATTGAAGGCACTCCTCCGCCCCCGCATGGCCTGTGGACAGATATATCAGCGCGAGTGCTTCTGATTGCTGGACTGGTATACAAGAGAGGGGACCCCAGTGGCTATCTGATGGATTCCTGCGCACGAGGGGATACCCAGCAATAAAGCAGCTGACAGGACAGTAAAGGAAGCAGCAACAGGATCAGGACAACAATCCGGCGTGACAGTGTGGCTGGCATCAGTGACCAAGCAGAGGATACAGGGGGACATCACACAAAAGTGGCTGAAGATGTGGGAAAAGGTGCCAGAGGGAAAGCCAACAAAGCAGCTGGTCAGGGCGCCAACAGGAAAGGTACTGAGTTATTGGAAGGGCTTGCGAAAAGCCACAGCATCAGTAATGATACAGATGCGCACGGGACGGATTGGTCTGAGCCATTACTTATCCCATATCGGGGGTCAGAGAAAGCGCATGGTGCAGGTGCAGGCTGGGCAGCCAGACACCTCAACATGTCTTGCTGGCATGTCCACTTTTGACAGAGCTAAGGAAAATGATGTGGAGAAAACTGGAGGCGAAAAAGATATCCCCGACACTGGGAATAGACGAGCTGCTTTTGGAGCCGAAGGAATCAGTGGCTATTGCCAATTTCATGGTCCAAACAGGTCTGCTCTCCCAATTCAATGCAGTGGATGAGGGAGTGCTTGGTATAACAAATGAGGACAACATAGCACAGGGTAGCTGAGTGTAGGAAATGAAGAGCAGCGCGAATAGTGGCCACAACGCCAGGATCATGGTGGCCACAAGAGGAGACCAATGAATACAATAACTGCCAGGACCGGGCAGCCAACGACGGAAGTATATGAGAATGAGGAACTGGTAAGATCAGTGATATGGCAGTCCGGTAATGCAGCAAAGCCGGGTGGCCCAGCGAGAGGATGGACAGTGATGGTGATGAGTGCATACGGCTGGGTCTATGTTTGTTTAAGCTTTTGATAGATTGTTTGCATAATTCTTTTCGCAGGGACAGTGGCCGGTGGAACTAAGCCGTCGGCTGAGCCTCCTCTTCCTTCTCCAGTGCTGGCGCTGGCTGTTGACAGCTCGGAAGCGGCACTTCGAGCACTCCTGCATAGCGACATGTATATAGAGTCAGCTATAACAGCAATAATAGGTCTACTACTACTACCACTAAATATCACGTAAGTATAATGCGGTAGGCGAAAGATATGCTTGCAACAACCTTTTTGTCGCGGCTTACTGTAGGTGAAATGTATACCATAAGGCGCTGCAACTGACCAAATGTCCTTCAAGTTCTCCAACAGCCAGGGACATATTGGGTTATTATTGATCTCAAATGGACCGTGACGGCATTCGAGGAAAACATCACGTAGGTTGCACACGGAAGCGACTGACTTAACAGTGAACGCAAGCTGCATTATCCATCATAATTTCCTCTTAAAACTTGGTGCCAAAAAAAGTCAATTGTGACTCAGTTAATGCTGGGGACTGCCAGCCTGCTCCAGGCTTCATATGGTGTCCTCTTTACCACAGACGAGACATGGATGTGGAGGCTCCGTAGTAGCAATAATTCAAGGAAGGGAGGGGGATATGTGGAGCCATATAGATGAGTCAACAGCCAATGTTGTCTACTATGTTCCCGGGTAAAATCGTCTTCCACAAAAAATCGCTGTCTCATCAATACAGAGATACCCCCATCGATACTAATTAGGAGTTTCAATGAATCAGGAATCGCATCCTGAAATAGCCAAGCCTCGTGGCTTTACATCGAATTCAAAGGCAAAGAAGAGGGGTGGTTGGACCATGATCCGAGATCTATCACATGGTTCCTACAGCTAAAAGAGGGACTAAAGATACTTGTCAACCGATACTGCTCGGCAATCTACAAAGCCATGCAATTATTTGAAGACAAGCCAAGTACGTCCAGACACTACAGTGCGCTCCAACTAATTTTCGAAAAGACCCAGGAATATGGCTAGGGTTTGAGAAAAGGAACGTTTTCACGCGATCCTTCCTGTCAGAATCAATTATAGACGACAATTTCCACCGTGCAGTATACTGGATGGAAACAACAGGGGAGGCTCTGAGTGTTGCTAAGAGTGAGATAGCGCGACTTTGTACTTCAATCCAGCGCACTGCTAATGAAATCCATATAATGTGTGAGGTTGTACTGGATGCTTTCGCACAGTCCACTACTATTCAGGGAGGTGAATGGGGGTGAGGACCAGAATTGACTGTCAAAATGTATTTCTAATGTGTAAATCTAAAGTCCAACCGTTTATTCCCCTCGTCCTTCGTCGTAGCCAAGTAATTTATCTTCTCGTCCTTTGACATAGCGTTCCACTTCCTATCGCGGCTAGCATTACGCCAGACATAGTATACCTTAGTGAGCAGGTAGATAAAAATGTTCATAATCACTAAGCCAACAAGAACACGATTTCCTCTCTTATAGCGAGGTGAATCATCTATTTCCAGTTAGATTAGGGTAAAGTGGTGAGATGGAAATGAAGTCTATACCTGCTCGATAGATATTTGAAGAAATGATACCCGATGCCTGCACGCACATGTTATACATGGCGGCAGATACGGTCCGCGAACGAACGGTATTTGAGTTCCTTGAATTCCAGGCAACCTGGATCGGATGTGCTGTTGCAATCATCTTAGTCCCCAATTTTGTTAATCCAGAAGGCCATGCTTGACTAGAACCTACCGTATGGAAGCGACAAAAGCAATGTCACGATGGCCCATGCCACCCATCTATTTATAGAATTTATATCAACCGCATACAGGTATACGACAAACGGCAAAGCCCAGAACTGAGGAAACATGGCGACCAGGGTTAGCTCGCCGAGTATTTCAGACACACACGTCAATGCTAACATAGTGAAGATTTGCGCAACTTGACTAGGAATGGTGAGAAGATTAGTGACAAATGTGTCAAAACCCATGCCCTTCAATGTTAGTGTCAAGTACTGCGAGGGTGTCTGGCTGGGAATTTGGAATGTGAGGCCCAGGGCATATAATGGCCATAGGTCAAAGTCGCATAAACTCTTCCAGAGGAGCTTAGGTGTTATTGGCTCGCGGTTGTGCATTGTTCCTTTGCTTGGGTCGTCACGAATGACACGATTAATAATTATTGTTTCTTCGCTGGTAGGTGTTAGATTACCGTATAGGAAAAATAGGATAGGGCATAAGCGAACACTCACCGGGGACTAAACCAGCCTTTCTTGCCCCGGCCCCAGCTGGCAGTTTGACAGGGTCCAGGTGGCATGAGAATGAATGCGGAAAGACCGATTATCAACGTTATGAGACCCTTTGAGTTTTTGTTAGTTCTGGCCGAAAATACTCGACCTTGTTACTTACCTCGATGAGAAATAGCCACCGCCATCCAGATTGGCCATTGACACCACGTAGATGCAACAGCCCAAAGGCTAGAAAGCTTGATAAGATGTCGGCCAGATGTAAAGCTGTCCAAAAGAAGCTAAGCCGAATGGAAAGCTCATGAGACTTGTAAAAGTATGATAGATACAGGATCACCTGTAGTGGCAAGTTAACAAGGCAGATGTGTGAGTCGATTGTGACACTTACGTCGGGTATGAATCCTCCCTGGATAATTGCAAGAAGAGACCGACAAGCAAGATAGGATGACCTCCCCTTGAGGCCATATTGGGCCATACTAACGACTGACCAAAGAGTCATCTGCATAGGGATCCATCTGTCTGGCCCTATCCACTTGCTGACGAGTTGCGAGGGCAGTTCAGCGCAAAGAAACGAGAGCCTAAAGACAGTATTTCCCAAGTTGTAGTCTGGAAAGAGTGAGCAGTTGACCAGAACGAAGGCAGATGATACTGTCTAACCATTGGTAGTAAGACCCAAGTCCTCAAGAAAATTATCGGTTAATGCCTGTTGAAGATTTGAGCGATCTAACTCCAAAGCCATGAACATAATACAGGTAAACAGCATGATCCGAAAATCAATCTTGCGGACTAATTTGTGTTCCTCTCCCCAAGTCCATCTTGCAGATGGATCAAACCGGTGCAAGTTCTCCCAGTCATCCCCTGGCAGGTATTCCTTCGCAATTTCCGGATTGTCGTAGACTGATGGCTGAGTTGCAATGGCATCGGGGTCATACTTCTTGCCTTTCTGGAACCAGAATCTGCGCCCGCTTCCTTGCTCTCCCAGAGCTGGGATATCTTGATCGCTGGCTTGGTCTGTCTCGTTCGAGAGAGATGTGACTGTTTGAGTGGCTGTCTTCTTAGATGCACTTGGTAGGTAGACCGTGGGCATCTTTGGAATGTCGGACAGACAAGGTCTTCTTGTTCCTGGAGACTATGTACAATTGAGGCATATCGGATAATGGCATACAGCTATATACTCGTGAATTTGTTGCATTCAGAACTGAGGCACCTGGCCAAGGGTAATCTAGCCCATGCTAGCCTCTTGCACGTTCTTGGCAAGATCTTGCATCATTCGGTTGACTCCGTAGTAATACATGACATGCCGAGTATTAGAAGTTAATCGATAAATGTGGTTGGGATAGGCGATACCAGACATGACGCTGAAGCACGATGGTATACATCTACCCCGCAGACAAATCCAAATTGGTAGTATTCGACTAATTTGATTTCGATCAATTTGATTAGACAGAGATAACAATTAACTTCGGGGAGAGGTGGGGGCTAATGTCAAGCTAGATTGGCGGGCACAAGCAACCATGCAATTAGGGCAGCTTAAATGTTTACTTTACCCTGTACCCTTGAACCCAATTTCACAATTCAACTAAAGCATGGTGACATACTTCGAAAAAATTTGGTAGGAGGTTTTCAGCCATGTGAGAGACGCCAAGGGTTGCGTAACTGGAATAGCAAATGATATGATCGGCTATCGGGCAGCCGCATGCAATGGCGAGATATTGCATAATCCTCAGTCATGGTTGCAACTTCACACTTCCTGCTTCAGGCGATTATCGACTGTATATTGCGAGATACATAATCTCGAGATGAGGGGTCCGGAAGCACGGCACAATTCACATGCCAACTATATGCACAAGAAGTGCATATAAATACAGACGGTCAGAACTCCATATACTGCTCAATGAATCTAGTCAACCAAAGATCAACACAGACCCCAGACGGAGAGCACATTTTCAATGGCCCCCTCTATCGCCGACAGCACTCCAACCCCAGTGGTTCCAATCGCAAAAGATACTGTCCCAGCAGTGGATTCGCCCCAAAGGGAACCTCTGAAGTTGCGCGGCTCCCTAGACTCATTCGATTCCTTCGACGTTACCACCGTCATCGGCCGGGAATTTCCAACAGCCAACTTGAAAGAGTGGCTCAGTGCCCCCAACTCCGATGAGTTACTCCGGGATCTTGCCATCACCAGTAATTAAATGCGCTTGGCATCACACCAATAAAAGAACAACTAATAAGTTATTCACTTTAGTTTCCCAACGTGGTGTCGTCTTCTTCCGCAAGCAAGATGAGCTAGACGACAACTTGCAGAAGGAACTCATCCAGCGCCTGGGCCTTCTGACCGGCAAACCCAGTACATCTAGTCTTCACGTGCACCCAATTCACAACGCAAGGCGTGAACATGCTGCCAAAGACGACGAAATCAGTGTCATTACCTCCAGGGATAATGAGAAACTGTATAGAGATCGTTATAGTAAGATAACGCAGAGTGGCAGAAAACAATGGCACAGCGATATCACCTTTGAGCCCATTCCTAGTGATTATACCGTTTTGCGTCTGACAGAGCTGCCCAAGACTGGTGGTGGTAAGTCAAGTCATCTCGATCTTCGCGAGTGAGAGGTGTGATACTGATCAACTGGGTCAGATACACTCTGGGCCTCTGGATATGAGGTATATGATCGCATTTCGAAGCCATATCAAAAGTTCTTGGATAGCTTGACGGCAACGTATGCCCAACCCACGTTCAACCAGGTTGCCAAGGAGAATGACTTTGAGATCTTCACTGGTCCTCGGGGTGCACCAGAGAATGTGGGCGAGGTGTTGAAGGCCATTCATCCTGTTATCCGTACTAACCCCGTAACGGGCTGGAAGAGTGTGTTTGCTGTGGGACACCACGTTGCTAAAATAAATGACCTTTCTGAGGAGGAAAGCGATCATTTGCTGAGGTGGTTTGTGACTTTGATCGTTGAGAATCATGATTTGCAGGCTCGTCTAAGGTGGCAGAATCCGAATGATTTGGGTAAGTAGTAGCTTTCCCTTCCTTTTATTTAATCCGGGGCTGACGCTATTACTCTGAACAGCTATCTGGGATAACCGCAGCGTCTACCATGCGGCAACGTTCGACTACGATAATCTTGGTCCGAGAACAGGCCATCGTGTAGTTGGTCTAGGGGAGAAGCCATACTTCGATCCGAAGAGCACAAGTCGACGGGAGGCATTGGAGCAAACGGAAGCATAGGTAGTTGACTTACTGAGCGGCCGTGTCTTTTCCAAATAGGCTCAGAAGGCTCACTGATTGGGGTTGACTCGAAATATAGAAAAGCAGAAAACATTAGTTTGTCTCTATACATCTAAATATATCCCGAGGTATTATATACGGGAATTATCTGGTAACTAAACAACGCATTAGAGAGATTGAGGCCCTCATGGGCTAGCATCCTGCTCTTTTTCTTTTTCGCCCTTCTCCCTCCGATACTTCAGCCAGTTCACAAGAACATAGAAACTGGAGATCACCAGTCCTCCAGCTGCAAGACCGACACCCATGTACAGGGCTCCGCGGTATCCCTTCAATGTGTTTGTACCACCATCGTTGACATGTGACTCCACTGTACCTGCGAAGCCGAGGCCGATAGAAATAGAATAGTTGACGGTCGTGCTAACAAGGGAAGCAGCAAGACCTTGGTGTTTACGGGGCATGGCGTTGCTCAGAAGGAGAGTGCCCGATGGGAAGGACATGTCCCTGCTTGTCATTAGACCATCTTTTTATGAACTGCGAAGAGACTGGAGAACTTACATTCCCCATGGGGTAACCAAACTGGCAAAAAACGCTTGACCCCAGTAGATCTGGTCGACGGGCAAGGTTGCTACGAGGCAAAGACCAACTGTATATGCGCTCATAGAGCAGAACATAATAACGCTCGGTGGAAGATAACCAAGCAGAACACCAGTGGTGATAGATGCGATAGCACCCGAAACTGCAGCACCTGAAAATTTGGCCGTCGCAAGAAGAGGCGTATCTCCCTTAATAACCAGCATGAACTGGTAAAAGTAGTAGACGATAATACCCATGCTAGACCAGCCTGCTGCAATACAACTAAGTACCCAGGCGAGGTCACCGGTGAAAATCGAACGAGGGAGCAGAGGGCACTTGGCAGAGCGTTCGACAAAGGCAAATGCAAACAAGGACAGGAACCCGATGATCAGAAGGACGTAGACATATGGATTACTCCATCCAACAAGCGGCGCCTGGTTCCATGCGAAGTTGATCAAGACCAAACCTATAATACCCGCTGTGGCGCCTAGGACGTCCAACCGGATCACCACAGGCAAATGATCATCTTCGGATTTCGAATGTGGCAAGAAAGGAATAATGATATATCCTAGCCCAGCAAAGGCCACGCATACAATGGCCAGCACCCAGTATCCCCATGGCCACCAGACAAGCTGCGCGAAGATCGACGAAAACGCCGCACCCACAATATATCCTCCCGGAGCCGTCGCACCAAACAAACTAAACGCCATAGCCTTCCTCAACCCCGGCGGGTATGTCCTCCCAAAAATCGCCACCGCATTTGGAAGCAGCATTGCCGGCCCAATGCCCTGAAATGCGCGACAGCAGTCGAAAAAAATCCGGTTTGAGTACACACTGAATCCCGCCAGCAGCGACCAGAGTGCAAACCACAGGAATCCAGCGACGAACATAAGCCGGTGACCCCACATATCGCCCATGCGTCCGGAGACCAAGATGAACGTTCCAACCGTCAAACTATATGCTGCCGGGAACCAGGAGAGCTCGCCGGGGTCTGTTGTGCTGAAACTGGCGCCAATGATGTGCGCAGGGACGATACCCATACCTAGGGCTGCCTGGGTCATGAACTGTGCCATGCACACAATAGTAACGAAGATTATCTCGTGCCATAGTGACTTTGGAGGGCCGATGTTCGATTGTGATGTTTCCACGCGAGTCATGGACTCAGGCTCATTCCCGTCCGCTTCTTGCTCGTGGTTGCGCTTCGATTCATCATGTGGCACCTCGGGCTCAGGATGGTGTGTCACTGACGAAGCGGAGGCCATCGTCTGCGCTGAATGAGTGACAAGTAGGTTTGCTGTCCATGTTTCGGGAAACTGATTCTTTTAAGATGAAAAGAAGCTCAAGTGTCGGCCCGTTATCGGGCTTCGAGCCATCTAAGCTATCGTGGGTCCTTTGCAGCGAAAATTTTCAATGACAGTTCTAGAAAGCCCCGCCAGGCCCCTGACGATCGGATTTGATTCGGCGATGGTCAACATCGGGTTTACGGATATAGACTTATCAATCAGGATCGAGAATTCTCACATTTCGGTGATATCATATTGGGCCCGAATGAGATAATTCTAGAATCATTCCTTCATGAGGGTAATAAAGTCCGACACAGGGCAAGATGCCCCGGACTCACCATGAAAGGAAAGATAATCCACTGGCCGGTCGTGGAATGATACTGCAGCAGATAGACGACCAGCGTGCACGGATCTGAATATCGCGGTATCCGCATAATCTCCGAGAGCTTGGCCAAATACCGGAGTCTTACACACTACTCTGCAGTCATTCTTCGTGTTTGGTTTTCCTTTTTGGAGTTGAGATAAACTTAATCTGCAATTAAATAGTAATACAGTAGCCAGCCCTACCAGCCCTCACAACACGCAATGTCGTCCAACAACTCGTAAATCCGCGCCGGCCATAAAGCTGCTGCCATCACCTAAAATAAAGACCACCGGAGGCCGATACCCGTCGGAAGTGCTCAACCAGCTCGGCATTTTTGTTCTGGCCATGATGACTCCACGCCAGAGAAAACGGTGAGCATACCGATGATCGTGCGCTTATCCAGATGGAAAAGGTCAGTCACTGATCAGGGGGTCTTTGTGGCTCTTTGACCTCACGGTATTATTATTATTATTTAATCAAGTTTATTGTCCATACCGAGCTCTAGAGCTATGACAGACCATATTCGTGGACTTGATGCCGATAACTATCTACAGTCTCTTATCCCTATGAGTTCCTGAGGCGCTAGCCCCCTCCTATATTCTTTCTGATCCTTTTCCTCGCCCCAAGCCGCCTGTATGCGCAGGGCTTTCAAGCAGAGTGCTCTCCTTGTGTTTCGGAGCAGGGTGGGTGTGGCCTGAGCTGGGATTCAGCTTAGGCTACCCTCCCTGCTACCCTTCTCCTGTTCTGATCGCCTCCTCTAGTGCTTCCAGTCCCCATTCATCATCTCTTCGAGCCCTTTCCGCCATCCGTTGTGGGTGCGCCCGGGGTAGAGCTACACTGGTGCTGGCCAGGAATTGTAGCAGTGCCCTTGTAGCTTTGGGCTCTCCTAGAAGTCGTCCTTGTGGGTGCTCTTCTGCAGCAGTGGGTCTCATAACTCCATCCAGCTCCAGATCCTTGTAGAGCCTGTTTCGTTGATGTCGCCATTTTCGGCATTCAAAGAGAAGATGGTGTATTGTCTCCCTTGATAGGCCACAATCTATACAGGTTGCATCCTCTTGGGCCTGGATCTGATGTAGGTGTGCTCCAATGACCGCATGTCCTGACTTCAGTTGAAAATACCGGCTTGCTAGGTGTTTTGGAGCTGCTGCAGCTGTAGGGTCTAGCTGCCAGTTTCTCTGTGGCCTGTATATTCGTTGGCCTTGTTGGGAACGCTTACTGAGCTTCTTAGTGAGCCATCTTTGCCTTTGTGCTGTAATGGCTTCCGTTCGGGCTCTACCAGCAAACGCTAGGGAGATCTCCTTTGGGCCCCTTCCTGGAGGTTTGCTAGCTGCTTGTTTCGCCACCTGGTCTGCTTTTTCATTCCCCTCTACTCCTGCGTGTCCTGGGACCCATTGGATAGTGGGTTGGCGACCTTGGGTGTGTAGTCTCTTGGCTATAGCATGAGCTTGGATTGCTAATGCTTGGCCTGGTCCTGGCTGGGTATGTTGCAGCCTTGCAATGGCGGCTTGGGAGTCCAGCAGGATAGTGACTGGTCTTTGATCTCCCACCTTCTCTGCTGCCTGGAGTGCTCGAACAACTCCAAGAAGCTCTGCATCGAAGACCTCATACCCTCTGCCCAATGAGAATCCTTGGGTCTTCCATGTCCCTCCTGGTTCTTGCCATGCAAGCCCTGCTCCACACCTGCCGTTCTCCAGTCTAGATCCATCTGACCAGATTGCTAGTCCAGGAGTAAGAGATTGTGCTGCTGCTAGGGCCTCTGGACCTGGTAGTACCTCTATTCTGCCTGGGAACTGGTTATTGGTCGTCTGTATCGTGCTTTCAAAGCCCTCAGATGGGTCTGCTGGTAGGATATTGGCTAGTTGTCGGGCTAGATGTTGTCCCAGGGACCATGGGCCTCGATTGCTGCTGTCAGCCCATCTTCGGTTTCCTGGGGTCTGCTCCCCAGGCTGGGCGTGTTGATCCCCTTCCCGGAAGCTCACTGGGAGGATCTTCTTAGCTGGGTGGTTCTCGGGTAGGCTAAGCAGCCGGGTAGTGTATTTCAATTGTCGGGCCTCCAATAGGGCCTCTGCTGGAGTCAGGCTCGCTTCCCGAACTAGTGGCCCTACAGGAGTGGATTTCAACATGCCAGTGATAGCCCGGGCCTGTCGATTGATCATGAGCTGTATGCCCACTAGTCGATCCTTCTGGCCCTGCCACCAGAGCTCTGCCCCATACAGGGCCACTGACTGTACTGCTGCCACTTGGACCTGGCGGGCTAGTCCTGGGGCAAGTCCATGATTCTGGCATAGGCGTTGTACCTTGTTCTCTGCAGCCCGTGCCTTGCGCATGCAGGTCTGATAGTGGGCCTTGAGATTCAGTCCAGAATCAAGCCAGACCCCAAGCCATCGCGTTGCCTCTGGGTTGAAGGGCACACAGTGGCCATCTACTTTCACTCGTGCTCGTTGGATCTGATCTTTCAGATCCCGGCCCCGTTTTCGAGTAAGCAGGACAGCTTCTGTTTTCCCTGCATCAAACTGGACCGCATTGTCATGTCCCCACTCAATGGCCACCTTGGCTGCTTCTTGCAGTTTATCACAGACCTCTCTAACTGAATATCCTGGAGCGAGTAGGCCTATGTCATCTGCAAATGAGAGACACTGAATACCATTCACTCTCCTCTCAATCGTGTCAAATACGCCGCTGAGGTAGATGATGAAGAGAATTGGTGACACTGGTGAGCCCTGTGGCACCCCTGAGTTGATTGGGTGTGCTTGGCACTGTGTGTTGTCGATTTGCAGTTGAACCCATCGGTCAGTTAGGAAAGATTGTACCCATCGGATCAGATCCCCATCTAGGCCGAATTCAACCAGCCGGTTCACCAGTCGGCTCCGATTGACATGGTCAAATGCTCCTTTCACATCCAGGAACAGCGCTCCCACGAGCTGCCGGACTTTCCAGGCTTCATGGGTATGCTGTACCAGACATGCCACTGCATCAATCGCACTCCGTTGTTTGCGACTTCCCATCTGTCCCGGGTGTAGTACTCCCATAGCCTCACAGTGGTGGGCAATTGCATCCGCTGCCATCTTCTCAACCACTTTCCCTAGGCAGTTCAGTAAGCTAATCACCCGATAGGCCTTCACCGCTGTGTAATCCGATTTGTTGGGTTTCCTTAACAAGATGCCCTTTGCCACCTTCCACACTGGTGGATGTAGGCCTAGTCGGAAACATTGTCGGGCTAGAGCAACGATTCTGGGGCTGTCCCACTCCCATAAGAGCCGGAGAGCTCGAAAGTTCAGCCGATCAATTCCTGGGGCTTTCTGGACTGCCTGGTGAAACAGCGCTTGTCTAACCAATTCCTCATCCACCTGGCTGTGCCAAGACCCTCGGGGGATTTCAACTTCCCAGTTATCTCCTGGTGTCTGGGGGAAGGCTGTCTCCCGAATCAGGGTCTCCTTTTCATCAATGGAGCTGGCAAGTTGTCCCTGAGGTCCATGCAGTGTTGGGGTAGTTGTGGCTGTTCTGGGCTTTGTGTATCTTAGAGCCTGCCAGCATCTTGCAGTGTCCTCAGGGCCTGGGTGAGCTGTTGCCCCTCCCAGGAAGGTTTCCCAACAGGTGCGTTTTGCTTGTCGGATGGCTCGATAGTAGCTATTCCGGACCTCCCTCAGCTCCGCTGTGGAAATTCCTTGTTCTTGCCATGTTCGCCTTGCATGACTGTAGATCCTGCGGGCTTCTTTGATCTCTGTTCCCCACCAGCGTTTTGACAGTGGAGTTACCCGTAGCTGTTTTGCATGTTGATCTAGTACTGCTGTCAGGGCTTCCTGGATCCATATGGCTTCCCCAGCTAGGTCTTCTGATGAGCAGGAGTCTCCCAAATAGGGTCTAGGTTGTGTTCTTGTTTGCCAATCTCCTTTGGCTTCCTCCAGGGCCTGTGGGTTGGCTTGAAGTGTCTGAATTTGCCACCCTGTTACATCCTGTGAGGGCATTGCGGATGTTCGCTCCAGAGAGGTCCATTCCATGACTATCAGTTCATGATCTGACCCAGTTGGGTGTTCTTGGTCAATCCCCCATGTTTCCAGAGGCCCCATACTAACCGTGGTTAGAGCCAAATCGATAATTGAGATACCTGGAGTTCTTTTCGGTCGAGTGGGAACCCCCAGCTCATTATTGATGTAGAGGCCTGCTTTATCTATCAGGCCTTCCAATGGTCCAGCATTCACTCGGGCTCTCACAAGTGGGTTCCATAGTGGGCTATGGGCGTTGAAATCTCCAACAAGCAGGCATCTTCCCTCAATGACCTGTTCCCACTGCACATCCTCTAGCGCTCTCCTCTGTCTTTCACTTTCCCCCTGCCAACAATGGCCAATTCCCAGCCAGTTATCGTAGCAGTTGACAATTCGGGTTCTTCGTACTTTCTCTCGGGCCCGATTCAGCTCCCATACATCCATTGCTATAAGGTATGGATGATCAATGAGGTCTGTTCTGGCCTCCACAATCACCTTATTCACTAGATCCCGCCGGATCGCTATCACTACTCGCCAGTCACGAGGAGACCCCACTTCTGGCCAATATATCTGATATCCTCCATGTCGGAACTCCGTATCGATATATGGTTCCTGTAGACATGCTAGTCCCACCCCTAGCTCCAGCCCAGCCTCCAAAGCCGCAACAGTGACTGCATAGGTCTTGCGGCAATTATGTTGGAGTAGTCGCATTAGTGGGCTGTTAACTGTCTTGGGGTGTCAGTGCCCCTCATCTCTATGTCCTCCTCTCGGCCGGTTGTCAAGCTAGGCCCCAGATATCGCTGGGTCTGGGGGCTGTTTGGGGCTGAGCTGCTCCGTGGTCGTGTTTGATGTTGGTCTCGGTTGACCACTGTGAACCATGGTGAGCTCGGGATAATTGGCTCAGGGCTATTCACTCGTTGGGGACTCTCAGCCGGCAAGAATGTGTTCTTAGATTGTGCATTTCTCTTCCTCAGTTCCTTCCTCGCTGTTCGTTTAGCAGGGCAGTTCCCTGCAGTTGCTGGGTGTGGGCCTCCACAGGTGCCGCATTTGGCTGGGATGTGTTTGCAGGTGGTTCCTGGTTTGGCTGGGCAGTCTACTACCCGGCAGACATGTTCAGTGCCCTCATGTGGTCCTGCGCATATAAAGCAGCATGGTGGGCGGTCCCCACAGGCTTTGAAGCTTCGGTGGCCCAATTGGCAGCACCTGGGGCAGACTGTATCCACTCCTGTCTCCCAGTACTGCTCTGTCCTGTACCGGGAACCTCCAAAGCGAATGCCATTGATGAGGAGCTTCCGGGCTTCCTCTAGTGAACCAACTGTAATAACAATAGTTGAGCCCTTTTGGTTGCTGTTGTGCAGCTCCTTTGAGCTCCGGAGCCATGTTGGGTTTCTCTTCAGCTGGTGTTCGGTGCCCAGCTCAATCTCTTCACGAGCCAAAGCCAGGCCACAGGTGAGGTAACGTCTAATGGGTACCCCATGAACCTTGACACGGTACCATTGCTCCGGTAGCTCAGCTGATATCACTGCTGGGTCTGCCTGTCGAGCTGCAGTTACTAATAAGTCTTTGTAGTCGGGTAGTAGCATAGAGCCCAGGGTGCCTTTCTCCAGGAGGATTGTTACCGCCCCAGTATTGGTGTATCCTGCATCCACCACCCGGATGAACGCCGGGAAGTGTTCCTTTGCAACTGCTCGGTTGATGGCCAGAATGATATCCTCTCTCTCTGATCTTGGGGCATCCTTGCCTCCCTCGCGGCGAAATAGAATTCTCCGTGCCTCCTTGGGGCTGTCCTTGGCTGACTTAAGTTTGGTTGGATCAGGCTTGCCAGCTACAGCACCTGCTTGGATTTGTCGGTTTTTCTGCTTCTTTTTGGTGACCTCCTGCCATTCCTGTCCTCCAGGTCTAGTGGAGAGTAGTGCAGCTAGATCTGCAAATGTGGGTTTCTGCTTTGATTTTTGGCTCGTCACTTCTGTTGTCTTGGAGATCATGCCGTTATTGTGTCGGTTCATTTGACTCAATTGGGCATTGGTTGTTGGTGTATCTTGCTTCACTGGTCCAATTCGCTGTATAGTGTGTTGGGCCTCCATGAGCTCTGTACGAAGCTTGCTGACTTCCAGTTCCAGATTCGTGATTCGCTCAATATAGGCTCCTTCATGGAGTTGTTGTTCTGCTTTCCAGTTGGATAGCTCCTCTGCCATATGTGCTTGCACCTGTTCTAGGACCACCTGGTACATTTCCTGTTGCTGTGTTTGGGCTGCTTCTAGGGCCCCCACTAATACCTGGGCGTGCTTGCTTGCATCCAGTAGGGAAGCCTGATGCTTTGGCCTACCAATCAATGACTTTTGTAGAACCTTTCGTTGTCTGATTCCACTTCTAGCCTCACTGGCCCGGCTGGGGGTCTTGCTGGACTCCCCAGGTTGCCAGTGCTCCTGGTTTTCGTTTTCCTCTATGCTCATGATCTCCACACTGCTATCACTGAGCATAGGCTGCATCACATCTCTGGATCGCCGGTGGGTTGGTGTTGGGGTGTCTGGCATGTCCGGTGTTCCCGTGAGCTGGGAGGCCACGTTGCCCATCCCTGGGGGCGACGCGTGCGATATACCACCACCACGGGGTCTCTGTGCCTCCATGGTGGTTTATAGGTGCCAGAAGGCCCCTATCGGTCGATTAACGCGTGAAAAAGACGTGTTTTTCGTGGGTGCTGATTTTGGTGTTGATCACCTCACGGTACTCATGGCCATGAATATAGCCGTCCATTTAGTAGTCTGCATTTTTATGATAACGGATAGTTATCAGCTAGTATGTAACTCTCAGACCCAGCAGAGTGATCTAGAAGCCAGCAGAGCGTTTAGAAAATGTTCAATTATCCCGGTTGGAATCCAGATGCTCACTGTGACAAAGACCAATCATGGCAAACAAAGAGCTAGCCGCGCCTCAATCAGCAGGGATGTATTGCCGCCATCCAGGTAACCAGCCACTATTCTCCTAATCCTGTTTACTGTCTTCAATCTTTCTTGCTTGAAACCTCTCAAGCGCCAACATAACACCAGTTAAACCCGCCCCAATCCCTTCCCAAAACGCCACATACAACCAAGCTTCCCCCTGTATCCCAAGCAAAGCCGCAGTAAGCATCCTCATCGGAATAGTCGCTGCAAAGAAAGCACGATTATCCTGGACAAACGCCAGGATGTAATATATCCCCATCGCAACGGCGGCTAACGCATTCGCTCGTATCGCTGGGAGCGATGCGTCTGGTAATGATAGCGTGAATAGCATGGATCTAGGAAAGAGGAAGATACAAATCCCCGTGAGAAAAGAGCTTGTGCCGAAAGCGAGAATTGTATATGCTGTGGGTGAAGGCATGGTTGGCTTGGTTGTAGTTGGAGAAGTCGGCGAATGCGGAGATGGTCGTTTTGGAAACTACTTTTATGCCTGAGGCATTATACAATACGAGTCTGGATAGGTTGAAATGACATCGATGCCCCATCACCAAGTTCTACAACAGCCCTAAGCACAAAGGAACAATATGCTCGAGAAACATGATAAATTTAATAAATAAACTATGAGATACACATTTCGAACCTCGGGAACGGAACGCAGCAAATGTAATATCATTTCCTAAATTTAATGCAACCACCAACACTCGGAAACCCGTCAAATATTGATATATATCACACATCACTCAGAAAACCATTACTTGTTACCCTTGTATGAACCCCGAGACTCGTCCGGAAGTTGCGGTAAACCCGTTAGCACCATCCTACCCTTATACTCGACAGTGCTGACCATGCAGATCTTGCTCTTGCAAATAGCCATAGAACCGTCCGACATGCAGGGCTTGCCGTTGGAAATAGCAGTTGGTGACGCGGAGGGTAGAGGAGTCTGGGACGACAGAGGGAGTACGGGCGTGCCACTGACACAACAACATTTACCAGCGATGGTAGAACCGGCGAGGGAGATGATGGTGGGGATAGACAGCTCCATTGTGATTATGTAGTGGTGGTAGAAGATAATAGAACAGTAAGCACGTAGACATACCCCAGGCTTGATATTGAGTCACTCCTGTACCACTCATTTATTAACGCTGCCTTTATGAGTCATGAGGCATATAAATGGCGACATAGAAAGTTCATATAATCTAAAGGGGGCCATGGAATACAGATATTGATCCCGGGTGTAGATAAGGGCGGATAAAATAAAGAAACACAAAAAAAAATCACCACAAAGTAAAGGCGAAGTATCTAGAAGAAGAGAAGACAAACAAAGAACAGAAGCAGAAGAAACCTCCCTCCATAGATTACACCCCCCGAAGCGCGATGGTCTGACAAACACATTCAATAGGCACAACACAAAGCACCACCTTCCTGCTCGGCCCAGTCCTCATTGCTTACACAGTGGTGGCACCAGAGAGTATTATCCGAGTCATACCGCTGTTTGATAGCATGCAGCCTGAGATCGTTGGGACTTCAGAATGACCAATGCCAATTGACTCTGTGTGGGTTTCCCTGTCTCAATTATCAGTTCGGATTAATTATTGGAAAACAAATAGCGTGGACTTACCTCATTGTGATACACGCCAGAATTAGGTGCAAGTTGCTTTAAGAATCTGATTTATCGCCTCATTGGGCGGACTTGGTGGGCTTCTTGATCTCGTACGAAGCAATGCTTTAATTGATGAGGGTTGCTCTTGTGATTGCACGTAGTTTGAGGGTGTTATTGGCTCCCAATCACTACCCTGGCTTCGGGGAGGGTGATTGGTGTACGAAGCCAAGTATCGAGCTTTGAAGGCACCTCATCAGGGTCAAAAGGATTTAAAAAAAGCTGCCGTGAAGCTATTATTTTTGATAGCATTGAGCTTGAAAGCTTCAGTCCGGGACTGTTTTTCTTCCGCTTTCGAGGTTCCAATGGGGCGGTTAAGGATCCTCGACGTGAAATAGACACATACATACATCTACCTAAACTACCATCGATCATCTAAATACAGGTACAATTTGGCCCATATTAGAGGCGTTCAGGAGTTCACCTATTGGTCCGACTATTTTTCTCTACGTCGGACTAGCTTCCTTTTATGACTTGTTAGCCATTCGGCCCGACATAGATCCTCATCATATTGAGGGCTGAACGAAGTCTGACTGTGCCTTGATCATGTAGTTATAAGAATACATATACGCAGAACATGGGCAAGTGTACTGCAGGATGGGCTGTACTATGTACATAACAGGCCAGATGTCACGGGCTCGGAATAGAAGATAATAATGAATCGATGTTCCTATCTAAGCTATTGTAGCCATCGACGAGAATATTGAATCTGGGGAGGAAAAAGAGGAGGAAGTCTATCTGGCGAGTACAGTCTCTATAGACCTTTGTGCGGTGCGTCTTGAGCCCTTGTTTGTCCATGTTGCCTGTATGGCATCTTTTATCATGTTGGCACTGTTTGTCTGGCGTTGAGCCGTTGCACCGTTACAAAAGTCAAGGCTAACCCGCATACGATGCATCATGTCCAACGTTTAACCGTCCCTGCATCACCCCATTAGAAGGAATCAAAATAATGCTCTAATCCCTAGTAGGCAACAAAGATATATTTCGCCGAGTAATTCTTTGTTAGGATGAAGACTTGAAGACTTGAATATGGGGCATTGCATCAACACTCACCACATCAGAAACATAGTCCTTTCCAACCCATAACCCGTAAACGGTACGAGTACGAGCCCCACAAGTTTCCACTCGAGCTCGGATTCGTATTCTGTTCCGAGTCAGGAATCTTCATGAACATCCAGGGTCTTGTCCGCGTATTTGGAAACATGCAAAGCGAAGAAATGACATGGGCACTGCCTGATGTATGGTATAAAAACCACCCGATGTCAGTTAATATGGTTAGGAATAGTTCAGTCATTTTAGAACTAAAATGCGAATCCAAACTGTTTTGCTGGGCACTATCGCCTAGGCTCAGGTCATTGCATCTCATAGCGATTCAGCCCTCAATCATCGAATTGACCGATATGACATCGCACCACCAGCCCCGGAACCGATCACTATCACCAAACTCCCCCTCCCCCCGGTTGCACCCAATACGAAGCCAGGCTCTTGCGCTCACCAGACAGGCTGCCTCGACCGCACCTCTTCCCAGCAGAGCGGAAACTTCCTCCCCGACGGCAATCACATCGTTGTCAGCGCGAACTTCACCGGTGCACCAGCATCCCCCAATCCAGCAAGCATATATACCGGTGTCCAGTTGATTCTAGTTAAAACCGACAACACGACCTTTCCCAACGGCGACCCCTGGAAATGCGTTACCTGCGGGGTGTCGAAGAACAGCAGCGTGGGAAGTACTGAATTACTTTCGTATCCGCAGGCATTCAAAGACGGAAAGCGCGTGCTTGTTGAAGCGAACATCGTTAGTTGCGGAGAGGAACTACTGACCAGCGAGAAATGCACCCCTGAAAAGATTCATATCTACCCTATCCGATGGGACAACAAAGCCAATGGATCGGGACCTGGCGGTACAATTCGGGAACTCCGAATCCATCCAGACAACGTACACGTCGGTTTTAACTCCTTCGGGATCTCAAGCGGCAAAATCGACGAGTATGGATACTTTGGTCGATTGAGATTCAACCCATCCCCGAAAACTGGCACCCCTGACGTACCTCGCTACGAGCTCGTCAACGTGACAGTCCTCTTTAACAAACACGCCTCACTACCATTCACTGCGAATGGTAGCGACCTCGTCTTCAAACCCGACACCATCACTGTCGGTGAATTCCGTGGCTTCACCGGCTCCGGAAAGGAAGTAACTTACGTCGGCAGTCCAGTTGAATCATGCAACATCGATCTCTTCGCTGCAGACCTAAATACCGGCAGAGTCCGTCGACTGACCAGCCACCCCGAATACACGGACCCAATTGACGTTTCCCCAGACGATAAATGGCAAGTCATCCTCGATACTCGTGGAACAGGCCGCCAGATGTTCTTGGCCGGATTGCGCGGTATCCCCCCAGTCACAGACATGGCGTCTGTAACAGTCACCGCATCAACGCGGAACAACGGTGCTAGACGCTTCTTCGAGCCCTGGCTTCTCGACCACGATGGTGATCGCGGGGGTTACTTCGGACAGAAGATTAATGCCGGCGGTGACGGGAATCCGGGTAGTATCAATGATCCAAATTGGAATGCTGGCGCTGATCCGCGATGGTCGCCGGACGGGACTCGGATTGTGTATTTTCAGAACTTGGTTCAGGCTCCTGCATGCGGGGGTAAGAATCCACTTGCGTGTCCGAAGTCGACAGAGCAGGGTGGGCGGACGAGTAGGGTTATGCTTGCCCATTTGACTAGTCGTGAGCCCATCAAACAGCAGCACATTGAGCCAGTTTCTTATGAGGTCCCATGGGGTACTCCGTATACACCCGGCGACAAAATGCCCGAGCGAACACACCCTGGTGCCGGTAATTACACCCTTAAGGGCAAGGACTCCGGCTCCGCGAGTGTATCTATAACTTACGACCCCAACAACCTATCTATCATAACCGTCGGCGCTACGTACCACAACTTCTCCGATGACGGGTTGAGTTTTATCAATGGTTCTGAGAAGGTCAAGTCCACGCCGCTTTCAGTTACTTTAAACCGGGTGGACTGGTTCTCGGATATTGTGTCGATGGGTGAGCAAAAGGGGACGAAGAAGACTGGTCCCGGGGGTTTCCATTTGGAGATTGATGCGATGACGAATATCTTTAATGCGAATGGAACGTTAACAACGACGATTGATGGGGAGGTGTTCAAGCAGCCGGCTAATGGGGCTTGAGTTGTTGTTTGTACATAAATAGTTCAGCCAGTAAGGCAAATTCTTTACTGAACAAAGGAATTCGTGCTTGGCTTCTCTAACTTCCCGATCCAAGATTTCGCAAAACTAAAATCTCACGATGGACCCCTCCACTGCTGAAGGAAAGGGGAACCCGAGAAGTCAAGCTCAATGTTCCCATTATTCGAAAAATCAAAATCCGCGTTAATGACACTAGGCGACGACCCTATGCCGTCACACCCCGAAGACCCAATACCCGCCTGGCCCATATCCTTCGACCTGGAGCCAGCAGACCTAGATTCCAAAATTCCATGACATACTGCGACACACCTACTAGCAGCGTCTAACGTAGAATCCATAACCGATGACCCCTCAAGCATGACCTCCACCTGCGTTATAGCCATGCCGATAAACACATAGCCCTTTACGCTCGTCTCACCATAGCAAAACCTATCATTCGCATGCTGGACCACCTTCTGCACAAACTGTTGCAGCAGGTCTCTACGTACCCCGTTCCGCTTCCTGGTAAACGTAGACCCGTCCGCATCGAGCTGCTACATGAGATCCAAGGAAACCAGCGCAACACGCGTGGTGATGTCGCGGAACATCCCGCCTCCGGTGAGTAATAGGCGGCAGTAGGTATTGTCATCGAGAAGTATGATGATATCGAGGGCGGCTTCGAGGCAGGCTTTGGGGGGTAGCTGTAGAGGGGCCTCGGTTTGCTTGGACTGGGTAGGGGTAGTGGAGGCAGAGGGCGAAGCGGCGGAGACGGTGCTCGTGCAGATATATTCGAATTGGCTTGGTGAGTGTGTTTCGGTGTCGTTGGCGGCTAATATAGATTGATCAAACATCAGCCCGGCATTGCGGCAGGCTACAGCTAGTTCACTTCCTAAGCGAATGACTTGGTCGTATGAAGATTCCCCGTGCAAGCTGTTGGGGAGTGCCGCGATTTGCAATGGTAGAGGAAGAGATGATGTCAGGAAGTGTTGGATCAAAGTCTGCTTCGGTATAACGTCTGCTCCCTCCGGAAGATCCTCCAGCATAGAATCACTAAGCTCATCATCGTTCAGGTTAGATAGCGGCCTGGTATTATAGCTATCAGTGGTGATCGTCGGCGAAATCCCAGAGTCCAATTCTGTCTACACATTTATTTCGAGAATGGTGTACCACAACCGCCTTCGCATCTCCTTCTGCAACGCGCTCAACACTCCTAGTAAATCAGGATCCTGATGTAACCCCATTTGCATGGCCGTCCGCGTAAGTGACGAAAATAGCGGAAAAAAGAAAGAGAAGCTGTAAATCGTCAGTGATTGTACATACGCCAAAAGTAATACCCAAAACCAATTCTAGCCACGAGCAGGCGGCAAGGGCGACCTTGACCGGCTGGAATCCAAACCAGGTCTGCGCCAGCTCGATCTACCTGATGAGCAAGTAGAAGCAAGAAATGGGTTTGTATCTCGTCTAATGTCAAACGGTCCTTTTCCAGGGCCCGTAAACCATGTCTGACAGGCGTGGATCCAACTTGGAGCCTTATCGCGAAGATCTTTGTGTACTTCCTCGTCGGTGTGTAGAGTAGCGGTAGTGGACATGACTAACAGAAGACGGTGCATTTTCCAGGTCCCCCACGTAGCTCCCATAGGCTACCCGGAAAGATGATAAATGAAGAATTCTATAGCATGACTCGAAAGTATTGGAATAAAGCCGCAACAATTCAATCATCACTGCACGACCGGCAAAGAACTAAAGATATCAACAGGTAACAGACTCCTACTTGGAAGCTCCCATTTAATATCCCAAGCAAGCTGTTTGCACTGCACCACGGTTTTCAAGATGATCTAATCCGAGCCTAGATTCACCGGTTGGGACGTGCCACGATTGGTTAGCTGATTCATAGTCGGTAGTCCCTCGCCCTTTGTGAGTGTCAGAAAAAGCGCAAATTGATACCCACTGCGGTTGGGCAGACATATAGCAGGGAACGCGTTCATCCAGTGGCCGCGACCAAAGACTCGAGTTTTAGATAGGGTAGCATGAATGGGACCCGAGAAATTCGAAGGGCCTTGAGATTGCGAAGCGCGAGGGCAAGATAAATTTAACACCTCAGTAATCTGGTCTCCCTTTTAAAGCTGTTCGGTACTCACCCCGGCCCCGTCAGATTTGGGATGGCCATATTAGGTGGCTTGTTCAGCACCGTCTCCGAAAGTCGGTTCGAGTATGCCGGCATCTCGGCCTGGCGCTTCTTGCACAACCGGTGTAAGATCCCGTTGCAGCACTTGGCCATCCGAGCATGCAGCACAAAAGACATGCTTGTATGTGCAATGAGTCAATTCATGTGTATCCACAAGGACGGTTACGATCAATTCTGACTTTTTGGCACCGAAAATCTATACAGGAAAGAGCCGGACGCCGGCGCTTGGGGCTAGGTTGGGTTTTCTCGGTCATGGCGGTGGTTTTCAGAGCAATTTCAGTTTAAATTGCATTTGGATGGTGACGAGATGTATTTCATCTCCGGAAGAACGCCACCAATTGACTGATATCCCCGATACCATTATCATATTCTTAAAATTGGTTATCTTATCTAAGCTCCACCAGTAAGACATGAAGCATTGCTTCCAGTATAGCCCTATGCTGGAGTGCGATTTGGTTGTTGGCGCTGATATTTAGGGATCGACGATGCGACGCTTGGTGTTCCTTGGGGTGTGGGATCTGTTTCAGTCACTTCATTTGTTTTCTTTCATTTTTCGGCATGATACGTTCAGGTATATCGCTTGCCATCATCGAAACGAATGTTCTGGCGGACAAGCTTGCGAAGGGCTGAAGCGACATCAAGGCTGCGCTGACTTCCTATGAGATTCTTCTTATGGGAAAAGTACACGAGTTACCACCGGTAATACATAGAATTGGGCTGCGAAGGTCGAGCTGGGGTGTTTGGATTCCGCACATCGTGATGGGGCTTGTTGCGGTATTGAGGATAGATAAGTTGCTTTAGTTGGGGTTATCGTATGAGCATCGGGAGTATTGGACTTTGCCTGGTACCCTTGAACCACTCTACAGTGGCACGTATATGGCTAGATGATTCAATGGTGTATCCAGTTTTATAATATACAAATACACCTTACGGGCGGATACTGCTGTTACTTATCATCTTCCAAAGATCTTAAAATGGCTCAGCATATCTCCAATAAGCGTGATTATTATTCCAATATTAATGTCATATCCAAGTAGTCCATTCCATCATATCTCAATACCCAATTCATACCTGCCCGCAGGCCCATAACACATAACATCACATCACGTTCAACCTCAAAAGCAAAACAAAAGAAACCACCTACTCTGTCTTCCTTCCTTGTCTTCCCTTCTCACTCCAAGGGAAATGCAACACAGGCACAACAAAGAAACTATTAGTATTATCTGCCAATCCGGCAAACGCATTATACCATGCCAAAAACGCTCCCAGTAGCGCAAAAAATCCACCCGCTTTCTGCAGTTGCTCGTGAGGCATCCCTGCAGGGTCGCGGATCATGTAGGCGAGCGCGAGGAGGAGGACGGCGATGTCGACGAAGAAGAAGAGGGAGAAGAAGGCGAGGGTGGAACGGAGGGTTAGGAAGGTTATTATTGTTGTGAAGATGAACCAGCCCTGCAGATGTTTATTAGATCGGCTTAGTGGTTGAGGGGAGTGGGGAAGGGGTAAGGGCTGTTTACCCAGAGGAATAAGGAGAAAGAGTCGTAGAACATTGCGGTTGTACCACCACCTGCTTTCTCAAGCGTGGGCATGATTTCGAATCCACCGGGGATGAAGGTGATCGCGATTGAAATCCAGAATCCACCATATGACGAAAGCACAGTCGCACCGAATGTATTTCCAATTGCCATTTCCCTGGGTATCTCTGTCAGTCCCGGCGCATCCATATATACGTCGTTCTCGAAACATACCACATCCCAGCACAGAGCTGCACCAACCCTCCATACGCCAGCGCCGGCGCAACAACAATATTCGGCAGCAAGATGCCCTTCACCTGCATCTGAATCAACCCCAGGAGGAAAGTAGTAAGCGCGAAACCACAAAGCCCCAACGGCCCGGGATTCGCAACTTTCCGGTCCGTGGGAGGTTTGTAGAGACCGGGCTGCAGCTCACCGCCGAAGGCAGGGAGACGGGTAGAGGCGGTGTTGACATGGGCTAGGGGGCCGTAGCGGCTGAAGTCGTGGGTGGAGGAGGAGGTTTCTTGGTGGGAGAGATTGGGGGAGCCATTGTTGTGCTGGCTGGTGATTGTGTTTTGCTTTTCGAGGTCGACGTCCGTCATTGTGGAGGGTTGGGGGAAGGAGTAGAGAGAAAGACGTGAAGGGTGAAGAGGTGGTACAGTATGAGAATGCAGGAGACGGCTAGGGTGGTCACGATACCAGATGGGGCACCCTTATATATAGCTGTTCGAGCTGCCATCGAAGATCACTTCTGTGAACTATATTCCAACGTACAGAGCGGCTACGCGATAAAATACCCGCGGAAGACAATTTTTAACCGTGTTTAATATCCGCGGCTACGTCCTTCAAGCTCATCTCAACCGTGATTCTAAACCGATAGGCACCAGGCGCGCAATTGAGTTTGTTGAAGTCATTGTCCAGCTGTGTTGGAAACAGTAGCACCGAACATTCTGTGTGGCCGCATACCTAAAATCCCAGGTTAAACAACGGAGATCTCCCCACAAAAGCCCAACTACCAAAAAGGGGAAAGGCGGGGGCGGGTCCACGGAGTAGACGAAAATGCGGAGGGAAGAATCGTCCCTCTTGGCTCGGGGCTGTCATTGACCAGGGACGAGCGGAAAAGCTCACGATTTTGGATAGAACTTGGAGGCTAAGTTCATTTTGTGGGGCGGGAACCTCATGGCGGGCCAGAAGGTCGGCAGTCGGATAGGAGTAGGTTCAATAGAGGGATCTGAACGTAGGCTTTGCGTTAAACTTGCAGGAGAACGCCGGATGTGCTTAAGCGAGCGTGACAGGGAGGTTAATTTTACCTTGGCTCTTTGCGGTGCTCCGAATCTGCCCGATTATGCAGGATTGTCCGTGAAGCAGACCTTAGGGTCCTTCGTGTAGTCTCCAAGAGGCAACCATGGTCTTCAATGTCTCACCGCGCCACTGTGGAGTACGACTCCATTCGCCCGGAGGCCACTCAGTTACGGTTTAAGTTAAGATACACTTCTCCCTTAATCTTCGATAGCTCTGGGCGAATTAACCATTGACTAGCTGGAACCTTGAATTGATTTGCGGTTTAATTTCGAACGCTAATATGCTCCGGCTAGTTTGTTCGAGTGTACTCCATAATGCTCATCACATAACGTTATCCTGCACCTGGAGTTCAACATGGCACTTGATATACCCGGGCAGGATCCGGAACGGCTCCGCGTAAAGCCCTAGAACAGCGCAATGGAGCAGGAGCCACATATGATGTCGAGGGGCAGGAGGGCCACGCATTCATGACACAACCATGGTTATCCCAATACCCAAATTAGGTTAAAATTTGCCAAGATCCCGCAGTCCTGCCTGTTCGGGCGATGCATCGTTGATCTTCCCCGCAATGTATCATGATTGGCAAAGATCAGAGCAGTGGGTATCAAGGAACTGGGTCTGTGAGGTCATTGTAATTGGAGACGGGTTATTGGTGTGGTCAGAGATGTTGTGGAGAAACAGGTCGCCAGGATTTTTTGCATAATCTAGGGTCTAAATGCCTGCCGACAGCGCGATGCCCGCGACCTTCATAAGCATACCATCGACTCTAGTGATTAAAGACCAGAAAGCAATGGGGACGTCCTTATCGCGCCTTTCTCTAGAGGAGAAGTGCTTAATGAAGATGCTGATGAGATCCCCTGCCCAGAATGAAAAATTGATGCAAGAGAAACATCTGCCAGACCCTAATACTGTGACCTGGAATGATGTATCGGAAGAAAACTCACTGAATCAGAGTCTTCTTAAAAGGCACATAGTTAAAAATAATCAGTACAGGCAGTTTAATGCTCCGCTACAGCAAACAAGACGCCCCATAACGGTGATCAAATGGGGAAGCGAGACCGGTATGCATTAAATGGAACCGTCTCGGAATAGAAGTCAGCCTTTTGTGGCTTATGTTAGCCCACATACTAGTACCTAGTACTAAAAGGCCTCTGGTCGGATTGCTTGTTGGCTGGATCAACCAAAGCCCTTGAGGACCAGTGCTATCACCATCTTTTTCCAGTGCTACCGGATAATTTATCAGATCCTACTGAGATACCATTGGAAATAAAGATTACCTCGCATTCCGGTGGCTTAACCGCAAAACTTCTCTTTTTCGGTGTCGGTTTTTCAAAGTGGACGATTGCAGAGCGAGAGATTATCGAGTGGCGTCCCTGAGTTTGTGCTTAGGTCTTGCTACATTGTATCACTTCTTCAGATGATCGGGATATAACTGTGCTAGATTGCTATTATCTTAGGTTCTTCATAGTATTTGCCATGGATGACGTGTTGCCTTTGTACATATGATACACACCATGTTGTCATTATATAATCAAATATATCCCAACTGTCTAGTTCCAAAACACCATCTTGATCCCGAATTTTGCATAGTATGCATTGTCGTACGTGTAGTAGGCCTTCCAGACCGTAATAGGGCAATGTAATACAAACGTCTGTCCGCATGGACTAGAATGATATACTCGATCCTTCTTAGCATCGACGCAGGTACAGCATATGTCTGTCAGTGGTAGACTTCTCGTTGGCAATAACGCGTTGGCACTTCCTCTGTAGAATATATGAATACGTTCATTTAGATCGGGAAGAACGAGATTTCATGCAAAGGCATCCGATTTCGTCTTCTGTGGGCCAAGAAGTGTCGTCCGTTGCCTTACCTTATTTGTGCTGTTGGCTTCTCATCGGCCATTGTCACTTCATTAAACAAACACAAATGAGACGTGGTCGTGTTAGTATACGTGTCCCAATATAGGCATTCGTTGACCAGATTAGCATTCTTCATGCTAACGGCCTCATGCCCAGGATGATTGAGTACTATCATACATAGCGCTCCGGATGAATATCTGATCATCGTCAAAATCCAGGTACGGCGCTCAAAATGTCGCATTTAACATACTGCGACCAGGTGGCCATGTACGGCCTCTGCTCAATCGAGAATAAACCGTGTAACATCATCTAATTTGGAAATGCCCTCGAAATACCCTCGAAATGCCCTGTTTACCTCCGGTTCTCTCAAAATCTGGCACAATCGCTCCCTCCTAATCCGCTTACGATCCCCCAGTCCATATAATATCCAAAAGCCAAAACATGGAAGTTCGGTCCCAATTATGGTATCCCAATCATACGAACATCCAGTTCAGTTCCAATTCGTTCTAAACTCATCAACGTGGAGACTTCCCAGGAAGTTGGTGTACGCAGTCGCCTCGAGCGTTTCTAACTGTTTGATGCAGCTGCGTACAATCGCAATGGTCAGCTATTCTAAAGCCGTAGCCTAACTGCAATCATCTAGGAAGATTTCGGCTTTGTAATTAGTTGAGGCTTGCTCCGCAGACTACCAGGTTATGTATTTGGCTTTTCTGTTCTTGGAAAGATGTGGATGTAGATAGTGGTTCACTCTGTGGTGGCATTTCGGTGAATAAATCCCGTACAATGTATCTTCGATAGGTATGGACATGGCACCAGGATGTAGACAGTTAGATAGTTGAATGGTAGGCATCAACGGCTCTGAACTGTGTCTAGTAGAACCCATGACATGCACAGGCAACAGAAGCAGTAGATGTTGATCGAATAATGATGTTGGTTGAAGAACATTCCTCTGCCTGAGGTCTAGTTCGTGGTTTACTCTTGCGAAAAGTGGATACGCCCAATATGGCTACATGTTTGCACTCAATGCAAACGCACCCCACGATCGCCCGACTTACAGGGTCTTCTCTACAAGCATTGCCAAAATCCAAAGTACGATCAACGATCTGGAATTCAGATATACCAAACTCAACACATTCAAAACGCACGCAATCACCAGTCGTCAGGTGGGGGATAGTCATCCCCGCGGTCCGAATACGCCTCTTCGCGTTCATGTTCACGCTCTTCCTCCCTTTCTTTCTCTTCGTCGGAGGAACTGTCTTCGCCTGCGCTAGTTAGCATCTTCCACATTCGAAATCGAAACAGGGGAAGGGGACAACGTACCCATCTCATGCGCAATAAACGCACCCCCCGCAGCACCCAATGCCAACCCCGCAGCACCACCCAGAAGATACTTCTTCCGATCACTCTTCTTCTTCTCCGCAGGATCCTCTCCCTGATAATACTCGCCCTGCGGCGGCGGGGACGCATACCCCTCCGGTCCACCCGGCGGAGGGCCACCACCGTATCCTATCGGCGGCGGCGGCCCGGCACGATAATACGAGTCTGACTCCGGCGGCGGTCCGCCTCTAGCCCCGAACTCCGAATCACCCATGGGTGGCTCCCACTGCGTGCGGCCGGTGGATTCCTCGAGGAAGAATGCGCGACGGATACTGGGTTCCCATTGCTGGGACCAGCCTAGCGGGAGAGGCGGCGGGGGGTTTGGTGGTGGGCGGGCAGAGAGGCCGGGGCCGCCGGGGCCTGGTGGAGGCGGGCCTCCGTATGGAGATCCCTGTGGTGGGTGGTCGTAGGGAGAGTCCTGCGGGGGGCGTTCATATGGAGAGCCGGATGGAGGACGGTCGTAGGGAGAGCCGCCGTAGGGGGGTCTGTCGGAGGGAGGGGGACCAGGGGGGCCGCCGTAGGGAGATCCGGATGGCGGCCCGCCGTAGGGAGGCCTGTCGGAGGGAGGTGGGCCACCATAGGGAGGGCCCTCGTAGCGGGGACGGTCGTAGGGAGAGCCTGAGGGGGGGCGGTCGTAGGGGGGGCGTTCGTATTGCGGTGTGCCGCCGTAGTAGGGGGGTTGTTCGTAGTAGGACATTTTGATATGTGTGATTGTACTCTGTAGTAGAGTAAAAAGAAGGGGAGGGGAAGACGAGGGAAAGAGCGCTATATATACGGAGTCACGGATGGAGGGGCAGCTGCATGTGTACTATGCCATGTATGTCCATGTGTACACAGCTGTAAGTATACCCATCTGTACCCGTACACCATACATAGTTAACGCCCTTCCCCACTACGGAGTCAACATCAATATTAATATCAATTAGGCAGATGCATTTCATCCCCTTATCCGCACCAGTCCAGTTCATAATGATATCCAGGGCGTAACGCCCGCAATAAACGCCGTCAGACTGTCTCAGTTTCAGTTACTATTCACATCCACAACACCCACAAGCCACTCGGCTGCGCCTGGTGTGGCAGATATCAAGCCATACATACAAGGGCCCAACTGGAGTGGTCTAACCGCCAACACCGCGCCCGTGACCCCCGGAAGAAGCATGCCGAATGTAATGGAATGACCTCGGTTACGGGGTAGAGGGTGTATTGGGTATGATTTGTCTGCGTGGATGCGTGTCTGAGTTGTTCATTTCTTCTCTTCTGTACAAGTATGTAGTTGTACGGAATATCGGACGGAGACTGTTTCCATGCGTTCGGGTGTGGCGGTGTTGCGGTGTGGCTTACTGTCGACTAGTGGTATTCGAAACGATAGTTAGTTCGCTGTATTCCTGGGCATGGGATTTGGTCTTCTATAGGATTGAGCTTCATATGCCGAATGCGTTAGGCGGGTCAGGTCGGCAATTGCGGGGTGTATGGTACAGTGTGAGGTGTCCTCTATACGGGACTCCGTATTCGGTATCCGTAGTCCATACGAGCAACTTATGCGCTTGGCTGCATGCTTTTAATGTATTATACCAGATCGAGTACGTATTGGATAATTGCAAAGAGGTCGAAGTCGAATGATGTAGTACTACGTGGCTGTGCTGTGACTGTGGCTGGCTGTAAGGCTGGACCTTGTGGATACCTGAGGATTGCATCTCGGGGTTCTGCAGCCCTGCCCCGAGTACTCCGTACTTGTACAGAACAAATTGTTGGGAGTATTCCTAGAGCTGTTGGTTACCATTAGGTTATGTATGATTTGACTGTAATTTGGACATGACTAAGTGATTGTCCTTGGTCGAGACAATGACCCAGTCACCGATATATATATACGTGAATCGTTGGTCAACGAGAATCAATGTAGACGAAGACCTAACTAAAAAGCTATATAGGAGTGATCGTAGTATATGGTCGAAGGCAATCGATCGATTGAACTTAAAAGCATACAGATAATCAAAAGGTCATGGAAAGGCTGCACTAGCAGCAAGAGTCTCAAGTTGTTGCATGAAAAAGAACAGGCAAAATGAAAGATACCCGAAAGAATTAAAGAAAAGAAACAATTCATAATCTGGATAGCCATAGAGCAATCTACCATACTAACATTCTCATCCTAATCCACCCAAATTTACTGGCCAGGACCCGCAAAATCGCTGGACTGTGCGCTATCCGGGTAGAAAAAAGTAGCGACCGCAATGATCACATAGGCCGCTATGAGAAGCGCGCCCTCGAGATAGTTACTGCGACCATCGAGAACCAAGAAGTTGACAACAAAGGCTGTCACGAACAGGCAGATGGTCTCGAAGAGCGTAAAGTACAAAGACATGTCCTTGTCCATACACCAGCCGAGGATAACGACCAATGGAGTGACGAAGATAGCAATCTGGATGCTACTTCCCACAGACACACCAATCGACAGATCCATCTTGTTCTTCGTGGCTACACTGACGGCGGTGACGTGCTCTGCAGCGTTACCCACAATGGGCAGAATGATCAAACCAATAAAGGCCTCGCTGACGTTAGAGCTTTCGACCATCATTGGGATAGCGTCAACCAGGAACTCAGCGCAGACCGCCACAAGAGCGGTGGAAATGAGCAGCATGACCACGGCGGCGGTACGGGACATTTCAGGCTGCACGGTCGGAGGTGCAGCTTGGACAGCGATTGGGTCTTCGGCGTTGGGGTTAGGAAAGCGGGCAGCCCCACGGGCGTACTGCACAGCATTGCCAACCGGCGGCGGGCGGTTTATCCGACCTGGAAGAGAATTGGCGCGTCGGAGACCGTGTGTACTAGGAGCAGGTTGAGCAGCAGCCAGTTGTGGCTGTCCGCTTGAAAATACGGTATTGGAAAGCAATGATGGCATAACCGGTCTAAAAGGCGATTTTCTCTTCGGAATGTCGTCAACGGGGTCGGGATCGTCACGATTGACATTGGGTTCCGACAAGTGCGACTGTAGGGAAGGCCGGTTTGGCATGGGGGCGCTGTCAACAACGGCGTCTTGCTTCTCAGCCATGACTTCTGATTTATGTCGCCTCTTCTGTTCCTTTCTGGCCTTCCGATCCTCCCTGGCGGGCTTCACGTTGACGCTGGACGGCTGCTGTCCAAAATCCCGGGAACGGGGCATGTCCAGTCGTCTGGCATCGTCGTCCGCGTCGTATCGGATGTCATCGCCGAATTCGACGGCACACGAAGCGGAATCATCCGTGGAGCCCAGTGCCGAATTGGATCTGTCAGCCGTTGCAGGACGGGGCAGTTCGGTCAACTTTTGGCGAATCGACCGCCGTGTGGCGGTGCCCTTGGAACTAACGCTGGACTTGCGATGTCTTCTGGACTTCATAGCCCTCTTGATACGCTTGGCGGTGGTCCAGGATGTTGTGGTATCGTCCGAGTCACTCGAGGAACTGCTGGACGAGTCGGAGGAATTCATCAACTCAGCCAAGATACCAGGATGGGATTCTTCGTCGATGATCTGTTGAGGGATACTGGCGTAAAGGTACGAGTGGGATTTGAGCTGGAAGATGATGTAGAGAATGTACACCAGCAACAACACGACACTCGTCCCGCGGCTGACTTTGAGGGTGTATATATCGGCGACCGCACTGTTGGACCATGAGGCATGGAATGCAGTCGGAAGCAGCAAACTCATGACACTCAAACTGAGGAGACAGGCGCTCATTTGAGTGACGGTGCTGTTGTAGATCTGTTCTTGGAAACGGAGACCTCCCAGGAGAAAGGCCATTCCCATAATCAGGAGTAGATTTGCCAGAATCGAGCCGAGCAGTGAGGCTTGAACGATGCGGATTTCATTCTTGACCAGAGCAATGATGAAAATGATCAACTCGACTGCATTTCCAAAGGTGACGTTGATGAGTGCACCGATGGTATCTCCCAGACGCATTGCAACACACTCTGTAGCATGACTCAACAAGCCAGCCAGAGGGATGATGGCCACTGCGTTCATGGCAAAGATGATGGCAGGATCCAAGCCGACAGCCTCGACGGCGATACCAATTGGTACGAAGACCAAGAGGACATTGACCCAACTGTGAAAGAGGGCTGTCTTGGTGTGCTTGCAGAAACGGATCGAGCCATGTTTGGCGCGGACCAATAGGCCAGGCTTTTGTTCTTCGGTTTTGTTTTTCGTACTTGACCCCGACTCGGCGGCCGGAGTCTCTTTGGGAGGAGTCACTTGGGCATTTTGACTAGGGGTGGAAGGCTGTATATCCGGAGGTTCCTCAGCGGCTTCCTTGCTGGGTTCTTGCGAGGGTAGACTGCCATCGAACGCGTGAGCTTTCGCCCACGAGTGAATCCGGTCTGGAGAGTCAGTGTTAGTATAGCAGAGCAGGCACAAGGGGTGGATATTTGCTAGGACTTACGCATGTATTATGGACTGGGTCCTGGGGGTAGTCACAGGCACTGCCTAGGTGCAGACTGCAGTAGAACTATAAAAAGGGGAAATATCGAAAGGAAGAGGAGAAGGAAAGAAAGGATAGAAAGAGAGAAGAGAAGAGAGAGAGAGAGAGAGAGAGAGAGAGAGAGAGAGAGAGAGATAAGGACAACGGGGATGAAGCCTTACTTAAGCCCGGCTTGGCCTTGGCAGCCTCAGGACAAGTGATGCGCGCCAAGCCTCGGGACCCACGGTCTAGAAACAGTGGAACACGCAAGCACCGTATATTATTGTACAGTTTCTTGTTAGAAAAGTGCATTGTGCTACAGGTAAACATGACTTAATTGATACAGAGACAAGCGAAACGCTGATCGACTGTGCAGACTCGGGCATTATCCCCTACGCATTCTGTCTGGCCCAATGCTGCATTTCTGCCAGTCACGGCATCAGGCGCTGTCGCCTCACGCGATCTGCCCCTCTAATTGGTAGACTTCAGAACCACCGCGGCCTGAGGATCTTCCGGATTTCCGGTTTGATGGCATCATTCATAGCATTCATGATATTACAGATTGAATACGTACAAGTATAGGTACACAGCATCCCTTACTGAGAGTGCATAGCGGTTGTTTGTAGGCAGCAGTGTACAAACGGTGCTGGTACATGTGTTCTACAATGAGACACTACCCGAGATTGAACCGCTATCTAAAATAATTCGGTCGATCATGGCAATCGTCTCCACTGTGTCGGCCCAAAATAGCGTGGCTTGTCCGGCTGCACCGCCACACCTCCCTAATCCATATGGCTCAGCACCATGATGTCAGCGCAATCACGTTATTCTATACGCGAGTGTACAAGTAGCAATGATGTTTTCCATGCTCTTCCATGGCCGGAGCCTCATTGCTGCCTGGATCTTGCCCTCATTGTACTACCCTATCAGGCATACAAGCAAAGCATAATGACCGGTGCCAAGGTCCAGGGTTGATCGACTTTGCATAAGGCTGGGGATGTTAGTGTGTAGCACAGAATAAGGCAGCAGTCGAGCATTGCTGCAGGGATGAAATACTGCTTTGCAGATTTGCTTGATGGCATATATTGCCAGATGATTCAAACGAGCTACCATCCAGAGCTGACGTTAACGTCTGCCAGGTGTTTTTTTTTTTTTTTTTTGGCCACATCAAGATGCCCTGCAGACACTTGCAATTGTTGCTCCGACAAGGTCAGTAATCCGCGCATGGAATGGCGATATCTTCGCATTTTTGCTCAATGCAATCTAGATTGCGTCCCTGGAGCGCGTGGCGTATTTCCTTGGTGTCACTTTCGACCTTCTCCAGACTTCTTATGTTGTCAACCATCGCCCTCCAATAGTCAGAAGGCATCATGTCCTTGATAAGATTCTTCCGCCCACTGCAATGGAGTTTGATGACACTTTTCAGCTGGTACTCTAGCATTTTCTTGTAGAGCTTGGCCCAGCTATCGCATAACGGGTCTTTCTTTAGCTTTGCCAATTCTAACCGTTCCCATTCATCCTCTGACCAGAGAAAATGCTTGACTTCAAGATAGTACACATGGCAAGAGGCCACATAGTAAAAGTCAGGGTTAGTCAACAACGGTAGAACAACGCACACCCCAGCCCGCACCAAAGACGCCTCTGGCGACGCCTTGACGGCCTGATTAACAAAGACCTTGACTGCCTGAACGCCTTCTAAAACCTTGACCATGCCATCTTGCAAGATCTTGTGCTCATCTGTTCTCTGCAGGTCGTTTTTGATCAAGATATCCAGTTGCTTTGACGATCGACGGTTCGATCCTCCGAGTCTGCAACGACGGCACATTAGAAGCACCATTACAGCTACGCAGAGTAAGCAAACTCGCAGCTGCTTTCCCATTATTTCTCGAGTATGCTTTCATATTGCTGTTTCAAGTCCGGGTTGATTCCTTCTAGCAATTGCGACGGCAAAGCAATTACCCGATCGTCGGATGCTGGAGAATCTCGCGTGCAAATGCATATATTCAACCACTGCTGATGGGTATTCCCCAAGGCAGTCCTCTTCTCAAATTCATATCTGAGTTCCTTTTAGTTCTGTTTTCCATATTCCAGAACACTTTATTTCAACGTTTAATCGCGGGAGATGCACCCGCATTCGGCACTTGACTCGGCTCCGCCATGGTACGGCAAGCCGGTTTCTCGTACCGGAGGCGATATTTCACCTTAACAGGAAAACACTAGTACAAGGAGACATCTTTTAAACCAAAGTAATGTCTTGTTGTTATACTGCAGTTCAATTCGTCAGCGAAGGACAATGGTTCCGTATGAAAGGTCCAGAAGCTCTAAGCTTCTTAGGTGAGTTGCCATCATGATATCCCGACATCAAAACTCACCTTACCAGGACATTACACCCATCGTCACTATGCACACGTCTCGACTTAGACACCAGATCCTTCCTCATAATGTTAAAAGGCGCTCTTCCACCAACAATAATAGTCGCGATGTAAGCGCCCACTCCCACACCACCAATCCGATCCCTAACCATCTACCCACAGCAACCAAAGCGACGCCATCGCAGACATAACCATCACCATTGGCTATATATCAGCCCTGATATCAGTCCTATCGCAAGCCCTGCTACCACGCGCCAAGTTCATGAAGATCATGCTTTTTGATCTATTGGCTACCTGTGTGTCCGCATCGTTGTGCTGTTTGGCTGTTTTCTGTGCCGTGAAGGCGAGGCAGAATAGTACACCTGTGGATGCATCTGAAGGTGTGAAGAGTGGGTATAATAGTGATGCTTGTGCTGTGTCTGCGGTGTGGCTTATTGTCATGATTTGGTTTGTCGCCTTTACTGTATGCTGAGATTATGCTAATCTGTCTAGGGCCGCCAATACGCTGCGAGCATGGAAACCTATGGAATTGCAGGATCCGATGGTTGCGTTTTCTATTTTCTCATGTGTCACGATAACTCGGGGAGGAACGTTTATTACAGTCGACGAAGGGTTATCATTCATCACTCGACTGCTGAAAGGGTTCATGCTTGGTTTTGCCATTGCGACCGGAGTATCCCTATTTATCCTCCCAATTACCAGCAGAGGACACGTCTTCCAGGATATCAAGAGCTACGCCTTTCAAATTGATGCCGTATTGCAGGCACAGCTATCCTTTGTCAAGCGGAGTTCGACATCAAGTGTGTGGACAGGCGACCAGGGTCTCCTGGAGCGGACACGAACTGCGCAAAGCGGGATATCAGGTAACGGAGGCGCTGAACCTAACAGCGAGTTAAGCCTGGACTCGAGAAGGCAGAAGCTCACCGCCGCGATAGGAAAGCTGAATGCTTTACACGGCAAATTGCAGTCTGATCTTTTTTATTCGAAAGATGAGTTTGCATGGGGGAAGCTGTCAGCAGGTGATCTTACCAACATTGGTGATTTACTTCGGAATGTCCTACTACCTTTGTCTGGAATGGCCATGCTTCCGGATATCTTGGACATGACCGTCAATGGCGAAGGAACACGGAACAACTCGATTGGAAGCGTTGATGATCCAGAAGAAGACAATTTGAAACGGTCGGAGATAAAGAAGGTTGTGGAAACGCTTGAAGAGCGTCTTGGGAGTTGCACAGATTTGATGTCCTCCGGGCTGCAATATATTCTTGTCACCCTCGATCTATTCAAACGCAAACAACTCGAAAAGCAACTCAAGGCACGGAACAATCACTCAAATGCTTATGATGAAGAGTCAAAGGGTGATATTCTCGATCCACTCCTGCAAGACTTCACAGTCAAATTCGAGCAAGCTTTGTATCGATATCACTTACGCCGTAAGGAGCTACCAGAAGCGCTCGCATCGCTGGAGGCTTTTTCATCACCAGATAAACGTGACGAGGATTCGACCAAGTCTAATTCAGAAATGCTCGCAGACCCTGATGTTAGGCAGGAGTTCTTCCTGATTGTATACATGGATCATTTACAACACGACCTTCTACGTGCAACACTCGACTTGATTAGATTTGCAGACAACAAAGTTTCAGACGGCACAATGAAACGAAGCAGACTAATATTCCCCAACCAAAATTCCATCTGGAACTGGATAACGTCAAGCTCTACCAAGCAACCACCCCGTCGACAACCCACTACATCTAACTTATCAACATACCAAGACTCCACCCCAGAACCCTTCCCAGAACCCGAAACCCTTCCCCCATCAAACATCTTCGAAAAAACAAGCAGCATCCTCCGCCAGATATCCCGCCTCATACGCTCCGAAAAAAGCATGTTTGGCTTCCGCGTAGCAGCAGCAGCATTTTGCGTGGGTATCGTGGCCTATCTACACCAAACGCAGGAATTCTTCATCCGCCAACGAGGTATCTGGGCTATGATCGTTATCGTGATTGGAATGAGTCCGACGAGTGGACAGACGATGTTTGGGTTTGTTGCGCGTATAGCCGCGACGGTTGTTTCGCTTGCACTGAGTCTGATCGTGTGGTATATCGTTGATGGAAGGACGCCTGGTGTTATTGTTTTCCTCTATCTCGCTAATGTCTTTGAGGTACCCCCCTCCTCCCTCCACATCGCCGCTCATCCCCTTCTAATAACAATACAGTACTACTTCTACCTCAAAACCCCTCAATACTTCGGCGCTGCCATGATAGCAATTGTAACTCTAAATGTAATCGTCGGCTACGAGCTCCAAGTCCGCAAACTCGGTCTCGAAACTGCAACCTCAAACGGCCAGCCCTACTACCCGATCTATCTCTTCGGGCCATACAAACTAGCGACTGTGGCTATTGGTTGCGGGATCTCGTTCTTCTGGGTTGTCTTTCCGTACCCGATTACGGCGAAATCGAAATTGCGGAAGATGCTTGGTAGGGGGTTGTTTGTGCTCGCAGAGTTTTATAGTGCGATGCATGCTACTGTTGAGGTTTGGTTGGGTGAGATTGACACCGCTGGTGCTGCCGGAAATAGCACCGTTGCGATACAGGGAGGGAACAAATCGCATGAGAAACTAGCGAGACACAGACAGAAGCTGTTCAAGGAGGAAATGACCCTTCTCAATGCCCTCCGCGCGCACAGTCATTTCACCACTTTCGAACCGCCTATCGGAGGTAAATTCCCGAAACAGACCTACGACGCTCTGATCTCAGAGACGCAGCGCATGTTGACAGCCATGGCACTCATGGCGCATACGACCCAGAACCTCTCCACACAACATCCCAAACACCATACACATCAACAAACGCAAAACGAAACACCCTGGTCAACCCACCTCGCCCGCCTCACCCAAACATCCCCAACGTTCAACTCGCACGCCCCAACCTCGTTATTATGCCACCTCTCTGCCTCCCTAACAAACGCGCAACCTTTACCCCCCTTCCTCGCAGCGGGCGATTCCTTCCCGCTAGCTAGGGAAATGCGGAAAGTTGATGGTAAGTTGTTGAGTATTCGGTATATTGAAGATTCGGGGTTTTCGGCGTTTGTTGCACTGGAGATGCTTAGGAGTGTTGTGGGGGTTAGTTTACGGGAACTTCTGAGGTGAGTTTAATAAGCCTTACTTTCACTTTTGGGAATGGGTGCTAACTGGTGTAGTAATGTGAGGAGGTTAGTTGGGGAGATTACTTTCGATTTCGGGGAGGATGAAGATGGAAATCGGGAGGAACGGGCTAGGTTGATGTCTTTGGCAGGTCGGGATTAAATGACCATAGGGTAAGTAGAAAGACAGAAGAGATGTAAGTATAAAATGATATTTCATTCGTATTTTCAGTCGTTGCGTTACGTTATCAACAATGAAATTCAATATATCCACCCAGGAAAGAAAAAAAATATATTTATAAAAAGCAACAAACACCAGTATTCGCCAAGCACATCAAACAATCAAATCAAATCAAAGCTTATTTACCCGCAGTCTCCCTAATCAGCTTCACAATATCATCCGGCCCCAAACCCTGTGCATTAACCTGCTGGTACAGTCCACCAGAGCCTTCTTTAACAGCACCCACGGCCCGATACTTCGGCGTAAACTTGCGCTCCAGAAGATGCGTACCAAGTCTCGAACCAAGGCCGGTCTTTTGAGCAATCGACTCAACGACAACGAGGAAGGGGCTAGAGCCGTACACCTTAATCGCATCTTCGTCGACGATGTTGAGTGTGGGCTTGTTCACGAGACCCACGTCGAGGCCTTCGGCGCGAAGACGCTCGACTGCATCCAACGATCGGTAGAGCATGTCGCCGTAGGAAACGACATACCCTGCGGATCCGCGACGGATGAATTCTTCCTTGCCGGGTGTGAACTCGTAGCCATCGCCGAAGAGTTTCTCCTCGGTGCCTTCTTTCAGGATGTAGGGGACCTTGGAGCGAGTGGAGAAAATGAACCGAAGACCCTTGCTGAAGAACACCTTCCGGACAACAGCTTTCATCTGGTCCCCGTCTGCAGGGAAGTACAGCGCCGTGCTCTCAGCATCCATGAGGCCGTTATCAGCGAAGAAGTGGTTCAGGCCGAAGTGACAGGTGTTGTCTGCGATTTCGTCGACGCCAGAATGCGAGAAATGCGAGAGCACGGAGCATCCGTTCAATCGCGCCATGGTAATTTCGGAAACGCACATCTCGAGGAATGCAGAGAAGGTTGAGAACACGCCCTGACGGGTGCCGTCGGAGCCAAAACCGAATCCAGCCGCTGCGGAGAAGTTTCCGCGCTCCATCACGCCCGATGGGACGAAGACTTCGGGGTGTGCGCCGTGGATACCCTTAAGTCCTGTTGAGCCTTCGAGGTCTGAGTCGATGACCATGACGCGGCTGGCAGCTTCCTCTTTGCTCAGGCCGTCGAGGACGGAGTTTACTGCTTCACCGAAGATAACACGGTTCGCACCCTTATCCTTGGTCGAGCCGAGATATTGGTGCGTGTTTGAGGAGGCCTTGATCATGTCATAAAACTCCAGATCCTCTGGCTTGTATCCGCGGTTGGTGAGGTACTTGCGGGCAATGTCAACGGGAATGACATCGTGAGCGCTTGTCTTGCCCTCGATACCCTCGATACCAGCGGCCATCTTCCTGTCGACGATGAGGGCGGCAGGGCCGTTGTTGTTGATGACCTCGGAGACACCGGCATACAGCGACTCGAGGTTCTCGCCTTCGGCGCGGAGGACCTTAAGTCCGTGACCTTCGAGTGTGCGGCCGATTTCATAGCCCTTCAGGTACTGCGAAGGGTGTCCGGCGATGGTGACATCGTTGTTATCAATGAACAGCTTGACGTTGAGATCGTTGGCGACGGCGATACGAGCAGCCTCGGCGTCGTTACCTTCCTGTTGAGAGCCATCCGAACCCAGCAGAATCACATTCTTGTCCTTGTTTGCCATTGCGATACCGTTAACCATTCCCCACATGTGCCCGAGACGTCCGGAGCTGAACTTCACGCCTGGTGTGAGGCCCAGTTCGGGGTGGCCGGGGAGTTTCGAGTCCGCATCACGGTAGTTCAAGAGGTGGTTTGGTTCGATCTTGCCGTCCAACGCCGCGAGGAGGTATTGTGTAGCTACACGGTGGCCAGCTTCGTCGAACAGAGCGTCGATGTATCCGCCGGGGTTTGCGTTAATGAATGCCAGCAGAATACAAACCTCGGGAGCTGTATCGAAAGGACCACCAGTGTGTCCTGCAAGACCACGCGCAGACCCGGTTGCAGTAAACGCTACAATAGCATCACGGAAGACATCAATGTTATGCTGAAGATCCTTCTTCTGCTCAGCCGAGAGCTTCGAGCTCTTGGGATCGAGCTTGAGGTTCTTGAATTGCGAAAGGTCAACGGGGAACCGATAGCCTGTCATATTCTCAATTTTCAACTGTCGGAAGCAATTGTCAGGAAGAATGAAGCAGAGTATCGCACATCAAGTATATAAACTAGCGCCCTGGATTCCTCGAAAAAAAGAAAAAAGAACCAGGGAAGACAACACTGATATCACGTGTGGAGGGGGATGGAACTGACGTCATGTGATATCATACAGTCCACTACCCTGTGCCAATTGGAGCACAGCCCTCCGATGTCGTCGCGATGTTCAGCAGGTTACTTTCCTTGTAGAGTACCGTGCAGCTTCTAATACATGATCTAATGGTCTGGATCTGGGTGGTTGGAGGGGTTGATTGGATGCGACGTCGGCCGACGCCATGGTACGGAACTTGTTCCATCTTTCGGCAAAATATATCTTGTTTTTTTGGCGTGGTTTCGGAGAGTTCGGAAATTATGCTGATTAAAAGACATTGGAAGCTGTAAACAGCTGCTCTCTTGGTTCTCGACAGTGCTATTAAATCAATGCCAAACCCTAACCTAGTCTACCCTTCCTGGATTTGAGAGGAAGCTCGGCTTTTAGATCGGGACAGTCCAGCTCTGCTAGAAGGAATTCCTACTGAAAAGGAAATTGTCAATAATGCCAGACATAATGCGGAATATCAAAGTAGAGGAGCTACATATTCAACGTACCAAGATGCATCTCGGTTTTCATAGCAACCGGACGCATACGGAATAACGCTACAAGCATCTTACAATTCGTTTGTTCACAGCACCCTATGCCTATCGTCCCTGCCAATACCCTACCCAATGGCATTGGTAACCCTGCTCACATGGAAAGAATAGTAGCTGCAACACTGTTTCCTCGTAGGACCGCATAGTGGACGATCGACTTGAGCTGAGAATTGCCTTCAATGTGTCATATCGTGTACTACTTGACATGCACTTCCGTTGCGGTAAAAAGGACGCGCATACTTGCTTTCTCATTGACACGTTTTACTCGGACTAGATTGATGCCAATGCATTGCTGTAATAAATGCACGTATGGTCTATTCTGACATGACTGGCTATGGTCAATGGGCCCGGGAAAACAGACAGAGTTTCATAATCGAGAGAAGACATACAAGACCCAGTAAGAGGCAGTGACTGAACAGGAACAATGCTCATATCAACAGCTCCTGAGACTCTCGGTTCATCGCTTCCAGAAGTGTCGCAGTACTTCTATGCCGTCGAACTAACACAGACTAAACGGCGCCTAATTGATAGTCTATTCAGGAACCCGAATTCCTAATATAGCTTAGCGTACATTGAGTGCGTATTAATTGCCTATTTCAAAAGCGTATTCGCACGGACCACATAATCCGGCTGCAGTATGACTACAATTCAAGGTTAAAACCAACGGGTAAAGAAAATATATAAATAGAGGACCAAGGGCCGACACTGCTCGTAATTTCTTGAATGGAATTAATTGTCAAAGATTAATAGAGCCAGTACTAAATGCATCTTCTCATCCTTGGAGCTTCCGGTATTTCACCACTAACATGTTCACGATCTATACCGATGAATCTCTTACTAACTGCGATAGGTTCGATTGGGAGCAAGTTCTGCGACATGGCGCTTGCTCAGAGCCATCGACTTACTCTGCTAGTCCGGACTCCAAGCAAACTTCCGGAAACAATCCCACACAATGAAAGCGTCGATGTTATCGAAGGCACCCTTGACAACGAAGCAGCTATAGAACAAGCTTCACGCTGTGGCGCAGATGCATTCATCTCATTTGCAGGACCATCTCCAGGGTCGACAGGGACTGTAAGACATACGACTGACGCAGTTGAATAGTCGAATGCTGACCTACCGCACAGCCTCTAACAAACGGATACAAAACCCTAATCCCAAAACTCCTCTGCCAAAACATCACCCGCATCCTCGTCCTATCCACACCTTCCTACCGCTGTGCCTCGGATGTCGAGACATTCAAATGGAAACTAGGAATCTGGACTATCAGAACCTTCTGTCCCGGAGCATATCAGGAGGTGACTGGCGTCGGGGAATTTGTTTCATCGTTATCTGTTGATGAAGGAGTGCGGTGGACAATATTTCGGGTTGGTGGATTGACAAATGGTGCGGAGGGGCCGGTCAAGGCGACGTATCCGGGTAGTGGGGAGGATGGGCTTTATATTAGCCGTCGTAGTGTGGCGAGGTGGGTGTTGGAAGAGGTGGTTCAGGGTAAATGGGTTGGAGGAACGCCTTATGTCTGTAACTAGGGTTGGATTTAGTTGAATGCTTCCTTTCTTTCAATATTCAATGATATTAGTCAGCTTTATATCCGGTAACTAAATCTGGGCAGATTTCGCTTCTCTTCAGGTGGTCAGCTCGCTCTATTGACAGACATAATGCCACCCAGACGCTCCCATACAAAATCCCGTCATGGCTGTGACCGGTGTAGAAAGAGGCGGATTAAATGCGATGAGAGTGGCCCACCTTGCAGAAATTGCATGGCACAAAATGCAGTGTGTCAATATTCCACGGGAAGACTCTTCCAACACTCCCAATATGATTCCCAGTCTCTTCACCACCAACCAGAATTACAGGGAGAGGCACATCGGTTTACAGTGGAACGTAGGATCAACGAATTTGATGAACGGTCCAGCACTGATGCTTCACCTACCTCAGCATTTTCAGCGCGAAGCCGCATGCGAGAACTTGAACTGATGCACCAATGGTGCATGAAGACGTGCCACAGTTTCTCATCCGACCTGGGCGATGTCTTTGGCACCTACGTCGTGAAGCAAGCGCTGCATCACCCGTTCTTGATGGACTGATTGCTGGCATTGTCATCCCTGCATATAGCCAATGATATTGTTTCTCTCGACACCGACAATATCGAAATATCTATCAGCGATGGACAGAAGCCAGTCTCCGCAGAAGACTACATCATCGATTCCCTGCAGTATCAAAACAAAGTAGCTCCTGCCTTTCGCGCCGCCATAGAACACATATCCCCATCAAACTGCCATGCTCTCTTTGCATGCTCGGCGATAATGATGGCTTGTGCAGTCGCTTCATCCCTAACCCAGAGCGGCGAAGATGCTGGCATGAGTAATCTAACCGCACTTCTCACCTTCATCAAAGGAGTCCATGTTGTCATTGATGGAGCTCGTGGGTGGCTGGCAAGCGGCCCATTCGGTCTTATTATGCAATGTCATCCGGACGATGACTGGTTATTGTTCCTGCCCGAAGAGGTTGACCTATTGCCGAGTGGGATACGGAAACTATACTGTCTTCACTCACACACATCGGATGTATGTACCCGCGCTATTGTCATGTTGGGGAAGTGTTATGTGAAGGCCGATGCAGTGGTTCTTCCATGGTTAGTCGTTGTTGGTGATGAGTTTGTGGAGCTTGTCCAGGAGGGACAGCCGATGGCATTGTTAATATATATTTGCTGGGGGGTACTTCTAAATTGCCTAAAAGGGATTTGGTGGGCAAGAGCCTCTGGGAGGAAGATAGTTATGCAGTTGATTCCACGCTTGATTGGTGTTGAAGAGTGGGAGGGTATTGTGAACTGGGCAAAGGAGGTGGTGGGGTTCTACACTGAGACATGACCACACCCAGCGAATACAACCTAGGCACAGTCCCCGTGCCCGGTAGTAGCGGTGGGTCTTGCCAGTCAGATTCTCAAGCTCTTCTTACAATGCCACTGCACACACCTGCACTCAGTCAATTTGCACCAACCTCGCTATCGTCTCGACATTGACACGTACCATGAGGCTGACCTCACGGACAGGAAAAGGCAGCAGGAGGAAATAGAGAGAAAGATAATGAAAGAGGAATCGGATGGAGATGAGACGACACAATGATGAATCGATGCTTATCTGGGAATGTGATAGAGCAACCTAGTCGTCATTCCGGGCATCCTTGATGCTTATTACAAAGGAAAAACCCAGGTACAACTTGGCTCGAACGAGAACCTCTTCGACTTTACCGAAAATACGAACATGGCGCATGCTCACTATCTTGTTGCCGTATGTTTGGCCAATCAACATGATAAGCAATCGCAACAGGAACCCTATGCAAGGGTCGACCGTGCAGCTTTCTTCATTACAAATGGCGAGCCCTGTTGCTTCTGGGATTTTGTGCGGTTAGTCTGGCGGCATGCTGGGGATACTACGCGTTCGGAGGATGCTTGGACGATGACGCGACCATGGGCACTCCTTTTAGCTTAAATACTTGAGCGGAAATTCTGGGTGTTAAGGCTAGGTGAACCACCACTTACGAGAACGAAGGCTTGACTTAGTTGCATGACGAGACATTTTTGCATCGACAGAGCGAAAAAGAGACTTGGGTATAAGCCGTTGGTTTGGCTCGAGCAGGGGCCGAGGGTAGCAATGCAAGACTCTGAGAAAGAAAAAAAAGAGTACCTCAGAAGCTGTACATATGGAATATCCATTACCCTAAACTGGGGGACTCTGCCGCTTCTCAACAAAAGCCGTCTCCCCCAAAGCCTCCCTAACCCCCTCCACCCAACAACCCTTTCATACCACCGCACAACACCCAAAAATCTCCCCCTGACCTCCTCATCAATAACCAACAAAAACCCCGGCACCAACGCCGAAGCAACACTAAGATCCCCCAAACTCACCCCCTCCCTACCAACCAACCACTCCTTCCCTTCCAAACCCTTCTCTAGACATGCTAGAGCCCGTTCCAGGCCCCTAAACGCAGTCTCCTCCTTCACCGAATCAAACTCAGCGCGTCCAATCCGCCAAAGTACCAGCGGAATTATGCACGCTTCTATCTCGTTCGCTGAAAAACTGATCCACTGCCGAATGTGCGCGCGTTGAATTGGATTACTGCCCAGGAGTTGGTTTGCGGCGGGACCGCTTTCGGCGACGTACTGTGCGATGGCGTCTGACTCGACGATATTTACACTGCCATCAGCGGATGTAAAGGCGGGAATTTTGCCGAGAGGGAAGGCTGCGAGGAATCCCGTTGTGTGGTTGGTTTTGCCTAGTTCGAATGGGGGGAATGTGAGGATTTGGTTGTTTAGATTGGCAGCGACTTGTATCTTGGTTTGATTGTTAGTGGTGTGGGTGAGTTTGGGAGAGGGGAGACGGGAGAAGGGAAGGGTACTTTGTAGATGCGGGTGTTGTTTGGGTATGTGTAAATTGTTCCGAGAATCATTGTAGTGGCTTGGTTTGATAAAGCACTCTATACTGTATGTTGGATTTTATTGAGATGGGTTGCAGAATTAGAATGTAATTAGAGGGAAATGGGAGAAGATAAGAGCAGTGTTGAAAGACGAGGCTCGGAGCTGTGTTTGGAGACATTTATCTTCGTATTGGGAGACAGGATCCGAATCCTTCTGGATACGAGGTTTCATCGGCGTAGTACCTAAAGCAGTATAGTTGACAAGTACGTTATGAATGTCAATCGCATTTGAATATGTTTATTCAGTGATGATACAATATATACCTTTCTCCCGTTAACTACTATACAAGATTATCAATGTCGACATCAAATACCACTACTCCCATGTTTACAGAGTGAAGGGGGGACACTCGCTGTCCTTGATAGAATAGTAAGCTACCATACCCTTGGACTGGTGCTCGTTGCTGTGGCAGATAACCTGCCACGTCCCAGGGGCAGTGGCGTTCATGTACAATGTGGACATGGTCCCGGGAATTGCACCTAACATTGTTAGTATCTAAACGAAATTACGGGAAAAGGGGGACACACTAATCGCGCTCATCCTGTTGCCGTTGTAGACGAAGCCGTTGCCGTGCATGTGGAAGCTATGGGGGTCTTCTCCTTGGCCTTGATGCTGTTAGGATCCTATATTTCACGTAGAAGAGTTGGGGGGAGACTTACCATAAACATACCAAATAACCTCATCATTCAAACACATCTCAAATGTCGGCAAGTTATTCAAAATCATCCCATTCAACGAAAAGAACGTTGGCGCATCGTCATACTGCGTAGAAGACAACAAATTCGTCATCTGCGGCTTCCAAGTAGACACATTCCCATACTGCATCAACCCCGAGAAATGCTTCTCATAATCCACAGAAACATTCTGTCCAGCCCGCTTCGCATTCTCCGCAGCAAAGAACGACACCGACTCATCAGTTCCCTCCAAGAGGACAGGAAACTCCCGATACCGTCTTCTCGTTTCGTTCATCTTGCCGCGCTGGTATGTCATCTGCGGACCGATCAGGCCGGCGTTCATATCCTCTTGCATGCTGACGTAGCTATGGTAGGCGTGCATCGTGGCGGGTTCGTTGTCGTTGGGGGCTGCGCTTTCGGGCACAACCCATTTATACAGGACACAGGCACCGGGTGGGACGCCGTCGCCGGTGTAGGTTTCGTTGGTGAGTTCGTAGATCGAGCCTTCGTTTTCCTTGGAGTAGGCGAGACCCATAGAGTGCATCGAAGCATAGTGCGTAGAGAGGTTGTTCAGGAACAATATCTCAACCATATCACCGACCTCTGCGCGGATCGTCGGGCCCTGGATACCCTGCCACGGCGGCTGGACGGTCTTCTCGGAGAAGGATGCATCGGTGTACCCGCGGTAGACGGCCTTTTTCCACGTCGTGATGAGTGGGGTGCTCAGGTAGTCGGCAATTTTGGCGCGGATAGAGGCCTTTATGGGTACGCCGAGCCAGTTGTCCCAGCCGGACGGTGCATAGTCCCAATCGGTTTCTTCGGCGGCGATGTAGTATGTCCGGACATTACCGCTGAAATGGAAATCGACGGGGGTCTGCGAGGGCAATTGGGCATTTGGACGGGCCGTGCAGTGCGCTGCCGGTACCGGAGTCGCAGAAGGTACTGCGACTGCGGACGACGATGCTTGTGGAATAGCCGAAGCCAGTCCGGCCAGGAGAGAAGTGAGAAGAAGGGCCATTATATAGTAAACAAAAAAATGACTAGAATAAATCAAGCACTATTCCAGAAAGCTTGGTGTTCTCAGCATGAGAAGGATTGAGCGCATTTCCTCTTGGCTTGACACTTTTCGGGGTTTATATACCCCTGGCATGGTATGTGCCGTGTGTGGTGGGATGCTCGGCTTATCCCAATTTCTCCCGCATTGAACGGGATTGGAGTGCAGAGCCCCCACGGAATTGGCTGGGATAGTTTCTCGTTTGGCTGTTTCAGCTTTTCTGCGGTGGTTACTGTAATGTGGATGTTGTTATTGTCGATTGAAGGTATATTGTGCCGGTTGCCGAGAAGTTCATGTCTTGAATAGCCTCCACAACAAGCTTTCCTTGGCGTAGATCATCGGACGATTGGTGGGTTGGTGTTGACATGAATACTTAATGACTAATTCGGTTGAATAGGTCACCTTGGTACCTTTTTGGCTGAACGTTCTGTAAGTCAACAGTTATGAGCCCGGCCTTGCTTTCAAGGTATCTTGATTCTTCTTCTATTTTTTTCTTCAGCCCTCTTGATTGCCCACAACGCCGGACAACAAGAACGACGTGGTTGAACTGCCAGAAGAAGGTCATCCACCGCCTTTACTCCGCTATCGAACGACTACCCGAAATCGAATGGAATGATGTCTTTCAGTGATTCTAAGAACTCTGTCATGCTTCTATTGAGGCCCGATTGGGATCACTGGTATAAGCAGATCCAACTGCTTGCCTGGAACTGAAATGTGTGGGAATATCTTGACCCAATGAATGATATTCCGCGAACTGCACCGCCACGACCGAATTACCCACAAGAAGATGATTTCCCTGACAATAGAGCTGCTTTCAACCAAGCCGTTAGCAACTACTATGATAGAAATCACAATTATAATGATTACCAGAAGGGTGTCACTGCCGTTGAGACAAAAATCCATGATTCCATTGGTTGATACGCTGAATGCCCATATGTGTCTGAAAACCAACAACCAGTTGGATGGCAGCCAGATCCTGCCAAACAATGAAAGTTTGAAAATATTCAAAGCTTGAAACTGTACCGAGCTGTGCAAAGAGCCTGAGAACAAGGAGCTATCACACACCCAACTCCTAGCATAGGATCTGGTACAAAAATCGCCATGATGGCTACTGGAGCCAACAGCAGAAATGAGCTTGCCAATAGTTTCACCTTTGATTTAGGTTCTGACATACATGTGTGCAACGACCACAGTAGCCTCACTCCAGACATGGCATGAACGACTTGGCCATATGAGCTATGAAGCTATCCGCTGATTACCTGAGATGACTGAAGGGATCTGAATCTCAGTGATAGACAACACTCCTGAGGTATGTGAAGCCTGTGCATTATCAAAGATCACACAGCAGCCCTCATGAGCCTCAATTTGACATGCAATTGCACCTTTTCAGACCCTGCATATGGACGTGGTGATTATGACTGAAGTATATAATAATTCCACCTCTTATACCCATTTTGTCACGGGCTCGGTAGCTTGTAGATATTAATGAATTGATATTCCTATCTAAACCAACTAGTAGCTATCGACAAGAATATCGAATCTGGGGAGGAAAAAGAATAGGAAATCTATCTGGCAAGTACAGTTTCTATAGACCTTTGTGCGGTGCGGCTTGAGCCCTTGTTTGCCCATGTTGCCTGTATGGCATCTTTTAGCATGTTGGCACTGTTTGCCTGGCGTTGAAGCCGTTGCACCGTTACAATTGCCCTTGCTGATGCTGGAAAGCACCTGTTCTGGTGGATTCACCTGTTTGATACTATCCACTTTGAACCTGAATGCCCAATCATTATCCACTGTGATAATCAACAAACAATTGGTCTCCTAACAAAAGAAGATGCCCAAATGACTACAAAGCTCCATCATGTTGATATCAACCGATACTGGCTTCGAGAAAAGGTGCAAGATGGCATAGTGAAACTTGAATGGACACCTACTGCAAAAATGCCTGCTGATGGATTGACTAAAGTCCTTCCTGCTCAGCATCATGCCTCTTTCACCCGAATGATCGACCTCGTCCAACTGCCTGAACGGATACTGGCTGGGGGGTGTGTTGACTTCCATATATGCTGAATGCCTGATATGATGGCCGCTCTGACTGACCAGTCAGAGCCTGAGCCTCCCGCCTACCCTAAACGTCTGACTTATTACTGCACGAACATATTGATGATAAGGTCGGGGACTACGACTATGCAGCCAGCATCCTTAGGCTATAGACTAGTGCATACTCATAGTATACACATCGCACGCCTTTTGTCTTCTTCGCAACGACCTTCCCTTTTGCACTTAGTTGATGGCCGCCAGAATATGTATAAAAAGGCCATACGACAGATAGATATTTAGAATCAGAGTTCTCCCTTTATTCACTCCGAATAGTGCCTATGACATCGTACCGAGCATAGTAGTCAACATGAGGGCAGTGCGATTCATGCTTGAAACAGGCCTTCTGGACCAGTTTTAGACTCTATCAAACACATACTGAGTCACAAAAACGGACTTGAAGCAACCGGCAGCATAGCATAGCCAAGGTTGTGCGCTTGCAGAAGTAGGGATGGAAACGAGAAATTAATTAACAAACCCATGAACCTTCATGGTCATGGAAACAGCAGTAGGAAATCAGCAGCACGGGACATGCAACATGCGGAATAAGATATCAGGATATGTATACAAAGGTGACGATGTACATAGTTACTACCACTACGGCGGCTTACCCAGCTGCCCTGCAGGACCTGCCGCCACTCGGCCTATAGGGCTGACAGATGCGTGTATGAATAATAATAATAATAATGATGATGATGATGATGATGATTTTTGATGGGAAGAACGCAGTCCTTTGCGACTTTGAATTAGCCACAAAGGGTTCCAAACTGCACCATTCGGGCACAGCGCCCTACATTTCCCCGGATCTTCTGCTTGATATGAACGGTGAATGCATGATGATACATGGGCCCTTGGTGTTACTATGCTCTTTGTATCCGGCTTGATTCCGCTGCCCAATCGTGACTAGACCATTAAAGGTATAAGGGAAAGTGAGTCGGATGCAAAATTCTCGATGAACGCGTGGCTTGAAGAAATCCAAAATGTTTGCGAGCGGCTTCCTAACAAATTTAGCCTGCTTCGACACAGGCTCACTGAAGATAGAGCAAGACGAATCACTGCTTCTCAGCTTTTAGCAAGGCTTACACACAGACCACCCCTCAAGGTCCATTGGAAGACGTCTGTCCAAGGGCTAGCTCATGGGTCTATATTACTACATAAATATTTTCAACAAGGGTCCTAGTACATACGACCATAGGGTGTGGATAACAGGGCTTCCCGTCCGCTCAGCCGTACTTAAGCCACACGCCGGCTGGTTAGTAGTTGGGTGGGTGACCACCAGCGAATCCCGGCTGTTGTATGTTCAGTTTTTTTTTTTTCCTTCTCTTGCCTCTCTCTTTCTAGAGAAAGTTCTAACGCCATTTATTCATCTTTCCGGAAACGGACAAACCAATGAAGTGGTTAATGTCCGTGTTGGAGAAGTCGGGGAGTCGTTATTAGAGCGGGTGACATTGATATCTATAGATGATAAAATGGGTGCTTGTTTATCTAAATGTGTGCATACGCTGATCTATATAACCGGACTGGCAGAACTTGCCTAATCGGTTCGACGATTATTCCTTATCATGGTAGAACCGGGGTGGTGTCGGTATAGCGGATCCCTAGTTTAATATTGCCATTAAGCATTTGATTTCCTACATTTAGTCATATACTTCAATGCCCATCTTACTCAATCTCCACAAACCCCCCATCCAACTCCCTCCTCTCCAACCACGCCATCGCCGTCTCCGCAAACAACCCCGGCGCCTGTCGATTCCACGGATGTCTCATCCCCCAATGCACAACTGCAATGGTATCCTGATTACCCTTCCTCCCAACCTCTGCCAGCCTCTTCGCATACTCACAGCTATCAGCAGAGGGAACTACACCCCCCTTCGCAGCCGCGACAATCAACGTCCTCATCTTCCAGGGAACCGGCCACTCAACACCCGTCAACGACGAAGTGATCTCCCGACACAACTTCACCGTACAGATATCCATGTTAAGATGCGGGAGGTTCGCACCGTCCATTAACCAATTCAGCAGTGATCGGGGGAGGAGGTTTTCAATCCGGAGGACCGGCCAGGCGATGTATGGGATATACGGCGTCAGCACTGATGGTGGGAATATAGCGAAGCCGGAGACGAAGATATCATTCACAAGACCAGGGTATGTAGTTGCAAGTTTGATGGCAGCGTGTGCGCCAATACTGTGGCCGATTATATGGGCTGATTTGGTGATGGTGTGCGTGCGGATTAGGTTGGCGATGTGCTCTACAGAGGAGTCGATGGAGAAGGGGGTTATATGGGTGGATTTGCCGTGGCTGGGGAGGTCGGGGATAAGAATGTGGTAGTGTTTTGAGAGATGGGGGGTGACGAGGTCCCAGTAGGAGCCGGAGCAGAAGGCGCCGTGGATGAGGAGGATGGTGGTTGGGTTGGTTGGGTTGTGGGATTGGAAGTGTAGTTGGCTTGGTTGAGACATTGCGATTATTTAATATCCTGCTTCTTTCTGGGAAAGTGAGCAGAGCTGTAGTTATAAAGAAAATTCAATTGCGCGTTCTGTCTGCCTATTATATGATTATGAATGTTGCTTGAGACATTGTGGCTGCTTACGAAGGATTTAGTTGCCTGGATGAGTCCACATTTCGGTTGTTTATTCATGCTATTCGTTAATAAAGAACATCTAACAACATCTAGACACACTAATCTGGAAAAAAAAAAAATCAGATTGAGTAAGGAATCCATCTCATCACTTTGGCACTGGACTTGGATTGAGGATTTTGTTGTTCTCCACTGCATACCACCTGTGACAGCTCAGAACCTCAACATCACCCTGGTGGCTGATATCGACAAACGCTGCCATGCAGGCAAACAAAGGAAGCACCAAGCGCAGCCACACATCCTATAGATAAAACCCCTCTCCGTCCTGTAGATAGATCCCTCTTCTTCTTTTCCTCCGGATTCGATATTCTCGTCGATGGCTACTAGTTGGTTGAGATAGGAATATCAATTCGTTAATATCTACTAGCTACCGAGCCCGTGACATCACCCATAGAATATCCCTTGGTCAGATGCCAACTTATGTCAACTACTATGCTCGGAAGGATGTCATAGGCACTATTCAGAGTGAATAGTGAAAGAACTTTGATTCTAGATACCTATCTATCGTATGGCCCTTTATAACCAATCTGGCGGCCGTCAACTAAGCGCAAAAGGGAAGGTTGTTGCGAAAGAAGTTCAAAGAGACAAAACCAGGAAAAGGTGCATAAAGTGTGCATGCGGTCGTAGTCAAAAAGATGCTGGCTGCATAGCCGTAGTTCTCCCGGTCCTATCATTCCTCCTACCATATCTATCATGGATACGGTTGTCTATAACCAAGTACGTCGAAATAATTGGGCAAGTCGGGCTCTTATTGGCCATGATTAATCAGGATAGCGAGCATATCAATCATCCTTTAGCGTATATTAAAGTCAACGCAATTCCATAAAAGCCGGAGAGCCCGAAAGTTTAGCCGATCAATTCCTGAAGTCTTCTGGACTGCCTGGTGTAGCAGAGCATGTTTGACTATTTCCTCGTTTACTTGATCATGCCAGGACCCTAGCACTGAATTATACTAGCAACAACTGACGACATAGCCCAGACTTCTGTTATGTCTAGTAATCACTTCCAAGGTCGGTAAAATAACTCATCGTCATAGCTAACAAATTCTTAATCCATCAAGTCATCAGCAGAATTCAGCAAAAGCACCAAAATGTCTAATAAATGCGTGTAATAAAGGGCTAAAAGGTTTGCAATCTGGTTGCAGAGGGATTCCAAATATCAGCAAAAATTATAGAACCCCCAATAGTCATCATTTCTGCGGATGTACCGACATCAACAATGTTAAATTCCCCAATGTCGATTTCCAGTCCATCCTGGAGGCCACCTAAAGTAAGCTGATTACTTATTTTCCTCTACCGAAGCCCGGACTGTGCCATAATAATCTATCATGGGGTGATAGATCTGCTAAACTGGTTAGTGCTTACCATCTCACCATAATCACACGCGGTGGGGCAGTTAGAGTTATCAACAAATCGCTGCGTTCGAACTAATAATGTCTCGGCTTTTCGATAATCTGACTGCTCAGAGCTTCGACAGTGGAGGTTGGAGGTTAGTGTGACTCGGTGATCAGTTATCTCTTACAGCGTCCACCACTTTTAGATCGAGAGCCTCCCCTGTGCGTGCCCAAATTAGTTGTAGGATTGAATAAGCAGCTAACAAAGAAATGTCCGAGTTAAGAATAGCATAGCTCTTCGTCTTTTTTTTATAAAAAAATCATTTTTCTTTCCTTTCTTGCCCCCACTGTCGTTGACTGGGGATTGTCTCCCCCTAGAAATTCCTACTTTTCACTTCTAGTCCGCCTCTTACCGTCTATTCAGTTTTCTGATTTCTGGCTCCTCATTCACTAATCCAAAATAAAAACACCTTGATTTTCAATACGCGTTCAACATGAGCCGGCCTTTCGACATCTCGCCCGAGAAGGAGGCGAGCACCAGCCAGTACCTCTACCGCCAACTGTTTGTGACGCCGCCGGTCTTGTCCAAGAGCAAATTCAACCTTACTGGAAAGACTGCCGTTGTGACCGGTTCCAACATTGGTCTTGGCCTCGAGTGTGTACGTCAACTCTTGGATCTTGGATTAAGCAAGCTGATTCTGGCCGTCCGGGATGAATCCAAAGGTGAAACAGCCTGTAAGGAGCTCTCCACAGGCAGGGGTCTTGCTGCGGGTGTAATTGAGGTCTGGAAGTTGGATCTCTCATCATATGACTCCATTGTCAGGTTATAGAGCGCGCCAACACTCTCGATCGCCTCGACATTGCCGTATTGAACGCAGGTGTCTATAAGGTGAACCTCACATTCAGCCCTGCAACGAGCTTTGAAGAAGATGTACAGGTCAACTATCTCTCAACAGATCTTCTGGCGATTTTGCTGCTCCCTGTCCTCAAGGCCAAGAAATCCGGCCCAGCACCTGGCCGGATTACTATCGTCTCATCTGACACTGCAGCTTGGGCCAAGTTCACTGAGAAGACGGCGGATCCTCTCCTCCCTGCCTTCAAGACCACCCCAAGCAAGTGGGATATGCAGGAACGTTATTCCACATCGAAATTGCTAGGCCAGCTGTTTCTGTCTGAGTTGGCCAAGCAAGTTCACCCCTCTGTAGCGACAATTGATTGCGTCAACCCAGGCTTCTGCTATGGATATGGTCTCCAGCGTGATGGTGCTGGTACCCTCCTGGGCTTTTTTGTCGGCTTGTTGACGCGTATCATTGGTCTGCCATGTAATGTGGGAGCTCGCCCACTTATTACTGCTGCTGTCAAGTTCGGAGATGAGGTGCATGGACAGTATGTTGAAGACAACAAGGTTCGCCCGTAATTACGTTTCCATTGCCAGATTGATGAGGAGTATACATTATTAAATGTTTACTAGGATGGCACCCATTATTTACAAGCCTGAAGGCCAACGCATAGCGAAGAAGCTGTGGGAGGAGTTGCTGGACGAGCTTTCTTTTGCAGGTGTTCGTGATGTTCTTAATGGGCTTAAGAAGTAGACCATCTCCTTTCCTTATTTTTTCAATGGGTTTGTCTTTATTAAAAAAATTCATTGTCTTGTAGCGTCTTAGTCAGGCTTGTAGTGCCTGCTATCTATCTGTTTATCTATCTATCTATATATCTGTGTCTGTTGATATAAGAATCGTTCTGTACATGGCCATACAAGCACCTGCTCCTAAACATGCGTCTGCCCCTCCTTCTAGGAGTAGTTGTACCATGGAAATACCCCCTCCTATCGTAGCCATATGTAGCGGTAGTTGGCCTGCCGCATCCCGGATATTTTGGTCTGCATCGACCCGAGGAGCTCGTGCACAATGTCTCCATGTGCACACTCAGTTGATATATAAAGTTCCATGCGACTGTTTTCATCTTGAAGATCAACAGTACGCTCGCAGTCTTGGACGGCAAGATCTTGTTGCATGAATTCCATAGCCAGCAGCTCCACCACGATATGTCGGTATCCCGGCCGAGCGGCAAGATGCAAGGCTGTCTGGCCCTTGCTATCTTGTACTGTATACTGTTGTCTGCTGTGAGCGAGGAGTAATCTGACTATATCACCATGGTTGCATTCAGCTGCGATATAAAGTGCGGTACTGCCAGATATCCAATGTTGGAAGTGATCGCTTGCGTCGAGTAGTGATGACTAGTTCTTCAAATTTGTCAGCCAGCAATTCTATTCCATTAACTTATAGCATGGCGAATACTCACTGGATTGAAATTTATTGCTGAGTGTTGCTCCTATTCTTTCAGAAATTGCATATCTTTGCTATGTTGTTGAGGCGACGTCCTTTTGCTCATCAGAAGCTCTAGTCTGGGAGGAGCAACGGACCAGCCAGGTACAGGGAATACTGCTAGATGCTGACGTGCTCTGGACTATACAAACGACAGGACAACTACAACCATCCTGACACTGTGTGGACCCCAGGGACAGCTTGCCAGCTCAGGCGATCGGCGATGGGGATCCCTAGGCGAGGATGCAGCAAGTGTCAAGCCAATGCCATGTATCTTTCAGAAAAAATTTTACTAAAAAGGTCCATAATACTTTTAGTGAAACATTCATTATTTGTTTTAATTTCCCTCTTTCTTTCAAGACAGAAAATGCAGTTCTTGCTGTTGATTTATTTTGTTACGATAGCAGGTGACAATATGTTAAGTAATTGCTTCGGGGGGAGTCACCAGTAGCGAAAGAAAACATGAGGCATTCATCTAGAGAATATTCTTGACGCCACCGAGCAGGCAGCCTCCGGTCCTTACTCGCAACCACCCCTCTTTATTATCTCTCTTCATCAATCGGCTAGGTACTCGTCGCTCAGTCCAGTGCCATTGCCAGCGTATCTGTCCAGGGCATTTTTTGCTCGTTATGCTTATCTCTGCATTCCTCAAGATGCTTCCAATATACATCCCACTCTACAACTTCCTATGCCGCCGGAGTCTTTGTGCAAGAGACGACAAGCTCTGCGAGTCTCAGAGGACCCGGAAGCACATATAACTATTGAAGATTATCTCATGGCCCGCGATCCGTACAGGTCAACCACAACTTCCACCGGGCGTGGCCACACCCTCTGCAGCTGCAGCACGCACCAGAATTGCACATTAGACTCGCTCCGCTGAACGATAGCATTTCTGTTATCCTAGAATCCCATGGGCTTCCTGATGATGTTCTGCTCCTTACGTACCACGCCGCGAAGTCTATTTATCCCGGGAGCTAGCATTCGCCATGTCCACGGACAAGCATTCAGTTCAAGACCCGGCAATATCATTTCTGCGTTTTTATACATGCTCAAACGTAGACAGAGCGCGGCATAGAATCGTGGGTGAAATCCACAAGCAAAGACCGTCTTTAGATCCGTCCGTCCAAGCGCCCTTCCGAATCCGGCGGGGCTTCGGCTTGCAACTCGAAATGCTGGATGTTATAGCAGATGCTCGATTTGGAGTATATTTCATTTTCCTTATCATTATTGCATTTATATGTTTTCTTGGACTTCCTGGACTCGCATAATAACGCCTCGTGAAATCAATTGCCAAAGGATAACGGAAGAAAGCTATAGAAAAAAAAAATTACATTAATGAAAAGTGTAATAAAAAAGGAGAGGGAAAAAAAGAGTGAGTGATTTTAATGAGAATGAAAGACTAGTTTATGTCGATTTCGAGCCATAGATGTTCGAATGCCTACAGTACGAGAAGACCAAGAGTTCGGTTTCGATAGGGTATATTCAACTGCTCGGAAGCCATCTTGACAACAGGAGCAATGAGGATAGGACAAGACAATTACAAAGACAAACCAAAGCAGACAGGTAAAAACAAAGCAGAACAAACACTCAGACCATCCCAACGCCTTGTCTCCATAGACTCGTAAACATTACTCGCTTGCAAAATATGCTCAGGAAAAAGAGAACAGAACAAAATCAAGAAAGCAAAGTACAAACATAATTGTTTTTCAATCCAACTCCGTAATCTCCTGCTTTGTCTGTCCGTCTAATGCGTGAGGGTATCAATTATGAAGGCACTAAAACAATCAAGCCACTACTGACTGGCGGCATCCGCGATAGTGGTAATATCGGCTCCAATGCCGATCACGTTGCCGGCGGCATCGAGACCGTTCAGGGCCTTGTCAGTAGAGCTAGATCCACCATGAGAGCTAGAGCCACCATGGCCCTTAGGGGAGCGCTTGGAGTTGGCGGCTTCGGCGATAGTGGCAGCATCAGCTCCAATGCCAATCACGTTACCAGCGGCATCGAGACCGTCCAGAGCCTTGCCGCCGGAAGAGGAGCCACCATGGCCCTTGGGAGAACGCTTTGAGTTGGCGGCATCCGCGATAGTGGTAATATCGGCTCCAATGCCGATCACGTTGCCGGCGGCATCGAGACCGTTCAGGGCCGTGTCGGTAGAGCTAGATCCACCGTGAGAGATAGAGCCACCATGGCCCTTAGGGGAGCGCTTGGAGTTGACAGCTTCGGCGATGGTCGCAGCGTCGGCTCCAATACCAATGGCGTTGGAGGTAGCATCGAGGCCCTTCAGAGCCTTGTCGCCGGAAGAAGAAGAGCCGCCATGGCTGCCCTTCGGCGAACGCTTCTGGTTGTTGGCAGTCTCAGCGATAGTTGCAGCGTCGGCGCCCATGCCAGTGATGTCAGACAAGGCACCAGTCCAAGTTGAGACCTGTTCACCAGTGGAACCGCCAGAGCTAGAGTGGTGGTGGCCACCGCGGGGAGAACGCTTTTGGTTGTTGGTGGCTTCAGCAATAGTGGCTGCATCGGCTCCCATACCGGTGATGTCCGACAAAGCACCAGTCCAAGTTGAAACACTTTCACCAGTAGAACCGCCAGAGCTAGAGTGGTGGCCGCCGCGGGGATTACGAGTCAACAAGTTGGAAGAGAGTCCAACGATTGGCGCACCGATGACAGAGTTGGCAGAGAGGATGGTGGCAAGAGCCACCGTAGTGAGCTTGGAAGTGTCAACATACATTTTGAATGAAGATTGAGTGAAAGTTCAAGATGCTGTAAAGCGAAGGGTTATAGAAAGCAGACAGGCTTTAAGATTGGAAGCTTTGTAGTGAAAATTCTTGTGATTGTTATTGACGGAGAGATTGATTCTGGGACAGTTTTTAACACTCTTTTATAGTGCAGTTCCTCTCATACATTGTCATGAAGCTGTATGCAAAGATAGCCCCAGGCTGACCAGGCGCACACCTTCATTGTAGCAAGGTCAACGTTTGGGGTCCAAGGATCGCGACAGCACCTGTGCATTCTCTGAAAACTGCATGCAGGAAGAACACCAGGATCAACCAAGATCTCAGTTCTATGAGGAGCTTGCTTTACTCTAATGAAGAATCAATCAGTACAGGCACATTATTGGAGAATAACAACGCAGTGGGAACAGACCTAGGGGCCATTTGGAGTTAGGAAAGCCACACTGCCAAGAGCTGTACTGATTGGAAATCCAGTGTGCGATCCGAATAGTCTTTTGAGCCGTGCTTGGACAGCCATTTGGGGGTGGCAGGACCCTGCTCAGTCTATGCCGCAGGAATGACAGTTGAAACGCTCCCTGCCCGTTTTGGCCCAGATACGGCAGTTTCCCTGATGTTTCAAGTCCTCTCAGGCTATATTCTCGATGCATGTGGAGAGGTTGCATATTCTCTGGGGAATCTGCATTGTTTGGCCCCGTCGTGGACAGTATGGAGTGTAGAGTGTGAAGTTGGTCATCATGAAGTCGACGCGGATGTTGAGTCTACCGCTTTATTCTGCCGTGCCGTTGTCTTACTGCCGTCTGCCCCAATACAGCAATCAAGAATCACAACTGCTTCAAATGTCGTCCACCACTCATTCCTTTTTTTCTAAGGCTGATTCTCAATTTCAAAATCATGTCTGTATCCAACAAAATCTAACTCTGTGTGCCCATTCTGAGTGGCCTCTTGAGTCAGGAACTGGATGGCATCGGATCCTTCGGGCTACCAAGCCACGCCGCAAATTACGGCTATTATAAGTGGTGGTTAATTTTATGAACAGCCAAATGATGTTATGCAACTAACGCTAGGTGCAGCGGCAATGCGCTTGGCCCTGATTCATGGCATGGCGAATACGACAAGGCTATTTCTGATTTAGCGCGGTTTCAGTTATATTGCTCACAAATTTGGGGCCATTAAGCGGGATTCGCTTGCTACACCATATTCAGACTGGTCTGGCACTGCTATGGATTGTCGCTGAGATGGTTCTACCTGCCCAGAATGACGATTTCGGTCCCAATATTCAGGAACATGAGCATACTCGACCAGCCTTACCCTTGTGCTTGGACTTCATGGCGTGATTAGAGGCGAAATCCAACCCTCGGGTCTGCCCTTACACGTTCTGAAGCTTTCCATCTCAGTTGATGGGCAGGTACCCACTTGAACTATACGCGCAGAAATCAGTTACAGTGGCCAGGTTACAGATATACTGGGGTTAGTCGTCAACAGAGGTAGACTACTCCGTATCCTTGGTAAGTGTGCGGATACCGGTGCTGCTATTCGTCCTCGTTGGACTACATCTTCAGCTCTCCGTATTTTAGTATTGTACAATGTAGACTTGGTAGAAATTCAATAGACCAAGAGGATAGGATCTTATTGGCTATTCAGGCTATCAAAAAGCAAGGAATTGCCTCAATTCAAGAAGCAGCAAACCTATTAAATTTGCCTTGTACGACTCTCTGGCGCTGGCTCGCTGGATGTACAAATTGACACGAATCTCGCGCCAATAACCATAACTTGACACAAATAGAAGAGGAATCGCTTCTAAAATGGATATTCTCAATAGATTCTCGTGGAGCAGCCTCCCAGCCCGCTACTGTATGATAAATAGTCAATCTTCTACTTAAGTCACGTGGAACTACCCCGGTTCAAACAGTTGATGAGAATTGGGTCTTAAACTATGTGAAAAGCAACCCAGAGCTTTCAACCCGATTTTCAGGGCACTATACTTTTGGATGCTATCGCGGAATGTTGAAGTGAAACTGTGGCGCTGAAGCAGGTTCATAAAGCCTTTACTTGATCACTCATGTCCTTTTTCAGGACTAGAGACTTACTATCACCTTGCGAGCTTCAAAGAGTGGCAGTGGGAGCCAATCCCATACTGCACTAAGATGGGGTTTACCGCGCTGAATTTAGACCATTTGATAGAACGCTGCATACGCTACGGATAAAGATATCAAGCGAAGCCATTTGCTGAATGAATGCTATCTGGGAGGGCCAGCTGGGCGACGGCTCCCCAAATGCATTTACTTCTACAGAACGCATCTGATCCCCGACATATTAGATTATTACATGGTAACCCCACTTTCAAAAGTTTTCATGCGTTCAAAGAAATCTTTCCGTCGAGAGATACCCCGCTATCAAATTTTGGTCCGAATGTGCAGCTTAAACGTCAATTGTCGCAGTGGCAAACCACGTTCGGACTGATTCATGAGAATCATGATATCCACACATCGGTCAGTCATCTTTCACAGAACTAGTCACTCAGCACGACCGAGTCAAACGCACTCTTAATATATTTGATATGGAGAAGAAAGCCCGACAAATGCACTATACCATTGGACTACCCACAAAGCAAGGGCTTCGCTCAGCATCCCTATATCGGTACAAACAACCCGATGGTTGCCACTGGCCCTTCTAACTTAATAGTATAAAGCTGTGGTTTTCTGGAGTTTGGAACTTTTACCCGGAGCTCCATAGCAATGTCTCCCGGCAGTTGCGAAAGCACTGTTTGAGGGCAAGCACACATTTCACCCACATTGTTGATCTATTATTCAATGACATAAAAGGTGACAGGAGCGGTGTGGGTTTGTATAGTGGAGTAAGTTATTCCGGACATGAACAATGGAAGCTTAGTCTGCGCTACCGAAAATAAGTTATCAAGAATAGAACAATGCGGCCGCATTAGGAAATACCTCACCACGAATGCAGCTACAAAAAATAGATATTGTCAACAAATATCTCAGACAAAACTATAAATAACAGAAGCCTAATGTTATTTCTCAACTACTGGTTGTATCTTATCTCTTCTGTCCTACTCTTAAATTCATCCCAACGAAGCACTTAATTGCTAATATCGAGACAGCTGGACTCCCAAGCCGCCATTGCGAGACTGCGACATACACAGCCAGGACCAGGTCAAGCATTAGCAATCCAAGCACATGCTATAGCCAAGAGACTACAAGCCCAATGCCATCAACTCACCATCCAGTGGGTTCCAGGACATGCAGGAGTAGAAGGAAATGAGAGAGCCGACCAAGTGGCAAAGCAGGCAGCCAACAAACCCCCAGGAAGAGGCCCAAGAGAGATTTCCCTGGCATTTGCCTGTAGAGCCCGAACAGAAGCCATCACAACACAGAAGCGGAGATGGCTTACTAAGGAGCTCAGCCAACGATCCCAACAAGGTCAACGAATATACAGACCACAGGAAAACTGGCAGCTCAATCCAACAGCTGCAGTTGCTCGGAAGCACCTGGCAAGCCGGTATTTTCAACTGAAGTCAGGACACGCTGCCATTGGAGTATACCTACAGCAGATGAAGGCCCAAGAGGATGCAACATGCAGAGATTGCGGCTTATCAAGGGAAACAATACACCATCTTCTCTTTGAATGCCGGAAATGGCGACAGCAACGAAACAAGCTCTACAGGGATCTGGAGCTGGATGGGGTTATGAGACCCACTACTGCAGAGGAGCACCCGCAGGGACGACTTCTGGGAGAGCCCAGAGCTACCAAGGCGCTGCTACAATTCCTAATCAGTACCAGTGTAGCTCTACCCCGAACACACCTACAGCGGACGGCAGAAAGGGCCCAAAGGGACAATGAATGGGGACTGGAAGCATTGGAGGAGGCGATTAGAATAGGAGAAGGACAGCAGGGAGGGTAGCTTAGGCTGGATCTCAGCCTAGGCCACACCCATCTTACTCTAAAAACACAAGGAGAGCACTGTGCTCGAAAGCCCTGCGCATACAGGCGGTCTGGGGCGAGGAAAAGGATCAGAAAGATTATAGAAGGGGGCATCGCCTAAGGAACTTATAGGGACAAGAGACCGTAGAATAGCTGCTAGCCTCGAGTCCATGAATCATGGTCTGTCATAGCTCTAGGGCTCGGTATGGACAATAAACTTGATTAAGTAATAATAATATCTAGACAGATGATTAACCTGCCAACCGGATTCATATCCACTGGCATGCCAACTCGACCCACGGATCCGACATTGCATCATGGCGGCGGGTCCGGTGCCAACAGTTATCAAGTTCTGCTGTATGGAAGACAAGCAATTTAGCTCAAAGTATAGCACATGCCAAACCAACACGTCCTCATTCGAGACAGCATAAACACTGACGACTCGAAGAATATCACTCCCAGTCAACAACACCGATACACCAGCAATCACTCATCAAAACCCGTTCCTTTTCACTTTGACAGATACCAGACTACCAGATCCACGGGTCCACATCCGCCGCTGACATCAACGAAACGTCCTCCAGGGCGGTCTCGACGCTTTGCGATGATAAAAACAATGGCGAGACTTTTGTAGTTGTGGCTAGCCTTTTACACAGCTTTTGGGGCGAGATGAATTCATCAATCTGTCTCTATCCGACATTGCTGCTTCCTTTGAGTTGTTTTGTGTATTTTGTATATACACACAATCCTCGCAGGAGGTGATGTGCCTGTTCTGTACCGGAAGGCGCGCGTATTAGGTATGTTGCTCAGATGTTCTCTCCATGAGTAGACACTGACTTATGTGGTGCAGGATAAGCGTGTCATTAAGCACTATCAAACGCAATGTCCGACCGCAAAGGCAGCACAAACTCCCTCCTAACCTACCGCAGCCAATCCAGCTCGGAGGGCAGCCCCCGCGGTGGCGACGACAACATCCCCCGCGAACAAGGGGTGCCAAAACAGGAGGTCCGCCGAGAAGATGAACAAGAAGACGGACAACCAGGACCATCATCGCAGCACCCTCCCAGTCCGCAACCAGCGCAGCGAACACCAAGTCCCCAACACCCAACAAGATCACCGCGCGGTCAGCGCGTACGGTTTAAATCTAGTGCGGGATTTCAGCAGAATCCTCCGAGGAGCCTCTCGACTGAGGATGAAAGGACAGAGGCGGAGAAGACGCAGAGGAATCAACAGCCACATCGGCCGTCGACGCCGTTTGAACATGGATCTACGGACGTTGCTGATATCCCACTAAGCCAGCGAACAACAGAAGCAGAAGCAGAAGAACCACGGCAAAAAGAAAGCATGGGAAAAAAGGCCGAACATGAAATCGAAGACGAAGCCGAAGAGACGGAGCAGGGCTTCAAAGATCGGATGAAGAGCACGATTGTTGCGATAAAGCGTAAAACAGCCCAGTTCATGGCTATGCTGGGACGAGAGGAGCAAGGTGGTGATGATTTAAATCCGGGAATCTATCATGCAGACTGGGGCGGTGGTGGCGATGTCCCCGTCTCAGAGGTTACGGACAACAAACACAAGACTGATGAGGAAAAGCGGAAACAGCATGCGACTGCTAATACTGAAGCGCATAAGCTTGTCCGAGAACTCAACCAAGATCAATCTGCACACCGACGTAACGCCCGTGGTAAACCCTATCCACATCAAGGTTCCGAAATCCAAGATACAGGATTAGGAATCGAGTCTGGCCTCCGCTACCGCTCCGGCGGCGGCGGTGTGCTTTCACAACTCATGAAACTCAACAATCCGCAAGACCAAGGAGGATTAGCAGGCCGGTCGTCAAGCGAAGCATCCACCCCGGCAGCCTCCGGCGCAACAACACCCCGCAAAGACAGACCAAAATGGTACAAAAAACAAAACGCCTCCACAACAACACTAGGATCACAAGCACGAAGCGGAGCAAGCACACCAGTAGGCAACGAGTCCCTCTCCGCAGCATCAAAGCGCCAATCTAAGCAACCAGAGCACAAAAGACTAGAAGACGAGATCCGCGTTACTATCCATATCGCCGAGATCATCGCCCGCCAGAGATACATTATGCAACTCTGCCGGGCACTCATGAAGTTCGGTGCCCCGACACACCGTCTTGAGGAATACATGCAAATGACAGCGAAAGTCCTCGAAGTAGACAGCCAATACCTCTACCTGCCGGGCTGCATGATAATGTCTTTCGACGACCCGTCCACGCGGACAACAGAAGTCAAACTCGTCCGTGTAGCACAAGGCATCGACCTAGGCCAACTAGCCAACACACACGCAGTCTACAAAAACGTCGTCCATGATATCATCGGTGTCGAAGAAGCAATCCAAGAGCTAGAAGAAATCATGAAAAAGAAGCCACGCTTCAACAAATACATCGTCGTCTTCGTCTACGGCCTCGCAACAGCGACAGTCGGCCCCTTCGCTTTCGAAGCAAGACCAATAGACATGCCCATCATCTTCGTCAACGGGTGTCTCCTAGCCCTCATGCAACATGTTCTCGCCCCACGATCAGTCCTGTACTCCAACGTCTTCGAAGTCACGGGCTCAGTTCTCACATCCTTCCTAGCACGAGCCTTCGGATCCATCCGACATAACTCTGAATTTCTCTTCTGCTTCTCCGCCATTTCACAGTCCTCCATTGCGCTAATCCTCCCAGGATTCCTCGTTCTCTGCAGTTCGCTAGAGCTTCAATCACACCAAATTGCTGCAGGCTCCATCCGCATGGTCTACGCAATTATATACTCCCTGTTCCTCGGGTATGGCATAACAGTCGGAACAACAATCTACGGCCTTATTGACAACAACGCGACATCTGAAACCCAGTGCTCGGAAACAGGTGCTTTTAAAAACCCATACGTACAACGTTTCCCCTTCGTCGCGATCATGGTGGTTTGGCTGGTCATCATCAACCAAGGCCGCTTTAAACAAATACCCCCCATGCTAGTCATCGCACTGGCAGGCTACGTAACAAACTACTTCTGCACCGAAACCCTCGGCTCAAACTCCCAAGTCGCAAACACAGTCGGCGCATTCACAGTAGGTGTGTGCGGAAACCTCTACTCCCGAATCTGGCACGGGCACGCAGCGACTGCCATCCTCCCTGGTATATTCGTGTTAGTCCCATCCGGCCTTGCGGCGACGGGGAGTTTGATCTCGGGTGTGCATTCTGCGGATGAGATCAAGTCGAATGTTGGGCAGAACGGGGGAGGTAGTGGAGGGGGAGGGGATACGAGTGTGACGAATTTGGGGTTTGGAATGATTCAGGTTGCGATTGGGATTACGATTGGATTGTTTTTGGCGGCATTGGTTGTTTATCCGTACGGGAAGAGGAGGAGTGGGTTGTTTAGTTTCTGATCTGTAGTACAGTGTTTGCATGTGCATAGTAGATTGATAGAATAGATTAGGTTTGTAGATGCTATATGCAATGATATTAGTGTAATGCTGTGCGCTGCACGTATCTACCAACTGTACTATATCAGATCGACGGCACAGCGTCGTAGTCTATGAACGAGATCCAGTTTGTTCCCGCCAAACCGCATATCCAAGTAACTCTAGTAAATACCGCTCGCGGTATGCGAAGACTTTACTCCCAACGGCCTTCAAGAATCCCCTTGCCCGTTGCAGTAGCAAACCTGCAAACTCAGCGTCTGGTTCTTTCGAGGCACCGTACCCCTGGACAAAATGCTTTGGCGAGAGCGTGATCTGGCCCAGTGGATCGACCGAGGGTGCATCTCCAACTAACATGGCGATAACCGATTGATCCTCTTGCAAGAGCCATTCGCAGAATGACTCGAACATGTGGTTTTGCGCGATAAAGGAGATTAGAGACTCGAGAGAGTCAAGGCTTACCACCGTCCGTGGCAGAGCCGTAGGCGACGACTGGGCGAGCGCGTCGTGGACGGCTGAAACGTAGGATAGATCGGCCAGCAAAGGAGGCAAGGTGCCAGTAATGACGTGATCGATTTTTAGAGTCGACGATGACGATGAAATTATAGGTCGGTCGTATCCAAGCTTGTAGCGCCAGTAGTAATTGCAGAGGATGAGCGAGATGATGCACGGTATCAGGACGACATATCCCCACCACCGCGTCGCAGTAACCATTGACGCTGCACCGGCGACCAGGCCATTTACAGCGTTCGTTATGGCATGCCATTGAAATCGACGAAAGCGAGTCCGCAGCCGTTGTTTTTGTTGTGGGGTAAGTGTGTAACTGCTCGTGTCATCGCACCGCTGACACGCCTTATCATGCAGCTGAAACCGCCATACAAGAACCCCCGACCATATCGCATTGAGCAGCCCAAAAACCGCAGCCATCGAATTACCCACGTATCCCGAAAGCAGGTTACTCGCCTTGAATACCCGTGGATTGGCCCCGAAAATCGCCATAATTGTACCCACCCCGACCATCAACGCACCCAACCCCATCAATACATCCATAACTATCCGGTCGACCATCTCAGTACCCAATTCTCTTATCCCCACGCCCAACCGACTGTCCAAGACCTGTATAAGCTCCCCATCCTTTTCCTCCGGAGACGTCGAGAGTCTTTGCCGCAGGGCAAGAAGATCCTCCCTCTCCGCCCGTAGTAACCGCACATTCTGGTAACTTAGGTAGAAATCCCGCAACGCGAAGAACGTCATGCTCAGTGCGATCGGTCCTCCGATGGCCATGAGTATCATCGCATGTTTAGGAACAGGAATCTGGTTCCACACGTTGGCAGCGAAATCACCCGCGTTGGCGAGCTCGAGGTATCCAACACCGGCGAGGAGGCTGTTTTTGATCTGTTGTTGGCGGACAAGACGGTAGGGTTTGTTCTTCTTGATGTATTTCTTTTTGTGCGATCGGACGAGGGACACGTGGTGGTCGGGAGGGACATGGCTGGAAAAGTAGTCGGTCGGGGTTGGGAAGGAGAGCGATGAGTGCCAGGTAAGGTCGCTTTCGGCGCGGATAAACTTGGGGATGACGGGGGGAGCTTCGAGGGAGGATAATTCGGATGCCATTATGGCATGGCTTTAGCTTGGTGTGGTGAGAGGAATGAAGAAGAGAAGAAGAGAAGGAAAAGGGAGAAGTGCGAGAAGAGAAAAAAGAACACCTCAGGAATGCCGCCATTCCGAAACTGGTAATGATGAAGATGCCGTGGGGCTCTTGGCACGCCTTATAGGGCTGAGGATCGCCGGATTTATTCTACCGCTATTCTTATCTTTTCCGAGTTCCGATTAGGCTGCTCTATTTTACAGGACAACTAATCTCTTGTAAAAGCATCTCTTTCTTCCGGGACAACCGGTCCAGGTCCTAGAACGACCGGCCCAACTTCGTGTCCACTCAGGACATCGTGACGAGGCTACTGGGTTAGTATTCGTTCACATAGTGTGGTCCGTTAGAGTACTTACCGGCACAGGAGTAACCGCAACAACCATGTTCAATAGAGCGAGGAAAGTAAAAGCCGCGGTCTTCATGTTTATTTTAGTTGCCTGATGGCTTGCAGGTCGGGCAGACTTGTGTGGAGAAGTGTGTGGTGTATGCCAGGAGATACCTCACTAATTTATATTGCTCAAAATGCACGATGCGCACGGTGACATCTACTAGGTGCCTTGGGCTGACCGTCATGTGATATATCATCATTAGGTCTGGCGGTATGTAACAAAACAGGACATCCCTTTCTTTGACGCAAGCCACAAAGCTCTAGGTCTGACATGCCGCTGACTGTCAGCAATGAGCCGATGCAAAGCCTCGATATCCGCCATCCTTAGACAGGCTTTGGCTTTGGGTGGCCCGAAGGAGGCATTTCGATGCTGGTGTATAGTTCATTGATCAGTGTCTGGCGGGTTGTGACTATGTCTTTTTGTGTGATTGCCGTCGCCATTTCTGAAGATTTGGGACCGGGGTGATGATGGATCACTGGTTGATCATTTGCTTGCGTGCTGAAGGTGGTCTCCTTATTGCAGGCAGCTACATAACGTGAAGCATCATGTTTGCCTGCCGGTTGCTGCTAGACGTAAGGCTGACGCATCGTTCATATCAGATAGAGGTAGGGAGATTAAGACCGACTATCTATGCGCATTTAGATAAATTGTTTATCTGGCATGTGCTTGGGGTAGCATAAGATGTTATTCTTGACATCGCACCAACGCAAAAATTGGACAAAATGGAGGCATAGTATCTTCGATTATCACACGATTCAGCACAAGGCTATGCTCACACTTGCAACACGATTTTGATTCCTTATGGCGAAGCCCGTTCGCTTCCAAAGAAAATATTTTGATGGTTTACCTCCTTGACGCCTTTATGTACGCCCTCCACCTAATGTAATATGGGGGACAAAGTAATCGCGTCATACATCATGAACAAACGCGAGATAAGACAATTTAGAACCAGCTACCTCAGTCCACAAAAACGTGCAGATTTCGTTTGTTGTGATACACTCCAAAGAGCTACGTTAACTAGCTTAAAGGTACTTTCTCAAAATACCAATAGATTGATAGTGTTAAGCACATGTTTTCTGTCCAGACCTGTTGGGATATTCAACTCGGGTGGAACGTGCCGAGCGTCTGTTATCCCGGGCCCTCACCATTGCTAATATCCTCGTTGTCTTGAGCCCCGACGCTGGATATCGCAGAAAGGCGATATGGGTGTCATTGAAGGTAGGGCGTCCCAAGAAGTTGGACATTATCAATAGTCATGATAATACTACGACCTGATAAGATCAATTGCCTTGTTGTAGCCCCAGTCAGATATTTCAGATTGCGTTGTCTTGTCCGTGTTCAATGTGGGATTTCTGTTATCCACACTCTATCGCTGCCTTTCCCCTCCCAGATCTGGTGGGATTCGAGGACAAGACTCTTCCTGTCATCGGACCGCTTCACAGATTTCAGGGATAACACCCCGTTCTCTCAATATACTGGGGGCAAGGCACATCTGATTTTGCTTTGTACTTGACTTTCGGTTTCAGAAATTGTTCATGCTCGGTGCTTTGGTCCTTTTGCTTAGCACATAAGGATAGATATGCGCTATGTCTGCAGGCTCATCAACCCTTGTCACAGTGCATTTCTTGTGATCACGCTCCCGGGACTGCATACCCACATGCGGCTATTGCAAGCCTCATATTTGAATGCGGTTCATGTCAGATCAACGGTCTCAAGTCTCAGTGATGGTTTGGAGTGCGCTTCCTGGTCATTCCCGAGGTTCCTGAGCACAAAGCTAATGGAATAATATTTAAAAATGGATCATACTGGAAATAAGTCCATTATCTATCAAAATACGGCACTCGTTATGCGTCCTATATCCGAGGAAAGACGGGTGTCCATGATGCTGTCAAATGACGCCGCACTGCTCGAATCCTATTCATTTGAGTCATCAGAAGTCGCCAAGTGGTATGTGACACCGTAATAGAGATGGAAAGTAACCCATCCATGGTGATAGGATTCGGCAAGAGGTAGATCCCCAACCCTCGGTTCGTAATGGCTGAATGCTCTAAACTTCATAACGGTCCATGGGGCAATTTTTCACGGCGCAGCGCACCGAACCTGCACGCAAGGCGGATGACTGCGTGGATGTCGAATTTCTGGCTCGTTCACGCCCCGAGATCGGTTGGTTCGGGCCGAAAAGCACGGGGGATTAGAAAGGGACCCTTCCTCTTCTCCTGTTCCTTACGGGGATGGGGTTCTAGAAGTGGGTCAGTCGTTGGGGGCGGACGAGTAACGAGTATTCCTCTTCGACTAAATTCCTCCAGGCAGCGTGCATCTCGTCCTTAGGTAAGGAAAAATAAAGGTCTGCATCATCTCTACTGTCCTTGGAGATTCCTATGGCTCCAGGAGTAATGTCTTTATTATCCACCGTGCCTGCCTTCCCCCGACCCTGCCGCCCGCTGGAGACTCCACTGAATCTCCATAGTTTACCAAGAGAGTAGTGAGCACGATCATACGTGGGGAAGGTAATTGTGTAACCGGACCGCACTATCGGATTTGTAGTTGTGTTTTATAGCTTGACGCGTGGGCTCGGTGAGACGTTGCTCACTGATAGTGGGCATCTCTGCCAAGGGCGTCCGGTGCCTGGTCTTGCTGGCCGTCAGCCAGAGAATTGCACTTTGAGCTCTGTCTCTGTTGCCTCTATGTGCTTGAGAGTAAACAACGCATTTCCAAAATATCGGTCAACAGATGAGAGCAGACGCAACATGTTTCGTGGTGTATTGTCGTTCCCATCCCCGACAGCCGCTTCCACTGTTCAAGCTTTTCTCCTAGCCAAAAATACTCCATCAGCTCCTGAAACTGCCGCAAGTCCACTACCTCTTGTACACATGCATCACCAAATAGAATATGTGGGTTACATGATGGTAGCCTTCTGATTCTCTGGCCTTCCAGTTGTCCCTCTCACGGGTGCAGCACTAGGTCAAAGATGAGAAATGGTCGACCTTAACGGCAACGATGCCATGACCACAGGATGGAGATTTGCATGATGTTTTTGTCCATCATTGCATCTTTGTGCTCTTGCCTTGTGCTGTTTGGGAGCCTTCTTGCTTGCCAGTTTTAGTTGGCCCTTTCAGGTCCACATCCGGGGCTTTCTCTCCACACGGAGAACCAGTAATAACTTAAGTCATGGGTCGCATTGTGAGCATTCAAGTTTTTTTGGCCTTCTCTTCCTGAATGCCACCATTAAAGTGGAACGGCGGAACTTCGTACTATACCTCTTCCAGGAGCCAAATGGGTCAGGCTAGACGTCCGAATCCAGAGTAAATCTCTGGTTTCGTCTTGAAAAAAAAAAAAAAAATGCTGCTTCCTTTGAGCAAATTGAAGCTGTACGAGCTGGTATTGAGTTGAGGTATCTGGCCGGCGCAATAGCTAAAATAAGCACCGGATCAAGTGCGCATATTTCGCAGGTGCTGGAAGGCTCCAGCATGATACTCCAGCAAGCAAATAATGGAGAAGCTAGGCCATAAATGAAGACGATTACAGGAAGAGTCAATCGGAGAGAAGTCAAAAGACAGGTAGAAGAGAAAAAGGAAGAAGAATTTATCTACAGGACAACGGGAATATATTCATCAGTTGTTGGTCTAGCGGAAATTCAAAAGTAAATATTTGCATACATAGGCATAAGTGAATGCGTGAAAACTCATATGATACCTATAGAGATTATCTGATGATGATGCATGTTAGTTTGTGCTGGATAAATTTAGCATCTGTCAACTATTTCAAGATATTATTCTTCTCGGCCGGCTACCACGTCGGCCTGTTATCTGTCTGAATCTTCATATCTACCAGGACTTGGAATAATGGCCGCCGAAGACATAGGCACAGAAGCCATCGCAAATCATAAGGTCCTGATCACACAGTTCATCACCAATCTTGATCGCATAAGTCAGGCCATGAAGGTCCGCGCATTCCAGAGGTCATTGAAATCAGATATATCGGCGCGTACAATTCAATTCCCATGGAAACATGTGGATAGATTTCACTTTTCTGGTTGAACAGCAATTTCGGAACAAAATCTAAAATACACAAACGCGTGGTATCGTCTTGAAAATCTTAGGAAGGTTAGTATGCATTGGTGGGTGGAAACGGCGGAGTTAGGATGAAGAATTGGTAGGCTGGTCGTTGCGTTCCGCCCAACCACGATGGCACAACTCCAAATGCGCGGACCTCGTCTTCCCTCTACCACTGCTACTATCGTGGTTCGAGCGCAATGCACTCGCTGGGCGAGACTTCGCTCGGCCCCTTCTGGTAACGCGCTTGGCTGGGCTCCGAGCCAATCCAGGGAAAGTTTGCACGATGCGGCTTCCATGGGCTGCCTATTTTGATCGGTATTACTCCTCGTCATCCTAATGATAATAGCCAAGGTAGGGTTATGTCTCCGGCTATCGCGCGATTTATCTGGAGAATCGTGGGGGCAATGAAAGTCTGAAGCAGCAATCTGTCCATCCGCAGTGGATCCCCCATCGCCCTTATGGTCATCATCATCACCCTCACACTCTCCCGCGCATGAAATTGCCGCCACCCATTGAAGATGGAACTTCAGTTCTATTATTTCCATGGAAGGGGTCGGTCCACGGGGCCGTCTGTCGTGAAGGTAAGGGTTGTCCCAGATGTGGTTATCTGGTGTTGGCGGGTGCTGTATAAAAATGAAGCTCTTCACGAGCGGGTCGCCAACCTGGCTGCACCCTGCTAGATCACTCAGCGTTTCCAGCTCGCTGAAGCACAAGAAGGCTCTGGTTCCAAAACGGCATGTTCGGCTTTTGAGGTTTTGAAGATCTTCCTTCGAAGCTATCTCGAACAAACAACCCCATGGAACATTCCGATACTATAAACAGGTTAGTGCATCTGCATTGTACCTAACAACAGACCATCACTTGCATTAGCTGGGGGCAATATTACAGCGGATGAACAGAACTATCGGTGTAAAACTCAGCCAGGGCAATGGCTGAGATAGAAAAGGGAAAGGATATTCCAGCATATTGCCAAGTAGCCAAGCGCCAGTTCATTAAAATACGGGAGGTTGGCCATGGTGAAGAGGATCGGGGGAAGAATAAGGAGGAAAAAAGGTGGTGGACAGATAGTCCAGAAATGTATTCGCATAAAGTTAATGCGCGCATAATTACTATGTACATAGATTCTTGGCACAGCGGCATAACTTCAACCTTGAAGTTACACGCATGCATAAATTGCATAGCCGCAATACTCTACCATCGAGACAGCAAGTCGACTGCGACGTAAAATCACTGAGAATTGCGCCATAACAGCATAGCCATGCAAAATGACCGGCTGCAAATGCGCACACTCTCTGAGTCCGACTATGATCTGTCACTGCAAAAGCATGTGCTAAAATGCCTGCCTTATGTGTGAACGTGGACCGGGAATTAGCACTAGGAGAATTTACATAAACGAGCAGATAAGTAAATATCCTTCAGTAACCAGGAACCCGAAAAGCCAAGTCTCAATTGACTGTTCAAGCGTTATTCTGTACAAGTACGGAAAGATATACAAGTTGGGGAACAAAATCAAGTATGATTAAAACATCGTATTAGAGTATAATATCGCTCTATGCAAAAACAAAACATTACACGGGGGTATATCCTTCTCTTCTATTCGCGAGATCATTTATATACAGCGACCATCGAGGGATCGTCGACGCCCAACACTGACACTGGCGCGCATCCCAAGCCTATCGACTTCGGGGAAACATGTTGCTCTATTTGACAGCGGGAGAAATCGGCCTAGCGTCGTCTCGCTTACAGGACCGAAACGCCAACACCGGCGACAGCCTGGATCTGGTTGAGGAGGTCGGCGTCAACATCAACACCGAGGTCAATGATCGAGCGCTTGAGCACGTGAGCGCCAACATTAGCATCAGCGTTGACGGCATCAGCAACATTGGCCTTGGCGGCAACGTCGGCATCGACGAGGCCGCGCTTGAGGACCTTAGCATCGACACCAAGCTTGGCCTTGATCGCGTTGAGGAGGTTGGCATCGGCATCGGCACCGATCTCGATCAGAGAGCGCTTCAAGAGGCTGGCTTCGGCGTCAACATCGGTGTTGACGATGTTGAGGACGTTGGCCTTGGCACCAGCATCAAGGTTCACGAGGTCACGCTTCAAAACCTTAGCATCGATACCAAGGTCAGCCTTGATCGCGTCGAGGACGTCAGCGTCGACATCAACACCGAGGTCGACGATCGAGCGCTTGAGCACGTGAGCGTCAACATTAGCATCAGCGTTGACGGCATCAGCAACATTGGCCTTGGCGGCAACATCGGCATCGACGAGGCCGCGCTTGAGGACCTTAGCATCGATACCAAGGTCGGCCTTGATCGCGTCGAGGACGTCAGCGTCGACATCAACACCGAGGTCGACGATCGAGCGCTTGAGCACGTGAGCGTCAACATTAGCATCAGCGTTGACGGCATCAGCAACATTGGCCTTGGCGGCAACGTCGGCATCGACGAGGCCGCGCTTGAGGACCTTAGCATCGACACCAAGCTTGGCCTTGATCGCGTTGAGGAGGTTGGCATCGGCATCGGCACCGATCTCGATCAGAGAGCGCTTGAGGACGCTGGCATTGACATTGGCGCCAGCCTTGACGGCGTCAGCAACATTGGCCTTGGCGGCAACGTCGGCATCGATCAGGTCACGCTTCTGGGTAGTGAGCTTCTTCAGCTCGGACTCGACCTTCTCGAGGTCTGCAGTCTTTGTTAGTTATCATTTCATCACCCGATTGATAGTTCCCGCCTATGGTGTACGTACTAGAAACGATCTTGGCAGCATCACCGTTGCCGTCAAGGAGGCCCTGGACATCATTAGTGGCCTGGTGAACCTCGGCAAGGGCAGCGTTGACGTTGGGGATAGCAGCACCGGTCACGGCAGTGACGACGGCGGCCATGGCAGCGATTCCAGCGAACTTCATTTTTATAAATTGGTCGGAAGGGTATAAAAAAATTAGAAAAGGAGTAAACCGTAAAAAGTTGGATTAGCTAGAAGCTTAGAATAAAGAATGAATGGCTGCGAAAAGCAGGGTGGGTATGAAGAAAGAACGACTGGAGTGAAAGACTGGCTGACTGGAGTGAGGAAAAGAAAGAGCGAGAAGAGGCCCCTTCGAGGCCGGTTTATATACTCGAAGAGCTCACGATCTTCCCCCTTCCTCGCTCTCACATTCGTATCTCGTTGCCGGATGGAAGTGCAGATCACGAAGGTCGAGAGATTGAACAGAGAATCCACTAGTCGGCGAGCAGGGAATAGATAATAATAGTAGGCCGTTAATATCAACGGACATAGAAAACCGGGAACCCGATGGAGAATCCAGTGGGGATAGTGTACATCAGGTTATCCACTTCCACTGCTTAGCGAAGTACTAGATCGGCGGATGCCATAATCCGGCGATATGGAGCCAATTAGGGCGCGGCTGCCGGCCCAATGGTATCTGCTAGCGGTTTTGAATTTATTGCACGTTGACGCACTATTGAATTTCCCGAGACATACAGACAATAGAATACAGAGTACGGGGAAATATCCGGAGCTTACTCCTATCACAACGACCTCATGATGTTTATTCATCCGGACTCTCTGCCTCACCAATCCGGATAAACATGTGAACCTCCAATCGGAACGTTAAAAATAGCAACCACTCTCGGTGGATTCCCGTCTCTGCCACCTCCACCTGTGTGGATGCTAGAAACGGGAATCTCCTGGGCCCGGAGTGCTTGCTACACAGAGTATCCATAATAATGCTTCGGCTGCGGAATTAGCGGAATTAGAAAAGGGAGGAACAAGACTCCGGTTAAGGTTGTCCTTAAGCGAGCCGGTTGGAACAGAAGCCATTTGACAAAGTCTGTCGCCGCTAACTACCTTATCATAGTACGAGGCACGGTACATTTATTGACAGCAGTACGGACTAGGGAATATTGACTACGGACTACTCTGTATGGGGCATTAGTACGCGCGCAGAAAATGATTGATTGATCCCGCTAAAAGCTGCCAAGCTGGACATTGCTTTCTGATGGTGGATATGTAGCCTCGTGGGTCAGCTCGCTTGGAGGTGTCTTTCTATCCGCAAGGTTCTCCGGAAGAGGAAGGGATCGGGGTAGTAGTAAAACAGAATGCCATAAACCTTATTGCGTATTCGTTAAGAGCCGTACGAAATGATGTATTGGCTTTGACCAATTACCCGAAGATACCGCGACGCCAACAAGGAGCGATAGGATTCTATGTATCCCGTCAAAGAACCATCTTCAATAATTCAATATCAAGACGCCTTGCAATCTTAAGGTGATCCCAGTAGGGCAGCGAAGTTTCATCGAACGATGTTCTAAGTTCATTAGATCGCCAGATCTGATGCTAGTCCTTGTTCGTTCGATACTCGGATCGACGGCGTTAGGTGAACTCTGGCATCTCTGTCATTGTCACAGGTTTTCCCAAGCAACTGAAACAGCCGAATGATGGCTCATTATGTCAGCCTTCGTTATGTTGGCTTAGAGTCGGCGTCTACCCTCTTGGGCTCTGTCCGAACGGGACATATTCCGTCTATGGCAAATATCGTCAAACTTACACATTGCCACCCGGGGTTCTAGAAATGCATAAGTTTTCGTTATGATAAGTCCGGCACCTGCGTTATGCTTGAATATCCCGGAACGATTCCCCCTTTTCTTTATACGAGAAGGAAAGACACAGTCTCATCAAATTCCCTCGTCTAGGAGTACGAATAGCCAGGCCCACAACTATCTCCTCTGCCAGTCAGAGAGAGCGGTTCTCAAGCATTTAAATATATTGCACTTAGCTTGCTGCAAGATTCCACTGTGCTCTGCTCCTTCGTTCTGCATTAGTCTATGTCATCGGAGAATCCGGCCAATAACCATGGAGGTTGGGAAGAGAAATAAATTCCATCGATAGTTGGAGGTCAAGAATCTCGAATGGGAGCGCTTACAGAACGCTAGATCAATACTTCCGTCTGGCGGTCCGTGAAATCCCTCTTCATACCTCACAAGCTCCAGGTAATCTTCACGCGACTGCTGGCTATCACATTGGAGAGGCTCTAATGGTATCGCACGATCCTTTTTAATAGACGAGCTCGTGGAGCTTGCAGCGCTCATGGCTATGCCTTCTCCTGTCGTGGTTAAATTTGGGTGGTCTTATGGAGCCACTGTAGCGTAGGCGTTTACCTGGACATGGCATAGTTCATACAAGAGGCAAATGTCTGAACCGGCATGGTCTTAGATTTGACGAATTCCTAATACTAATCAATTTGAATGCTCTCCCTATCCACCAGTTTGTTATCGTCCACTCAACGAAATGAATATCATTTAAAAGTGGAACGGTACTTTTGCTATTGACGAGATTGGCAGGAGCTCAGCAACTGTACTCCGTACATAGCAGTTTGCTTGCGCAACCCTCTGGTACTGGCCTTGGCAGGAAGTAAGTTGTCCAGCTGTTCAACCTTTTGATAATCTTGTATGGTGCTATCCGGCAAGGCAGGAGAAACTCGGTTCATGGAGGCATTCTAGCAAAAAATCTTTCAATGCCAGACTTCCTGCTCATGTTAAATTGTAACCACTTGGTGGGCGTAACTTGATCACTGATGGTTTAAAGTCTGCTCCAGTAACCGCTGGACTGATAGAGGTAGCACTATATCGTAATTTACTGAACCACCACACAATAATAGCTCCGTGTCTCAATAAAAACCAGTATCACCAAGTTGCCACATCCAAAAGTTGTCTCTTTTCTGGGCGCGTTATATATTTTTTCCCACATGGGAATTGCATTCCAAGGATGCTTACCCATATATTGGCGAATTCTTCCTCTACGCTTCTTTTATTGGGGTTTTTATACTGTCTTGTATGCCATTTGTCTCGTAGCACTGTGACGCTTGACGGACTTGTGATTCGTGGACCCGCGTCTTCGGTCAAATCAAGACAATCCACCATGTCTGCTGGAATATAGAAGCCTTCGGTCTTTGCCGGGCAGAACTTGGCCACTGTGTCAGGCCGCAGACATTGTGAATGCCTTGTATGCGGGAAAGTGCGCTTTCTTTGTAGTGAACATGAAATCCGAGGGAAGTAAAGTTGTTTCCCAGGTTTTCATTCCGGTGGAATGTGGACCAGAGAGATCCCTGACGGGCCGTACCTGAACGTGGGCTGGCGAGCCCATGGTTCCGAGCGACAGTGGGCGACTCGGCGGAGCAGATATATATTAACGACCGAGAAAGCAAGCGGGGCTTTTCAGGACTGCTTTCATGTAATAAGGGAATATGTGGGCGACTTGAATGCGACATGCCCAGAAAAAAAAATATATATATAACGGACCGGCACGGCAAATTATCCATCATACCCAAATCATATCCATCGCGACCAGGTGTTTATCGCACGTTGTATTTCGGGCCCTTCTGTACGCTTCTGCATAAGATTGATGTTTTGGTCGTCTGCTGGAAGAGAATTCAGGTCACACTGGGCATTGGGATTATTCGAGTTGCAGTTTATGGGAAAGTCGTTTCCGATCATGGTGTATTATTTCCAAAGACCAGTTCCCTGTGAATCGAGCGCACCATCGTAAATACCACCAGTTACTCTCCCACCAGTTGTAAATAAGATCCTCGATCCTCATCCCCGAGCAGACAGCCTGTGCTAATTGCCAAGAATAGCGACTATGCAGTTATCAGGGGGGGTAGTCGTGCTCTTTCAGTCTACCGGTATTCGCGTACCTCACCCCCATGGACCGTGTCCATGGTCGCAGATACTTCTTGAATATGCCGACTGTCATTTTTGCCTATAAGTGGCCTGCTGTGGCTGTTTTAGCTATGGTGGCAGATGCATTTGTGTCATATGTCAGTGAGAAATCTCTGAGAGGTTGCGTAGCATTTCTTGAGGCAGACTGAGGATCGGATACGTCGTTGGCACGATGAACATTATTTTTGCACAGAATGCATAAGAAATCGACCTAAACTGCGCAGTGCCATTATAGCCTTCGGATGGCTCCAATGCAAACAGCGCATTTGATGAACGCTTGTGAGAGTCTTGTTCGTCTGCTTCCCGGTATGGCATCGCTTTACGCTTTCCACAAAGCAAAATATACAAATCCATCCCGGAAGACAATCAACCTTGCCGATCGGGCGCTCACATCATGAGAGTCGGGGTATATATGCGCGACTTCCGATATGTCTCACCTTCAACCTCGTAGATATTCAAGAGGCCTTCTTCATTGAATTTCGATGCTCTTCCGCAGACTGCCAGGATCCTGGTCGACCGACACCCGCCTCGCAGAAACTTCGGCGAAAGAATCCACCTGCCTGACTTCTTCCGACTATACCGCAAATGTGGACCATTGGGATAGGCAAGTTGTCACTGGTACAGCAGAGAGGTATGTCTGCATGCAATTGCTCTTCAAATCTGACATTTTCAACCTACTCCTTGAGGCCAGATCAGATGTCGCTCCTTTTGGCTCGCCCCGCAGACGATCTGATCACCGCTGGGAGATCATCAAGATCACATCCTGGATAGGGGGATCGTCGCATCATCGTCGGCAAAGTCAAATATAAAAACATGTTATGGTAATGCTGTGACCGGATGTCATCAATTCCCTTGCAATCCCACAGGTGGACTGCGCTGCCATGGCCAGTGTTGAATTCTGGCTAGGCTGACCGTTGGGATGGGATAATCCCGGTGGGAATGGGATGGGATTCCCATCCCATTGAAAATCGGGATGGCCTTCTCGGAACAAATGGGAGATGGGAATTCCCCTCCAACGAGCACATGGGAATGGGATATTCCCATCCTCTGCCAAGCTCGGGATGGGATTTTCCCATACATGGCGTTCGGGGGATGGGATAATCCCATCCTTGAAATGGGACGGGATGGGGACAAAGATATACGATTTTCCGGGAATGGGATAATCCCATCCCGAATCCCATATCATGGGATTTTTTCCGGGATTCCCATAAAAATCCCAGAGAACTTTTCGGCACATAATCGTTTGCTAATTGCTACACAATTCGCTTCATTCTTTAAGAAAAGCCAATAATCTCCCTTAATCAAAGCGCTTTTGTCTATGGGTTATTGGCAAGAAGCGAAATTGAAAATGACTAGGTATAGTAGAAGACGATTGATTGAGCATGATTTTCGGCTTTTTAGTTGAACCCCCAAGGATAGTGCTTCTAAACATAGAACATTTTTATCATATAAACGCACGGAGATCCGCGTTAAAAAAAATTCGATAAAAATCAGGAAAAATTTTCATCTTATGTATTATGACCTACCATGCTTACTTCAGATCAAATGAAGCGAGTTCAAGGCTTTATTGGCAGTATAAAACTTTTGCCTGGTTCAAATCAGATCATGCAGTAAGAGTATATATATATCAACAGCACTCCTCCAACGCTTTCAGAATAGCAATATCAATGCAGGTTCTAGCCCGAAAACGCCTCTTTTCTTCGCGTTTACCAGGACTTTCCCATGACATATTCTGGAATTTCATGCCATATACATATATTTCACACATTTACATCTGAAATAGCGTGTTGTGCTTTGGTAAAACAATATTAATTTCAACGCGTCGGGATGCCTCTTGCTGATCCATCGCGATCAGTTTACAAGTGGGATGTACAAGTGAACCCTGTGGTGACGTGGCCAGCTGGCCACGCCCACTACTCCTCATGAACTTTGACAATGGTATTCTCTAATTTTCTAATCCCAATAAACCAGAAACTCTTCCGAGCTCTATCCTGTCTTTTGAAGCTAACAACTTTGTCCAGGCTGACCTCGGCGACCACAACTTCCCAGTCCTCACTATTAAGTGTTACCACCTGTCAGTACTTCAAGTATGGCTTCATGTTCACGGGTCAATCTCTTTAGCTCAAGCCCAGAACTCCTTCAGTCTGATGATAGTTTGTCCTCATTCTCACCTGTGGCTGTCTTTGATGACTCTTCTTCCACATCTCATACCTCCCAACAACCCCCCGAGAATGCTCGCGTTGAGACCATTTATGGTGTTGAGTACGTTCACTTTCAATCAACCTACTATGAGTCGTTTCTTGAGTGGTGGAAATGCACCCCAATTGGTCGAAAATGTGTAAATGGAACCATTGGAGACAAGTTTCAACATCCCCGTTGGAACCGATGTCGTGGAGAGCTGTGGAAACATTTTATTCAGCTGGCCGAAATGCGCACAGGAACGCCAGTTCTTCAATGCCAGGCCTGTGGCAAACTGATCCAGCATGGTGTCTTCACAAAGAATGGTGCTTCAGGGATGAACAAGCATTTAAACACCAAGGATTGCAAAAGCTTACAATCGAGAGATTCTAAGCAATCAGTGATTCAGGTATGACCTTGAATAGTAATCAACCTATTCAAACAATGACAATTGAATGACAGTTCTAGTGGGAATCACGGAAAACTGGTTCCAAGCGACCATATTCTGCCATCTCAAACGACATCCTGCCGCCAAAGACCGACGAGAATATCACAGAGTATATTCTCAAAGCTATCATCTCTCTCAACCTTTCCTTCCGAGCGATTGACAACCCAGCATTGGTGGATCTCCTTCGGCTCCTGGACCCAAACATTTCCTTCCCACACCGGACAAAACTGCGAAGTTTCCTCAACACTAGGTTTGAGACAGTGAAGCAGAAGCTGTTGGCAGGAAAACCAAGGCATACAGCAATATCCATAACCCTTGATACATGGACGAGTCCTAATCACATTGCATTCCTTGGAATTGTCGGGTCTTTCATCAACTCTCGGTGGGAGCGAAAGGAAATACTACTGGGCTTTGAGCCTCTGTCTGGAGCGCATACTGGTGAAGCCCTTGCTGCAGTGGTTCAGAAAACACTTTATGAGTATGATATTGAGCATCAACTTCTAGCTATCACTGCGGACAATGCAAGTAACAACAAGACCCTGTGTCAAGTCCTTTCGGAGAAGCTGGAACTGAAAGGCATCCAATGGTCAGCAAAGCAGAATCAGCTACCCTGCCTTGCCCATGTGGTTCAGCTGATAGTTAATGAGATTGTCAAGCATCTCAGCATTGAGGCTCGTGATGATGTGGCTGCAGTGTTGTCCAATGAAGATGATATTCAGCCTGCACTATCAGAGTATAGGGTGTCATTTGGAAAGACCTTGCATAAGGTAAGCTGAGCGCTAATTTGTGGATCCCAAAGATCACACGCCAATGATCCAATCTGACTAGATCCGTCTCCTTGCCAACGCTATTAACGCCTCACCTCAACGCCGTGAAAGATTCTGTGATCTCCAAGCCCGAAACCCACCACTTCAGATGGTCCAAGATGTACAAACGCGCTGGAATTCGACCTTTGCAATGGCAATCCGGGCACTACTTCTGAAAGACACCCTGAATCGGTTTCTTGACCAAACAGACCACGCAAAACTTCAAGAGCTGTATCTCGCTCCTGATGAATGGAAACAGGTTGAATACATCATTGTTATCCTATTTCCATTCTGGCAGTACACACAGGCGATATCAATTTCTCGGGATATCTCAATCCATCTTGCATGGCAAATCTACAACAAGCTTTTCCAGCATCTCGAATCCCGATCCCGAGAAGCTGAAAGAGAACGGACTTGGAAAGAGCCTCTCTTGAAGGCGTTGCAAGCAGCAAAGGATAAGCTGTCAGATTATTACTCACAGACTGACAATGACTTTGGCATCTTTTATGCCGTTACAACTGTTCTTAACCCAAGCAAACGGATGAATGCCTTCCATGAAGATGATTGGACCAAAGATGAGCGCAAGTTCCAAAAGCAACGAATCCTCCAGTTCTACCAAGACAATTACCAACAATATGAGCCTCTAAGAACAGAATTAGAGGAGGAGGGTGATCTGTCTCCAATTGAGGTACCAATTCCAGCGACAAGAACAGCGTTCCTGTGACTAATTGGGCTCTAGGACCTCAATACACTGTTTTCACGAGAGTCGAAGCCGGCCAGCAAAGACACTGGCACAATTAATGAAATGGAAAGGTATCTCTCAGAGCAGCCTCTTTCTGATTCTAATGTTGATATCCTATCACAATGGAGATCGATTGAAGCTGTATATCCAACAGTTGCCCGGATGGCGCAGGACCTGCTTGCAATTTTTCTTACCAGTCTTCCTGTTGAGCGTCAATTCAATATTGGCCGTGACACGTGCACATATCGACGTGGGAAGCTCCAAGGCGAGACTATCCGCAAGATTATGATCCTCAAGCATGGTGATAAGGACTTGTTAGATCCTGGTCTTCTCGACGACTGCCAGTTAGCGGAGTGGGAGGATGAGGAGACTCATCAGAAGAATGAGACCAATATTGCGAGAAAAGCAACATTTGATGAGAAAATACTTGCTGCATCACTCCATTTTGACCATGCTATGTCGGAAGAGGATGCTGGGGATAAACCTGAACCGCCAGCGGAGAGGACACGGAAAAGGCACCAGCGTCGTTGAACATGATTCTAGGTCTTTGTACTTGTTATATCCAACTCATTTCTTCAGAGTGATGTTTAGCTTTAGTTCATTATAATGGGTACAACTCCAATGTGATGTTTTTGGGTCTCCAATATAGATTCCTCCTGACAAGTCAAATGAAGAAATTCATCATCCTTGATTCTGTTCTAGCATGATCTTGCGGGATGGGATACTCCCGGTTTTCATGGGATGGGAATCCCATCCCACAGGAGATGGGAATTTCCTCCCAAGAAGCAAAAGGGAATGGGAATTTCCCTCCGAGGAGCAAATGGGAATGGGAATTTCCCATCCTCTGCCAAGCTCGGGATGGGATTCTCCCATCCCTAAAATGGGACGGGATAGGGACGAAGATTTATAGTTTTTAGGGAATGGGAAAATCCCATCCTTATCCCATCCCGATATTATCCCATCCCATTTTCTTCCCATAAAATGGGAATCCCATCCCATAAAGTCTTGGCGTCCCGTGGGACGGGATAAGACCCCCCCGGGTATCCCGAATTCCCATCCCACGGTCAGCCTAATTCTGGCATCTGTCATTTGCACTCTACCACTCACTTTGCCCTCCCTGAGGCAGTGGAATTCAGGCACAAGCTTCATTCTATTGTTGAACTGGTCCATGGACAGCAATACACACGTAGCTTGCTCCCAATGCGTATGAGCATGAGCCAGGCATATTTGGTTGTCCGTGCGCTCTGTTCCCTTCTCACCAAGAACAGCTGCCTCCCATTTCTGGATTCTTTCACGCGACCAGAAGGTGGAGAGAGCACTCTAGGAGTTGAGTCTCGGTACTCCTGCCCTATCGCTCAGCGTACACAGATAGAAATGCGTCATATTTGTGAAACACCTTTCTGGGATATGGCCGTGGCCTTTGTGAATGGCACGGTCTTGCATCGTTTTAGTTCTATTTCTGTGTCATATTTGTCACAAGCTCACTCCGGAGGTTTTCGATACTTGGCTGTTAAGTTCTTGCCTCTAGCTCGTAAGTCTTCTCAAGTGTTATCAAGTCCATTGTCAAGTCATAGAACTGTACATTCAGCTCAAGGAGATTCTGGTGCGTGTTACTCAACGGTCTCCTCATCGAAGTCTTCGAATTGCCTCAATGTAAATAGCGCATTTGGTGGACTCCTCTGACAGTCTTATTCGTCTGCTCCCTAGTATGGCATCCCTCCACTCTTGGAAGGTTCTGAGAAAAATATGGCGACAGACCCATGAAGAAAACCAAGGTGCCAAAACAAGACGCCTATAAGCGGACATGGTAGCCATCGGCAATTGTCTTCTGGGAGTGGATCAGAACACAGCCATTCGTGGGGCCCTTCAAGCAGGCTCAGAAGCACATAAATGAATTCTGAAAAGCAATACTAAAATTGCCTCTGGAGTGCGTTGAGGCAAATTGGGTAGGCGTGCGCAACTGTCATAGTGAGAAGTGGGTTATAGAAGCATATTTCTATGGATAGTTTAATCTGGCTCGCGAATCCGCATAAAAAGAGATTCTTATGGACGGCAATAGTCTTTGAGAGAAATTTGCTTGCATGGCAATCGGCAAGGGCCAATCGAAAAGGTTCGCTCGTTGAGCTCAATTCTGGCGTGTTATGGTGGTTCAGTGAGATCGCGAATTGGCACTTACACAAAGTAGTGCACTCTGCCTTTACTGATTCTTTAGTAGCTGCCGTACAAGTATACAGCTAACATAATTAGCGGCCACAGTAAGTCGAGGCGCTTATAAGGCATTTGCAGATTGAAAGAGGAACCCCCCAGGTTTCTGCTTCTATGATGAGAGAGATATCAGACGCGTGGTGCAATCGCATCACATCTTTAAAATCTTGAAGCTTAAACTTGGGCAGGTGTCTATATTGAATCATGTTAGTCTTTGGATCAGCTTTGTCGAGGAGGCAATTGTCTCGCATACCATGAAGCCTAAAAGAGTATAATAGGCGTCGTGCATCCTTAAAAACAATACGTCAAACCATACTGACTCGCCGCTTCGATTCCGGCTCGAGGGAGCAAAGGAAGCACATTCGGCTACTGGTTGTATTTCCTCATTGTTCCCGGACGGAAGACCATAAGGACCTATACCAAAATATCCAGGACATTAGTAGAATACGTCGAATGTATTTGGGACGCGACATGAGTACCGCTTGCAACCGCGCTGTGGAATGATGTGAGCCACTCTGATGCTATATCTCAGGTTCAGGCAGCTTGAACAATTACAGATCCAATACTATGAAATCCACTGGAATAAGCGAATATCCACACGCTGGATTATTTGACTTCCATGGTATTACAAAGCTTGCTTTTTGGACAGGCACCTTTCGTCGCCAATAAGCGGGGACGATCCGCAAAAGCCAAAATTTCATGTGGCATTGGAATTTGGTGCTCTCCCTTTTTCTAGAGTATGGGCCCAATTAGCACCCACGCAACGGAAGCAGTTGCACATCTAGTTGTCTCCAGGACCAAGCAGTCCCATGTGCATGATCTCGCTTTGTACATCGGCGAATCCAGTCTCCATACCAAAAACCACACGGTTAATTCACTCGGCCCAGAGGGACATTTAAATGTGTGATTGCTATGCCTGATCCGGAGACTGGAAAGGCTCGCCAGTATGGCCTGCCTTTATCACTTCTGTTCATCAGACCGAAAAGCCTACTCGTCTCTTTGTGTTTATGACGCCTATTAACAGACACTGCCACCAATTGGGATGGGGGCGCGACTCGGGGAAGGAAAGTGAGCGAAGGACTCGGATCCCACCTCCGGTGGGAACGTGATGTGGACTTCTGACGAAATGGGATTCTCACGGCATTGAGGTACAGAGACAGACTCCTTGGAGATATGAGACAGATCGGACAAACAGATCGCTGAGCGTGAAAACGTTCGCAGCAGTAGAAACCTTCACTTGGGTATCCCCGAGTAGTTAGACGATCAGTTAAGGGGTCAGCACAGAGTCCATGGACAATGGGGACTAAGAACGCACCAGATCATCTTCGGTTATTCTCTAGTTTGTCGTGGGTATTGACAGTCTCCAAAATAGAGAACATTATTGGGAATATATCAGAAAATGCGCCGCACTTGTCGATGGAAGACCCAGTACATCGCAAAGGCTTATCATCAAGGTCTCTCAATGTTCTCGAAGAAAAGGTGAAAAATCCCCTTGAGAGGCTACATAGCCTCTGAAGCGGCTAAGATAATCTATAGACATACAGTCTTCTTATCAAATTAATATACCATGCCGACACTTTCATTATGTCTCCCAGGCACTGGTTTAACGTGCTCGAAACGCCCCCCCCCCCCTTTTTTTTTTTTTTTTTTTTTTT